>OZ005684.1:9836827-11321827 GCA_963930675.1 Gnaphalium uliginosum | reverse complement strand
AATTCTAACGGTTAAAATCCCGAATCTAGCAGGTGGAGTCGGTAAATACTGAAAAATACATGGATAAGTATTTGAGAATGCATCCAATTTATATCTGATGTCTATTGTTTGTACCTGACTTATATTTGTTATTTTTAATGCATCTAATTTTCAAAAAATATATTTTGATGTATTTTAATGATGTATCATATGTTTAAGGTTCCACGAGACATTACAGATCATCAATATTACTACATAGTATACTAAAATACACTTTTTGAAAGTTTGATAGATTAAAAATAGCAAAATTAAATTGAATACACGCGGTAAAATTGATTACAAGTTGAATTGCATTCTCAAATAGTAGTTGTGTTTTATACACACTGAACAAGAACATGTCATGTTGATAAGCATACACACAAATGAAACATCAGTAGAGCACACATTCTCAAATCGGCATGGATCAATATTACATGATAGAGCAACCGGGTTTCTCGACTTTCTTCTCGCTTCGCTTCTTCATTCTTAAATCAATATCATCTTTCTGGTTCGGGTTGTACGTGCAAAAAGAAAAAGAAAGGAAAAAGATTAAATTTGCAAATGTCGTTTCCATATATATCGCATTACAAGAAATTAAAGAATAAACTAGAGTCGCAACTCACAGCCATATGTCGTCATATGCTATATCGTGTATTAAAAATAGAACGAAGAATGAATTATATATAAGCCGCCGTTGCATAAGGTAACACAATTCCTAAAAATGGATGTCTTGAAACAGAGCAATTGAGTCGAATTTCATCCAAAAAAGCATGTATTAAAGAATTATATCTGGGGAATCAATTTTTTTATGGTGATTTATAAATTATGATTGTACAACTTCAATCGAAACTGTTGCAGATCCCAGTAAACTAAACCATTAAGAAAATCATCAATATAAAACTGTACACCAAATTAATAATATGGAATGGAATGTTGATGCCATGAGCCCATGAACACCATATAAGCGTTCTAAATATACTCATGAAGTATTCATAACTTAGAATCTGAAGCCATAAATTATCAATGATATCAAGAAGACAAAAGTTTCTCATACGAATTTTGTTGCATTCAACAAGATAAAAATTTCTAAAGACCGCCTACTGATGTGTTCAATATCTAATTTCATTTCATGCTCTATAAGATAAGTGAAAAACTTGACAAGATAAATTAACCACCAATTTTAGTCAAATTTTATACTCAATCCTAAGGAGACGTTCCGAGTAGTTCATGTCTTAAGATCGACACGTTCATTGTAATCAGATTTATGCCAAGTTATAGTAGGATGTTGATTACATCTGTAGTTATTTAAGGCTACTAGAGAGTAAAACATACACACCAGTATTCTTAATCCTGCCATCCAACTTTCAACTTCGTTCCTTGGAGGCTGTCCGGGGGGGACCAGAAGATCGAATTGTCTGTTTGAAGATGTATAATGCGTTGTTGTAACAACCGGGTCTGCTAATCGTGGGATAGTAAAAACTGTTTCCTTGCTCATCAGCTTGGGACCAGCTATGCAAACATCCCCACTATCAAATTCTGTTGGACTATTGTTAGTAGCCAGAACATCTGTGGAAGAATTCGAATCTGTTTCTTTTATGGCAGAAACCGCTTCCATTACTTCTGTGGTAGAAACTGATTCTATTATTTCTGTCGCAGGAACTGGCCGTTTAATTACTTCTATAGAAGAAACTGGTTCTGTGGCAGAAACCGGTTTGATTACTTCTATGGATGTAACTGGTTCTGTTACGAGTGTATGCGCTGCAGAAAAATCTGGTTCTGTTACTTCTGTCACAGGAAGTACTAGACTGTGACCACCTATGACTCATCATCGCTATCATCATCTGTTGAACTACTTGCAGTACCAAGCTAGTAGTAGCATAAAAAAAAAAACTTCTTGAGATCTCCATAGCATACATAATATGCCAATTTATAATATCTTACTAGGATTTCTCAACAACTGTTAAAGAGAAAATATATTCAATAAAAAAAATAAAAATCATTGGAATCAGTTAATATGAGTTTTGTGTTGGAACATAATGATAAAGCTATACATATTCAAATAGGCACCAAAAATGAACGTATTGAAAGCGAAAAAAACAACTTACTTGGTATTTAAGGGCGATTTTAAGTCTTCTCACAACCTTTGTCATCAAGGGACGTTCTTGGCTCTCTCTCTTCGAACATTGATAGGCTATTTTCATAAATTCCTCTAGAGATTTAGGATTAATTTCATCCTTTATACTAGAAAAAATAATTTCATTTATGTTGTTTTGTTCGTAGTGTTGTCGCACCAATCCCGTCAAGGCACGACGCATATCCTTAGGGTTGCTTAGAGACAATCTGCCACACAAAACCTCAAACAACACTACACCAAAGGAATACACATCCGACTCTTTCGTTAACAACCCCGTCTCTACATATAGTGGATCGCAATAACCAACTGTGCCTACCGCATTGGAGACAAGAAATGTGTACTGTTGGTTTGCAGGACCAAATCTGGACAGACCAAAATCTGCGATCCTAGGATTCCAGTTTTCGTCTAATAAGATATTAGAACTTTTAATATCGCGATGCAATACTCTTTGTTGTTGTGTCCCATCAGAAGAACTGTGAAGGTATGCTATTGTTGGGTTATAATAGATTAGTACTGCCAAGCAATTCAAGAGTTAGTACTGTTATTCAAAGTTTCTACTGCTCTTCATTATTAGTACTGCTACAACCATTTCTACTGCCAGTGCACTTTCAGAGTTAGTACTGCCAGTATGATTTCCAGGATTAGTACTGCCAGTTTGTTTTACAAAGATTAGTACTGCTGGCATGATTTCTGCAATTTGTACTGCTAGACCAGTTTCCATTGTTTCCAGTTTCCATTGTTTCCACTGTTGGTTCGATTTACAGAGTTTCTACTGCTACTTGTTTCTACTGCTTAGTGGAGCTGTCAGACTACCCAAAAGTAAAGCAGTAAAGCATATTTTACTTTATGGACACAGAGCATGCTTGAAGAGTTGACTTATGTGCATTAATTGCTATAACGTGTAACAGAGTGTCTAATTTACTTTTGTGGCATGCTTAGCATTGTAACTTGTGTAAATCCTAGGTTCATATACAAGTGAGTAAGCTTAGACAGAAAACATACATAGATCAGTTAGCTTCAAGGTTATTGTAACCCTAATACAATCAAGTGTATTCGTATTATTTTCACAAATAATATTGGAGCTTTTGTTATACAATTGGTGTGCTCTGTTATTTACTAAATACAAACACTTATACAAGACACACATATAACTTCCAAACTTAACAAGTATTATTCCGCAAATTTCTTGTTAAGAAGTTCAAGCACAGTCAAATTTAATCTTGATCTTGATCAAGTCGATCCTGACAAGTGGTATCAGAGCTTCAGGTTGCTTTGAACTTTTGGAAGTCAAAATTTGGTTTGTTTAAAAGTTATTTTCAAAACTTTTATAAAATGTCTTCTGATGAAACTCAAGCAAACAAAATCTCCATACTCAGGCCAGATGAGTATGATATGTGGAAAAATAGGATGAAGCAGTACATGTTGCTTACAGACTATCAACTATGGGATATTTGTGTAAATGGTCCTAAGTATCCTGTTAATGGTGATGGTGCCAGGATTCCAAGGGCACCACCAAATATAGATGCTGAAAGAAAGGAAAGAGCTACAGAATTTAAAGCTCTTAGCATTCTATTGATATCCATTCCTAATGAATATCAAAGAAAGTTTGAAAATTGTGAGGATGCAAAGGTTCTTTTGGAAGCAATAGAGAAAAGATTTGGTGGCAATGAGAGCACCAAGAAAAATAAAAGATCCTTGTTAAAACAACAATTTGAAAACTTTAATTCTGTCAGATCTGAAACATTAACACAAGTTTTTGACAGATTTTCTAAACTTGTGGGTGATCTTGAAAACCACAATGTTAAGATTGACAAAGATGATCTTAACAGAAAATTTCTAAGATCACTTGAAGATGAATGGACAATGTACACTGTTGCTTTGAGGCAGGGCAGTAATTTGGATGATAAGGAGCTTGATGATCTATATAATGATCTGAGATCATTTGAACCAAAAGTGGAGAGCAAGAAGCAAGCCACTGGATACACTCCAAATATGCAGAATGTTGCATTTATGTCATCAGGAGGAGTACAAGTAGATCCAAACTCAGCATCTGTATCTACCTCTGTTGTTACAGGTTCTGCATCTGGATCATCATCACAGGACAAATCTTGTGATCAAGTTCTAGAAGCCTTCTTTGCTAGACATGTGACTTCATCACTGACTAATGAAGAACTAGAACAGATCAGTCCTGATGATCTAGAAGAAATGGACATCAAATGGCAGATGGCTATGATCACAATGAGGGCAAAGAGGCACCTACAAAGAACTGGCAGAAACAACTTCTCCATAAAAAGAGAAGATAATGTTGGTTTTGATAAAAGCAAAGTGGAGTGCTACAACTGCCACAAAATGGGTCATTTTACCAGAGAATGCAGATCTGGAAGACAGGAGGTGAATGGTCAAAGGACTGGAGGATTCAATGGAGCACAGAGAAGAAGTGTTCCTGCTCAAGCTCAAGGTCAAGGGGTTAGTACAAGTGCCTTGGTATCCCAAGATGGTATGGGATTTGATTGGAGCTATCAAGATGGACATGAAGCTCAGAATCAGGCATTAATGGAACAAACAGAAGCTGCAAGCACTTCAAATGAAGTTCCATATGAGGTACAGGTTAAATTGTGCTCTAGTATATGTAAGAAAACTGTTAAACATTACAGAGATCACAACTTTAAAATATGTGATGAATTAAAAGAGTGGGACATTAAACATAGACATACAACTGCTGCCATAGAAAACCTAGAAAAAATCAGTGAAGCATATAAGAAAAATGAAACTCAGTTTGACTATGATGTTAAGTATGCTAAGTGGGAAAGGGATGTATTACAAGACAAAGTGGATGAGCTAACAAAAAAATTAGCAGAAGTCACTTGTGAGAAAGAAAGCATAAAACTAAAAGTTTGTGACTTAGAAAATGCATCCAAAAATGTACAAAATATAATCAAGGCACAAATACATGATAAAATCAAAACAGACCTAGATTACTATAATGTACCCCCACCATACAACAACAACTACTTTCCACCTAAATCTGATTTAGACATAAATAATTTAAAGGAGGAAATGTCTAATATGGTCAAGAAGGTTGATCCTATCATGAATCAAGACAATGATCTTGATAAAGTTGAGATAACTGAATGGACATCTGATGATGAAGAAGAGTCTAAACCTGATAGGCTTAAGAAAGTTGAGTTTAAATCTGAAACAACAAGCACTAGTTTAAACAATAGGTTGCAAATTAACAAAGTGCATACTGGGCTAATTTCTAAAATTTATGGTGAGAAATTAGCAGAGAGTAAAGTGTTGTTTCAAGAAAAGACAAAAATGAGGGTAGAACAGAAGACAACCACAAAAAACAAGTCTAGGAGAGGCCTAGGATTTGTAAATCAAAAGACAAAAGCAATTAGTAAACCTGTTAACAAAATTGAACATGTTAAATATGCAAATGTTAACTGTACTAGTTGTAAATGCAAAGCAAGCACTTCATCACCATCTCTCAAAACAAAACAATTTCCCAGGGGAAACCAAAGAAACTGGAATCAATCAGTTTCACAAAGACTGGGAAAGAATTTTCAAATGGTGAAGATGAAGGCATGCTTTCTCTGTGGAAAAACAAACCATCTTCAGAATAAGTGTCATCATAATCCAAGAAATAAAAGGGTTATGAGATCACCATGGACGGCTACTGACAGAATTAATCATCACAATTTTAAAAATAAAATTAATTCTGTTAATACTGTCAAGAAGATCAAGGCTCAATCAGTTAATACTGCTGCACCAAAATTTACTACAGCAGCATTAATCAGAAACAGAGCCAACAGTACTAAGACTCAAGCAACATTAAAAAT
Organism: Gnaphalium uliginosum; assembly: GCA_963930675.1. Lineage (NCBI taxonomy): Eukaryota > Viridiplantae > Streptophyta > Magnoliopsida > Asterales > Asteraceae > Gnaphalium > Gnaphalium uliginosum. The sequence goes on along the minus strand of OZ005684.1, from coordinate 11,315,833 downwards.
TAATACTGTCAGGCGTATTAACACTGTTATCAATGTTAATACTGGTAAGCAGAATACTACTGCTTCAGTTAAGACTGTTGCACCAGTTAATACTGGTAGAACAGTTAGAACTGCTAAGGTAGTTAATACTGCTAGACATATTAACACTGCTACCAATTTTAATACTGCTAGGCAAAATTATACTGGTAGCACTTTTAACCCAGTTTCTGCTGCTAAGTCTAACATCAGTTGGACTTGGAAACATCAATCAAAAGTTTCCAAAACCAACAGTACACCACAAGCAATGATCTTTGAAAGAGTTGACTTTGTGGATGTACAAGGGAGACCCAAAACCAAATTGGTTTGGGTTCCCAAAGAAAACTGATAATCTTTATTGTTTTTATCTGTGCAGAGCAAGCCAAGAAGTTTGTGGCATGTTGATAGTAGATGCTCAAGGCACATGACAGGGGATAGAAGCAAGCTACAGAACTTCAAGGAGCTTGATGGTGGATATGTAGCTTTTGGAAGTAATCCTAAAGGTGGAAGGATTACAGGAAAAGGGACTGTCAACAGTGATAAGATAAGCTTTCAAGATGTTTATTATGTTGAACAGTTGAGATTCAATTTGCTAAGTGTGAGTCAAATCACAGAGAAAAAGAATCCAGTTCTTTTTACTGACACAGAATGCTTTATTCTTTCTGATAAATTTAATCTAGACGAAAACATGATTTTAATGAAAATTCCTAGGAAGAATAATGAGTACTGTTGTGACTTAGCAAACATGAAACCTCAACAAGATTTAAACTGTCTTATCTCAAAGGCATCTGTTGATGAGTCTGATCTTTGGCATAGAAGAATGTGTCACATGAATTTATTAAAACTATTAACAAACTGGTTAAAAACAAACTTGTTAGAGGTTTACCTGAAAAGACATATTCATGTGATGACCATTGTGTTGCATGTTTAAAGCGGAAGCAACACAAATCTTCTTATAAGACCAAAGGTGTGAACTCAATTTTTTCTCTATTACATCTACTGTATATGGATCTGTTTGGACCAATCAATGTCAGTAGTATAGGAAAGAAAGTTTATTGCTTGGTGATCATTGATGACTTTAGCAGATTTAGTTGGGTATTCTTTCTTAGAATTAAGGATGAAACAGGTGAAATACTTAGATCATTCATTACTAGGATTGAGAACCAAACTAATCAAAAGGTTAAAATCATCAGGTCTGATAATGGAACAGAATTTAAAAATCATGAGATGAATAAATTCTGTGAAACAAAAGGAATAGAAAGACAGTTTAGTGCTCCTAGAACTCCACAACAAAATAGAGTAGCAGAAAGAAGAAATAGGACACTAATTGAGGCTGCTAGAACAATGCTAGCAGATGCTAAACTACCAATGACTTTCTGGGCAGAAGCAGTTAGTACTGCTTGTTATGTTCAGAACAGGGCACTAGTAGTGAAGCCTCATAACAAGACACCATATGAAATGTTTTTCAAAAGAAAACCTTTGATTAGCTTTTTAAAACCATTTGGATGTCCTGTTACTATCTTAAATTCCAAAGATCACCTAGGCAAGTTTGAGAGCAAAGTTGATGAGGGAGTCTTTGTTGGATACTCTACCCAAAGTAAAGCATATAGAGTATTCAATCATAGGACTAGAATAGTGGAGGAAACCATGAATGTGACTTTTAATGAACACACACCTAGTGTAGTGGGAAAAGGTCCAGATTGGTTATTTGATATTGATGCTCTAACTTAAATTTTCAGAAATTTGTATGAGTCATCAAATACAGGTACAAATACAGGTGAATCAAGTGCTGCAAATCAAAAGAAAGATACTCCATTAGAGTACATTACTCTACCCTTCTGGTCACCTGATCCACCTGAAGTTTTTCAACCACCTCAACAACAACAAGCTCAAAGTTCAGAACCAATCACATCAAGTCAGGAACAGTATGGTGCTTATGATGATGGCCATGTATCCTCAGATCCTGAAATGCTTCCAGAAGAAGAAGCAAATGGTGTGAATACATCTGAGAATGCAGAAAGAAATGCAGATTTAGAAGCAAATCGTTTTGCTGATGTAACTGCAGAAGAAAATGTAGATGAGAATCAAGATCCAACTAGTCTATCCTTGACTGAGACTAGCATTCTAATAGAACAGAATGATACAAACTTGGAGTCTGGGATTCCTCTGTCATCTACTGGTCAGTATCAACAATACAAAGCCTATCATCTATTGGAGTATGTAATAGGTGATATTAACTCTGCAATGCAAACCAGAAGATCTGTCAGACTAAATGAAGAAGACATCAATACTTCTCTATTTGTCTGTTTTCTATCTCAGATAGAGCCCAAGAAGGCAAATGAAGCCTTGAAAGATCCAAGTTGGGTTGAAGCAATGCAAGAAGAGCTGCTTCAGTTTAAGATTCAAGATGTTTGGACATTGGTGGATCTCCCAAAAGGAAAAAGGGCAATTGGAACAAGATAGGTATACAGAAACAAGAAAGATGAGAGAGGCATTGTGATCAAGAACAAAGCAAGGCTGGTTGCTCAGGGATATTCTCAAGAAGAGGGCATTGACTATGATGAAGTCTTTGCTCCTGTAGCTAGAATAGAAGCAATTAGGTTGTTCTTGGCATATGCATCTTTCAAGGACTTCAAGGTATACCAGATGGATGTGAAGAGTGCATTTCTATATGGCACTATTGAAGAAGAGGTATATGTATGCCAACCACCAGGATTTGAAGATCCCAAGCATCCAAATAAAGTGTACAGATTGGACAAGGCACTTTATGGATTGCATCAGGCTCCTAGAGCATGGTATGATACTTTATCTGTTTATCTGTTGGAGAATGGTTTCAAGAGAGGTGCAATTGACAAAACATTGTTTATCAAACGAATTAGAAATGATATCCTTCTAGTTCAAGTCTATGTAGATGATATTATTTTTGGTTCAACAAGGGATAGTCTTTGTAAAGAGTTTGAAGCTCTTATGCATCAGAAATTCAAGATGAGCTCTATGGGAGAGTTGACTTTCTTTCTAGGATTACAAGTTAAACAGCAGAAAGAAGGGATCTTCATAAGTCAAGGGAAATATGTTAATGACATTCTGGAGAAGTTTGGATACAAAGATGTAAATATTGCTAGCACTCCAATGGAGACACACAAACCATTGCATGCGGATCTTGAGGGGGAGGATGTTGATGAACACCTCTACAGATCTATGATTGGATCCCTCATGTATCTGACCTCAAGCAGACCAGATATTATGTTTGCTGTTTGTGTCTGTGCTAGATTCCAGGCAAATCCTAAAATGTCACATGTTCATGCAGTCAAGAGAATTTTTAGATATCTCAAAGGTCAACCAAAACTGGGCCTTTAGTATCCTAAAAATTCTTCCTTTGACTTGATTGCATACACTGACAGTGATTATGGAGGAGCCAATATGGATAGAAAATCTACATCAGGAGGTTGTCAATTTTTGGGAGGAAGACTTGTGTCTTGGCAATGCAAGAAGCAAACTACTGTTTCCACATCTACAACAGAAGCAGAATATGTTGCAGCATCAAGTTGCTGTGCTCAAGTGCTTTGGATTCAGAATCAGATGTTGGACTATGGTTTGACCTTTCTAAATACTCTCATTTTTATTGATAACAACTCTGCTATCAGTATTATAAATAACCCTGTAAAACATTCTAAAACTAAGAACATTGAAATCAGATATCATTTTATAAGAGATTGTAATGAGAAAAGATTAATTCAGATTTTTAAAGTTCATACTGATAATCAGTTTGCAGATCTACTCACAAAAGCATTTGATGTGGGTAGATTTACATTCCTGGTTACAAGCATTGGAATGATAAATTCTTAATAAGTCTTTAGTTAATATTGCTCTTTGTAAAACTCTGTGCTTATTCATGGGTTAATACTGGTCTACTATTTTATGTTGTTAGTATTCTTTAATACTGTCAAATATTAATACTGCTAGTCACTTTTAGTACTGCTAATATTAATATTGTTAAGTATTTTAATATTGCTGTTAAAATTAGTACTGCTATTAATACTGGTCTACTAAATAAGAATATCAGTATCTTTAATACTGTCAATGTTAATACTGTTATACGTGTTGCTTTTAGTACTGCTAGTGTTAATATTGTAGATATTTTTAATACTGCTACTTTTGTTTAGTATTGCTATTAATGCTTAGCATTATTAATACTGCTAATGTAGTTTACATTACTACTATTAATCATTGTTAATACTGCTGTCTGTAACTAATATATAATAGTACTGCTTTCCCTCGTTAGTACTGTTAGTTATATTAGTACTGCTGGTTGTGATAAACGGTTTCTGCTGCTAGCATAATTTTAGTACCGGGTATGTTTTAATACTGCTCGCACCAAATTCCTAATTTAATGCTGCTAGTACAATTTATTCTATTTCAAAATTAGGGCATTTAATGCTGCCCCTTTTCAAATAGTATAAATAGCAAACCTTTTTCACTGTTCGCTTTTCACCCACAGTTACTCTCGAACTACCAAAAAGTGATCAAAATCCACTTTTTCAAAGAACAATTTTCAACTTTTCAACTAAAATGACTTCTCCTTCGACTTCCAACGTTGTTTTACCAACCGCATATAAGCACAATCTGCTTGCTTATCTGCTAAAACCAAAAGGAGGAGAAGATTTTTACGAAATTGTAAATTTTCTCAAACATAGCAACTTAAAGGTAGCTCTTTCTGTCAACCCCATCATTTTTATTTCACATATAAATGACTTTTGGACTTCTGCTGAAAAGACAGTCGTCGATGGGGTAGCTACCATTGTTGGCCAAGTTGCAGGGCAAACCGTTAGAGTTACAGAGGCATCTATTCGTGCTCATCTTCAACTTCATGATGAAGAAGGTATCGAATGCTTATCTGTATCTCAAATTTATGAAAACCTATAGTTGCTAGGGTATGAGGGGGAGTTGAATAAAATTACTTTTTGGAAATCCATGTTCTCTCCCCAGTGGAAATTTTTATTTCATACCCTGCAACAATGCATATCTCAAAAGAGAACGACATGGGATCAGTTTAGCAGTAACATAACTTCTACTTTGATCTGCTTAGCTAATAACATGAAGTTCAATTTTTCAAAAATGATCTTTACTGGAATGTTGTACAACTTGGAGCATCCCAACTCAAAATTTTTGATGTATCCAAGGTTTTTACAACATATTTTTGATAATAATTTAACTAATCTACCAAGAGTTGGTGGTAAAATTGTTCTCCTCTCTCATACACAAAAACTATTTTCAAACATGAGGAGAACAGGGTTAGTAAAAGGCACCACATTTTCAGGGAGGGTCACAAATTTGACTGCACATATGCTTAGTGCATCCTCCACAGCAGATGAAGAAGTAGCCACACCCACTACTTCTCAACCCACATCTGTTGTGAAATCCAAGAAAACAAGGGAATCCAGGCCAACCTCCAAGAAAGCCAAAAGGGCTAAGAAACATGCATATGAGGCTCCTCTTTCTCAGATGCATCAGCCAATTGATCTAAATGAGGTGGTCAATGAAGAGGAAGGTGACCATATGGAAAGGGCTGCCACTACTGATTCTGCCCCATTGGGAGAACAGGACAATAATAATGGAACTAGGACCCAATCCATGGCAACACAGGATACAGAGATTCCATTGGATTCTCCTATTGCAGAAGATCCAGTGGATATCAATGCATCCAGTGGTCCCCGGTGCCAAGAAACCACAAGGGGGGCTAATGATGCTCAAACTAGGTCTGAGACATTAGCTAAATCTTCCAATGATCCACTAAGAGAGGGTAACACTTCTGGAATTGCTGAGGATAGTTCTTTACTTAAGGAATTGATGGTTTTATGTACCAATTTGTCAGAAGAGGTGACTAGGCAGCAGGAAATGCTATCTCAGGGAAATGAGATTGTGAGATTGAATGGGGTGGTCAAGCAGCTATTGGAAAAGATGAATACTACTCCAGTTACTACTGCTAGATTTGGAGTTAGTACTGCTGATGAAGAAAATATTAATACTGCTGGGCTAGATGAGCCAGTTAGTACTGTTGGAGTCAATGAAGAAGTTGCTACTACTGAGGCATTGATAAGGGTGTCTGAGAGCCCAAAAGAAAAGGAAAAACAGAAGCAAAAAGGTGTGAGCATCCAAGAACCATCTGAACACGCACCTACAAGAAAAACACAGTAGATTGGAGCAAAGGATAAGGGTAAAGGGATAATGGTAGAAGATGATAGGCCATTGAAGAGAAAACATCAAATTGAGGCTGATGAGGAATTGGCCAGAAAGCTGCGGGAGGAGGAGAGGCAGTTATATACAGAAGAGGAGAGGGAAGCTGGACTAGAAAGGTTATTAAATGAAAAGAGAAGAAGGGAGTCTGAGGCTAAATATAAAAAGCAGAGGGCCAAGCCAAAAACAAAAGCTCAACTGAAGAAAGATTATGTAGCATTTTTAAGAAATGCTTTGGACATAAATGTGAAGATCCTTCAGGGAATGTCGTTTGATACTCTTAAGGAGATGTATGAGAGAGAGCAGAGGATCCTGAAAGAGGGATATGAAGATATAAGGATGGAGATAGAAAGGAAAATAAAAGGGATGCATGATACTCCTGATGCAGAGGGTATTATGAAATTTGAAAGAAAGAAAGGATTTGGTGAGAGACCAAAGGATGGGAACTATTTTGAAAGTCTGCAGAAGAAGCAGAGAAAAGATAAGGAAAAAGATGTGCATACTGAGGTGCCATCTACAGATAATAAAGCAGAGGAGGATAACAGTAATAGAAGTTTGGTAATCATAGATACAGCCGACTGTGAGCCCTTGAAGGTGGAATATCCAATCATAGATTGGTACCAGACACTGGATAGTGCAAACAAGAGGCACTATAAAATTGTTAGAGCAGGAGGATCATCTGAGCTATACAGAAACTTCTTTTCAATGCTCAAGGTTTTTAGAAGAAAAGACTTGGATGAAATGTTTGAAGTAGGCATGAAGAAGTTTGGTGAAAAGAGAGGCTATGATGATGATCATCAACTGTTCGAATATTTGAAGCAGATGTACTTACCTGAAGCTGAAATGAGAATATTTATGAAAGAATTCTCACCTGCCAACTACTGGTATTGTTTTGATAGTTGTATAGTACATATGGTAGGCCAGGTAGATGGAGGTGTAGGATATTTCTTGATGGGCAAAGAATATCCTTAGAATCCTGCTGTAATAAAAAGCATGTTAATGCTCAAGGTCAAATGCTCAAATTTGATTGTTGCAGCAGTTTTGGTAAAAGAATTAAAAAATTATCTGGAAAGGATGAGTAAGCAGAAGAAGTGAACCCCAATTTGGTTAAAAGGCAAATCTGGAGAAACTTAGTGCTGTTGGGAAGAAAGCATAAGTTTAGGGGTAGATTGTTGGGTTATAATAGATTAGTACTGCCAAGCAATTCAAGAGTTAGTACTGCTATTTAAAGTTTCTACTGCTCTTCATTATTAGTACTGCGACAACCATTTCTACTGCCAGTGCACTTCCAGAGTTAGTACTGCCAGTATGATTTCCAGGATTAGTACTGCCAGTTTGTTTTACAAAGATTAGTACTGCTGGCATGATTTCTGCAATTTGTACTGCTAGACCAGTTTCCATTGTTTCCACTGTTGGTTCGATTTACAGAGTTTCTACTGCTACTTGTTTCTACTGCTTAGTGGAGCTGTCAGACTACTCAAAAGTAAAGCAGCAAAGCATATTTTACTTTATGGACACAGAGCATGCTTGAAGAGTTGACTTATATGCATTAATTGCTATAACGTGTAACAGAGTGTCTAGTTTACTTTTGTGGCATGCTTAGCATTGTAACTTGTGTAAATCCTAGGTTCATATACAAGTGAGTAAGCTTAGACAGAAAACATACATAGATCAGTTAGCTTCAAGGTTATTGTAACCCTAATACAATCAAGTGTATTCGTATTATTTTCACAAATAATATTGGAGCTTTTGTTATACAATTAGTGTGCTATGTTATTAACTAAATACAAACACTTATACAAGACACACATATAACTTCCAAACTTAACAAGTATTATTTCGCAAATTTTTTGTTAAGAAGTTCAAGCACAGTCAAATTTAATCTTGATCTTGATCAAGTCGATCCTGACAGCTATACCACGAGCCGCTCCAATGCATATCTTAAGACGTTCAATCCATGTAAGATGATCACTTTTAAGGTACAAGTCGAGACTTCTTCTAGATGCATACTCATACACTAGGATTTTCTCCTTACTCTCATCACAAAACCCTAAGAGAGAGACGATATTTTTATGTCTGCATTGAGTGAGCATGATGATCTCCTTCCAAAACTCGGGATCACCTTGACCAAATGTACGATCTAAACGTTTTAAAGCAACCATGGTACGCCCTTTTGAATGAACAAGTTCTCCTTTATAGACTTTCCCGAATCCTCCTGTTCCGATGCAATTGTCTTTACCAAAGTTATTGGTAGCTGATTTGATAGCTTCGAGTTCTATTCTGATGTCTTCAAAATGTTTACTGATCACAGTCTCCATCTGATGGTAAAAAGGAAAAAAAGAAGGCAATTTAATTTAGAGATCGATCCGAACAATATAATTAAGCTGGAAAACAGGAAGGAGTTGCTGAGCAAGCTAGTAATGGATCGAATAGGTAATAATATATAGATGAGAAGCCACTAGTCAACTCTCCATCCACAATTGGGGATCATTTTAGTGACAGGTTGCATTATTATTATTAATTGCTATAATAATAAAGAACGAATTTTTAAAGGGATTAGTGCAGGGGAATGCACTTAACTTTAGTCCGATCTCTATAGTGTGTACCCAACTTCGTTTTGGTCTATTGTGTGTATCAACCTTTCCTTTTGATCTATTGTGTGTAACCAACATACAGTGCATTCGTGCTCTCGTGAACCACACCAACATTCATGTCTAAAAGCTGGGTAAAAGGTTCAGTATGTAGCACAGCTGCTGACCCATTAACTTTTAGCCCTTCAGGTGGACTCGGCACAGGGGACTCTTGAACTTGTTTCTCTACTGCCACCCAAACCTCCCCATCATTTGCAGCCCTTTTAATAATTTCCGGGCTCCCAGTCACTCAGGAATACCTCATGTGTGTTCTTTTTTGGTCCCTGCAGCCAATACTTTTGAATTTTCTGGTTCACATATTTCCGATCACTACTAATTGCGGGACCACCTACACCTGACAGCCCACTTAACAAAATGGTTACTCGTTGAGTTCTTAGATCGTATTTCAACAGCCTTCCAGTTGAGTCGGGTTTAAACCCTGGTTGATTCATGTCTCTGCACAGCATGAAACTCTTGTCAAAACTAGTCTTATAAGCCTTTTTCCTATATTCAAATTCTTGTTGCATTTGCAATATTTACCTTATGTGTTATGTCATATTTCAAGCTAGCATCAGTCATATAAACATTTCCAGTATATGATTCAACATCAATTCCAGAAAGGTACTTGTAACCACCAGAAAGTTGAATTGCAAGCCCACCGTTGAATCCTACAACCAAGAGACCGAAGAAAGCATCAGTGATTAATCAACCTGTTAACTCATTTAACAAAATCCATCTAAATAATCATTAGAATCCACTTGCCTAAATCAGTCACAAGGATGGTTGAACCAGCACTCTGAAGTCTGAACCATATCAACAAACCACGGTTCACAAATAATATAGGCGGTCAGGCTCATCCAGCCACCGGGGATACTTTCAGACTCATCTCCTAATTCCAACGGCCGCATGGGCTCTGCAGTTTCAAACAAACACCCAAGTTCACATTATGACACACACACACACATTAAAACCAAAAACTAAACTGAAAGCACAAATTTTGAAGTTTACTTACTTTCAAGACCTATTTTACCAGATGAACTACATTCTGTAACCAGATCGGGTTGTAGCATCTGCACTTTACACAAAATACACTGTATATAATGATAATTACTATACGAATATTGAAATCGAAACATACATATATGTATAGATTTATAAGTTATAACCTATCAACACTATACACAAATTTATGAATACAAAAATCACTATCTTGAACAAATAGAGAAAGAAAATAAAACACTGCTTACTTGAAATTCTAACGCAAGTTGAGTGTGTGCGACGCATGTGGCCTTAAATAACTGAATAAACTAACACTAGTTAGGAGCAGTGGATGAAACTAAAACCCAAATAACCGACACCAGAGGGACTCTGAGAATGTAATTTACTTTTTTTTTTTAACCTAAAGCGTGAATCAAATAGTTCACAATAAAAATAATTGGGCCCAGCCCGTTTTAATATGCAGCTTTTTTTTATTTTTTTGATAAATTTGTTAATTTCATAACTTGGTACACACGTTATCAAAAGTGATCAGGAAACGACAGCGATCATCACTAGGGCTCTTCTGTCGCCGGCGTTGCTTCTTTCTGCTCCGGTGCCAGCTGTCTTTCTATTGTCAAACAAGTATTTGCTTCCTTCTATTCTACATATAGTTCTCTGTACTGCAATATACTTGTTTAATTACGGTTATAGCTAGAAATTTTAACCAACATTCTACTTATTAGGTTAAATATATTAAACCTTTAATGTCGTACCATCAGTCCATTTTCCTACATTGTTGCATAATCACCGTGAGAGACGCATAAGTACATATTGTTTTCATTAGATACTATGAACATACTATATGCTACTTAATTTGTACATTGATTACTTTACTTTTATTGGTTAAAGTAAGGTTATTTGAGTCAAATAAAATTGAAATATGCCTTTTGTTCTGTTTGGGTCATTAAGTTGTTTGGTATGTCTAAAGCGGCTTGATTTAAAGAAAATGATAATTTTTATAAAAATAATGCTATATTCATATAGTTATTTTTATTTTATTATGATACTAAATTTTATAATTTTTTTGAAATTACACAACTTCTAATAACCAAAACAGGACAAGAAACATTCTTTTAATGATGTAAGTAGCAAAATTTGTAACTTTTGGTCCCATATATGAACTATGAAGCATCATGCTACTAGACCTTTTTTAAATAAGTTAAATAATGAATTGATGATGATCATATCTAGGATGAGTCAATCACAGAAAAGAAAACGAGCAGAATCTAAACCAGCTAGCGGTCTAGCAGAACTTGACCATGTGGTTCTCAATTGCATCAAAAGCAAAGGCGATCAAGCAATTTTGGACCAGAATATAGGGAAAGAAACAAAGCTACCCATTGCTGTTGTCAAAAATTGCATCAAGACCCTACAAGCTTTTACACTGATCAAACAAATCCCTCATGCCCAATTTAAGGGAAAATACTACATTGCAGCAGAAATTACGCCTGCTGATAATGTCACTGGTGGTATATGGTATCTTGATGGTCAGCTTGATACAGAGTTCATCGATCAACTTAAGGGTGTCTGTTGCAAGATCATAAAAAAGCTGAAAGTGGCAACAGCTGAAGGAGTTTATGACTTTTTTAAGAAGAGTGGGCTGACAAATTACAAGTGCACGAGTCAACAAATAAGTGAAGTACTGAGGTTGTTGGTTTTGGACAATATGGTTCTTGAAGTGAAGAGCAGTGGGCTTGGTGAGTACCATTCGATCCCTATTGGAAATGTGTGTTATAGGTGTTCTGTACAAAATCTTGATCAGGGTCTGAAATTAGGTGCAATGGCGTCGGTTCCTTGTGGCGTTTGCCCTCAGATTAGCAACTGCACACCTGATGGACTAATATCTCCAAGTTCTTGTGTTTACTATACAGAATGGTTAGATTTCTGATGGGAACCATATTTACAGTTATCAGTTTATGATTGTTTTTATAAATTCTTTACTCATTCTGTTCATTCATTGGAATCTTTTACAATTAGACGCATTTAATTTCTTTTCTCTTTATTGTTCTTATTTACTTGATGTGAAGATAAATACAAACAAGACCATAAACAAAATAAGCTAAATGAAAATTAAAACCAATAAACAAAAGAGCAATCTTTGTTCTTGTTAAGAAATGTGGTTGATTTGCAGTTTTATACTAACTGTGAAGTTTCATACTTCTTGTTCTTCCCCTTTTCGAGCATATAAATCCTCTCAGCATCAGGAACCGCTTTGATGATGGTTTCCAGCTTCAAATTCAGTTCTTCTATCTTCTCAACAAGCGTATCGTTAGTGAACATTCCAAGCATCACATTTTGGATCGTTTTCCAACTCTCAGCCAATGGTAGAACAATGATCACTGCTGACCCAATTGTCCCCCATGCTATTGCAACAATCGCCCAGAATGTGAAGTATCCTTTGCTAAATTCCTCTACACTCGCACAAAAAAAAAAGAAAATAAAAAACAATCCCAAATTGAAGCAACCAAAGTAATTGAATGAAACCGGATTGTAAACTTACTTGCAGGAAGGGTTAAAATAGGCCATAATATAACAATCACAAAAGTAAAACCGACACCCCATTTAATGATCCATTTCTTGGCATGAATAAGCTTCTCCTCTTTAAATTCATCGATTGCAAGTTCACTCTTTTCCTTTTCAACGACCGTTATATTCTTTGTGGTTTCCCAATCATAATTTTGTGGCCTCAATAAACTGCATATGGCATGAACCGCCCCACCTGTTAAAATTGAGACTAGATTCCCAGCCAGCATGGGTGCATTTCTTCCTGTTGTGTCTAGGTTGACTCGACCGTATTCAACGCTAGCAACAGTTAGCCAAGTCACGATCCCAAGGATGCACCCGACTACGGTGCCTAAAATGGCGCCAAAAGCATTGGCTTTTCGCCATAGAAGCATAAAAGCGATTGGGATAACAGCTGACCCGATGAATACACCCATGGCTAGGTACATCCAACCGAGTGAAACTCCGGCTTTGTTTAGTATGACTGCTAGAATTCCCATGAAACATCCGAATGAGAACACAACAGCTCTAGAAACTTTCAAGATTTGTTTTCCGGTGGCATCTGGATTGATGTATGTTCGATATATGTCATATGTGCAAAGTGAAGAAACTGCAATTAACTCGGAAGAACCCGCAGACGTCACAGCCCTGATGCAAACCAAATACATTAGAAGAAAATCAGAAACTGGGATTCATTCCAATAATTCACTGGTTTCTTGAAGAATATTGCAACCATAGGTGGCAAAATGGGTGGGTTGGGTGATGGGTCAGTATGGGTACTTTTGTGTGGTTCGAAAAGTCAAGGTCGTGTTGAGTTGTTGATCCCAAACAGTTTTTGACCAAAACTGTTTATAATCTTTGTCAAATATGATCATGAAGTTATATTATTTCAATACGAGTTACTTTGTTAGATAATTTTTTAGGAGTTTTTTGCATTAAAATACACTTATGGCAACTCTTAACCGATTTAACCTATTTTCATTCAAGGAATTCTCAATTTGTTTGGCCTGTTAGACATATAATGACCTGAATCTACTGATTCATAAGGAAATGAGCTGAAATCTGCGATTAAGATTATTAACTCACATGAAAAGCATGGTAAGAAGGAGAACAGATCCTCCTTTACCCATTAATGCGATAGCTGTAGCAGGAGGAACAAGCCCACGGCTCGCTTCGCTTGCTGTTAGTGGAAGATCAAGAGCTAGAGCTCCTAAACCAAGTGCTGTGGCTAATGAGAATGGCACAGCAAACCATACGAGGCCACCTAGCAAGTATCCTTTATGAGTTGATGATGGTCTAGCTGCAATGGCACTCACCCAGTATCCCTACAGGAATAAACAGAGGTATTCTCAAATTGAACAGTTCTGGCCAAGATGTTACTATGAGAAATTAAAGGTGCAGAATTGGTGATTTGGGTTGGTTACTTGACGGGTCAAAACAGATAACTTTTGGTACAGGACCTGAACACTTACTATCGAAGTTTGAAACTGCTTATCAATAATTAGCCTGTTGAATTTAATTACAAATTATATTTATCAAGAATAATCTAATTTTTTGAATTAGAAGATTTGGGAGGTTCTGACAGTTTGTGCATTAAAATACACTGTACACGAGTTCGGCCCATTTGACCTGTTTTTGGCTAACCTTTTCTGTTTTACCCATTTGAACCCTTAGAAGTAAAACATATCCCGAAGGGACCATGTTGTAAGTAAACGAGTTGAAATATTCATGTGTAATGAAAACTTACATTGTCTACGAAAACAGTGCCAAAATTTCCGACAATGTTGATTATACCAAAAACAAGCCCACCAGAGCTCAACATCGTTAGGTAAGATCCTTTGTAGTTTCCTGAAGCAGGGCCACAAGATTGTCCGTGGTGAGAGAGAGGTTCTTGACATATTCTAGATCTGCTCGAGACCTCCATTACACGTCGATAGACAACACTAGGGCTCCCAAGCTCACTGCTAGCCGTGTAGACTAAGTACACGAAGATGACTAGCACCACGTGCACTGATAACAAAACCAAATCAGCACACAAGAGTCAGAATGTCGATCTTTTAAGGTCAATAAGACAAAGTTTTTAACATCAAAATTCATGTCAATCACTTATAGAAGTATGAGATTTTACAGTTTAGTTAAAATTACTAACAAATGCACATATAGAAAGATTTGATGGTAAAACTGCTGGTTTCAAATGAAAAGTTGTAGGTTTGACCACAAAAGTCAACCTGGTAGAAAATAGTGTAAGATTACCTATAACAGAATGTATATAGCTAGCTAGGAACGTGGCTTTCAATCCTCCTGCTAGCGTATATACAATCACTCCAAGCGGTATTAGAAAACTTGCAGCATAGATATTGACTCCAGTGAGGGCATTCACCACAGCAGAGCCACCAAGAAGCAGCATCGCCGTTACTATGATATTTGTCATAAAACAAAAGACCAAAAATACGACATGTGCACCCGTTCCCCATCTGTATACAAAACATTCAACGATCTACTAACATAATAATAAAATAGAATTCAAAGTCATGACCTCTAAGACAATAAAACATACCGAGCTTTAACAATTTCACAAACAGTATGAGCATGAGGAGCCTTTCGTTTGATCTCTATAGCTATTACACCAAACAAGAGCACCTGAGTAAATAAATGTTCAACTGTTAATAAATAAATTAAGTAGTACAAGATTACAGCATGGTGAATGAACTAGAAAGATGGGATGAGGCTAGAACCTGAATGGTGGCACCACTCGCATACCAGAATGGACCACTGACTCCATACTCCCAAGCAACATTTGAACTTTGTAATATTGTTGCAGCCCATGTCCACTTTCAATACATTTTTAGAGTTAGGTCATACATAATAGAAATACGAGTCCAAACCATTTAATAGAGATGCATAAAACGGGCCAACTTTCATTAAATGAACTTTGGTCTAGTAATATGAGGCTTTATGAACTAAACCAGTAAAAAGTTTTTGATTAATGTACTAGTCATTTCTTTCGTAAAAAAATATAAAACCAAAACTAACCTTTTATGGCCCAACATTTTATAGTAAAAAAACTACCCAAACCAAAACATATAAATGTCAGCTTTCTAAATCAACTTTTGTCTTTAATAAAAATCCATGACCCTTTGAATTTTAGTTGATATTCTTAAATATCACTTAAGGTACAACCTACTTATACACATTATTAACAACCCTAGTCATTAACAATACCATTAATTAATTTAATTTTACTTGCAATAAAAAACATTTAAATCACATGTGAGTATGTGTATGTGGCCACTTTTATTTAGTCCGGGTTATAGGTACTTCCCATTAGGTTCGGAAAAGTCAACTAATTTTAGTCAAATTCTGTTTTTTAATCAAAAACCAATTAAACCTGAAAAACAGGAACAAACCAAGAAAGAAAGAAAGAAACAATAGTACCTGTGATACAATAACACTTGCTATCAGTCCTGTTTTAACATTTCTTCCGGCCGTGTTAAACCACTCCGACGTATGTTTCGCTCCCACGTAACGTTTCTCCAACCAAACCTATGCAAAAAAAAAAAAGTTAAATAACAGTTAAATAAATGTAACATGGTCTTTCATTTTGTACATCTATGCATCTTTTTCAGTTTAATAAAATTTTAACATTGCATAAAAAATGACAATCGAATCAATAAATGTAACGTATTGCGAAAACGAGTAGACAACATACCAAGAAAGAGGTGAAGAAAGCGAAAAAAGCGCCAAATCCAAGAATAACAGAATAACCAACACTTTGATTAAGGACAGCTTTGCCACCAAAGAAACTGCTTTGTCGCACACAAGTGTCGCCGGAAGTATGGTAATACTTGCCGGAGAAATCGAAGGGAGGACAGCTTGTCATGTTTTTGTGTGTGTATGAATGTGAATTGTCACAAAAGTGTTGAGATATTTGGTAATCGTGGCGGTCGGAACAATATAAAGTCAAACTATAGAGATGAAGGGATCAAGGTGTAGTAGTACTATAGAATGAGAGTGTGAAGTATCTAATTATTGGTACAATGGGAATCTATTTAACGGCTTGGTGATTCCATTGTGGGCCCATTTGAATGTAACCAATTAGCTAATCAACCCATTTTTTATTAAAATTTAATTGTAAGTTGATTTTTAATATTAAAGTAGATGTGGATATAAAATATTAGAGCGAATTATAAGGATTGTCCCGGTAATTTGTTACATTTGCACATATTATTTATGTTTGGGGATGTTCATGTGGTATGCAATTTTAATCGATTATATCATAACCTACTTTCAATTTTACCCCTTTATTTTTACTTATGTTCGTATTTGAAGTTCTTTATCTATAGATTTATTATTCCAAGAACACACATATTTGTTCATAAAAATAATTATATATGTCTTGTCCAATATATTGACAAATTAATTTTTCTAGGGATCGATTGTCAACTTGTAATCAAGCTTTATTGTATTTGGATGTATTATAGAAAAGTGGGTCCTGATTTCTTATCTATACGCAATCATATCATTTGACTTGATTTTAAAGCGTATATTCTTTGGCGTCTGAAAGGCCATTAATAAATCATTTTTTTATAAAAGTAAAAACAATCTCTAATCACACACCACACAATTTTATTAATTTATAATTTACAAATTATTAAACTTTAAGCGAAATTTGAATTTATTTTCTTATGTTTATTAGAGCCTTTTGAAGTATCTAAGATTCAAGAATTAAAGTTTAACCGTATGATAGGCGTAAGTCAACAACTAGCAATATAGTTTTTAATGGAGCAACTTACTTCCTTGCCAACCAATAACAGATCAAACTTCCAATTTAATTATCATCTTGTCCTTTCACCACTTGTATTATTTGAAAAATACATAAAAAGAAGGTAGACCAGTCTACAAAGTGATGTGATACACCAAATGTAGAAACACTCAAACCAATCAAGAGCCTTGTACTTCTCACTCACGATTGTGTGCCATTAGAAGGTCAAAACAAACATCATAGGTCATGTTTTAAAGAGTCATCATATCAGATAAACGGATCAGGATATCTCTGTTCATGTCCCTCTAAAAGAACGATTTATTTTTGTGTTAACTCAAATTTACTTAGTGTAATCGGGTATCCCCGTGACTGTTTTCGATAATTTCCCTTATCAATACTAAAATGTATACACGTGAGGTTCAAAGTTGTCTCTTGTGAGGACATCATGACACCTTACCACTAAATTACATTGGTAATGGTAGTCGTCATTTTTAGGGGGGGAAAACAAATTTACTTTCATCATTTTCACTGAATTAGTTCAACTTTTACTCTTGTTATCTTATAATTAACATTTTTATAGCTTCCCCGTCGAGCTATATATCAGAAAACGTTGGTTAACCATGTTGGTTTTTAAAATTTAAAAAACGAGCTTTTGGAATTTTACTAATTTTGATATATGTAGGAACTTTGAATGATTTAACACTAAATCACTGTTTTATCGAAGCCAACCATAATTTTAAAATATTTTTGCATCTAACATTGCTTTTACAGCCAACTATTAAAAAGAGAAGCCCACAAAGTAAGGGGCCAGTATGTGATACCCCAAAATCATAACCAATAAATGGTCACCCGAGATCGAAACCAATAACACGATCTTGGGCCCCATTTAATTACAAAGTCACTTGGATCACTGGGCCCAATTTAAGGACAATTTTCATTACAATTTGGTTCCATTTTGCCTTTCCCCCAGATCGTCCTCTTCTTCATTTATGTCTTGCTAAATGAAAGGTTGTAATCATCATAAATTCATAATGCAGTATTAGCATTCAATAATAATTCTAATTATCATCTCAATCTAATAAAATATAAGGGTCTAGGAATACACACAAATGGTGCAACCGGGGTCACATGCCCCTTACGACTCAAAAATTTTACTTGAATTTATATATGAATTTAATGAAATTAAATATGAATTTGCTATCTAACCCTCATCTTTTCTATTGTTAAACTCTCTACTCAACCCATAATAGAAATGGAAAACACAAAAAGAAAGAAAGAAAATAAAAAGTAAGCTCAATTAAGCATTTTAATGGAAGAAATTGAAGTTACAAGTACATTTGGAGAAGATAACCCGTCGGTCCCACTTAACCACTTGTATTCTTTTAATACATATTTTATATTTATATAAAGCCCTTTGTTTTTATTTCAATATCCATTTAACCATAAACTGTAGTAAAAAAATTCAATTTATACCTTATTTTAACTAAGTTAGTTTTATATACTTACTGAAAGTGAAAAGCTAAAACAAAATTCAAATATTACTAACTTGATGAGACACAGACATCTTGATTATAATGATATTAAAAATAAAATGTTAGTCTGTAGCATGGAACTTGTTTGCAGCTTCTTTTTTGTTTGGTTGTATATTGTATACTTTGAGGAATTTACAGATATAAAAACTCATTTTATATCTAAACGAGTCGAGCTTGGGCTCGAATCGAGCTTTTAACAAGTCGAGATATTTGTACAACTGAAATTTGTTTTTTTACAAGGGTTAAAAGAACATCACCAAAATATTTGAACAATATTTGTACCTTACTCGGTAGTTTGTTTTTACTCAACCAGATAAAAGTGCAAATTACAACGATTCAAGCTCGGGTATGGAGTGTTCAGCAGTAGCAACAGTTATTACCTTACATGTTTCGTCTCTAATTTTAGCCGAAAGAAGTCCATTTTTCTACAAGGTGAGCTCTCGAAGTTCAAGTACATGAATGGTAACATTATTATTCATTATTTAAATACCATTATAATATTTAATTAGATTAGATAGACATATTTTCACACAGGTCTTCTCAAATGGGATGAGAGATTCGGATCAACACCATGTAAACTTACAAATTGACGCAACAGGATTTCATCTGATGATTATATTCAACTTGAAAATAGATTATTACTTTAAACATACAATACCAAAACATTCCATACGGGGCGTTTGGGATTGTTTTTTAATAGATTATCTGATTATTGTATTAGCAAAACGCAAATAATCAGAAAAGCGTTTGGCGAAAAAGTGATTAATTGCGTTTTAAAAAATGCAGTTTTGAAAAAGCGGGTTGTGATATTAAATATCCAGGCTTTCCATCAAAAATTAAAACGTTGCATTGTAGTGTTCAACTTGTTAAAATTGGCAGTTGTCAAGATGAGGTTCTTAAGTTTCCCCTTGCTGGTGTGGAGGCAATTTTGTCTAGTAAAAATGCCGAGCAGCTGGTTAAGGCTCATGAAATATATGAGTTTGTCCTCAAGTGGGCTCGTATTCACTACCCTAAGATACAAGATCGTCGTAAAATTCTTGAGAGCCGCCTTGGACTGCTTATCCCCTTTTGTGACATGTCATGCAATAAGCTAGGAAAGGTCTTGACTTGTGAATACTTTGACCATGATTTTGCTCAAAATGCAGTAACTGAAGCATTCTTCTCCAAAACCAAGTGCTGGGCTTGAGGAATGATTTACTATTTGGAGATTTTCATCTGAACGCCCATCAACTAATTGTTTCTTTTTTTTTTCCCCTAATCAACAACGACATAACCTTCATATGATCGTGATCAACTATTTCATTATGTGCTCCTCCTCAACATAAATATTCCCCTGCCAATGGTTTTAACTATCTCAGAAATGAGTTAAATTCAACTGTCTACATTTATACTGATTCTATAAAACTTCTTGTCATATCGCAAGCCTTAAGTCCCTGAGTTTGCTTTAATTGTTTAAGATCATAAAATCCCATTTCATGTTCAATTTAAATGAATCGTCATCGAGTTATGAAACTTGCGAGTCCTTAGAAGTAGCTATAGAAATGTTAAATCACAATATCCCGACTAAATGGGTTTGGCATTCACTAATTCGAGTTGATCACAAGAACCCCTAATAACATAGCCGTCTATTCAAATCAAAATCATCTTAAACCCCAGTTGTCAAGATCCTGAAGCTCTGCTCTGCCAACCTATAACCTATCCATCCTACCAATGTTCAACGGAGACCGCTTCCTGAATGCTCAATATAGACTTCCATTTTCGCAATACAAAAGACTCCATAGTTAAAATGTTGTACAAATCCAAATCATCCTCTTTCAATTTCAATTCCGAGGATAATAACCTCACAAATTATCTTCAATAACTGACAGTTCAGATATTTCCCTCAATGAATTCCTTGAGACAAGCCATAGCAAAAAACTAAATAGTTGAATCGACACCCTAACCATTGGTCTCGACCACCTCCTTTTGAAGGTGCATGATAAATTTTATCTTTTTGGGCAGTTAGAAACTAGATACCTTTAATCCTCAAATATATTCTTGTTCAAAACCTTGTGTCACCTGTCTGCAAATCATATGTCACGGGTTTAATGATACTAGGCCAATTGAATAATTGCTTCCATTCCCTACTCAGAATTCAGAAGCAGTGGAAACAATACATAATAGAAACCGAATTAAACTACTAAAAACCATCATTTGAGATTCCAGCCTCTGTCTTAAAATCAAAACCGATCTTGAAAGATGAAAATCTCATGAAAATTGAAGCAGGTACAACAACCCTGCCAATCGAATACACGTCAACACCATTAAAAAAAACATAGTAATTGATATTTCTTCAATTGTTGCAACATAAAGGTAGGTTTTTATGTATAGCACTCAACTAACACAAAACCATCATAAAATCTATACAAAGTAAACACAGAACAGTCACTTCTACCCGAGCATAGAACCAATACTTATATTGATCCGGGTAAAAGAATCATAAAGTTTCAGCATTAATATTTTGTATTTTCTTCAGTGATATCCAATAGGGGCTGGATTATCCTTGAGCTCGAGTCCTTGAGCATGTATATCCTGCAGTATAAACAATATCCTGTGTCAATAACTTCAAAAAAGAACAATAATACATCACAAAAATACACCAAATTAAACTGAATATGAGCATTTACCGAAGCAAAGTGATTAACATCGCGATGATGAGCCTCATCTGCTCTCACAACCATCACAACATCACGAAGCGTCGAATCAGCAGGAAGACGCCAATAGTCAATAGCAATAGCAGGTGCCTTGACATTTTCAATGTTACCTTTGTCAAGCTCCTTCAAGAACTCTGTGTACGAGTGAATCGCTTCCTCTTCGAGGTACCCCGTGATCCGGTGAGCTAGTTTAGGCGAAGCAAGGTACGCAAGAAAGTAGGCGTTAAAGAAAACACCTTGAACAGTGAAAACAAGAGCCCGCTCATACCATTTCGGCTTAGCAACCTCCATAAAAGTCATCAAATGCATTCTTTCATTCTCAGCTTCTTCTAACAGGGCCTTGATCCACCCACCACTCTGCTCAAAACGACGTAGTGATTTACAGTGAAGAAGCATTCCTCCTACCATTCCAGGAACAGCAGCCACAGTTTCAAGCATCATTGCTCGACAACCATATCGCCTCTATTACATTTAAATCAAGTTTTAGTAAAATTCAAATTTCATATAGAAAAACCTATAATATATTGGGCTTGGCCCAGATTTTGTCACCTGAAAGAAAATATCAGTAGGGAGTCGGAGAGACTTGACAGTATAGTATGCAAATTTGTCCAGAAAAGTCTTCGGAACATGGTGCTTCTTTAGATCAATAGAAAGATCTGCTTGATAGGTCTCCCATGGCTGTGAAAATTATTCAAATCAAAAGCAGGTTAATAAATGAAAATACTTATACAGTTTCCAATAAGAACGTATTATTACAGTATAATTTTCTATTTCCCTTGATTAAAGTTTACCAGCATATAATCAATTCTTTTTAACTTGTCACCAATTTATATTCTCAATCCTACTTTCACCTTCGCATCAAACTATCAATGTTATAAACATATTATACAGCTACAGTAATAACGCATTCTAAGGGCGAATCACAACTAGCTAGCATCCGTTAAAAAATTCAAATACGCCTATAGAGTAAATATTACAGCAACAGCAGAAAATATGTATATAAATTCGTACATCAATATGTATAAGATGATATGTAATGTTTACAGAAGAAAAGGCATACCCTAAAACAATTCCACTTCCATTCAGTACCATCTTCTTTAGTAATTTTAGACGGTCGCACTCCCCAATAACTACCAACCTCTTTATTATCTTTCCGACCACCACCGGCGGTTGCGCCACCGCTACCTACCGTCTCTTCTTTCTGTTCTTTCTCACCTAACGTCATTGTACTCGCATTACGAGCACCGATCACCGGAGACGACTTCATCCACCACGCAACCACCGCCGGCTCTCCGGCACCAGTTGTGAACAAACGTGGCGCGATAAAAGATCTAACAGCAGTAATTGATCCACGACTCATCATCTTAGTTGATGATTTGATTTCTGAAAACTGAAAGTGATTTTTAGAATTTTTAGAAAATGGAAGTTTGCGAGAAATTTGGAATGTGTGTGTAAAACGAAGGTGTTTTTAGTGTGTGTTTTGATTTATTTCTTGGAGAGAAAGGGTTTATGGGTTTTGGGTGGTTTTATATCACACAAAAAGTGTGTGGCGGTGAATTCATACGGTGACGTTTCGTGTCGAATTGTGAACCGAAAAAGAAACGGCGTCGTTATGGCCTTGTGGGCGTTTACGTTTTTCCTATTTTAGCCTTACGTTTCTGTTAGAAATCAAGAGTCAAATGTACGATGCACCAATCCAAATTCTTTTTCTTGATTTCGGTAGTAATAATATTTTCACTATAATTTTTGATAAATTCATCATAATTGTAATCACATTTGTACAGTACAAATAGTTAATAGACAGTTGTAATGGATTTATCAAAATTAATAGTGAAAATATCACCATCCAATTTCAATAGTATATAAGAATTTTATCATTGTATTCGGTCTCATTTAAATGTCTCCTTAATGTCTCCTTAATGTTTTTAAGCACATGGAGTTGTAACAATGTGAATTCAATGTAAAGTTTAACACTATGATTAATATTATGTTTTCTTCTTTAGGCGAGTGATTCTCGATATGTAACGTATTTTGAAAATGAACCTTCAATTTATTTTTGAACCTATAAAATAAACGGACAAAAAAATCTATATGTAAGAAAAAAACGAATCGCAAACTAAATAAGTGCTTCCAATCTCATGCTCTTAAGATCGGGATCATATACTTAATTATTTTCGTTCTTACAAAACCGAATAATAATGTTTTTGTCTACTAACTACTATGATAATTATGTGTTCTTTTATTTTCTTTCCTTAGTTTTCTGTGAAAGAAAATTTATTCTTTATTTAAGCATAGGAAATTATATTAGACGTGGTATTTAAAAATCCGATAATAAATAAATAAAACAATGAATGGTTTGAACATCATAAATAATTTATATTTATATTTATATTTACAATTTATTATATTTATAATATAAATAATTTTTTAAGTGGGTCAAATTTGAAAGAGGAAGAGAATGGATCGAACACTTTGAGGGTATAAAAGTAATAACAAAAGGAAGGAATATGCCATACGGAAGCTTTTCTTGGGCTCCAAGAATATTGAGTAACTTCCACGTTTTAGGTAAACTTGTAGTACCAAAACTCCGGTATTCAAAAACATGGTGAAGGTGCCACGAAAGCATGAAACCATTGTGCGCTCAAAATTCTTACCATGGAATAATACTTATATTTTTTAATATAGTTTATTGGAATTTACGAGAGTTTAAATTTATTTATTTTTTTATAAATTTAAAATATAAATTTTGTTTGGTAAACAAAGAGTTTATTGAAAAAATCAGTTTTTTTAAAAAAAATAGAGCTTATAAAAAATAAAAATTACATATATACCCCTCAATAGATCACTTTATCTATTTTTTATTATTCTTTTTGGGTAAAGTTAAGAGAATCAACATCTTTATGAGTGGCAGAGAGAGCAGCTTTTTGACCAACCGTAAGGTGACATCTGTCACATGTGGTTCTCCCCTTTTCTGCCACCACACTAGGGGCTATTTTGCAATTTAAAAAAAATTGTGGACCTGCTCGAAAAGTTGCCCACAAAATTTCAAAAAATATCCATTCAATAATACTGATAATACGCAAAATTATGTAAAAAAAATGTAGTGGAAAAACATAAAATGTAGTAAACAAGTATTAGTTATTTTTTAATTTCAAGTACAAACTCAAGTTTTACAGTTACATAAAAATGCAAAAAAAAAACCGTAAAATGCAATAGAAGAAACATAAAATGCAGTGGATTCTATCGGATCTAAAAAGTAGATCTGAAAACTTGATGAAACATAAAATGCAGTAGAAGAAACGTAAAATGCGGTGGATTTTTTCAGATCTGAAAGCAGAAGGAACGTAAAATGTAGTAGAAGAAACGTAAAATGCAGTTGATTTTTTCAGATATACTATTTAGATCTAAAAAGTAGCTATACTTTTCGGATTAATTTTTAGATCTATATCGATACTTTACAAATTCAACAAATTTCATACACTAAATAACTAATCATAAAATCATCAATCACTATCAATCATATATAGATAATGTATCTAAAATACAGTAACTTATACGTAAAATGCAGTGACTTTTTCTAGATCTACTTTTCAGATCTAGATCTGAAAAAGTAGATGACATCTATATTTTAAGATCTAGATGGTGAAGATGGTGGTGGACGGTGACGGTGAATGTGGTGGTGTACAGTGACGGTGAAGGTGGTGGTGGACGGTGAAGGTAGTGGTGAAAGTGGACGGTGACGGTGAAGGCGAAGGTGAAGATGAAGGTGGTGGTTGCGGTGAAGCTGAACGGTAACGATGAAGGCGGATGGTGACGATGGCGGTGAATGTGGTAATGGCGGTGAAAAATGGTGGTGGTGGTGGTGAATGTGTATGTGTGTGTGTAAAGAGAGTGTTTGTGTGTTGTATGCGTTTTTTGTGAAGAGCGAATGAGGAATGCATGTCTAAAAAATGACTGCCCAAAGTTTAACCCATCTCTCCTCATTTTATGTAAAATGCATTTAGGTCCCTCCATCAAAACTAATTTAATTTAAATTGCATATAAGTCAATCCGTCCAAAAGAGTTTGCAAAACACACCCTTGTGACGTGGCATCATCTGGAGCGTTAGATTTTGAAATGGACGGTGGGGATCGTGATGCCTCTCCTGCCCCTCATATCTCTTTTGCCCCTCAAATCCACAATCATATTTTTTTGTCATTTTATATCAATTCACATCTTAAGCTTTAACTTATGTTACTTTGTTGCACACTTCTAAAAAGATATAATCTTTAACTACCAGTTAATTTTGTCAAATACACCCGTAGTACGGTGT
Source organism: Gnaphalium uliginosum (assembly GCA_963930675.1). Lineage (NCBI taxonomy): Eukaryota > Viridiplantae > Streptophyta > Magnoliopsida > Asterales > Asteraceae > Gnaphalium > Gnaphalium uliginosum. Next base: position 11,290,115 of record OZ005684.1, on the reverse strand, counting down.
CACTTGCAGCACATTAAAATACATGTTAATAAAGTTATGTAGTTAAGCCCGAAAAGAAGCTTTGACAACTAAGTATGGATATATATTTTTTCAAAATACAACTAGTGAAAAAGAAAAGAGTTCTAGAGTGATTTAATTTTTGGCCTCTATAATCTAGATTATGTCATACATCTCATAATTAGGACATAATTGTCTTAAAGTAATACACAGATCGATCGATTACATCGTCTTTAATCTTTCGTTGTCGTTCTTTCGTCTTCTTAATTCACTATTAACACACGTATTAAAAAAAACAACATGTACATTTGTAACATTTTTATCGCATTTTTGTTCATTAAATTATGTTTTGTACAGCTTAAAAGCGTAAATTAAGTACGTTACATTCTTTGTAAATCTAAAACCCTTATAAATCATTTGCAATATACGCTTAAAACTTAGTATTTGTCCTATCGAAAATGTCTATTCTACCCTTCATTAATGATATGACATCTCTAGAAAATTGATTACTCAATTAATCTAAAACCCTTATAAATCATTTGCAATTAGGGGTGTTCAAATTCGGATATCCGAAATTTCGGATAGTGGATATCACTATCCGATATCCGAATCCGAAATTCGGATATTCGAATTTTCGGATATCCCAACTCGGATATCCGAATGTCCGAAAATTATAAAAATTTATTTTCAAATCATTCAAAATTTCACATTATGTAACCAAATCTTAAATTAATGAATTTATATATTGAGAATATGAAATATTAAATCACATAATATCATTATTAATCAATCTTCAATAACTATAATCTATTTATCTTATATATTTTTCATAAAATTAGAAAAAAATAAGATTTTTGTTTTTGTTTTTTCGGATATCGAAAATCGGATATCCGAACTATCCGAAAATTATGAAAACTGATATCCGAATTCAAATCCAAAAATTCGGATATCCGAATTTTCGGATATTTCCGTATCGGATATTCGGATATTCGGGTAACGGATTCGGATACGGATATTTTTGAACACCCCTATTTGCAATATAGGCTTAAAACTTAGTATTTGTCCTATCGAAAATGTGTATTCTATCCTTCATTAATGATATGACATCTCTAGAAAATTGATTACTCAATTAATGTAAAATGGAAAGTATATATAATATTTCTACACAAAATATTTATTTTACCCATTAATTATAAGTCAAACAAATTTATGTTAATTGTTAATTAGAAAAATATTTATGAAAAAAATATTAAAATAAATTACATTAACTATTAACTATTAATAATATGCGATATATAAAATGAAAGTGACAGTGAAAACAAATACATTAGACTCTATTTAGATGTTATGTTTTAGTAATTAAAATTTTAAATTCTTTATCTTGAAAACATGAATATTAAAAGTTATTAATGTGTTGCTTCTCTCCAATCACAATCGAATACCCCATACCGACTTATGGAACCATCATCTATTTATCGAGATCGTTCACGAAATATTATTATATCCCGCTGCATTGCGCCGGTATGAAGCTAATTAGTATTAAAATTAAATGTCATTTTGTTATATTTTGATAAAACATACATAGTTTCTCGTTTAATTGGGGCACAATATATTCTATAAGTTACGTAATATTTTTGAGAAAATAACTTGTACAATTAACATCACACGACCTTATGTCGTGGTAAGTTAAAAATAGAGGTTGATTTTCATATTTTAAGGCATGAACCACATAATCTTTGATCAATAATCAAAACAGAGCATTTATCTCAAAACAGAGCATTTATCTCAAAACAGAGCATTCATATATTAATTTGACTAAAACAAAATTTATTAACAAACAATACAATTTGATACAATATTCGCCCTTAATTTACATACGAAAAATCATTCCCTGTAGTATATTTGGCTATTTGCACCCTTTATTCTTTAGTGGTAACCAATTGGAGCAGGATAGTCCTTCAACTCCTGTCCTTGACATTGAATGTCCTGAAAAAATAAAATAAAATCAATTAAATCATTAGCGACGAATCAAATAGAATTACTAATGAATAGATGAGTTTTCACGACGAATTACCGATGCAAAATGGTTAAGATCACGATGATGAGCTTCGTCGGCCCGTATAACCCTAACCACATCTTTTAGTGTAGAATTTTGCGGTAAGCACCAGTAATCAATGGCAATAGCTGGTGCCGGAATATCTTCCATCACTCCTTTCTCTAAATCGTTTAGAAACTCGGTGTACGAATTCACTGCCTCCTCTTCAAGGTAGCCAGTGATCCGATGAGCGAGCTTTGGGGATGCCAAATAAGCTAAAAAATATGCATTGAAGAATACACCTTGGACCGCAAAAACCAAGGCCCGTTCGTGCCATTTTGGCTCGTATACATCAATGAAGGTCATTAGATGCATTCGCTCGTTTTCAGCTTCTTCTAATAAAGCTTTGATCCAGCCACCACTTTGCTCAAATCGACGTAGTGATTTGGTGTGCAATAACATCCCTCCAACCATTCCTGGTACCGCAGCTACCGTTTCTAGTAGGACCGCATGATGTATGTGTTTTTTCTGTAATTTGTATGAAATTGTTATAAAGCAGCATAAACATTGTCTTTCACATATACTGTCCTAATATTTAAGTGGTCACTCATAGATAATCGTGATAACTATTGATAACGATCATTGCTATAATAAAAAAGGTAGTTGGCCCTTTGATTGCCCCATCGACCGTTCTATATGCATACCTTGAAATATAAATGGGTTGGATACTTGAGTGCTTGAACAATTCCGAAAGCAATTTTATCATTCCATGTTACTGGCTTGTGGTGCTTCTTGACATCAATAGTTGTATCTGCTTCATAAGCTTCCCAGGGCTGTTACATAAAAAAACAGTTAGTTTATCTACTTAGCCAACTTATAATTTTGGCCCACTTATTTAGGCCCATTTTCAACTCATTTGATCGCGTACCCGAAAACAGTTCCATTTCCAAGCGGATCCATCGGCCTTTGTGAGTGTTGGTGGAGTTACGCCCCAATAGCTCGAGACTGCTTTCGTATCACTCTCATCTTTCTTGTCTGATCCAAAGTTTGAAGGCACATGCGTGCTCCAGTAACGAGCACGCATGGTTGAACCCATTGGATTAATCTTAGAAGGTCCGATGACGGTCGAACGGGCCAAACTTGTACTCGTGGTGTACAAACGGGCCCCTAGTTGCGATAGTAGCAACCGGGACACTTTTGTGGCTGCAAGAGTACTATTTTTGTTCATTTTGTAGATCACTATAGAGATACTATTTATGAGATTATTTATTGATTTGTTGGTGAAGAAGTTAATGATGGTACTAGGATTTTATATTTCATTTGAGGATGTTGACATGATCCATGAAAGATGAAAAAAAATCGAATTCACGATCAAATTCAAAAAGGTTATTGGTCAACTATGAAAAGTCTTCGGTCAAGTTTCAACGAAGTTAGTTTGACAAGTCCGTTGTAATAAAATGAGGAATGATTGCTTAGATTAAAAAAATTGGGAATATATCAGTTTGACTTTTCTAAAGATAACGGCTCCATCGAATTTTCATGTATAGTACAACTTTTAGTAAAAATTAAAACATAATACTTTCTCCTAACTTGGTGTAATTAACTCATTTTGTGAATTTTTATGGTCTAAATTCGTTATCTTTATGATATTTTTGTAGCCAACGAAGTTACATGAACTTGTAGTCATGTTAAACCAAAAAAAAAATTAGAGTAAATTTCATAAACGTCCTTCTGATTTACATCTATTTGTGAAAATCATCTCTAAATTCTTAAAAATTTACTTTTGCATTATAGATGGTCCGTCATCCCATCCAAGTTGACTACAATACCCTTCTCTTCTCGTTTTAAATTTATTGATAAAATTTATAGTTGATGGTACTTTAATCAATTTAGGTGGGCAATGATCCATTTAATTACGGGACAAAAGTAAACGGTTTAGAAATGACGAAAGAAAAAAATTAGTGACGATTTTTATAAATCTGTATATATCACGTAGACAAATCATACAATTTTCTCTAAAAATTAATGTGTGTAGTCATTTTATTTTCAAATAATCCAAAATTAAAAGATAATACTACTTTTCACAATTTCGTGTTGTACTTCTCTTTTTCTTGGTTATGTTTCTCTTCACATGCGACGTCTCCTTTCAGAGCCAACGGGTCAATGTTACGTAGAAGTTTCCAAACCATGAACAAACATAGTGCTTTAATATTATTTGATCAAACATTTGTCGTTACTTATTAATAATTATATTTAGAATGAAAATATCTAAATGTTTAATACTAGTATAATAGAATTTAAATGAGATTAAAAAGATATACAAATATCTTAATTAAACTATTAGTTAACAAACGAACATCTTAATGAACGTTCACGAACATGCTATCGAACATCTTAATGAGATTATAAATGAACGGCACATATGTTCATGTTCGTTCATATAAATAAACGAACGTAAAATTTTGTTCATGTTCGTTCATATAACGAAACGAACGAACATAATCGAACTTCCCACCGAACGATCGCGAATTGTTAGTTGAACGTTCGGTTCGCTTACAGGTCTACCTCTGTTTACATAGCTACATTCTTCATCTAACACATAAGCGAAAATTTGACATGTCTAATCTCAAGTACTTGCATCATATCTTAATTATTTCATAATCCGTTAGGTATTAATCATGATTCGTTTTATCTCAAGTACCTGCATCATATCTTAATTTTTTTTCAATGCTCTTAGATCGTTTCATCATGATGTTCGATATCGATGTTCAAAGAGTTGGTGTATTATCTGCCCAGCAAAATGCTAGATAATCATCATAAAGAATTGAATCTTAGGTACACAACCGCCATCTATTAATTTTTTCATTTCCATGTAATTTATTTCCATGTGATTTAGGTTTATAATTGATTAACAAACAACACCATCACCGGCCATCAAACTTGAGTCTATGATCTCTATTTCAAGAAACAAACTGCACGTACAATCATTTGGATGCCCAATTTCAACACTTTTCTAAATATATAGATTAGTATCTGCACTAGTATGAGGACATATATATTAAGAACAACGTACGTACTTGAACAACGCACAACTATTACATGAAATAGTAGCGATGATGACAATATTGATATTCGAGATTTTTGATGTGATAAAAGATAGTGTGTTCATTGTCATTGCTTGTTGAAATATACAATCTCATGAGTCTGGAACGTATCGTATTGTATGAGTGCTTATTACTGTGTTACTAATGTTTCAGGTAACAAAGTTAGCTCTGGAATATTGGATCTATGATGATTTAAGTTGGAGGGTTGCTGTGCATAAGGCTAGAAATAGAAAGAATATACGAGTGCATAAGTACGAAGGATTGAATCAAAGTGAGCCGACTACGAGAAAAGATAATTAGAGTACAATGCGCCACGTGTACAAAAATCCATTTACTCTCAAGATCTTAAAAATTAATTATCTCACAAACGGCAAATCGAAAAATTACAAAAATTGCACAATAAAATTCAGCGTTTTCTACTCTTCGATTAGACATCTCACAAGGTATACTTTCGACAATTTTTTTTTTTCATTTTTTGGTGGGTTTTACAAATTACTAACACATGTGTTAGTGTTTAGTTGTACATTTGATTTAGGGTTACGGTTTGGGTTTAGAGTTTAGGGTTTAGCAGGGTTTATGGTTTAGGGTTTAGATTTTAGTAGGATTTAGGGTTTAGAGTTTTGTAAAGCGTTTAGGGTTTGGGGTTTAGGGTTTAGAGTTTAGGGTATGTGACTCTTCTGAGTCTTGTGCGACTCTTGCGAGTCAAAAAATCAATAAAACTTTTAATATATTGTGATATAAAAATAAAATGACAAAATCGAAAAAGAAATGACTATAATCTATTCTAAATCAAGCATTTGTGTTGATTGACGGTAACGACTTAACTATTAACTATAACTATGTTTTACTTCTTTTAAGAACAAAAATCTTAAACAATAATATATATACGTATAAATATATATATTTATCGTAAGACAGTGAAACTTATGAATCGAGTCGAGTCAGAATCACCGATTAAAAATCGAGATTTCTGAATCATAAGTCAAGTCATAAGTTAACAACCATGTTCCGAATTATAGCAAAATACATAATCGAGCTTATTTATATTTAACTTTCGTTTTTTTCTCGGCCACACCTTTACATAACTTAAACTCTTGAAATGGGCTTCTACTGTGTTTAGTAGGCTTAACTAAGGTGTGAAATATTTGGGCCGTACGTCTATAACTTGGTCGTTAATTGTAAGTTACCCAAATAAAATAGCCCAAAGTATAATTTTGCTAATTCGGATAATCTGATGGACCATATTCAGTTTCAGATGCCACATCACATATCACTACTTTTAATAAAATATAAAGTTTTATATTCTAATGAATTGAGTTTTCACAAAACTTTTTACTTTTAAACCATCAAAGGACAATAACTCAATTTTGACAGAACCCTAAGACCCTTCCCAACGGGTATTTCGCTTGTCCGTCGGTTCCAACCGATGGAATCGACACCGATGGCACGAGCCCGTCCGTTCGATCCGTCGGTTTGGGCCGTCGCTTAACCGACGCTTGGTCAGTTTTTTTTTGTTTTTCTTTTTCCGCGTGTGTATATAAGTAAAGGTAAATTGGTAAATGTGAGACCCAAAAATTAAAGTGACGGTGCCACTGATGGCAATGGTCCGTCAGTTTCAGTCGGTTTTGAAAAAAAACTGACGTGGCACTGACGTGACCCGTCAATTTCTGTCACAGTTGGGAGGAGTCTAATTGGATTGAGTTTTCTTAAAGCCGTTTTTTGTTTTTACGTTTAAGTTGAAGTTTTATACGGAGTATTTTATTTATTTATTTATGGGCGCATACGAATTAACATTTTTTACTTGTTGAAAACTTTCAATGGTCCATGCATTTATGTGTGTTTAGGTCTCCATTTTTTCTACATAACCTAAGAGTTTGTAATTTTTCATTATCCGACGGAAGATTTCGTGTCAAAATACTAGTCTCCTACTGTGATATCTAACACAATTGAAAATTTCATCCGAATCTGTCGTTGATTATTAATTTGCTCTCAAAATTTCAACGCGTTTTCATGTTGGCACATATATATTTCTAATAATAGAAAGTTGTAAACGCAATAGTTTGTATGGGATGCCACTGCACCTGCATACCAGCATGATACAGGATTTGAAGATTGCATCAACAAGCAATTGGTTTGTTGGTTCATATACAGCTTTGTCTTAGTAGTTGGGACTTTGGAGCTTTAATATTAAATAATATTAGATAGTTCTAAAATTAGGAAGCCAATACGTTATACGTGTATAGAGATATTTCACCCTTTTCTAAATAAATATTCACGTTACTATTTATACATGTTTCAAAATAATTGTTTACTTGCAAATAATAACTATTAAAAATCATTAAACTTTCAATTTTACATTAATTTATTATTCTAAATCATTTATTTCTTAAATAAAATTAAGTCAAACTTGCATTGAATATAAGTGCAAAACTAACGTTAACTCACTCTATCTTAATACAAATAAAAATTGTCGTAAGATAATTTTTGTGGGACAAAGGGAGTATTACATTCCACATCCAAACTGATAACTTTTTTTATTCGAAACTTTTCCTAATAACTACGTCAATATCACTATTTAGTATACTGGAAAAGAGGGCTATTGCTAGCAATTGTTTTATTAAACTTTCGTGCTGCTAGAAGCACATATGCTAATTAACCCGGCCCTTAATTTATTCCTAATGTACCTCCTTTAAGGGTAGCGTGTACGTTGTAATGTAGGTACTTGTTGATACATACGAAATACGTAGTATTATACTTACGTTCCGTGTTCATATTCGTATTCCTGATAATAGAAATTGTGGCCTAGATTTAGAAAGCAATGATGTATTTTGTTGAGGTGCAATTTGTTTGTAGCACACCGGGGCGTTTCAGCTTGATAAAAGGATTAGGAAATTGCGTCAAGGTTTTTAATTCATATACGTATCGGTTTACTTATATTTTGTATGTCTGTTAGAACTCGTACGTCGTGACTACATGTGTCTTTAATAATAGCGATTTGTTTCTGGTTCATATACATATACGTGTCGGTAAATTTATTATGATCAAAAAGCAAGTTTAAATGGTGGCTTTAATGGCTTCATCTTATTTTAAAAGAATTCATCGATAATCTGTGTAAACCTTTGCATATTGACTAAGAACCCGTAAACCTTTGTAATACGCTATAATGTACGATAAAGAATATACTTGTTTGGATGGAGGGTTTAGATGGATGAAAATGATAATGGGAATGAGTAGGAATTACATAAAGTATTTGGTTTAGGGGTATGGATTTGACATTTGGGAATGACACCCTCAAAATGAGGGTCTTCTCACTATATTCGTTGGTTTAAGATTGATACCCATATCTAGGGATGTTTTTGGTTTGGCCGAAACCGTTAAACCGGCCAAACCGATGTGATTTGATCGGTTTAACCGGGTTAAATTTTTATAATTGATTTAGTGGTTTGGATTTTTTCAAACCATCATATATGGTTTCGTTTGCGATTTTAAGATTCAAACAAACCGTTTAAACCAAACCGGGCCGCATTATATTTTCTTATGTAAATCATTCGGTATATTTAATTCAAAATATTAAGTATGTCTTTAACAAACAAATTTCATATTTGCTTATTCTATGGTTAAAGTGTTCTTTTAGAAAATTTGCCAACTTATGCAACTATATATATTCAAATTAAAGATGGTAAAAGAAAAGTTTCGGTTATGTAACAATGTTATAAAAATCAATTTTTGTAATTGGTATTATTAAACATTTTTTTTATTAATATTAGGTTATGTATTTATATCTTTAGAAAGCTTATAAGATAATGATAATTGCATTTAAAATTATCATTTGGTCTAAATTTTATGTTCAAATCGGCCAAATCGGACTATGAACATCCCTACTCATATCCACTCTCATTCCATTCATCCGACTATCAATCACATTCTTATAGTGATTTCTTACGCAAATCAAAGCCCCCTTGTATTTATCTATTTGTGTTTTTTTTATATTTTTCTTCATGAATATCCAATATATATTGGATTAGACATAAACTTAGTTGATAGAACATAATGTCATGGATACATTTTGGCTTGTTGTCCATAACTTAATTGGATAATTGTTGATGCCGTTAAAAACATCTAATTTGTACTTAAGTGAAAGTCGAAGGGTAACAATATAAAAGGAAACAATGTATTTGGATTTTAACTGATAGCAGTATAAAATTTTTGTATTGTTGACAACACACTTTATCATTTACATTTGACGTAATCACTGTCTAGTTTAACAATTTGTCTCAAAATGCTGTCGAGTGTAACAAATTTACTTTTATTAAACTTGTATTTTAAAATAAATACACATACATGTTCATAAATTCTTAGGAAATCGGTTAATAATGATTTTTATATTTATATTCAATCATGTAACGAAAGTAAGTCGTATTCATTTTGGAATTATAAAAAAAGTAATATCATGTTATTGCAGAGAGCATTAAGAGCACAAAATGTGATTACTATTATTTACACCTTATCTAGTTTTAGTGACATTTTTAAACATCCATTCGCATATGATGATGATGATGATTCAACCACCATAAATACTCGATTCAATCTAATTTGAAAATAATCGATAGAGTGGGTTGATGAATCTATATTCCACCACGTTATCGATATTGCTTTGATTTGTTGAATGCATTTTGATTTTGTTGTTACACTCACATTACAAATTGAGGGGTTTAAATTGTTACATGACAAAAGAATAAACCTATATTTGAAATACTAAAAGGTGTCTTAGTTTTTAACGTTATCCGTTAAATTGTTACACTTGTGGGGAATTTCATACATAGGTAATAAAGAAAGCGATTGGTTGGAATCCATTAAACCTAGATGTTATATGCGTCTCTACTTTTTATTTTTAATTAATACCGCCTTTGATGAGTCACTAGATCAGATACATCTTCTTTCTATTATCTGAGAAAGACTATCTTGACTTCAAAAAAATATTTTTAGCATCTCTACTTTTTTAGAGACGAAAAAACCATGTGTTTTGTAAAACAAAAAATAACACAAAACCAACACCTAAGGAGGTGTTGTGACAAATATCTGAACTCAAAGGGGTTTATGTAAAATTAGTTCATAGTAAAGGGACCAAAAGTACTTTTACTCATCCTCACCTACTTGCACATATCACATTCCCTTGACCCATCCCCTGTTGTTTATCATATAACGTTGCTGACCAGCTTTCAAAAACATACCCATTTCACACGCCCACAAATGTTTATATATACACACAAACACATACGACATTAAAACATACAACATTTCTTTGCTCAAATCCTTCTAAGAAAAACATGTTTAAAGTAAGATCAAGAGAGTGGCTTGGATACACAATAACATTTTGTGTGATATTATTTCTAAAAATAAAAAGTTTAGAGGCGGGAATTACCATTATTGAGAATGCTGTGGCCAAAGGAGCAGGTACTTGTTTCATTAGACTTTCAAGATCATATTTTTTATTTCTAATAATAGAAAGCTGTAAATTAATAAAATAAGTAACGAGTTTGTTACATTTGCAGTTTGTTTGGATGGGAGCCCCCCAGCATACCAGCTCGATAAAGGATTCGGCGATGGTGTCAATAATTGGTTGGTTCATATACAGGTGTGTTTAACTAGCCGAGACGATTGACTTTCTATTTTTAACACTACAAAGTTCTAAAATTAGAAAAAACCAGTACTATACATATTGTCATATCAAGTACGCGGATGTGTCATTGAACAAATGACAAAAATTTACCTACTAAGTGTGGTAAATTATGGCAATTAACTATATTTGATATACACTAAAAGTACTAGTTTATCTAGGTCAAGTACAATAAATTTTTGTTTTTAATTCATTTGCATCAAAAGATTACCAAAGAAATTGCAAGTATGCATGTGTATATCAACTAGACAAGATATGCATAACATGTGATATTGTATCAGGGAGGAGGATGGTGCCATTCGGTAGAAGATTGCGTTTACAGAAAAACTATGAATAATGGATTAGGATCATCCAAGTTGATGCCAGAGTTGTACTTCAGCGGTATTTTAAGCAATCAACAAGATCAGAATCCAAGTACGAATCCCATATTTACTTCATCATGGGGCGTTAAAATCAAATAAAGTATTCGCCTTGTACACTTTATTTTGTTTCTAATGTAAAGACGACTCTATTTTCAGGTTTCTATAATTGGAACAGGGTTATCATGAGATACTGTGACGGGTCATCATTTACCGGAGATGTTGAAGAAGTTGATCCTGTGAGTCAATAAACTTTACTTAACAATAACTATATCAAAGTTTAAATTTCAATTTGTTACCATTCTGTATATAGGCCAATAACCTTTACTTTAGAGGTGCAAGAGTCTTTGATGTCATAGTTGAGGAGCTCATGAGCATTGGAATGAAGAATGCACAAAATGTATCTTACTAATCTTTTTCTATCTCTACAACATTATCGACGAATTTTTACATGTTCATACTTTCTTTTAGTTGATTGCCAAGCAAATATGTTGATTGTAGGCTCTTCTCTCTGGATGTTCCGCTGGTGGGTTGGCTTCAATATTGAATTGCGACAAGTTTAAAGGATTCTTCCCATCAGATACTAGAGTAAAATGTGTTCCTGATGCTGGTTTTTTTGCTCATGTGTAAGCTAATCACTTTTCTTGCACTAATATTATTATCACGCGGTTAAATTGTTTTATTGTACCTTGTGAACGATACTCTAATGCAGATGTTGGTAATTCATGTTATGTTGTAACAGGACAGACCTCTCAGGAGAGCGCCATTTTGAACAATACTACGACAAAGTTGTTACATTACATGTATGCTCTCTTTAGATCTCACGATTTATTGAAGATTTTTATTTTAATTAGTGTCGTATTTACAAAGAACTATCTTGTTTTGTTTTAGGGATCTGCGAAAAATTTACCTTCTGGATGTACTTCAAAAATGAAACCTGGCCTAGTAAGCACACGCATCCATCCTAATTGGCCATTTGTTGTTTTCCTTATCGTAGTTTTGGTTAAAACTGATACCAATATGTCGAAATTGAATTGATATTGTAGTGTTTCTACCCTCAACACGCGATGCCTCATATTAGTACACCTATCTTCATTTTGAACTCGGCTTATGATACATGGGAGGTTAGTTTTAACTCTGAATTTCATAACATTTGATTATAATACATTAATTGTTTCTCATTTGTTCGATCTCTTTGACTTATTTTAATTAAGGTATCCAACATTTTGGCATGGGGTGAAGCCGATCCCAAGGGTGAGTTCACCAAGTGCAAGACGGATTTGAGTCAATGCTCGACAGACCAGATCAAACGACTTGAAGGTGATAGATCAATGCAGTTACCTAAAAATTTTAGTTCGCTATATCATTAATAAAATATAAAATATCAACGGTGGTCTTGAAACAACCAAACAAGCCTAGGTAGGTTTTTTTCTCTAGTTATGAAAGTTATTAAGGCTGTGTTTCCCTTTTGTGCCTAGAATTTCGGTCAGAATTTTTAGGTGCGGTCTCAGACGCTGGTAAGCGCTCGTCTAGAGGCATGTTTATCAACACTTGCTACACTCATTGCCAATCTGAAACCCAATCAATGTGGCTTGGATCTACAAAGTTGGACGATAAGGTAAAATATTTCTTCACGTCTAGCGCTTTGGTTACATAAAAAAGAACACAACATTTCTCTTTCTTTTGTCCTAAAACGAGATGTTCTACAGACTATTGCAGAAGGAGTTGGTGAATGGTTTTACGACAAAAGCGAGTTCCAAAAGGTTGAAACCCAAAATGTGTTGCCGCATTATTGCTAGGTTTCGTTCGATCATCTCAAAGTGTAGCATATGAAGATACAAAAATGACTCGAATAGTTACTTTGTTTACAGTTAGCTTCTGAATAAATATTTATGTTATAGACACCAACAACCATGTACTTGATGAAATAAATTGTACCTTAAATAAATAAATAATAAGCAATCACTGCATAAATTTAAATAATTGAGTAATATTTGTGTTGCAAATGTAAATGTTTCTTCATACAAAATGTGTAAAAAAAAATTTTATAAATATTTTGGAAAAACCATTGATATAATTATGGTTTTGGGTTTAGTTTTTCTCAACCATAATCATAAGTAAGTCTTTTAATTAATCAAAAGTAATAAATTTTACATACTGACAAAATCAATTTCTTAGTACCCCGTGACGAACGTTCATGAACTGACGAACAAAGTTCCAGATAATTAACAATCTTTATTAAAAAAATCAAAAGTAATCAATCTTTTGTATGATTGCTAAAAAATCAAAATGTACATTTGAAGCAACATATAAACAAAAAAAATATACAAAACATGATTAGAGCATGGGACATGGAGTTTGTTTTCAACTTCGATCATGTTTTCAACTTGGATCATGTTTTCAACTTGGTCGGTGGATCACAGTGAGGTGACCACTCCATCCTCGTCGTGATTCTTTCCTGATCTTGCTAGATTGTTGGGGTTTGAAGCTTAAATAACGGACAAAGAAAACAAAGTATCCGGTGAGTACAACCAATGGAAACGGTAAAGTATAGTGCAAAAGCGGACAAAGAATTGGACTCGTTGGAGAACCTGGTGGGTACTAGGTCGGCTAAGGGTTTTCTGCAATTTTTTTGTTGCCTAAGTTTGTACTCTCCTGTATATTGTAACCCCTGCTCTTGTAAACCTTTGAACGAAAATAATAGAGAAAAATCTCTCGGTTTGACCCCGTGGACTAAACCAATCTCCAAGTTGGAGATTGAATATAACTACGTTAAATCCTTGTGTTGTTTACGTTCCCGTATCGTATTTATTAGTCTTGTTTGCTTGTTTAATTGCTTTGTTTGCAATTTAGTTATTCGTTTATTATTGTGGGTGTAATTGTATTCAATTGTGTGTGTTGTTTAGATCCAAAATAGCTAACAGATATGAGGTCAAGGTAGTAGTTTTTTACGCGGTTTATATTTTTAATTTCATTGTTACGAGTAAAAGTTGATTTAATGTGATTGACGGTGTAATGTTGAACAACCCATGATGCACTCTAAAGTCTAAACATTTTTTATAACCTAATCTAAAATATAAAATCATTATCTTATTAGATTTTAGAGTAAATTTCGTTCCCTCTTAGAGATGTCATTGATTTTACTCTTTATTTTTGGATCGATTTTTTTTGTTGATTCAGTGATTTAATTCGGTTTTCCATTTTACTCCACGTCCCTCATTCATCGTGAAATACTAAAATACTCTTAATATTATAAGACGCTTTTACCATTTGAGAGACGGAGAGTAAAACAAAAAACGGATAAAAAACTGAACTTCCAGAAAATTACTCGGTATGTAATTTACTAGACTTTACGAGAAAGAAAAACTATGATGTGGGTCCCTCCATAGTATATTTTGCATATAATATAATTGTTTTGTCTTCATAGCTTGATTCACGCAATTTGGGTTGCACACGGATCATATTCCTGTTGTACTAATTAAACTCATAATTAACCCCTTAGTATTAATTTTAACAAATTCTAACTTAGTACAAAAAAAAGTTAATCAGACAAAGGTGCCTAAAAAATGGTATAAAACAGAGTAGATTCCATATATATATATAATAATAATATGAATAAATAAAGACATTTATTATGATTTTGGATTCATTCACACATTCTCATTGTTTTGGATTATATATGGGGTTGATGAGACATCTATTTATTCTTTCTAAGACCTTACATGCTCTTATTTATAATATTACATTTTATACGATTTACGTTGTTCATATTAATTGTGAGATTAATCGATGAGGACCGTTAATCAGTTACCTCTTTTATATTATTTTATAGTATATAATATTTGACTATTTTATGTAACGTTTAACTAATGTCACAAAATATTATTATATCATATTACATTACATCATATTATATCCTATTATACTATAATTATTTTGATTTATGTTATATTATGAAATTCACTTTCTATCTTGAATGTTCGTTCAAGTTAATATAACTAAATGACTATTATGTCCTATTGGTTTGATTTGGTTCTTCAAGTTAATCAATCAATTTTAAGTTGGTTTATATACAAATAGTAAAGTAATGATGATGATGATTTCTTTTATTCAGTTGCTACATGATATAATATATATATATATATATATATATATATATATATATATATATATATATATATATATATATATATAATATTATAATAAAAGATACTTCTTTTATCCCACTTTTATTATTCCATAGTAAATTTTGTTGAATTTAAGATATGTTGAATGAATATCAATTTTGTCGCTATATTCAAGACTAGTTTGACTGAAATTTTTGATGAAATAAATGATTGAGAGAATAAATGAAGATAAATAGGAGAGTTTAATGATTTTTAATAGTTATTTTTGCAAATGGATAATTTTTTGGGACAAACAAACTAATAAAGTAAACAATAAAAATGAAATAGAGGGAGTACATTTTTAGTGGATTAATTAGGTAGATAAATAAGTAAAATATTTACGCATTTAATACGGTGAAGTGGTAAATGCAACAAATAAATTGATTCGTATATATTATATTGTACAACAATTGAAGCTCACGATACAAATATAAAATAACGTAAATTTAGTAGATAAATCATTTTATTTGGTGTATTTAACTTTCAAAAGACCAATGTATTGCTACATAAATGGTGCAAAGCTTTGAAATGATGAAAAGAGGACTGCATACAAGAATGGTTGTTATACCAAAAGCAAGAGAGTGGCTTAAAGACAAAGTATTACCATTACGTGTAATAATAATGATGCTTCTAATAACAGAATGTTCTGAGGCAGTGAATTTAACTATTATTCAGAGCGCTGTGGCCAAAGGAGCAGGTAATTGTTCATTCATCTATATATTCAAGGGGCGTGTGTTGTGTGCAGCATCCAGTCTAAACCGATACAGACTATATTCGATTTGGTTTTCTGTCTTGGAGATGCTGAAAACCGGTTCTCGGTTCCAAAGTTCTTAGAAAACTGGTTCTCTGTTCTGTCTTTGGCTTGTCATATTTATAAAAGTAGGTTACAGTCTGGAACCGGTACCATACCAGTTTTTTCTGGATGTCTATTTTAAACTTGAAATGTAGCGCGCTGTTGTTTGGTTCACTGTCTGGTTTGGAATTGAATTGATTTTAAACATGTACCAAAATGGTTTAGATTGGTCAGGTACTAGACACCATAATTATTATTAATTTTTTATAATATTTTTTGTCTGATCCCATTACTTTGTCCCAATGTTATGTTACCTGTTTGTACTAGTATTACTAATAATAGAAAGTAGTAATTTAGTACCGAAAATATGAAGTTTTATTGATGGTGCAGTTTGTTTGGATGGAAGCCCACCAGCATACCAGCTGGATAAAGGATTTGGAGATGGCATTAACAATTGGTTGGTTCATTTACAGGTATGTTTAGAACCCATGACTTTTAAGTAAATTTTAATGGTTGAAACTCATAAACGTAGTAAGAAACTAAGAACATGTTAATGAACGAATGATAAACTTATCTATCCCCAACCTTAACTGCAATGATTGTATCAGTGGGGAGGATGGTGCGATTCAGTACAAGATTGTATCGCTAGGGTAAATATGAGTAATGGATTGGGATCATCTAAGTTTATGTTTGAATTGGACTTCACTGGGATCTTGAGCAATAAACAAGAACTCAATCCAGGTATATTTACTTCATCACTTCAACAATTTTTTCATATTCTTTGCCACTTTTTTGAACAGAAGAATCCTATATATTTCAGAATTTTGTGTATATTCTTAATGTGAAGATCGGGTTATTTTTCAGACTTTTATAATTGGAATAGGGTCATCATGAGATACTGCGACGGGTCATCATTTACCGGAGATGTGAAAAAAGTCGATCCTGTAAGGCATTCAGTCATTGTTTTAAATTATAATTACATCAAAGCACAACAATTTTAGTCGATCCTGTAAGGCATTCAGTCCTTGTTTTAAATCATAATTACATCAAAGCACAATAATTTTAGTTTTATCGTTTATAACTTTGTATATAGGTCAATAACCTTCACTTTCGAGGTGCAAGAGTATTCGATGTTATAATTGAGGAGCTCATGAGCCTTGGAATGAAGGATGCACAAAATGTAGCCTCACCTCTCTCTTCTATTTTATGAGAAAATATTGTTTTGTCAAAAATGGTGAAATCGGTATGTTGTTTTACTTAATGACTAACAAAAGATGTCAATAGGCTCTTCTCACCGGGTGTTCGGCTGGTGCGTTGGCTTCAATACTAAATTGTGACAAATTTCGAGGATTCTTACCGTCAAGTACTAGAGTAAAATGTGTTCCTGATGCCGGTTATTTTTCTTATGTGTAAGCTAATCGTCTTCCATTAAAAAGTCAGAAGAATCGTACCATATGAACATGATTAGTTAAAATATTGCTAACTGATTTTACATGTAAACAGGAAAGACCTCTCTGGAGAGTATCATACTGCACAATACTATGACAGAATTGTTGCATTACATGTACATGCTCTCTTTTGCTACCTCTTTCTAATACAAAGAGTTTATCGTATGTATTATGAACAGCTAATTGAGTAGCTAATTCCTATCATTGTAGGAATCAGCAAGACGTTTACCTTCTGGATGTACGTCGAGTATGAAACCTGGTCTAGTAAGCTCCCATATCCTACTAACTTGGTCGTTCATCGTTTCCCATATGTAGTTTGATTTAGAACAGTACTTGTTTGTTGAAATTCCAATTGTCATTGCAGTGTTTCTACCCTCAGTTCGTTACGCCTTATATTAATACACCTATCTTCATACTGAACTCTGCTTACGATACATGGCAAGTAAGTTTTACACCCGTATTTCATGACATATGATCATAGTATGTTGGTTCTCACTGAATTGTCATATTTAGGTGGACTACATTTTGGCACCGAATGCAGCCGATCCTAATGGTGACTTCATCAAGTGCAAGATGAATATAAATGAATGTTCTACAACACAACTCAAACGACTTAAAGGTGATCAATGCAATTACCTCTTTACCTCATTACCTTCTTGAGTAAATCATTATGTCGTATGATTGATCTGCCTAAGCTAGCAGACTTAAATGATTTGAATGTCATCAAGTCTTTGTTGTTTCTCTTTGCCCTACAGAATTCAGGTCTGATTATTTAAAGGCGGTTTCAGTCGCTGCTCGTAATGCATCTAATGGAATGTTTATCAACACTTGCTACACTCATTGTCAATCTGAAACCCAATCAGCATGGTTAGGTGATCCTGCATTGAAATTGGGCAATAAGGTAAGGTGGTTTTTTGAGTCTTACACTTTGGCTACATGAAAAACAAAACTAATATTCTGTCGTTTTCTGTCCTAAAACGAGAGATGTTGCAGACCATGTCAGGTGCAGTTGGGGATTGGTTTTACAACAGAAGTGAGTTCCGAAAGGTTGATAGCAAGCATGTGTTGCCCCACTATTGTTAGGTTTCGATTGATGATCACATTGGCGATGCAACTATGAGGACAGTTTGGGTAACTGCCCCTTTGGAGATTTTGGTTTATATTTAGGAAAAAAAGTGTTGAGATATAATAAGGAAATGAAGTTGAGTGTAAAATAAGTTGTTCAATTGTCTACCAGTCAACTTGTTACTTTTCATTACATACAATTTATGGTGACAACTTTTCATGTTAAATCAATTACATATAAACATTACATTCAAATTTTTCATAGAAAGGTTCAATTTGATCTGGAAAGACGTCAGATCGATGACCTTCAAATGATGAAATCAAAGAACACTATGAGTACTCATAATTTGTGATCTGGACAAAAACAGTTTTGGGTCAACACGAAGTGACCCGTACCAATTATGGCCCATTTTGACTAGTAACCCAACCAATCCATTTTGCCATCGATAACCTGCAATTGGCACTCCACAGTTTTGAAATAAGAACCTAGCAGTTCTACTCTGCTAGGCTGCTGCATTTTCATCACAATTCTCCATATACATCTCACCTACTTGATTGACACTGCAAATTCATTCATATCCGAACTACATACCCCTACGATCACACGTCTTACTTCCGATTTTATCTTACTTTCTATTATAAGCTTGTACTTCTGATACCACATATCGATAAACTTATTTTTATTGACTAACTTAATAGTTTTTCTATAAACAAGTAAGCCAATAAACCTATCTTATACTTAGGGCTTACTGGAAATTCAAGGGGAAAAAAAAAAACTTGATTAGTGAGATGGTAGCTGCTAACAATCTTTAAAAATAAATAATGTAAAAAAGATGAATCAAACTTCAAATGCAAAATATTAAAAAAAAAAAAAAAAAAAAAAAAAAAGTGTGTGGCCAAGAATATAAAACCACCAAAGTTAAGGGGAACAACATGTAAAGTAAGAAACTTTTTAGGGGTTTACTGCTTTGCGTTTCCTAACGTTTTGGCCCAACACTTAAAGCGGCCGTTCACGTCAGGAATCAAGGTCGTTGATGTAGTTGCTATTCTTTCCCGATCTTTCCCTCAAACCCATTCCTTCATACAAACTCAGGTAGTTTCTTATTTATAAATTTAATTTTTTTAAAATTCATGAAATTTAAGCTTCCGATTGTTCCCTCGTTCTTATATAGCTGTTAATTGAGCTTAATATAAATACAGTTAGCTTAATATGTAAGTTTGATGGTATTTAGGTTATTATTCAGATATAGATTTGCTTACTTGATTTTAAAATTTTGTTAATTTATAGACGATTATGTCGCGATCTGAAACCTAGTTAATAAGTGTTCTATTTTATTCTTGTTTCGAGTATATAACGCGTAAGTATTTCGTGATCCTAATTGTATCTAAATTATGAAATTAGGGTTTTTTTTTATTCTATAAAAAAAAATTGTATATGCAGATAATTTTATGATTGACTAATTGGACCTGATTGTATATTTTAAAATTAGGTTTTGAGTACAAATACTCAAAATAGGGCCGCTATTCTCTGTTCTCTTACATACTCATCCCAACGGTTCTACCTCTCTTAAACCCGATTTCGATTCCACCAGGTACGTCCGTATGTATATGATTTCGATTCACTTCTAATTTCTTCTCTTGTCTCTTTATTTTCTAATTGAACAATAATTGTTTCTGATTTTGATATACATGTATGATATATCTGATATTCTGACATTACATGTGATGTACTAGTGTCTAGTTTTTAATTTCAATTTCACCATGAGCGTTCTTGTATTTTGATTTCGTATCTAATACTCGATTTTACTATTTGCTGATATTTGATTACGATATTCAGATTGAATTTTATGGTTAATTATTTAAATGTTGCTGAATTTTTAATTGTGATTGAATTGAGATTCTGTTAAAAAAAGAAGATTGAATTGATGATTTTAATTGAATGTTGCTAATTAAAAGTCAGTAGCTTTGTGATTGATTTTATATTTCAGTTTTTGTTTGAAGTATTTGAACAATTGAACGATTATGTTTATGTAAAAAATAAAAATAAAAAAATCCGAGTACTCCCCGATTAATCCCCGACTCGGCCGAGTACTCCCCACAAGGTTGCGGCCGTGTACACCCCGCCTAGCTCCTTTTGTAACCTTGCATGGCATACCTCACTTACATATAATCCTTGTCACATATGTCTTAAAACTTCACTGTAGGACCTAATAGTTAAAGCTCGAATATATTGCATCTGTATCTTAACATCATTTCAATGTATTAATCCGAGTACTCCCCGATTAATCCCCGACTCGGCCGAGTACTCCCCACAAGGTTGCGGCCGTGTACACCCCGCCTAGCTCCTTTTGCAACCTTGCATGGCATACCTCACTTACATATAATCCTTGTCACATATGTCTTAAAACTTCACTGTAGGACCTAATAGTTAAAGCTCAAATATATTGCATCTGTATCTTAACATCATTTCAATGTTTTTCTACAGTCCCTGCATTCACCCACTATTTTTTCCAATCCTTCCTCTTTGACAGATGGGAACCCCAGAGACCTCTCGTGAACCATGTCCAGACCGTATACTTGACGACATTGGTGGAGCCTTTGGCATGGGTGCAGTTGGAGGTGCGGCCTTCCACTTCTTGAAAGGCACCTACAATTCACCAAAAGGTGAACGCTTGACTGGAGGCGCTCAAGCAGTCCGGATGAATGCTCCTCGCGTTGGTGGCAGTTTTGCCGTTTGGGGTGGCCTTTTCTCTACTTTCGATTGCACAATGGTCTATGTCCGACAGAAAGAGGACCCTTGGAACTCAATTATAGCCGGTGCCGCCACAGGCGGTTTCCTCAGTATGCGTCAGGGACTTGGTGCCTCCTCCAGAGCAGCGGTTTTTGGGGGAGTTTTACTTGCTATGATTGAAGGAGCTGGAATCATGTTAAATAAGCTCATGAGTGCACCTCAGAACTTTCCCCCAATGGAAGAGCCCATGCCGTCTAACATGGGCGGAGTACCACCCATTTCCATGGGACATCTACCTAATCAAGCTCAAGTAAACGTGGATGGTATGGCGTCGTCATCATCATCATGGTTTGGAGGACTGTTTGGTGGTGAAAAGCAGCCAGAGACTGGCCCAAGCAGTGGTGGAAAGACGCAGGTTTTGGAAAGTTTTGATGCTCCAAACCCACCTTCTTTCGAATACAAATAAGCGGCAATGTCGACGATTTTCAGACTGCATGTCTGACTTTTTGAAATCTGGGAACGATATAAGAAGTTATATTCGAGTTCCCATGGTGTACGGTTCCTTTTTGTTATGAACAACTTTAGTTTGTAGGATATGTTGAAGCGAGTTCTTTTGATTGCATTTTATCTACGTATGAACCCTATCTATAAATTAGAGTCCAAAAAGCTCCTAAGTGTTGTATTAAGTTTGGTAAATTGTAGAGTAGGAGCATAAAATGTTATAATAAGTTAAAACGTTTGGATACCATAAATTATTATAGGCCTTTGTAGTACAAAAGGTTTAAATCTATATATATGGTACAAGTTTTGATTTGAATCTGTTCTCATCTTGCATAAAAGCATTGAATATGCATTTGGTTTAGTTGATTAGAAATATGTTATAGTTAAATAACTAATTAACCTCAAGGCTCTGATACCAAGGTCCTAGTGGTATGGAAGGAATTCAAGAGGTTGGGGGTTCAGGCCTTACTTGAGGCAGGAATTCAAGAGGTTGGGAGTTCAGGCCTTACTTGAGGCAGTGAGTTATAAATATTTGTGGTGTTTGTACATAATATATGTGTTAGATTGTAGGTTTGCTATTTTAAAAAAAAAAAAAAAAAAAAAAAATTAACCTCAAGGCTGTAGTCTCACAAATGGTAACTTTGAATGAGAGGATTATGCCAAAATAAGCATATTTTCCATTGTGAGCTGCTAATGATATTACTCCTACCAAGACTTTTATAGCCCAACTCGTTCAAGAATCAAGACCTTCATAACCTAACTCACACAAAACTCGGTTTCACTCTAAAACCATTAGACCCTTTAGCGGCTAATTCTATAAAATTCAATATATATTCCACCTTAAAATCAATCAGTGATATAAAATAATAAATCTCGAAAAGGTTATTGTATATAATTGTAAGAGTATGGATTAAATAAGAACAATTAAGAACGCTTCAAATTTACAGGTATACTCGGTAAAATCATTAGATTCACATTCGTACATTTCAAATATGCAAAGAAAAATGAATGCGCATTTCTATAAATGTATAAAATTTGAAAAAAATAAATAATTGATGAACAATTCCAAATTTTGCATTTAAAATTGTGGATCAATATTTTTTATTTTTATGCATTTCTAAAACCGCGTGTGTATTTTTCTTCATATATTTTTTATGATATATAAATCTACTAATTTTATGATCAAGATATGTGAATATGAAACGTTCTTACCCATTCTTATTTTAAATGTATTTTTATTAAAACTCTACCCATAATACCAAAACTTAAAAAAGGAAATAGACGATAATACCAAAACTTGAAAAAAGAAATAGACTCATTTGTTTCTTTTAATTTGAATGTGATATACCAGTACTACTTAATAATTTAATCTTTCAATATTTATTGTATTATTATCTCATAGTTATCATAAAGTTAATTAGAGCAACTTCTAATCGCTTAAATGTGATAATAATATCTGTTATGTTAAGTATGACTATAATTTCTATTATATCCTTTGTAATTATCAACTCATAAAATCTTATAAATATAACTACTAATGACATGATTAACAAATTGAAACACTTTTCATATTAAAGTTATAAAAAATATATGAATATGAAATAGTTTGATTCTTCTACTATCACACATTAACCACTACCGAATTCCTTTATTTTCACATAAAAATCTTCAAACGAGCATACAACAATTGACGAAGTACCGACTTCACTTATAGTAAACTTCAAATACCGTTGTTTAGCGTGGGGTCTTCTAATATAGACTTAATAGTATGTATGAATCATTCAACAAATAATATATGAATTCCATTTAGGGGTGTAAACGAGCCGAGTCGAGCCGAACTCGAGTTTAACTAAGCCCGAACTCGGCTCGTTTAGATTTCAAAGGGCTCGAGCTCGAGCTCGGCTCGTCTCGAGCTTAATATACAAAGCTTGAACTCAGCTCGTTTCATATTTAGCAAGCTCGAGCTCTGACTCGTTTATTATAATTTATTAATTATTTAATTATATTTTTATCTATATATAATAGTTTTTTTTATATATTTTTAAGTGATTTTTAAATATATATAATAAGATTTACTATTATAATTTTCTATATTTTATATATAATCTTTTTTATAATATAATTATATAGTGAGTATATTACATATAAAAATCATTAATGCATATAAATGATAGGCTCGATTAGGCTCGCGAGCCTGTCTGAGCTCGATATTATAAGCTCAAGTTTTGGCTCATTTGTTAAAAGAGCTCCAAAATATGTTCAAGCTCGAGTTCGTTTAAGCTCAGCTCGGATCGAACTTTTAATGAGTCGAGTTCGAATAGCTCGCGAGCTAGCTTGCCTCCCCTAATTCCTTTCATCCTCATTCCTCAACATTTTTCTCCATTAATCATTCCATCCTATTCACTAATCAAATTTTTACATATATATATATATATATATATATATATATATATATATATATATAATTTAACCACATGAATCATTTATATTTGTACAATATAAGCGCTACACGTCTAGCATGTAGAAAGGGGTAAAAGTTACATAATCTTTGTTGTAAAAGGTTAATAATCGGGAATCCAAACTGCTCACGATTGACTGTCTATTCATAATATGGGGCTCACTGATTCATTTAACGGTTGTGACTATAGAGGTGTCTGGCTTGAACCCTTGACCTTGTGTTTTTTTTCTTTCTTTTTTTTTTTTTTTGCAAAAATGTTTTCACCCATTACCAACTAAATTATGCGACATTGGCATAAAAACTAGGGATTAGTGCAGGGAAATGCACTTAACTTTAGTCCGATCTCTATAATGTGTACCAAATTTCGTTTTGGTCTATTGTGTGCATTAACCTTTCCTTTTGGTCTATTGTGTGTATCCGACTGACCTGGCACCCGTTTTTGATGATGTGTCAATGACGTGTCATATGACGTGATATATTATATGGTTGACACGTTATCATATTAGATCATGGATACATACAATAGACCAAGTTGAAAGGTTGATACACACAATAGACCAAAATGAAGTTGTGTACACACTATAGAGATATAACTAAAGTTAACTGCATTCTCCTGTACTAAACCCTAAAAACTACGTACTATTAGTCTATTAACTAGAATAAAAAAGTATATATACAAGTACGCGAAAAATATATTTTGCCATATTTATGAAGTTTATTCGTACTTTTGCAGCACAGAAGCAAACCCACGTCACTTGCTTGCACACTCACACACGTGATCAGCCACGTGCAGACACGCACATAACACATCGGACACACGAGTCTGTTGAATGAACATCCGAATATACACAATCGATAAGCAGTGCACCGTATGTAATCCTTTTCCTTAAAAATATTCATTTTGGTTCGTTCTACTACTTTTTTAACCTAATAGGCTATTGTACTTATAATTATCTTTATCTCTGTGATTATAGTTGAACACGGGTTGAAGATCATATCATGTTTAATTGTATTGTATACGTATATAAATATAATTTTAAGGGTAAATTACAAAAAAACATCCTCGTAATTGTTCAGTTTTTCATAAATCATTCCATCAACTTCAATAGTAGCAGTGGACATCCTCGTGGTTGGCAACCTTTTACAAATGACATCTTTCCGTCATCTAAAATGACCGAAATACCCTTTTAATCTTCCAATCTGAAAAATGAAGAAAATGGTATTTCAGTCATTTTAGAAGACGGAAGGATGTCATTTGTAAAAAGTTACCAATCACGACGATGTCACTGCTATTTTGAATAAAATCACATCGCATCACGATCTAATATAATTTACACGGTATTAAAATAAATGTAAAGGGTCCAACTACTATTAATTAGTTAAAAACAATTAAATAAACATTGTACAAGTTATGAGCGACTAACACTATAATATATCGTCCGAATAACTACATTTGATTATCAGGTTAAACATAAATATATAATTAGATCGGAGAGTTATTGTAGAATCATTCTTTAAGATAGAAACCGTAAAAATGATATTTTTCATTTTTAATTTCATCACATGTACATTTTTTCCAAAATAAATAATACAAATATTATTAAAATTTTATACTCTTAAATGTGAAATTGATTTATATATAAAAAATATATATATGATACACAACTTAAAGTTGTGTATAAGTTGTGTATCAAAACTTTTTGGTGTGATGTTGTGATACACACTAAATTTTTTATAATATGTATTACATTTTTTTAAAAATTTTTATCTCATCTTAAACAGCATAAAATTCTAATAATTTTAATATAATTTTTTTATCAAAAAAATTAGATAATCTTAAAATTAAAAATAAAAATACGCGTTCCTACAGTTTCCATTACAAGAAGTGTTCTTATTTGAACATTCTTATGTATAGTAAATACACCGTTAAACTAAATTTTGATTCCTACCTTACAATGAAAGTCACTGATCTGTGAGAACCAGCAATCAAAACGTATATGACTAAGCAAGAAACTAAAGGTAAGTGTTTTAAATTTTCAAAAACTATATTATTTCTATTTGCAAGAAATTACTTTACTACAGTTTTTACACAATTTTATTTTAATATCCACTAGATATCCATTAATCTGCTTCATTCAATGGATATGAATATGGATATGGATGTGGATATAGCTTCACCCGATCCATTGTCATCCTTACTCATAACATGATTTCCATACTGATATGATTTAATTAAATGTTTTGTTGTATATTATAGTGCGTTGGCAGAGTAGTGGACACGCGTAGGTTATGCATAGTTCAAATCCGGCTAAGTTACTAAATGTCAGGCTCAGCTAAGATTGCGGGTCCGAGGGGCAACGCCCCTGGCGAGGTCCAAGTGGCAGAGCTCCTGGCTGTGGTCTCGAAACCTCAATGAAAATGACGAAGTTCAATCAACCCGGAACTGACCACATTCATTTATGTCCAGATACATTGAATCTAGGAAACGGTTTTGAAAACTGTTCTGGAATAATCGCCATCTTGTTGACATAGTTTTAAAGCATAGTTTCATACACATTTTACACACACAAGAACACAACCGGGTTCTGATTTTGGTGCAAAAACAAAATCATTTCTCTGCGTTTAATCCAAAGTGAATTTCGTATAACCTAGGCATCGATTAGGGTTGAAATATTGATTTTGAAAAGTGATCTCCATACACGACTCGTAGAGATATCCAGCTTGAAATCATAACGTTGTTTCACCTATTTCCCCAACATGTCTTACAGAAATATACACATAAATAAACTAGATCCTTGTTTCAATACTTTAAAGTAGGGGTGTTCATTTTCAAAAATTTTGGATATTCGAAGTTCGTATATTTAAAACTTGGATTATGGATTTCACTACCCAAAACTCGTATCCAAAAATTTTCAGATACACTAAGTTCTGGATATCGATATCGGGTTACCCGAATATCCAAATTTAAAAAATAAATATATTTGTTTCAATTTAATTTTAATCCAGAATAAAAACATTTATAACTATTTAAGTAATAAATTTAACATAAATCTTGATTTGGTTGATCAAAATGCTAAAATCATTTTCTAAATACACAATAACTTTATTTTTAAACATATAAACAAAGGTCAAAGATCGTATAACCATTTCTTTGCATAATAAACTAACTAATTAAAAAAAAAAAGTTATATTATACTAGAAACGTTTAATAAAATAGGTAATATAAAAATTATAAATAAAAAATCCATTTTTCGGATATTCACCTAAAGTGAAAATTCGAATACACGGGTTTCGGATATTCTTATCCGAATTTTTGAATAATTTCGAATATGATATTTTGGATATTTGATTATCGGATTTGAATTCTGATAGTTTGAATACCCCTACTTTAAAGGATATCCCTAGACATAACAAAATCTCACTACTAGGGGTGTTATATATTTGGTTTGAAACCGTTTAAACTGAAAATCGAACTGAATCAAAACCGAAAAAAACTGAACCGAATTTGAATTCGATTTTTGGTTTGGTTTACACATTTGAATATGTTTTTCGATGCGATTTTGAATTTTTGAATTTGGTTAAACCGAAAATCGAATTCAAAACCGATTTCAAATTAATAATATATTAAATTATTAATATATGTCTATGTGATATTTAAATTTTCTAAACAAGTCTATTCACATTTCAACCCTAAATTAATTTCATATTTTTCATTTTTTACACTAGTGAAACCTTAACACAATAACAATTACAAATGAAATCGATTTTTATGGTTATTTGGTTAAATTCAGTTTTTTTTTCGGTTTTAACCGAAACCGAACCGAATTCGAATTCAGTTTTAGGTCGATTTACAACTTTGAATTCGGCTTTTAGATTTGCTCTCAAAGGTTTAAAACTGAACAACCCGAACCAAATACACCGAGTAAATCGTAAACCGAAACGAATAAATCGTAAACCGAAGCGATAGAACAACTTCTGTCAGATAGTTAAGTATAAGAATTTACATTAATAACATGATTATGTTGTCCATACCTTAAATTAAATTAATTTTCTTACCCACATAAATAAACTAGATTCTTGTTTCCTTACTTTATAAAAGTATCTCTAGACAAAACAAAATATCAAATAAATAGTTCATCTAATATTTACAACTTTAATAACAAGATACTGATTTCCATACCAATTCACCCAGCACAGCTTTTTATCAATTCACCCAACACACATTTTTATCCATACACATCTACTGATCATTGATCAAGACTCTAATTTTAGCCTATTTTTCTGTACCTCTAACAGTCCTTCAACTACCATCCTATAAAATGCAATGAATTTATCATCATAATAAAATTTCAATCAAACCCAACTTCAATTGTGTTCATCATCTAGCACTGGACAAAAACCACAACCAAAACCCCACATCTATTTTACCTTTCTCTCTCTATATGTATATCTATAATAATGTCTATATAGAGTGAGAAAGAAAGATAATTGAAACAGCAAAAGTACCATCAATGGATCTTGGAAAATTTGCTAATAATTTAAGAAACAGTCTCATCTACCTTAACACTTGTTTCTTTACATCTTTCATGTCTTTTGGGATTTTTTGTAATTTGATGACTGCATCATCTTCTTCTTCATCTAACCCTTCTTGTAACCCCATAATTATCCATTTTTCTGCTGAAAAATACCATTGAAAAATTGATAAGTTATTTTCAATCATATTTTCACTTGTTTCTTGTAAAAAATTTCAACTTTTTCAATCTTTGTTGAAGAAAAAATGTTGCTTGCATCACTCTCTGGGGTTTATCAACCTTTTTTCAGGTACTTTTTTTTTTCTTTTCTTTAGCTGAGTGCTATTATCTCAAGATTTTGGTAAATGGGTTTCACTAATTTTGCAAAATTTGGATGAGGGGTTTGTTATTTTTGAATATATTCTGGATTTTTGACATGGCTTTGTTCTTATTTGTGTAATCAGTTTCGTAATTGATAGAAAACTTGATAAGAGATCGAAGAATTTGACAAATTTGACCATGATCAAGCAAAAGAATAGAAAGTTGAGCTTGTCACCCATGGCAACAGCTGCTCCTGTGAAACCTGGTGGTTTTTCACCTCCCAAATTCTATCAAAAGGTACAGAATTCATCATTTTATTTTTATTTTATATATTTTTTAAGTGCGTTCTATGAATTTCTTCAATAAGATTCAGCCAATCCATTACTTTTCCTGTTTTTTGTGCATCTTCTTTGATTAGAATTTTGACTTTGTTATGATGAAAAAATTCAGGTTCTGACTGCTGCAAGAGCAAATTTTACACAAGAAATATCATTCCAGTCTAAAGACAAAGACATATCCCTTGCTAAGGTGACTTTCTGTAAAGAACTTTACTTTATCATAAGATAATTGGCTAGGAGAAAATGACATATTGCTATGAAATAAGATTGATCTTTTTATGTGGTCCCATCAATTTTCTATCCGTAGTGTAAGTAGTTGAAGACTCCATCATGGAAATAAAATAAAGAACCTTGTGACGCGGTGCCATGAATTTCAATTTTCTTGACCATTTGCACATTCATGTAGATGCATTGAGTTTTTTCAGCCAACTTGGAGTGGGAAAATGGATCTTGGATTGGCCTTTTTCACTTAAAGATTACTTATTTTTGTTGGTATGTTATGACTGTTTTGGTAAGTTAGGCGCAATCATATGTGGTGTTTCTTATCGAATTCTGGTACTCGAACACTCCCTTTAACTAATTATTCCTAAAATAACTACTTTCTAGTAAATTGTGACGTATTTATTTAATGGACTATAGTACTTTATGATGCTTATGATAATTGTTTGTTGTTCCTTTTAGGCCCTGCCATATTCATTGTATCTTTTCCCAACGGGAAAGATTCCTTTATTATATTTTTAGAACTTACCATCTTGTACAGAAATCAAAGGGGTCTATGACGAAACAATAATGCCCAACTTTTATGCTAGATTTAGTAAATGGATCCTATAATCATATCTTCTTTTCTTTTCTTGCAACCTAATCATTCATGCCCTTTCTTTGTTTTACCTTTCAAGTGTCTTATGTAGTTAGTTGTTGCAAATAAATAATTGTTCTTCAAAAAGATACACTTTGCCTGAACAGAGCAATTTCAGACAGCCCATGGTGTTTTGATGGGATTTTTGCAAAATAAATGTTATTTTGCAACAAAAAGCCAAGTACTATGGATCAGAAAGTCAACCATTCATTTTCTTGACCTTGAAACTTCATGTTTGAAAATTGATACTGGAAGTATTTTCTTTCCCTTCTAATTGCCACTCGTTGCCTTTCTTCATGAATCGAAGGTGAATTCTAACCAATTTTCTTATGAATAAGACTACTCGGGTTAGGTAATTGGGAAAATCAATATTTTTTTAGTAAAAAAGGAAATGAGTCAACCGTGTCGAAAGTCACCCAATGTGTTCTTTTAATGCTTACAACCTCCGAAATTGTTTTATTCGGCCTGCCTATTTTACTGCCTCTAATTGGATCCGTTCCTATAAGTAATCAAGAATAAATTAAAAAAGAATGGACTGACTTTGTTCTCTATGTATCATGCAGACTTTGCTGCATATTTCGGCTGAAGATGAGGCGTTTATTGCTTTTAATCGTGAGATGGATGCTAATTCATTCGAAAATGAACGAAAAGGTAGTAGCAAGGTGTCATCTGATGGCCAAGATTTAAATCACACGGAGTCTATACTTATGACGGGAAAGAGAACTGAAGAGTGGTTGTCAGAGTTGGATGCCATTGCGAAAGAAGTTGAAGTGGAACTAATTTCAAGAGATATAGGTTGCCATCTGATTGAGGTTTTGGAGGCAGTTAACAAAGTTCTTTTCGAGTCAAGAGGATTCAAAAGGTCAACTGTTGTGGATTCAAAATGTTCTTATTTGCATTCTGTTTTAAGCTCCAAGTGTGGCAGTGGTATATATTTATTCCTTTTTTATTTTTTTGCAAGTTTTTAGAAATAAACTCTTTTATAAAACTTTGTTCAAAAGTTGAGATTTTTACAGGCTGTTGAACTTTCTCACACTTTTGCCTAACTTAAAGATAACTTTATTTTTGCAGCAATTTTGCTTAGCGTAATCTACATTGAGGTCTGTCGAAGACTAAATTTGACTATTGTTGGATCCCGGGTGGGGGAAGATTTTTTGATCTGGCCCCAAACAGGATATCCTGAGGTAATATGACTTTAGAGTATGTACGGATTTTAACTTGATGTTAGAGTTCGTTGAGAGGTGGCAAAATGGGCGGGTCGCAAAGGCTAGATGACGTGTCAAAATTGGCAATAGTTTGGTACCGGTTGGTTAGCTTGGGTTGACCCACAACACCTTTTGTTCAAACTTCTAAATAGTTTATAAATAATTAGTGGGTCAAATATGAGTTCATATTGTATTATTTCAATAATAATCCTGTTTTTGGAATAAAATGATTTAGGAGGTTCAATGTGTTAAAAGTACACTTTGGGCGGGTTTTGGCCCATTTCTTTTTTAGCTTTTTTTTGTTTGACCCGTTTGACATCATATGTTAACCTGGACAGAGTTCGCTAACATGTTACTTAAAATGTGAATCTTAGGAACTCTTTAAGGTAAATTCAGGGCACAGCTTATTCGGGATTGTTAATGGACGGTGTGTTCAGGACCCAAAGTCAAAGGCGTCAGATGTAAACAGCAATTCACTTCTGGGCCTTGATATTGCTTCAAACCGGGATATTATTGGGATTTATCTTGCTAATTTGATTGTAAGAAGTTCAACAAAAATGAACCTCTTATAGAATAAAGCTTTTTTTTTTCTTAACTTAATTGATTCTTGTTTCTTTTTCTTCCATAGAGACTTCATTGGAAACGTGCTTCAAGAATGAATCATGGGTTACTGTTAACTTCTCCACTTAGGCCCGTTCATGATGACAAGACCAATGGTTCAAGTTCAAGCATACCCTTGTTGCGCCCTCAAGATCTTAGGTACTCAAGTCAAATTACTAATTTGCCCTTGGTATCACACCACCACTTCCCTAATTATTAGGCACCTGTTTCTGTTTTCCCTACAGGTTTCAAGATTGAGATGAGAATTGAGACGGAAATCTGTTAACTTGTGACCACTGACCAATAATCCTATTTTCCAACGTACATATTATATACATAAGTTTTAATATACAGTCCACTAAAATCATGAAAAAGGTCTAGCTTGAAGTGATTTTGAACTTAAATTTGCTAATTAATCCAGACAAGGACTCATGCCATATTCGTAGAGCTACTTGTGTAAAACAAGTTGCACTGATCTGAAAGTACTTTTAGCAATTTATTTAACATTTTGTTACACCAAGTTACATGCATATCATATCTACCATACTTTGGGTTAAGCTCTGCTTGCTATGTCTTGTTTTCATGTTCTGTTCACAATATCTGTACGTTGTAGTGATTTACTCATATTTAGATCAGGTAATATCTTACCTTTTTATGCTTTCTATGATTAGATGCCATTTTTCCAAATATCAGCAATTTTTAGGACTCGAGAATCCCACATAATCTGTATTTTTAGCCGGTTTCTTGTTTATAGCATGTTGTATCTTTTCTTTTGCCACTAGGCTGGCTATCATGGCGTCCGAGAAATTGCTGATCTTGCAACCACATAATTGGGCTTTGAGGAGAGATCATGGCATGATGTTGTATTTCAGCAGGTATGTGTTCTTCTTAAAAATGTGTAATTCTGTTATTTGTCAATTATTATATATAGCATTAAGTTGTTTTGTCTAAGTGGCAGGGACTATGGAGAGGCAGTTCAAGAACTAAGCATTTGCATGGCATTTGCACCTGAAGAAGAGGCTGAAATATTGGAACCTTTTGTGGAGAAATTGCATTTGTTGAGACTTGAATCTTCTTGGAAATCTTTGGGACATAAGGGTCGTCTAGCGGTTCCTTGAAATTGTCATTTTATTCTACAAAAGTCATATCACTTCATTCGAACTTGTAGTATTTGATCATAACAAATTGATCTTGTAGCTATAGGCTTTATTTATCCTTCTTAGATGTATCGCTAGAACCATGGTTATTAGTCTTTGGATCGTATAATTTTTAATATCTAGTTCAAATTATGATGGTGTTGTATAGCATCTTTATGGAAGCAATTAATGCTTCTTGTTTTGCTGCATAGTTGGCTATTTATGATGGATACCGGACAAGTGACGGTTGATCCCACTAAATGGATAGAGTAGAAACATAGTCCCAACTCTGTTTCATGGCTTTAGTCAAGGTACTTTGTTTTATACCATGAATTTATTAGTGGTGAGATTTAGTTAGGCCTAAACAGTCATAGATCTAGTCGTAGATCTGCTAACAAAAAGTTCAGTAGTTAAAAATTGTACAACATAGCAATGCCCGGTAGCCAAAAATGTCACTGGTTAAATGATAAATTTGGGTGAATTGATACAAAAAAGAGTACAGTTTTAAATACACTTGCACACATTTACTAGTTTGGTGAGCTTTCGAAGAATTTTTGGTTTGCAGAATCTAATTTATATGGTTTTTCAGTTTCTAATCCAAATTCTATCTCGAAGTAACTAAAAACCCTCATCGTTTGCTTTTGGAATTGTTACAAAAGTAACCATTATCATAATCATCATCACTCTGGTAGGTTTTATGTAGTCCATTAGTATTTTGAAGTTTGAATGAAACCGTGTTTCCGCTTGTTTACAGTGACTGCTAAACAAAACATGGTGCTTGTTCATCGTATATGACGAGCATGGTTAGTGGCGGATTTATTATTTGGGTGACCCGTAGCACTGGTATCTCAATATTTGTGGACTCGTAGTACAAACAAATAATAAAACATAAAATGTAATTTTTCATAAGAAATTTACACTAAGTGTTAGTCCTACTTTCAATATGGCCCGTCATAGATTCATTTCTTACAATTTAACCATAGTCGTCGGCTGTGATTGACTGCAATTTTATCGTTTATATAGATATAGATAAGATATATCGATTTTAGATTTAGAATTTTAGATATAGTAACAATACTTTTCTCTTGCAGAATGTTTGATAAACAAGAGTTGATATACTTTTGCTACTATACTTTTAGACAATGCTTAATAGATTAATATAATGATTTATTTTCAATCAAACTACTAAATAATGTAAATTTGATTAACATCAATTTTTTATTTTTGTATTACTACTTCGCTCACACAATATTTTTAGTTCTTCACGATTAACTTATACTCGTATTAATTAATGGATTTTTTGAATATAACTCTAAGAGCTGTCGTCAATGTGCTTAAAAGTGTACCTGGTAGTTAAATATTAATTTAGAAGCTGCTATCTTTATTGTACAAAACTTTTAAGCGTGTTAAAAGCAACCTTAAAGGGCCGTGTTTAGAAATTTTTTTAATTAATTCCTGTAAGTACTAAATGAAAAAATATAAATAAATTTTAACCTATAGTAAAAAATCAAATTAAGTATAACTATTCATTGCAGATAGTAAAGTAAATTTTTTTTTTATCAAATTTAACTTGAATTTTGCTAGTATTAATATTGAAAAATGCGAATATACCAATTTTTCAAATTTATAAATTGTAAAATTAGTTCTTTTCATTTACTTTAAAAGATTCTTTAAATATTTAATTAATGGGCAAATCAATTGTGTTGTTGACAGCGTCTTCATCTTTAAACTATGCAGTTAATCAATAGCCATTTAAATAAAATTAGATATTTTACATTTTTAACAATCTAACTTTTATATACGTACACAAATTGTTCATCTTTTATAACTAACTGAACAGTTTCATTTTGCAGTTAACGATACAGATACAGTTTTTTTTTCTTTTATTTTCTCTTAATTAAAAAGGAAAGAAAAAAAAAGAGTAACGTCCCGTTAATGCAGTTTCCCCCAATAACCACCGTTTGTGACTCCGGGTTTTGACCTCAACAACCAAAACCATGCTATTCTCGCCGGCGCCACCGTCGATCACCATTCCACCGTCACTTCTCCGCTCATACCGTCCCACTTTTCTTCACTCCACCACCAGACCAATCACACCCCATCTTCAACTCTGGAAACCATTTCCTTCCATTTCACAAAAAACCCAACTCAAATTCTCCTGTTCTTTTTGTGGGTTTTCCGGCGCAGGCGGTGGCACCACCGGAGGAAGCGGCGGTTCAAATAATTGGTGGGATCGATGGTTTAATAATGACGATGATAACAATGAAAATCCAAATTCACATACAAAACGTGTTTTACTGTGTGTATTACTCACTTTTATCTTTCAATTTGCTTCTCAAGCTTATGCAATTTCAATTGATGATAATAATAATGAAAGTGAAAATGAGAATTGGGTTTGGGAAGTGAAAGGAGGGAAACGACGAAAACTTGTAGGTGATAGTATGACAGATGAGTTTATAGTTCCATCTGTGACATCTGCTTGGTGGTCGAAAACAATGTCGTTTGAGGATGTGATTCCGAAAATGTGGGGTGAATGTAGGGAGTTATTTTTGAGGTTGATGCTTCCTGAAGGGTATCCAGAAAGTGTAACTAGTGATTATATGGAGTATTCTTGTTGGAGAGGTGTTCAAGGTATTGCTGCTCAAGTTAGTAGTGTTCTTGCTACTCAAGTAAGTTTCTCTTTTTTATCGGATTTTTGGGTTTTTGAGTTCTTAGGATTAAAGGTTTATTCGTTTTGATGTAGGGACTTGTTAAAGTTTGCTTCTTTTAGATTAGGGCTTCTATTTAACTACATAAAATGTATCCAACTATCTATCCCCGTTTTTCGTATTGTATGTATATAAGACTTTCAATTTTACCTTTTGAGGTTTTGAACTTTCACTTCGCTACTATTGTATGCATATTATCTCATATAACTTGTAAATGGTGGAGTGGCAATATATGGATGCCATGTCGGAAAAAAATCTTGTGAAAATTTAGAAGTTACCTGATGAAAGAGGTCACTGGATGTATTCAGTAGCAAAGAATTGAAAATTTGGTGCATTAAATGGTACTTTAACATTTAAAGTTCAATATATACAATAGGAAAACAGTGAAAGTTGGATACATTTCTATGTTAATTGCCCAAATATATAATCTTGTTTTGCTTAGAAATGTAAAAGACGAGTTTGGATATTCTTTTTAGTGATAATTGTTGTAAATTGAAGAATAAAATTTTGATAATCGTCATATAGAAGTGAGAGATAGTTACAAATAATTTCATAGTATTTTGGCCCTAAAAATAGTAATCTATGAATGTAAGTGATTACTGTTTTATAGTGGTACAAGATTGATGATTCATGGAATTTTTGAAAATATAACTGAATTTTGAAGTTATTTGGTGGTGTAACTAGATTGTTTTTGTTTCATGTAGTCTTTGTTATATGCGGTTGGTTTGGGGAAAGGAGCGATTCCAACTGCTGCAGCTGTGAATTGGGTGCTCAAGGATGGCATTGGGTATCTAAGTAAAATCTTTCTGTCAAAATTTGGGAGGCATTTTGATGTGAATCCGAAAGGGTGGAGGTTGTTTGCTGATTTCTTTGAAAATGCTGCTTTCGGCCTGGAAATTTTAACTCCTGCTTTTCCACACCTTTTTGTCCCAATCGGTGCTGCTGCTGGGGCAGGGCGATCTGCAGCTTCACTTATTCAGGTGTTTTGTTTATTAAACTAAAATTTGGAAAGGCCACAAGAAAGGATACAAAAGTTACATTATCATAGTTATAGTTTTAACTATTGTTAGCCAAGGGATTTTGGAGGTTTTATGCATTTGAATTTTAGATGTTTTTAGCTGATTTGACCCGCTCGGCAGTAGACCCATTTGACACGTTTCGCTGTCTGAAAATCTCTCAGCTTAACCATTTGACCCGTTGGAGATATAACACGAGCACATGATTCATATGGATCTATTAGCATATTAATGGGCCAAATTTGACACCTCTAGTTATTATATGGAAAGATTTCTAGGTGTATATTCTCATTGTGTTGCCTTGTTCACAGCTTTAGAAATATATAATTTATCTACCACAACATTAATGCATATAAGGTGTATTTTTTTGGGAGTATATACTGGTCTATGTATGTCCATGTAGTTGAACCTTTTTTAACATGACAGGCTGCTACCAGGAGCTGTTTTTTCGCAGGTTTTGCTGCTCAGAGGAACTTCGCTGAGGTAATTCCCTATTTCTTATACACGTTTTCAGGTACCATCAACATAAATATTTTTTTGAAAGAATAAATATAATAAATTTTCAAAATGACAGGTAATAGCAAAGGGTGAAGCTCAGGGAATGGTGAGCAAATCTATTGGAATAATGCTTGGCATAGCATTAGCTAATTGCATACAAGCTTCTACACCTCTGGCTCTTGCTTCTTTTGGCGTAGTGACTTGGATCCACATGTTCTGCAATCTCAAATCTTATCAATCCATCCAACTAAGGACTTTGAATCCTTATCGTGCAAGTACTTCCTTCCCACATTCATTTTATCTTTAATCAACTTTTTCCTATATATGATTAAAGTCCCTTAACGTGAAAATCACCATTTTAACCTTCAGTAGGAATGAAATATGATTGTTTGATGAGTGTTCCTTTACTAAACGCGTATTCCATGACCAATATATACAGGCTTAGTATTTGGTGAATATCTCCTAAGTGGTCTTATTCCTTCAGTTAAAGAGGTCAATGATGAAGAGCCATTTTTCCCTGCTCTACCACTTCTCAGTCTAAAGCCGGCAAACAAAGTAAGTCAAAGTGTTCACACATCTTTTAAGCGTATTTTCAGTTGCCTTTTCTAGTTTTGCATTTTCTAATGTGGTTTATTTGCAAGAAAATCTTGATTTTTTTCGAAGGTAGTCAAAATAATTGTGTTTCGAGGGTTTTACCTCCTAACTCGCATTTTTTCATAAATTAAAATCATTATTGTAATAATATTGCTTTTGTGATTATAATTAGGAAAGTTACTATTATATAAACATCAAGTGCTTGAGTGCCAACCCAACCCAACGCTGCCCATTTTTGACCTCTATCAGTTAAATACATTTTTTAAAATATATTTCCTATCTTCAGGCAGAACATAGAGTACTCTCACCTGATGCCAAAGAGGCTGCTGCTACCATCGAGCAACGTCTAGAGCTGGGATCAAAGCTCTCAGACGTTGTCAAAACCAAAATGGATGCACAAGCATTACTTGACTTGTACAAAGACCAAGGCTACATCTTAACCGAGCACAACGGCAAATTTTGCGTAAGTAAACTCCATTTTGATATAATTTTCACTTTCTTTACTTATTATTTCATAGCTGTTGTAATAATTCATGTTGTTTAAAATTCATGTTGTTTAAACAGGTGATATTGAAAGAGATATGTTCACCACAAGATATGCTCAAGTCAATGTTCCATGTGAATTACCTCTATTGGTTGAAGAAAGAAGCTCAACTAAAATCCGTAAGCACATTTGACGACTGTGGACCAACTGGAGTGCTCCGAATATCTCTAGAATACGTAGAAAGGGAATTTAATCATGCTAAACGTGATGGGGAACTTGCCGGTTGGGTTACTGATAGTCTTGTAGCTAGGCCTTTACCTCATAGAATTCGTCCTGACTGCTAATAAAATGTTTTGATAGCGTATACAGAAGTTTATTATAGAGGATAGTGGTTTACCGGAGTAGTTGAAATTGGAATATGATTAGGTTACTAGCTGATCAAGAATTGTACATGCTAAACTTAAAATGCACTTGGGTGTTTTGTTGGTGTTGTAATAATCAAATTGGACAGAAATAGCTCTCTTTTTGGATGTCTTCCTTGGTGTTGAGTTTGCAATTGCTCTTGAAATGTCTACCTTGGCTATGAGTTAAAAATTACATTTCGAGTGACTTTCTATTTGGTCCAATTCCTTATTTAACAAGGGTGGTAATTTCTTCGTAACCACCCACCACTAAGTTAGTAGTTTTGACCATTTTACCCTTCACTGAAAACATGAACAATTTAATTGATACGAGTTAAATGGTCAAAAGCCACTGACTTAGTGTTGAATGAATAAAAAAAAAGGTTTTGTTCACCACCCATAATTTTATGTTTTTAACCGTTTGACTTTGATATATTAGAGACAAAATGTTAATATGACGTGTCATTTAAAAAAATGGGTTGAAGTCGTCAGTTATAGATATGCTTTTTGACTTTATTAATGTATGTTTCTTAACCTAAGAGGCTAATACGATGTTAATGTCAATTGCTGATTCTATAGTTGATATTAGTTTAATTTGAATGAATTGTGATGTTATCATTGGTACACACGGAGTAACGTACACTTTTTTCCTTACAAGTTCACTATCTATTTCATGATAAGTTTTCATTATAATTAGTAACTAGATTTACCCTGCAAAATTTACGGGCTAGTACATGATTTTAAGACAAATGTTGATTTTCTTATTTAATTTTAGTGGATAATGTTAGAGATACATATCATTGCTGATGACATTGCATACATATTTTGAATTTAAGGATATATGATTCTTCCATTGATAGTGTTTGTAAGGACACGTTGATAGTAAATAGTTGTTACTATAAATAAATGTTACGTCTTTAGTGAAATAATTGTATGTTATAATGTTTGATATTAGATACATATATGATCATTTAAACTTGAAAACAAAACTTCCAAATACTACTACGTTACACTTTATGTTACTAAAACGAATGTTTTACTTTATTTGTTTTAAAATTATGTTTCACCAAGTTTTAAAATCTTTGTTTAGGTTTAAAAAGATGTACACTTGACATTGTAACATTTATTTGATACAATAGTACATGTTTTATGCATGTTTTTTGAATGATACATGTTTTATATACAAAATAGATGAAAAATAATGATGTTATTGATTGATTTTGCAATTGTCATTATCTTTTATAGACTTAAATTGATTGTTCTGTTTTTTTTTGGTATATGTTACTTTTTTTTAGAATCGTTATGAGATATTTTTAACAGAAAACGGAAATATAGAGTAATTGCCATGAAAGTACTAAAGCATCTTTCAAGTTCAAATTACATTTTCCGGAGTATGATCACGTTAAGTATGATCATGTCATAACAAAAATAAATATATTCAACTTGAAATAAAATTAAAGTCCATAGAATAAAAATCTAACTACTAGTTATTTGTTTCAACTTGAAATAAAAGGTAAAATTAAATCGCAATTTATGACTAAAGCCGATAGCAAATGTATCTGTTTAGTATTTGCAGCCATTTATATTTTCTGTACGATGATCAAGAGCATATGTATCTAGTCCTCTCGTCGGACCAGGTGCCGCTCGATTAGAACAACCCTGGTAGAGGATGTAATTATCAGCAGTCACGACTAAGTTCATTCCATAGGCCTTAAAGAGCTACAACTTTTTGGAACTTCATGGCAAAAAGATGACTATTCTTTGAATATTTCATAACTCCGATTACTTCTTAGTTTAGTTTAAAATTCTTGAGGGTAGTTGAAAGCTGAATCTGTGGAAGGCTTTCACCAGAAGATTCCTCCCATGACTTCAACCAAATAGTATTTTCAAGTCAGGGAAAATGAGTATTTAGTAATACATATTATATGTTCAACCCACGTAAACTGAAACTAGAGATGAACATGTGGGCTTTAGCCCGAGCCCAGGTCTAGAAAAAGTATGAAAAAGCCCGGTCCGGCCCGAAAGTCCTAAAGTGGCCTATAATTATTCATAAAAGTCCGGTCCGGCCCGGGTCCGGCCGGGCTAAGTCCAAAGCCGAAAAAAAGCCCGAAAGCCCGGACCTTTTTAAGATAAAGCCCGAGCTTTTTCAAGAAAAAAGTCTGATCCCATTTTAAATTACATATTTTTCATATTTATATTTAAGTTTTTACTTATATAATATGTATATAACATACATCTTGTATTTACACAAATTATCTTTTAAATATTATGTATATGTCGCACCCCCAAATTTAGTGTGCAGCGGAAGTCGGGTCGGGGCGCGACTAATCAGGAATCATCACATAAAGTTACATCGAATGACCTCTATATGTGTCGCACCCCCAAATTTGATGTGCAGCGGAAGTCGGGTCGGGGCGCGACTAATCATGGATCATTACACAAGTTATAACAAACGACCTCTAAATGAGACGTTTAGAATTACATTCCATAAAAATACATTGTTCACCAAAAATACACATTTGTTCTATCAGCGAGTTCGCATAAAAGCCTAAAGATCTTAGTACATAACTACCAATACAAAAATAGTAATGCAGGAAAATCTCTCTGTTTGTTTGTAAAGCATGCGACTCGAGCTAAGGTTTCCCTGTAGGCCATCCTACTGTGTCTGCGTACCTGAGATTACATACTAAAACGGTCAACATAACGTTGGCGAGTTCATAGGTTTGAAACAGTTATCAAAAGTTGGAAATAATCACAAGATTTCATCAGTGTTGCACGAATGCGAAAATAAATGTATACTATTGCCATGAGTCTCACAGTTCGACGCTTAACCTGGTTTGTGCCTCGGGCAGGTGCGTAATCCAATACACCCGTAACAGTCAAATATTAATGCGTCCGTGGGTCGGCTAGAGCGACTAGCCCGGACGGGGATGTCAATCCCTGATAGATCTATCCAATAATACTCGCGCTCATACAATTAACGAACTATGATAAAGTGAGGACTTTTAGTGGATTAAAGGTCTCATGCAATCCGTATAAGAGTTGTTTCAGTACTTGTGATTATAAAACAGTGTATGTAATCTCACCCCATAGTATAAAACAGTAAAAGTAGGGCTATGAGACACACCTGAGTCTTGTAAGCAAGTATATCAAGTAGTGGGTGTTCGTGTCCCAAAGTGCAACCTTCTAGCGTCCTAAACGCATAAGATTGTATGTAAGTGGTGGGTTAATGTCCACTTATGTGTGCAAGTGGGGGTTAATGTCCACTTGTGCTAGTCGTCATTTGTGTTTAGAAAACGTGTACGGCCCGCTGGTGATGTTTTGTTATAATAATTCTCACAGACATTATTATAATGTTTTGTTTCGTTGTATACTTGTAATAGTATATGTGTTGTGTGTACAAGTAGTGTCGTATATGATATAGTTGTTGTCTCGCGAAAACGTTCCTTAGTAAAATATGTTTTCAATCAGACTGTTTTATGTGACACAGATGTTGTGTCGCTATGAGGTGTTGCGACACAAAGGTAGTGTCGCAAAGTATGAAATTCAAATAGTTGTGCGACACAAGAGTTGATGTCGCAAGTCGAGATTTTAAATAGGTGTGCGACACAGTGGTTTGTGTCGCAGGTTAGTACTGTTCGATATAAAATGTTGCGACACGAGTTAACACTACTTGTCTAGCGACACTAGGCTTGTGTCGCAGGTTGCGACACAAGTTTGTACTGCTGGTTTATAGATGTTGCGACACAGGGATTGGTGTCGCAGGAGTATTTCGAAAATTAGTAGTGCGACACAGGGCTTGTGTCGCAACGGTTTTGGGCCATCTCCGACACATAGGACCTATTGTGATTTCGGGTTCGGGATTGTGGTCAAACGTGCTCGGTTTGACCCGAAAATTTTAGGGAAGTCTTAAATATATTTTTAAAGCTTAGAAAAAATGTCGTTGCGTTTAGTGGTCAACCCGAAAGTGTTGTTTTTAAAAGGATGTCAAAACAGTCCATTGGTTCATTTCATCAGTTTTTGTGTCGTTTTCGCGGCTCGTTTTGACTAATCAAAGCGTCGAGATAAAATCCGAGAAAATTACCAGTTGTTCATATACATCTTAACTAATTTCAGTAATTTTTCTGGAATTTTTGAGCAAGTCTAAGTATTTTTAATAATTCCATCTATCATCTGAGGTCTAAAATCGACCAATCTGGACACGTGTTCAAAGATCGAATTACTGAGCAAAATCTACACATTTTCAAAGAATGTTATCTAAACGACATTTGTACCTAACAAAATTTGTGAGATTCTTGCGGTAGTTAAAAAAAAAAAAAAAAAAAAAAAAAAAAAAAAAAATGAGAAGTTGAGTCAAAAATCTGTCACCCGAGATAGAAATGCGACATGTTTTTGTAAAATTATTTTCGAGTATCAAACGATGTCGAAAAATTATGAAACCACTTGGAGATGAAAGCTAACTCTTTAAACTTAACTTTTGCCTTTTGATTCGTCCATTTTGGTTGAGTTTTGAGCACG
Organism: Gnaphalium uliginosum; assembly: GCA_963930675.1. Classification (NCBI taxonomy): domain Eukaryota; kingdom Viridiplantae; phylum Streptophyta; class Magnoliopsida; order Asterales; family Asteraceae; genus Gnaphalium; species Gnaphalium uliginosum. The sequence goes on along the minus strand of OZ005684.1, from coordinate 11,246,595 downwards.
AAACTTTCCCTTGAAGTCGGGCCAAGTTTCTGCCCAGAAACTGTTAAGGTTTTTATGTTTTTAAAAATGATTTTCGACTTTGTTTTTGGACATAATCTTGTTATATGGACATTATAACATGAATATAAGTGTGTTCCAAGTAAAATAAAAGGAAGATGGAGTTTCTTACAAAGAGGATGATGAAAGCACAAAGAAATGGACGTCGAGAGCTCGTTTTCTTGCGTTTTCTTGCAAACCGAAGAGGGGGTGTTATGGTGGTTTGTGGTGATGACTTTGGTGGTTTGTGGTGGTGACTTTGGGGTTTCTTGGGGCTGAGATCTGCAGAGATCAAGAGATAGATGAGAGAGTTGAGAGAAAAAAAGGTTGTGTGTGAAATTGTTGGAGTGTTGGAGTGAATGAGAAGGTATGGAGGTATGGGAGGAAGTAAAGGGGTGTCTTGGCATGGAGGGAAAGGGATGGCAGATTTTGTGGGCCCCACTTGAGGTGTGGGATGTTTAAATTTGTTCCCCAAGTTTACGTTACGCGCGGTGCCCGTTTACCTGTTCGTTTCGTCGTTCGTTTAAACGTTAAACGTTTATTATTCAAGTTTTTCGTTAATGATTTGTTCGCATATATTTTGATTGAAGTTTTATTTAAAACACTTTATTTTAAGTTGTTGAAATATAATTCAAGCTTCGTTCGGTTGTCGGGCGTGATTCGTGCGTTTTTGTCGTGTACGGAGCGTTTTATACGAAACGTAAAACGTTTTCGATATTATCGAAATAATATAAGTTAAATAACAATTATTTAATGTAATTTCGTTATTTGATAAAATATTTTTCACCAACGTCCGTATTAGTGTGCCGGATTCCATCCGATCGAATTTGCATAATTTAAAATTTAATTACGTACGTGTATATATATTTACATACATACAAATTGTTACTGCACTTAGTCCTATTTCATACTAAATACAAGTAATAATGATCTATGATTAATCACTAATGACGGCCTAATTCGCCGGGTGTCACAATATGAGTCGTTTTGAAAATACATTTCAAAAAGAGGCAATACATTACCTTGATAAACTGTTTACACTATAAAACAAGTTCCTAGAGTTCGCATCTAGTCCGAAGATTCTAATACGTAACTAATTTATACAAAATATAGTAATCCAAGGAAATCTTCATTTGAAAGTTGTTGTAAAACATGCGACTCGAACTATTGCTTCCTCAAGCAATCCTACTGTGTCTGAGAACCTGATAATACATGTTAAACGGTCAACAATAATGTTAGTGAGCTCATAGGTTTAACAGTTAGAAATAGAATTATGAATCGCAAGATTTCCAAATTCGTTTGTAAAGCAACGCTGAAATGAGTAAAAGTTATACAGTTTCCATGAGCTCATAGTCGATGCTTAACAGTAAGTAATGTGCCCCCGCGAGTGCCTAATCCAGAACACCTTTAGATACAAATACTAATACGTCCGTTTTTACGTAACAGTTCATGATAGCGCTACTACCCCGGACGGAGATTGTCAGTCCCAAATGGATCCATTTACTAATATTCGCGCTTAAGTCGATAACTAACGAAGCTATGATATGAGAGGTCTTCAGTGGATTATAAGTTACTCATGAAGTTAGTATAAGTGTTTATCGGTACTTGCGTTCATGTAAAACAAAGCAATGTATTCTCACCCCAAAGTAAAAAAAAAAAAAAAAAAAAGTAAAAGTGGGGCTATGACACTCACCTGAGTCTTGTAAGCAAGCGTTGCTAATAGCAAGTAGGTTTTCAAACCCGTATCCTTCTAGCGCCCTAAACGCGTAAGGTTATGTGTAAGTAGATGTCTCAAAAGGTCATCTATGCTAGTTGTCCACTCAACTAGTTATGTCCAAATGTTTGTTTATCGTTTGTGTTTAGAGAAAGTGTACAGCCCCTTGGTGACGTTTTGTAATAATAATTCCCGAAGACATTATTATTATGTTTTGTTTCTTTGTACACTTATAAGAGTATATGTGTTGTGTGTACGAGTAGTGTCGTATATAAATACCCGTTGTCATTTGTTGTTACGCGTGTTTAACACTTTGTGAAAACATCTTTTAAATATGTTTTACGCGACACTAGGTGCGACACTAGGACGGAATGCGACACTAGATCAGTGTCGCAATTATTTCGAAAGTTGGGATTAATGCGACACTAGGTTTAGTGTCGCAAGTTGCCACATTCGAATTGTTTTGCGACACAAGGGTTAGTGTTGCACCCGATTTGGGCCTGGTGCGACACTAAGGATCTGATCAAAGTCGTTTTTCTTCTAAGTGTGTTCGGGTGTCGTTTTCGTTCGGGTTTAGTTTATACGAGTTGTTTTTTTCTAAGTTTATTTAATAAAGTTACCAAAACTCATTTTGGGCGTAAATCCTAGCGTTTTATAAAATGTTTCACGTTTTATCATTTGGGGCTCGTTTTTGTTGACTTGGTCAAACGTGCTCGGTTTGACCCGAAACTTTTACACGACTCTTAAATATGTTTTCAGAACTTATAAAAATTAGAGCTACGTTTTATGGTTAACCCGAAAGTGTCGTTTTTAAATATATATCCAAAACAGTCCATGGGGCTAGTTTCTTCAAAATTATACGTTTTTCGTGGCTCGTTTTGACTAGTCAAAGTGTCGAGATAAAATCTGAGAAAATTTCCAGACATTCCCCCATGTCTTAGCTACTTAAAATAATTTTTAGTTATCGTTAAGTCGGTCAAATAAATAGGCAAATCCCCTGACGTCCAAAAATGACGAATCCGGATACACGTTCAAAGATCTAATTACTGTACGAGTTCTACAAAACCTCACAAAATGTAATCATACAAATTTTAAAGCTAACAAGATTTGTGACCTTTAGGAAAAAGCCTCATGTCGTTTGGAGTTGTGTAGCTCGAGTTATGGGCTCGAGAAGTTAGTACAAAAATCTGCCATCCGAGACCAATTGGCGACATGTTTTTGTAAAATCATTTTCGGGTATCAAACGGTGTCGAAAAATTACGAAACCACTTGAAAATGAAAGCTAACTTCTTAAACTTAAGTTTTAACTTTTGATTCGTCACTTTTTCTAAGTTTTGAGTACGAAAAGTCTCTTTGAAGTCGAGTTAAGTTTCTGCCTAGCAAGCTGTTGTCATTTTTGTGTTTTCAAAACGTTTTTTGACTTTGTTTTTGGACAAGATCTTGTTAAGTGGACATTATAACATGAAAATAAACATGTTCCAAGTAAAATACAAGAGAGGTGAAGTTTCTTACATAGGAGATGATGAAAAGAAGAAGAAATGGAAGCCGTGAGCTCGTTATCTCGCGTTTTCTTGCAATACGAAGTGGCGGTGCTATGGTGGTTTATGGTGGTGATTGTGGTGGTCTTGGGTGGTTTGTGGTGGAGTGTTTGGGGCTGGAAAATCGCAGGGAGAGAGGAGAGGGAGAGTGGGGAGAGGTTGAGTGTGTTTGTGTGTGATATGAACAAAGAAGTAAAGGAGTGTGGGTTATGGCATGGGAAAGTCTTGGGTATGGGAGGGTAAGGGGGCATGGTAGTAGATTTTGGGGGCCCCACAAGGGTGTGGGTGGTTTAAATTTTGTTCCCAAGTTTACGTTACGCACGGTGCTTGTTTACTCGTTCGTTTCGTCGTTCGTTTAAACGTTAAACGTTTATTAGTTATGTTCTTCGTTAACGATTTATTCACGTAAATTTTTTTATTGAAGTTTTATTTAAATACTTCATTTTAAGTTGTTGAAATATAAATCGAGTTTCGTTCGGTTGTCGGGCGCGATTCGCGCGTTTTTGTCGCGTACGGTACGTTTTATACAAAACGTAAAACGTTTAATATATTATCGTAATAATGTAAGTTAAATAACGATTATTTAATATAGTTACGTTATTTAAGAAAATGTTTTTCACTAACGTCCGAATTTATCGTGTCGGATCCTATCCGATTGAAATCGCGTAATTAAAATTTAATTACGTACGTGTGTATATAAAATATACAAAATGTTACTGTACTTAACCCTATTTCAAACTAAATACAATTAGTGATAATGAAGCTTAAGGTAACTAATACGCTTAAGTGGCAGTTGTCACAATATCATATACCTTTTGAATAGGTAAAGTTATTTATTCATCATGTACATATATGGGTATATATTAATTTTACCGATAGATACTTGAATTATGCTACTCCAATTACATCTCTTCCAGATAAAATAGCAGATAGTGCTTGAACTTGAATAGGCGTTGGACGTACGAGTTCCTTTTCTTGCAATTTCTTAAGAATGGGTTCCGGGAGTCTCATATCTTCAAAATTCCTAACTGGTGGTGGGATTTCATCCCCATCAACAACAATGTGCAATTTTCTCCTAATATCATCGCATGAGTTTCGCGACATTCTTCTTATGTATAATGGAGCTTTCCATCCCGTTGGTAGAGCATCTAAATATGTTATACCTTTTGCAAGCTCACGTACTGAAACTAAAGTTTTTCTGTAACTAAGATTTTTCAGCATCTCTTTTTCCTGTTGAACATTTTGTTCAATTGGAGTGACTTCATCTTGTTTACGCTTAAGTTGAGTAGTCTTTGCAAGCAAGCTAGGCCTTGTTTCAACTTCTAATTTGGACTTCTTTTGCGTATCAGTTTCAGATATTAAAGCTTTTCTTTTAGCTTGTAGAATCTTTTGTGCCTCAATGGCCCTCCATTTTGCAACGGGAACATATTCGATAAGATCATCTTGAGTTGTCATGTTCTGCAAGAGCAAGACATATATGTAAGCAAAAGGTATTCAAAGACCATATGTAAAAAAAGTATTCTGAATAATCAAGAAACTAGAAAAGACTTTGATCTGTTACTAAATATGATCGTAATTTGTAAATGTAAAATTCATCGGGGTTACCAAAAATCTATAAACCTACACTTTTTGTTTGAATATTTAATATTTTTTCCTTTTCAACATACATGTGATGAGCTCTGATCTTCATTTTATCTTAATCTTAATAATATAACATATATAACACGTTATCTTAATCTTAATGATATAACATATATAACACGTTGCAAATAAAATTTTCAACATTCATATTGTAAACTCGATGAAACTAGTAAACGATTTGATCTGTTACTAAATACGATCGATTAGAAATCATGTAAAATTCATAGGGGTTTAGCAAATCTATAAATTTTTACGACGTTTCAAATTCTAAACTTTAAAAGTTTATCCAATGAAAAACAATCAAAAAACTAATAGACAAAATTTGATTCGAAAGTATATATGCAACTCCCAACAAAACGTAAATCCATAAAACAGATTGCACCAATATTAACTAAAACAATTTGACGTATTTCAAACTTAAATAATGAAAAATAAGCAACAAATTAACTGAGATTAGAAAAAATAAATATGATATGATACCTTAATTAATTGAGATTAGAAGAAGATGGTCAAGAAATCACGAATTTAACCCTAACCCCTCTCACTTCGTAGTCAGCCGTTTCACTAGTTTTCTTTTAGATCTTAACCCTTCTCTAAGTTTAGATCGAACTCTTCAACGTGATGTCCTAAAACGCAGGTAGCTACTCCATTCGTCCCTCCTACATCTCGCTGAACCACCACCCATTGTGGTTGCGTCATTGTCTCTGATCTCGGTCACATCGGCACTCGGTCTCGACTCTCTTTGTTTACTCTGATTAGTGTCCTTTAGCTCGGTAGGTTCGTCTTCTACGTTGTTTACATAAGCTTCGGTGAACCTGTTTTGTCCTTGAGGTTTTGGCCTCTTGAGGTTTCCGGTGGATTTGGTACTCTTCGCAGCAGGATACTTGTCGTGGCTTAAGGTTTGGGTTTCGGTAGGCTGTATCAATGTCTTCCTATTGGGTGTTCGCCCTAATTTGTGGTGTAGGTGTTCGGTGGGTTGGATAAATGGAATCGGCTTCTTGATTGTTTGGGCATGTTGCTCTACAGCTTACATCCGGTTTCACAATTATGCCATCAATCGACATACAACTTGATGGAGTTTCTTTGTTTGGTCTGCTTGAAGAATATGGATTTGTTCTGTAATTGAATTTTTTAAATTGTTTTGTTTAGGGGCCGGTTTCACAATTATGCCATCAATCGGCATACAACTTGATGAAGTTTCTTTGTTTGGTCTGCTTGAAGAATAGGGATTTGTTCTGTAATTGTAGTTTTTTAAATTGTTTTGTTTAGGGGCTTTTCAATGTGGTTAGGGTTGTATCAATTGTTGCATGTAGGTTGGCATCTTGTAACCTCACATGTAATTCAATGGGTCTTTAGACCTTTATCAATTTAATTTCTATTTTTCGCCAAAAAAAAAAAGAAAAAAAAAAATCGAACAAAACACGAACAAAACCACAAAACTATTTTTCTGTCGATTTGAATGACTTTCAAGGGTTTTTTTTACGACTATTTTTTCCCGTTGTGTTTAATATTTGAAGATTATATCGATCTACTCCTAGATTTTATACACATCATGACTCGGAACAAATTAAATTAGCGTGTCTTTCACGTAAATCTAGTTTCCTTAATTATATAAACTTTCTTTTCTGAATGAGTAAATACTACATAACTGGCAAAGCCGACCCATTTATTTTTTTTACTTAATAATGCATTTAGGTAAAACTCTTAAAAGAAGAAAATAGTAAATGACTAATTTACCTTTATATTTATCTTATTCAAGATTTAAATATCTTAATATAATGATGGATATTGAAGTGATGTTGGATGCTACAATAATCTAACCTTATATTAGTGACATACTTATTATCCTAATTAATTTTTTATGTGAAAATACTAATCTACCCTCAATAATTATTTAAGAAATTTTCAATTTTGTAACAATTTCCTTATTTCATGCCTTGATAATTCAAATTCTTTCCCCCCTCCCCCGCTCTCTTCAATTTTCAAGCGGCTAAATATCAAACTCTGTCACTTTCAATCGGCCAAATATACATGTCGATCTTTGTTTCTTGTCTACCATAAATTTCATAGTGTTCATCAGCATCAGGTATCACGATTTTAGTTTCTTTTGGTTTGATCTAAAATTAGAGATTATATGATCGATTATATCCTTCAATACGTATATTGTCAATTTAATATCTATGTTAGGATTATTATCCTCTTCTATGCTACGAATTATATATTCCTTTGTATACGCATTTGGGATTATTTATATGTGTATGGCATCAAGATTCTATACTGTTTGATTGATTGATGAACATCAAAATATTTTAAGAAATGAACATCAATCTTATTGTTTTTAATTATGTATATTAAAGCTATATATTCATATCAATATTTGATTTTTATAAGTCAATTCAAGTCTAGATTCTTGGTGGTTTGAATTTATAGTATGTAACTGTATTTGTGGTATACTTTTTGTTCTATATTCATTGGTATTGAATTCCTAATTTTGAGTTATATAATATGATGATAATTTTTCTGATATGGTGATTTAAATCATTTAGGTACCGTAAAGATTGGGCACTTATCTATTGATGAGACCAAAAATTGTAAAGGTTTTGATTTTATTCAAGTGAGCTTAATTATGTCACTATAGTGCTTAACATGATTCTAATACAAAAGAAATTGTTGTACTAATTTTGCAAAATATATTTTCTTATCTATTCTAACTTAAGCATTTTATGTTTTTTTTTTCAATTTGTTCAAATGGAAATTTATTACTATTTCTTTTTCACACATTTTATTTTTCCATTTCATGTTATTTTTATGAATTTCTTCCTATCAAACGTGCTCTATTATTTATGCTACGCTTACAATTTTTTTTTAAAATTATCTATAAATTGACGTGTACCAATTAATTATGAGATATAAGTAACAGGGAGAAACTTTAACATATTTTGATAGAGCATCTCCAATGACTAATTTCTCATAGCTTTTTCTTAAGGGGAGTGATTTATACACTACTAAAAATTCTCTGTACACCACTAATTGTGATTTATAATGTTGTACATTACAATAATGTAAAACATAATTAATGGTATATAGAGAATTTTTGATAGTGTATCAATCATCATCATTTTTCAAAGATTTTTTACTAAAATGTGTAAGAGCTTTTCAAAGAAAAGCTTTAAAAAGAGCTTTACCTCTAACAACAAAAAACTTTTCTTAGACAAAATTTATTAAAAACAAATAAAATAAAGAGGAAAGAGAGTTTAAAAGTTTTATACATCTCTAAGCTTTTGTAATCTATCTTCTTTAATTTAATCCCTTTTAAGGGTTTTATTGTAAGAAAAGCTTTTTACTGTTGGATGTAAACCTTTTCAAAGAGAAACTTTTACACATTTTAGTATTTTTTTTTTTTTAAAAAAAGCTATGAAAAAGTAGTCATTAGATGCTCTTAGACAAAATATGATGCCACGTGGATTTTAGTTATGTAAAGTTTGTGTGAACCTAGCATTGATGTGGATTTTTGTTTTATAAAGTTTGTGTGAACCTATAAGTTTATTTAACATCACAAAATAGCATGGTATAGCCCTCTCAACACTCTTGAATATTATCACGTATCTTCACACTACTCTCAACGGTAGATTAAATAACGCGGTTTGCGTCATCGTTATTGAATTATCGAGATCACCACACAGGACGAAGAGAGACTCTCATATACTCTCTCTTTTGCTCAACCTCCTCACCAAAACCCTAACACAATACTCCTATTAAAATAGGCAAACTCTTCAACTTGTCCATCAAGTAGACTTATTCTCCAAGTTTACCTAAATCTTCCAAATCTTTTAATTTAGATAATTAGAATCGATACCCGATACCCAATAATATGTAGGGTGGTGGTTGTATATTTAATTAAGAGGTGGTTCTACGTATGAAAGACCTTAACACGTACTAGGAAACAAGACTTGGATATTTCCTTTTAAACTAGAGCACAATATACTAGAAATATTTTGGTTTTGCATGTCACCTTATTGCTAGCTTCCAGCCATCCTATGTGTTAATAATGTTAATCCCTTCATCAGTTCATCCTAACCAGCTTCTAAACATAAGTAGTGATCAAATATGTGACCTTCTTCCTTATGAACCATATCTTCACCCTTAAAACCATGGGGTCACCATTGCTTTCCCATAAACTATTTGCTTTATATATGATACCAAATAGAGAACATTTTCTTAAAACCATCGGCCGTCTAAAGTCAAGTATCGACAATTATCAAGATTCGTCTTCTTTGCGAGCACATCCTTCAATCTCTCAGGAGTAGCAACAACGATATGAACACCATTCTTAAGAATGTCCATTTGTAATCGCATATCAACATCATATGTTTAGTTATCAGGTATGATGTAATTTTCGAATTAGGTCGTTATTTTATACACATCACACAAAACAATTATTGTTTTTACGTAAACGTAGCCTACAAGAAAGGAAGGGAAAAACGTATCTCGCAAAATCTATTTTCCTTAATACCTTTATTTAACTTTTCAAACATACCCCTCCATTTATTGTTTTGATATTTCTGATTCCTGATGTGTTCGTAGCGGACTGCAAAATTAAGCAACTTCCGAACAAGTATAATGCAAAAATAATTCATTTATTCATAATTTCAGAAGTCAAGTTTTACATATAAATTGATGAATTATGCAACAAAGATTAAATGACTAAAAATAAAAAATTACACATGTCCTTTCTTTCAAAATGATTGAATTTCCTCAATTGTTTTGTCCGTAATCTAACTTAACGGAAGATACTAACGGCTGTTAATGTAAAGGACTATGTACTATGTGTTTAATGAAAAATGCTAACGGACTATATGCAAAATTTCTATCAGATAAAAAGGACCGTTTATGTAATTTATTCTTTTAATTAATTAACAATGCACAACTAAACCAATGTATATTGGTTTATCCACTCGGCGAGCACATGGCAATACGGACATGAGTAGTGGACTACGAGGAATTAAGTGGTTGAGTTTGCAATTGCTCTTGAAATGTCTAACTTGGTTATGAGTTAAAAATACATTTCGAGTGACTTTCTATTTGTTCCAATTCCTTATTTAACAAGGGGTGTAATTTGTCACCATCGTTCTTAACCATTCATCACTAAGTTAGTAGTTTTGACCATTTTACCCTTCACCAGAAACATGAAGAATTTAATTGATACGAGTAAAATGGTCAAAAACTACTAACTTAATGGTGGATGGATAAAAAAAGGTTGTATTCACCAACTGTAATTTTATGGTTTTTAACTGTTTGACTTTGACATGTTAGAGATAAAATATTAACATGACGTGTCATAAAAAATGGGTTGAAATTGCTACTTATAGATATGCTTTTTGACTTTGTTAATGTATGTTCCTTAGCCTAAGAGGCTAATACTATGTTAATGTCAATTGGTGATTCTATAGTCGATATTAGTTTAATGTGAACGAGTTGTGATGTTAACATTGGTACACATGTAGTAATGTACACTTATTTCCTTATAAGCACACTATCTATTTCATGATAAGGTTTCGTTATAGTATAAATAATTAAATTTTTGTGCTCCATTTTTCCTCATAATTAGTAATAATTAAATTTTACAAACAAATGCTTATTGTATTAGTTCTGTTATAAAGTTCAATCTGAAATGCTGTGAACACAAATTGAACATCAAACTAACTCGAATTCAGAATTCTGTTTGTAGTCCAATATAAAAAGAATTTTGAATTCGGTTTTAAAAACACCAAATTATAAATAAAATAAAAATAAAAAAATGAATTGTGTTCCCTGAAACCGAAATGTATATATATCCAACATCAATCACTTTCTACTACATTAATCTGCTCACAACAACCGACGGACACATACAGCAATTTTTTAAACAAATTAAAATGGAAATCACATCAAAATTAATTCATCTCAACAACATCATTTCAACTTCCCATCGCCAGAATGAATCATTTCCCGGCAAATCATCATCATCCACCATTCAATTACCCCTTCACAGACCTCACCGGAAAATTCTCCAACCCATCAAAACCCCGCCAAAAACACCAATTTCCACTAGCACCACCACCACTACTCCTTCCGATATTCTACGGTTGTTGGACTGCCTTGGCTTTCCGGTCCCCAACGCATTATACATTTCTTTAATTAATGAATGCACCCACTTTCGTGACTCCAATGAAGCTGTTTTATTGCACAATCATCTTACTAGGAATCAGCATAATCGACCTCGGTTAGCCTTGGTTAATCGTGTATTGATCATGTTTGTAACGTGTGGGTGTATGCTGAATGCACGCCAGGTGTTTGATGAAATGACTAAAAGAGATTTCAACTCGTGGGCGATAATGATTGGTGGATATACAGATATTGGTGAGTATGAGGAGGTGATTGAACTGTTTATATGCTCTGATTTTCAGTATATTATGTATAGTTGTAGAAGTTTCCCCATTTCTTGGGTTTTGGTATGTGTTCTTAAGGCATGTGCCAATACGAAGAACTTGAAACTTGGTGAACAAATTCATGGTTGGTTGATAAAGCTGGGTTATACAAATGATTTGTTTGTGAGTAGCTCATTGATTAGTTTTTATGGGAAGATTGGATGTTTTGAAGATGGAGATTTAGTTTTTGATCAAATGGGTTCTCGTCGTAATGTCGTTGTTTGGACAGCTAGAATTATTAACAACTGTAAAGAAGAAAAGTTTCATGAAGTTCTCGATGTTTATAAAGAAATGGGGAAAGAGGGTGTTAGGAAAAACAGTTTTACGATCTCTAGTGTTCTTAGTGCGTGTGCTAAGATAAGTGACGATGGAAGCTGTGGTGAACAGGTTCATGCCAATGCCATTAAATTAGGGCTAGCATCCAAGAGTTATGTGCAGTGTGGGTTGGTTCACATGTATGGGAAATTTGGGCTAATTAATGATGCGAAAAAGGTGTTTAATATGAACGAAAGCAGGAGAAATCGTGCATGTTGGAATGCTATGCTGACTAGTTTTGTACAACATGGGTGCCTTGTTGAAGCCATTAAGTTTCTTTATCAAATGAAGGCAGCTGGTGTGCAACCTCAAGAATTGTGGCTCAACAAATTAAGGTCCTTGTGTGGGAGTCAGAGTTGTGAAATCAAGTAGCCTGTGCGATCTAGTAGATTAATATGCTAAGGTCAACTATCTCAACTCCCGTTCACCTTATGTGTGTTTGATTATATATGTCTATATACATGCAATGTGCCCCATCTATATGAATGAAGTTGGGTTATCACAGCGTAGATAATTTATGTATATACTTGCACCCAAATATATTGAATTTGTATGTAAAATACTCTTGTTTGTTTTCAAAAATAATGTTCTTAACGATTGAAAATTTGAAGCTTTTAAGTGATTTCAATGTTGGCAAGTTTTCAAGGGGTAAGGACATGCTTACCTTGTTCTAATCTGAGGTTAACTAACCGAAATGGAAGTCAGAATTTGACACTGATTTGGGTGTTCAGGTAAGCCTATTTGTTTACAAAGCACTTTATACTACAATTCTCGTTGATATGATGATAAAACCTTGTACATTATCGATCTAAGTCTTCAAATTTGATTATGTCGATTTCATATGGGAAGTAAAACCTCGTAAAGGAAGTACATGAATTTAAAGTTTTAGGTAATAAACTGTGTTCCATAACACAATTCTTGAAACTATTGTAACCCACGCTAATGGGCCTATTTATTTATTAATAAAAATAGGGGCAAAAGCTACAGAAACCCAAATATAAAATTTGAAAACCTGATTAATTTACAAATATCAAGCAAGATATAATAGTATTTCCCACCAGGGGTATTATGTAAGATTTTGCAGGTTAATGTACCTACCACCTCTTTTACCAGCATAATTTCAGTTTGAAAACTGATTTATCATCTTTCAGTTTTAAAGGTTAATAATGTACCTACCTACCCCTTTTTTTTTATTCTGACAAAAAGGTATCATCAAACTTGCCTTTTGATGAAAATATGGCATGATGATGGTGATGGGTCATGGGTCACCTTTTCTCTATTCTTGAACTAATTTACCCATCATGGTATTCCCAATTAATCTCATACTGGTAAATGATAACAAAAATATAAGAAAAAATTAGCTAAAAACATAAGTTGAACATAACAAGATAATGACATGATATCATCCAAATAAAACTTGATGTAACGGCCAACAGGTTTTAAATATGGGTGTGTTTGGCATGCGAGTTTATAGGAGAGAGCTTAAACTTATTTTTTTCATAAGCTCAAGCTTATAGCATTGTTTGGTAGATAAAACTTTAAGAGCTCTGATAAAAGAAACTACTTGAAGTAGCTTATAGAAATAAGGTTCAAGCTTATGAGAAATGAAATTATATTAATACTCATTATATAATTATTTATCATATAATTTTTGTCTTTTTTTTTATCAATTTACATCGATAAGCTCCTGTTAGTTTACCAAATACTTATAAACACGTAAGCTCCGACTTATAGCTTTAAATATAAGCTAGCTCCGAGGATTGTAGTTTTCATCCTATTATAACTTCACGTGAACATAAAGATATCATCCCATTATAAAAATGAATTAAGTGAAGTGAAGGTAATTGCAAACACATTTATTTTTAACTAAAAATTAATCAGCCAAGAAGCAAAAATGGGAAATGGTGATGAGTTACATGAAGAAGAAGAAGAACAATTTGACATCCTCACTAAAACTGGGCTCAAAACTGGTACCTCTAAACCCAGGTCACATTTCTCGCTAAACTGTAATTATTAGCTAAACTGTAATTATTATTTCTTTTTTGTAAGTAACCCCATGTCAGATCGGCTACTATGAAAGGTCTCAGCTCTTTACTACCATGTTTGATTCAACTGTAGTTTTCTTTAATGTGAGTTGAATATATGATTTGTTGTTATCAAATTTGAGATATAAATTTATTACCTTGGTTAAGTTTGGTAGTCAACGTGGGCTATTTTGTGAAAAATTGTTTATTTTTTTATTTAGTACAGAAGTGCAGTGCATAGAGATGGTGACTATCATAGAGCAGTCCATGTATGGATTTTTGCTGAAAATACACAACAATTTGTGTTACAAAAGCGTTCTGATTGCAAGGATTCATGGCCTGGATTATGGGATATATCTAGTGCTGGTCATGTTTCTGCTGGAGACACATCCCTTAACACTGCCAGGTAGATCATCAGATCCTATTGAAACACATTTTTTGTGCATAATGGTTTAAGATATATAATGGTTATGTGGTGTTTTTAGTAATTGTTAGTTTATAGTTATAATAAAACTTCGAATTTTATGTGCTTGCAGGAGAGAGCTTCAAGAAGAGCTTGGTGTGACACTTCCGAATGATGCCTTTGAATTACTATTTGTATACCTGCAAGAAAGGTAGACTTTATATACGAATGTCATGCCAAATTTATTAAAAATTAACGCTTTTGTGCTTGTTATGATTATTTTTGTTATTGTGCTTGTTCTGCTTTCCATTCATCAAGTGTTATTGTTGTCTTTGCATTTAATTGTAGTGTTACAAATGATGGCAAATTCATTGATAATGAATTTGTTGATGTTTATCTTGTGACAACACTAGACCCAATTCCTTTGGAAGCTTTTACTCTTCAGGTGATGATTTATCCAATTATTGTTTACTTTTGTGAAAATTTTCCGTAGCATTTAACCAAAACGGTTTGACCCTTCAAACACGTGACTGTACAATTAAAATCTAAAAAACAATTTGGTTTTCTTTCCTTGTAGGAATCTGAAGTTTCAGCTGTTAAATATATCTCGGTTGAGGAGTACAAGCATTTACTTGCTATAGGAAACCCTCATTATGCACCCTACTATGTGGATGGACCATATGGTCAACTATTTGACATAGTTAACAAAAGGTATATCTTTGACCATCTAATCCATCTAGACCATCATTACACAAATAGTTGTCATATCGTGATTGATATCGAGCATCAAATTTCCATTTTAGTCATTTGTGAACCGTTTTACTTCAAAAAGTACACTTTCAACTCTCATAAGCAGCTTATTAGTTACTTGAAACTTTTGATAGGTATTAAAACTACACGGAACCACAGAGTTTGCTTCTGCAACAGAAGCTCAGTCGTTATGCTTCTATTCCACTCACCGCAGATGTTGTTTTCTTTTCCTTTATCTTTCATTTAAGTTTCTATTGTCAATTATTTTCCTTCAAAGATATATTATTTCCCTATACAAGATATTGACTATCTGGGTAGGTTGTTATTGCTGTCGAAATTTAATTAAAATCTTCTGTGACAGTTGACTGGTTTGACTGAGGAGGACAAGGAAGTTCTGCTTTTACTCATTCAAGCTGCAAAACTAATAGACGATATATTTCACCAGCAGGTTTGTTTTAATGAACTTCCACAACACATGTATTTGTGTAGGTGACTTTAAAGTTAAGGTGAAGGTCACCTTCTACTTCACTCTTAAATCAGGTTTGGTACAGCAATTCATCATTAAGGGAATGGTTAAGCAAGCGTGGTCAAATATCTGAGCTGGACATGTTAAAATGGAAGTATTATTTGTTAAACAAGAGTCCATGGTAATATGGAGCTCCTAAAAGTACTATAGTGTCTCTCCTATAGGATCTTCTTAAATTATAAATCACCTTTTCACAGGTCTTCTATTGATCAAAATGAAGCATATTTGACAACTAGAGACTCTGCTGCGAAGTTGGTACCAGAAGCAACAAAGCCAGTGGGTTGTTGGAAAGGTGTTGAATATAAAGCTGCATTTCCCATTTTGAAACCACCTGGTGCAAACTTCTACCCTCCGGACATGGATAAAGCGGTATACAATTATTTATGCTCATATCTCGTGTAAAACTAGTTTATTATTCCAGTTAAATCATGTTATTTGCTTGGTCAAGTTGCATTTGTGGAATACATATCTATTTTATTCAAAATGAAGGTCCTAATTTCTGACAAAATTTCTTAGAAATCAGTTGATTTGGGCTATCCATAATCTCAAACAGGTCAATCGGGTTGAATAAATTCTTTTAGCTAAAAAAGGAACATGCCAAATGGGCCGAGCGGGTTCAATGGGTTGAAAGTCGCTTAAAGTGTATTCTTACTGCCTTGAATAGCTTTGTTTAAAGATTTAATGTTTGTGTAATCTTATTTATTGCATTAGTTATTTCTGGACAAAAAAATTTGTTGGTTCAACCTGACTCATATTGAATATTACCTGATTTGACCCGAACCCATTTGACTTGTTACCCAACTTGCTACATCTACTTAAGGCTAACAATTTTCTTTGTTGTGCCAGGAATTTGAGTTATGGTTAAAAGGACTTTCAGAAAAAGAAAAGAAAGATGCAACGGGCTTTTTCAATGTTATTAGAAGGCGTAATGACTCTCATTCCAGTAATACCAACGATCTCTATATCGTTCCATACTCTAAAGAATATTCTGCTTTGCTTGCAAAAGCATCTGAATTATTGCATAAAGCAGGGGATTTGACCAGTTCACCTAGGTATAGAGTGTTTTATATATTTTAGCTTCTAATTTATATGCATTATATGGTATGAGCTTTGTTAAAGTTATTTATGATTTTGTAGTTTGAAGAGACTGTTACATACAAAGGCTGATGCTTTCCTCTCAAATGACTATTATGACTCTGATATAGCCTGGCTGGAATTGGTCAGTTCACATGTCACTCCATTATAATATCACCATTTGTTGCTAGTATGTCACATTAAGACTTTGCTAATCATTCACTCGATTAAAAGTTACTAAACAGTTTGTGTAAGGCGGTGACAATAAAAAGTGTGTCATCTTTTGTTTTTTGTTAAATATAGCTGTAATGTATTTACCTTAAATTTTCCTAAGGATTCTAAGTTGGATGTTACTATTGGACCATACGAAACTTATGACGACGCTCTATTTGGATACAAGGTATAATGATCTCTTCTTTATTTAGTAGTCTGCGCTTTGGTGCTAATCTTATACTAAGTAATTATTGGGATCAGGAAATGGTGTTTTGTTTTGTTTTTTCGTTCATACTTCACTATGCTGTAATGGTAAAAGTTGA
This sequence comes from Gnaphalium uliginosum, assembly GCA_963930675.1. Classification (NCBI taxonomy): domain Eukaryota; kingdom Viridiplantae; phylum Streptophyta; class Magnoliopsida; order Asterales; family Asteraceae; genus Gnaphalium; species Gnaphalium uliginosum. Next base: position 11,229,571 of record OZ005684.1, on the reverse strand, counting down.
AGAAAATAAAAGATGAGAAGTGTTTACTACTTCAACGCATTTTTATATTTCTTGTCGTTATGTACTTCATAGTTTACTTTTTCCCTTAGGCTACATTTGAGGCATTTATCGGAGTTCGGGATGATAAATCAACTGCTCAACTTAAACTCTTCGGGGATCACTTGAAGGTAGAATATCAGATTTATTCTTCATCAAGTTTACTTATTTCAGCAATCATTACTGCTTTTGTTTATCTAATCAATCTGATTGTGTAGGATATGGAACAAAATCTTCCAATAGACGACATGTACAGATCACAAGATGTGATATCTGCACCTATTCGAGTCATCCAGCTAGTTTACAATTCAGGGGTGAGCTCTCAATCCAAAGAAAAACTCAACCTTTGACTTTACAGTTTAATAGTATATAACTGTTTGACTATCAGTCAAATACATATTACCATTCAATAATGCCAAAAGATGGGAAGCTTGTGGCTGAAAGTCAAATGTTTTGATCCGTTATAATGTTGATATTGGGAAAGTAAGTATTTAGCTTCAAGTTTTGCCAAAAGCATGTTGCGCATCTTCACTGATACGGGATATAAAAATTGTGTAATTTAAGGGGAGTAATAATTTCTTAAAATGTCGAGTGCTGCTTTATATGATTATATCTACGAGTTTTGTGAAAGCATTATGAATTAAATATAAGATTTTGTTATAATGTTAATGAAGGATGTGAATGGAACTCAACCTGCTGCCTTCAATCTTCCGAACGATGAGCGCATAGTAAAAGAGCGTGGTTCATCAATGGTCATGCTGAAGAATATTTCTGATGCTAAGTAAAGTCATCAACCTATGATAATATTATGTTTCAGTTTTTGAACATATATTGAATCGTAAAGCTAGAACCATATTAAGTTATGACAATGATATGATACCTGGATTTATTTTTTTCTAAACAGGTTCGGGCTAATTCTGAAGCCTATAGCAGAGTTGTGTATTATGAAGGAACAGCAGGAGCTAGTTGACTCTGAATCTTTTTTCACTTTCATTATTTGTCACGAGTGCTGTCATGGGATTGGACCACATACAATAACACTACCAAGTGGTCAGAAGTCTACTGTCAGATTGGTCAGTTGCTCAATTTTCCTACACTTTGAAACGTTGCTTCTTATGGCATTTACGAGTTACGTCATTTTAGATAACATAGTTGACCGGTTTCCTTATTTATATGGTGAAACAGGAACTAAAAGAACTTCACTCAGCTCTTGAAGAAGCTAAAGCTGACATTGTTGGCCTTTGGGCTCTTAATTTCCTTATTACTAAGGTTTGCCTATTATCTCAATCCCAAACTTTTCATTTGAATCCTAATTTTTTACTTAAAACTTAAAAGTAACATAGTGATTGACATTGGTATTCTGTATTTAAATGTATGTATACGATTCGACCAACTAATCTTTAACCGTAGATAAGATTTTCATATAAATTTTGTTTTTCATTGGGGTTGAGCAGAACTTACTTCCGAAGAGCCTTATGAAGCCCGTCTATGTTTCTTTCCTTGCTAGTTGCTTTCGCTCAGTACGTTTTGGGTTAACAAAAGCTATTGCGTAAGTCGTCTAATCACCAGCTTTTCTGACGTCATATTCATATAAAGTAGCTATTTTATTTTAATAATTATAATAATAAAATAATAATAATAATAATCTATTATCATTCATAATTGTCAGCAAAGGACAAGCACTACAGTTTAACTGGTTATTGGAGAAAGAGGCTTTTGTTTTGAATTCTGACCAAACATTCTCTGTTGACTTTGATAAGGTATGCTTCCCTAAAGTATGTTTCTATTGAATCAGATTAAGATAATATGCTTCATGTATGTAGACTTATAGTTGTTTGAATCAGTATTATAGCTAGAAAATAACATATCCTAATATGGTCTTCTTATTTTTGTTATCCTTATTTTAAATATGATAAATGATAATGAAATAATGAATGAAATAGCCATTGAAAGTATTTTGATTTGAATTGTTTCGTGTGTTCTAATAGATTACTGGTGCAGTCGAGAGCTTAAGTAGGGAAATACTTACGATTCAGGCCAAAGGCGATAAAGATTCAGCAGGAAAGCTTCTTGCAAAATACGGTGTAATGTCACAACCTTTGAGCATTGTTGTCGAAAAATTGGCAAAGGTTCAGGTAATTTTCAATTGGTGTACTTGACTCATTTCTCAAAATTTTAGCTTTCGCATTTTGCAACTCAAGTTTTTTTAAAAGAAGTTATTACAGTTTTCGTAGAACGTCCCCGAAAGGAAAGTGTTGTAACTTTTTACAAGGGTAATAATTATTAATTTATAAGAAGTTTTATAAGCATATATGTCCAGAATTGCTGTTTGTTTTTCTGTATGTTTATACATGTGATGATGTATATTTCATAAATTTGCAGGTTCCAGTTGATCTAGCACCAGATTTTCCAATTGTTACCACCTTACTGCAAAGAAAGTAAACAGATTTTATCGTCTCTCTTTACTTTGGATCTGCCAATGTCTTCAGTTAATTTATTCAGAAGTAATTGATGGCTCTCAGTTAAATATCAAGTGTCAAAAACATGACAGTTTATGCTAATTTGTAGCCGAATGCCGTGTAGCTTGAACAATTTGCTATAATTTCAGTGCTAAATCCCTCACTATCAACTAATGTTAGTTTTTTTTTATGAAAGATGAGCTTGATGAATAAAAGATGATTGTACCAAGTTTATTCCTTCGTACAAGCTACGTGATCATTCGTTTGCACCAAGTTTACTCTTTTAACCATCTATTTATTTGCGAAAGCTGATATGGATACTTAATTGGTAAGTTTAAAAAAGACCTAAAAATATAAAAATATAATTGGTCAATGTAAAAATTGATAGGTGAAAATTAAGACGGAAAAAATTTATAAGTGATGTGTCATATGATCAATAAATTATGTCTATTCTTAAGTCTAAGGTCTATGCAACATTACTCGTTATTTATATATTGTGTCTTGGGTAAAGACTTGATCGCATATTCACCTTTAGGCCAAATGACAACTAGTTGATTGATTAGATGTTTCATCTACTTTGATTTGTTCATGTTCAAAATAAAGTTTAGTTATATCCGGTGTGAAAGTAATTGCGATAATTAGTCTAGCTACTATATAAAAAGCATGAACGTACAGTTATTAAGCTAAATAAATCACATTAGGAATCAGATTACTCCACTAATTACACGAAACTAGAGATACAATATTTATCAAGGTGGAGATTTGTTGCAAGTCACTCATATAAAAAGGATTAATATTAGATGAATTCTTTACAGGAGTTTAAAATTTTTACGGGTCTCTTTTTTTCATTTTCATTTTCATGTATGTCCTACTTTCTCTGTCATCTTTTATACTAAACTAGTTTTCATACCCGTCCGATGGACGACTAATGTTTTTATATATATTAGTGTTTTAAATGATATATGAAACGATGTAGTCAAGATTATTATTTTTGTCAATGGATATATCAAAAGTTATCTAAATTTTTTTCTTATTAAAATGTAAATGTAGTATTTCAAACAAAATGTACTCTTTACTTTTAACAAATCAAATATCATCTATATAAAGCTACAAAGAAATTCATAAATTATTTTTTTTAAGTAGGTTTATCTTTAATGGAATAAAATAACATTACAAATTTCATAAGGTTACCCTTGCCATGTACGACAACAAAAATAATATAAATATATATATATATATATATATATATATATATATATATATATATATATATATATATATATATATATATACTAAAAGAGTATAAAAGAAAGCTCCATAATTTGCCACGTAAGCATGAATGTCACGTGTCAATTTCTTAACTCCAGTTAACAAATTATTTAATTAATATTATATTATTATTTTATATTAATTAATAAATAATAAATATAAATGTTACATATTATTATATATGGAAAGAGGAGTCCCGTACGAAAACAAAGTCCTATAAATTATTTAATTAATATTATTTTATAAAATATGTACTACAATTATCATTTAATCACGTAATATCAAAATATGATGCAGAAAAACCAAAATCGATATGGATATATCTAAAATAATTCTAATAAATTACCGTGCATTACACGGGTCTTCCACCTAGTATATATGTATATACTAGATGCAAATCCGTGCGATGCACGAAAATTTATATTATGTCTCGCACAATAGTTTATATCAGGCGATTATGATAAAAACATCCATAATTATATTTGGGTACCAATTATTATTGTAAACAAAGAACGTTCCTAGTTTAAAAATAATTCAAGGTAATTTGATTTCATCTACAACTCTTAATTATTATATTTAATTTAATACACTTTTCTGACAAATAAACTAATACATAATTCAAGGTAATTTGATTTCATCTACAACTCTAATTATTATATTTAATTTAATAGTTATTTTAAAAGCTAAATTATATTATTAAATGAAAGTTATAAGAGATCGCCACATGGCACCTAATCTTACGTGGCAAATTCTGGAGCAATTTTCTATACTCCTTTAGTGTATATATATATATATATATATATATATATATATATATATATATATATATATACTTGTCACAATCCGTTTGTCATATTTATGGATTATGTTTCACGTACTTAAATTAAATATTCAATATCTTTATTAAAAAAATAATATTTTAGCTAAAAAATAGATGAAGTTACAATGGTTTTAATTTCAGTGACACGTAAGACTTTTTAGGAAGCTGTAATCATGACACGTAAGATTTTTGCTTATTTGTCAAAAAGATAAAACTTACTAATAGGAAAGAGATTATCTTCTATTAGTTATATAGATAGAAGATAAATTAAAAATAAATTTGCACCCATTATCATTTTAATAAATTTCTTAAATAATTACGGAGTATAATTTTTTTTTTTTTTAAATCCTTTAAAAAGAATCCCAAACACCCTTTAACTTGCGTCAATATCACTGTCCCCATACACGCTTGAAAATTTTTAACTAATAAAAATAAAATGGGCGACTGCGATCAGCAAGAAGAACTCTTCGATATCCTCACCAAAACTGGCCTGAAAACTGGTGTTTCTAAACCCAGGTCACATTTCTTTCTTTAATTTTGCATCTTTTTTATTCATTTTACGTATTTGTTTGAATTTGCAAAAGAATCCATATCAAGTTTGAATTTTTATAAGTCATTGGAGTGACCCATTTTTATTCAACTCTGTTTGAGTATTTTATGTGACACAGTTATATCTCCTTTTATTTTGTGGGTAGGTTTTCCGGCTCTTGAAGTGTTCATATTTCACAATCTGTTTGATATAATGTGGGATTATTGTGTTTACTGCTCTTTTTATGTTGACCATAAAAGTCAATTATTGATTCTTTTACTTCTCATAATGATAAAAACTTTTATAAAATTATAAGTAGTTCTTATCAATTATAGAAATTGTATATTTTCCCATTTGAGTTTGATAAGTGTATATACATAATGCATTTAAGATATAGTAACATTTTTGTATATTTGTGTTGTACAGAAGTGCTGTCCATAGAGATGGTGATTATCACCGAGCTGTTCATGTGTGGATTTTTGCTGAAAGTACACAACAACTTCTTCTACAGAAACGTACCGATTTCAAGGATTCATGGCCTGGATTATGGGATATATCTAGTGCAGGTCATGTATCTGCTGGAGATACATCTCTTATCACTGCCAGGTAGATTATCAGATGTTCTTTGAAACACGGTTTATGTGAAGTCGTTGAATGGGAATCTTTATGCATAAGGGTGTATACCATATTTGTTAAATACTTATTTGGTTATATTTAGTCTTCATGGTACTTAGAGATATATGACTTTGAAGTTTGAACTTTGTTATGCTTGCAGGAGAGAGCTTCAAGAAGAGCTTGGTGTATCCCTTCCGAACGATGCCTTTGAATTGCTATTCGTTTTCTTGCAAAAATGGTAGTCCTTTTAGATCATTGGCATACCATTTGTATTGTTAATTAGCTAACCGAATCTGGCATTAGAACCTATTGTTATATATCGACTTTTATAAATCTTAATAAATAACAAATTTACATTGCGTTATTTTAAAAGCATTGCTTATTTTCAAATATTAGCTTCGTTAAGTTAAAAGAATCTTGTGTATTTTCAATGTCACAAAACAATGAATGTACTTTCCATCATGAGAAGTTAAATAACCCTATTTTTATGAAGTGTTATTATTATTGTAGTGTTACAAATGACGGAAAGTTCATTGATAATGAGTTTGATGATGTTTATCTCGTGACAACACCAGACCCAATTCCCTTGGAAGCTTTTAGTCTTCAGGTACTGATCTATGTAACTATTGTTAATTTCTGAGTCGACACACCAAAACAGCTACTGCTAGCATCTAGCAAAAGGGTTGACCAGTTTGATCAATTAAGCCCATGAAATTGCTACTGAAATCTAAATGTTAATGTGGTTTTCTTTCCCTGTAGAAATCTGAAGTTTCAGCTGTTAAATATATCTCGGTTGAGGAATACAAACAGTTACTTGCTAAACGAGACCCTCTTTATGTACCCTACAATGTGGATGGACCATATGGTCAATTATTTGACATAATTACCAAAAGGTATGCCTTATCCAGTTAAGGACTATTATTGCTTGCATCAATATTTGTCAAATCATTATCTATCTTGACCATCATATTTCCACTTTAGTAAATTGTGAACCATTTCAAATCACAAAAGACACTTAACATTTACATATGCAGCTTATTATTTAGTTAAATTTTTTATAGGTACCAAGACAACACGGAAGCACAGAGTTTGCGCTTGCAAAAGAAGCTCAATCGTTACGCTCCTATTTCACTCACTGCAGATGTTGTTTCTTTTTCCTTTATCTCTACTTAGTTATTTATTGTCACTTGTTTTCATTCAAACATATATTTTTTTCCTACGTTATAAATTTATTAGTCATCTGGTTTGTTAATGGTATATAGGAAGTTAATCAAATTATTTTATGACAGTTGACAGGTGTCACAGAGGAGGACAAGGAAGTTTTGGTTTTACTCATTCAAGCTGCAAAAATAATGGATGATATTTTTTACCAGCAGGTTATTTTTTATTTTATTTTATTTTTATTTTTGTAGAACGGCAGCCTACAATCTAGCACACATGTTATGTACAACCACCACAAATGTATACACCCACTGCCTCAAGTGAGGCTTGAACCCACAACCTCTTGGTTGATGGGTTCCTCTCATACCGCTAGGCCAAAGATTCTTTGGTTTACCCGGACAGGTTATTTAATGAACCCTTACAAATAGAAAAAAGTATTGATTTGTATTAGTTAGGACCTCTGCAACAATTCTAAAATACTTGCACGATTTCTTAAATAAAGGTAAGTCTTTGATGGAATGTTTTCTTCTTATCTTTATTCGTTTTTCCCCCAATGAATCAGGTTTGGTACAGCAATTCATCTCTAAGGGAATGGTTAAACGGGCGTGGTCAAATATCTGAGTTGGACATGTTAAAATTGATGTATTATTTGATAAATAAGAGTCCATGGTAAGATTGCCCTTAAAAGTACTATACCTTCTCTCGTATAGGATTCTCATTATATACCTACTACTACTTCGTATGATGTTAAAATCAATAACCAAAAAATTTCGTATTTAATATGAAGAAATACACTATTTTGGAAATTCTTATCAGTTATCACTTTCTTATCTGTGATTTAAAAAAGTTGGGTTTCACTTTTTTTTTTCTCTTCCATTACACAGGTGTTGTCTTGATGAAAATGAAGCGTTTTTGACGACCGCGGACTCTTCGGTGAAATTGCTTCCGGAAGCAACTAAGCCAGTTGGTGGTTGGAAAGGTCTTGAATATAGAGCTGCATTTCCCCTTTCAAAACCACCTGGTGCCAACTTCTATCCTCCAGATATGGATACAATGGTATGTGGTACCCACATACATACACATATATGTGTCAACCTGTCTATTATCTCAATTAAGTCTGTTCTATATTGGGTAAAATTTAATTTGTGGCAATATGTTGTTCTTATGCTCTTGAGGCTAAAGGTGCCAATTCAACCCATTTATCATGAATGGGTCAATTTGGGTTATTTTTAATCCAAACAGGTCAGTTGGGTAGAATAAAAAACTCAGCTTAAAAGGGAAGGGCCAACTGGGTTAAAAGCTGTCTGAAGTCTGTTGTATTATTTTAAAAAACTGTTTTTGTTATCATGTCTAAGGATTTATTTGTTAATTAAAAGATTAAAGATGGACAGAAGAGTTTTTAGATTGTTACGTATTCTATAGCATTTATTTGTTGCGGCAGGAATTTGAATTATGGATGAAAGGGCTTTCAGGAAAAGATAAGCAAGATGCGACGGGTTTTTTTAACGTTATCAGAAGGAATTATGACTCTCATTCCAATAATACCAGTGATCTTCGTATTATTCCTTACTCTAAAGAATATTCTGCTTTTCTTGCAAAAGCTGCTGAATTATTGCATAAAGCAGGGGATTTGACCAGTTCACCTAGGTATAAAGTTTATTAAATCTTTTAGCTGCTGATATATTTTTATGGTATGAGCTTTGTTAAAGCTATTCGTGATTTTGTAGTTTGAAGAGACTGTTACATAGCAAGGCAGATGCTTTCCTCTCAAATGACTATTATGACTCTGATATAGCCTGGATGGAATTGGTCAGTACACACTTTATTCCATCATGCAACATTTTTCATGTGTTGTAAGCTTTAAGTTCCACTTTACACGAAGTAATTTTTTTTTCTTTTACTTGTGATGGTAGCCTCTAAGATCATTTGATGAATACTAAAAAAAACCCTCATACTGGTTAATCCCTAGCCAAGATTGCTGGTATATATTAGAGGTACTTCTGTTAAAATAGCATAAATTTCAAAAATTCTGGATCTTTAAATGGTTATCCAAAAGGTTCATCAAAACTTTGTTTGTAATGTACTCCTTTTGAAGTTGAAAAATTGGGCTGTTAAGGTTGAGACTATGACATTCCCGTTGGCTTTTTTTATTATTTTTATTGTTAGTTGAAGTTCTAATTATCTTTCATCTTCTAAAGGATTCTAAGTTGGATGTTACTATTGGCCCATATGAGACCTATGAAGATGTTCTATTTGGATACAAGGTAAGTGCATCTCTTCTTCATTTGGCAAAGTCTAGGTAAGTGCATCTCTTCTTCATTTGGCAAAGTCTAGGTAAGTGCATCTCTTCTTCATTTGGCAAAGTCTTTGTTTTAACTTGGATGAATAAATAATATTTAGGCTTTGCACAACAGTTTTGGTTCCAATCTTAGTAGTTATTGGCATAACAAAATGGTGTTTTGCTTTATCATATTGGTGCATAGTTTAAAAAAGTTCATACTTCTTGTTGTTATGTACTTCATAGGTTATCCTCGGTTTTTCTTTTTTTTTTCTTAGGCAACATTTGAGGCATTTATTGGCATTCGGGATGATAAGGCAACCGCCCAACTTAAACTCTTTGGGGATCACTTAAAAGTACCAATTTGGATTTATTCATGATCAAATTTACTTATTTTCAACTTTATTATTGAAGCTGCTATTTATCTAATCAAACAAATTATGTAGGTTTTGGAACAAAATCTCCCAATGGATGACATGTACAAATCACAGGATGTGATATCTGCACCTATTCGTGTTATCCAGCTTGTTTACAATTCCGGGGTGAGTTCATCCAAATAAAGTTCACTCTTTCACACGAGATGTTGTTTACAAAATTGCTTGACTATCAGTTAAGTATGTAAGATACCGTACAATAATGCCGATATATGGGAACCTTGTGGCCAGAAGTCAAGCAGTTTTGATCATTTTTATTGTTGATAACTGGAATCAGTACTTAGCATATAGTTTTGCCATATGTGAAAGTATATGATTATAATATGAGATTTCCTTATAATTTTTTTGAAGGACGTGAAGGGCCCTCAAACTGCTGCCTTCAATCTCCCGAATGATGAACGTATTGTGAAAGATCGCGGTTCATCAATGGTCATGCTGAAGAATATTTCTGAGGCAAAGTAAAGTGAACAATCCATAATTATATTCTTATATTGATTTTTTAACACGTTTTTATGAATATAACTATAACCCTTGAGAAATAAGGTATCAAAGTGATCTAATACCGGAATCTATTCCTAAATAGGTTCAAGCTAATTCTTCAGCCTATAGCTGACTTGTGTATTGTAAAGGAACAGCGGGAGCTAGTTGATTTTGACTCTTTTTTCACTCACACAATTTGTCATGAGTGCTGTCATGGGATTGGACCGCATACAATAACACTTTCAGGGGGTCAAAAGTCTACTGTGAGATTGGTCAGTTTCTCTAATATCCTACAGTCTATGATTTTCACGGTTTGACATATTTAAACGTTTTCCTAGAATATGTGATGAAACAGGAGCTACAAGAACTTCACTCGGCTCTTGAAGAAGCTAAAGCTGACATTGTTGGCCTTTGGGCCCTTAATTTCCTAATTGCTAAGGTTAGAAAGTGTTTTTAATTTTTTCTCTCCGAAGATCTGCATTGTGGTACTATTTATTGTTTAAGATAATTAAAAATGGTTTCTTTTAATGAAATCGGATTTTCTAAAAGTAACTTATATCACACTAAAAAGTCACATGTGGGCTCTTCCTCTCTGTATAGTAGTATGTTTTTCTATTTATGTGATTGGTGTTCTGTGTCTAAATGTATGTATATGCTTTGACTAACTTTGGGGTTGACCAGGATTTACTTCCGAAGACTCTTGTGAAGTCCATTTACGTTTCTTTCCTTGCTGGCTGCTTTCGCTCAGTACGTTTTGGTTTAGAGGAAGCTCATGGGTAATTTATCCAATCACCACTATTTTATACCAGTATATATACTATAGTAATCGGTTTGTGTTCATGTTTATCAGCAAAGGACAAGCACTACAGTTTAATTGGTTATTTGAGAAAGGGGCATTTGTTTTGCATCCTGACGAAACGTTCTCTGTTGACTTTGATAAGGTATGCTTCTCCAAATTTTGTTTTAATGACCAAGATTGATATAAGAGGCCTCATGTCTGTTGTATCAAACTCATAATGAGAATATGACATCCTAAGGTTCCCGTTGACGTATATTTCTTAAACTGATGTTCAATACAAAGTTCAATGAAAGTTAGCGGTGGCAATTTCGGCCCATTTACTTTTTTGGCCACCTTTAGGAGAGTATCACTTGTTTCTTTGTGAGTGTTTGCGTTTTCTTTAACTGCAATATTACTTGGTTTCTAATGTCATGTGAAGAACTTAACATGTCAGTTTTAACTGTTTCATGTATTCTAATAGGTTGAAGGTGTGGTTGAGAGCTTAGGTAGGGAAATACTTACGATACAAGCCAAAGGCGACAAAAATGCAGCACGGAAACTTCTTGGAAAATATGGTGAAATGACACGACCTTTGAAAATTGCTTTGGAAAAATTGGCAAAGGTGCAGGTAATATTTCAATCGATGTCCTTTCTCATGGTTACCGTACTTTCTTCCTTTTAGGTTTTGGAACTTATTCTACTTCAGAAGCTTTATACGTCTGATATTTGTGTTTATAAATCTATACTCATTTGATGTGCATTTACTGAATGTGCAGGTCCCAGTTGATATAGCACCAGATTTTCCAATAGTTACCGAGTTGCTGCACAAAAAATGAACTACTTTCAGTCTTTCTTCACTTTGGATCCGATAATGGCTTTAGTTAGTTTACTTATACGTCCTGGCTTTCAGTTTTTGACTAGAACATAGGATGAGTCATGAGGTACAATTAGCAAATAAATAAATTCTTGTACTTGGTTATGCAGGGTTTGGCTGTTTTTTAGTTTGAATACTATAGTGTGATACATTTACTAGTTTGGATGTCAAGAGATAATGTTTGGTTAGTTGCACGGTAAAAAGTAAATTTATTTGGTGGTTATATATCATATTCTAACTAATTCAACCACTGTCATGTCCTATTTTGTAATTTGCTGTCACGATGCGAAGTAGCTTTGACTGATTTGCCCTATTCAAAATAATGTAACGTAGGAGGGCGTTTGGGATTGCATATTGAACTTTTTACGATTTCTTGGGTTTATTAAAAGCTGAAAATCACTTTAAATGTTTGAATATGAAAACATTTTTAGCTTATTTTATAGGAAATAGATACTCTTTTTAAGTCATTTGGTGGGTGTATATTTAAGTCTGAAGTACTTAAAATTAGGCAATCCAAACACCCCCCAAGTGGCTTGTACAGAGTAAATATATCAACTAGACGATAGATCTTCAGATAACAATAATCTTAAATAAAAAATGATTATACAAAGCTTATTTGTTTCTACAAGAATACGAGCAGTATTCTTCAGTGTTTTACTAAACAAATGGATTCTGAAAGTGGACTTCTTATTAAATATATATATATATATATATATATATATATATATATATATATATATATATATATAGAGAGAGAGAGAGAGAGAGAGAGAGAGGGGGGGTTGGGTTATGGTGAAAACAAGGAGTTAAAATAAAAACGGTGAAAACGATCTCAATTTTCATTCACAATTTACTTTAGTTGTGAATCTTCATTTTTTTTGCTTCACATCAATTTTTAGTTGTGAACCTTTATATTTTTTTGTTTCACAAATTTTTTTTACTTGTGAAGTTTTATTCTTTTTAGCTTCACGTAAATTTACAAAGAGTGAAGTTTTATTCTTTTTAGCTTCACAAATTTTTTTAGTTGTGAATCGTTATTTTTTTTAGCTTCACGAATATTTTTTTAGTTATGAACCTTAACTTTTTTTAGCTTCACAAAAAAAAAAAATTGTGAACTTTTTTTTTTTTGCTTCACATAAATTTTCAAATGTGAACCCTTATTTTTTTTGTTTTCACCATTTTTTTTTAATCTCCACCCCCTTTTTATATATATATTATGATCCAAGGGCTAAAAAGTGTTTTTACCGTTTTTATTTTATCCCCTTGTTTTCACATGATCTCAATCCTATATATATATATATATATATATATATATATATATATATATATATATATATATATATATATAGGAGTAGGATATATGGAGAAGGAATTTTAGAGGGAGAAAGGAGATAAACAATCATGGCCTTAAAATGTGAGATTCAATGGATGAGATCTTGAGTGGCAAAAATGTAATACTTTTTCATTTTATTCAAACCGTGTGGGGGCAAAAGAGTAATATGAATCAATATAGAAATATGAATCACGTATGATCGTTTGTATTTCTTCTTTGTTATCTCCTAATTCACGACTTCTAAAACTAGATGCATTTTATGATGGTGGGACGACATCCTTCATCCATCGCCTCATAATATATTTCTTTGGAATCTCCTTCACAAGGGCCATCCTAAACACAAAGAAACAATGACGACATAGGAATCCTTCAAGCTCAAACAGCTTGCAAGAGCATGAAATATTTAACTCGTTCTTATTAAAGTACACCTACATAATATGAGGAAACACTCGTCAAAATAGGTGAATTAAATTTGAAAATTAGTGAATCAAAATGAAGATTTAAGTAATTTAGTAAAAATTATACCTCTTGTTGTCTTCCTCGGAACTTGATATCCTCATCTACATCTCTTATAATATATTTTTTACCACCATTAACTTCAATTGTGTTATCCGATCCGACATTAATCATTGATTTCAAAAGTTCTCTTTGAATTTCAAAGAAAGCATACCGAGTGTATACGTTTGCCGCTTGTTGCTCAATGGGTAATCCTGTAATCAAATTGGGAGCTTTGAAGTGTGAATTGTGATCATTTTTATACTGCTCGTTTCTTTGAAATTGCATTGCAATATCGAAATGTTGGAGTAATTCAATAAGATGCAAATCATCGTTCGTTAATTGACCGAAGAAAAAGTTTTCCCCTTCACATCGGGATGTTGTTTGCACAAGTGCAGCAAGGGGCTCATCTCGAAAATAAGCTGGTATCCATTGGTGTCTTATGGCATATATTTCGGTCAACCACCCATGAGATTGTATTCGTCCATGATAGCCGCCCATCGTTCGTCAAATTCTTCAGGCTTGTTGGTCTTACTCCAAATAATGTTGTTCAGATCTGCGAGCACACCGCTCTTGCACAACTGTGACCCTAGCTGGAACAATTGAACAAGAATTAAGTGAATCAAACAAAGAATATATATGTGTGATTTCTTTCTGAATCATAGGTATTCTAAACTGAATCAAAATTATAATTTCATGAATCATACTTTGAAATTAAATGAATCACATAAATATTAATTGTAATTTCTGGTGATTTTGAACAGAACCTTATTAGTGAACTTGTCAGTTATATGCCACATGTATAATCGATGTTTGGTGGATGGAAACACTTTCTCCATGGCTTATTTGACGGCCGGGTCTTGATCACTAATGAAGAAGGTTCTCCACTAACATTTTTCTTGAACGCTTCAAGAAGCCATGTATAGGCATCTATTGTCTCGTGGGATAAAAGGCCGACACCAAATGTTACACAACGGTTATGGTTGTCGATCCCAGTAAAGGGGACAAACACCATGTAGTACCTACAAAAAAATGTCACAAATGAATGATAAAGGGATCCAACACACGACTTTTGTAAAATGATGTATACAAATTAAACTTGATTAAAATAGAGTAACGTGTGACTTACGTGTTCGTACGAAACATTGCATCAAATCCGACTACATCCCCAAACGCAACGTAGTTTCTTTTAGATTCTCCATCGGCCCAAAATAAGCCACTTAATTCATTCTCTCCTCCCTGTCGGTATTCAAATGAGAAATCTGGAAAACATTGCTTTCGGGTTTTTAACTTGTCAATCAACATCTGAGCATCGTACTCACCAATATAAGCGTTAATATCCCGCTTAAAATTCTTACAGTCTACCTTTGTTGCCCCTACCTTATCAAACCCACCACAAGTCTACTTCAACACTTTGTATGCTCGATTAGGTCCGATGTTTATGGTTGAAAGGTTATGGAGCGTTTGTTTTTGTGGATATGATAGCCTCCGGTTAGAAGGAAGAAAGTGTTTATCAGTTTGGTATACCAAATCATGGTTATGCACTTCATTGAATTCCTCAACTATGTATTTGTTTGTTTCCTTGTTCAATGCAAGTATTAGTTTGGCGGTGCAGCCACACTTTTGGGATGAAGTTTTACGTGCCTTCTTCCCATTAACTGATAAACTATCGTATGGAGTTTTGGGTTTAGGGAACCAATGTTTAGAACAAGGAAAGTATTTTCTAGAAACCTGGTTGCGTTTATTTTTATTGTCTGATGACTTCTTTGACGGAAAACCCGATTGTTTTGCGTATTGTCTATAAAACTCGTACGCAACATCTATGTTGTCAAATGACATTCCAATAATTGGTTTTATGTCATCGGGCACCCAATACGGTACGCCTTCCGGAGAAATATGCATAATACCAACTGATTGAGGGGTCGGCATCATCCCATGGTCTGTTTGCAACCCTTATCACAATTCAATGAACATGTTAATAAATAAACTAAACATTATACATACATCTTTACTATGAATCAATTCAACTATTATCTGAATCAAAGTTATTCTTTAAAAGAAAAAATGATTAACCAAATCACATTATAATCGACAACAAAGATAGGAGATATAAACTGTCATGCTAGCATAAAATACCATGATTATCTTTACTATGAATCAATTCAACTAGCAACTGAATCAAAGTTATTCTTTAAAGGAAAATATAATTAACCAATTCACAACATAATCGACCACAAAGATAGGGAAAAAACTGTCATGATAGCATATATTACCATGATTATCGAAAAAAAATTCATCGATAGCGATAACATAATCGATAGTAGTCCACTTACAAAAAAACAAACGGAATACTTACGTGCTTCAGATATATTCCCCAACTCCTCGGATGTTTTCGGGGAAGATTCGTTTTCAAGTTTCATCTCATATTCATCATTGGACATATTGAATCAGAGTATTATGATGATAATCAAATCAGAGTTTTGTAATGATTTGAATATGAAAATCGCGGATGATATGAAATGAAAATGTAGTGATGAAATTGTATTTGATTTACTTACAAAATGTTTTTGATTCTAATCATAAAATTGTATTGATGAAGATGTAGTTATTGTAATTATTTAATGGAAAAAATATTTGCCAACACTAATCTATTGGAATCACAATGGAAGTTCCTGTTCCTAGAAGAAAGCCACGATTTCATCTCCATATTTTTAGGAAAAAATCAAGTAACCGTTTGATACAATTTCATCTCCAAATAAAATGTTATTTTTTTATTATTTAAATTGCAATTGACTAAATTACCCTTTAACCTTTAATTTAAATGATTGGCTGAAAACTCTTCTCCCTCTTCTCCACTCAAATAACCTTCTCTTTTGATCTCCACCGTATATATATATATATATATATATATATATATATATATATATCTGTGTGTGGGGGGGGATCAAGAGGGAAGTTAAAAAATGCGGGAAAAAGGAAGCTATTCCTAGCCATACATTCTGGTCAATTCAAAAGTCAACGCGGTGGTAAAATTGTAAATAACTCAAAAAAATTTCAGAGTATTAATATTCATTTGAAAAGAATGTTAATCAAAATTACAACTTAATACTTTAAACAATCTTTTACGATGAATGTTAACTCATATACATTATTATATACTGATGAATGTTAAGTAATCTCGTTCAACAATGTATAAAAACATATATAAGTTAATATTCATCATAAATTTTTGTTTATGAATATTAATTATAATTTTGATCAACATTCATTCCAAATGAATGTTAATGTTCTAAAAATTTTTTTCTGAAATTCGATTGTTAATGACGACTATAATTAAATTAATTACTTGTTTATAAGTTTTGTATGTTGAAATTCGTTTAATTTTATTGTATTCATTGGTGAATCCAAATTTTCACAAAAACCCAAAAGTTATACCCAAAATTCTTAATATTTGATGAATATGAATTATGACGAATTGAAGATACGTATGAATGCCTTTGATGAATTTGAAATTTATAATGTTTTTGAAACGCCCAAATTTTTTTTTTTTTTTACTTTTCTTCAATGTTACGCGATCCTAGCATTCTCCTAGGATCGCGTAACTATACATGAAATCGTTTCAGAAAGTTTTTCTTTGATGTTACGCGATTCTAGCACCCCTTCTGGGATCGCGTACTTATGCATGAAATCACAACAGAAAGTCTTCCTTTGATGTTACGTGATCCTAGCACCCTTCTGGGATCGCGTAACTACACTTGGACCCTGAACTCAGCAAAACTCAAGTTTTTGATCCAAATTCAAACGCGCATAACTTTTAACTCGTTTTTGATCAAGACATGAAATTTTGCAGACATACTCATTATGACCTGACGAAAGTTTTCCAACTGGCAATTTTCTAAAATTCGCATTTAAGATGACTTTGGACTCTTGGTCGAAACATAACCATTTGGACACTCTTTGCAACCAAGTGAACAACAAAACTAACTCACTCTTAATAACCCCATTTCCAGAAGTTGAAAACACAAACTTTGACACAATGACGAGTAACCAAATCACCCAAAATATCATTCAACTAGTTCCAATAACACGACCCATTTGAAAAATCCATTTCGACCCATTTGGAAACCATCAACAACTTAACAATTAGGCTTTCAAATTCATCAACACAACCACAAACTCTATTACATTCACAAGTGCTAATCCCATGATTGACCAAAAATTCAACTCTAAACATTTTGATCATATTACAACCAAACCACTTTTGACTATTTTAAACCACCTAATTATAATCATTAAATTGCCAACAACACTTTAACCATTTAAAAAGGTAATTTCAACCCCAAACAACCTTTAACATAACGTTTTATAAAAGCTTCATACATAACAAACTTCATTACAAAAGATGATCATTTTCAAATGATTATCAACTTACAAACTGGGCGTTTCTACATATCACGAACATAATTAAAATGATTACTTACTACTATGTAGCAAGTCCACCATTAGCCGCATTTGGGTTCATTACCCAAATTAACCCCCAACCCGCTTTATTCACCTACACAATCAACAACATAACGGGGTAAGCAAATCGCTTAGTAAGTAACGGGGATTAAACAACAATAATAATAATAACATTACTCATAATTAAGGATCCTTAATCTCTCATCATTTTGACTCAAAGAGTCCATTCTCATGGTGTCAAGTGCATAGCCAATTGAATACTCTTGTATCTCAATTGCCACCACTTGAATTCTACCATTAAGTGTGATCATTGAATACTCTTGTATCTCAATGATCACACTTCATCCACAACATCAAAATGGTACACACTTGACTACTCATTGCAATTCAAGTGTTACCACTTAAATACATACAATCCCATTACTTACCTTGCAATTTGGTTAATGACTCCCTTGCACCCTTTTTAACTCTTTGGTTACCTAAGTATATAATCAAATATACAAAGGTCACATACAACACAATCAACAACAACTAACTCATTCAACTAGGAATCTAAGTGTTTATGACTTAAAACACTAAGATTCCTCCAACTAACAACTTATACTCTTTCGTTACAAATTACTTATTCTCTCAAACATTTACTTTACGTTTAACCATACAACAACTTATACCACTTCTACCATTTACTTACACATTTGAATAATTACAATTCACCCATTCCTCATTACTTTTATTTGTTTGCAACCAACCTCATTTACCTCATTAGTTAACTTCAATTTAGTTAACACCTTAAGGATTTATTTCAACAAGATTAAACATGATAACAACTCAATTAATACCACTTTCATAGTTCAACCCAACCCACTTTCTCATAACATCATCTTATCAACATATTTACACCTGCAAGATTATCAAGCACAACTCTTTCATGATCTTTTGTTTATACAAAAATATCAAACACTCATACACATATACTCATCTATATCTCTATTTTCATATAATCATCACACATTCATGATTTAATAAACTTATCTCTTTTTATATGATAATCATCAATTAAACTTCTTTGCAACTCAATAACAATATACAACAATCTCCACCTCAATTCATCTCTTTTTCCCAAATTCTCAAACCTAGGGTTCATACTCAAGATTAGGTAAACACCAAATTGAAAGATTAGAGGGATTGTTCTTACTTCAATGATGATGAATAAATGGTTAGAAGCTTCAATATAATAGGAATTCACACTCAATTTTAAATCTTGTTCTCTTCCTCCTTCTCTCATCTCTTTCTCGTTCACTCACTCACACACACAAATCTGGATCCATTTCTTTTTTTCCAGAATATTAGAGAAGGGAGTATTTTTTATGAATTTTATCTTCTTAACCTTGAAGTAACTTTCCTTGGCAACTTTGCCCCCTACACTTTATGAAATTTGCATTCTAACCCCTCAACTAAGTTCTCATTCATATTTTCAGCCCATCTCATTATACTTTGCATTTGATACTAAATACATATAATTATAATTTAACAACATATTTAATATAAATAATAGATTACAAAAATTTGGGGTGTTACAGTTTTGATTGATTTACATGCTTTAATTTTGAATTTTAAACAAAAATTGATGAAATGGATATTGTATATGAGTTGGAGAAGATACAAGAAAATGTGTGGTTGAAGTTTGCTTCCCCCCTTCCCTCAAATTTAGAGTTTCCCTCTTGATCCTTCCCCTATATATATAATGCTATAACCACAATATTTATGTTAGTAAGAGCATCCTCAATGAAAGCTTTTTTTAAAACTTTTTTATGCAAAAAAGCTTTAGAAAAGGTTTTTATCATTGGGGGAAAAACTTTTTCAATCAAAAGCTTGAGATTTCTCAAGCTTTTTGTGTAAAGCTTTTTTACCTAAATATTTACACTTACACACCCTAATTTGGTTTTAAAAAGTTATTGGAAAGCTTTTCTACATTAGAGGTAAATGTTTTTCATAAAGTTTTTTTAAAATTAAATGATGTGGCATGTAAAAAAGCTTTTGTTCATTGAAAATGCTCTAACACATGAGAGTATTGATTTTATTGAGAACTTCGTTACTTTTCCTTCACAAACTAGTCTTACACCAACAAAATATATCGACAAAATCATACACATGACACAAAATATGAAGTATTGGTTGTACAAAATGGTCTAGTATTTCTATTACATTACAAAGTCAATGCAACCCAACATCAACAAGACTATAACCTACCGG
This sequence comes from Gnaphalium uliginosum, assembly GCA_963930675.1. Lineage (NCBI taxonomy): Eukaryota > Viridiplantae > Streptophyta > Magnoliopsida > Asterales > Asteraceae > Gnaphalium > Gnaphalium uliginosum. The sequence continues at coordinate 11,209,296 of OZ005684.1, read as the reverse complement.
CTTCTTTAACCTCACATCACGCACAAAGTCTCGTAACTTCACAGCATCGCTCCAGCTTCCAGCAGCAACATACGTATTTGCTAAAGAAACATAGTACCCTGCATTTTTAGGTTCCAAACGAAAAAGAATATCTGCTACTTTCTTCCCCATCTCAACATCTCCATGATAGTTACATGAGCTCAACATTGCTCCCCAAACACCATGATCTGGTCTCACCACCACATGATTTATAAACTCATAAGCCTCACTCAACCTCCCACATCGACCCAACATATCCACCACACAAACATGATGCTCGGTTTCAGGCTCCACACCATATTCATCAAGTATACGACTGTAGAATCTTAAGCCGTCGTTGACTAAACCCGAATGAGCACAAGCTGATAACAAGTTTATAAAAGTGGTTTTTGTCGGGTCTTCTCCAGATTTTATCATTTCGTTGAATATATTGATGGCTTTTTGACCTTTACTGTGAAACCCGTATGCAGAAATCATTGAATTCCAACTAGCAACATTCTTTTTTGGTGAAGAATTGAATATTTGGATAGACGTGTCCAATCTTCCACAGTTGCTGTACATGTCGATAAGGGCAGCGACTATGAAACTGTTTTTATGAAGATTGGATCTTAAAATATGTCCATGAATCTGCTTTCCATGTCTAATTGTACCAAGTTGAGTACATGCTGATAGAATTGTCGAATTTGTGATTTCATCGGGTTCAAAATCAAGATTTTGGAATAGTTGTAGTGCGGTCTTAGCTTTCTTGTTTTGAGAAAGAGCAGAGATGATGCAATTCCATGAACACAGATTGCGGTTGAAACAAAAGTCAAACACTAACATTGCTGAGTCAACATCTCCAAATCTGCCATACATACTAATTAACACATTCTTTACACGGATATCTCCATCAACCAAAGTTTTATGAGCAAACCCATGAGCCAGTTTTCCATATAACACCAATCCAAGGTTTCCACAAGATGATATAACGTTTACAAGGGTAACAAAGTCGTGTTTAGCATGTGATTCTTGTCTCATCAAGTTAAAAGTTTCTAGAGCTTCTGAAAAATACCCGTTTTGTGTGCAGCCTGCAATCATGGCATTCCAACAAGCAGTGTCAGCAACGGCTGAAACACTTTGTAACAATTCATAAGAAGCTTTCAAGTCTCCACAATTGGTGTACATGCAAATTAAAGAATTAACCACAAGAATATTGCTCGAGAATCCTAATTTAAGCTGCCAATTATGTACTGATTCCCCAAATTTGAGAAACTTAGGTGAATCGCACGAAGAAAGAACAGCTAGAACAGTTGACAAAGTGCATATCAAACGCTGATCTATTAGTTTCTTGAATAGATGTTGAGCAAATTTAGATTTCCCATTTTGGGCATATCCGTATATCATTGTATTCCAAGATACCAAGTCTTTATCTTGTGTAGACATAAATAAAGTCTCGGCCTTTTCCATTCGGTTGCATTTAGAGTACATGTTCATAAGACTATTGTTCGCTAAAATGTCTAATCCACGTAATCTTTTTATAACAAATCCATGAATGGTTTTTCCTTCGCTTAAAAGCATCGATTCTGCACATAATGAGAGAACGGATAGTATTGTCACTGTATCGGGTTGAATTGATTCACCAAACTGCATTTGTCTAAAAAGACCGAATGCTTCAAAAGCCATTCCATTTGAAGCAAACCCGTTAATCATTGTATTCCAAGAAACCAAATCTTTGGCATAGATCTCTCCAAACACTGTTTCAGCAGCATGAATATCACCACACTTAGAGTAAAGTGAAACAAGAGCGTTTAGTACAGAAACATGACGGCTTTCACTGTATCCAAGTTTCATCCCCAATACATGAACAACTTCTCCAATTACCAAATCGTGCAAATAAGTCGACGCTGAAATTGCACACGATAAGCTCACATTATCAACTTGAGTTCTACAAGAAACCAACTTTTTAAAATACCGTAAAGACTTATCAGGATGATCGTTGCTTAGACAACCACTGATGATAGAATTCCATGAAATTCTGTCCTTCACTTCTGTTTCAAGAAACACATTTTCCGAGCAGCCAAAGTTACCACATTTAGCATACGCGTTGATTAGAGCATTACAGAAATCACAATCTGAAAGAAAACCATTCTTTACACCTAAACTATGAACAGCCAGTAAATATGCCAATCTATTTGTAAATGTTAACATAGCTGAAATGACAATCACAAGAGTTACAGAATCAAACTTGATTCCCTCATGTTGCATTTTAACAAAGAAACTTAAAGCATCCCTAAACCGCCCATTTTCAACTGTACATGTCATCATTGCATTCCAAACTATCACATCTTTACAAGAAACCTCACCAAAAACACCGACAGCAGAATGATAATCTCCCACTCGCGCATAAGCCATAACAAGAGACGTTGAAGTAGGGAGATGAGCAAGAACACCAACCTTATATGCTAAAGCATGAACCTTTACAACACTCCTAACATTGGGTGTCACTTTACAATACTCAACAAGATCAAGAACATCAAAAAACCCAATAGTTTCATAACTTTCTGTTCTATGAGGCATTTCATCGAACAGGTGGCAGGAACCATGACAAAATCTGGGCAAAGTAGAAGAGTTAATGATCGGTTGGTGGGTACCCAATAGCAAGTTATTGAACGAGTAAAGAGTTGCTTTTAAAGTTTTTGCATATCCAGTTTTAGCTAACCAACGAATCATGCGTTGTTGTTATTACTGTTTTATAAATATATAAAAACTAATTAATTAATAATAAATAAAAGTTTGGAAATAATAAATGATTTAATAGTACTCGTATAACGATCATTTGACCCACTTGCACCCCCCTGAATTTGACCACTTATATGAAGACATCTGTACCCACCTGCTGCAGAGCAGCGGATGAGTGACACGTCATCCGAGACCGTCCCATTTCCGCGACCATAGGTTATAACCCCAATTTTCCATTCTAGGTTCCCATTTGTAAACAGGAAATTAAAATTTCGATTGTCGAAACGGTGGTTTTACAAGCTGGACTTTTGCAGCCTAGGGCTGTCTCTTTTTACGACGGTTTATTATGTTTGGTTGACGGTCTTTGCTGGCGGTTAGCAACGGCTTAGGGAAAGAATATTAACAAAATGGCAAATCAGGTAAACTTACACATTTTATTGATTCATATTTAGTTATAGTTATATAACGTATACTCATATTGTAGTTTGCTAGTTCGTATGCTGTGAGATTATAAACTAGACATGAGTTTAATGTTGTTTACTTTGTGTGAGGATTTATTTATAAAGATAAAACTTGCGGGATAAAAATATTTAGAAAATAATAGTAAAGTATATTTAAAATCAAAATAATGTAGAATATTTATTGCTCTATGCTTTGTCAATATAGGGGTTGGTAACTATAAAGAGAAATGATTTAGTTACGAAATTTGTAAAAAAAATTGATACAAAATGATGCGGCACAAATTAGATTAGGAGAGAGAAAGGAGAGTAAGAAAAAATAAACCAGTGAGATTATGACAACTCAGTTTGTAAACTTTTTTTTTTGTAAAATTCTTTTGTAACCATAGCATTGTTCAAATGTAAAACAACTTTTGGTGTGAAAGATGGAGAGTGTGACACAATGCATATCCGCCCAAAATTTGATGCACGGTTAGGATTTTGAGATTACAACAAATGTTTTAGTGTTAATAACGATAACGATGCACGAATTATATTTAATTGAGTTCAATTGTATTTAATTGAGTTCAAAATTATTGTTGTTTTATAGTGTAATTTGGATTAGATGTTGATTGTGAAGAGCTAGAATCTCTCATATATAAGAAAAAGGCATTTCCAGTTTTTGTTGTATTCCCCGAAACACTCTTAAATGACTTTGACTCTTACGAGTCTTTATTGACTCTTCCGAGTCTTGTGCCATTCTTACGAGTCAGATAATCAGACAAACTTTTAGTGTAATTTAATAAAAAAAAAAAGTAAAAGGACAATATAGAAAAGGAAATGACTATAATTTATTTTAAATTAAGCATTTGGGTTTGAATGTCTAGAGGATCTTCCCAGGTGGCCTCATCTGCTGTTGGCCACTGTATTAACCATTGTGGTCTTTTGACATATCCTTAATAATGGTGCGTGTTGCTAAACATTTGACGGGGTGTATGATGTCGGATGGGTCTGTTTCGAATCCAGGTGGAAGGGAGGCTTCAACAGGGGCATTACCTATAGCTCATTTGAGAAGAGACACATGGAATACTGGATGGATTTTTGGCAGTAGCAGGGAGTTGTAACTTGTAGGCAGCCGACCCGATACGTGTTGTAATGAGAAAGGGGCTGTAAAATCGAGCAGATAATTTTTGGTGGATACGTTTGACAACAAATTGTTATCTGAGTTTTAGAAACACCCAATCACCAACAGAAAATTCCACATCCCTTCGGGGTTATCGGCTGATATTTTCATGTAAGCTTGAGCACGCTACAGGTGATATTTTAATTTTAACTGTTTTATAGCCTCGTCCCGATCCAATAAATCTTGTAAAACTGTTTCACATATGACTTCTCTAGGAGTGAAGCGAAAAATGGTAGGTGGGGGCCGTCCATAGACGATGTCAAATGGTGTGGTGTTGGTGGAAACATGAAAGGTTGTGTTATGCCAAAATTCGGCCCATGGCAGCCAAAAAGACCAAGTTTTTGGTTGATCTGCTGCGAAACATCACAAATAGGTTTCCAGACTCCGACTCACAACTTATGTTTGGCCGTCTGTTTCGAAATGGTATGCAGAATTAAATTTTAGTTGGCTGCCTTGCAGAGAGAAGATTTCCTGCCATGTGAACGGATAATTTCCTAAGAATGGATCTTGGAATACCATGTAAACGGATAATTTCCTTTAGGAAAATCTCAGCCAAGGAACGGGCGTTTGAGCAGAATAAAGTGATACTATTTGGATAGATGGTCCACTATGACAAGTATGGTTTCAAAACCTTTAGATTTGGGTAGTCCCGTGATGAAATCAATCGAGATGTCTTGCCGTATAGAAACCATAATTGGAAAGGGTTGTAGGAGACCGGCTTGGGCTAATGTTGATGATTTATACCTTTGGCAAACATCACATGCCTGGACATATCTTTTGATAGACTTAGTCATGCCAGTCCAGTAAACATGGGTAGCTAAACGGCGATAAGTTCTGTAAAAACCCGAGTGTCCTCCACTAAGACTATTGTGAAAATCCTCCAATAGTTGTGGTATCCATGATGATGTTGAAGGGATTACCAAACGGTTGTTGTAATAAAGCTTCCCTTCAATTATAGAGTAACCCGGATGAGACGAAGAATTAGCTTGTAAATTTTGTAAGTTTTTTTGGAGTTTTGGATCAGAATCATAACCTTTCGATAGTGATTTTCCCTCCAACCATTGAGGGAAAGAAATCATCGAAGTTCATTCATTGCCCTCATGAATTCTGGACGGGGCATCTGCTGCATGGTTATCTTTACCGGGTTTGTAACAAATAGAGAATCGGTAGCCTAAAAGCTTGGCAATCCAATTATGTTGATCGGTAGTTGTGATCCGTTGTTCTAAGAGGTGATTTAAACTTTTTTGATCCGTGAATACTGTGAAAGGACGTCCCAAAAGGTACTTGTTGATATTTGTAAAAACATAGTAGATAGTGTAGGTTGGTTTTTTTATAGGGTTGACTATTTAATGAATGTGATTGGAGTTCAATGGAGGGAAAGTTAAATCTCGAAAGAAAGTCATTTTCAAAAAGTTTCACAAGCCTTTGAGGATGCTAAGATTGAAATTGGAAAATGTTCAAATCAAGACAGTGGTCTAGAGAGGTTGAATGATACGTGTTGGGGACCTTACTATAAGTTGGTTATAATCTCATCGACTCTTATTCAGTGATACTTGATATGCTTGACATGATTGAGGACGGTACTTCACATTCATTTGATCGATTCGAATTCAATGTTGCTTGTGATGGAGTTTTGACTTTTGACTTCATGTTCACAGTGCATGTAATTAAAATGATATTTGAGGTAACAAACGAGCTGAATGCTGTCTTACAGAAAAAAGATAAAGAAATCGTTATTGGAATGTCACTTGTGATGTTGGTCAAGGAACGTTTGCAAAAAATAAGAGACCATGGATTGGGAAGATCTCTTAAGTTCAGTCGCTTCCTTTTGCAGCAAAAACGACATGAAAGTTCCAATTATGGATGATGTCTATGTTCCTGAAGGACCTCAAAGAAAAAGAAAGGGTGAAGAAGCAGAAAAAATTACAAACCTTCATCATTTTCAAGTCAAGGTATTTTTTGCTACCATTGATGTACAACTCAACAGTCGATTTAATGACATATGGAGTTACTTGTTTGTATGGGCAGCTTAAGCCCTGTTGATTCCTTTTCTTCTTTCGATAAGCAAAAGCTGCTTAGAACTTGTGGAATTTTATCCTAATGACTTTTCAAGTGCTGATTTGCTTAATCTTAAAGATCAACTTGGTAACTACATTTATGATATGAGGAAAGATGATAAATTTACGGGATTGAAGGATCTTAAAGAGCTCTCTAAGAAACTTGTGGAGGAAAAAAAACATGAATTGTTCAATCTTGTTTATTTACTTATCAAGTTGGTCTTGATTCTCCCCATCGTAACAGCTAGCGAGGAAAGAGCATTTTCGTCAATGACATGTGAAAAGTGAAGTGCACAAGATTGTGTTTGATCAGGTGTTAAATGATCGGTTAGTCACTTATGTAGAGGGATGTATTCACTGAGATTAGCAATGATGCTATCTTAGCTAACTTTCAAGCATGAAGACTCCATGAGAGCAATTGTAAGTTTAGTTTGACCTTGTGTTTTGAACCTTTAAGTATATCTTATGCTGTTCTATATTATGCTTTTTTTTTTTAAATATAATCAAATGTATGATTATGTTTTTTGGTGTTTATATTTCTTACAGTAGACAACTAGTACTATTCATATTTATATAAAATATGCTACCTTTTAACCTGCTTATTGTAGGCCTAACAACATAGTTATGAACTTAATAAGGCATCATATTTGTTTCTTTATTATATTTACATTTCCATCTTTAAATCAATGATGACAAAACACTTGAGAGGTTTTTTTTCTTCTTCTTTTTCAAATATAAGACTAATGGGATGTAAGAAGTTATTATCTACAATATTCTAAAGATCAAACGTACAATCCATTATGTCTATCTAATCATTTATCTAATGTCATTTCAATTCAATATTTACATTTATGTGAGAAAAATAAAATTACATTATATGCAATGTTTACCAGTTCCTCAAGATTTTGCTATGTGGCGTTCTCCAATGTCTTTTTTGCTCACTAAAGCTTCCGATGACAGCAGATTGTTTGTCACTAGCAAGGAGATCTGCAAAAACATCATAACATGATACGTGGTCGAACTTCTTTAATACTCTGAATGATTTTTTTTGCTCATTGTCGATAATAACTTGTCCATCTTTAGATGTTAGTCCTGTTGCATGAACTTTAAGATATTTGACTTGGAAGGTAGGATTTAAAGTTTGTTGATCGGTGGTCAACAATACTGCACCAAGGATCTCCCCCAAGTAAGTATCCTAGAATATATATATAAAAATGAATGGTTAAGCCATATGTGTAAAAAACACAGAGGTGGCAAAAATGAGCGTGTCAGTAACAAACCATAATGGGTTTGGGTCAAAATGTTTTTTTGTTTTGTTGAGTTGGGTTGCCCCGTAACACTTTGTTCGTAAGTTCTTGACTTTCTATGAAGAATGTCAAATATGATTTTACAACTGGCTTGTAATAATCCAACTTTTTGAATAAAATAAGCTAGCAGGTTTTAGGCAAAAGTCACTTAGGACCCGTTCAACATATGTAACATTTCTTTTTTTAAGCTTTTCTATTAATTTTTTATCATTTCACCCGCTTGAGATAAATCATAACTCACACCAATTCATTCATTTAAAGGCGTCAAACTTCCTCTAAAAAATATGTACATATAAGCAGGCATCTAAAGCCGTTCTTTTTTTCTTCTTCTTTCTTTTTGAATGGCATCTTAAAGTAGTTATTAGGAAATACCATATGTCGATATCTATGATTCCTTTGTTGCAAGCGATACAGCCTTGTGAGCAAACGCCGGCTGAAATGAGCTTCAGGTGTCCTGTTTTTCATGTTCAACTTTTTTATCGTCCGTGGAAATGAACTTATTTTTCGTTGCGTCTTAAGAGGGATGAGTGTGATATCAAACACTGAATCAAACACCACTCTTGCTGCTAAAGGGTCAAGAAACATGTTTAGTTCAGCATATTTGTTTGAAGGAACATTGATGACATTTCCAATGTCTTTGTTGTCGTAGTCGATATGCCCTCCTAATATAAATACATCCTGCAATTAAATTTATGATCTATACAGGATTCTGTAAGGATAGCATAGTTATGAACTTTGTTGGATCAACTAACCTGTATGATAGCACTAGCATTTGTGTCTGCAAGTATTATTCTTGCTAAAGTTGTCAATGGTCCATTAGTCAAAATGGTAATTTTAGATCCAAGATCAACAGATTTCACTATTGATCTCCAAACTTCTAATGCTAGTGGTTGTCTAAGTTTAGGGAAATCAGTAGTCCGGGGAGCTCCAAACTCAATAGAATTTTCCGCTGTATACCTGAAATAAAAGAGATCAAAAAATGACTTCTAAATCCATTTTAAGATGGCATCAACATATAGGCAAAGGTAGCAAATGGTCGGGTCACACGGGTTGAGTGATGGGCCAAATGGGGTTGGGTAAACATGGTTAATTTTTTGTGCTGGTCAAAACGGGTGGGGTTGGGTTGGATCGACCTGCCATACTTTCTGATTATTTGTTTTGGATTTTGTGCAACTTTATTGTATATAAAGTGGCTCAAAACTCGAAAGAGATACTATTACTATAATAGTATAAGGTCTTGTAGAAAAATAACAAACCAAGACATTCAAACTTATAAGCATTTAATACATATAAAATGGAATTCGACCCATTTGACCCGTTCCTGTTTTAGCCATGTTATACCCATTTGACCAATTATCAAGAATTACATCACAAATTGACCCGTTTAAATGTGGTTGGAATTGCCATCTCTAATATATAAGGTTTGTTGATGAAACTAAGTGTACCTTCTTGGGCTTCTTGGTAAATCACGAGCCAGTCCGAAGAGAGTGTCAGCATCTAATAAACCACCACTTCCATGGGGGATAGCCTTCGAGTACTTGCAGTTACCAACACTCGGGTCATTCGGGTAAGACTGGTTTAAACCAAATGAATCCCCTAAACCAACAAGAATATCATCACGACCCATCATATGTAGCAAATCGTATATTACATCTATTGTTGCTGCATTTGCCCAGCCTGTCGGTGTTACGAGTATTGCCTGGGATAAAATGAAAAATATGCCAAGTGTAAAAAGAAAATACTTAAAATATCTTAAAGACAACCGCATATTGAAACAATGAAGAGTACAGTACCTTAAGATTTATTGTCTCTACAGGTATCTTAAGGAGATAGAAGAGAGCCAAAAAGTCTCCTGCACTCATATCCATGTCAAACACAATGATCTTTCCCAGTTTCTTCCCTTTAAAATCTGGTTTATAGAGAGTTTTTTTGTAATAAGGAAATTGAGATGTAAAATTGAATCTTCCTTTATTTTGCTGTCGGTTTAGTACCTGGTATATGCATATCTGTCAATCTCATATATGTGACAAGGAGCCTGGGTTAAAATATTATAAATAAAAGTGACTAAATGAGTGGGTCGGGTAATGGGTCAATACGGGTTTGGGTTAAAATATGTCGCTTATAGTACGGGTCAAAATGGGCAGGTGAGGGTTGGACCTGCAGACACTTTTTTACGTTTTATAGATTATCTTTTTTACTATTAGTTAGTGCATAATCATGAATGGAAAAGAATATTATTAAAATAAATTAAAACTATCTACAAAAAACTAGACGTAATCCATTATTCTCAAGATAGCTTAGTTTGGGAGACTTTCGAGTCCAAGATCCACTTTTTTTTTCTTTTTCTTTTTACCTTTTTCTTCTTTTGTGAATTAAAAACAGACTTCGAGGGACATTTAACCCATTACACCTATTCCTCTATCATCTAAAGATTTTATTTGACCCGTTTGAGATAGAACACAATCCAAATCAACCCATTTTATGGTAAATGGGTCAATATGACCACCCTTTATAAAACGTACAAAGAAACAAAACCTAACAGAATACAGAGAAAGGAAAAATAGTTGGTCTAAACTTACGTCCAGATAACTGATGAAGAATTGTCTATTCAAAGAACTACTCTTGTCGCGATTTGGTTTGGCCCTTGTAGCAATCAGCACACGCACTGAATCAGGTCCGGTGACTCTCTGTGTGTAACCATCCTGATTCTATAGATTCAGTATCTAGGTAGTTGACGAAAATGTTACGACAATAGGCATAGTTATTAACCACCAGATGAAATTACCATTATTCTTTATATTTCAAGTTCTTGTGCTAGTTCTTAAAAGATACTAACATTACACATATCTTGCTGAAATAAGGAGTTACCTTACATCTCTCTGTCCTGTTAATTTGTAGGCAAAATGGATCTTGAATGCCTGTTTGAACATGACCACTGTGAACCCCATTTTCCGTTAAGTTGAATTTTGGAACGTCACGGCCATCAAAAAATTTATTTGAGCCATCTGATATTCCATAAGGTTTATTGGAAGTAATCACACTAATATTCATATACTCCATTTCAGCAAACTCATTTTCACCTTGATTTTTGTGCAAATTACGCATAATTGAAGTGGCAACACCCGACATAAACGAGTCCCACATAAAACAACTCTGCAAAAGGAAACAAGCCAAAAAAAGAGGTCATGTATGTCAAGAATAAATAGTAAATTATAAAGACTGATACCTTATAGAATTGATCGTCAAACCAAGTATCTCGGACCATCTTCAGCGACATAAAAGCATATTGTGCCTCATATGTATGTTGATTCCGCTCAAAGGCCTCAAAGAAGTTCTGAGTTATGGGAATTGTGTTTGTTGCATCCAGGGGAACAAGTGTAACCGGAATCCCAGAATGTATAACCTGCAGAATTGAGTATATTTATTAAAAATCGCGTCTTTGAAGTTGTTTGTTATAAATCTGAACTACAAAACACAAAAATAAGTTATTGAGTTACCTGGTATGCAGCAAAAGGGTCAGCAAAAAAGTTGAACTCCGCATAAGGATTACATCTGAAGCCTGTAAAAATATTACCACGATCGCCACATTGTTGGAGCTGACAAGATGAGCTTGCATTTTTGGGACAACAACCAGTTGGGTTCTTGGACCTCACACCACCACCCATGATATAAATATGCTCAATGTTTTTCTTTAAATGTGGATTGCTCATAAGAAAAATAGCAAGGTTTGTGTGCGCTCCTATTACAAACAGACTAATGGGACCTTCAGAGATCTTTTCGATTAGTACTTGCTGAGCTGTCGGTTGTTTTAGAGGTGTGTATCTCCTGCTTCCCTAGTCATTAGTCGAAGGTTAACAGATGCACTGGAATTGTTCAATTTAAAACGGTTATCTGCTTAATAAATAAGTAGGCACCAAGATGCTTATTTCCAAACTTATCCGTGCTAAAATGTACAGATAAACAAATTCAAACAAGAGTTTGGGATTGCTTATCTGTTGTATAATAAGAAAGAAGTAGATAAGCACTTAAATAGGCAATCTCAAACATTTCCTAATAATCTAATATACCTGTGGAAGAAAGCTTTTTCGGTAGCCAAAGTTTGTATCTTTATACAATCTTCCTCCACTTCCCACAGGAATGGCCTGTCTATATCTACAAGGTCCGTCTGTACCACTTCCCTGATTGTATATAAACCGAAACTATAGTCACTATAAGATTTTAAAAAAGGCAGGACGTTGAAGTAAATTTATCACATACGTACTTGGTCAATTATAGGCATATATCCACCAACATTTGGTTGTATGGTACCATCATCAAGTATTCCGCCCTCGCCACCCACACCAACAGCAATGTCATCCCGGTCCATCATGTAGAGAATGTCGTATATTTGATTTACTGCGTGTCCAGCATTTGACCATGCATTTGTGTTTATGGTTATTGCCTACAGCAAAGTAGTAACTGTAAGCATCTCACTTACAATCCTGCATTTTATCATTTTGATATATAGATGAAAATGTGGCTATTTGATCATGAAAATACATAAAGAACAAAGAAGTTTGTCAATGTTAGACCTTCTCATTCCCCAATCCGGCCTGTTTAATTATAAACACCCAAACATATTATTCATTTCGTCCCAAAATAATCGTCCATTTTACTATGTTAATATGTATGAAAATAATTATCCACTCTCAAAATAAATTATTTAGCAAAGTAACTTTTCCATTTTACCTTTAAATGTACTAAAAGGAAAAACAAAATGCATTAATTCTACATTTTAGAAAGGGCAAAAACTTCTTGTGACTAATTAACCAAAAACAACATTAATTACAAATTTACTATATTATTTTGTCTAGAACATGTAACAACCCAAACCTCAAAATTTTACGTTGGTTCAATAAATTTGAATTCAAACTTAAAATCATGATGAAAGTTAGACACTATTTGTCATGATTAGTGTCTAGAAGTGCACCTAACTTGGACACGATTTGAATTATGTGTATTCAACTTCGATTTTTTCTATTGTGTGTATCGAACTTTCAATTTTGGTCTATTAGTATCTGACCTGTAATTACTTGTAATCGCTGACGTGACACCCGTTTTTGATGATGTGTCAATACGCGTCAAGTGACGTGGCGTCTTATACAATTGACACGTCAACAAAATTACCGCTTAACGATTGAATAAGTTATCGGATACACACAATAGACCAAAACTGAAATAGAATAAGTCATCGGATACACACAATAGACCAAAACTGAAATAGAATAAGTCATCAGATACACACAATACAAAAAATTAAAATTGAGTATACACAATTTAGATCGTGTCCAATTTAGGTGCATTTCTAGACATTAATCCTCTATTTGTCAAATTTCATGTCATTTAAATAATTTATTAATAATATAAATAAATAAATAAAAAATAGTTACTATCATGGGCAAATTACCAAAGAAAAAATCATTTTACCAACTATGTTAGTAAATCTTACATGACGTGGCTATAAAAATTGGAATCCAGAATTTGAAAGTAAACGAAATTGGACACGTAATTTTTTTTTCTTTCATAACTAATGTATCAAGAATTTATTTGCAATACCTGTGTATCATATATTCATATACAAATCAAATCAAATATCACAAACCGAAACTTTTTGTATAGATCGATTACAGGATTGTACAAAAATTTGAAATAAGACGACCCACGATGTTAGTTTAGTGGTGGGGAAATACATCACAAATGCATGCGATTTACCTCTCTCATGTTAACCGTGAGACAGATCGACAAAGGACCGCCAGAGAGTCGGTTTTACACTTCTTACCGACTAAACACCTACTAGTACGTTTAGTGTAATTACACATAGAATTGAGATCAAATTGCTCATAAACAGTGCCGTCTTCGAGGGTGTGCAAATGGTGCCACCACACAGGGCCCCGAAGTTTTAGAGACTCAAAATTCTATACATAGTATATTATATTGATGTATATATGCATATTAGTAAGTGATTGTATATAAATACATAAAAATATATTTTTTGAGGTCTCCAAATAAATTATTGTTACAAAGACAAAACAAAAAGATACTTGCTTAATCTTTTTTAACCCGGAGGCCTATACAATTAAAATGTTTTCTCAAAACAATCAATAAGAAATATTAAACCATAAATACTTACTTGCTCTCAATATTAAACACGTTTGTAACATGTGTGATTGTCAAATTGATTATGTGATGTGTAGATAACAACAAAAATATTTTTAATACACATGATTTTAAGCTGGAGAATAATAACTGAATATAGACATTAATAATTGAACCTAGTCTACTTTTAGAAGCCTAAAATTATTTTTCCAAATTATTTTCCGGTAAGCTCAATTTGCCAAAAGAATCATTGGAAAATGATGAAACTATGCTTTTATTATCTTATCTTATTTTATGTGAAAAACAGAATAAATGAAATCTTATAGGCATCTCGTTCTTTTGGTTACACAGTTTAAAAAAATAATAATATTAAAGTTACTATTTTTGGACGTCATTTCGAAAGTTTGCACACGGCCTCAGCAAACTCGGGGACGGCCCTGCTCATAAAAACCAAAAATTAAATAATCTACCACAAATTAGCTAACTGATAATTTAAATATCATCAATTTTAATGTAAATTGAGGCATAAAGGCGAATAATTATCAATTTAGTATGAATAATAACAAAAACAATAAAAGAAATGATTTTGTTGATGACAGTTCTTAAACGTGTCGTTAAGAATATATATATATAATGAATCAGTAGTGGTACATTACCTACCGATTGTCAAAATTTAAATTGTGTAACCATAAATTACAACTATTTTAATCATATAACGTATTTTTAAGAAGAGTTTTAAGAACTGGCGTTATCATTTTCTAAAAGAATCGACAGTACTCCCTACAAGACTAAATAACATGAAAACGTACTTTTATAATTAAAAATCAAACCTGTAAATCGAATTCGGATCTATTAAGCTTCAAGAGGTATAACATGGCAAAGAAATCATCAGTATCGAAATCGGTATCCAATAGAATCCGGTGAGGAGTAGATGAACTCCGAATTCCGATCGTAGATATAATCACGACGAATATCAGTAACGATCTCTGCAGCCACAGCAACAACAGCTTCATGTTTCTTATGATCAAGTAGCTAATTCTGATGAATAATTTAGTTTCATGAAAAAAGGACATGCAGAATTAGCAGTGGGAGAGAAATAAGTGCACTTCTTTGCATGTGGACCAGTATTCTATTAATATTCGTTCGAATAATAAAAACACGGGTGGACCAAAATGTCAAAATTAAGTAGTTTACAACTTTACACTCCAAGTGGTAAATGTAGCCCCACAAGTTATGTTATTATTTCAAAATAGACCCCATAGTTTGCAAAACTTGCTTTAGTTGTGGTAAAATCATAGAAACAAGAATCTTGTGGTTTAAAGTTTTTGTTAAACTTGGTTATCAAGATTATTGGGTGGTCAAAATCATAAGAGAGATTCAAATAGCTCAAATATCTTCATAACTTGTAAATTTTATATATGAGCTTACCAACTTACATAATCTAAATCTAATCCAACTCTAAATATAAAATAAAATGAAATCAGCTTCAAATGGTTCCGAAAGTATTAAAATGACTAAAATGTCATTTATAAGCCCTTATTTTTCTAATGGCGAACCTACACTTCAAGACAAAAGAGGAAAAGTAAACTTTTTTCATTTAGACATATATTAACACTTCGTGACTCACTATTCCATAGGGTTTAAATTTACCGCTATACGAAATGATCTAGATAAGTTTATAATTTTAAGATTAACGTGACCACTAAAAATTATTTGTACCGAAAGTGGATATACATTATACATCGATTTTGTCTTAAAAGTTGGAAGTTTTTCTCTAAGCAAAGCCAAAATTCAAAAGCTAACGAGAAACAACCATAAAAAGCAATTATTATTGTTTTATAGTAGAGTCATCAATATGGTATTGGTAGGAGCATCACACTTGCCACATTAATAGGAAAAAAGCAAATCTTGCAAGGATTGACGCAACTTAAATAAATGAAAAAAGATACACAACTCGTCACCAACATAATATTAGTCAAATTTAGGAAAATAAAAAATAGAAAATAAAAATATCCTAGTAGTTTAGTGGGAATCGCGAGTCATCACTAATAACCAAAACTTATAAACCACTACAATTTATGTATTTTTGAGCACTTTGTACGCAACTTTGAACAAATCTTTATTTTATGTATCTATCTTTAATCGCTTCTATTAAAGGAAATTAAGTATTAAGAACTCACGATTAATGACATGAACCGATTTTAGCATGTAATGATGGTGTAATCACCTACAACATAACCCCAAAGCCAAATCCTGTAATCACCTACAACATAACCCCAAAGCTAGATCCGTCATTATGCGGACCCTAAATGTGCTTAACTGGGACGATATGTGTGTAAGCATATTTCCAAGGCCAGGCCATCACGCTATGGATGGCCTAAGACTCTGCGCACACGGCTAACATAAGAGTGAATACGTGTTCACTCACTATGACATTCCCTGCAAAAGTACGTTCCTTTATGATCTGATGTCAGTACCAGAATACCCTAGCCGTCGACATTGTCACAACATGACAGGTGACCACGCTAGCTGTCATTCGTTTCCATTGTCCACATATGAGCCAAAATAGGACGGGCACTCAAGCTGTCTGTCCCTTACTCCCATTTATCCATGTGTCCATGACCGTTGGGCTAAATAAGATGGGCCGGACTAGGCTCATTCCCCTCAATGAATAACGAATCCAGATATAAATATCAAGTAGAATGAATCATCATCCACTCTCACCACTTCATTCACACTTAACCATTTTCACCGGAAAATCTCATCGGATTTTACCATACATCTTGACTAAGTTAGGGTCATAACAGTTATTGTAGTGTAACAATCTCATCCATTTCCAAACCCTAATCATCGATAGCACTCTTGTAATCCGTTACACGATCATTTACTTTAATTTTTTAGCAGCTAGGTTACCATCTTCTCTGGTCGTCTTCTCCAACGATACAACTTTTCCGATAATACCACTTTTCCAGCAACACTAATTTTTTGGAACAAAAATCACCCTAATGTAAACATATCATTTCTTCTCTCCAGTGATCCCAAGCAAAAAAAGTCCCAAACACCCCATGTTTATTACCGGCAAGCACTTTTTGGAAAACACAACTTTTCCGGCTAACATTATTTTTTTGGAACAATAAAAACAGCTTCATTAACATCTTGGTGATCAAATAACAACAAATGAAAAGTAAGAATATTTGTGTTGTTTGTCTTTAAGATTTTTGGTTTTGTTTAGTGTTTTTGTTGTTTTTATTTGTGTTGTTTCTCATGAATTTAAGTGTTTTGGTGTTTCCGGAGAACTATAATTTTTTAAAGGAAAATGTTAAACATAACCCTTAGGGCTATGAATAAGAAATTCAGACATGCATAAATTGTTTGTACCTTAATAATAATCACACACCCCCTGAATATAACTGCTCCCAACAAACTTAATGTACCACCAAATTTTGGACAAATTAATCTTTAAACGTAACCCTTAGAACTACAAATAACAAAATTCTTTTTTAAAAGTGAATACATAAAATAGAGATGCGTGGAAAATTGAATACATTTTAACACGCTTAACCCTAAAGAAAAGGGTTTGAACAAAAATAAAGTGATGCACTAACAAAAGAGTCAAACTCAACTTGATAAAGAAATATGCCACCCACCTTCCCAAAAAGGAAGGCAAATAATGTAAATAAACATAAAGAGATGATGATGCTTTGCCGTTTAAACACAAGAATCTGATTTGTTTTTTGGACTTTTGTCACAAAGGTGGTTACAAGAACTTGTGTTATACAACATATCTTTTGCTAACCTTAAATCCTCAATAGCTAACTAATTAACTCATAATGGCCTAACGTCTGTTTTAAACTATGTATCGAGTTGAGTCATGATCTGAAGAAGAAATAACAAAAAGTTCTCAATCACGACATCGTATTCAATAGGACTTTGAATGATAGACTTTCTAATTTTGGCATTTTTCCTAGTCTCGGTTTACAAATGTATACTCAGATCGGTACCCTGAATGAGACGTTTCGAGATTCGTACTCAAATAAGCAATGTTAGGCCTGATTCGAGCTAAACTGGTCCCTATTTTCTAAATATGATATCAAAATAAATGTTTTTATTAATTGTGGTAGCTCCTTTGAACCACTAGAGATTTTTCTACTTTTTACCGTCTGTTGGCTAACAATTTGTGTTACCAACGTATCGGATGAACCGTTGTGTTCAAGTCTTCTTTTTATAGTTTTGGTCTAACATTCTAAGAATATCTAATTAACAAACACATACACATTTATCTACGACGTGAAGACACAATCTCATTAAGTTAAGATTTCATGCTACATAAAGTTAAAGAAAGTAACTAAGAATGGATGTTAGAGTACTAATTAAACTCAAAATGAAAGTCAAAATGTGTGCATTCATAGAAAGAAAACAGAGACGAAACAGGGGCCAAACCAACGGACAGAAAACATAAAACAAGATTAAGAGACTAAAAGAAACAAAACAAACAACCTAATTGTAATCAAGAGATGTACAAATGCCCTCATTCTAGAATTCCATCACCCATAACCAATCTCAACTGAATATAGAAATCCCACAAAACATCAGTAATGTATTTCGATTTAAATCACTTTCTATTAGCTAATAATCATGCGAGATATCGCAAATGAGCTAATTAACATTCTATAAATCAGAATACACCATCTTTAATAGTTTAAATAATAATATACAGTAACATAAGTAACAACAGATTTACCCATGTTAACAAGGAACCCTTGGGAGAGGAGCACTTTAATTTCCTGTGTGGATTTGTAGATTAGAGGAGGAACCATGGCATTAACCATGTCTCCATGCTCCTTTAGCAACTTCATGATCATGACAGTACACCTGATACTGAAGTGCAATCTCAAGATTTTATATGAAAAACAAGTCATTTTTGGCCATTCTTCACGAGATTTCTGCAAACATTGAAATGAAATGTTTGCAAATGATTCCAATGAACTGCAACCCATTTGTTGCTTCAAATTTTGAAAGATATTATCATCTAATCTCCTATTTTCAAAGCTTTGTTTCCACAGAAGAACTAGAACCTTTAAGTACCGCTATATTCAATGCATACTTTCCGGTATAGACCTTTCAAATAAAACTACTCCGAAAGAGTAAATGTCTTGATTCTTGTTACCCATAAGTACTCTATAATCTTTTAACAAAACTACTCCGAAAGAGTAAATGTCTTTGATTCTTAGTACCTATAACTCTATAAGTATTATAGTTACCGATATATTTATTGCATACTCTCCGGAATAAGATTTTCAAATAAAACTACTCCGAAAGAGTAAATGTCTTGATTCTTGGTACCCCCAAGTACCTAAGTCAGTGACAAGAATTGAGTTCTGCTGATTAGCCAGGCCAATGCTTGATAACCTAAAGTCATCAACTTTAGCATTCCATTGGTCATCGAGAAGGATGTTTGCGCTCTTTATATCTCTATGGATAACTCTTTGAAATGTCTCGTTCGGATCGTGAAGGTAGCTTAGTCTCTGTGCAATATCAAGGCATATCTTGAGACGTTGTACCCATGTAAGAGTGTAATCTTTTAAAGTGTAAACAAGAATTCCACCAGATGCATACTCGTATACAAGGATCTTCTCACCACTCTCGTCACAAAACCCATGAGCGTTAATAGATCTCATGGTTGTAACGAGAAGGCATCATGATCTCCTTCCAAAACTCAGGCATCTTTGTGTCCAAATTTTACGATCTAGACATTTGAAAGCAACCATGTTTCGCCCCGCTAGAATGAGACACTTCTCCTACATAAACATCCTTAAATTCAACATATCCGATAACTTCGATTTTATCAAAGTTTTGAGTGACTTATTTGATGTCTTCTAGTGGGATTTTAAGATGTTGAAACTCCTTGAGAACAACAGACATTGTGTATTTGTCGATCAAGTGAGAAGCTATTGGCCGTTCTTCACGAGATTTCAGCAAACATCTGTACACAATGTCCAAAAATAATTTCAAGGAGCCTCTACTACCCCTGTGTAATCTCCAACACACGACATCAAATAAGAATTTACCAAAAGAATATACGACAGACTGTTTCATTAGCATGTAAGTCTCCAAATACAAGGGAACTACGTACCCAAAAGTACTTACAACGTTAATGATGACAAGTGTACCATGACTTCCCTTAGAAGCATGCTCGTAGACAAGAACTTTCTCACAACCCTCTTCGCAATATCCCACTAGAGAAATGAGATTTTCATGGTTGTAACGTGAAAGTATCATGATCTCCCAATAGGAATTCAAGATGAGTTCTCCCGGTTCAAATTCACGATCTCGACGTAAACGAGCAACCATTCATCATCCCTTAAAGTGGACACTTCTCCTTCATAGAAATTACCAAATCCACCGGATCCAATAACTTCGGTTTGATCAAAGTTGTCGGTGGCTGTTTTTGATCCTTGATCCTTGATACTGCTTCATATCTAGGACTCTATTATTAGCTCATCAAGTGCACAAGTTGCAATAAGATGCTGATGTACCTATATTCAACCAAAACAAACAAAAAACCATACCAGAGCTTAGATTTAGTTTTTCTATAATTATCAAATGATCTGTACAGCAGAAGTATAGCGGAGAGTCAATATTGTACATCTAAAAAATTTGGAGGGCTAAATGGTATTTCTTTCAAAAATAACATTAGCTTTAGTTTCATCTAAAGATCTGTACATTAAAATGTTAATTGCATCTTGGATCTGTAACATCATGAATTTTTATTTAAAATAAAAATAAAATAAAAAATCAACAGAAATCAAACCAAAAACCTAACTTTGGGGCAAATCGCACAAAAAAGTAAAAAATTCTATATATGCCATATATACATACACAATTAATCCAAAAAATAAACTGCATCTAGTAGTCGAAAAGAAGACAAACAAATATTAATTATTAAATCATATTAAAATCAAGAATACATACCGGCGAGCTTTAATAGTTTATGTAAGAGGTTGTGTTTCACTTGGTCTTTTTGTAGGTTTAATCGATTTGTGAAAGGATGATGGTGACTGGTGAGATAACAGGTGAGGGAGTTTAGAAGAGTTTTTTTTTTAAAATGGGTTTCTTCTCAATATCAATTTCTTTCATTTATTCTCACCCACCGTACACCTCAATTAAAGTTTCACTTTACCCCTTTCATTTAAATACTAATTGTACTGTATTCTTTTTTTATTTTCTAGATCCTTTATTACAATATTACTATATCAATGTAATGTAACAATATCTACAATTTAAAGTCTTATGTCAACTACCAACCCACATAATTATCTCCAGCTGTTCAATGTCTTGTTACTCAACGAAGCTTTCAAAGATCTTACATTTGCTTGAGAAATCTTTTATAAAAATCTTATATTTGCTCATGAACATATAATAATGTCTCTCCCGAATATTAGTTTTGTTGATCTTCTTCATAGTTTTACACCTGGTTCGTCAAATGCACCATTTAATTTGTCAACTAATGATAGATTTGAGGAAGATAATAATGTCGGGTTTGATGAACTCGGATGATGAAAATGAAGTCCCTGCTCAATTATACTCTCCAGGATTTATGAGTTTTATAAATGATATCGGTGACGTAGGAGATGATAACGCAAATGATTTTGAAGACATCGTTCATATAGATTTATGGAGTGAATCGGAAAAAAAGATACGATTGGGCATGCAATTTGAAAGTAAGAAACAAGTGAAAAAAGCGGTGACACTTTGGTCGATCTCTCAAAATAGAGAATTTAGAGTTCTTGAAAGTAAAAGTAGTAAATGGATAGCCCAATGCAAGAGTGTCAAACGAGATGTGGCAGAAAGTTCAACAATTGCTCAATATACACCAAACTGTGACTGGTATGTTCGTGCAATTAAAAAGAAAAATCATCATATGTGGCAAATTACACGTTGGGTGGATGCACACAATTGTTTTAGATCATGCATTGGTAATAATAATAGTAACTTGAACTCTGCAACAATTGCCTCCTACATCCTCCACTCTATTGAAAAAGATGCCGCATACCCGGTGAAAAATATTCAAGCGGATATAAAACTAGTTTGAATGTTGATGTTTCTTATTGGAAGGCGTGGCATGCTAGACGGAAAGCCATAGAGACTCTTCATGGGACATGGGAGAGTACCTTTGTTGTTTTGCCCGAGTACATTGCAACTTTACAAGCTGCAAATCCTAGTACCGTTGTGAAGTGGTTTCATGATCCAAATAGCTCACCAAATGTTGTGACATTCAAATATATTTTTTGGGCTTTTGGACCTGCCATCGATGCATTTCATTCATGTCCACCTATTGTTTCTATTGATGGTACTCACTTGAGGAGTTCATACAAAGGTAAAATGCTTATTGCTGTTACAAAAGATGCTAATAATAATATATTGCCAGTTGCTTATGCCATTGTTGATGTGGACTGCTCATAGTTGGTGTTGGTTTTTATATCAATTCAGACATTTTGTTGCAAAAGATAGGCAATTATGTATAATTTCAGATAGGCATAAAGGAGTTATACATGCAATGACTGTAACACCCCGAAATTCGTTAAATTTAAAAGTTGTGTTCTGTTATGCGACACAAGGGTTAGTGTCGCAGGTAGCGACACAGAGCCCAGTGCGACACAAGGCTTGTGTCGCAGTGTCGGGCAGAAAGGCGGTTAGTAAGGGTTAAAAGTGTAAAACAGAGGGGTTAAACCCCACTTTTCGATTCCAAAACTTTCTAGAAGCTAGTCAACACTTCCAGAGCTAATTGTGTGTGTGTTTTTGAGATTCTAGAGAGAGAAATCAAGATTTAATCCTTGAAGGTGTTCCTTTGAGTTTGAAATCATTTCCAGGTAAGAATTTGAGTTTATTATGTGCTTTATCATCTTTAGAAACTTAATTGGGTTAAAAAGTGTGAATTTTACCCAGAAACTTGTTAATTTTGGAAGCTGCTGCTGTTCTGTTCGTCATTGCGACACAAGGGTAGTGTCGCAGTGACGGTGTCGCAAATTAGTACTGTTGCTTTAGCGACACAAAGAGTTAGTGTCGCAGCTTGTGTCGCTAGTTTCCACTGCTAGTTAATACTGTTGCCATAGCGACACTAAGAGCTAGTGTCGCAGGTTGTGTCGCAATATTGTGTTTAGCGACACTAATTTAGTGTCGCTGGAAGGTGTAGCGACACTAGGGGGTAGTGTCGCAGGATTAATTGATATTTCAAATAATATTAACTATTATCAGAGTTAATTGAATGCGGTCGCCTCGACAGGTATTTCGGGTAGCAATTCATAAATATCCGATCGTCGTCCTCGAGGTAAGTAGTAGGAATGTAAAGAATATAATTGGCTGATTTTGTTAATACTAATTGTGTTACAAAGTTGCATTAAATAACTGAGTGCATCATTGAGTTGAGAGGCCAATTGCTGAGTGAACAATTGAGCCTATGAGATTGAGTTGAGAGGCCAATTGCTGAGTGAACAATTGAGCCTATGAGATTGAGTTGAGAGGCCAATTGCTGAGTGAACAATTGAGCCTATGAGATTGTTGAGAGGCCAATTGCTGAGTGAACAATTGTGTCTATGAGATTATGCTAAAAGGGCAATTGCTGAGTGAACAATTGTGCCTATGTATATGTGAGTTAAGTGATCAATTGCTGAGTGATCAATTGTGTTTAGCTGTATGAATTAATGTATGATTGAAGGGTAACGACATGAGATGTCTGATTTATTGTATTACTATGAATGTGCTGTTCCTTTACTTACTAAGCGATGTGCTTATGTATTGTTGAATGTTGTGTTGATAGGTACGCCTAAAGGGATGATGGGCAGGGATCCGGGCAAGCGACCCGAGAGCTGCTAGTGATGGACTTACGATAGCAAGATAGTAAGGAGACGGACTCATAAATCATGCTCTATATTAACACGTGATGTTTTGTAAAATGATATAATTCGTGTTGAACCATGTGGTTATTACTTTATATTAATATATAAAGTGTTTATGAGAATTTAAATCGAGTATACATTGTTAAAAAAAAAAAAAAAAAAAATCTGGGACGTTTCAATGACGAATCTAGATGAATGGAAAGAGCCATTTGCATACCATCATTTATGTCTTCGACATATCAGAAGTAATTTCATGAAAAAGTTCAAGAACTTAAGCCTTAAAAGGTTATGTTGGGCTATTGGGAGCACACCGCAAGAAAGGAAATTCATGATATACAAAAGAGAAATTAAATCAATTAATCTTGAAGCTTGGCGTTATCTGAAACAAATCAATAAAAGTCAATGGTGTTTTTTATATGATGAAAACCGTAGATGGGGTTGCTTAACGATGAATATATCCGAGAGTATTAACAACGCATTCATAGGAGCTAGGCGGTTACCGATCAAAGCTTGTATCGACATTACATTTAACGAAAGTGTGCAACTTTTTAGAAAGCATAGTGACATTGCAATGAACTGCAATACACTTTTACCATATCGTATGTGGCGCAAGTTCAATAACCGTGATACCCATGCACAAAGCCATGCATTAGCCGAGTTTGACTACAATGAAGGTGTTTACACGATTATCACGAAGTTACGTATAAATGATACATGTGAAAATACACACTGTCAATTATTTTCAACAAATGTGTACATGTGGTAAGTGGCAAATGGAAAGATTCCCATGTTCTCATGCTCTTGTTGTTTGTCGGCATAGAGGGAACAACCGTCTTACCATTATCAACACCGTTTATACAACTCTAACGTATAAACAACAATATCGTTCCAATTTTTCACCACTTGCTCATGGTGATTACTGGATAGATGCGGGTTGGAAGATTCAAGCGGATCGCTCAAAAATCTCAGTTGGTCCAGGAAGGAAGCATGCAAGTCGAATTCGTAATGAGATGGATATTCGTCATTCTGACGAGCCTCGTAGATGTGGAATATGTCACCAGACTGGTCATAATAGGGGCAATTGTCCAAATTCTTAACCAAGATTTAACACAATATGAAGTACGGAATTTTTAAGTTAGCTTTGTTGTTTAATTTAATATTTAGTTGTTATCGAATTTAATTTTATGCTTTTACAACTATTTTAGTGTTATCTGTTCTGTTTTAAAAGTAGCTCATCACTTTTATAATTATTTTAATATTATTATTGTTAACAGTTATCATATTGTTGATATGAGGTAGAAGTTCTCGTTGTGATTAATGGTTACCATTTATAAATATTCTTATAAACAGTGACGCCTAAAATTCAGTTGAACATTTTTCTTTTGTTTAATTATTTCTTTTTTGTGCATGTTGTATAACTTTGCTCTCCATAAATGGAGGATTATGCAAGTTAAAGGGATTTTTTTGTGAAATATGTAAAAGACAAAATATATTTTTGGTGGGACCCGAATGTCAGGAAACCCATTTCTACAAAAAGCTCTCAGAGTAACCCACTTTTACAAATGATATTAAAAACCAACCTATTTCTACAAAAAACTCGAGTTTAGAAAGAAAGATAAGAGTACGTTTTTATTTTTACGTTCACATGAAAGACTTGTTAACGGCCCCTTTAGACGGAAAGAGAATGGAAGTGTATGGAAATCAATCAAACTCAACTTTCATATAGGTATTGCGTGTATTCAACTATTCGGGTATTTATTTGTATTTAAAATTTTGTTATTTATTGTTATTATTTAGATGACATGACAACTTATAATGATGTCACGTGATATCTTATATACATGACATAGTAAAAAAAATAATAAGTTTCTTACAAATGATGTATACATGAGAGTTGGATATACAATACGAATTTCAGACTTTAGTTAATTGCATTTTGACGCACTTAGCCCGAAAAAAATAGCTACTCCGTAATGAATGGGAGCAGGTAGATCTATTTACGCAACAAGTTGCAGAGTAATAAAAGTAAAATATCATTTGTGTACTTTTTTTTATATATTATTTTAAAGATGACATGTGTAACTTTATGTAACCACAAAATGATGATTTATGTAATTTACTATAACTTTGTAAGCATACTAGTGAAGCTTTAGGGTTATGCGATGCATAGTCCACGCCTAGAAAGGTTAATATTTATTTATTCAACGTTATATATATATATATATATATATATATATATATATATATATATATTATATATATTTTAGAATAATGGTTGATTGAAACGAAGAAATGGGAACTTTTAGGTCAATCTTCTCCACTAGTATATCAACCACGGGCACTTTGGATAAGTGCGTCTCGTCGAAATTATATCTTATATTATTTGGAAAGAAAATTTCGTGAAGAACTTTAGGGATTGAGATCGAGTATGAGACATTAAGCGTCTATCAGTATAATCATATTAGCAAACAAACATACTACAAGTCTTTTAAAGTGACTACTAATGATATGTATATATAATATATAATGTATGTATTAAGATTTAAGATTTATATTAGAATGATTAGATTTCATTCAATCCTTTTGTTAGTTAATGAATTCATGTGTGTTTGATACGCACATCTTTAAGCGTATGTCTCTTAGTTTAGGGTTTTAAGATCATTTTAAAATTTGTTTGATATGTATATAGTTAAAGCAAATGTCCCCTATTTGAAGATGTTAAGATGTAAATTAAGGTTAATATTAGATGAACATAAAGATTGAGATATTAGAAAAATTAAGAATAAAAGATTATGTTAATTAAAAAATAATGAACACATGTCACCTTATAAGGTGATGAAGTGACATGAAAAGAGTGGATGTTTGTTGATTTTATATCTATATAAATAATAATAATGATTAAGACTATATAAAGAAAAAAAAATGCATTATGTGTATTTTGCTATTTTAGAAGCACAATTGTTAATTTAAGATGTTAATTTTAATCTTAATATCTTGCGAATTTATGATTTTGTTCAACAAAAGTATCCAAATCTTATGTGGGTCTTTGAAAACGAGGGTATTCAATGTTCTTGATATGAGTACTTCATCGTAGAATCTCGATCTGATACAATGGTTTTAATCGATCTAATGAATTACATACCAATAAATATGATAACTTTTCTAAATAAATAGCTCATGGATTACCAGGTTAAGTGACTCATAAGAATAATTTAATCAATTCTAATACTTTGATAGTTCATAACTTTATAAAAAAAAAAAAAAATTCTTTTATAAAACTTTTCATCCTTTAAGCAGTTTAATCGAAAAGGATGTGTTTGATTTATGAGAATGAAAATGAGAGAATGAGTTTTATTTCCATTAATAATGTTCAATTAATGGATGTAATTTTTAAAAACAAAACTCAAATCCACCAACGTTTTCTCAAACTCAAATATAACGATGGGTTTAAAATTTCATTCTTCTCTATCCTGATTTAAAACTTAAACCCACAGTGATTGCAAACCAAACACCTTCTATTTTAATAATTTCATTAAAATATTTGGTCACACGTAAAGATGCCATTCGTGAATGTAAATCTACTATTGCGTGCAGGATGGATAATATAAACAAATAAGAGAAGTTATTATTTCTTGTATTTTCAACCACAAAAAATAAAATATGATTTATTAAGTTTTGTTTTCTTATGACTTATATTTAATTTAATACTATATAAGTTGGTCAATGTGCACCTTGGATCCGGTTTTTAAGGGTACAAATTCTAACATTAAACTTGAAATTGTAATGTAAAAATCTAATATAAAAATCAAAAAATTTATACCAACTTTTTTAGTAATATTACTCTATAATATAATTTATAGGATTTATCTACGTTTCAGATAGAAAGATAGAAAGTCAATGAAAAAATCACAAATGTCTCCCCTTCTCCCCCTCATGTCTCTCCTCATTTTTCTTCTTTCCTCTTCTTCTATCCTACTTTTTTACATGCTTATTATTATTATTTTTTATTATCTTATTTTTTTAATATTTTTTAAACTTTTTTATTAAAGTTTTGTTAATCTTTTTAACATGTTTTTAACTTTTTTTTTTTTTTTACTTTTTTAGTTGTTCATATTTTATTTTAAGCATTTAATACTAATTGACTTTATATTTTTTATTTTTTTGAATGTATTTGCAACTGATTTTAGCTTTTTTATATTTACTTTTTTATTGTGTTTTGACTTTTAATATTGTGCATTTGATTTTTAATGATGAAACATTTTACATTTAACTATCATGCACTTGACGTTTAACTATTATGCATTTGACATTTAATTATCATGCACTTGACGTTTAATTATGATGCACTTGACTTTTAACTATCAATACAATCATTACTCTGATGCATAATTAGTTAGAAATAAGTGAATTACAATGCACCAGAAATTAAAATTTAACGTATTGTCATTGTATAGTTAACATACACTATAATTCTAACTTTGATGTACTAAAAATATTACTATTTAAATTACTATGATACACTATACATTCAACTATGATGCATTACACAATTTTCAAATCCGGTGCACAACATTATTATCACGATGCATCGTTAGAATATACACATGATGCATTACATATTCAACTACAACGCAATTGTCGTAGTGTATTTATTATTACGATGCACTTGAATTTTAAATATGATATATGCAATCATTAGAGTGATGCATTGTATTATTTATTACCATGATACACTATGTTTATTCCTAAAACAATGAGTGCATTGTATTTCAATCAGACGGTACAATTTTTATAAAAATACTACATTATCATTTAAGTAAAGATATTATTAGTGGATTAAATGTTTAACTAATTTTAAACGAAGAAGTACAAAAAGAAATTAAATCAGGTTTAAAATGGCTTAAATGAATTAAAGAAGAAAAAATAGAAAAAAATATTGAAAATACTAAAAGAAGTTAAAAGTGTTAAATTAAAGGTTAAAATAATATCAAGTAAAAATATACAAAAGTGAATTGAAATTTTTTTAAATAAAGGTTCGAAGAAAAGAAAAAGTAAAAAAGAAAAAAATAAGTAAAAAACAAATAGTAAGATTACTAAAAAGGAGGGAAAATGAAGAGTAAAGAAAATGTAAGGGAGATGAAAGTGGAATGGAGACACATGTCACTTTTCTATTGGCTTCATATCTTAGTAGATAACTTTTTTTTTCTCTAAAACTCTATCCCTAATTTATTTATGTGTTTTATCAAATTTTATTTTCACTATAATATCTACACCGAATCTCTATTTCCAACTTCATTCTCACTATAATAATAAATGAATTACTCAATTCTATAATACGACTAAAAAATAAAATTAAAATTTGTGTGATTGGTATACATGAAACTTACTAAAACTCGGTGTAATATTCGGTGTTACGTTAAAAATTACACTAAACGTTGGTTCAATGAAATTTTAGAATAATGTTTCGATTAATATATATTATCTAATAATCACTCCCATATATATTATCTAATAATCACTCCCATATTGCTAGGTCAAAAACCCGTCGTATCATTTTCTTTTTATCTCCTTGTGAAATTGTCATCTGTTGGAAGGTGGTCAAGAAATAGAGAAGCCCACATGTTTTGGGTGGGTGAATCATTTGTCAACAATCAAGATCTTGTTTGCGGCCACTAACATTATTGCCTAATTTGAACCATACTTTCTCTATAAAAAGGAATCGAATAAGCCTTGATCATTCATTGCTCCACAGAATAGAGAGTTTAAGAGTTTTTGTAGAGAGAAAATAGAGGCATGAAATTCTATTGTAAAGTGTAGCTGTGTAGATGGCCTGTCTGGCTGTCATTCAACATTTGCAAACCAATTAGTCCGCCCACGATAATCAAGATGAAAACAATTATCGCTTTTGTAACAACAATAGAGTGAGAACTTGAGGTGCATTTCATTCTCACAAGTATTAGTACTAAAAGATATGATTATCGTTATTATTATGCGATATTTGTGGACATAGATGCATCTCAGGGAGTCACTCTATCAATGTCACGAATACGATAATTCTTTTCACCTTTATTGTATTGGGCAAACTCATCTGTATACAAATGTTGAATGGGGGGCACATGAGATTTGGTCACACATACGTTTTACTTCATGCCATTTCACTTTTACGAAGGTTATGACGAATATATGTATTTCGTCGTTTTAGGGTTGAATGGAAAATAAATGCAAACATTTAGTTGGTTTTCTGGGCTTCAGATATACAGCTTTCTTTTGGATCTTGGATTTTTGGTGATTATTTGTCTTATAAATAGATTGCAATGGCCATTTGTTTACGTTTTAATGATATAAACTCGATTGGAATCTTACAAAAGGTCAAATAAATTGATCGACCAAAACAATTACACACTTTCTTAAATTAATTAAATAAAGTCCCTAGTCAATCTAACTCCAAGCCAACCAAATGGTAGCATTACATTTGCGAGCCTTGATCTAATTTCGATTATCCGGATTATTAATTGTAATAATCATTAGCCATCGGGTACAAAATATATAGATGATTAATACACTACTTACGATCATAATCCCTTTGGCTAATAATGTAACAAATGAGTTTCTAAATTTTAAAAATAGATTTCATTCAACTTTATTTAGTCAAAATTATATTCTTATCTTGCCCTTTTGACCGCTTAGAAATAAAGTTTTGATTTGTTACCCAAGTGGCCAAGCCCACCCATTATGCCACCTCTACCCGGGGCGTAAATAGAACAAGTTCAAATGTAAGAAAATTTAGTATAAATCGGGTCAAGGACTAGAGTGAATGTAAAAGTAGCCTTAAATCACTGCTATTAACTCAATTTCCCAACATCTAGGGGCTAAGATGATCAAGTTTCTTGTTATATTTCTTAAATCTGGCAACGTATGACAAATATTGGGCTCTCCAGATGTTGTATCATCCCGAATATAATAAAGGCTATCCTCATTATTATATATATTTTTTTCACTAGATACACTGCAAGTCTACCTCATATAAGCTGTACTACGGCAGCAATTCTCAAGGCCCCATTTTGTAAAAGCTCTCCGAGCTCGTCAAATAATAAAGCTGTACGCCAACCCCATCCCTTTGGAGCTTTTGGTAAAAGGGTTCCTGGTTGTTTGAAGCTCCCAAACACCATTACTTCTCTTTTTGATGGACAAATTAGCTGTAAAAATATAAATCAAGAAAGAAATTTAAACATGCACCATTTGCATTATCATCGTCAGAGTTTTAAATCGGATAAGACCACGTCACAAAAAATATATTACTATTTTCTAAGGATTTCTGGATATTGGCTACTAGTCAAACACGACTGAATGAGTTCAACTGTTCAAGGACACTCCTTATATCTGTAAAGGAGGCAACTTTGACCAATTTTTAAGTAAATGGGTCAAATTGTATTATATTTTATCTCAAACGGGTAAAACTAAAAGCATAAAACAAATTGTATGTTTGTAGGCGAGTCAAATTGATTAATAAAACTCACCCAAATTGTATTATACGCATAAAACCTTCTAAGTCGTTTCACCGAAGAAAATTAGATGAATATTGTGATATCATACTCTGTAATCTTTTTGATCATATTTCACATAGTAATCTTTAATAAAATTCAAAAATTAAAAAGATAAAAAGTGTTGGTTCAATCCGAATAAAAAAGAGATTCTTTTTGACCCAAATCAGTATTGAGTATTGACTTTTACCCAAACCACCGACTATCCCATTGTCATCTCTATTTCTCAGTAATACAAAAGTTTCAGTTCAAAGAACACCCTAAGAAATAATCATAAGAAAATTGGTATTATTTAATGTAAATTCACCTGATAACGAGCAGTAACCTTCTCACGAGCATCCACGTACATATGAACCTGAAAAAACTCTCTCTTTAAGTTACTTCTAAGATTATTGATTATATCTAAAGACAAAACGTTATTCATAACATTTATTTGTTATGACCAACCTTTCTAAGTGATTCGGGTATCTCTGCCTTCCTTCTGTGAAGAAACAATCCTGGAATTCCAAATCAAATTATGCAACAATTTTGACATGGGTACTCGCTACTGCAGTTGTACAAGTAAAAAATATTCAATATGATGAAAAATTACCAAGAGTTCGACGTCCTTGAAGATCTTCATCATTAAAAGCCTGAACACTTACCTACACAACGAATTTGTAAACGAATGAAAAACTGTGAAGTCTTTAATGATAAGCAAGACATGTAATCAGATGGTGCTATAAACATACTTTCCACAAGGAACCAGCATAGAAATACTCTGGAGAGTGTTTAACCTGTCCATCATTAAGCCGATGAACTTCCTGAAATTCCACCCTATGGAACAAACAGAAGACCATTAGGGGAAAGAAAATTAAATATAAAACTCTAAAAAAAAAAATTAGACTTTGAAAAAAACATCAACCTCCCAAATTATTTTATTTACAGAATTAGACTTTTATGCAAAAAAAAAAATTGTTTTCCTGATCATAATTGACACGGTAACAACTAAGTTTTGTGAGTCAATCTGGCCACTTGGACATGCACTATACAAAAAATGCAAGTTACCCAGCCCACCCGACCTACCATCTTGCCACATATACTAAAATACATACGGCAGATGATTATGACATAAGATAATTTCTTTCAAGGAAACGTATGGGAAGCTGTAATACATATTACTGTCAGAAATTTAAATGTAAAGGAAGCTAATAGCTTACGCAAAGCGGAATGGAGGGAAGTGACTTAGAGGAGTTTTCATATCCAATGATATAGAACTACTTTCATTCTCCCATTCAACTCCCATAGCATGCTCAGAAGAATCCATCATCTGCACTGATACACCACTGCTACTCGGTCCAGCAATTGAATGTCCAGCTGATCTCCCATTGACATCCGCTTCATCTGCGTTGTTAGCCCCTTGACTGAGCCCAACCAAAGCAGTTAATCCATCACCACCATGCTCCCCATTGTGGTCAACTCTATTTTCCGGATCATCGTTACCAAGAGACTGCTGGCAATTTCTATTTCCCATATGAAATGGCACACGAGAAAAGACAAAACGTGTTGGAGGCCATGCAGTTGCAGGTACGTAAGTGGACCCACGTCCAATACCTGCCAGCCCATCAATAGCTCCCCTCACATGCACCCGTACAGGACGAAATAGTCCATTTACTTCACCTTGAGAGGTATCAGCAACATAAACATCTCCTACGCCCGTAGCTAAAGAACTTTGATCATGCTCTTGCATGTAATAACCAGTGCGTGCAAATCCATACTGTGGCCTACATTGGCAAGCCATACTAACAAGACAGCAACTTCTGCAGGTGTCTGCACCGATTTCATGCACCCGTTGGCTCAAAAGTGTCTACAAGATAATATGAACACATGAAAGTACTTTCAAATCATGATGTATATGATAATTTCTGGTGTTTCGTGGATGTTTAAGAATTTTAAGATGGACACACGCACAGAGTAAATAAGAAGTACACCAGTAAATGATGATAACTATACAATGTTAAGCTAGAAAACTGGCTTCAAACTTTGTGGACATGTTTGCAACAAAACAAGGAGTATGTAGCTTTCTTCAAAACACGGGATTAGAGGTGGCAACATTGAATTTTTGAACTTTGACCTATTTACTTATGAATAGGTTGATTCAGGTAATGTTTAACATCTAACGTACAGACAAAAATACCAAAGAATAGCTTAAGAGAAATGGATTAAAAGTTGGCCAAACTGTGATTTTAATGCATAAAAACTGCCAAGTCATTTACTCAAAAGCACATATTATTATCAAGACAACTGATTTTTGTAATCACGGTTTAACTATTGATTAAAAGAATAAGACGACATGTGTTTCAAGTCAACCCAACCATTAATAATTCGTTTCTGAATCCGCCCGACCCACCAATGTTTCCATCTCTAACAAGATACAGTAAATTTAATAAGAAGAGAAAATAAAAAAGTTACAATTATTACCTGCAGCCAAAGACCATCATTAACAGATTTGCAGGGGAAGCCCAATTCCTCCAATTGCTTCCTCACATTTAAAAGCGCCTCAAAAGTCATGTTACAATATAAAAGAGAGCCTCCTTCAAAAATATTGACAAAAGTGTCATATTCATCACTATTCAGCCCACAAATACCTTTAGCACAAGTCTTCAATTCTCTTCTGCCAACAATTCTGCCACCCCATGACATGGGCATGCCACATCTTCCCCATTCATTTGACATCTCATCATTACATGAAGAGCTCATACCATTACTAAATTTTTGGCCCCCACCAAGCCAACTATTATTGTTCAACTGATAGCAAGGACTCTCCTCGGATGGCCCTTCCATTGCCGCCATATCACTGCCAATTGGCATGTCTTGATAAGAGGAAGAGTAGTTGATCTCATTAGTATGAGGAGTGGTTGTACTCTGTTCAGTGTCACACTGACATTTTGACTCGATATCTGATTGATTGGATCCAGATTCTTGCATTTGTCTTTTAGAATCAGTTAGTCCAGTTTGGGAATCTACAACTCGGTCTGCGAGCTCAACTAAAATAGTTTGAGCGGTATCATGACCGTCTCCTTTATCTTTTAACTTCAGACGGGCTACTTCAGATGATATTATTTGATTACTGCTGCCACTGGTACAATTCTGGTTCTGTGCTTTAGTGGCAGAGATGGATCCACCTTGTTCTGTAGGTTCTGTCTTACTATATGCACCTTTTGTGAGGAGGGTGTACAATGCCAGTTCAAACCTACATTAAATGGTACGTGTGACAAGTATTTGCCACATAAATTCAACTGCATTTTATTAAATTTAAGTAAATAGAATAAAATGTCACTTACCGTTTTTCTTCACTAGGGACCCACAGCTCATCAGAGGTCAGTAACGCGTGCACTGTTTGTGAGGAAAGCTTTGGAAGCACCTATCAGTAATAATAAGATGATGATGCAAACCATTAGTGAGCTTACTGTAGTGGGGGGACAACTTCAATGCATGTACTTATGAATGGATCAATTTAGGTTGTGTTTAAGTTCAATCAAGTGGTCAAACGAAAAAATATATAAAAGGGGAACAGGTCAAACAACTTAAAATTTGCCCCAAGTCTTTTTCGATGAGTATTATCATTACCTTAATGCCCCTTGCTTCTTACGTACATTATAATATAGATTTTTAATATATAATAAAGCATAAATATGTCGTTAAAATGAAAAAGGGGGAGGGTAATTAAAAAGTGATTACCCACTACCTGATAACGGTCCATTATATTATGCCAAACCAACCAACGGTAATGATATATGTTTCTATCCAATAGCCCTTAATACGACTAAGCAAGCAGCCCTTTAAATAATTACTGTAATAATATTGTTTGCATAATCATATTAAAACATTATTAACTTATGAGAAACTTAAAAAATGGACTAGAAAGTGTTTGCGAGTCAACCCAACCCTGTTACTAAAAAGGATGTGTTCCAACCCAGAACTGTCTTGACCCGTTACCCAACCTATCCGCATCTTGCCACATCTAGTCATCAGAAGCAATATTAGAAGAGTGTGATCTTCCAAATATTGAAACCTCAAGAAATTTGTCAGAAAGACCGAAGCAAAGAAGACAGACAATAGGGAGGCCAAATCTGGTTGGAAGACAAAATGAGTCGAGATCATTTAAACAAATACGACACAATAGCATGTGAGTAGTTTCCTTTCAAAAAAAAAAGAAAAATACGACCACTCTAGTCATTTAGCGTGGGCTAATGTCAGGGACATTAACATATTAAGAATGACACCCTACTTTGACATACATAACCAGACTATACTACCTAAAAAGTGATTAAATTTCATTTCTTACTTCTTTCAACTCCATGGCCCCACTTTGACAAAGATACCCCCAACAAGCACTTCTAACACGTTCTCCATGTATGCCATAATCTTGGCCCTCTGCAAACACCTACAAGTAAACATGGAAGTGCTAAACAATGAACGCTATATATCACAAAACAATACTAAGAAACAGTGCTCTCAAACCTGGTATGCTAAGAAGTTTGTAGTCCACAGTTCAGATATAATGAAATCAGTGCAAATTGCACATAAATCCTGCAAGAAAGAGTAGCATCAGATTAAACCAAAGAAGAGTATATTCTAGATGCATGGAAGGTTTGTAAATAGGTGTGTAATATACTGAAAAGTTTACAGGAGGAGATACCTGAAGGTCAAGAAAGGAAGCAGCAGCAAGAACACGGAATGCATTATTGTCATCAAGTTTAGGGTGAATTCCATAAAGGTATGCTAGCGCTATAGCAATGGCCTCTCTATTAACATTGTTGTCGTCTACATGCAAGGTCAAAACAGGTGCATTTGCATCTTTCCAAGGTCCATGAAGCATGTTCCTACAGAGCACAATGGATGACAACATCAAAAAGGAAAAAAATTATCTTTTGAAGCATCACCACACCAAAATAAATAAATAAATAAATCCCCTCTCAAATTACATAAAATTTTAAATTGATAAAAAAAGGTCAGTTTTTTGGTGATAAAAAAGATTGAATACCTTAAATCGACACAAAATGAGTTGAGTACACAAAATGATGAATTTAATTTGATAAATTTGGGTACCTTTTGTACCACTTACCCACACTAATATCAGTAATAAAGTCCAGTAGTTTGCTATTCTAAGCAATTAACCCCTTAAATAATTTGTAAATTTCAATATTCCTTTATAAATTCTCTTCCTGCAACACTCTTATCAATCCAATTTTCCAAAACTAGTCCTAATCAGCATATACTCCATAAATGCACACACATATATGTGTGCGTGTGTGAATTACCACTACTTACACTAACATAATGCACAAATATAACAATTAACGGATTGATTAACTAATAGCAAACAAAAATTGAAATAGTATATGTATATGAACTGATAAAAATGACCTAAAATAAGAACTTCGAGATAAAATAAGACGATGAAGATGATAAGTCGCGCCCATGGCTTGAACGATAACATCTGAAAAGGATCCATTATTAAAACCTTCTAATTGAATATGATCACATAGTGAATTTAGGTTACAATCGAGTGCCTGCAGTTCGTCGCCTGTATTATTGTTATTGTTATCAGACTGTTGTTGCTGTGATTGTTGTTGTTGTTCTCTGTTCATTTGGATTGTCGATGGAGTAGTTGTGGTTTGTTGTTGGTACGATCGGTGTTGTTGTTGTCGTTGATGATGATGATGATGAATAGTGTTATTGTTAGTGTAATTTTGTGTATTTGGTTCCATGGATTTTAGGTTATTGATTGATTCATTAATGTGGTGATTTGATTTGATGATGGAGAAGGAAAGTGTGTGTGTAAGAAGAGAAAGTATCAGTGGGGTGTGATTAATGTGAAGACAGGGCAAAGTTTCCCCATTTCAAGGAAAACAATTTTTTTAGAAAGAAAAAAATTATATTCATTTTTTATTTATATGTTAAGTTTGTTGCTAGTATTAATGTAAGATTATGAATAAAAAATTATCCTAATAATGATTTATTGTAAAAAAAGGGATGGTGTAAAATTATAGTTAGGACACTTTATACAAGGAATTAAGTTGTACACATAAAAAGACATACGAGTATTATATTGAGAAAAAATTTCAAACTAATGGTAAATGCATACAATCACCATCAGTGCTACGTGTCAGACATTTTTTTCTTCAAAATATGCGATCATCACAAATGGTCTCTGTCACTTACATTTTTCTTCAACATGGACGCTGATACCCCTACAAAGGAAAATGAGACAAGGAGATCCTTTAGTCACTCAAATCGCGACACTTGACACTAAAATCCTACAGCCCATATAAATTCGGCAGTCAAATATCAAAATCCCACGTACCACTAAAACCAAATATCGGCTGTAATTCAACGTTGGTACAGCGGATATTCACGTATTTTCGAATTTTGTGCACAAGTCCATGAATGTTGGTAATTAATTTTAACATCCTAATACATGCTTTCTCGCTTTTCATGTCTTAAATGTATGTGTTCCCATGTGTCACCAATTACAAACGGGAGCTTGAACCATTTTATGAATTCCTGAAACTTAGGAAATTTGAATTAAAGCGAATACCCGTCGTCCCGTCGTCCCGCAGCCCCTCGCGCATTAAATGGTCACGTGAGATTTGAAGCTTTAACCATGGGAATTGCGTTGTTCTGGGAATTTGGTACCAGGTGTTGCGATTTTATTGGCTAAAGGGTCATGTTGTCCCTTTAAAGCGGGATCATAGTCTATTTTAAAGAAAAAACTCTAACACGGATCATTGGACGAAACGTGATGGTTGATTGTGCATTTAAAATTTTCTCTCTATTAAATATTGTTGCTTCTTATCACATTTTCATTTTCATTTTCATTATATAGATATTATTTCTTTTTCATTTTCTAACATAATCAATGTTATATAGATGTAATAATCCTTGTGTTGAAGTTTTTTCCCTTCTTTCCTATATACTAATAGGGTATCCCCTAGCTTATTTGGCAACTTCTCCTTTAAATTTATAAATCAAAATGTGACTTTGCAATATCATGTTAAGTTTTGTTACTTGGTTGTGCCAACTAAGAAACTTTCACGTATTAAATTTTATTTAATGGAGTAATTAATAGAAGAATATGTTTTAACATGAGAGTCTACTAATAGTTAACCTTTCATATTTCAACAACTAATTCCTCCGTTCTAATAGTTATCATCATACACGTTACATGGTATAAAAACTATAATCAAATTTATGTTCATGTTAGTTATTCTACTTACATTGTTTGGCGTATGCTAAAACATGAATAATATTCATGTTTACTATTTTAATTCTTTTGTGGGTAAAACATGAGTATGCATCACAGTTTTTATGCTATGTATGAAAGGCGAAAAAATATTATACAAAGGTGAATTTTCATCTTTTTATGTTCAATTATCGTAGAAGTCACCTTTAGTGGCTCATAAAATAATGATACATTTCACATGATGATTTATGTAACAATTTATATGTTTTTTGTCAAAAGACCGAAGATTAAAATATGTTTAAACAACAAATGAAGAGAAAATCAAGTAGTGAGGTATTATAATCTAGTAGTTCAAATTTCAAACATTCAAAGAAGTTTGTATTCTAAGGATTTTAAGTTTCAAAATGGAAATGATCATTTGTATTATTTTCAATTTTAATATATCTCTTTTTTGTTATTTGTGTATGGTTGATATTACTGATATTGTATGATGATAATTTGTTAGCACCATAATGCAAAAAACAACATTAACATATACGTTTGAGCTTTTTGATGTCATATATTGGTTGCTTTATTGACTCTTTGTAAATTGTGCATATTAAAAAAAGTTACTGAAAAAATTCTATATGAGTCCTAACGTCTTTACCAAAAAAGGGTAGCATTCATATTTGTTATGTCGATAAGCTTATATATATGTACATACAAAAAAATATATGTCATATTTCAAACTTCCGTACATCTCACGGGATTTAACACTAGTTTCTTATCTAAGCATACACCCTTGCATATTTTTGGCGACGAACATCTTTATTCAATAAATGATGATATATTAAAAATATTAAAATATTAGAATTATTTTGTATTCCTAATTTTTTTTCTTAAA
The DNA here is from genome assembly GCA_963930675.1 of Gnaphalium uliginosum. Taxonomy (NCBI): domain Eukaryota; kingdom Viridiplantae; phylum Streptophyta; class Magnoliopsida; order Asterales; family Asteraceae; genus Gnaphalium; species Gnaphalium uliginosum. The sequence continues at coordinate 11,169,893 of OZ005684.1, read as the reverse complement.
ATATACATTAATACATTATGCTGACATATTTTTGAGATTGACTCGTTTTGATATACAAGTGCAATACGTTGTTTGCCATTGAACAAAGTTAACGATATAATGTTTTTACTTAATAAACAGTAACAATTATATACGGAGTTCATGTATTTACCATACAAGGTGTGGTTGCGTTTTAGGTATCTAGGCATCAACTTGAAGGTGTGGCACATCGCACATAGACTTGGATGCAAGTAACAAATTTGGAAAGCAAAAGTACGTTCTATTAAGGAAAAGATGCATACAAGAACAACATAAAAGATGGCTTACAAGACAGAAGGCCAACCACCTCGTCTAACGTACAATCAAATGAACTACATCACATGCTAATCACCAACTTTCGTCCTTCTAGGATTGAGAATCCAACTTTTTCAATCGATTAGTACACTTCTGTTTAAAGTCCATATAAGAGAGAAATATATTTTCATTCAACGCTGCAACGTGGATGATTTTATTCCTCCGTCTTCAAATGGACCATACTGTCACTAAACATACGTCATGATACATATGTGTACTATATATCACGAAAATTAGTTTTTAGAGAATAACTTTAAATGTAATAAATATGTAAGGTGTTTTCTTAATTATCAAATAGCAAATGTCATAACGAGAGGTATAAATATGCAAAAAGAACTCTTAAATCAAAATAATAAACGTCTAACATACAAAAATAAAAACTAACAATAAAAATATGAAATTGGTCCACAAATTAAAGTAAACTAGCATAATAGTCATGCAAAGTAGCTGGGTAAGAGCACACAGAGTGGAAATGGCAAATCGTCGGCATTCAACAAGTTGAATGTTGAAGCCCAGCCTTCACCACACCCCACCAATGTTCAAGTTCAACGTTCAAGTTCAATGTTTCAACTCGAATGGTGAGTTCAACTATATTTTTTTTCTTTTTTTGAGTGGTTAAAAACTATTTTTGGGACCATTTGAATTTTGAGTTGAACATTATTGAACTAATCCCCTTAAAATTATTGTCGTATTAAATTTCAGTGTACAACTGAACATCGAACTGAACATCAAGCACAAAGAGTCAAAGACAACCACTCTTTGTGAGCTAATGGTGTTGGATAGAGATTAATACTTGAGAAAATTACCTACATAGTCTAATTTAGTCCTCAATATCTAAATATGAACAAAATTTACAATATATCGATTTTGGTCAATGATCTCGCTCCATCACATCAACTTGGAGCGAAATGTAGTATGAAAAAATCATTGTTAGTTCGCTCCAATTAAATGTCTAACAATTCGCTCTAATTGTTAAAAATACACATCAATTCGCTCAAATTTTTAGCAATTTGCTCAATACCGTTTATTAAATAATACACATGCATGAATTTGCTCAAATAACAACAATTCACTCCGACTATTACAAAGTACTATAGCTGGCAAAGCGGGTGGGTGGGTGGGTTTGGGCTACCGGGTAAAAATGGGCTCGGGTCTAAATGGGCTCGGGTCTAAACGATCTCGGATTTAAACAGGCTTAGGTTTAAACGGGCAAATTTGGATATATTTTTTTTATAAAAAAAAACAAACTATACAATCTAAAATATTTTAATAAAATTAAAAATCATTGGTTATTCCATATAAATATATATATATATATATATATATATATATATATATATATATATATAGATATCCAATTGTATATTTATAAGAAGAAAATATTATTTATATCTATATATATACTAAAGGAGTATAAAAGAAAGCTCCAGAGTGTGTCATGTAAGCGTGAATGCCACGTGTCAATCTCTTAACTTCAGTTAACAAATTATTTAATTAATATTATATTATTATTTTATTATTTTATTATTTATAATAATTAATAAATAATAAATATAAATGCTACATATATATTATAATAATATGGAAAGACGAGTCACATACGAAAACAAAGTCCTGTAAATTATTTAATTAATATTATTTTATAAAATATTTATTACAATTATTATTTAATCACGTAATATCTAAAATAATTCTAATAAATTATCGTGCATTGCACGGGTCTTCCAGCTAGTATGTATATATATATATATATATATAATAATTTATAATATAATAAGATAATGTAATGTTATATGTTACATTACTATACCATTATTACAGTACTCGTATAGTCGTATAATAATTAATTATTTGAATAATAATTATTATATAAATCCTATAAAAAGATATGTCATGGGATAAAGATTACTTCAATCGAAATGAATTTTTACCGTCACAGACTCCGAGGAGAAAACGAAAAAAGAAAGAATGTTTAAACAAAATAATAGAAAATAAATATAAGGTCATTTTCAGAATTGAGAGAGAAATATTAAACGTTGAAGTAGAAAAATATTTTTATCACATTAAAAGTCCACTATCTTCTTTGTCTTCCATCAATTAATTTATTTTTCATGAAAGATCAGTTGACGCCCGTTTGCACCCGCACAATCTTAAAAGTCGCCCATCTAGACCCGTAATAGTCTTTAAAATTCACCCATCTAAACCCATAAGGATGACCTGTGACAGTCCATAACCACCCAAAAGCTTCAAAAAATTGCCCAAAACAGCCCAATTTTATGTCTACGGGCAAAAAGTGCCAACTCTACAAAATACATATGAATTCGCTCAAATACCCAACAATTCGCTGCGATTATTAAAAATACACATGAATTCGCTCAAATGCCCAATACGTCGCTCAAATGCCTAGAAATTCGCTCAAATATTTAGAAATTCGCTTAAATGCTTAGAAATTCGCTTCAATTGAAAAAAAACATTACATTTCGCTCTAACTTAAAAAAAAACTACATTTCCAAGTTGATGTGATGGAGCAAAATGCTTGACCAAAATAAATACTTTTTAAAATTTAATCCATATTTAAATATAGGAGGTCAAACATAATCGTATAATTTTCCGTTTACACTGTCTCTCTTTTTTTTCCGTTTCAAAATACAAGTACTAATAGACAATTAAAAACCATGGGCCGGGCCACCGGACCCTCCAACCATCATATCCAATCATTCCAAAATGTCTAATAAATATGACCGTTACAGAAGTAACTTTTCTTTTTTGCCCATTTCAAAATTTAAGCCGTTGCACCCCAAATTTCAACATAATAATCTCACTCTTTCCACCATTTTTCCACTCATCAGTTTCACTTATTCAAAGAAAACACATACACACACATATACTTTCAATCAATGGCACTTAGATCTCTAGATAACACCTTACCTTTATCCCCTGAACGCCCTAAAAAGGCTATTAAAGTTGCAAACACGGTCGCCAAATCGAAACCTAAACAGCCGACTGATTTGATTGTTAATGATGAAAACAAAGCGCCTTCGGATCCTGCTGCTGCTCCTGCTGTTGATTCCGTTGAATATATCACCTCTGAAAACCTCAAACTAATTTCTGATCCTGATGTCAAGTTTCAGGTAAATATATGTTGAATGTTTTGCTGACAGCTGAGCTTAAGCTTCTAGCTTTTATAAGCTCCAACTTTTATTAGTAATAACTAAAGCTTTGTTTAGCACACAAAAATAAGTAGGATTTGCTGAAAAATAAGGTCTTTTAAGCTCTTGAAATAAAAGCTTATTCAAGTTTTAAAAAATAATAAGCTCGAGATCAAGTTTCCAGGCTTCCAGCTTGTTGTTGCCAAACAGTGGTGTCGAATCCTGGTTGGGCTGGTCAAGTTTAAGTCTTTTGTGTGATTTTTTCATTATCATTTGTGATTTTGTGCATTTTGTAAATATTTCATGGAAAACGATAATGATAATAAAAAAATTGGAGAAAGAAAACCTTTTTTTGATCTTGATGTTAAGTTTGATGTACACATTGTGTATGATTTATTGAAAATTTGGATTTTTATCAAGAGCCCTATTTGGTATTGTAGAGATTTAGTCATTTGTTTGATTTCTTCATTACCCATTTGTGATTTTGTGTAATTTGATAATATCTCATTAAAAATCAAGAACTTGTTTTTGATCTTGATATTAAGTTTGAGGTAAACACGCGTCTATGATTTTTTTAAAAATTAGATTTTTATCAAGAACCCTGTTTAGACGTTTTGGGAATTTATTTTGTATGATTTCTTCATTAAGCATTTGTAGTTTTGTGTATAAAAATTCAAACTTTAATGATTATTGGCAACTCAGAGCCTAATGGAAGGACTTGAGTCTAAAGATTGGCTGAAGATTTGTGATTCACTGAATGATGTTAGGCGGTTTGCGTTGTACCACTCGACTCTGTTGATCCCAATCTTGTATGTAAAAACTTATCGTTTTCTGTATTATGTTGTGAAAAATTGTGGGGTTTACTGATATTATGTTTTATGCAAACAGAGAAAAGGTTGTGATGGTTTTAGTGAAATCAATGAAGAATCCAAGAAGTGCTTTATGCAAGACTTCAATCATGGCTGCTTCTGATCTTTTTAAATCTTATGGTGATAAATTGGTTGAGTTCATTGCCTCTGATGCTATTGACCAAATGGTATGATTTGGTAGCTTTGTGACAATTAATTTTTTCATAAACGAGCAGACTAACAATTTTACTAAAACCATCAAGAATTGACTTGTTGTGATTGCCACAGATGCTCCAACTACTGCTGAAAGCTTCTCAAGATAAGAAGTTTGTGTGTGAAGAAGCAGAAAGAACGCTGAACACAATGGTGGTATCTACAACTCCTATCCCTTTGCTTCACAAGCTCAAAGTGTATGTCAGTCATGCAAATATGAGAGTTAGGGCCAAAGCCGCTGTTTCAATCTCTCGTTGTGTCTCAAAAATGGTATGCTAAATCACCTTCTTTTGGTTATTTCTTGTATCTCGACGATGCAAATCACCAAGTTAACCATTTTGATTTGTTTTTAGGAGGTGGGAGAGATGAGAGATTATGGGCTTGCTTCATTGGTACAAATGTCGGCTGAATTGTTGAAAGATAGACTTCCAGAAGCAAGAGAGGCAGCTCGAGGTATCGTGTTGTTGATTTACAAGGCGGTTATGGAGGATAAAGACGATGAAGAAGATAAATGGCAAAACTTTTGCCAATTGAATCTGTCAGCCATTGATGCACTGACCATGGTCAAACTTGTTGCATCTCAGTAGAAGTTCTTTTATGCCATTTAATGTGTAGAGAAAGGCCATCATGCTGATGAAGATGGCTCTACTTTGTTCATGTAAAGAGCAGTTTGCTCTTTAGGACAACTATTTTCAATATGTTTTAATAAGAATGAAATGTTTGCCAATGAATCTTTTCAATTTATTATTTGTACATATAAAACAGTACAATGGGCTACATATGATGCTTGCCAATGAATCTTTTCAACTTATTATATATTCTACATATAAAACAGAAAACGGAAAAATTGAACAAATGAGCACTAATCAATCTATTCAATTAATAAGCAGTACGTACAACAGGGGCAAATACTGGAGCCAAAGATTACAAATGCGATTTTAATAAACTCCCTCCTAAATCTTTAACAAAACAAAAATTGAACAGATCAACAGATAGTCTCAAATAATACATGTGCTTCAGAGTCTCTCGCTTTGTTCAATCAGTGTGCGCAAGGCTGACTCAACATCTGTAAGTGGTTGACCAACATAGAGCTGAAGTTGACCTTTCTTCACCACAACTACGTTCATGGTCTGTGATTTAACAGCCTCTTCAAGCTCCTGAGAAGAGAGGTCCAATATATTTACAATGTCACTTATACAGATCGGTATACCTCACTAATCAAGTATAGAAACGGAAAAATAAAGCATGCAAAAAGAACGGTGTGGTTAATGGGTAAAAACGGGCTCTGGTCAAACGGGTGAATAATTAGTGTGTTTAACATGATGACAAAAACTATCCGATCTTTAAGATGAAATAACTCACGAGTATGTATGCATTAAAAACCAATTGGTCTACTATCGACCCATTTGACCCGTTCTCTTTTTCTCTAGATTTTTTTATTTCACCAGCCATGTTGACCCCTTAGGGACCGAGCATAACCCAAATCGACCTATTCATAAACGGGTCAAAGTTTGAAACTTTGGGCTCATAATTGTGAACCACACAAGGATTATTATAATCATCCCAAGAATGAAGAATCAAGTCAAGAAGCAAAAGGGGATATTGCTTCTAAATCTGTTACTCAAATGAGTGAGCACGGTTGCATCCCTAACTTCACAAGACTTAGATGATCATTAAACACACCTAAATTGGTATATGGCATGAAGACTGAGTTTTGATACTCACATGTGTTGGTATCGGTATGATATTTGTGTAGAAGTCACCTAGATCTTCAAAAAAGGATTCTAGAAGATAACAGAAGTTTGTGGCATCACTGCGATCTTCAAAAGCAACAGTGTGAGACAATCCGCTCTTAGTTTGAGATGTACTCCTTAAAGTGAACAGTCCTTCCGATTCTTCGCTTTCGCCACCTCTTTGCATGAGGACAGCCTGATAAAGAAAATGTTAGTGATTTAGGTCGATGAAACCAAACTGTGAGCAATATATACTTTCATCCAAATTTATGATGTCAAATGTTGTACCATAAGCAATTGTTAGAATAACTGTTTATCTTATATGAAAGCTAACTACCCAAATTTAAGTACCAGAACATAGGGGAGACGAGTCCACCAAAAGTCAGTTTGGGTCCTAGATTTATTTGTAGATTTTCTGTTTCCGCCTTTTTTCCCCATCAAATTGCCATTCCTATTATAATCATTTTGTTCAGTGGATATTGCAGAACTTTCTTTACCGAATCCTCGAGGTTTTCTTGTCTCCATATTGCTTGATTTTACTGACTTCACAGCTTTACTTGCTTGCTTCTCATGTTTTGGCTCGTATGAGGTACCTGTGTATTTACTAATTAATACGGAGTAATAAAAAGAAATAAACAAATCTCTTGGGTAAATCACAGTCACATCATACTTCCCAGTTGGAAGTCATACTACAAGTCTCTAGTCCAGAAATGGATTGAAATAAATATCCATCTGTACTGCATTGACAGAGTTATACTCCATATTACTTTTCTTTTCTATTATGCTGATCTTCCTCATGAAATGACTGAACTGAACACTATGAAACATATAAATAGAACTGGCAATTTCAACCCACTTATGGTATATGAGGATTTGGATAATATTATATTTCAAATGGGTCAAATGGAAAACTTGGAAAAATTAGCTAAAATGATTACGAGTTGAAAGTTGGCGGAAATGGATTTGAAAATGCATATAACCTCACAAGTTGTTCCATATAGCTAATTAAAAAAGCATGCAATACTATAGTTTCTATGATCATATTTAGCACATGTTTATTTATACAATTATTAAACAAGGAAAGGACAAAAATATATATTTGTGGGTCGGCCCAAATCATCATAAATATGTACCCGTTTTTAAGTGTTAACCCAACCCAACACGCCCATTTTGCCACCTCAACAAAGAACCTTGTATATTCATTATTAAGACCAATCTCATACCTCAAACTCAATACAAAAACAATAAACAAGACACTATACAAACAAAAAGGCAACCATAAAAACTGTCTTTCGAACATACCAGCTATCAACTCAGTCTTTGTTATTCTTGGTTCTTGTTCTTTATTGTCATCCCTCGTAACACTAATTTCCAATCCATTGTCATCATCATTACTCGAAATCCCTCCATCATTTTTCTTATCTGTTTGTAGTGTCCCATCATCAAAATTAACACCATTTATCACTGTCCCATTGGTAACGTTACTATCTTCCACGACACCAAATCCCTTCGGTTTATCCCCTGAATCAATTGATGGACTTTTGTACTTGTTCTTCTTTTGAAACATCAATGAACCAAACGCCTCAGTTGCAGCCGATACACCTTTATCATTATTGTTACTAACATCACCTTTGTTTCTTTGTAACTTATTCGGTAACTTCTCATATTCACCTTCTAAACTTTTCCTCAGCTTCATTAACCTACCATCAACCTCTTTCTCCTTCGAGTTTTTATCAATCAAATCAAAATCAACATCATTATCATCACCGTCTTCCACTAACCCCTTTCTCTTTGCGTCAATCTTTTCTTGCTTCCTAGCTTCCCTTGCCATTTCTCGAATTTCCACAATCCTCTTATCCATTTCAGATTCATCAACCAACACCATTCCACCGGCTTCTGTTTCCATCAAATTCCGATTCAATGACAAATTCGATCCTACTTTCGATTTTGATTCATTGTTAGCCCTAACCTTAGATTTCTCATAACTATCACTGTCCAAGGTTCCATCTTTATCATCTAAATCATTTGATCCGAATATCAACACAGCACAAATCGTCTGAAATACGAAAGCCCCAACTAAATACAACCCAATTTTAGGAAACGATTTATTCGAAAATGTACCCGCAAGGCCATCTAAAAATCCAGTTGTTTCGGATACCGAAAATTGGTCAGCTTCAGCTGTTTGTCGTTTCTTCAATGCTTCTTCTATCGAAATTGTATGAATTTCTGCGGGAAGTTGGGGATAAAGAGTTGTGTCTGGATAGGGTTTGTTTTCTAGGGTTTTGAGGATTTTCTTACGGAGATGATTAGTTCTTCTTACACGTGATGGAAATGACGATGGAAGTGAAGATGAGATGATACGTGTTTTTCCGGTGGGTTGTGATGCCGACGGGAAGGGGGAGGTGGTGGTTGTAGCGGCGGTGATGGTAGCTGCACCGGCGGCACCCGCCATTGGGTTTTTGAATTATCGTTTTTGCACGAATAGAGGTTACTTGTGATATGTGTCGTGTACTATATAAAAGTGAATTAATATTTGCTGTATTGTGAAAAAGGTTTTTACTATTTAAATATGAGTTATGAGTTATGAGTTATTTGGTAAATGTAGCTAACAATTCACCAATGATTAATAACAAATGATTATGAGTATATTATGTGTACCAAAAAATGTTATGCATGAACTACTATTAAGCACATCAATCTTTTTCTAACGCACATATGCCATTTCTAGTTTTCTTCTATTCTAAATAAAGTCGAGATCCTCTCACGTTCGACCTGAATATAAAAGTCAGGCGGATTCAAAGCGTTAGAAGGTAGATCACTTGAATCACCTTAACTTTCAATTTTTTATGGAAAATTTATAGCAACTTTTACCGTAACTATCTTATATTAATGTTATGAACTCCCTTAAACAAACATGAAGTTAGTGATCGATAACACTTGTACTGTGATCTATTGAGATCAACATGTCAGCTCTTCGGATCCATCTCCAACTAAATCTTTTCGATTTCTTTCCTTTATAGGTACGTGTGAAATACAAACAACCCCTTAAAGCTTTTGTTAAATTACTAATAACCACCTTTTTGCTTTCTGTTATTAGTACATATTTAGATTAGATTAGATAAAAGAATTATTTTTATTTTAATCATCATATACTTCATTTTAGTGCGAAAATGAGGCAACAATCTATCTGCTAGACATATATAATACTCGCAACAAATTATCTGTCTAATCGATTACCGCTACAAAATAAGCATTGATTTTGTTTACTGTAACAAGAGAAATATGCATTTTTAACAATATAATAGAGTAAACGAAGATTGATTTGCGTATCAAAAATTGGTGATCTAGCTATAAATGGTTTTTTTGGTGTAATATATCGAAATAAATGGTATACTAATAATACATTTACGGAGTTATGGAGTATTTACTGTGTATAAAACCACATTGGGAATAATTCTATTGTCTTTCTAATACTATTATTGAGTGAGTTTCAAACGAGAATGAAAATTTTTGTGAGAATAGAAGAACCAATAGGAAAGCGCCACGTATTACAAAACTCACTTTTCCCCACGTTTTTAAAAATTAAATATCTCCTAAACGGTAAGTCGAAAAATTATAAAAATTGCACCATAAAAATCAACGTTTTTTTCACTTCGATTAAAGATCTCACGAGATATACTTTCGACAACTTTTTTTTCGTTTTCCTCGGGTTTTGTAAATAACTAACACATGTGTTAGCTGCTGGTATCACGTGTGTTAATTATTTACAAAACCCAAGGAAAACGAAAAAAAAGTTGTCAAAAGTATATCTCGTGAGATCTTTAATCGAAGTGAAAAAAACGTCGATTTTTATGGTGCAATTTTTATAATTTTTCGACTTACCGTTTGAGAGATATTTAATTTTTAAAAACGTGGGGAAAAGTGAGTTTTGTGACACGTGGCACGCTCCTATGATTTCTCTATTCTCAAAGAAAATTGTTGTACCTATTTGAACCTCACTCTACTATTATTATATTATCGAACGTGTGACATGTGTTTTGTATAAAAAATTCTGACGACCCGGACCCACTCCACCAATCCATCCGTGCTAGGTTGATAACGAACCACGTGATTTTTAGTTTTGGATCCGGCACGAGAACGAAAAACATTTAAACTCACATTTTAACATATAATAAAAATTATTACTAATTTAATATCAAATGTGAGAAACATGACCTCTCATCTCAATTCTTTAAACAATGTAAATTTGATGTTGTATTTCAAAACTTGAAACTTGTTGTGTATAAAACGAGTTGAAGTGGGTTCACGTCAGATCCCGTTGTGTCTCACCATAAGCTATCGCCATTATAATAGTATGGCTCTCTGGTGGTTTTCTTTTTTCTTTTCTATTCTTTTTGAAAAAGCGAAATATTAGTTCAAATATTATTTCAACCCATCTCAAATTAGAGAGGGAAGAACAAAATAACAAAAGCTCCAAGGGCTCACCAAAGGAGTTACCCAATAAATATATAGAAATAAGGCTAGACCAAAATAAAAGAACATCCACCTAACCTGTTTCTAGTTTTGTGGGATCGAAAATCTAGTTTGACCACCACTACGTCGTGGTTGACCTAATCCACTTGTTATGGTTTGAGAAACGGAGAATCAAACTCATTATGTTCTTCTTTTTTATTCGTTGTTGTGCCCTTTTGATATTTAAATACATAAATAAAAGTGTAGGGCGTAAATTTTAGTGTTATTACTATGAATGTTTATAGGGGTCGGTACAAGTCGTGTTGACATAGCGGTCAGTCGTGCACAACGGAGTTTCACAAGTCTATAAGTTGTCTAAGGGTACAATTTAATATCAGATTAATTAAAAAGAAAATAAAGATTCTCCAATTGAAAGTTTGAAACAAGCCTCTAAATTATATCAAAGACTATGGGTGGTGATAAGTATACCATTTATTGAATGCATAAAAATTAATGTATTGAAGAGTTGTACACTATGCTTTAGTGGTAATGTATTTTGGTGTATCAGTGTATGGGTCAAAATACATGGTGTACACCTCCCTTAAGAAGTTTGCTTCAACTCCAACCAACTTGATGTTGTTCTGTCTTAGACTTGAGCCAAACAAGAAGTCACTTACATTCATATCGGCATTATATTTTGAGATATAAAATATCATTAGGCAGTAGAACTACTTTAGTATTTGAACAACCAATAATTTACATTGACACCCATCTACTCCAATTCAATACATACTCAAACTCAATTATGGGATCAACTACTTACCTGTTACAAGAAGTATTACCCTAATAACATCTACCATTCACACAAAACTTTCAGAGGTCTCTGCCCAAACTCATTTCAGATTCGATTGGAATACCCCTGCTTCACATTACACAAAGAGAAACCTATATCTTTGTGATCCACACAAGTACTACTTCTGTAACAGGTACACAATTATATTTCTCTAACCATTCTTTTCTTTTGCAATGAGTATAAATTTGATAGCTTGCCCAAAAAACTCCAACCACAATATATACTCAAACTTTATCGGTTTCATCATCTTGTTCATTAGTAGTGTCAAGCTCAACTTGAATAAAAATCTCCAATTTTCCATAAAAGCTTGTAAGAGATGAAATAAGCATAGCAAACAGTACATATTCAACTGAATTTACTAAAAAATTTGTGAACTTTTTGCAAGTCTAGCAATTCTCATTGCCAAAATCCCCAAAAGCGTTCAATACCTTACATGTTACACAGATAACCATAATCATTCTTCTGTACAACCATCATCCGCAAGCGAAAAAATCGTTGAAAGAATAAGAACTCCCATTTCATGTTAATGCAACCATTCGAGTCAATCTTCTGTAAAAAAATAAAACAAGAGAGCCAGATTTTAACTAGCTACCCCAAGAAAATGAGCAAAGCTTTTATACTTTGGCTCCCATCCTATCTCCTCTCGTGTCCTTGAGTTGTTCAACTTTTTACCCAAAACGCCATCCGTGCCTGCACATGCATATCATGTCATGAAATGTAAGTACTCGTATGTGATTGATAAAACATATGTTGTTAAGGTATGCCAATGAAAATCTATGAAAGCGATGTGATTAGTGTATGTCCTTTCCCAAAATAAAATATCTGGTTATGTTGATTTACCAGTAAAGCCCACAAACGTCTGATCAAATTTCCCACTTTTAGCAACTAAGTCCATCACTTCTTTTCTGTGAAAACAGCTTTATTAGTTAAGATGAACTACATACACAGAGATGAAAACGTGATAAGAACAAACCTGGATACAGGATGATTGTCACAGCCCAAAAATAACCGACTGCGAAGCTTCTTTTTCAGAATTGCAACTACAAGAGAAGCTGCATCCTGTAGGATGCAAAAAACTCCACATCATATAATGTGAACATATAATGAGATCGCACAAAAAATTAGCGTGACAATCATAAACGATTTATTTAAGAATGGGTCAGGTTATGTTTTATCACTAAAATGTCACACGGTTAAAATAGAAATCGTCTGCGAGAAAAGGAAATGGTATCGGTGGAACGGGTCAAAAGCCGCCCAAGTGTATTTTTAATGTGTAAAATCTCCCAAGTCATCTTATTAAAAAAAAAATCTTATTAAAAGAAAAACCAAATTATTGTTGAAATAATAATAATAATAATAATAATAATAATAATAATAATAATAATATAGTAATTTAATACGATACTATGTATTTATAAAATATTATATATTTTATTTGTTGACAAAAATGTAAACCAACCTGACCCTTTTTGATGCAAACCATAGCATTATTTGTTTTGAGTTTTGACAATTTACTAATGCCTCATGACCCACCCATTTTACCACCTTTACACAACAATTCTGGTTCATTTAATTGCCAAAAGTAAGGGCACCTCATAATGGATGAGATTAACGACATGATCTGGATTAGCTTCAACAGTTCCTACTCGCAAGTAATAGAGATGCATTCCTCTATCTGCTTTGTGCGTAAAGAGTTAAGATTCAATTATACAAGATTTAAAGATGCATTTTAGAAATACAGGAACATAGCTAAGTTTAGGTGGTGCAAAAGGATATGTAAAGTCCCGCCAACCTAACAACACATCCACCAGCATCCATAACTTTTTTCTCCGCTTTTAGAAGAATATCCGTCCTGGGACTCTTCCCAATTGGTACCACGGGACTGTCCTGTATGCCCCATATTTAAAAATCACCATTTAATATGGGATAGAACAAAATAAATAGAAAAGATGATATAAAATTATAAATATTTAATATAAAGAAACTAACACTTGAAGTTGTACGTGACAAAGGAAGTAAAAGTTATGCTATAACAGCAGAATAATTTATGTCAGATGCAACACCTCATAGCAGTCTCCATTGTCGTAGCGATCATATGGTGCTGAGCTTGAAGTAAACAGGAAAGAACCTTCACCATTCCAAAGTGATGCAGCTTCGCTGATATTGTTTAAAATTGAAGAGAAATTGAGGGAATTTAGAAATGTTAAGTTTTGGAGTAATCTTCAATACTTGGATGAAACAAATCATGTCAATTAAATTGGAGCTTAGCTATAGTAACATAAAAGATGTTGCAAAAACCATGAAAAAATATTGGGAAAACCAAGTAAGTGAAGATCAAAAGTTACAACGTGCATTTAACCTCAATAAGACTAGAACTCATAGCAAAAGTTCCAATTGTGACAACATAAAGGTAAGTATTATTTCGAGGTGACAGTTCTTGTGCATTACCCAACATCGCTAGCATAGTCTGCACTTCGAGAAGGTGGGGCACAGAAAATCACGTAAGGAAACTTATGGTCCCGTATAACTCCCTTCAAAGTTGGATTAATACCCATTTTTATAAGCTCATCATGGTGGTCAGTAGTAACTGTCTCCCCGGTAATTTGGCATCCTGGATGTTCCTGCCAGAATAATGTAAATGAGCTACTTTTTCATTTTACAGAACAACAAGTTACTCAAACAATCAATCCAATTACAAAAAGTGAATCAAAGAAGCGGCATATTACAATATGATCTACAAATAAATGTAGTTTAGACATAAAGATTTGTTGATCTCACCTCACGCCATTTTTCTGCAACCAAACGACCAAGAACACCTGGTCCAACAATCAGCAAATCACTGGCTCCAATGTGGGCAGTAGATGAACGGTCTACTTCTTCACTTGCAGCACCTTCAGCATTATATCAAGTTAACAAAAGTTAAAAGGTGACACAGAAAGATACCCCTTTTTAGTCAATTTAAGGTATTTAAGTTTTTCTACCTTTTGAACTTTGAAGCATCACGGCACCAATTTTTTTTGCCTTTTGTACAGTTGTGGGACTATAATTTTTGTTTTTTTACTATCAAAAAGCGATTTTGTTACTTTTCGAAGCATTACAACTACAACAACAACAACAAAATCCCTTTATTGATATATAGAAACTTAAATACCTTTATTGGAGGTAAAAGGAAGGTTAGATAAATTAAATTAATCAAATAAAGGTTGAGTACTCAGAAATGAGACATTTGATAAACTTTAGTATTTACTGTGCCATTTATCCTTAAAGAGATAGTAAGCATGTTACACTGTAATTATGATTCACAAAACTGATCATCATCAATTATCACATTGCAAAGAAATAATAACCTAATACATACAAAAAGAGTGGAGAAGTGATGATATGCATATGAAAATGGAAATTGCATTTTAGTATTGAAATCATATAGCCAGAAATCAACAATAAGAAGTAAATAAATAAGTAAGTACCGGTGGATGATGATGACGCGTGGAGTTGGAAAGTGGAGGATGATGACATCGATGATGATAACGAATAATTGGGTGTGAGATTACGATTAGGGTTTGTACAGAATAAGATTGAAGGTTTGAAGGTGGTTGTTGTGCGTGAATAAGAATGAGTAGCGAGTCCGGTGAATAAGAAGGTTGCCGGAGATAAGTAAATAGTTGTCGAGCCCATGCGTTTGGTGTGTGTTTGTGAGTTGGATAGAACAAGGATACGATGGTGGTTGTTTTACTCTCTTTACACCTTTTCTTTCACTTTTGCCAAATAAGTGAGACTAATTTGATAGAGTTAAAAGTAAATTTAAAAGATTTGAGTATAACTAATGATAAATTTATTTTTATATTACTTAGCATTATATATATATATATAATATATATATATATATATATATATATATATATATATATATATATATATATATATTAGAACAGTGTATAAGATAAAAGAGAAAAAAAATCTAATATGTTAAAATTAAGTGGATTATGTGTGACATTTTATTGAAATATAGTGTAATAATTCATGTTTTTATAATATTCTGTATTTTTAAAGTGAATTGTATCTTTGTTATTACTCTTTAATACATTGTTATAAATTTTACATATAGAATAATTTATAGCAATCATTAAAAAAGATGACTTGTCTTGTGAGATTCATGTACTACCCAACTAACCAAGTAATCGAAATATATAAAATATTAAACCATTCACAATCGTGATTTCCTCACTTCTTTCGTCAGTTGTGCCATATCAGCACATTTAAAACTGAAGAAAGACAAACACAACGATGCCAATAATAGTTTCATCACTTCAATTTTAGACTCCACATTTACCAATATACCTATATTTACTTACACTAAACAAAAAATAACAATACATTAAAATAATGTTGATGGCCAGTTCCTGTTTTTCCCTTTCGTCACCAAACCAAAGAAGACCAAGGGATGAAACCAAGGGAAGAAACGGTGCTAATGGTGTCATTAAGACCACTCCCAACAGTTTCTTATTCAGTTTTGTCAACTCAACGTCACGTCAGCACACCCAAAACTGATTAAACACTGTCAACAGTCTTTCATCACTTTAATTTATGGGGCCCACTGACTATTAATTTAAGTTTTAAAACACAAATTAAATTAAATCTCTTTAACTCAAATTAAAAAAACATTACAATAATTTTAAAAAATTACATTAAGTATCTTCTTGGTGCTATATCGAGCATACCAACCGGATCGAAACATTGTTTGACCGCTAAATACTGTTGCATATGATTCGGACGAGCTCGAAGAGGAGGTTGAATCCATTTTTACGAGTTGATAAAAAAAAGTGTGTGTAAATTGAAGTTTAGTTGTGTGTATATTTTTAGTGTGTTTGGGGTGGATAAAAAGGGGTTTCAAAATTTAAAAAAATATTTTTTTTCAAAAAAAAAAAGGTATATTACCGTTATATTTTTTAAACTTTTTTTTATTAACTTGTAAACGACTATATATATATATTGCATGTGGGCCCCACCCGGCCCACCCTCCCTTTCGTCGCCAAACTGACGAGGGCAAACCGACGAAGTCGTGCCAATGGCGTCGGTTCGCCACGCCGGTTGCCAACCGAAGAAACCCATTGAGAGCAGTCTAAGTGACGAAAAGGAAAGAAATAAAGAGGAGAAACCATTGAGAGTGATCTTAATCATATGATTCATATCCCTAAATGATTGGTTAAAAATATGTATCATTTTTCTCGGTAAATGACTAAGGATGACAAAAGCATCCGAATCCGATGGGGATCCCTGAACTCCGCACTTTTCGGGTCGGATTGGGGATGACATTTCGGATTTTGGGGCACAAAATTGAAATTCTTATTGGGTACGGGGTGGGGAATGGGTACGTTTATCCCTGCTCCGCCCCGCCCCGAAATGTATTATATATAATATAATATAATATGTTATAATAATATTTTCATATATCCTTGATACTTCCTACTACATTTTGTTTTGCCTTATATTACGACGTGAACCCGAACTTTAATTACTCGTGTTGTTTTGATTACTTATGTTGTTTTGGTTACTCTTGTTGTTTTGGTTACTCTTGTTGTTTTGACTTAGTGTCTTGTGATCTAGTCGGGATATTCTAAGACCATTTTGTGATGAACTTGGATAATTTTGAACCTTGTATTTGTATTATTAATGTAAACCAATTACGATATATTGTTTTGATCATTATGTTATTTTGTTTTTAGAAAAAGAAAATATTACTTGATGCATTGATAGATAATATTGTAAAGAAAATCAGCAAAAACCTCGAATTTGGAGTATTATCAAAGTGAAAACGGTTTTAAGGAATCGGTGTCCCCAGTTGGGTACTCCGATCCCCGTTAGGGTTTGGGGGAACCTATGTCCACAATGGGGTGCCCCGATAAGATCCCTGTTGGGATTTGAAGCGGATTTGGGGATTTTTTTAATTAACGGGTTTGGAGTTGGGGTTACCACTCCCCGCCTCGAACCCGCCCTGTTGTCATTCCTATAAATGACTAACTGTAAAACATATATGAACTTGGTAATATGGAGTAATTATTTGAATTTCTACATTCATCGACGAGACGTATATTTATCAAATCATTATCATTATAGCATATAAAAGGGTAGACGTGATTTAAAAATCTTTAATTTATTAAGATAGTTTTATAACATTTGGAAATATAATGAAAATTGTAGCAACAACAAGAAGGAAAATACAAATTCATTAAAAACAATTTAGATGATTGTCTCTTTATAATTATTTTATTTAGTTACAATATAATTTTTTTTTTTCAAGTTTCAACATATATCCATGTGGACTGACATGGATACCTCAGCCAAAAGAAAAGTGCAAACCCCCCTTTCTCGTTATCTGAACTAGACAAAACATAAATCCTTGCAAACACCACCAACCTCAGAGTACACCCCAAATTCAAAACCCTAACAAAATCATTGTGTTTCAACTTTCAAACACCAATCTTTAAAAATTCAATATTTTTACATTATTAAATACAATTTCACTTTTATTAGCAACCACCATGGAAGCAGATTCAACACAAGAGACCCCATTACCAGGTTCTTCTGTACCCATTAGAGCTCCCCTTACTATTGATTCAGATTCTGAGTTTTCTTTGTCTGTTAATGATCATATGTATTCAAGAACTAGCAGTTTTAATAGCACTAGTAGTAGTATTGATAATAGTAGTTATACTGATGAACATATTAACGTTCCTGAAGACCAAAAGGATGGTTTTTTAGCATACTCAGATGAAGAAATAGTGATACAGAGGTCTGATGTTAAAGAATATACATTTACAAGGCCTTTTGTGAAATACCCAGATGAGAATTGTGTTATAGAAAATAGTGGTTTTGATGAAGCTAACATTTTTAGGGCTTTTGTGAAAATCCCATGTGAAGAAAGTAGTAGTGATACCAAACTGAGTGTGCCTGTTGCTCCTTTGACTAGTGACTGTGATAGTGACGTTGATTCGGTTGATGGTGGCCGGTGGTTGAATTCTGAAAGTGGCCCAGTTGATAGAATTGTGCAGAGGGTTAATATGGCCCCTAAAGTTAGAATCTATAGTGATGATGAAGAAGATAATGAGTTTGATGATATTAATGGTGTTGATGAATTGAGTGGTTCGATAAAGGGTTTTGTTTCAGCTGAATCTATTGAAGACGAGTGTAAAGTTGAGTGTTTGAATGAGGTTGTTAAGCTTTCAGAATCCGATGACTTGAGCCATAATCTGGAAAGAATTGATGGACACGTCGCCTCAAGTTCAAGCAATGAGAATGAAATTGAAATTATGGATGTGAAGCTCCTAGAATCGGATGAATTGAGCTTTGATTTGGAAAGTGATGATGTACAGCTTGCTTCTGTTTCAAACACCGAGAGTGAAATTGAAACTGATGATGTGAATTATCCAGAATCGAATAAACTGGGCTTTGCATCTGAAAGAATCGACGCACAAATTGTTTCTGATTTAAACAACGAGATTGAAATTGAAACTATCGATGAAAGTGAACAAGAACTCATGTTTGATTCTTACAAAGATGAATTCAAGAAAATCCTAAGCGAAAAAGAAGAAGAAACACCAGCAAAAGTGCAACCGATAAGGGCAAAGTTCCTCAGTCTTGCCCTCAGGAAACAGCTGACAATAGAAGTCAATGGAGAAGGCAAGAACAATTACTTTGACTCTCATTTGACCATTTTAGCTATCGGAAAGACGGGTGTCGGTAAAAGCGCAACTATAAATTCCTTATTTGGCCAAAAGAAGGCTTTGACAAATGCATTCGATCCTGGGACAACTACTATACAATCAATAATTGGGAACGTTGACGGAATCCATCTTAAAGTCATCGACACACCAGGCCTCAGGTGTTCACCTTCCGAAAGATCTTATAACCAAAAAGTTCTAAAGTCTATAAAAAGATTCACACGAAAACACACCCCAGATGTTGTGCTCTATGTCGATAGATTAGACACACACACAAGAGAGGATAACGATTCACAACTTTTGAGATTGATCACGAGTTCACTTGGTTATTCAGTGTGGCGTAATTGTATCGTCGCCCTTACTCATGCAGCTTCTAATCTTCCGGATGAGCCATCAGAGGGATTTGTGTTTCAAAGATGTCGTTTTATACAAGAACAAATTGTTAAATTTGGAGGTAGCAACCTGCATATGACTAATCCAGTGTGGCTCGTTGAGAACCACACGAGTTATCAACGTGATGATATCAATTTGGATGTTGAGATGGAGGGTTTAGTGTGTTTAGATCGTACAAATGAAGATCAGTATGATCAAGTTTCACCATTTGAGCCATTGAGCAAGTCACACGACGCTATCAAATCTAGCTTGGAACGTAAAAAGGCTTATTTCGAAGAGTACAGTTATCGCGTGAAGTTTCTTCGGTGTAAGCATTGGTCTCTTGCATGTCGATTCTATTGTTAGACGAATGTGTAGTTGGTCTCTGGATTCAAAATGCACGTCCAGGATGATCTTTTGGTTGTTCGGCTTTAGTGATAGGAAATGTTCCTTGTACATTCAGCTTTCGATAATCTAACAGCTTAGTGTTGTTGTTGATGGTCTAATTTGTTAATTGCTATCTACAATGTATAACCTAAGTTTCTTGAATTTTACTGTCATTGATTTTTTACCCTTAAAATAAGGGTGCTCCATTTGTTAGTAAAGCTCCATTTGTTGTTTTTACCAGTTGGTAATTACTGAGAGGTGTGTTTGGCTGCCGCACATAGAAGGTTCCCTCTCACATAATAGTTAATTGAGTTGAAAAAAATTTAATTATACTCCGTATATTACATTATGGACCCATTATATTTATAGAATTTGCTAAATATAATTCTCAAGACGACTATGTTTAAGTTAATCGGACATGAATTGTTTTATTTTTATTATACTGTTATGCTGTTATGGATAAATATGGAATGAATATCCATATCTATTAGATAGAGTTTGTATTCTAGTAGGAGATTGTTTACTTGTACGTTAAGTTATTTTGTAACTATATATATATATATATATATATATATCTTTGATGAGATGATTAATACAATTCTATTCTTTTCTTATTCTTCGTTCTCTGTGTTATCGACACGAGTCTCTGACCTAATTTTCAAGTTACTAGCCGGCAATTAATTAACATTGAGTAGGAATCTCTCTCTAGTCTAAGACTTCGAATTCGTGGCCGTCGATTAACCTTGAGGTACGCCTTTAACTTTCGTTATTCATGTTTGTTTAACATTCAATTGCACTATGTGATATAAATACGTGGCAGTTTAGCATGCTCTTGTTTTGCACGTGTATACCGTATACTTAAGAATGAACTATTAACGTCTATTTGATGTTTATATATATTGTATTAAAATTTAAAAGTAATCTACATTCAATAAACAGACGATAATACAAGAAACGAAAAAAAAAATCTAATTTTGGGTAATATAAGTTTTATTCTCTATGGTTTGTGAATCGAAGCAAACAATAAACACAATTCACTTGTTAAGTTATAAGTCGGATGACTTTTTTGTTGGGTTAAATCTTTGGTCATCGTATTTTGCATGTCTAGAGATTCTATCGATTTATGAGTTGTGATTGAGGACCTACCTTATTTTATCGGTTTACTAGTTTCATATAACATTTGGCCCTCATGAAATTAGATGTATATTTTATCGGGTTTTGCAAATTGACTTAAAGCGACATTTACTTTTCTAAACGATTTTGAAGATATGATGGATTAATACATAAATATCGATATCGATATATTATATACATGATTAGGTCACAATATATACTCATATAGATAAGCATTTAGTTGTGATACGCTCTTGAGCTCCAAAATAAAAAATAATAAAAAAAATTAAAATTCTAATCGGGTATAGGTCACATAATAACTTTCCAATTTATTTGTGAGGATAATATTATTTATGAGAAATACTTTGACAAATACATCAATTTTTTTTTTTGAGTTCCCGATTTCTTGTGGCCTAGCAAAGGAACGAGCTTATGATGAAAAATTGATTATGTTTCATTTCCTCAAGTGAATTGTGATTATATAAATAATTGTTTCAACATTACGCTTTTGGATGTGGTTAAGTTAATACTTTATATCCAAGTGATCATAATAAATATATGTATCTATATAATCGCATCATATTTCTGTACTAGCATACTATCATAATTTGCATGTATGACTTTGACACTGTTAAAAAGGAATATATATTTGAAATAATTTAAGATAAGGACATCACACCATAATTTGTGTTACTCTTAAAGTTAACCGTGTGTATTAGATCGATCAATGAGTTGATTTAGCCATGTGATTACTTATCATCTTAAACTATCTTTAGAAAAGATTATTTGAGGAAAAGAAAAAGGTGTCATATGAAATTTATGATATTATTATGCATGTCAAACTTATTTGTTATGACGTATTTTACATATGTTTGTGTTTATCTATTTTTGTATTATTATTCATGATAATTCATAGTAAATAGTGAAAAATTATATATAGATCGCTTACTCTAAGAAACATATTTTTAAGTGATCATGATGATAATGCGTACATCTGGGAAAGAAAAACATAATAAAGTAATAAAACATGCATAAGACAAGTACAACTGAAGCACGTATGGTCATAAACTTGATGTTTTATGGATCATGATTATTATATAAATTAGCATGACCGGTTAGACCATCCCGAGTCAATGATGATGCAAAATGTAAATAAAAACTTGGAGATTCTTAAAAGTGATGATTTCACTTGTGTTGTATGCTCCCAAAGAAAGTTAATAATTACCGACTAAAGTTGAAATTGAATTCATTAGATTTCGAATATGTCGAAAGAGGATATATGTAAGCCTATATATCCACCTAATGGACCATTTAGAGTTTTAAATTGATGCATCGTATAAATGGTCATGATAATTGCAACCTTGAGATTGCGAGCAAATGTTTCTAATTATCATATTTGTTTTGATAATGTCGGTGAGCGTAAACTTTATTAAATAACGTTTTAAGCGTCTTTGGTTGTTGTAATAAGTGTATTTAGTTTACTACAAAGACTACGGTCAATTATGAGAGCAAAACTATTACTGGGGCCATGTTAGTATACATGTAATAATATGAATTCGCATCGGGCCAACAAGCTTATGATTTCTCCCCATGATAATTGACTTTTGGTCATGAAAAAGATATATCACATCTTAAGAGTTTTATTTGTTTGTGCAATATATGTATTAGTTGCTCTACCACAATGCACAAAGTCTAGATGTGAAAGAATGTTAGGAATATGTATGGGGAGGGGAGAAGCAGCTTAAATTGAAATTATCACAATATGATATTGATACTCATAGTAAATAATAAGAATTCAAAGTTCAAATGATAATTCATATTTAATAACTGCGAGACATATTAAATGGAGTGACTAGCTAGGTCACATGTATAAGTTGCACATGCTCCACTTAAGATTTGTAATAAGTCCACGGCACGTGCAACATGGTAAATTAATCGATTCTAAATAAAATCCTCGAAGTAAAAGGGAGCAAGAAATAATATGGTCAAAATCGAGGTAATAAAGACCTCATGAATGTTTGATAAATAGATACTAGACATGAAGGTTATATAAGAACCTCGGGTACCCGTGAGAAACTGAAAAGTGAAAAGATCTCAAAATTTTATATCGCGTCTAGAAAATTGTGGAATCAAAATAAATGAAATCGACGTCGAACATATTTTCGTATATAATATAGCGCTAGATATCGTGAATGACGATCGTGAAAATATTCCTACCAAAAATTATAAAGGTAGAAATAATTGGCCAATATGAAAAGACGCATTAACTTTGTAAAAAGTGAAATCTTTTGATGTGAGATGGTTGGACTATAAGTCCATACCTGAACGTGTAAAACATGTCGTATATAATTCGGTATTCAAAAGCCCAGTGACTATGAAACTATGTGTTGGATATAGTGTCCAAGTGCATAACTAATTGGTAAGTATATCATTAAAAGTAGAGTCCTTTTTGGGTCGCCCTCATTCGAACAGCTAAAGAGAAATAAATGAGAGATAATATTAATTGGAATTAATATTATAGTTAATTATTTAGTTTATTAATTATCAAAGTTGATGAATTAATTAAAAACTAAAAGAAATTCTTGAAACCACATTCAACCGCCGGCTGGAATGTTCAACCGGCGGCTGGAGTGAGGCGGTGGAGCACGCGGGTCGTGGCTCGGGTTCTCAGGCAGAAAGCAAACCCAACCGCCGGCTGAATAATCCAACAGGCGGTTGGAAGCCCGAATCAGGCTGTCCTACATCGGCCCATGAACAAACACTAAGCTTCCCTCTTCCCTTATAAATAGGGGCATGCCATGGTTTCAAAGGTGTTCAATTCTCTCTTTCTCATTTCTCTCCTTGTAAGAGTTTACACGATTTAATCGGGACCTTAGGAGTTGGAATTTTCTCTTTGGTTCGTGGGTGTGAACCATTAGAGGTGCTTTGGTTTGAGTACTCGCCTCCAAGCTAGGAAGTTTTACTAAGGTGGTCTGCGTGTGAGAAATCCGATTTTCTCAAAGGTTAGTATTTTCTTATTTTCTTATTTATTTTTGTTTTGTTGCGTATTATTATTAAGTTAAGATCCTTTAGGGTTTAGTTTCCTTCATGCCCTAGATTAATTGTTATTTCTGCATTCTATGTTAATCTAGTAAGGGAATAGAAAATCCATCAGTGGTATCAGAGCCTTAGCTTAATAATATAGGCACTTAACGATGGAGTTACTACTTAGTTAATAGTTAATTGTAAATAGTAATCCATAGATAAATTTGTATGATCATTAAATGTTAATATGGATCTAGAATAAATACTAATATTTAAATTGTTAAATGATACCCCTAAATTTTAAAATGTTTAAAATAGAACCCTGAACTTTAAAAGCTTAAAGAGACCTATATATATTATGATAAATATATATGTATCATTTAAAGTTTAAATACGTTGTCAGTCAATTGATAAATCGGCTCACCCATAGTGAACAAACTATAAGAGAGGTATAAGGTGGGACGCTATGCTTCCCTAAAGAAGTAGGTTTTTAATATGCTTCGCGCTGACCTACTTCTCCGCTTCTTTGTGCGTTCAATGGAGCTACCGAGGACTTTTGATAGGATAATGTCAAGATCAAAAAGTATTGAATTAAAGTACTAAAACAAAATCTCGTTTAAGTATAACAAATATGAATTGTATGCTATCCCATGAAAATCGCAGATCTCTCATATGGACTGTTAATGGAGGTGTGTGGTTCACCGACACATTAATGAGAGGACATAAGTGAGAGGTCATGTGAGACTCGCGATTCTCGAGCGTACTCGGGCCGGGGACCACGCGGGTTTTGCATGGTTAAGTTCACTATCTTGTTCGTAATCCTCGGCATCCCAGTCATGAATGGTAGATAAGCATATCCGAGATTAACATGCCATTGATTGAATCAATGAATCTCAAAAGAACTAGGAATTTCATAGAGAATGAAATTGACAAAAGCATTGTCTACCTAAAATAAATTCATGATATGATTACGGCAAACCTCTTCATAAAACGAATCGAAAATATGGATCCTAGCCTTAATTTAGAATTGGGTAATTAAACAATTAAGGAATATTCATACTAACTAAAACTGTTTATATTATAGATGTCTACTACCGAAAATGGTACAAATCCACCCGTTCCCAGTTCCCAGTTCCGCAAACCACTCGAACTTCTCACTACTCTCAGTTCTTGGGAGGGAAAGACTAACCGGTCCAAACTATATGGACTGGATGGGTAACCTTAGGTTTACCCTAAGGTACGAGAACAAGGAGTATGTTCTCGATGAGCAAATTCCCACTATTGATCTTGATTCAACCCAATAGGAGATTGAAACTCACCGAAAACATTATGAAGATGCAAACAAAGTGTCTTGTATCATGGCATCCTCCATGAGCCCTGAATTGCAAAAGACGTTTGAGAATACTTGGGCTTATGAAATGAACCAACAGCTAAAGGAAATGTTTCAGGCAAAGGCAAGCAAAGAACACCTTGATGTGGTTAAATCCCTCATGGCTTGTAAACCCAAACCTGGAGCCTCTATTTGTGCTTTCGTCTTGGAGATGAAAGGGTACTTTGATAGGTTGGAATCTTTGAACATGATGTTTGATACTGAGCTCTCGATAAGTATAATTCTATCTCACCTACCAGCTGTCTACAATCAGTTTATAATCTCATATCAAATGAATTTGAATGAGAAAGAAACCTCGATAATGGAACTCCATAACCTGCTGCAAACCGATGAGCAAGGGATCAAGAAGATTGATGTGCCCTCTGCCTCAGCAGCTCCTGTGTTGGCTATTGGTCAAAATGCAAAGAAAAGAAAAACTTGGAAAGGTAAGACTGGAAAGTCTAGTCGTGGTTTCAAAAGAAAGTTTGATTCTGAGATTGCATCTGCAAATGATCCAAAGGAAGCAGTGTGCTTTTACTGCAACACAAAGGGGCACTGGAAGCGTAGCTGCCCAAAATATCTGAATGACCTTAAAGACGGAAAGGTCGAAAAGAGTAGTCACTCGGGTATGTTTATGATCGAACTCCATAATACTACAACTTCTGATTCGTGGGTTCTAGATACAGGGTGTGGTACTCACATTTGCACTGTATTACAGGGTCTAAAGGAAAGTAGAAGTTTGAGGCACAGAGAGCTCAATTTAATCATGGGAAACAAGAAATTCACACCCATGACCAAGATTGGAAAATTCGAGCTCATGCTGAAGT
The DNA here is from genome assembly GCA_963930675.1 of Gnaphalium uliginosum. Classification (NCBI taxonomy): domain Eukaryota; kingdom Viridiplantae; phylum Streptophyta; class Magnoliopsida; order Asterales; family Asteraceae; genus Gnaphalium; species Gnaphalium uliginosum. Next base: position 11,143,502 of record OZ005684.1, on the reverse strand, counting down.
CTGGAGTTAGGATAGATTTAAATAATTGCTGTTATTCGTCAGAAATGACTAGAAACATAATTTCATTTTATGCATTGTTCAAGGATGGTTATCGATTTTCATTTGATAATGAGAACGGAGATATTTTGGTTTATTTAAATGGTAGTTTTATTTTTAAAGCTTCTCCTTACAAAGGCATATATGAAAATGTTGAATGTGTTAGCAATGTGATTTTAAATGTTGATTCGTGTAATGAGCTTGATAAATCCAAATTGTGGCATTATCGTCTTGGGCACATAAATAGGAAACGCATCGCCCAACTCCAAAAGGATGGAGTGTTGGAATCATTCGACATCAAGTCGGATGATGTATGCGAATCTTATTAATGGGCAAGATGACTAAATCACCATTCACTGGATCATGTGAAAGAGGTGAATGACTATTGGACTTGATACACATAGATGTATGTGGACCATTCCGATGCGCCACAAAAGATGAAAATCGCTACTACGTTACGTTTAGTGATGACTTCAGTAGATATGGATATGTTTATCTGATTAAACATAAGTCCGATACTTTTGAAATATTCAAAAGATATCAAAACGAAGTAGAGAATCAACTGGGCAGAAAGATAAAGGTACTCCGATCCGATAGGGGAGGAGAATACCTTAGTATCGAGTTTCTTGATCATCTTAGAAACTGTGGAATAGTTTCACAATTGACTCCTCCTAGAACACCACAACTTAATGGAGTTACGGAGAGGAGAAATAGAACCCTGTTATACATGGTTAGATCTATGATGAGTCGGGCAACACTTCCAATAAGCTTCTGGGGTTACGAATTAGAGACAGTCGCACATCTCTTAAATCAAATACCCTTTAAGAAGGTTTCAAAGACACCTTATGAGATGTGGAAGGGAAAACGTCCTTCCCTTGGTCACATCAAGATCTGGGGTTGCGAGGTTTTCGTTAGACGAGAAACTCGGGACAAGCTAGAGTCCAGATCTGAAAATTGTCTTTTCGTCGGTTATCCACAAGAGTCGTTTGAATATCTATTTTACAGACCCAAGGAAAATGTGGTGTTTGTAGCTCGAAGAGGAGTGTTCCTTGAGAGAGAAATTGTAACACCCCGAAATTTGTTAAATTTAAAAGTGGTGTACTGTTATGCGACACAAGGGCTAGTGTCGCAGGTAGCGACACAGAGCCCAATGCGACACAAGGCTTGTGTCGCAGTGTCGGGCAGAAAGTCGGTTTTTAAGGGCTAATTGTGTAATTAAGTATGAAATTAAAATAAAAATATGTTCCAAAAATATTCCAGAAACTAGAAGATATCTCCAGGTTCATATTTTGTATGTGTTTTGAAAGTTTTAGAGAGAGAAAGTAAATAAAACTAGAGGAGATCAAGAATTAAGCTTGGAAAGTGATTGTTGAAAGTGTTTCTTTGCAATTTCAGGTAAGGAACCTAAACCCTCTGTTGAAATTGAGGTTAATTTGAGTAATAAAGGATGAAAGATTGAGTTTTAATTGAGCTTAAAATGAGAAATTTGGGGGTAAAGTGTTTATGTGGGTTAAAATGAGTTTGAATGTGTTTTGAATGGATTGTGTGTGTGTGTGATAATCATTTATTGAAACTGATTCGAATTTGGGGTATTGAAATCAGCCAGAAACTTGTTAATCGCAGAAGGTTTCTGCTGCCCTGTTCGTCATTGCGACACAAGGCTTGTGTCGCAGTTTGTGTCGTAGTGATGGTGTCGCAAATTAAAACTGTTGCTTTAGCGACACAAGGATTTGTGTCGCAAGTTTCCACTGCTAGTTAGTACTGTTGTTTTAGCGACACAAAGAGTTAGTGTCGCAGCTTGTGTCGCTAGTTTCTACTGTTAGTTACAACTATTGCCATAGCGACACTAAGAGCTAGTGTCGCAGGTTGTGTCGCAATAGTGTGTTGTGCGACACTAATTTAGTGTCGCCAGGAGGTGTAGCGACACTAGGGGGTAGTGTCGCAGGGTTAATTGATATTTTAAATAATATTAATTATAATCATAGTTAATTAATACGAACGTCTCGACAGGTATTTCGGGTAGCAAGTCATAAATATCTGAACGTCGTCCTCGAGGTAAGTAGTAGGAAAGGAAAGAATTCAATTGTCTGATTTTATTAATACTAATTGTGTTACGAGGTTGCACCAAATAACGATAATTAGATCACGTGTGTGGTTAAGTATCATATATCTGAGCTGAGTGGCCAATTGCTGAGTGATTAATTGTGTCTATGAGATTGAGTTAAGTGGCCAATTGCTGAGTGATCAATTGCGGCCACGAGATTAAGCCGAATGGCCAATTGCTGAGTGATCAATTGTGCCCATGTATATGTGAGTTAAGTGACCAATTGTTGAGTGATCAATTGTGTCTAGCTGTATGAATTGAGTGGCAAATTGCTGAGTGATCAATTGTGCCGATTGAGTATATGTTGAATGTAGAAAATATATGATTGAATGATAAAGAAATGAGATGGACTTATGTGTCGTTGGATGTTGTGTTGATAGGTACGCTTAAAGGGATGTAGGGCGGGGATCCGGGCAAACGACCCGAGAGCTACTAGTGATGGACTTACTATGGCAAGATAGTAAGGAGTCGATCTTGAGAATCATGCTCTGTGTAAACATATGATATTTTGTGAAAACGATACAAGTAATGTCAGATAATGTTAATAATATTTATATTAATGAATGTATAAAATGTTTTTGAGAATTGTATAAAAAAAAATCTGGGACGTTACAAAAATGATATCTAAAGAGGACAGTGGGAGTAAGATAGATCTTGAAGAGATTCAAGAATCAACAGGTGAAGAACCTATAGTAAACACTGACACTCAACAAGAGGTGGTGACACATGTTGAACCTGAAGACATATCCTTACCCGTTCGCAGAACAAGTAGTAGAGTTAGCAATCCTCCTCAGTTCTATTATGGTTTCCATATTGAAGAAGAGGACAAGGTTAGTGATAGTACACTAGTTGATTTGAACGAACTTGCTAACTACAAGGAAGCGATGGCGGGCCCTGAGGCTGTCAAGTGGAAGGAAGCTATGAAAAGCGAGATTCAGTCTATGTATGACAACCAAGTCTGGAATTTGGTTGACACTACACCCGGTGTTAAGACGGTGGGTTGTAAGTGGATCTTCAAAAATAAGACAGACATGGTTGGGAAGGTACACACTTATAAAGCTAGGTTAGTAGCGAGGGGCTATACTCAAACCCTTGGGATTGATTACGAGGAAACCTTCTCACCAGTAGCTAAGATAAAGTCAATTAGGATAATGCTTGCGATAGCTGCATTTCATGATTATGAAATATGGCAGATGGATGTCAAAACCGCTTTCCTTAACGGAAAACTTACAGAGGATGTGTTTATGGCACAACCAGAGGGTTTTGAAAGTGCAAAGTATCCTAAAAGAGTGTGCAAGCTTGAAAAGGCCTTTTATGGACTTAAACATGCTTCTCGTAGCTGGAGTCTCTGCTTCCATGAGAAAGTCATATAGTTTGGATTTTCTAGAAGCGAAGATGAGTCCTGTATATATGTCAAAGTCAGTGGGAGTGTTGTAGTCTTCCTAGTATTATATGTAGATGATATACTACTCATAGGAAATGATATCCCAACATTACAAAGTGTAAAAGACTGGTTGGGAAAATATTTCGCTATGAAAGACTTGGGAGATGCAGCATATATTCTTGGTATAAGCATTTACAGAGATAGGTCGAAACGTCTAATTGGACTCAGCCAGGACACGTACTTAGATAAGATTTTGAAAAGGTTTAAAATGGAAAATTCTAAGAAAGGGAATCTACCCTTACATCATAGCATAAAGATTAGTAAAGATCTATGTCCGAAATCTGAGGAAGAATCGGACAGAATGAGTCGAGTCCCATATGCTTCGGCTATAGGATCGATCATGTATGTCATGACGTGTACAAGGCCTGATGTCTCATTTGCTTTGAGCATGGTGAGTCGACATCAGCAGAATCCTGGTGAAGGTCATTGGACATGAAACGTCCCATTTCTTTTTTTTTTTTTTTTTAAATACTCGATTTAATTTCTCGATAACATTTAATATATTATAAAATAATATTCACATTGTTATCACAAAACATACATTTTGTCTTTACAAAATGTTACACGTTAATATAGAGCATGATTCTACGAGTCTCTCCTCTTACTATATTGCCATAGTAAGTCCATCACTAGCAGCCCTCGGGTCGCTTTCCCGGATCCCCACCCTTCATACCTCTTGATGTACCTATCATACACAACAATCAACACGTAAGCATTTTGCTTAGTAAGCACTGGAAAGGTACAATCACATGTAAATAATTAGCACAATTGATCACTCAGCAATTGGCAATTCAACTCATACAGCTAGGCGCAATTGTTCACTCAGCAATAGGCCTTTATGGGTACAATTGATTACTCAGCAATTGACTGCTCAACTCATACAGCTAGGCACAATTGATCACTTAGCAATTGGCCGTTCAATTCATACTGCTAGGCACAATTGATCACTCAGCAATTGGCCGTTCAATACATACAGCTAGACACAATTGATCACACAGCAATAGGTCTTTTAACTCAATCTCTTAGGCACAATTGTTCACTCAGCAATAGGCCTCGTAACTCAATCTCATATTTGTAATACAATCGGTATTCATTTAATCAATCAATTAAATTATTTATATTCCTACTACTTACCTCGAAGGCGACGTTCAGATATTCACAATTCGCTATCCGAAATACCTGTCGAGACGTTCATATTAATCAACTTTTTATAAACCTCTGCGACACTACCCCCTTGCGTCGCTACAACTCCTGGCGACACTAACTTAGTGTCGCACATCACACTATTGCGACACAGCCTGCGACACAAGCTCTTAGTGTCGCTGTAGCAACAGTTATAACTAGCAGTAGAAACTTAGCGACACAAGTTGCGACATAAACTCTTTGTGTCGCTAAAGCAACAGTATTAATTTGTGACACTACCACTGCGACACAAGCTGCGACACATGCCTTGTGTCGCAATGACGAACAGAACAGCAGAACTCTTCTGCAAATACATGTTTTCTGGGTGATTTCAACACCCTAATTCCGAACCAGTTTCAATAGTTGATCATCATATACACCAAACCAGTTCAAAACACTTTCAAACTCATTTTAACCCACATAAACATTTTACCCCCAATTTACTCATTTTTAAACTCAATTAAACTCAATCTTTCATCTTTTATTACTTGAATTAAATCCCGATTTCAACAGGGGTTTAGATTCCTTACCTGAGTTTGCAAGGAAACACCTTCAACAATTACTTTCCAAACTCAATTCTTGATATCTTCTTGTTTCCTTTTCTTTTCTCTCACTAAAATCTCACACATACATACAGGAACGAATTGGAGGTGTTTACTGTTTTCTGGAATGTTTTGGAATATAATTTTCCATTAATTTCACGCCAAATTACACAATTAACCCCTCACAACCGCCTCTCAACCCGACACAGCGACACAAGCCTTGTGTCGCACTGGGCTTTGTGTCGCTACCTGCGACACTAGCCCTTGTGTCGCATAACAGTACTCAGCTTTTAAATTTAACGAATTTCGGGGTGTTACAGCTGTAAAGAATATTCTCAAGTATTTAAGAAATACTAAAGACAGGTTCTTGGTTTATGGTGGAGAAGAAGAACTCGGAGTAACAGGTTATAGTGACGCAAGTTTCCAAACAGATAGAGATGATAGTCGGTCACAGTCTGGTTGGGTATTCTTACTGAATGGGGGAGCGGTAACATGGAAAAGTTCAAAGCAAGATATAGTAGCAGACTCCACATGCGAGTCTGAGAATATTGCAGCTTGCGAAGCTTCGAAGGAAGCCATATGGATGAGGAATTTCATTGGAGGTCTTGGAGTTGTTCCAACAGTTCAAGACCCCATTGATATATTCTGCGACAATGAAAATGCAGTAGCTTTGACTAAAGAACCCAAGGATCATGGGAAGTCAAAGCACATAGAAAGAAAATACCATTTTGTTCGAGGAAAGGTAGAAGAAGGACACGTGGTTGTGAAGCATGTACGATCAGAGGATAATCCAGTTGATCCGTTCAAAAAGGCACTGGCAAGGTCCAAACATGATGAACATGCTAGGAGCATAGGTTTAAGAGATAATATAAAGTTTTAGTTGTTAGTTTGAATCTGAAACATTATAGCAATGATAGAAATGTAATAGATTTGGTGATTAAATAATAGAGATTTATTTATGTGAAGGAGTTATACCATTTACTATTGTTTGTCATTGTGTTTTATTTTTGCATGTTTAGAATTCACTTCCCGAGTAATTAGTTTTACTCAAAAACTCCCCAGTCGTTCATACTACAGGAAGTTAGTGTTGATTTAAGACTGTCATGGAGTGTTAGTAGATTGTCTATGGAGATTAGACATAGCATGGAGAATGTTGCAACACTCATGAGTACTTGATGGGGATTTAAGTATAGGAGAGACCCGTACTTAAAGAGATCACTTCATGGATTAAATCACGAGTGATTTTAAGATGATAATATCTTCTATTCTTAAAATGGAGATACATTGAGTTTCTAGTTTTTCAAATCTATTATACTTTAGTTTATTCAAACGCTGCGCGTAAATGCCAGTTATAAATGGTATGCTAGGTGTATCATGATGAGTTGACTAGTACTATGTAGTCGAAATTTATTTGTTCCTTTTGCAAAATGTAAAAGCGATATCATGGGCCCTCTGATGATTAAAAGTTGACTCTAAAAGTGCTAGGCCTAGCCGAGACTAAGTTGATGTGTACAAATCAGTAGTCTTATATAGTCAAAATAATCGGAGATCAGAAAACATAATCTTGAATCTTAAGATTGATTAAAATCCATGTCTCAGTTTCATACGATATCAGTAGAACAAAGGAATATTTGGTCACTTATCTAAGGGCTGTCTCTAGATATGATGCAGAGTTCGGCAGTTGCGTTGGATGGCACTCTCTGCTTAGTTAATGGGATAGACTTAGACCAATAATAGTTGATGACTTGTCCAAGTGGGAGACTGTTGGATATAGTGTCGAAGTCCATAACTAATTAGTAAGTATATCATTAAAAGTAGAGTCCTTTTTGGGTCGCCCTCATTCGAACAGCTAAAGAGAAATAAATGAGAGATAATATTAATTGGAATTAATATTATAATTAATTATTTAGTTTATTAATTATCAAAGTTGATGAATTAATTAGAAACTAAAAGAAATTCTGGAAACCACATTCAACCGGCGGCTGGAATGTTCAACCGGCGGCTGGAGTGAGGCGGTGGAGCACGCGGGTCGTGGCTCGGGTTCTCGGGCAGAAAGTAAGCCCAACCGCCGGCTGGAGCCGGCGGTTGGAAGCCCGAATCAGGCTGTCCCACATCGGCCCATGAACAAACTGTGACACTCGACAAATTAGGACAATTATTTGAGCCTAACTGTTGGGAAAAACAATGATCAAACCTAAATTATAAATCCGAGGAGTCAAAATCTAACTTAGTTGTATTCAGGAAACTTAGTGAAATTCATGAGTCTGTGTTTCTGAGTCTGTGCTACACAGACTGAAGAATTGTTTCTGAGTCTGTGCTGCACAGACTGAAGAATCTCACAGACTGAAAGCCATGCTCTTCCTGAAGACTTATGAATTCATCATCTGAAGAATGAAGATTGAATACAGAAGGCTTCACAAACTGAAGTTCACAGACTGAAGATCACAGACTGATGAGCACAGACTGAAGAGCACAGATTGAAGAATGAAAGTACAAATGTACAGAAGATATTCTTCTTTCCTTAGGCTAGATACAACTGATAAGATGTTTGAGAAAGGTCAAACATCGAACAAAAGTTTTCTTCTCAGCAAAGAAACCTTTTACCTTTTGCTTTTTCTGTTTCCAAGAAAAACAAAAAGGGAGGCGTGCAAAGTTGCCCAAGATGCATCTGTTATCCCTTGGACAATTATGTAAGATGGATAATATAGAGTTACACCCAACTCTATAAATAGCAGTTCAAAAAGCACTGCTATGTATCCAAGAAATCCAAGCACTTAAAGCAAAATAGTATACAAGACCTTTAAGCTTAGGCTCAAAGCATTACCACACTAACTGTTAAAGTTTGTAGTGATAATTGTATCTTTATATACTACTTCTTGGATCGTATTCAAACCATCTGTGTGGGTTTGAATACTTTGTCATCTGTGTGAAACAAACACTTTATTGTGAATAATACTTTGATTCATAATAAACTCTGTGTCAAAATTAATCTTGTTTTCCGCCTAGATTAATTTAAACTTGTTTGATATAAACTTAGATATAAACTAACACGTTAAGATAACTGTTATTTAATTTGTATCTAAGTTTTGGGAACCTTGTGACCTAACACTAACAATAGTGTAATTAAATGTATTTAGATATATATTAGGCTAAATACTTGTAACTACTTGTATATGTTTATATACGCTTACATGATTATTTGTAATTACGCGAAACAACCGGACGAGGTCCGACAATCTATACGACGTTGGTGATAACTTTTCATAAATAATGTGTGACAACCGGCAAATTACGCCGTCATTAGTGACTAATCGTAGATCATTATTACTTGTAATTAGTGTGAATTAAATAGTAGTTATTCACATTATATTATTATTATATCATAATATACGAACACTTTACGTTTTATGCAAAAAGCACAATACGTAACGCAAACCCGCTTGAAAACATAAAGGAAACACAAATTAAAATGTAACAATTTTAATTAAACAAACAATTAAATTAAATGGCAAATGAAGAAATCAGGTGGAACCCACACATAGGATAAAAGTTCTGCAAGCCCAAGACTTCCTAAGCCGGCCCCACATTTTCCAATGGAATATCATCATTTTGGCTACTTACACACACAATCTCATTTCACACTCCAACACACCTCATCTTTCTCTCAAACTCTCCCTTTTTCTCTCCCTCTATTTCCAGCAGAATCCAGCAGCTCCAAAACCACCACAATCACCACCACAAACCACCATAACACCACCTCTTCGGTTTGCAAGAAAACACAAGGAAACGAGCTTCCGACACCCATTTCTTCGTGTCTTTCACCATCTTCTTTGTAAGGAACTTCATCCCCCTTTTTATTTTACTTGAAACATATATATAAACATGTTATAATGTCCATATAACAAGGTTATGTCCAAAAACAAAGTCGAAAGTCGTTTTTGAAAACATAAAAACGCCAACAGGATGAATCAAAAGACAAAAATTAAGTTTAAAGAGTTAGCTTTCATCTCCAAGTGGTTTCATGATTTTTCGACACTGTTTGATACTCGAAAATGATTTTACAAAAATGTGTCGCCAAACTGTTACGGGTGACAGATTTTTGACTCAACTTCTAGAGTCCATAACTAGAGCTACACAACTCCAAATGACTTGAAAATACCGCCAAAATCTCACAAATTTTGTTAGGTACGAATGTCGTTTAGATAACTTTCTTTGAAAATGTGTAGATTTTGCTCAGTAATTCGATCTTTGAACATGTGTCCAGATTGGTCGATTTTGGACCTCAGAGGATAGATGGAATTATTAAAAATACTTAGGCTTACCCAAAAATTCTGGAAAAATTATTTTATGTAGCTAACACATGTGGGAATATCATATAAAAATTTCGTAATGTTTCTTGAAGGTTTTACCATCTAAATCGAGCTCTCAAAACCGGGTATTTTAGAAAGAAATCTAACCGGGACTGTTAATGATTCCCGAGGTTAAAAGCGAGCACCTTCGGGTTTACCAAAAATTATAAAACTTACTTTTTTACGAGTGATAAAACATTTAGATTTAATGTGTAAAGGTTTCGGGTCAAAACAGGAACAAAAACTACAAAATAGATCGAGTTTTCAAAACCAACAGTAAAAACCATAGAGGTTGGACTAGCAGTAGAAACTAAATGTGCTAGCAGTAGAAACAAAGGAAAATAAGCTAGCAGTAGAAACAAGGTGAAATGAACTAGCAGTATAAACAAGGGAAAATGAACCAACAGTAGAAACAAAGGAAAAATGAACTAGCAGTAGAAACCATGGAAATTACACTAGCAGCGGAAACTAGCGACACAAAGACCAACAGTACTAACTAGCGACACTAACCTTAGTGTCGCATTAACCTTAGTGTCGCACTAGTCTAACAGCATTAACTTTGTACTAACAGCACTAACTTTGAACTAACAGCATTAACTTTGTACTAACAGCACTAACTTTGAACTAACAGCACTAACTTTGTACTAACAGCACTAACTTTGAACTAACAGCACTAACTTTGAACTAACAGCACTAACTTTGAACTAACAGCATTAACTTTGAACTAACAGCATTAACTTTGAACTAACAGCATTAACTTTGAACTAACAGCATTAACTTTGTACTAACAGCACTAACTTTGAACTAACAGCATTAACTTTGTACTAACAGCACTAACTTTGAACTAACAGCATTAACTTTGAACTAACAGCACTAACTTTGAACTAACAGCACTAACTTTGAACTAACAGTACTAACTTTGAACTAACAGCATTAACTTTGAACTAACAGCACTAACTTTGAACTAACAGCATTAACTTTGAACTAACAGCTTTATCATATACGACACTACTCGTACACGTAATACATATACTCTCATAAGCATACATCGAAACAAAACATAATAATAATATCTTTGAGAATTATTATTACAAAACGTCACCAACGGGCCGTACACGTTTTCTAAACACACATGATAAACAAACTTTGGACATAACTAGTTGAGTGGACAACTAGCATGGATGATCTTTTGAGACATCTACTTACTTATAACCTTATGCGTTTAGGGCGCTAGCAGGTTACTTTTGGGAACACTTGTTTACTATTTGTAAACACTCTGTACAAGACTCAGGTGAGTCTCATAGCCCCACTTTTACTTTTACTGTTTTACTTACTTTGGGGTGAGAATACATTGCTCTGTTTTTATGAACACAAGTACTATGAAAACTTATACGGATTGCATGGGTAAACTAAACCAAACTACGATGGTCTCCAACAAATATCATAGCCCGTTAATACTAAGCGCGAACATTATGGATAGATCTATCGGGAACTGACAGTCCGCCGTCCGGGGTTAGTAGCTCTAACTACTATACGGACGCATAATAATTCGTATTTCGAGTGTACTGGTTTATACACTTAACTGGAGACACCAACTACGGTTAAGCTTCGGAACTATGAGCCCATGGCAATAGTATACTATGATTTACTTTGGCATTCGTGCTACTACGATAACTCTGAAATCTTGTGGTTCATACTATGATTTTAACTACGTAAACCTATGAGCTCACCAACATTATTGTTGACCTTTTAGCGTGTATTTCTCAGGTACTCAACAACCGTAGGGTTGCCCACAGGACTGCCTGCTAGCTCGAGTCGCATGCATCATACGTTTATGAAGATTTGCTTGCATTATTTTGTAAAATCGCTATGTACTAGAATCTTCAGGATTTCATCTCGCGAACTCGAGACTGATGTAAACTTTAATTATATTAATGTAACTACTTTTGTACTATTTTTCAAAACGTCTCATATAGAGTCGTTTGCTTTTCCTTTCCGCAATGATTACTGGATTAGTCGCGCCCCGACCCGACTTCCGCTGCACAGTAAATCTGGGGGTGCGACATAATGTAAACCTATTTTATAAATTAAATAGTAATTATTTACCCTATATTATTGTTATTAAATAATAATATACGAAAAACCTAGACGTTTTGCTTAAAACGTAATAACGCAACGACAACGCGTGAATCGCGCCCGACACCCGAACGAAACCGACAAATATTTTGAGAAGATTCAATGAAGTATTTTAAAGATATTGATTAAATTAAAATAGTGATTTCGTATCAAAAATAAAACACAAAAGTTAAACATTAACGATTTAATTTTTACGCGCGCGAAAAACGTTTAAACGACCGGGGAATATAACACGAAACCGAGAAGCGAGTCACGAGCCCAACCCTTGGAAGGGGTCAGGCCCATACCCACGGTCCAAAGGCCCAAATCGGCCCAAGAGGGCAGCCCAAGGCCCACACTACTTAATCCCCATTCCCTTCCCTTTTTCTCATTTTCACACCACATTTTCACCTACAAACTCTCTTTTCTCTCTTCTCCCCTCTCAAAAATTTGCCCAAGAACACCACCACCATCAACTACCACCTGCCACCATCAACCACCATCATCATTCATCACTTTTGAAGGAGAAATCAAGCCAGAACACAAGATCAAGCTCTCCTCATCATCTTTCTCCTCCTTCTCGGTTTGGAAACTTAGTAAGAAATTCAAAACTCTTCTAAAACACTTGAAACACTTCTATAAACATGTTATAATGTTCACTTAACAAGGAAATGTCCAAAACCTAACACAAAAACGTTTTTCATGGCTTAAAATGTTCAAAAACGTCACATGCATTTCTGGGCAGAAAAATAGTCCAACATCAAGGAGACGTTTCTCCCCCAAAACTTGACCAAAATGGACGATTCAAAAGAGAAAACTTAAATTCAAGAAGTTATCTTTCATTTCAAAGTGGTTTCATAATTTTTGGAGTTCATTTGATACCTGAAATGATTTTTACAAAAACATATATACGGGCTGTCCAAAAACTCAGAAAATTCACCTTTCTTGTTTTAATCATAACTCGAGATATGCACCTCCAAATGACATGAAACCACCGCCAAAAGTTCACAAATTTTATTAGGTACACATATCGTTTAGTTAACTTTTTCGAAAAATATGTAGATTTTGCCCAGAAATCCGATCTTGTTGCATGTGTATGGATTGGTCACTTTCTGACCTCAGGGAACAAACGGAATTTTTAAAAATACTTAGGAATAACTAAAAATTCTGGAAAAATTATTTTAGAGAGCTAACATACTAAGGAACAACATAGATTTTTCTTAAATTTTTATTTGAACATTTGGAATACGAAATAAAATTTACAAAACCGATCTGTTTCAGGCCTCTGTGTCGCAAAAGCCCAGTAGTCTGCGACACAAGCCTTTGTGTCGCCATAACACCCGAATCGTCACATTAGCGACACAAGCCTTTGTGTCGCCATAACACCCGAATCGTCACATTATCGACACTAGCCTTGGTGTCGCCATAACACCCGAATCGTCACATTAGCGACACGAGCCTTTGTGTCGCCATAACACCCGAATCGTCACATTAGCGACACGAGCCTTTGTGTCGTCATAACACCGGAATCGTCACATTAGCGACACAAGCCTTAGTGTCGCATAATACCTTAGTGTCGCATATAGCAACACTAACCCAGTGTCGTTAAAAACACAGAATCGATACGTTTTTATTAAAGCAATATAAGCATAAATAAAAATTTTCCAAGCTGACCTGGAAGCTCGACCCCAGCCAGGGGCTCTGCCCCTTGGACCCCGCCAGGGGTTGCCACCCCTTGGACTCCGCTACCAGGGGCGCTGCCCCCGGACCCCCGTCATTAATGGGCTTCGCCCCTTGCCACTCTGATCAATTACCCATAACTGGAAAGTAGAAATATGCGTAACATAATTAATCAAATCTGTGTTTTCACAAAATATCACCAACATGCCGTACATATTTTCTAAACTCAAATGATAACCGAACAATTGGACATTCCTAGTTGAGTGAACTAGCATAGGTGGATATTAATTCTCCACCTACACGAATGAGATAAGTGGACATTGACACCCCACTTACACGTATAATATATAAGTGAACATTGACACCCCACTTACACACAACCTTATGCGTTTAGAGCACTAGAAGGTTGCGTTACGGGACACAGACACCCCTATTTGTTATCTGCTTGCTAATTGCTATATTTGCTTGCTAAACCTCAGGTGAGTCTTACAACCCCATTTTTACTTTTACTGTTTTATATACTTTGGGGTGAGATACAAATGCTTAACTGTTTTTCATGAACACAAGTACTCGATTTTTTTTATAAGATTGTATGAGTTGTTTTTAATCCATTAAAAGTCCTCAACACACATGGTTCGTTAACTGCGAAGGCGCGAGTGCTAGAGAATAGATCTATTATGGGAATGACACCCCCGTCCGGGTTACTAGCTATAACCAAGTTAAAAAAACGGGCACTCTAGTAATTGTCATAAAGGTGTTTCGGATTAGACACCTCCGGGAGGCACAAAATGGGTTAGGCTTCGAACCGTGGGCTCATGGCAATTTCGGAAACATTAATTTGTTTACTTTATTTGCTTGATTGAAAATCACGGATAAATCTTGTGTTTCATAACTATGTTTTTACTGTTAAACCTGTGAGATTCACCAACCTTTTGGTTGACCCTTTTAGATTTGTATTCTCAGGTACTCAACAACAGTAGGATTGCCCACATGATTGCTAGCTACATCAAGTCGCATGCATTATACGTATATGAAGATGTTCATATATTATTTTTGAAATATTTCGTTATGTACTAGAATCTTCAGGATATTATTTCGCGAACTCGAGGCTAATGTAAACTTTTAAAGTATTTCAATGTAACTACTTTTGTACTATTTTATAAACGTCTCATATAGAGTCGTTCGCTTTTTCCTTTGTGTTGTGATTACCTGATTAGTCACGCCCCGACCCGAACCGCTTCCGCTGTACAAATTTGGGGGTGTGACACAAACCCTAAGCTTCCCTCTTCCCTTATAAATAGGGGCATGTCATGGTTTCAAAGGTGTTCAATTCTCTCTTTCTCATTCCTCTCCTTGTAAGAGTTTACACGATTTAATCGGGACCTTAGGAGTTGGAATTTTCTCTTTGGTTCGTGGGTGTGAACCATTAGAGGTGCTCTGGTTTGAGTATTCGCCTCCAAGCTAGGAAGCTTTACTAAGGTGGTATGCGTGTGAGAAATTCAATTTTCTCAAAGGTTAGTATTTTCTTATTTTCTTATTTATTTTTGTTTTGTTGCGTATTATTAGTATTTTCTTATTTTCTTATTTATTTTTGTTTTGTTGCGTATTATTATTAAGTTAAGATCCTTTAGGGTTTAGTTTCCTTCCTGCCCTAGATTAATTGTTATTTCCGCATTGTATGTTAATCTAGTAAGGGAATAGAAAACATCCCCAAACGTATTGGAAGAATTATGTACTCTTTTTCCTTCACTAGATTTTTGTCCTTCGGGTTTTAACTGGTAAGGTTTTAACGAGGCATAATCTGATTTTGATGATTAACAACTAAATCGTATAAGCTTCTTTTCTTTTTCAAGAAGCCCTCAAAAGTTAGATTTAAGCATGTTGACTTATTTCTGTAAGGTAAGAATTAAGAAATAAGCTCATAAGCCTATCAATAATCAATAAAGTATATTAAAGAAGAAAAAAAAAACTTCAACTACACTTTTTAGCTTAACCAATAAGCTCATAAACCCGTCAATAAGTCATGCAAAAAGCTAATCCAAACAGCCCTAACAGCGGAGAAACGGCCAGCTCTACTGGCATCACTTCTCACTTATCCGAACCAAAAATAAACCCCTTATTTTCTTCTTTGTTTCTTCAACAATAGAATCTGACAAAACACTTCTAAAATGAACAACAAATTACAGATATAACCACCAATAGTACCCATTACCACCATCTATAATGGCGATGCAAACTTCTCACTCCGTAAGTATTATTATTATTGATACATGTTTGTATTTTAGCCTTCCTAATTTCACACTTCACTTCTAAATTTGAGTAATTTTGTTGTTAATTGAGTTGCATGCCAACTGTTTGATAAAATGTCTACGAGAAAAAGTGCTTTAAATTGCTCATGTTAGTGATACTTTATGAAGCCATATCGAAATCCGGCAAACTAATTGCAGCAGCCCTGGGTTATATTTGTTACAAAAGGAGCATAAGTGCAAACTTTTTATCACGTTGATAACGAATCCACATGATTAGTGATGAAGGTGTTGAAACTTAGCTATATAGTAGCCATTTAAAGTTCAATTCTAATGCTTATGATAAAGATTAATGTATTATGTTGTTCTCTCTATGTTATGAGCATGGACTTGATCTTCATAAAAGTTATATAATTTGATGAGGAATGTGGTACCTTTAGTTATTTAGGTTTTGAATATGTTTTCTGTTTGATGGATTGTGAAAAGATTCTGACAGTTTCTCAATTCTTGGTATTTTTGGTTCCTCAACCTCTGATTACACGTTTTAAAATTTTTGCAATCTTTAGCAATCTAGTTACATCAATGTCGTTTGTGGTGGATAGTATATATGTATTCTTTGTACATGGGAATCTAGTTAGTGTAATTTGTTTGTGATGCGAACTTTTTAAACTGCCTGCAATTGTGGTCATGCATGACTTGAGGTCATATATTTGTTTCTGCAAGTTATAATATAATAAAATCAATGAGCATGGCAAAAGCATAGAATGAGGTCTTATCATCAAATTTTCCTTCAATTTAGTATTTATAAATAGTAGTGTATAAAATGTCAAGAAAGACTTTCATGTTTTTGTCTTCAATAGTTCAACATTATGGTATCTCAGTATTCATATTTTAGATCACAATCATGCAAAAATAAAATATTAAATAGTTCATACGATCACTATCTATATTTATGGAAGTCGAGTTTCATATTCTCTTGACATGTTCGTAGTATTTCCCTATTTTATCCTACAAAAACTGTTCAGGTTCTGTCACTGAGAAGGTGCTCGTCATTTACGAAATCATCTTCTTTTAGCATCATTGGTCTCCAAAGATGCTCGTCCGTTGAGCTCTCATCTCTCTTCCATTTTACACATTTTTATATTTGTCCAAGGAGTGCCTTTTGCACTCAGTCAAAGCGAAGGTCTCGAGGACCTGTGATGGCCGCCAAGAAAGAATCCAAAGGTACATATATGATTACATTTTTACAGAGCTTTGTCTTAGGTAATGTGATAAATATAAACTTGTAAAGATAGAAAATATCTTCTGATCGCATGACCTTGAACTGATCGTTATTTTCTATTGCTTAGGAACAAAACAAGGAGATGGAAAGTACAAGCATACTGTTGACCTTCCTAAGACAACTTTTGGTATGAGAGCAAATTCTGCTGTAAGGGAACCTGAAATTCAGAAACTATGGGAGGAGAATCAGGTGTTCAAGAAAGTTGCTGAAAAGAATAATGGGGTTAGTTTTTAGGTTTATTTGAGCCCTTATATTGTGCTACAAAGTTTGCATCTCTACTCTATCTAATATTGCTTCTGCTTATAATAGGGAAGTTTTATTCTTCACGATGGCCCTCCATATGCTAATGGTGATTTACACATGGGACATGCATTAAACAAGATTATTAAGGATATTATTAACCGGTATAAGGTCTGATTTCAAACATTCCCTTCATGTGATTTATATGGCTATAGAAGCACAACTATAATGAATAAGTTGATTGTCTATATGATTATAGAATATTTTTATAATTTTTGCTTTCGTAACAGCTTCTTCAAAACTGTGAAGTTCGTTACATTCCTGGTTGGGATTGCCATGGTCTACCAATTGAGTTGAAAGGCAAGTGATACTTTTGTTACTGGTTTTGTTAGTTGAAATGTTTAAGGTAGCTTCTAGCTTTAACCGTTGGTAATTTTTTGTTGAATTATCTTAGTATTGCAGTCACTAGACCAAGATACCCGAAAGGGGTTAACACCAATTAAATTGAGAGCAAAAGCAGCTAAATTTGCCAAAGCAACTGTGAAGGCACAAATGGCGTCATTCAAGGTCAGTTATTACCACCAATCCACATATATTAAAAAGGGTAGCATTTCATTTTTATTCCGGCTTTCATTATTTTCTCCATTAGGTCAAGTACTTTCACTTATTTACTTGTGGACTTTCCATGTTTCCGCTACATAATTCAAATTATTATATATTCAGGAAATTATACTGGTTATTTGCTATTACTGTTGTTGCCGTTATTGTCGTTATTAGTTATTACTAAGGATTAATAGAGCATTAAGTATCTTTACGATCTGTTTTCAGAGATTTGGAGTATGGGCTGACTGGGATCATCCTTATCTCACTCTTGATCCCGAATATGAGGCAGCTCAGGTAATGAGGCTAAGTTTTACAGTCATTGACAATTTTTTAAACTTAGTATTACCAGTAGTTTCCTTTTATATGCTAATTTCTTCTTCCTTTCCTTCTTATGATTATTATATTATGATTATTATCATGATTGTAGTCATTATATTTGGCCCTTTTTCCTTTGTAGATTGAAGTATTTGGGCAAATGGTCTTTAAGGGATACATATATCGAGGTAGAAAGCCAGTGCACTGGAGTCCTTCATCCCGCACTGCTCTTGCAGAGGCTGAGTTAGAGGTAATTGGATCAACAGACTCTTCTTTGGTTTAATATTAGTTCTTGCAACATGACTCATAAATAGGAATTTATATACAATCAAAGTTGATAACTATTTCATACTGTTTAAATATACCTATATGAGTATTAAATAAGAAGTTTCATGCAGTATCCAGAAGGCCATGTTTCAAAGAGCATGTACGCCATATTCAAAGTACTAAATACTCCAAGTGAAAGTGGTTTACTAGATGATTATCTTCCCAAATTGTCCCTCGCAATTTGGACCACAACTCCCTGGACTATTCCTGCCAATGCCGGTAAGTGTTCATATCTGTTAGTTAATAAGTTTATCCTCATATACTCGCATGTTAATCTGTACCTACTTTTGTTTTTCAGCTGTTGCAGTGAATTCCAAGCTCCAGTATGCAATTGTTGAAGTGCAGTCCCCTTCTGATGTTGATTTATCTTCTGAAGATGGAAAGAGGAGGTTTGGTAGTGTTTTGAAAGGCCAAGAGAAACCATTTTTTATCGTTGCGCTGGACCTCGTGTCAACGCTGGAAGCCAAATGGGGTGTGAAGCTTGTTGTTAAAAGAACAGTTTTGGGTTCAGATCTTGAAAATTGCAGGTACTTGATTTTTGGATTAGATGTAGCAAACTTGACCCATCTACTTATAAAGGGGCTGATTTAGATTACTTTTTTCTTCTTTTCTCTAACGGGTCATATGGTTAAATTTATTAAAAATAAGCTTGAATGCTAATAGGTCCGATAGTCTTCAATGTGTCTAAAGTCACCCAAAGTCTATTTTATGTACACCTAACTTCCTAAGACTTTTTTTATTTAAACAATTAGATGATTATTGATATAATATGATTTTTGTAATCATATCTGATGCTCTAATTAGTCAATAAAAAAGTTCTGGACAAAATTGACCAGGCTCATTTTGACCGTCACCCAACCTAACGTGGCCATCTTGCCACCTCTATTTCGTATTAACCTAATTGTTTTTCTAAAAAAGAGTTACTAATCTAGTTATATGCACATAGATATGCACACCCAATTAATGGGGAAGAATGTCCAGTTGTCATTGGAGGAGATTATATTACAACAGAATCAGGAACTGGGCTGGTCCACACAGCCCCGGGTCATGGGCAGGATGATTATGTAACCGGGTTAAAATATGGTTTGCCTTTAGTATCCCCAGTGGACGATGAAGGAAAGTTCACTGAAGAAGCTGGGGTTTTTAGTGGGCTTGATGTATTAGGCGACGGCAATGCTGCTGTTATAGATCATTTGGATGAACGTTCATCAATTGTCATGGTGGAACCTTACAGTAAGTCATATCATTCATCCACAAAATCCAATTCAAAAGATTTTTTTGTAATCATTGATGGCATTAAATGGGTTTAATTTAAATGTATGATTCTCTATTTTTTAGAGCACAAATATCCGTATGATTGGCGAACAAAAAAGCCTACAATTTTTAGGGCAACGGCACAATGGTTTGCATCTGTTGAAGGATTCAGGGAGGCTGCTATGGAAGCGATTAATCAAGTAAAATGGACTCCATCTCAGGTACAGGCTTTAGCTATTTTGCTTATTTATATTTATATATGTATTTTGGAAACTGAAATGGATCACTTCGGGGATTTAATTGATTAAATTTTATAAGAGTTGCTCCGTATTATCTTTTCAAGATTTTTGTCTGGTTCCATGCTCATCTAAAATGTTTTGCTACGGGATTACCTAAAATAAAAACTATCATTCAGGCAGAAACCAGAATTTCTACAATGACTTCCAGCCGTTCAGATTGGTGTATATCTCGTCAAAGGACATGGGGTGTCCCAATCCCAGTCTTCTATCATGCAGAGACAAAGGAACCCCTGCTAAATGAAGAGACTGTTGATCATATCAAGTGTAAGGGCACATAAACTTGGGTGACTTTTACATGTATGAAGTTCGTTCTGTAACAGGCATTTTGTATGTTCTTGCAAAGAAAGGGAAAATAACAGAAAACAGATTTTGGAGTGAACTTGTATTTATGGAATGCACCTTTTGATCATTGTCTTTGGCAGCAATTATTTCCCAAAAGGGTAGTGATGCGTGGTGGTACATGTCCGTAGAAGAATTGCTTCCAGAGAAATATCGTGATAAAGCATCAGATTATGTGAAGGGCACTGATACAATGGATGTTTGGTTCGATTCAGGTATTTTACTTGTCAGTAGAGACTGATCTAAACTTTGCAAGTTCCTAATTTTCTGCTGCTAATTGTGTTGACATCTTTTCTAAACTGAGTTTTTGGAGACCAGAACACTCAGAAAAATCCAGCAATTTCTTGGTGCCAAAAAGTTTATGCGAATTGCATCAATCATGTTACATACATTTTAGAGTGACGGATAAGTAGATAAGCAGTACTTGCTACTCCTGTACAGAAAACAACAGTGGGTTTATAAACTTTATATGTGTTCTTATTTACAACTAAAATAATATTTTAGGGTGTGAATCATTAATTGAAGGGTCTATGTGTCATTTCTAAAGGTGTAGCTTTTAGGTCATATATAGTCAAGTCAGCCTATTAAACATGACTTATTTCAGGCTCTTCTTGGGCTGCTGTTTTGGGGACTAGAGATGGCCTCAGTTATCCTGCAGATTTGTATGTTGAAGGTACCGATCAGCATCGTGGTTGGTTCCAAAGTTCTTTATTGACTAGTGTTGCAACAAAAGGTATGTTGTCTACAAACACATTCTTAAATCAACGGTGTCCAATTTGTTATGTTATTATGCTTTCTTGGATGTTGGTTTTGGTATTACTTTGCTGTCATTATTCTCACCGCCACTACCACTGTTGATTTTATCATTATTGTTCTTGTTTTGATAAATATGCAGGAAAAGCTCCATATATTGGAGTTATAACCCATGGATTTGTGTTGGATGAGAGGGGTTTCAAAATGAGTAAATCTTTGGGTAATGTCGTTGATCCACGTACTATCATTGAGGGGGGGAAGAATCAAGAGGTTAGTGTTGTTTTGCAGTTACAAATAATTTCAATCTTATAACATTATCATCAATTATTTTCCAATTTTCTCTTCAGCAAGCACCATCATATGGAGCAGACGTGCTTCGGCTCTGGGTCTCGAGTGTAGATTATACTGGAGACGTTCTGATTGGTCCACAAGTCCTGCGTCAAATGTCCGACATATATAGAAAGCTAAGAGGAACTTTACGGTTTCTTTTGGGGAATCTTCATGATTGGAAAGTATGTTATGGTCAACAAAAACACTTCATGGATCGATACTACTTTTAAGTAGTAGAATATAGTTTGTGTGCGACCTTATATCATGAATTTATTTTGCAGGCTGAAAATGCTGTTGCATATGATGAACTCCCTGAGATTGATCAGCATGCTCTATTTCAGCTTGAAAACGTTGTGACAAACATTAAAGAAAGCTATGAAAGCTATCAGTTCTTTAAGATATTCCAAGTAAAAAGTTATCTAGTTTTTTAATTCTTCTCCAATAAAGGTTTCTTATTCTTTTGTAGTAAATGTGTTCGTTCCATTTCAGATCATTCAACGATTTGCCATCGTTGATCTCTCAAATTTCTATTTTGATGTTGCCAAAGATCGCCTTTATGTTGGGTAACACTTATTTTGTTGTTTATATTCTTTTATGACTATAAGAAAATTTTTAGTCAAATGATCATATTTTGATTATATTTCAGAGGCGCTTCAAGTTTTACAAGGAGAAGTTGTCAAACAGTTCTTGCAGTTCATCTACTCTCCATAGTGAGAGTAATTGCTCCAATATTACCTCACTTGGCCGAAGATGTTTGGCAAAATCTCCCTTTCGAATATAATATTGACAACACTGACGTAGCAAAATTTGTTTTTGAGTCAAAATGGCCTGCAGTAAATGAAAGATGGCTTGCCTTCCCGGAGGAAGAAATTGATTTATGGGGGAAAATACTTGAGGTAATTGTGATTTTTTTTAGTATACTTGTTAAATTTTTCAAGGTGGACGATATTGTGACACTACACGTGCATCTACTTTCTATGAATCTGATAGTTGAGAACCGAAGTGAATAAAGCATTGGAGACTGCTCGAACTGGCAAACTTATTGGATCCAGCCTGGAGGCAAAGGTGTACCTCCACAGCTCCGATGATAACCTTGCTGTGAGATTAAGGAATATGTGTGAATCTAAAATTGATGCAGACTCACTGCATCGCATATTCATAACATCGCAGGTATTTCTAATCTTTGACAAGGTGGCAAGATGGGTGACTCAAATGGTTTGGATAACCTGTTGAAATGGGTTGGTTGACCTGCAAAAACAATGTTATTTTTTAACAATAATCAAATAGAAAATGATGTAGGAGGTTGTATGGATTGAAAATAGACATTTGGCAACTTTTAACTCGTTTGACCCATTCCCCTTTTATTTATTTTTTTAAGTGGCCTGTTTGAGATAAATGACAACCAAATTGACCCATTCGTATGTAAATGGGTCAAATTTGTGACTCCTACTATGTTGCATATGAGACATGTTAAGGTCAATTTAGTTTTATGGTTCATTGCTCATTCACTTTAGAAAAGGTGTACTATTTGTTTTTGCTGGTTTATATATATGGCACTTGATTGACAGAATTTCTCAAAAGAAGTTATTAATCACTCTAAAATCACGGTCAATGTATTCTTCATACTTCCAACTCCAATTAATAGACGTCTTTATTCATTATTTTGAAATAGATGTAACAGACATGTGATGCTAAGTTTCTAAAGATCTGAACTAGACAGTACCTAGATTAAACATCACTGCACTCATTATGGGTGGCTGATATCCTTGGTTCCTTCATTTTCCCCCGTTATAGTTATCGTGATACGACCAATTCTTATATCATTTTTCGATTACTATATTAGTCTAAAATTCTGGCTCTTGAATGTACCACAGGTTGAGATTCTTTCTAACTTAGAGGATGCACCTGGCGAAAATATACCATATACCGGAGAATATTTAATTCAGGGAGAGAATAAAATATGGATTGGCGTATCACGTGCAGAAGGTTCAAAATGTGAAAGATGCTGGAACTTTTCTCCTCGAGTTGGTTCTTTCCTTGATCACCCAACGCTTTGCAAACGTTGTTACGATGTCGTTGCTGATCAACCACTACCTGCACTTGCAGCTGTGAGTTGAGCTATAGGTTATATCTCTACAATACTTAAATTTATATACTTTATAATACCATCTTTCTAGAGGTGAAAAATTGGGTTAACATTTTGTACCTGTCGGGTAGACCCAAATCACTTGTTGATTTTTTGTCCGACATTATAGAATTGATTAGCGCGCCGAATGATTTTTACAAAAGTTATATTACTCAATAAAAATCTATATTTTTGAGTTAATCGATTTTGGGTGTTTTATGTGTAACATATTGGATGAATCACATTTGATTTAGTTTAATACAATATTTAACCCGCTTAACATAAAATTAGAACTTGCCTGAATCACATTTGATTTAGTTTGGTGTGGTTATTTGATCTGAATATACAGAAGTTAGTTATAATGATGTTTACTATTTTTACTAATCTTAGAAAGCAAATTGACACATAATTTAATCATTAAAAAGTTGCTAGCCATAATCAAATGTTATGGACAAAATGAAGAATATTAATAACAAAAAAAAATACCATTAATTTCACGTAAATACTTAATAATTTTTTTAGCATTAAATAGATAGTTTCAAACTTTTGCATCATATATTGCCAAACGTGAGCGCACCATATGTATTACAGTATTTCTAAATTGGGTAAACGTGTTTGTTTCGTCATAAAATTGTTCTTTTTTGTTTGTACTTGGTACAACACAGTGCACGTCGCAACTTCACTAGAACATCCATGCATATAGTAGTTTTAACTTGTAGCATATTTAACAATCAATGGTCAAACAGACCAAATGTAAAACGATAAAACTAGCAGTTGAAAACCTGGCTTGATCCTAACAACGGGTCCCTGCTAGCCGACCTTAACCAGTCTCAACCTAGCTGGTTCAGCCTCAACTGCACAGGCTTAACTGGCTTCAAACGGTCCAACTCTTTTGCAGGGTCCTCATTCATAAAGACGTTAACCAACCTAGAAGTTGCTGCGATCATTTCTCCTCAGGGAGTAAAATATGTGATCATTTAACGACTTCATTGGCATAAAAGTAGACTACCTCATGAAGCTAGAAATAAATTATTAGTCAACTTTGTAAACACAATGTATGAGGAAGGCTCTAAGAGTAAATAGGTCAACCTAATTTACAGGCATTGAAACGATACACAAAAGTATAGGGCAGTCTTGGAGATAACCCGCCTGACATTTCATGTGCCTTGTATAATGTTACATGATAGATCACGTTGACCATTTGTGGATCTCAAATGGCTTTCTTCACGACAACTCAATGAATATGGACGCTGGAATCGTTTGATGGTGGTTGGATGAAATCTGACCCATCTTCATCCAAAGACGGAAGCTGTAAATCCTGAAATTTCAGCCAACACCAGTCAAACTACCAAATAAGAGATGATCATTACTATAGGTGGAACTCTCTACGGATTTACGGTCAAACAGGTAAAATCATAAAAACGACATTTTAGGTTCAAACATGTAAAAATTAAGCCTCCTAAATCATTTTATTCAAAGAATTGGATCATTAAATGCCAGACACTAATTATGTATAATAATATATGGACAAAAATTGTTTTGGGTCAACCGGAGCCATTACAATGAACGGTCCATTTTGACCCATTACCCAACCCGCGCAATTTCATCATCATCTCCTTCAAGATCAAGAGTAACTCGTGGGAATACAAGTATACAACTAAACAATCAATGTCAAAGTCAACTTCATACTTTCAAAATTGCCCCATTGCAATTTTGAACATTACAATTCCTTATAGTTGATGTCAAAGCAACAAAGATGTACAGCTTTCTTCAATACAGATGTTTCGGTAGGCAGATAGAAACATAATCAAGTGTTTGAAACAAAATAGTAAAGCATTTTTTTATGACCATATGTATATGGCACCTTTGACACGATAGGTCTACAGGGTATATGACTCCTATGCAAACACCCCTTCTATATGACACAGACAAACTTTAGGTCACATTCAGTCCAATAGGTGTGGCTTGCGAGCCCTTAAAAAAATGGTCATCCTACTACCTAATGGGATTCTTGCATATGATCCACAATGCGTATGAGGTGAAAACACCAAGTGTCAATGTTCCTCTTTTAGAAGGCATAGTTAATTATACTGAAAGCCTAAAATTAACATGTAAGTGATCCATAAGAAGTATGAAAACCTAATGGTTCAATTAAGTTGGAACAGATCCAAAAGAGCTTAGAAAACTGCACTTTGACTAGTAAATCACCACATATTACATATTATTTATTATCATGTTACTTTACATATTGCAGCCCACGGCCACTAAACATATAGATCCAAGTTTTAGTAGTTCAAATGAAAAAATAATGGCTATCATGTATCTTATTAGATATAATATAGGAAGTGGGGTTATGACATCATCAATTTAAAATTAAACTTTTAATTAAAAAACTTCAATTAGTCAACTTGATCCCTTTATTTTAGTTAAATTTTAAAAAACACCCCATATAATTATTGAGAAAATGAGATTCATTTTATTTATTCAACAAATAAATTAATTTGTTGAATAAATAAATTGATAGTTGAAATGCTAAATCATTAATGCAAGGGTTAAGATCAAATATCATGATGGTAAATTGTCAATTTATTTGTTGAATAAATAAAATGTTTTTGATCAAATATCTTTAAGAAAATGAGAGTTCTTACAACGGATATAGGTCGTAAAATCGGTTTGATTTACTTCCAAAGAGTTAAAATAAATTTACGAAAATGAGAGTTTAACAAAAGTCTCTTATGTTGTGTCAGTAATATAAAGATAATTAAATTCTAAAACAATTATTATTTGTATGATAAAAATAATAATAAAAAAAATGGAACTGAGTTTAAGGAATACATAACGAACTACTACCGGGCTCGAACTCCTAACTCTTAGAGTAATAAAAAAACAAAAATACCATTAGGCTAAGGCATATCCATGTGCTGTATTTTTCCTGGTGTAGAATATATGTATTACTTATTTCCACTAAAAACAAAATGTTACTATTCATCAGGTCACATCAAATCGGCCACTAATTAACTCATATATAATTAAATATATGAAACACATTGATGATGTCATCATTTGTCAATTAGATCCATTAATTTCACTTATTTTTAAAAATAAAACCACTTAAATTTCTTAATTTTAATAAAAAGAATTTAAACGACTCAAACGGTCCGTGGGTATACACGGGTATAAAACTAGTTTGACTATGATAGAGACACAAATATATCAAGGAAATGGTGTAAAATATGTTCATGAAAATGATGGATACCTGTGATTGTAACAGCTGATTTGGCTGCTGATCTTGGGCCGCTGAGTAGGCTTGTGGTTGAGACATACGATAATATGGCTCTTTTAGATCAAGTCTGCAGCTTGACGTTTGTAGTATTCCCCCTTGTTCAGCACCAGGCCCCCACATTTTAGCTACACACCACAAATTGCAACGGGTCATATAGGATTGTTTGACCGATCATCTCATTATTGCAACTTATATCATGATAAAAAGTTTCTAGTGTGATCAATCAGTTCTGATTCTGATTATTTAGCAGTTAAATTATCATTTTCATGTCAACAGCAATATGTAAGGGAGTTAAAACTACTTATTTACAGATACTTGATATCCGACTTATAAGACTTATTACCCACCTTTCTCATTTTTAATGATATTGTAAGGAAAAAAGACAGGTGTGAAAAATTATAAATGACATTCTTAAAAATGAAAATAGAATATAATTTATAAGAAAAAACACTAGTATAGTAATGGTAAATAAATTGTGATACTTTAAAGGGGTAGTGGCATGTAATAAAAATGTACTTCACAAGTGTACCAATGTATGCAACGTACTTTTCTTGTACACTCAAAGTCACTATTTTCACAAATATTCTGTAAATCTGTTATATACAGCATGTAAATGTGTTCCACACACAATATCGAACTTTAAAATTGTGTTTCACCCTGGGTGATCTCAATTCATTTTGTTGGCACTAGTCATCGAATTTTCAAGGGTGGAAAACATTTCACAGGTAAAATGAGTTTAGATGTACAAAGTATGTTGCATGCATTTAAGTGTTTCACAAGTAAAACGAAAGAAACATAAATAACAGTCTCGCAACCAACCTGACATGGTTAGGTTAATTGTATAACTCTGAGCACTGTGGGCAATCATGTGAAGGTGACCAGTAATTTCTTGCCCAGGCATGACGTAGATGGGTTGAGACAAGACACAACGTAGTTGATACCAGTGAGTTGTGGGTGCACCAGGAGCGGTGGTCAGCCACCTTTGTACGGTGCTGTAGGTAAAATTTAATGTATGTTAGTTATTTTGCGGAGATAATCACTTAGTAATAGAGGTGGCAATTTCGACCAATTTACTTACAGCATCAAATGAGTCGATAGAATCAAATTGGTTAAAAGTAGCCCTTTTGATGAATACAATCTTCTATAATGTTTTCTTACAAAAACTAGATTATCATTGTAATAAAATATAGTTTTCAATCATATTGAATAGACTAATTATCCACAAAAATGAATAAAAGAAGAGAACATATTCCAATTTGCGGCAAAAAATTTTACCCAATTTGACCCGTGCCCAACCTGCCCTTAGCCACCACTACTTAAAATGAAAGCTCCGAATTACGTGAAACATAGAAGCTAGCTTATTCACAAATAATTATCACCTGCCATTGAACAGAACATCAAACCAACATGCCAAACCATGTATTCTTGTGCCTACAGAAGCTGTGAATTTCAACGGTATGTCGATTTCATACAAGTCCTCTTCCTGAAAATAGAATTACAAAGCATGCATCTTCATTTAGTGCCAAACAAGAATCAGGCATAAAATATTGTCCTAGTTAAAATTAGGGTTTTTCATGTTTATGTACTCGAGGTTCTATGAGAACTAGTGCACAAGTGTTTTAACTCTGAAGGTCACACTCACGGATGTTTATATTTGAAAGCACATTGCAGTTCTTAAGATAGTCATCACGTAAAACTGCGACATTAAATGGTATTATTAGCAATTAAAAATCTGAGATACCTTCACGGTAGTAAAATTGATGATATGGGAAACAGCAGGAGCCACCAATAATCTTGGATCAAACGCATCAACCACCGGCTGTAAACAGTATCAAAAAAATTCTTACTTGCGATAAGAAAGACAAGCATTTTAAGGACAACCTACATTGACACGGCAACACCTTTTTGTCCTATTAATTTGGATTCTATAGATAAGTCATGCATTAAATATCATTAGAAAAATTATATTGCTAAAATATGAATAATGTTTCTTAATTGAACGACCTACATGATCAAAAGCATTGAATTCACTTGAGGGACTCGAGACCTATTTCCTTTATAGCAATTTCCCCACTAATCTCCTTTTTAACACATCTTAAACGTCCACCTCAATTACAAACCAATCCAGCTGAAGTGGCATCATCACAACTTTTCCCTAACCAATGTCATCCTATAGATTGAATAATTGATCCCAAGTAATAAAACATATGCTTCCTAGCTAAATCATCACCCTGATTCCCTATTAGAATTGCTAGACTTGCAAACATGTAGTCTAATTTTTCATATCTTAAATGTAAATATTGACCCGGCAACACCTTTATATCTAATTATATTTAATTCCATTATAAGTCATGCATTAAAATATCATTAAAAGAATTATATTGCTCAAATGAAAATATTTTTTCTTAATTGAGAGACCGACAAGATCAAAGCATAGAAAGCACTTTAGGTGACTTTTGACTCATTTAATCTATTTCCTTTATAGCTATTTCCCCACTAATCCCCTATTTTACTCGTTTTCATATGTAGGGAATGAAATTGCCACCTCCAATACAAACTAATCCAGCTGAAGTGGCATCTTATCAAAATTTCCCCAACCATTGTCATCCTAAATATATCGAATAATTTATCCAAAGTAATAGAAGATACGCTTCCTACGGTCCTACCTATATCATCACCTCTGATTCCCTATTAGAATTGTTAGACTTGCATTCGTGTACTCTAATTTCTCATATCTTTATTTAAACGGAATATTAATGCTTCCCATTTCCCCGACTCTGCAGTCTGCACGACTGCACTAACATGTTATATGCCACATCAGTCTTAGGATATAGATATGATCTCATCAATTAATATGATATCATCACCGAAAAGTATATAGCACATTCATTATCTTGTATGTCCTATATAAACTCAGCTATAACTTTAATAAATATGTTAAGGGCTAAATATGATAATGCACTACATACAACATTCAACTGAATCAACTCTGTATTTGGATTAAATGGCATGCATCACCATTTGTTCCTGCTCTGATTAATGATACATATACACTTCTCCAGAACCATATTTAAATAATGATAATAGTAATAATAATAGAAACTATATATATGATAATAAAGAATATTTGATATATACACTAATAAACTACTTCCCAAACGACAACTGTCAAAAAGGTATATAAGAAAAGGTTACTGCAGAAACTATCAGATGCTTCTCAGAAGATACATCTATTTTCTACTGTATGCAAGCAAGACAAACCTGTGAAAAGTATCCTTGAAATGCAGTTCCATGTAAAGCTGTCAAATCAACCCCATAATAGTTCTGTTGTTGCCAAAATAGTGCCTGCATGACAAGAATCGAGTATACATCTTATAGCATTACGATATACAAAAAGACCATTATACACCAATAATGATCAGGATACTCTTGAAACAAACATAAAAGAAAACAGAAAAGGAAGAGAGAGAGAGAGAGAGAGAGAGAGAGAGAGAGAGAGAGAGAGAGAGAGAGAGAGAGAACGTAAAGACATTATCAGCCAACAAAAGTCAATACCTTGTTTGCAATTTCAACATATAGATATTCATCGCTGAATGGTGCCATGTGAATTCTACAAAATTAAAAGAACCCTATAAGAAGTATGGACTATTTTGTGAATATTACTTTTCACCAAAAAAAATCTGCATCACATATGTAGACATTTTGAAAGGATTATCAAACTCAGACGATATTATTTGGATTAAATTGGCATATGTAAAAAGAGTCGGGTTTGCATCACATAACATATCCATACCTTCTTGATGAAGCCCACATATTCAAAAAATAAAAATAATAGATAACACAAAAAACGTAAGTATATGAAGTCCACAAAGAAAAAAGGAAGTAAACATGCTAATATATAGTGGATGAAGGCCCCTAGATCTCTTAAATATGTAAATAAAGATGCAAATATGTGTTCAATGGAGCATATAGTCAGACATAAGTCAGTAACTAGAACTTAGTTGTCATACCCCTTTCATAAATCATCAAAATATGAAAATGTATTCGGTCATTATGTCACGAGTCAGATTATAATCACCTTCCGACAGTGGGGAACATTTTCCCATTAGGGACAAGAAATCGATCTCTAGCAATAACATAGGACTCGAGCATTCGTTCATTCACTAACAAGGTACCTGAAAGAAGTAATAGATTATAAGAAACGAGCTTCAGTCATAGCAAGATCTCATATGTAATAAATAGTAGCATACCAATAATAATGGAAGAAAAACTTGACATAATGAACTTACCCATAGGCTCTGAGATCAATATGTCAGCTTTTTCAGGCAATTCTACATCTTCAACTTTGCCCTTAATAACCTACATTTTGATGGCAGTTACCAAGAATAAGGCATCCAATATTACAAATAGCTCCGTTTGTACTAGAAAGAGCACTAACCGTAATTCGCTGTGCCAAGATAGGATTCCCGTCAATAAGTTTCTGAGCATAGTCGGCCATTTCAGATGCTTCCACTGCATAAACATGCTTTGCACCAGCCTAAAATTTGCCAAGAAGGGGAGGGAGCGAGACAAAAGGAACAAAGAGGAAAATTAACAAAGTTTAGTCATTATACTTGACATCATTAATTGTAATGCATGTATATTATAGTAGGAGATGTTTAAATGTGTTTTAATCACTAATCAGGTTTATCTGTTTCCGTAAACCGGCACACAAATTCTGCTTTTGATTAGATGAATATTTAGTAATAAATAGTTTCATACCATGAAAGAAAGAACTGACCATATAAGCTTAAAACTTACCTACTTACCCTGATAACCTATTTAGTAGAATTTGTTACTCCCATATCACAAAACATCTATCCTCTTTCACAAAAATATCTTTTTCTGGTCATCAATTAATTTATATTTTTATCGGACAATCAGAAATTGCGAGCACCCACACATCTAAATACCCAATTATTAAACATTCAAACAGCAAGATTACATCCAAACACTATGGCCATCTGGTTGCAGCTGATTACCTGAGCAGCAAACAATGATAGTATGCCACTTCCAGCACCAACATCAACCACTACCCGGCCGTCAAAATCAACTTGGTTCTCAATAACCGCAGCATAGTATGAACCTAAGAAATAAATATTTATCATGCACTTAGCCTCCATAAATTCCCAAAAAATATATAAAATATAGTAAAAAAGATCATCTGAGCCATGCTTATTGAAATGAATTAGTACATCCTAGAAGCACAATGTGGTACATGTGCCACGAAAAAGAACACGAAGGGGGTATATTGACCTGTCCTCACATAATCCTGCAACATATTTTGCTGATGAAGCAGTTGCCCGTAATAGTGGAAATACATTTTAGCAGAAGATGCTTCTATTTTATCATCAAACTTGCTTTTAGAAGAAGAAACCGTTCCATTTGGTAAAGTTGATCCTGTCAAAGAAACAACGGATAATTAGGTCTGTTTAGTAATCGAAATTGCTGGTTAATATATACACATACATACTATGTATATAGACACGCACACCATAAAAGAAGGTGTTTACAGACCTCGAATATCCACTTCTGTTTTCCATTGCTCAAATGCACCATGGAAGGAGCTACTTTCCTCATCCTCTTTAAATTGAATAGTGATTCCCTTCGAATAAGTTTTCTAATTCAAGAGTGAGAACATTATTTGTCAAAGCCTAGTAACGTACAACATAGTTACCAATAAAAGTTTAAACAGCAACAGATTTTCTTATAAATACGAAAATTGAATATCAACATGTTCTCTCTGAGCGTAAGTATTATAAAAACGTGCTATGAAACATACTAATTTGAAAGTAATACTAACTAATCACATTGTGCATACCTCTTTGATGGTTTCTGAACCTTCTGATACACAAAGTGATTGAAATTCACCTAATCTGAAAAGCTGAAACCCCCAAAACAGTAAGAAGTTACACATGAATGCAAACCCAAAAAAACATAAGTACACTAACAAAAAAAAATTATCCTAGTCATTCAATTATCATTTCTATTCAAGGGACCCGCAAAATAGAAATAAGAAATCAAATAAAATCAATTCGACTGAAGAAAAAAGTGGTTAAATATACAGGTCGAATAGCATATACTTTGCAAGGTGGACTCTGACAAAGGAAGCACTCAATAACAATGTTGCAAAGTTTAAACACATTCCAAGTAATCAGGATAACACAAATCAATAACACAAACAAACCCTAATTTAAAAAATAACACATATGATCAATGCCTGAATACTTAAACTTACCTCAAATAAACTAATGTCCAAACATTAACCATAAATTTTAAAAACTTTAAACAACAAATCAAATAACAGAAGATATATACATATATATGTGTATATTTATACGCATATGTATATGACTATATGTATCTGTATATGTCTACCTGAGTGGTTCGAAGGTCGAATGTAAGAGAATGTTCTCCATCAGTTTCAAGGAAAAATTGAAGCTCCGGGAAACCGGAATCCGACCCGAAAACCGCCGACAACGGTCCGGAAACGAGTTTGGGAGGATTTGATGCGAGCAAAGTAATAGAAGAAACAGTGAAATTCTGGAAGTGTTTCAGATTTTCACTTGGTAGAGTATTCATGGTGGAATTGAAGCTCACTCTGTTTCAGTTTAATGATATAGATTAATTTTGCATATATATATGAATATGTATATGTATATATAGGGTTTAGATATAGGTATTTGTATGTAACTAGTGAGTGTTGGGGGGTGGAAGTGAAATAGAAGCTAGGGTTTATGGGAGTTGAAAGAAAGTGGAGAGATTTAAGGCCGCAATCACTTGCTTGCTTTTCTTCTTTTTCTTTTGTTCTTTGCTTGTTGCCTCACTCTTCATCTTAAAATTAATTTTTCCTAATTTAATTTGCAAAAAACCAAAAATAACAGCTAAAAACAACTAATTTCATACATTTTTTGTAACTTGGTTTAAAAATTAATCATGAAAATAGTTAGGAGTCGTGTACCTTTTGAGTTTTGACGCTTAACACACCTTAGAGAAAATGGACATTTATCTTATATATGTGGCATAACAGGGGTATTATGGAATCGTTTCTGACGCTTTGTCTGGCCACCTTAAAATATGCAGTGATATTTGAACCTTAGACCTCTTGTAATACTATAATGACGTCAACCAATATGTCACATTGGGGATGGTTATTTACCACACAACATGTGTGCGAAAAAGATTGCAATTGATGATGTTATATATGAAGTTGCTAAAGAAACGAGTCTAGTTTGAGCTAGAATGAGCCAATCTAAATAAATTTTGTACGTAGTAGGGAGCTTTTCTTGAGAAGGATTAAAGTGAACATTAATATCAACCTAATTTTTAATTTCCACATATATTATACATAAAGCGTAAAATTGAGTTCAATAAAAAAATTATTTATAATTTACATAAAAAATGAATAAAACGAGACCTCGAGCCAAAAAAAACTCGTTGAAAACACTAAGAAGATTCAAATCTAATAAGAAAATTTAATTACAATTATATATGTATGCACTCATACATATTACTTAAGCTACGGAAACTCGATAATAGCTCAAGTCGAGCTTTTATAAGGTCGAGCTCGGTTAGAAATACATTTCAAGCTCGGTTTTGAGCTCAAGATTGATAAAAGCTATATTCATTTGTAGTCTTAGTTCGATCGAGATAGCAATGGTGTCGATGTGATTGAGATGGTTGTTGAGGTGATGATTCGCTTATGACACAAATTTTCAATAAGG
Source organism: Gnaphalium uliginosum (assembly GCA_963930675.1). Lineage (NCBI taxonomy): Eukaryota > Viridiplantae > Streptophyta > Magnoliopsida > Asterales > Asteraceae > Gnaphalium > Gnaphalium uliginosum. The sequence continues at coordinate 11,108,891 of OZ005684.1, read as the reverse complement.
ACATTTTTTTGTTTAATGCAATGTACTTGTGAGGGTAAAATTAATAAGGGAAATGTTAGTGAATTTTTGTATTGTGTCGATGGTTAAAAATATGAGTATTGTAAGATTACATGGAATGAAAATGTGTACTCTATAAAACATTGAAAAGTAAATAAACAAATGGTTGTGACTTAATTTCCTTAATCTCAAAGGGTGTTATATATACAACAAATATTTTGATGGATACACCAAAAGTATGCATTACAGTGTTGTACAGTACTGCTTCGTAATGCATAAATGTTGATGTATGAATCAAAATATTTATTGTATTTATCACTAGCCAATCTCAAAATATGAGGTTAGATACTAATATTGTTAAATCATAACAAATCATACGTGTCAATCAACCATTCAATTACAATGTTTAGATTTTTCATGTCACCTTTATCCTATGTTTCCGTGTTCAAATTTAATTACCTTATTGTAGAACTCATCTATAATTGGATTAAAGTCGACTAGCTTATTTTGACCTCTAGATATTTTATAATAGTCGACACTTAATTAAGTATTCTCAATTACATTCAAAAGATAACTTTATAATAAGCGAGACTTTACTAAACAAGAAAAGCCCCTTCTATCTATCTTACTAGTAAAGCGCTAACGCGCGCCCTGCAATCAAACTCAAGTTTCGCCTTGATCGATACGACAATCTTACTAATAGAAAGGGTCAAAATGCGCTCAAGCAACCTATCTTATTAATATAATAAGAATTAAGGGCCTGTCTTAGCCCTATTGTTGTAAAGCTACAACTCTAAAGCCGCTCTTACCTTTTATGTTTTTAGTAAAGGGTCTTTTTAATAAGGCTCACGCTAGGTGCTCACGTTTTTTGGCTTCCCTAAAATAAATTGCAGATTTTTAAGTTGGTTATGTTTTACTAATCGAACATACTATATTCATACCACTACTACAGAAACAGGCAACCGCGATGGAATTTTGTGACGGAGACCAACATGTGGCAAATTTGTGACGCATTTGTCCCTGTTTTGCGACGATATCAAGCAAGAAAAAAAGTCAAACGTTTGACTAACTTTTGTGTCATATTCAATGTTTTGAAAACCGGTTCAACCGGTCCGGTCCGACCGGTTGAACCGGGGAAATCAAGGTTTCCGGTCCATATAAAACCGGTTTTAAGTCATTTTTGGAAATTGGTTGAACCGGCCGGTTCACCAGTTGAACCGGGTTGAGCCGGAAACCGAACCGGATTTTGAACCGGTTTACACTTTTTTTTTGTTTTTATTTTTTTGTGTTTTTTTTGTTTTTTTTTTCTTTCTTATGTTTTGTTTATTTATTTATTATAAGAATCTAGTAATAATACACATTTTAAATAGCATATGTAACTAAAAAGGTCAAAATCGAAACAAAAACTAAAGTTTTTATATATAATTCATCAAACCGGTTGAACCGGTTGAATCAGCGGTCCAACCGGTCCGACGGGAACCGAGTCTCTTTCCGGTTCAATTAAAAAACCGGTTATCAAAACATCGGTCATATTAATGTCCTATTTGCGACGGTTATGAAAAAGTCAAATGTTTGACTAACTTTTGTAACGGATCAGTGTCCAATTTGCGACGTCATGTATTTATAAATATTAATAAATCGGTCGCTAAGTTAAAGTAAAACAATAAAATCATAAAAAAGTCAAACGTTTGACCAACTTTTGTGACGGATTAGTTTCAAATTTGCGACGACTTGTATATGAAAATAGTTATATAAACGTATTTGTAGCAAATCGGTCGCCAAATTTAAACAAACAATTGTTGGTGCATAATGTTTATCAGTCATTTGGTCAAACATTTATAATTGTCAAAGTCAATTAGTCTAAGTATGTGAAGTGTTGAGTTTGTATGTTCGAGTCTGTAATCGAAATGTAAATATAGAATATACAAAATATATTGTTTAGGCGACACAGAGCCTGTGTCGCTATAGCGACACAATGGGTTGTGTCGCAATGGGCTGGGTCTGCGACATAGGGCTTGTGTCGCAGGGTCCAGTAGGGTTTGTATAAATAGAGAGTTAGAGTTTATGTTTTAGGTTGATCAAACCCTAGAGAGAGATAGAGATACGGCAGAGAGTGTGAGAGGGAGAGAGTTTGTGATTTGCAATCGTTATTCTTCAAGTGTTAATATATACGAGAAGATTATAAAATCATTGTGTTTGTGCTTACGTTTAAATTACTTGATTGATTGTTTCTGACTTTCAATTGAGTAAAACAACAAGTCGAGATCCTAGAATAGGGAACCAACAACGATAAAAAAAAAATAAATGGAAATAAATGATCGTCGCAAATATGTCGCAACCGATTCTCATAACTCTAACACCTTATTCTCTAAATATGTAGCAAATGCGTCGCAAAACAATAAAATTTTACATATTTGCTACATAATGTTTCCCATTTTTGTGTTTTCTTGACAATACAAGAACAAATAAAAACATGCGAACATCAAATATGCGTTTTTATAAGTATAAAATATGAAAGATACAAATATAAATATTTAAGTATGTTTGTTGCTATGTTTGTATAACTAATAACATATATAAGTGTCGCACCCCCAAATTATGATGCAGCGGAAGTCGGGTCGGGGCGCGACTAATCAGAAATCATTACACAAAGTCACCACGAACGACCACTATATGCGTCGCTTAGAAAACAGTACAAAAGTATTACATTGATAAGCCAAATGTTTTACACCAATTTATGAGTTCGCGAATAGTCCGAGAGATTCTAATACATAACTAATATTACAAAATAGTAATGCAAGGAAAATCTCCGATGTTTGTAAATCATGCGACTCGAGCTATTGTGTCCTGGAGTAATCCTACTCCTGTTGTGAACCTGAGAATACATACTAAAATGGTCAACAATAATGTTGGTGAGTTCATAGGTTTAGATATCAAAATATAAATGTGAACCACGAGATTTCCATGTTTGTTTGTATCGTAAAACTACGATAAATAAATGTATACTACTGCCATGAGCTCATAGTCCGAAGCTTAACCAATATGAGTTTGCCTCCTGCAGATGCCTAATCCAGAACATCCGTATGAACAAATAATAATGCGCCCGTTTGACCAGTTAGAGCTACTAACCCGGACGGGGATGGTCAATCCCAAATAGATCTATTCATTAATACTCGCGCTAAGATCCATACTAACGAAACTATGATGTGTAGAGGACTTTTGTGTGGATTATGAAAGTGAAACTCATGCAATCCGTATATGTGTAAATCTGTACTCGTGTTCATGAAAATAGTGCATGTATTCTCACCCCAATAGTTAAAACAGTAAAAGTGGGGCTATGAGACTCACCTGAGTCTTGAAAGCGGGCGTTTAAGTTAATAAACGTTTATCCAAAGTGTAACCTTCTGGCGCCCTAAACGCACAAGGTTATGTGTGAGTGAATGTCTCAAAAGATCATTCATGCTAGTTGTCCACTCAACTAGTTACGTTAAATGTTGTTTGTTCTATGATTACGTTTAGAAAAACATGTACGGCCCGTTGGTGAAGAGTTCGAAGTGATATTAATTCTCAAATTAATATTTTTATGTTTGTTTTGTGTTTTAATTTGATAAGGTAAACATACCTTAGGTGTTTCCAAGTTGTCTCTGTATGTATTTAACATTAGTGTCTCAAACATAAAATAGAGTAGCGAACTTGTGATATGTTCGCTAGTGAATATGTTCGCCCGTTAGTGCTGCCGGTTGATTATTCAAGTTTCAAGTTATTACTGTTAGTTTAGTGTTCAATAGTTAACACTGTTGATTAATGCGTCACTAGGGTTTATACTATTGGCTAGTGCGACACTAAGGTTAATGCGACGCTAAGGCTAGTGTCGCTAGTTAATACTGTTGGTCTTTATGTCGCTAGTTAGTACTGTTAGTGTAAGTGTTGCGACACAAGGGTAGTGTCGTAGTTTAATACTGCTAGTTATAAATGTTGCGACACAAAGGTAGTGTCGCGGGTTTGAAATGCTCGTTGTGAATGTTGCGATACTCGGGTTGTGTCGCATCGAGTTTCTACTACTCACTTAGTTTCCACTGTTATTACTGTGGGTATGTTTTACTCGGTTACCACTGTTTCCACTGCTAGCACGTTTTCCTTTACTACTACTGTTAGCACTTTTCCTCGGTTACTACTGCTAGTTCATTTCCTTGGTTACCACTGCTAGTTCATTTCCTTAGTTACCACTGCTAGTTAGTTTCTTAGTTACCACTGTTAGTTCGTTTCTTAGTTACCACTGCTAGTTCATTTCTTTAATTACCACTGCTAGTTAGTTTCTTAGTTACCATTGTTAGTTCATTTCCTTAGTTACCACTGTTAGTTCATTTCCTTAGTTACCACTGCTAGTTAGTTTCTTAGTTGCCACTATTAGTTAATTTCCTTAGTTACCACTGCTAGTTAGTTTCTTAGTTACCACTGTTAGTTCATTTCCTTAGTTACCACTGCTAGTTAGTTTCTTAGTTACCACTGTTAATTCATTTCCTTAGTTACCACTGCTAGTTAGTTTCTTAGTTACCACTGTTAGTTCATTTCCTTAGTTACCACTGCTACCCTCGTTTCCACTGCTACCCTCGTTTCCACTGCTCGTTATTAGTTTCTACTGTTTGTTTCTGAAATTCATTTTTGTTCGAGGGTTTTGATTAAATGAGTTTGCTTTGGTCCCGAAACTATTACAAGACAAATATCAATATTTTTGCACTCGTAACAAGTAAGTTTTCATATATTTTGGTAATCCCGAAAGTGTTCGATTTTTGGCACAGGAATACAAACGATTCTCTGGTAGATTTAAAATGTTCGTTTTAGGGTAACTTCGAGTGGGTTTCCAGTTTAAACTTTGTGAGTGAACTTACTAGCATGTTAGATCAACAAAATCTTACGAATAACAAAATAGGTTGAGAAAAGTGTGTTCTTACCCGAAATATGTGTGACGAACGAGATGTGTAGGAAAATGGTGAAGCTTGACTCCTTGTTACCAGTAAGTTCTCTTGTGATTTTTGGTGAGAATTGAGAGTAAAAGTGAAGATGGGAGGATTTCTGGTTGTGGTTGCCGTGAGGAGAGAAAATGAGAGAAAGTTTTGGGTAAAGTTCTGAAAGTTTTGACCAATGAAGGGTTAAGTTGTGTGTGTAAGTAACCAAAATGATGATATTCCATTGGGAGATGTGGGGGCCGGCCTAGGAAGTCTTGGGCTTGCAGAACTTTTATCCAAGGTGGGCTCCACCCGATTTCCCCACTTACCCAATTTATTTAATTGTTTGTTTGGTTTAAAGGAATTTTTATATTAACATTTGAGTTCTGCTTTTATTTGTCGGGCGCGATCCGCGTGTTTGCGTTACTTACAATGCATACAAGGTATCATTATAATATAAGTTAAATAACGACCAATTATCATCGTTACGTTATTTAAGAAGAGTTTTTCACCAACGTCCGTATTTATCGGGTCGGATTTCATCCGATTGAAATTGCGTAATTAAAATTTAATTACGTACGTGCGTATAATACAATATACAAAGTGTTACCGTAATTAGTCCTATTTCACACTAATTACAAGTAGTAATTACCTATCTTAGGCAATAAATGATGGCCTAAATCGCCGGGTGTCACAATAAGTCTTATGTGTCCGTTCCATTTTATATTTTTTAAGTACTAATTTTTACATATAGTACCGTTAATGAAGGTTTGTGCGCGTAATTTTTAAGAAATAACTTTTTAATAAATTAAAAGACAAGAATTTGTAGCAAATTCGTCACAAATACGTATAAAATTGCAACCGATTTGCTACAGAAGCTTTCGAGTTTTTGCCTTTTTTTGATCGTAGAACCACAAATAGACACATACGAGCATCTATTATGTGTTTATATGAGTATAACGTATGAAAAATACGATTTTGTTAATTTAATATGTTTGTTATTATGTACGTCCTAAGTACTAACAAATATGCATATATCATTCTTATATGCCGACGTTGATATAAATCCATACTTATATATAGATATGTATATTCATTCACTTTATATATTTTTTTACATACTTATTTAAGGATAGAGTAATATAAAAGAAAGTAAGTGTCCTTATTTACCTCAATTCAGGTACCATGGGACGTAGTACAGCTGGAAAAGGGAAGAGAGGTCAGAGTAGCAGCAGCACTGGTGGTGGACGTGGTGGTCGTGGTGGAGGTGGTAGACATGGTGCATCAGGTGGACGTGAGGTTGGACGCGAAGTTTCTGAGGAGTCAGTTTAGGAGCTGATTTGATCCCCGATCAGATTGTAGAAGGATTGGAAGATGCTCAAATTAGTTCGGATGAGGAGGAGTCTGAGCAGACCCGACGTGGGTCAAATATCCTGACGCCGTTGCCAGCACAATCAGATCGCACACTGATCTGGTTAAATGGAGATGAGTATGTCTTTGTTTAAATCATGTTTATATGTATTTCAAAAAAGTATTATAAATCCATAATTGTGTTGCTTTGTTTCTATATGTAGATTTAGCCATCAAAAAGAATGTAGCCGCGAGATCACAAGCAGTGTCAAAAGCACGTATCGTGGTGCTTGGAGAAACTGGGCTGATATCCCCGAAACCAACCGTGATCGAATGTGGAGGCGTTTTCAGGTTTGTGCATACCGATATAAGTTCATAAACCAAATATTTTTTATACTTTATAGAAAAACAACTTTTATTAAATCACCAAAACATGTAACATTTGTTAATAATTATTTGAATATATATGACTCTTTACTTGTATTTCTGTAAATAATAATTATTCGACTATTTACGACTCTTTACTTGTATGGTCACTTCCACTGGTGTAGTGAACTTGAAGTTCAGATTCGCAAATGTTGGGAATTTCAAATACGAAAAAGATTTAGGGATATGCTAAGGAGGGCTCGGGAAAGTGCAATCAGAGCTGTGAGGGGTAATGGTTGTGAAGTCGGGGATGCTTATTCTCTTATTATTCCTCATAACCCAAGTTGGTTGAGACAAGAATATTGGGAGCCACTGGTGGAGCGTTGGAATACTGATGCATGGAAAAAATTGTCCAACCAAAACAAAAGGAATCGTGCAAAATTAATAGGTGGACATCATACGTGTGGTTCACGGAGCTATATTAGTACTCGGACTAATTTGGTAACAACATTTAAATTGTCCACTTTTATTATATATAATCAATAACCAAATATTAATATTTTAGCATCTATTGAATTTTATTTGTAGCAAAATCTTCTGGGACGTTCTCTAAGGTCCTCTGAGTTCTTTACTCAAACACATACAAAGAAAGGTTCAAGGCCATTTGAGTATGTGTTAAGGGCGAGCAGGTTTGGGGCTGGTGGGTCTGGTGTTGGCGGGACTGGTGCTGGCGGGTCTGGTGCTGGCGGGTCAGGGGCTGGCGGGTCAGGGGCTGGCGGGTCAGGTGAGGGAGGGTCTCAAGCAGATGAACTCGTGTGGGTTGACGAGAGAGCCCGTTAACATGTTGTAAGTTTTGTTTAGCTCTTTGCAATTTGTATAGTGTGATGAAACAATATTTTGCAGTTTTTATTTATAGTTTTTGCAGTTTATCATACTCTCTTTTTTACAGTTTTACAGTTTCTTTATGAAGTTTTTTCAGTTTTTTGGTATTTTACAGAAGTTTTTTAATGTTACTGTTTTCTTATAGTTTTTTAATATAGTTAACTTAGGCTAAATTACATCTTGTTATATTGATCATAGGAAACTTATCAAAGGTTGATGATTGATAAGTATGGCGAGGATCTTGACAATCACCCATATCATGACCAAGAACTATGGGTAATTGCTGCCGGTGGATGGAAAAAGGGGGCTTTATATGGGTCAAGTGACACAACTGATCCCGTTTTTATGCTAACGGGAGTTCGTTCACAGTCGGATGCCACTAATTCTCAGTATTCGCACCCGGCAGAGATGCAGGTCAGTATACTATTCTATATAATGCTTGTTTATTTGTACCATAGTGCGTTTCATTTCTAACAACTTGTATATAAATTTAGATAACTTTTTGCTTGTGAATATAAATGTGTGTAAACTGTTTGTATGTGAGTATGTAAACTGTCTGTAGGTAAACTGTGTATATGTAGGTAAACTGTGAGTATGTGTGTATATGTAAAATGTGTTTGTAAACTGTTTGTATGTGTGTTTGTTTGTGAACATATAAACTGTTTGTGAATATATAAAATGTTTGTAAATGTATATGCAATTCATGTAGTTGGCATTTGTATAAACATATACTTTATTTCTAATAAACTTGACCCGAATAACCCAAAAGTCGACCAACTCACCCTAATTACACCTTGGTTTTATGTCTTAACTGAATACAAGTGTTTATGGTTTATAGGTTGAGCAATTGACAAGGACGGTGGAGGAGATTACGCAAGAAAGAGATGTAGAAAGGCGTGAGCGAGAGAGGTTAGCTCAAGAACTAGCCGACTTTCAAAAGGAAACGAATGAAAAGCTTGCCCAACTGTTTGCTCGATTTCCCCAAGGCCCTCCTAGCCCTTCGGGCTCTTCTAACCTCTAAATTGTTGTAAAAAGTTAGGTATTCAAAGTACCGTGTCGGTAAACATTGTTTGAACTTTAAACTACCATGCGGTAACTTTAATTTTTGTGATGTCCCCAAGGCCCTCTGAGCACTCCGGACCCTTCTAACCTCTAAGCTGTCGTAGTATGTGTAGGTGTTAAAAGTACCGTGTCGGTAAACATTGTTTGAACTTTAAACCGCCGTACAGTAACTTTAATTTTTGTTGGAATGTTCGAAGCTCCACTTTAGTGGTCTATTTTATATATGTTATTGGGGTTGTATTGAAAATCTGCAGGTTTTGAGGTTATATTATTTGGGCTGTATTTTATATATAATCCTGCTTTACAAAAATCTCTAGGTTTTGTGGCGGAATAGCGACATCTACTGATACAGTACAGCATTCCGTCGCAATATCCTTTAGGTGTGTCGCCAAAAAAACCCATCAGAATTGTGTTGCAAAAATTCTGTCGCTAATTAGTAGTCCGTCATAAGTCTCGTTTTTTATTGCCACATCAATCTGTCGCGAATTAGTTTGTCGCAAGTCTGTCGTTGTTTATTGCCACGTCAATCTGTCGCAAATTAGTCTGCCGCAAGTCTGTCGTTGTATTTTGCCACATCAAACTGTCGCAAATTACAGTGGCAATACAGTCGGTAATTCGGACTTGTATAAGTTTTAAAAAGTCATTTTCTCACAGTTTTGCGACGGGCTATTTCCGACGCAAAGTTTCATATCCGTAGCAATCGTCGTCGCAAATGACAGTTGTCACCCATTTTATACTCTCAGACAATTTCCGTCGCAAAATAGTCGCAGCAGGCCTATAGTCACGGATTTGCGACATATTTGTCCGTCGCCGTTGGTCTTTCCTGTTGTAGTATACAATTGCATCTTAGAATACCATCTTATATTAACCATTGTCAATTATCAATGATCTCGCTAGTTATAAATTCTTAGGCATTGAGATATGTATTTTTCACCTTGTCGAACATTAGTTATCGTCGGTGCACATGATGATGATAATGGTGATGTTTGATTGTGTATTTTACAAACACATGCATTATCATGTCTTCGACAAAAAAAATGAGTGTATGCCTTACTATATATATCTTCATAGTATAGTATTATGATCATACGTTTAGATTCACCATTTACCATCTAAAATTTCCAAAATAATTAAATATCCACCATACAAACAGGACAAGCAACATGTGTACTAAATATGACAAACCAAACAACAATTCTAACATATATATATATATATATATATATATATATATATATATATATATATACTAGTTTTTATACGGCTAATAATAAATTAGATTATTAAAAATCAAAAAGAGAAAATTTATAAGTAAAACATCGATCGAGTATTACGTTACATGCACCAATTTGACTTTTACATAGAAAGATAAATAATTTACTTACTCGAGCATCTTATATAATTAAATAGAGTTCTTTCCAAAGGCAATAGACATTTTGACTTACCTGAACTCATCATAAGTTACCCATTACATAACTTGCTAGACTCGTACATTTTGTCCCTGTACAATCTAGTTCGACCTCATTTACATATTTCGCCTATTTTAGATTCAAATAATGAAATAAATTATCTACCGGTGACTATTTTGTAGGAGGGATAATAGGTAGTCACTATGATTTCAATTTGAGTGACACGTAGGATTTTTTGAGAAGATGTGATAATGACAAATTGGATTTTTGTTTATATGTCAAAGAGATAGAACTTCCACATAGAAAAGATACTATCATCTATTAGTGAGATATGTATATATATATATATATATACTAGCTTTGAAACTCGTGTACACACGAACCGTTTGCTTTTAGTATGATATCACACTAGATTTTTGAAACGTCCCAGATTTTTTTTTTTTTTATACTCAATTTAAATTCTCAAAAAAAACACTTTATATATTAATATAAAGTGACAACCACATTGTTTAACACAAAACATACATTTTATCTTTACAAAATATCACACGTTAATATAGAGCATGATTTATGAGTTCCTCCTCTTACTATCTTGACATAGTAAGTCCATCACTAGTAGCCCTCGGGTCGCTTGCCCGGATCCCCACCCTTCATTCCTCTTGACGTACCTATCACACACAACAATCAACACGTAAGCATTTTGCTTAGTAAGCACAGGAAAGGTACATTCACATATAAATAATTTAGCACAATTGATCACTCAGCAATTGCCCGCTCAACTCATACGGCTAGGCACAATTGATCACTCAGCAATTGGCCCTTATGGGTACAATTGATCACTCAGCAATTGACCATTCAACTCATACAGCTGGGCACAATTGATCACTCAGCAACTGGCCCTTATGGGTACAATTGATCACTCAGCAATTGACCATTCCACTCATACAGCTGGGCACAATTGATCACTCAACAATTGGCCTATTAACTCAATCTCCCTGGCACAATTGATCACTCAGCAATAGGCCTCTTAACTCAATCTCATAGGCACAATTGTTCACTCAGCAATAGGCCTCTTAACTCAATCTCATATTTGTAATACAATCGGTATTAACATAATCAACCAATTAAATTATTTATATTCCTACTACTTACCTCGAAGGCGACGTTCAGATATTCACAACTCGCTATCCGAAATACCTGTCGAGACATTCATATTAATCAACTTTTATTAACCTCTGCGACACTACCCCCTTGTGTCGCTACACTTCCTGGCGACACTAACTTAGTGTCGCACATCACACTATTGCGACACAACCTGCGACACAACCTCTTAATGTCGCTAAAACAACAATTACAACTAACAGTGGAAACAAGCGACACAAGCTGCGACACAATCTCTTAGTGTCGCTATAGTAACAGTTGTAACTAGCAGTAGAAACTTAGCGACACAAGTCGCGACATTAACTCTTTGTGTCGCTAAAGCAACAGTATTAATTTGTGACACTACTGCGACACAAGCCTTGTGTCGCAATGACGAACAGAACAACAGAACTCTTCTGCAATTAACAAGCTTTTGGGTGATCTCAACACCCTAATTTCGAACCAGTTTCAATGGTTAATCATCATATACACCCAAACCAGTTAAAAACACATTTCAACTCATTTTAATCAACACAACACTTTACCCCCAAATTACTCATTTTAAACTCAATTAAAACTCACTCTTTCATCCCTTCTTACTCAAATTAACCTCATTTTCAACCGGGGTTTTAGGTTTCTTACCTGCAATTGCAAAGAAACACCTTCCAACATCACCCTTCAAGCTTAATTTGACTCTCTTTTTTGTTTCCTTTCTTTTCTCTCACTAAAAACACACACACACACACATTTGTGAACGAACTGAGATGTTTTACTGCTTTCTGGAATGTTTTAGAATGTGTATTATGTTTAATTTCACACGAAGTTACACAAATTACCCCTACTAACCGCCTTTCAGCCCGACACTGCGACACAAGCCTTGTGTCGCACTGGGCTTTGTGTCGCTACCTGCGACACTAGCCCTGGTGTCGTATAACAGCACACAACAACAATTTTAACGAATTTCGGGGTGTTACAATTTTCAGCATTTCGACAACTAAGTGAAACATTGATTAATTAGTTTTTGTCTGTTATATTATAAATATTAGTAATACTAATATTTATATAATTAAGTATCGATTAACAATCATGCACAAAAATATTTCGAATCTTCTTATGTTGAATCCAACATAAGAACTCATATTCACTTGCACATTAACGTTTTATAACATGTCAAAATCTAAGAATTCAGATATTAGATAAGAAGTTGTGATACATAGTAACAATTATATATTTTCTATTATCTACACAGTTTATTATTACCATCGATTACATGCTCCGTCTAAAAAAAAAAAATCACCGTCAAAAGATTTCAAGACATGTTAGGTAAATGTAATTTTTGTTTTTATATTAAGATATTTGTGACTTGAAACTTTTTAACAAGGAGTAATTAATGAGGGTAAATAAGGAGTTTGATAATTTTAAAAATTATTTTTTATTAAAATGAATAACTTTTTTGGGAAAAATAAAATAATAACGTGTGCATTTTTTAGACGAATAAAGTAATAAATAATAAAACTAACTATAAATTGAATGAATAATAGAAAAGTAATGACGTGTTCTTGATTATAGATAAATATTCATCACACGGTAGCATTGATGAACCATACTATCACCAAATAAAACAAAAACTGAATCATATCCAGCGCAAACTTGCAATTACAATCACTACCTTCGGAAGTAAGTTATATAAATAATAGTTAATAATAAAGAAATTCAAAAAGAAAATTTTTTAGTAGGTTGATTAAACTCATATGTAAAATAATTGTACACAAATCTCCATGGAATATGAATTTTTATATCATGGATGTTGAAAGGACAACATCAAAATTACATGAGATTGAAATTAAAAATTAAGAATTAAATGAAATACATAAATACATGATGTTAACTTAAAAAGAATTTGAATTGTTTCGGGGAGTAAAAAATAAAAGAGTACTCGTAATAGTTTTTTATAGCCAGAAAAATTAATAAAATATATTTTCTATAATTACTTGTTAGAATATGATATAATTTTCAAATTATTGTAGAATACATGATTGATTTGGATACGTTGTTATTATTTATTTGTATTTTATTAAATTATTAATTATTTTTTATGACATCATTAAGGCCTAAATTTTAGTTAATTGAATAAAATTAAAGAATTTAATTGGGTAATTGAAATTTTGATTATATCATTACCCGTTTCCTATATTACATTTATATTTAAGATTAAGATATAGAAAGAGAGAAAGAGTTGATATTTTATGAAATTTACATCAGTATGGTGACTCAATCATAAAAAGTTTAAATTGATAAGAGATAACAGTGAAGTTTATTTTAGACATCAAACTCTGGACATGTTTAAAGTTATAAGGTTGTAATATTTATTTTTAGTTTATTGAATTTTATAATTTTAACTTCAAAGGTCTGCCTACGTAATGTTAAGTTGACTTCATTGTAATTTTTATTTATTTAATCATATTATACTATACATTTACATGCATACAATCACCAAAGTAATTGTTCATTATTCATAACCTATTAACACACACACAAAAAGATAAAAAATAAAAATACCATAGCAACTCAATGATATATTATATATTAACGTCTCACAAATTTTGTTAAGGTCTAGCTTTTTGTTTATTTTCTCTTTGCCTTTTAATTATATGCTCATTTTTTTAGAAAACAAAACACGAAACAAATATTCATGTTCTTTTCCTACATTAGTGTGATCAGATTATATAGATATATCATATTGATTGATTAAATAAAATAATTATTATAACCATTCCTAAAATTCTTATTTTCTACTAATTTGCTAAATATGGTTTATTAGTCATATATGATTTAAACAAATAATTAAAAGTGTTACAATATTTTTTTTATCTTTTTTCTTTTCTCTTTACCTTTTAATTACATGATCTTTTTATTAAAAAAAAGAACACAAAATAAATATGTCATATGTTCTTTACACTACATTAATTAGCATATGTAATCAAATTTTAAAAATTTATCCTATTAGTTAAATAAAATAACTATTGTGACTATCCATGAAATTCATATTTTCTATTAATAGCTAAATATGTCTTATTAGTCATATATGTTTTAAACAAATAATTAAAAGTTTATATATATGTTACAAAACTTTTATTTGTATAATCCTTTTTATTTTATCAAAAGTCATAAATATTTTATATATAAATTTAAATTTAGAGTTTGAAAATCAACATGTTAGAACTAGATATTAACTAATCTATGCATAAAAAGAAAAAAGATTATTTAAATGAAATTTAAACAACTAAATGTATGTAAAGTACGAAAAACAGTAAATGATATGGATTATAGAAATGAAATATGGACCAAGAAGATTATGATGGTGAATAGGTGTAGAAGTTTAATTTAATTTTTGTTACTTGCATAAAAATATCCCATATAACCTGCTTATAGAACTCAAAACAATTGCCAATCGGTTGTATTGATATATATTATAGTATTGTTATGTAGTATGATAAAATTAAATTCTAGTTTCACTTAGTATTCTTGAAAAATAATCTTATCCAAATTTTCAGTTACTTGAAATAAAAATATTGGTTACACTGAAACCTAGATGATTCGAATTCAATGAGTCAATTTTTGTGATTATTCACGCTGTCGGGTCGACAAAAATTACATAATATTTACACTTTTATAAGTATAAATAAGACCAATCGACCAAACTAAAGAAGTATTACTCTCGAACATCTAAACATGTATATTTTTAGAACCCGTCGCAATGTGCGGGTGAAAAAACTCGTATACATACATTACACACATTTATTATGGTATAATAACGTTATATGTTATAAACATGCACACAACCTATTACCAATCTAATAGATGTGCAATAATCCATAACTTCTTTTTCGAAGTCGTCCATCAAACAGATTTTACACTAGTTTTATATAAAAATGTATGTAACTAATCAAATCAAAATTCTTAATACACTACAGTCTATATCTATATACATCATTAATTAATTTTTTAATACCACAAGGCAATGACAAAATACATTCCACAAAAAGGGCATACAAAATATGTTATGGATCATTACCATATATGCCTGAAATTACAAGTTTAGAAGCATGTCTAAACATTTATTATCGACACATTTTTACATTTACCAATAACTTTACATGTACATATGTACCAATCATTTTATTAGAAATGCGTACATTTAAATCTATATTTTAGATATATCTATCATTTTTGATGTTACATGGTATACACGATAATGTTATACTACTAATGCTCATAATTATTTTGGCCCCATTTTATGTTCCCCTGTGTTCACATCAAATATGATCGAGTGACATTGTGAGTAGGGCTCTGCCGAAAGCTTATCATTTATATTTATTTGACTTGATTTGATCTTTTTGTTATGTTTACGATTATTTAATTTAGGAAAGTCAACATATAATGTTGACTATAAATGTGTTAAGGTCATAGAACTTATGTTAAGGTCTAACAAGGCTAGACTATCAAACCGGGACAATATATATAAAAAAATATGTGTTACATCTAAAAAACTTAGGTGCAAATATTAAAAATAGTTTAATTGAGCTAGATTTTAAATATTTTGTTAACCTATGACCGTTTCATATGAAAATTTAAAAGGTCTCTATAGGGGTGTTTGGGATCGCTTATTTAAACACTTATTGCTTATTTTAACGACAGATAAGCCAATACTAATCAAAGCGACCCATTGACTCGAATCCAGTTTCATCAAGCGTCTAATGTTGAACATACGTTGAACATACGCAGGACAAACTGTAACCACCATGTGCAGTTTCAGTTAATATTAGATCCACATCATGCTGATTTCTTATCGAGCACTCACTGTATTATTGAATCCTAAACCTACCCATTGACTTTAATCCAACAAAGCTATATAATAACAAGAATAATTTTTCAAATTTTCATCAATCAAGATCTCATCTGAGTTTTAGCCAGGTCAACCATCATTGCATTGAATCAAGATCTCATTTGAGTAGAGACTACATGATCACCATGTTCTCTAATTTAACAAGCGTGAGGTATGATGCAAGCCTGACAACAACTTTGTAATATAAAAGATTAAAAACCTCTTAAAACAAACTATTTTCTGTTGCATGCTAACTCCTATTTTCTGCTTCTTTTACCACTACAAACAGTCTCACATTTTCATGACCTAAAGTCTTTAGTAGCAACTAGCAAGAAAGATGAAGACATTTCTAAATTGATGCCCAGATGCTAATTACTTTTTCCCAATCTTTAAGTTGATATTCTTTCTTCAGTTGGACCATTCATTCGTTTGACAAGCGATATTATTATTCCGATTGCTAAAAGTGGTGTCCAAGATCCTCAATTATAGATGCTACACCAGCTTTACGTATATGCTATGATCTTACCTTATAAGCCAAACCAGCGAACGGATTTGCTGCAATTAAGGCATGATCATTTATTATATACAGTATTAATCTGTTCCCATTAATAACTAAAATTTGTGTTTAAAGTTTTCCATCATAAACTCAGTCAGGATCAAGTTAAAGAACCAAATGATAAGAAAAAATCTGGCAATAACAAAGCATCATACTACCGAGATTGAACCAACTTATCTCTGAAATAATTAGAAACAATTTCAGAATGCTTAAGTTACAAGTTACAAAGAACAAGCTACAATAGTCTAGATCATAAACACGTAATAAAAGTTGGCTCAAGCTATTTGTTTGCCTTTCATATAAAATAAACTTGGCTAATAACAAGGAAAATTTCAATACAATCAACAGGCTATGACATTTGACAAATAAAAGAACGATACAAAATCCAAAAGTATCATAACTTAGAGCACCATACCAATTCGTGAGTGGAAACAACAAACTAATTCAAATATCAAGACCTATCCAGTACGTACTCAAGACGATGATACCTTAACAGCTTTATATGTAGGGTGAAGCAAACCAAGCTCATCCTTCACTTCAAGAGGATTACTACTATCATTTCTCGTTCGTTTCACCCTCCTACTAGCAAGTGACTTATGAGTAAATCCATACATCTGCAAAATCTGATTATCTCCAAAATTAAACGCACGATCCATTTGTTTCAAACATCTTTCAACAGGGTAATCACCGAATTTCCCACAAGGCTTACAACCGACAAAGTGAGTAACAAGTGGCCATCTATGATCACCAAGACCAGGATGGTAACTTGCAATCATTTCCTCGTATTTATCAACCAAAATTCCCCAATAACCATGAAGATAATAATGATTCTCCAAATAAACCTTATTCGCCCATCTATCCTTCTGCGAAGCCAATATCCAAACCATCGCAGACTGATCATCCGCTTCAAAAACGGGTCGATCTTTAAGCTCTCTAGTCAAAAGTTTCCCTGCTTCAGTCCTAATCTTCCCTTTCGGGCCCATCGGAGCCCAAACGTCCAGCAAATCCAATGACCACTGACAATTTCTCAACAAGAAACTACCCGTATTCAACCCAATCCAATTCTTTTCGTCATACACCATTTCATTCCAACCGTGCAGCACCAAGTTTCGATCTTTATAGCGTTCCCACGGTACCTCAAATGCCATATCAGTAAACATAGCATCACTATCCATCCACCATAAAAACTCAACTTCAGGATGACTTAACAAAAGTTTCCTAATCAATGGCAATTTCGCCCAAAATCCCGCCATTTCCGCATCAAGTAATGCCATATTATAGAATATCTCAATCCCATGAACCCTACAATAATCAATCTTATTCTTGATTGACTTCAACAGATAATGATCACCAACCGGATTCTCACACGGTTTCGGCGATGACCCAGTTACCAACAACACCCTGGGTTTATTCTCATTAAGAAAATTAGGAAAACTGGGGTTTTGTTTCAACCATTCACCTCTTTGTTCATCCCAATCAGAAATCTTAGGTCCAATACTATAAGGCAGATTAGGATCCTTTTTCACATCATCTTCTTCATCAACAAATAATTTATTAATATCAAATTCAGCATAATTATTACTACTCTCAGACGACGTCGTTTCAGTTTGTAATTCTTCTAAAACACGGCGAGGCTCAGCGCGCTTACCTCGATACTGATAAAACGTTTCTCGGATCTCTTTAAAATCCTGCTCCGGTGTACCAAATTTCCCGGCACCGAGGTTGCCACGTAGGACAACGATCGTGAGAACCAAACACAAAATTGTAACCTTTCCGTTACGTAGCAGCCGTTGAATTTGACGTGTCCGGCGAGTACCGAATACACGATCCAGCATCTTGTGTACCGGATTCGGATCTAGAACCGGGTCAGAGCCGAATTGAATGAAGTTTTTGACAGATTGTGAGTTTATTGAGGTGGAATTGTAGGAAAGGAAGGAACTTGATGATGAATTTGAAGATTAGGAAATTGAGGGTTTAGGGTTAGGGTTTGAAATTGAGGGAATGAAGAAGAAGGATTTGTGAGAAATGGATACATAGATTTAGAAATGTCGGTCGGGAGGAAAATGATGGTACAGTGGTTGCCTGGTTGGGCTGATTAGGAAATTATACGTTACATTTTTGGTATATCAAGTTATATAAGTGACATTTATGGTCCACTAACTTTTTTTCTTTCTATATATAGTTATTGTATTTTTTTGACTTTGAAAGTGATAAAGATTGTATTAAAATAAATTGCTTTATTTGTTGTGTGTTTAAACGGGTTATCATTAATGCTAAACTTAATCTTCTGAAATTTAGATATATAAATATATTTTTCAATTAATGCATTTGTATATTCTTTTCTTCGTCTTCATTTATGTGTTATGTGTTTTGCAAGAAATTGAAATGAAGAAAATTGAATATGCGGTATCATATTTGATTGTTTACCTTAGTTTAAATATATATAAGCAAAACCAGTAGCTTTAAAATTTGATGAGAATTTACGATTTGTATTAAATTTATAGATTGATCGAGAAATATGATGGTTAGATATACAATTTTTGCTAAATATTGAAGAAAGCCGAGTAATGTTGATTCTAATTTTTTACTTGAAAGTAAAGTTGAATTCGTCTTAACTATTTCTTCTTTCTTCTAGAGACGCTATTAATTAAATGAAATAATTCTCTCATTAATTAAGTACTACATTTGTTTGATAAAAAAAATATGTGCATCACATATACACATATTTATCCTTATCATTTTCTAACGACAAATACAAATACGTATAGTAGAGCAATTCATGTTGTTGTAAATCGACTATAATAATTTATTTGACAAGAGAAGACAAAAATGTTTTATATTTTAGGAGAAAATAGTATTTCTGTTAGATAGATAGGTGCATTCTAAATATTGATGTATTTTATTTTATTATGAAACAAATAAATAATGAGAAAAAACATTAACTACTGAATCAAAGTTTCAAGTTTATTTTCTAAACCAGTCAACTTTTGGTGTCAAAAATACAAAAGCGAAATGTATAAGGACGTAATTGTTACCTTTTTGCTACTTTCTATAAATAAAAAATGGAAAGCTGTCTAGTGGTAGATTGCTAGTATGCACGTAGCCGGACCCAAACACATGAAGATGGGTGAGGGTCTACGTAGCTTCCTGTGGACCCGCTTTACTGAATCCAAAACCCTTCGACACGTTTTTAGACACAAAATACAAATACTATAGTCATCAATCCTAGTCCTTGTCCAAATGAAAGAATTATTACAAATATAAATCTTGTATTTTTTCTTATATTTAACATTTTGTTAATCATATGTAGAAATGGACAAAAACTATATACTGCTGAGAATAACAAATAATCAAATCGGGCAAAATGACAGTTCTAAGGGTTTTTTTTTTTTTTTTTTCCTCCTTTCTTTTTTCTTTTTCCTTCAAAAAATAGCGGTTTAAGTTTATGGATACATATGAGACCAAATCATATTATAATGCAACAAGACTTATTTCGAACGTGTATAGTTCAGTTCATAGTTGTTAACTTGTAATTCGAAATTTTGATTTTTAATTCACGACTCGTGAATCAACTCACTTGTAATGGTCACTATTTTACAATATATATATATATATATATATATATATATATATATATATATATATATATATAATTAGTATATATATATACTAATTAATTTAATCAAATCAATTAATTATTAAGCGATTTGCTAAATATAATTGTGTTTAGTACGTAGCATAAAACAGTGTGATATGTTCATCGTAATATGCTAAATATTTTATACAAAGTCCATGTTATTACACTAAATATAAGATCGTAACTAAATATATGCCAAATTGTTTAATGATAATTTATTTTCTAATTAGTTATTATTAATAATAAAATAATAATATTAATTAAATAATTTGTAAAAGTTTGTTTTCACATAGGACTCCTTCTTTTCATATTATTATTTATATTTATTAATTATTAATTATTAAAATAATAAAATAATAGTATAATATTAATTAAATAATTTGTTAACTGAAATTAAGATGTTGACACGTGTCATACGTGCTTACGTGAAAAATTCTGGAGCTTTTTTTTATACTCCTTTAGTAGATATATAGATAGGAGTCGGTTTCATGGAGAAGAAAATTTAGAGAGAAAAGAGAGAGAAACAATCTGATTCAGTATTTTAGTACCATGATTCAAATTTTTATTATCTATAACTTTTGAATCATAGAAACAAAGGACTAAATCTTATTAATAAAATATTGAACTAAAATAATAAAATGTATAATTATAGTAATAAAAACTTGAATCATAATAATAAAATACTGAATCATATTGTTTCTTACTTTTCTCTCCCTAAATTTCCTTCTTTTTTATCTTCCTACTATATATATATATATATATATATATTATTGTTTAAGGATTTTGTTATTAAAAAAAGTAAATAATGGTGGGAGTCGGTAGTTAAGTTATTTACCGGCAATTAACAAAATCACTTAATTTAAAATAGATTATAGTCATTTATTATTCTATTTTTTCCTTTTATTTTTTGTATTACATTACGCCAAAAGTTTGTCCATTTTTCTGACATATAAGACTTTTACAAGACGCGAAAAAATCACACACGACTCGGAAGAGTCAAAGTCATTTAAGAGTCAGGGTTCGAGTCGCATCGTTTTTTAGATTTTTGACTCGACTCGTACAAGTCAACTCGTGACTCATAAGAGTCTACCAATTATGGTTCGGTTCTTGATTTTTTAAATTCTAATTTTCCAGTTCCCGTTCGCCATTATTAGAAAGAATAAAAATTTGTAGCAAGTAATACTCGGAATATTGTTCTTATATACAATGGAGAATAATCGAAGAAAGACGATTATGTCACATAAGAGATACAAGTTTATAAGTTCTTTAAAGTTTTATGAATGCAAAAATGTCACATTTTGGATTTGAATACTTGTATAAGTAAAACTAACTTGGTTACTTGATGTGTGCTCTAAGTTATCTTGAAGATGGTTTGTACTTTGTAGGACCGGTATTTCGGTTATGAAGTGATCACCATTATTCATTAAGACAAATAAATTATAGTCTAAGAAAAGATTTGGTAAGATTAATAAGTAATAATTAGGTTTTTGATGATTTGTAATGTCCTTGAACCAATTAGGTTGTTTTATAATGGATTGTGTTGCTTATTGGGTTAGTCAAAAAGGCCCTGTAAGTTTGTCTTGTTCTTGGATATAGCACTTTGAGAAGCGAATGGGTTTTTAACTTTATTGATGGATCTTTTTGTTGCTTCTTTTATATATAAGGCAAAATTTCATTAAAATAAACCATCGAGTGCATGAGTATCATACATGCATACGCTATTATATATATACCTACGATGCAAAATTAAAACTAGACCGTAGCAACTTACAAAATGCTATACACCACCACCATATAAACAATACAACACACCAGGCAATTTAAAAATACACGAGTACACTTCAAAAAAACTGCTTCTTTGCCTACTATGAAACACCACCCAGCTCCCAAACTCATCTGTTTGAAACCACCCGCTAATCGCCAAAAAGCCTCGGATCGTTTATCCATTGTGCCCATTCAAGTTTGACCGTTTTCACTCTTGTTCGAAGCTCCTGATCTGTATCTCTTGCAACATACCCACACCCCTTAAAACTTTACTTCCAAAAACCTTTACATTTCTATTTTTTCAAATTAAATATGTCGTGACCCAAATCACTCACTTCCATAATTCTTTCACCGTTTTATCACCTTTACATCTGTTTACCTTATTCAACAACCCCTCCAATTCAAACTCCAATTCAAACTCACAGCAATTTCCCAATTTCCACCAATAAAATACCTTGTCACATATCAACTTTAATTCATCATAGACTACTAAACAGTGGTCTACTGTTTCCACCGAATCATCACAAAATGGACATAATAAAGAGTGTAAATCAATACCTCTTTTATCCAACTTCGCAAGGACTGACGGCCTTTTCCTTTTCGCTCTCCAAGCAAATACATTCACCTTGAGTGGAATCTGTTTAAGTCGCTTTGTTTGTTGCCCCGTGAATCCAACCATCAATTGAACTTCATCAACTCTCTTCGCCATATTATAAACTGTATAAATCTGCACCTCCACCGCCTTCCATTTTCACTCATCACATCTATCAGGCACTAACACAATTGAACTAAGCAAATTAATCCGTTTGTTGCTTCTAGTTTCATATTTGCTTGCTCCCTTAAGTTTTAAATAACTTTCCTTGTGAATATAGCTAGGAGTGTAATCTAGCCAAATCGAATCGATAAAGTATCAAACTCCAGGTCGAGTCGATGATTAGGAAAATCGAAGCTCAAAACTCAACTCGCGCTCTATCGAGCCTTTATTTTTAAGGCTCGAGATCAATTAACTACTTGGCACTTTTGAGCTCGCCTCGATTGACTTAATTGTTAGAATTAAAATATTAGTAATTGCAAAAATCAAGATTCGTACTAATCAACTTGATACCTTCGAGCTTTGTCGGCTCAACTCGATAATTACAAGTTCAATTATTTGTCTTGGAACTCATTAGAACGGATGCTATATGTTCAATTATTTGTCTTGTACTTTGAATATTCAAGGTTGGCTCGAAAATATGTTTGAACTACTCGAGTTCGATCTTAAATCGATTTCATCTTCGAGTATTTCTTAAGTCAACTTCAAATAGCTCACGACTTAACTCGACTCAATTACACCTCTAAATATAGCCTATGATCAAGTAGGGGCTTTGTGGGTATATGTTAAATTGGACTTCCTCGTGGTTCTGATAGTGAAACCCAGTAGAGATTCAACATTTCATCCATAGCTCATGTTTGAAAAAATAAGGTTTGAATTCATTAAAGAAATAAAGATTTTGTGTCTAATGACTTCAACATATGCCAAATGTTCGAATTTTGGCATTCTTAAAATAAGCGGAGTGTCTTTAATATCACAAGGAAGGAAGG
Source organism: Gnaphalium uliginosum (assembly GCA_963930675.1). Classification (NCBI taxonomy): domain Eukaryota; kingdom Viridiplantae; phylum Streptophyta; class Magnoliopsida; order Asterales; family Asteraceae; genus Gnaphalium; species Gnaphalium uliginosum. Next base: position 11,085,316 of record OZ005684.1, on the reverse strand, counting down.
AAAGAACTAGAGAACTATTATAAGTTTATTAATTTTATTGATTATTATTATCTATCTATATTGGAAACAATTAACCAATCACAATTTAATATTTATTTCATTATTTGTTTTAAATTTTAATTTAATAAAACAACAAAACTCTATTTATTTTTAATTAATTTAATCAAACACTATATAATAAATTAAAATTATACTGTTTGTTATGGAATAAGAAGTATCTTAATAGTTAATGGAATCTTATCCCATACAAATTCGAAATTCAAAACAAATCAATCTAAATAAAACAAATCAATCTAAATAAAACAAATAAGAAGAAGCATACTACATCATCTAATCTAATCTAATTCTAATTTATATTTATATTATGGAGTATAATGAAATTTTATTTATAGTTATTAATCAATTTCTAATTAATAGTTGATGGAACATTATTATAACTATAGTTACTTAGTCGGAACTACAACTCCATGTAATTTCATTTGCAATTGTTCTTCCATATTTTTTTAGTTGTCAACTAATCAATTTCTCTAATGAATTCTGCAATGATTAATTATGTAAAAGACATAAATAGTCTCACAATGTTAAGGAAGATCAAAGTTAAAGTTGTTTTCATTGAGAACAATATTACAACAACAATCCGACTCAAGTATCAAACTTTTTATATGATTCTGACTTATGAAAAGGTAACGCAATCATCTTATAATTATAATTTTATAAGTTTTAATTTTTCAGAAACATAACAATTGTTCTTAGTATGTTTAGAGTAAAAATATTAATGCTACTATACAGAGTATACTCGTCGCAAAATTTGAATATCTGTTGCAAGAAGGTGGTAGATACTTGATATCACATTTTGGAGTAAAAGGAAACAAAAGCATCATCCGATCGACATATCATGCTCGATTTAATTTTCACAAAATATTATTATTAATCAAGCACAACATATCGTTAAAAAGATTATTAGTAAATCGAAATAAAATAAAATAAAATAAATATAACAACCAATTATTACAATTGTTGAAAGTATGAATGTACATGAATTACTTTGGATATCTTAGTCATCTCTGAATCTATAATATCCGAATAACAATTTGATTCGTTCTCTTCATAAATATTTATTTGATTATTAAATGTTGTCACTTCCAGAAAGTCCGGATTTATGAGCATCTTAGTAGCCAATAAACAATCGGTAAAAAAAAAAAATGAACATCTGAAAAAATAAAAACATGTAAGTCAATAATTTTGTGTGCATATAAAATCATCTTATAACATCAAAAATATATAAGTAAACTATTAACAACCTTCGTGTAATAAATTTTTAACAAATTGAATCACTATAATAATACGTCGATCATCAATACCGAGACGACCTACATATGATGATAATTGATTCACAAAAACACCAAATAATATACCTTTTCATTGCATTCCAACTGCATTGTAAACATATGATATTAAAAAATCAATATAACTAACAAAAAAGACGACAAATGTGTATAAAGAGATTTTACAAAGAATATAATCTATGTTCCGTATTTCAAGTTAAACGTTTATAATTGCAATATTCTATTATTTCTTCAAAATATTCATTTATATATATATATATATATATATATATATATATATATATATATATATATATATATATATATAATTAGATACATTTCAATTCAACGCATTTCGACTTATATTAAATGCTTACCTTTTAAAAAATTACTATCTACACCCCCGATTTCGTATTTCAGTTCCAAACAATACTTTATATTTCTTAACTCATAAAGACGATCTAATTTATCATATAAGGATTCTATTAATAATATTTATTAAAATTAATTACAAATTTATCATCCAAAATTTCTCGTCCTGTGTGTATACACGAGTTTTAGGACTAGTTCTATATATTATAAGAAAAATAATCAAAGAGCATCAATACTTAGATGGAGATCATCTTTGATGATCTAATCATTGATTAAAATCATGACATACTTATTCATAATTTTTTATGTGTAAAAGACTAATTTATCCTTCTCTTAATTGAGGTAACTATTAACTACCCTTTGACAATTCCTTATTTTTTGTTCTAATTTAATTTAGTATACCATTTCAAATTTTAAATATCTTCTTTTATCATTTTATTTTTTAATTAATTTTCTCTCTTTTTAGCAGAAAATAAAATCAATTGCTTTAATTACGGATGTATACATATTTATTTACATTCGTTAAACAAATTATATTGTGTCATCCCACAAGTACAAAATCAATTATTATATTCGTAAAACAAAACCTAATGTATCATTCCACAAATTTTGTGGGTCTTAAACTAGTTATTATTATATTATATATTAATATTATTATAAAAAGTATTTAGAAATAGAATCTGAAAGAAATAAAATATAACAAATTATCTAGCAACATATAGCTCTTCAGTTGCTGAAAAGTAGAAAGTGGTTGCATTAATCTTCAAACCTATCAATTATAGTGACTCCATCCAATACCTCTCCATGATAAGAACACCTACTTTCATTTCTACATGTAACACTCATTTTATCTATATTAATGTTTTTTTTAAAAAAATTGGAATAAAAAAACATTAATTCGCATGTCCCTTAAATACCGTAGGAAACGATTGATGACCTCATCAATTTAGTTGACCAATAAAATTGTTTGATTTTTGTTAAATTGACTACAATTAAGGAGGAGATAACATCATAAATTTTCATTTAAAAATCAATTAAATTCAAATAAATATATCAAAATTTAAAAGATATTTCTAATACATTACAAATAATAACATTAAATGACTTGTTTGTATACATTGGTTTAAAAACTAATACTATATATACAAAAATGATAAATTATATATATGGATTATCTCGATTAAGCCCTAAAAACTTAACTCACTAACCCAAAAAAATAAAAAATAAATAAACTATACACTTTTTCATTTAAAGAGTTCAAAAATATATAGATATATAAAGAAATAGATGTAATGTTTTTTCGTTCGGTTTTTAATAATAGGTTCGGTATTTCAAAAATCAAAAATCAAACGGTCGATTTTTTATTCATTTTTGTCTTTTTGGTTCGGTCTTTACGATTGAATCCCTAAAACACAATGTGCTCCAATTGGTACATTTTTAAAAAGGAAAAAGGATTGAAACTTTTTAATTAATTAATTAATTAATACGGAGTATAAACTATGTTAGCATGTAGTAACATGAAGAAGCGAAAGTGGAAGTGAGTAGGTTTTGATTTTTGAAGTTTAGTGGCGTTGTCTTGAAAGACAATATTAATGCATTTGGTATTCGACTTAAAGAGTGTTGTAATCATACTGTCCACCCACTACTATTAAATGATGCCACCATCTATGTTATCGCATAAATTCGATTCGTAATCATCATGTTCATTCACTCTGTTTGTTTGGAGGTTTTAGAGAATAGGAATGGATGATATCATACCTATTAAATTTAGAAAAAATGGGAATCAAAATCACCAACTTAGTCATATTTCAAACCCAAATAATACAGTGGGCTCTAAAATCATTCACGTTCTCTTTCAAAACTCATTACTACAGTGATCTCTAATTTTAAATCAAATAACCCGAATCATGTATGGATAACAAGACACTTTAAGATTTACCAAAATATATGGTTCATTTTATATGAAAAGTGACATTTTCATACTTAAACCTAACAAATAATATTGTTATTAACTACATTTTATATGATTAATCTTTACTAATGTGACACTAAGAAATACGGAGTAATGGGGTTTTTGGAACATTTAACAATTTTCTTCCTAAACATTTGGTTTGGTGGTGAAGTTGATGTAGTTTTTTTTTTTTTTTTAAGAAGCAAATATCATTATCAATCAAGAAACCAATACAAAAATCAACCTCAAGGACTCAAACATTATCAGAGCAAATAACAAACAAAACCCAAAATTAGAAGATGTAATCTTGAACTACAAAAGACAAAGCCATCCGCACACTAAGAGCAAAAAATAAAAAACCAAACCAATGAGATCAGGAAACAAACAAAAAAACAAACTAACTAGCAACATCCAAAGAAACAACTATCAGCCATGATCCATTCATCACAGAGAATCCATGTCAGCATTCAAGCACCACAGAAAATTAACTAGGATCATTATTGGTTGACTTCCATTTACTTAAAGCAACCTTTTCAGTAGTAAATCAAGAAGAAAATTACTCAAAAGTTCTAAGAACTTCAACAAATAAATCAATTCCCCTATTAGCATCATTTCTGAACACTTTTTATTTCTTTTACACCAAATACAATAAAAACTAGACCAAATAATAGTTTTCTAAGTACTTTCCTTCTTGAAGTAGTTGATGATGGATGAAAATGGGGTTCACATACTTAAGTGACATTTTCATACATTATTTCTAAGTTCACGTTATACAATGTAATTGCGTCTTTGATTAGCAAGTCAAAAGCTACTATGTGAAAATAAATAATTGTTACATATATATTTAGATATAGATATAGATAAAATAAATGAATAGTTACACAAAGTTTAAAATTCAAACGGTTATGACAACTAATGAATAAAAAATACTCTCTCCATCTCATTTATATTTTCTTCTAACATTTTTTGTTGTATTTAAGATAGGTTGTACAAATATCAATTTAACTTTTATATTCAAAGTAAATTTGATTGAAATTTTTAAAGAAATAAATAAACGAGAGTAATAAATTATAATAGAATAGAGAATATAATGTATTTTATGACTATTTTTTGCAAATGTTCAATCCTTTAGTGTCGCGGATAATAAAAGATTGGGGAGGTTATATGCAACATACCCATTAATTTCATGAACAATTTAAATACTGCCTTCATCCCATTTCAAGTGGTCCTCCTTTCTATTAATAGTTGTACCAAAATAAATGTCCATTTCATATTTCAACCAATTAAAATATGTTATAATGAGTAGATATGATATATGATTGATGAAAGTTGTAGTTAGTGGATAATCTTAAAACTTCGTAGGGAGTAATATTTTACCCATTATATTTAAAAAACTCGTGAAGAAGGGCCTTCTAATAAGTAATGACAGATCAAATGTACTTGCTATGAACGACCCACGTTCAACAGGAGACATTCTTTTGTGAAATAATCTCTCCATTAATTTGCGAGGATGTTAACTTGCCATATTTAAGTTAGGACGACCCAATAAGACGCACATCGGTTTAAAAATAAGTTATTTAATTCTTGCTAGAAACACATGAGTTAGATGATGCTAACAGTTAAATACTCAAATAGTTAAAATAGTTGTGTATAACTTCATACTTTTAAATTTTATAACTGATTTTAATGCCACCGGTAGTGAGAAAAAAGAAAAAAAACAAAAACAAAAACAAAATCGTTCGTCTAAACCTTTGTAATCCATACAACTATATAAACCTTTGTAATCCATACAACTATAACTATATAGTAGAAACTCTATAAATTAATATATAACTATATAGTAGAAACTCTATAAATTAATAATGTTGGGAACGAGATATTTTATTAATTTAGCGAGATATTACTATATCGATAAATTAATAAATTATTAATTTAAAGAGTTGACTTATATTCGTGAGCAACTCTCAAATTAATGCATCGACCTTCAAAATTTTCATGTCCATTCACTTTACCTATTTGAATAAAATAGAAACAATGAACTTCAAAATTTCCATGTACATTCACACATTTGGAACCATGAAGTTGATGATAATTCAGTACCTTTGAAACCGGTCACTTGGAAAGAAGCATTGCAAGCGGCAACAACTCTTCACAACTTTTTGTTGCAATACGAGAATACAATGTCTCAACTCTTAAATGCAATGTTGAGATTTAAAGATGAACTCAATATAGATTTGAAGTTCCCAAAAAACCAAGTGACAATAAATTCATTTTTTACTAAACAATCCTAGAATTTTAGAATATTTTAGTAATTATTAATTTATAGTTTCGCTGCGACCAATATATTTACATTGAAATTTCAAAAAATTATTATTTTATTATTTTATCAATTGGGGTCCAATTTTGTACTGGTCCCAAATGGGACCGGACAAATTATTAATTTTATCGAGATTATTAATTTATGGAGTATTAAATTATAGAGGTTCTGCTGTATCACGAAATACAACAATGTACCCGTTTTTTCGTTTTAAAAATTCGTAAGTGTTTTTACACTCGACCATAGGATCGTATGGTACTCGCGTCGATCCTAACAATATCCTTAAACCCGACTCAATTCCTCATAGTTGACCAACCAACTGACAACCACGACCGCTGACCCAACCCATGACCCCCTAAACCAGAACCATGAACATGGACATGGACATGGACACCTATTTATTTAGAATCTTATGTACCACACCTAAAAGGTGACATCTTTATATCCCTAAAACAGACTAAAAACCAAATGTAAAAACAGTCTGGCACAAAGGTAACTTCTTTGAATCCCCCCCAATCATTGAATTAAAATCACAAATCAAAATTGCACATAGCCCTCGATTTGGGGGTTTCAGACACCCTGTATGCCCTAATTATACAAAAACCAAAAATAAACTACCACATTAAAGTACCACATTAATTCATCGCAAATGTACAACCATACATATAGCTAAATCACAATCACCCAACCATGTACAGCTCATCAGAAATTAATTATATAAAATAATCACAAATTTTAAAATTAGTAGTATATGATTTCAATATTACACACAGATTTATTATAATTGCGTATTAATGTAAAATAAAAAAGTATATAATTTCCATCATCATGGTCATCAAACTAAATATGAATTTAATTTTAGTTCACATAATAATAACAATAAATAAAATAATAGTAAAATAGCACGAATAACAAAAAACGACACCGTTTAACGACGGCAACGAGTGATTGAGCTACAACCACGTGAGTAAGGGTTAGCTTGAGCGCCACGTCGGCAGTTGTAGTACGACGCACCACGTCGCGAACACGGAACATTGTTCCTACTAAGCGCACCGTAACTGATGTAACGCCTGTTAGTTGCTAAAATGCGCCTGTTAGTTTCACTGTCCATTGCGAACTCGTCCACGTCATCATCTTCGTTTATGTTCAGATCTCCACCTTCAGCTAGACATTCGGCCATAGATCCACGGCAGCCGGTGGCGGCGGTGGTGATCGGAATCCAGGAGAGAGAGTGGTCACCAGCGGCATCAACGGCTGGAAATGAGAGTGTGAACATGTGAATGGTGAGGATTGCAGCGCAAATCACGAGAATATTAGCGGATTTTGACATTTTTTTGGTTTCTCTCTCTACAAATTGTTTTGTTTCTTTTCTTTTCTTTTGATGAGGGGTTTCTCTCTCTAGATCGAAGTGAAGAGGTGGGGAACTTGAAATGAAAAGAGTTGACAGGATGAGTGGTGGTGTGAAGGATGCCAAAAAAGAGGTTTTAAAGGAGAGAAGTATTGTTGACAGATGAGAGAATATACTTATATTTCAACCCTCAACTTTTGTATATTAGAATTTTACCCCCTCCAAGTGTAAACTAATTTTATTCCCTCAAAATATTTTAAGAAATAATTGATTTTCACTGTACTCTTCGACGTATCACATCATGTAAGCATTTAATGAACTCATAATTTTCTTAAATATCATAATTTGCATTTAATACTCATTAATTCAATCTAATAATTACATTTTTATGCATATATTAATTAAAATTATAATATTTAAGGAAATTATGAGTTCATTAAATGCTTTTTAACGTGTACTACGGGGGCATACGTTAGCAAAACTATTTTTAGTTTTTTCTTTTTTTTCAATGTATTTACATTAGAGCTATAATGGATACATATATTTTCATTTTTTTAAAATAAATTATTTTTGTAACGAAGGAATTAATATAATCAACATTAGAAAATACACATAATATATTGGATTTTTAACAGAAAAGAGTTTAAATACACTCACTTATCATAATTTTCATCATCCAATTGAATTATAACGATCAAATGATCAATTCAGATGTTTTCAAATGACAGTAAAATCTTACTAAAAATAATGATTTTTACTAAAAATAATGATTTTGGATGTGATTATTATAAGACATGTTACACTTCAAAGGGACTAATTGACCGTTCAACAAAGTTGAAGGGCAAAAACCGTAAATAATCATTTAAGGGAATAATAGCGTGCGCAATTGCCATCAACTTTTGATAGATTTACTAAAGATGCCACGAAAATTAGGTGCCGTTTACTATTTTGACCTTTGCATATGTGAGATGATACATGGGTGATGCTTGCCCACTAACTTTGAGCTGGTTTTCCTGTTTTTTGTCTTTTTAATTTTTTTAATACAAAATTCTTTTTAGTGTTTTTTTTAATACATATAATTAAATTAATAATTAATACACATAATACTCCTTTATATATATTTATTATTATTATTATTATTATTATTTAATAATTTAATAATGAATAATTTAAATAAAAAATACAGTTAGACAACTATAAATAAATCGAGTTATTTCAAGTTATTTATTTTATCAGGTCAATTAATCGACCTTGAATAAATCATGAACTAAAGTTTTTTTTTTTTTCTTTCAAAAATAAAACATTACAATCTATTTTATTTATGTACAATTATACGTATTAATTATTATGTTATACTTACATACATAACTTTTTAATTAATTTCCATGACTTAAAAATTATAATTTTCAAAAAGTTCAAAAACAATAACCGTTGGAACCAAGTACCGAGTCATGCTATTTTTTAAGTAATTATCTATACTTTGTTTATGTATTTTTTTTATTTTTATTTTCAAACTGGAGGCATGTAATATTTTAATCTTTCACGGAGAATCATCAGATGCTTAAACAAATTCTAAAAACTTTAAATTATTCCTTTTTCTTTTCAATTAGCCGTGTTTTGAGGACCCAATATTAGTATTTTTGTTTATTTGTTTATCTAATAACACCCTTGTAAAGGGTTTATATATTTCTTTCACAAAAAGTTAGATATGTAAAATTTCTATTGTGCCCTTTTTATTAACTCATAAAATAGTAAAACTATAACAATTAATTGCAAAATCAACCAACCGAAACACCTTCTATATCTAATACCCTTCCATATTTGAATTATTATGGAAAGTATATTAATCCTAAATAGTTTAATCCTAAATAGTTTAATTCCTCTACTGTACTATCACACGTTATGACGTTAATTATTAATGAGCTCTTTTACTATTACAAAAATCGTGAGCATACTACAATTCGCGAAATATTGACATGTACATACTCCATTTGTCTCACAAAAATTGTCTCCTGATAATTTTTGTAAAAATTAAGATAAATGGACGATAGTCAAGTTTTACCATTATATTCAAAGTAAGTTTGACTGGATTTATTTAGAATAATAAATGATGGTAAAATTGGGAGTTAATGATTTTTAATAGTTATTTTTGCAAGTGAATAATTATTTTGAAACATATATAAATAATATTGTGGACATTTATTTTAGAACAGAGAGAGTAATAAACTTCAAATTATGTCTCTTAGTGCGGGTGTCTTCTAGTTTATTAGAAAAAGAACACGTATTATTAAGGAGTGCTTTAAATCAGAACGCGGAAACAATTGATTGGCTTCGCATGATAAGCAAAAAGTTATAAATAATGTTAATACCTAAATATAAACAAATCCATTTATGGTATATGAAATGTAATTTAATCATTGGGCCGTTTGATCCATTATTTGGAAACAAGTTAGTGACTTATTAATGATTGTAAAGTTAAAGAAATTTGAGAAACACAAAGAATACATAAATGTTCAAATCTAATTAACTTTATATACACGTGAACATTAATATTTGTTCAAACGAGAAACAAGAAAAATGTCAAGAATGTAAAATTGCATATAAAAACACATATGTTCACAACTGAACAATTCACATGTGAACAAATCGATTAAAGTTAGTTAAAATAAGTTTTAACACATTATTTTTTGATTTTTAGTAACATTTTTATTAATATTCTAACAATATCACATGTGAACAATCACATATTCGAATGGTTCTCACAAGTTCTTACTTTTTTTAATGGTTCTTATTTGAACCTTCCAATATATATATATATATATATATAAGTAATTATTTATCATGAGTGAGGTTCAAATGAGTACTGCAACTTTCTATGAGAATAGAGGAATCAATAAGAATGCGTCATGTGTCACAAAACTCACTTTCGCCCACGTTTTTAAAAATTAAATATCTCCCAAACGGTAAGTCGAAAAATCATAAAAATCAGCGTTTCTTTTTTTTCGATTAGAGATCTCACAAGATATACTTTCGACAACTTTTTTTTTTCCATTTACGTTGAGTTTTGTAAACGAGTGGTAATACATGTGTTACTAATATTGTACAATCATAAAAAAGAAAGTCGTCGAAAGTATATCATGTGAGATGTCTAATCGAAGAGAAAAAAATGTTGATTTTTATGGTATAATTTTTATAATTTTTCAATGAGACATTCTTGAGATATTTAATTTTTAAAAACGTGGGGGAAGCGGGTTTTGTGACACGTGACACAATCCTATTGGTTCCTCAATTCTCATAAAAATTTCTATTATCATTTTAACATCACTCTATTTTCATAGGTACGCTTAGTTTAAGGTGGGGAAGGTGAAGAAAATAAGAATGAGAAATGTAAACAAAATACTAAGCAATTAAACAAACATGTTTCAAAATTGCATTTGTCATTGGTGTTGGGTTGTAAACGAGCTGAGCTGATCCCAAATTCGACTCGTTTCAAACTTAGTACATAAAATTCCAGTTCAACTCGTTCGACATTATACAAAATCGGGATGGTCTTGTGCTCAACTCGTTTTATGAGTAACCAAGTTATAAAGTGAACAAGATAAAATACTACATTACTAGGAATGTTAAAGATATAATCATAGATAAACATGACATCATGAGACATAATAGAGTACTCTTTGATGACACCAACTCTAAACTAAAATTAGTAAATGAGCTTTAATGTTCTTGTGTCAACAACACCATGTGAGTTTATGGACTGTGGACCACACTATAATTAGGCTACCTTGTTTCTAAACTTTTAATTGATCGATGCACGTACGTACCTCACTATATATTACATGAGTTAGGCATATGTCGTGCAAATTTGCATGTTAGTCTAATTTTTCATTTTCCTTTAATTTGCCTATGTGTTATAAATTAGTTTCTTAAAAATAAAAATAAAAATTTGGAGGGCAATCCTGACTCCCGTACAATATTTCAATGGTACACGTCCGTTCACCCGCAAGGACCATCAACGCCGGACAAATCATATGTCCACAAATCACCCACATATGCTGAGACACAGATTCGAACCCCTGACCTGTCGGTTACAATTGTGTGGTATGGGCGTTTGCAGTAGCGGTATCACTTGGACAATGCCCAATTGGTAACTAGTTTCTTTATTTATTCATCCATCGTAGTATATTATCGTTCGATATTTGATTTTAAGTTACCTAATGTCACAACGTTTGTAGTATATTATCGTTCGGTATTTGATTTTAAGTTACCTAATGTCACAACGTTTGGAAAAATGAAAAAAAAAAGTAAATAAAGTTTGAAAACTAGTTAAAACTTGTTATAATTGCTATGAAATTGATAGTTAGGCGAAATAGAAATGTATTAAACCAAAATATTTGATGTTTGATGTGTACATTGAATTTGTGAACTGTAAAAACACAATGCAAAGCATAGAGAGAGCTACTTGAGTGCAAATGCTGATGCGAATAACCCTCGAATCAAAATAATGATTTTGATAAAGGGTGATAAGAGTAAACCTGTTAGTGATTGGGTTCACAAATTTATTATTGAAATCATTCAAAAAAATCACTCGATCATTTTATGTTGATAAAAAAATTTAAGCAAAGGCAGTAAGATCATGTGAAGTTTTCATATGTTCAAAATGAGGACTAAAATCTGTTATACCCATATATATTTTTTGGTGGTTAAGTAACAGCAGTTGACGAGAACCAACAAACAACCTTTCAAATGAACGGATATAATTTGTAATGAACATATATAATATTTGTTCATTTTGGCGAAAAAACGGGTATCATTAAGGGTTATGATAACTTTAGGGGCTCGGCCCCCTAGACTCCCACAAGGAGCGCAATCCCCTTGAACCCTTCTATGTAATGGCGGTCAAGACTAACTTTAAGCAGTATACAGTGGACACTTATCAACTTGTTATACAACTTAACTTGAAAAACTCTATAAGTAAAATGAACCTAAATTTCATAATAAGCATTAGAAAGCAATACACAAAGGTGAAAGAACACCCAAATACCTAACTTAAAAACTAAAGTTGAAGAATAACGTATAGTTTAACCTTAAAAAAAGTTGCACAAGGACACAGACTTTAGCTAAAGTTTGTGAATGAAGCAAAACCCACTATAACAAAACAATGAAAAAATTCAACCTTTTACTATTTGATTTCTCTGGTAAGGTTACTTTAAATGTCATCAATTTACATGAGTAGTGCAAAACGTATTTGAAAAATAGAAAATAAAAGGTGCTTTTAACATTAGCTAAGCTAAGTGCTATTAGACTATAAGAAGTATGCCTGGCAAATGGGTCGGATTGGGTCATGAGTCGAATTGGGGTTGGGTCAAAACGGATCATGGATCAGACGGATCAATTTTTGAATTGGGTCGAATAGGTCGGGGTCAAACCCGAGTTAAATAGGGTCGAATAGGTCGGTGTCAAACCCGAGTTAAATAGGGTCAAACCCAGGTCGGGTCACTATTTTTTCCCCTTTTCCTTTTTTACATATTTTTCATTTTTATTGTTACATTAGTCGTTTAGAAATATGGTTAATACTCGTATTTGATTTTACTTACCTTAATAATCTTTAAACATTTTTTTGTTAAAATGAAATCTGTCTATCCAATTTACCATAATTATTTTCAAGTTTAAAAATCCTAAAATAAGTCTATTTATTTAAAAATTATTGTTACTCACCTTATTATTTTATTAATATTTGTTACCATACGATCTAATTTACCGAGATTATATAAAAAATAAAATAAAAAGTTTGTATTAAAAAGAAACCAAGTCAAACATGTATACGTGTGCGAGTTTAAAGTCATAAATCTCCGTGTCTCTATTCCACATCTTCTATCCCTCTCTCTTAAAAGAAAAACAACCACCTGCATGTAAACTCTATTTGCACTTTGTACTAATTTTTGTAAGATAATGAAAAAAAAAAACACGTGTCGGTTCCTTATTCTTCCGGTTTTACACAACCTGTTCTAACCCATTGAGAACCTGTAAGACCCGTTCACAGTCTACCCCAAATATCCTTAGTTGACTTGTTAGACCCGCTCAAGGGTTTGCAGGCTCATCATTCCAACTCAAGCAAACATGTTTTTGACCCAAACAAACCTTGTTTTGATTAAACGGGTTTTAATTACCAGGTCTAATAAGGAGTGATTGAACTTGTATATGTGACAAAAATGAAAGGTATAAAATGTGAAATAGAATAAATATGATTGGTCAACGACACATAAATCACGTTGATAGCACCGATGTGTAAAAATAAATATAAGCAAGATTTTTATTTGTCCCTCGATGCATACTATATGTAACAAATTATGTGGTGGTACACCCTTGTAGTTTTTGGTATGCAATTGTCATTTTATGTGTGTATTTGCAAATCTTTTCATTGATGAAAAGTAGTTTATTCACAAATGGATTATCATTTTAGAGTAGGGTTCAAATGAGTACAACAACTTTGTGTGAGAATAGGGGAATTAATCTCAACCATTCATTTTCATCAATACCCATTTCCACCATCTTTTTAAAAACTAAATATCTCACAAACGACAAGTCGAAAAATTATGAAAATTGCAACATATTTTTCAGCGTTTTCTCCTCTTCGATTTAAGATTTAAGTTATACTTCCGACGAGTTTTTTTTTTCATTTTTGATGGGTTTTACAAATTAGTAACACATGTGTTACGGATTAGTTGTATATTTGATTTGCGGTTAGGGTTAGGGTTTAGCATGGTTTAGGGTTTAGGGTTTAGGTTTTAGCAAGGGTTAGGATTTAGGGTTTAGTATGATTTAGGGTTTAGGGTTTTGTAAAGCGTTTAGGGTTTAGGGGTTAGGGTTTGAGATTTAGGGGTGGAGATAAAAATAAAAACGGTAAAAATGATATAGAATAAAAAAACGAAATGATAAAAAAAATGGGATAAAAAAAGCATAAATATATAGAAATGGGATCATTTGAAAACAATGGGATAAAATAAAAACGGTGAAAACATATCCCAGCCCTTAGATAAAAAATATATATACATATTCACATATATATATATATATATATATATATATATATATATATATATATATATATATATATATATATATATATAAAGGGGTGGAGATAAAATAAAAATGGTAAAAACAGTTGACCGTTGAATTTTTTTTTGCTTCACACTTAATTTTTAAATGTGAAGCTTTGTTTTTTTGTCTTCACATAAAATTTAAGAATTGTAAAGGTTGAAAATTAAGCTTCACACATTCATAAATCATGTGAAACCAAAATAATTAAGCTTCACATTTAAAAAATTTCTAAATTTCTGTGAAGCAAAAAAAAATAATAAAGGTTCACAATGAAAATTTTATGAAAAATAAAAAAATATAAGGGTTCACAATAAAAAAATATATGTGAAGCGAAAAAAAACAAAAGTTCACAACTAAAAACAATTGTGAATACAAATTGAGATCGTTTTCATCGTTTTTATTTTAATTTTTTTTCACCAGAACCCAACCCTATATATTATTTATTTCTTTGTTAAGAAAGAATGTTTGCAATTTAATAAGAGCTAAGTTTTTACATTTCAAATTTATACTCGAAGGATTTATGATTTAGACAGTTAAATTTTAAAGGTTGAAAAAGCTTTACCAAATAGTAAAAAAAAAACAAATAATAATGGTTTACATGACAAATTACATATTAATAGATGTGTTGGCAAAATTTGTTGCTAACTTGGTACAAATCTCTAGATAGCATATCATGATAATATAATTGGAAG
The DNA here is from genome assembly GCA_963930675.1 of Gnaphalium uliginosum. Taxonomy (NCBI): domain Eukaryota; kingdom Viridiplantae; phylum Streptophyta; class Magnoliopsida; order Asterales; family Asteraceae; genus Gnaphalium; species Gnaphalium uliginosum. Next base: position 11,070,210 of record OZ005684.1, on the reverse strand, counting down.
CAACATACCATGAAATGTTGATAAGTTCAATTTATCATGAAAATTTAATTATTTTATCATGTGATAAGCTCAAATTTTCATGAGATTAGTTTGTGAAATGTTAATAAGGATAATATGCTTAGAGCACGGTATGACAACGAACACTGTTCGACGATGTACTCTCATACCGCCGCGATAGCATTCTGGATCACTATTCGACGCTGAATGTTGTTATTTTCTTTTTCTCCGTACACACACATTGAATTAAAAAAAAAATTTAGAACATTGTAAACTCAATATCCTCCATACCTCCACATTTTTAGCTTACAGTGTTTTTACATAACATTATTTTTTCAGTAACATTACACATCGTGCTCTAATAATCTAATAATACAATACATTGATTTCAAAGTTATTTATGTACCAATTAGTTTATTATTTAATCAATCATTATTATTGCTGCAGGTATTTTGGAGAAAGCAGAAGTAGAATGAAAATGTCCACCTCATTTGGTGTATTTGGGTAATTTCCATTTTATTGGGTATCAAACTATCAATTCTAAACTTAAAACCCATTCACTTAAACCATCTAACCCATTATCACAATCACTCCCATACTATTCGCCGGCGGCCCAACAGAAACAAATCACAGTTTGAAAAGTTTGTTAATTCAACAACCACCGCAAAAGGCACAAACCAAAAAATCAAGCCGTGTTTTGTCTCCGGTGCAATGGATGACAATCATCATCAAACAGTCCTTGAATACTTTGACGACATGTTCAAATTTCAATCCACTGCTTCCCTCATCTCTTCATTCCTGGTAACCACCTCACTTTCTTTCATTTCATCTCACTTTTGTATTTTCTTTATTTTTAAAATAATTTAACATGAAAAAGCTACAAATTAGTTTTTTGTATGATGTATGAAATGATCAAAGGGTGAAGATGGTAGACATGTGTTAATATTGGATTCCACAATCTTTCATCCACAAGGTGGTGGTCAACCATCAGACTCTGGTTTTATAACTAATTCCCACTTCAAGTTTCTTGTTCAAGATGTTCGATCCAAGAATGGTATTGTATGTATTTGTTTTTATACATAAATAATTATCAATTATCAATTTTCTGCTTTTGATTATTTGTTAATGTTTAATTTAATGTTACATTATTTGTGTATTTACTGGTATTTTGGATAAATGTATGTAGGTTTATCATTATGGGGTATTTGAAATGTTTGCTGAGGATATTGAGTGTGGTGTTGAAGTTTTGCTATCAGTTGATGAGTCCAAAAGGAAGCTTAATTCCAGGTAATATACTAAAATCTGTGTTTTGTGGTTTATTTATTTTGAAGGTTTTTATAATCATTGATTATTTAATTCAATTGTTTCCGTACTATAGAATGATGATGAATATTTTAAGTATGACAGTAAGAAAAAGATGAACTTGATCAATTTTGAGACTGAAGGTTAGTTTGATTGCTGATATTTGGTTGCTGTTTCAAATCATGAGAATAAGTGATGATTATAATTATGATATCGAGTTCAAGCTTTAATACTATAGTAGAGAGATAAACCTAAGTTCTCTGCTGACTTTTCCTCCAGACTTATGTTGATACAGAACTGACTTTTGTAGTTGATTTAAGCTCAAAATGTCCAGCCTTTATTCTATTTAGTGAATTACCAATTAGGTTATATACATTCCAGCACGATTAAAACTCACGTCTTTAAAAGTTGTGCCTTATGATCTTCAGTTTAGTGTGATTGTTGTGCTCTTCATTTACTGTATTTAGGAATTGAATTCAAGATACTTACTTTCAAGTTCTCTCCAATGGATGGGGACTGGGATGGTATACAGCTATGGAAAAAGAAGCTAATTGGGTCGATTTGGGTTATGAGTCTTTTATTTCAATTAGTATGGTAATGGGTAGATCACGCCCGTTTACTAAAAGCCGGATAATTATCCATTTAGTTGGATTATGTGTCAGATTGGGTTATTAACTTATCAGATCCAAATCTGATCCACTGACACAAGTATACAGAACAATCATTTAGTACTTTCTTGATTATTCAAATTCTTCAATTTCTTCCTTAACTAAGTTCTTGTTGCCATTACATTTTAGTATAAAATTTCAAGCAATTGTTAAGACCCTATGATGTTAACATTCTTTGGAATGTATGTACAATTAAAATTCCATTAACTCACTGTCTCTGTCCATTGGACTTTCTAGTTATTCACCAAATTAGTGTATTTATTGGGTGCTTTAGCCTGATTTTGGTTTACGAGTATATTTTAAACTAATCATGATCATCATGCCTTTATTGAAGGTGGAATATAAATTACAAGCAGGTAAGATGTTTGCAAACTTAATTTCAAGTACATTTATCACATGCATAGGAGATCTTGTACGATTCAATCCTAAGGCTTACACACATGTCTTTTTCTTAGTGACACATTATCATGCCTATTTCATCCATAAGTATATATTAAACAGAGCTTCTCATGCTAGCATTATATCTCAGTTTTCAATAGAACATCGCATGAACTCATCTATAGACTTACAACTTTTTGATGTGGGGTTGTTCTATTTCCGCACTCGTTGATGCATAGATCTTAATATACACATTTAACAATGCTAACAGAAAAGTAAGGCTTCAAAATTTTCTGTTTTGAACAATTGATGGAAACTTTATGTTTCTATACTTTTTCATGTCTTCCCAAAATACTAGTGGTTGCTTTTCGTTTGCTACTAAAATTTGGTTTCAAACTTCCCTTTTTACAGCGTCTTAAACACTATGTAAAAGTGTTTTTACAATCTCACAGCTCTTTGTGAGAAAATTCATTAAAATTAATTCTTAAAATAAAAACTGATCTCACTGAAACTATATCCCTAATTTACATCTGTATCAACTTATACATAAAGGGTGCTTACCTAGATGATAATATATTCTACTAGTTATCATTCCTACTATTTTCCTCCTTATCATATATTTTTGGCAATTTTTAGTAGACATTTATCTCGTACTATGTCACATTATCACCCAAATACAAAACTCTGATATTTTAGTATCATTCGACTTCATCTTAAATCTGATTGGGTATCATTGAAACGTTAACATTATCAAAAGTACTCCACATGTTTGTTTAAAATCATTTAAAATGCCACCACTTTTGGCCCATTTAAGCCATTTGACCAGTTTCATTTACTTAAGTTCATAATTTTTACCTGTTTGACCCGTTCTAGATAAAATATAATATGTACAGAATTACCCATTTTGAGGTAATTATTTTTTAATTGCCACCTCTAGCCAACTTCACTATTTACCTTTCTATGAAGTTATTTATTTTCATTTGTGGGTGCTATAGACAGATTATGAGCTAATTGCATTAGCCTTTCGATAACTGCTGGAAGTGCTTGTGCAACATTTATTGTGTTGCAATGTTGTAAGAAGTTCTTGTTTTGCAGGCTACACTCAGCCGGACATTTATTGGATGTATGTATGGAAAAAGTGGGATTAAGCCATTTGGAACCAAACAAAGCCTACCACTTCCCTGATGGGTATGAATATGATTACATGCTACATGATACGGAATCCATCCAGAAACTTAACTGATTCCATATGTATAAAGCCCCTATATATATAACCACCGATGAATCTTATCATAAATATATTTCCTGAATGATCCTCGCGGTTTGTTTTCATTTATTAAAATCTTTTGTGACGTTGTAAGGGAGTGATGGGTAAGTGTTGTAAATGTCGATTCTTTTATTGTGATTCTTTCTTTCTAGATGGATGTGGAAAAAAGAGGCGGGTCGGCTACATTGGATAACGGGTCAGGTCGGGTTGGGTTGACCCGCAATTACCCTTTGTCGTCGATTCCTAAATTTTTGTACAAGTCTTTTCAATTTATATCAATAATCAATAATAATATGCATCTATATAGTTGATACATTAAGTTAGGAGGTTGCATGCATTGAAAATACACTTTGAGCGACTTTCGACCCATTTGTCTCTGCTTTTAGCTAAGAAAAAATTATTCCTATTGACCTGTTTGAGATACCACATAATCCAAATCGACCAATTCACAAGTAAATGGGTCGAAATTGTCACATCTAATATCTGGAATGCAGAAGTGTACACCTGTATATTTTTCAAGTATACTACATAACCGTCTGATCAAGCTTCACCTTTTTTAGGCCATACGTGGAATATAAGGGTACAGTTCCACAGACTGAATTGCAAACTAAGCAGAGAGAGTTAGAGTTAGAAGCCAAGCATTTGATATCAAAGGGAGTGAAGGTATGTTTAGAGATTTTATTTATGTTTTTCCAAGAAACCATTTATTTGTGCACAAGTTTATCTATAGTATTCTTTTTCTGAGAGTTTCAGGTTTCTGTTGCTGTATGCCCATATGAAGAAGCTTCCGCTTTGTGTGGTGGTGGCCTTCCCGATTACATTCCTAAGGTAATACACTTTTTACAAGTCATTTTACATGATCGCTTGTCAATAACTGGGTGTGTTATTGATCTTAGGAATTAATGTAGTGAAGAACTGTAAGAGTACTATCAATGAATACAATTTGCTAATTCAGTGATCAGTTCCAGTTATTTTATTTTGATTTAACTCCATTTGACAAAAGTAAAACGTAAAGTTGTACATTCTGACTTATTAAATCAAATTGGGCAACTATTTCGATTCATACTGACGTACACCATCCAACATGAAAGAGACAATCTCTCTTTTTGGCAAAAATTCATTTTTCCTCTTAGTAATCCTTACATAATTTGTTACATTAAAGATTTGTCTCATTGACTCTGAAAGTTAAACATGGTCCTTGATATGCAGGAAAGCACTCCTCGTATTGTGAAGTTAGGTGATTTTCCCGGATGCCCTTGTGGTGGTACTCATGTTTCTGACATTTCAGATCTCATCAACATTAAGGTACTTGTAATAATTGTTAAGATATTATGCTCTAGCATGGAATGCAAATCATGTTTATCGTCATCCATCATCCAATATCATCACATTCTTTTTAACACATTTTTTTCCCTATAAATTTTTAAACAAATCTAATCACTAAAAAAATGAATGTTTTCTCATTACAACTAACGTTATTCTTGACTTGTGATTTCATTTCAATAATGTGTGCATTATGTTTTGAGCAAAATGTTCATGAAATCTGCAATTGATGGAGTTCCATGGTTAAGAAGCAGATTATTGTATGATCATGATTGGAGTAAGTTTTTTTGTTTGCTTGTTCAGATTACTCAAATGAGGACAAAGAAGGGAGTTACCAAAGTATATTACCAGATTGAATCCTAAATAATTTCTTAGATAATATATAATCCTTCATTTTCTACTCAAAAGCATTGTGTACCAGTTGGTAGTATATCACCAAAAATTTGGTGTTTGCATGTATAGAAATGATGGGGACTCATGCATTGTGCCCCTGGAATATTAAAAATCCATGAACCTCAACTTGATATGATGATGAATTTGAAGTTTAACTTATTTCATCTTTAATCTCCTCTCCACCCATATATCTATCAAGAGAGTGACATACATTCTGATAAGATTGTGACATTTTTCATCCATTTTCAATGTTTTTTTTTCTTTATCTATGGTCTAAATATTTTGAAGAAGGGTTTGAAACTCGTCAACAAATACGAACCAACGAGATCAAACATGTAGAACAAAATGCCGAAAAGAAATTCGATGAAATATTCGGTTCTTTAAAATCATATTGGCTATGGTTTGGCCACATATAAGATGTGTACATTTGTTGGTAGACATTATATAGAAAAGATGCCCGATCTCTTAAGAAATCGTACGTTCAAGATGAATTGCATGCTTAAATGACTGTCGTTATCAAAACTCGTATTTATTCATATATCTTGCTCTGTATCCTTTCTCCGAGCACTTTTGAGATTTCAAATCAACTAAGATGGGAATACTTCATTTAAAGAGTAAAAGTAGATACATTTGAAGAGCTTCATCGGCTCTCAAATATTGACATAACTTTGATCTTTTAAATTGTTTCTCAAGAGTAAATTAAACACAAGAAACTTTACAATTACAATGTATAATATGTATAGAGTTAGGCTCAACCAATCGAGCCTAGCTCAAGTGGTACTGACACCGCAAACGTCCAGACTCTACATGTGTGACCTATAGGTCAGGGGTTCGAATCCGTTTCTCAGCATACGTGGATGATTTGTGGACATGTAATTTACCCGGCGTTGATGCTCCATGCGGGTGGGACGGACGCGTACAATTGAAATATAATACAGGGGTCAGGAGTACCCTTCAAATTACCTTTTTTCTCAGAGCTACGCTCAAGTAATCTTTGTTGTCAAAAATGGTTTCCCATTAGAAAGCATTTTATCATTTTCTAACTAAAGAAGAGACTTTTGAGGTCATTATGCAAATTAGGCCACACATTAAATGGCTTCAACCTTGAAAGAATATGACCCTTTTTTGTGAAAAGACTACTCAAGCACACCAACTTTGAAATATAAATAAACCTTGGTCAAAGAAGTCATGTCCTATCTTTCAATGTTGAGAATGTCATTTTCATGGACATTTTTTAAAGCTTTTATATCGAGTTGCGGAGATAGATTGTTGTTGAATAATAGATGTCTTCACGGAATATGGTTCTAAGCACTAAGCACCCATGAATCAAGATAGTACTCCATTATCAGCCCAACCCATATTTGTTAAATCTATTTCTACCTCTATTTATGTATTTTATGTGTACTTGCAAGGTAACCTTAGTGGGCAGGGCCATACAATATAGAGACGGATGTGTCACCGGTTCAATTCTCATCTCATATCCTTTTAACTACAGATAACACATTTACATATCTCATGTTGCATCAAATGATCGGTTACCTTTTTTCAGTCTCCCATCAGTATTGAATTATACCATGTCTCATGTTTTTATATCTGTGATTGTATTTTTGCACAACCAATACTATTCTTTTTGATTTAATCATGTATCATCAAGTGATTGATGTCTTGGGTGCAATTTCCTAACAAGTTTAAACCTTTCCAAAAATAAGCAAATGAATTTAAAGTGGTATAATTGACTAATGTTATGTTTCCAAGGATCTCAATTTCTATAATTAGAAAAGTTAGTAAAGTTTCAGCATTCAACACACATTTTACGGCCGATTTTGACGTTACAAAATAATTTTGTGAACCTTTTCTTATCTCAATCTTAAATTCTTAATGATTACTCTCTAGTTGATAATAATTAAAAAGAGATTATTATATAAACACTTGTTATGTTATACAAAAATCCAAATCTTTATTAGATTTAGCTACCCACGCACAAACTTAACAAAAATCTAATGTAGGATAGATGTATGATCTAATATCTAATCTGATCTAATATAATTATAATATTTGTAAAAAAAAATAAAAAAATTGAGAAGGTGTTTGCCTCTTGGCAGCCAGAAAAGATAACACTCCAAGTGGGATTATGAATGGGACCCATTCACCTTTTATTTTGGGTGGTTTTTAACAAATTCACCGATTTTAATGAATCAAAAAAACACACACAGTTGACCTTCTTTTTTCCATCGTCACCCCCCCCCCCCCCCCCCCTATTCCTTCCATAGTTTCTTACTATTTCTCACTTATATTTTTATTGTTTAGCCATCTTTTCTCTACCATCCAATTTTATTATTCTATGTTTTTTAATCTCCGTAAAAAAAAACTCTTTTAAAACCCCAATTTGCTACTCAACTCATTGGTTTTCTACTACAATCTTTAGTCTTTTCGCATAAAGTTGCAATCTTTTTGTGGATTTCAATCTGGGGTTTCGTTGGTCTTCAAGGAGGTACGTTCAAGATTCTGTTTTTTGATTAACTTTGTAATCTTTATTGCGCTTCTTTTGCTATTTGATTTGGGGTTATGAGTTTTAATCAAACCCGTTTTTTATTTTAGTGCTCCTAAAGAGTGTAATTTGTAGTTTGATTGTGTTTCTTAAATAGATGGTTATCAGTACCTTGATTACTACATTGCCATTGATTTTGATAACGAGCTCATTAATTTGCTATTACAAATTTATTCTTGCATAATGTTGCAATCTTTTGGTTGTTATTGACATGGATTCTTTGTTGGTTGCAAGAAGCTCAAGATTTGCTTTCCTGCTTAAATTTGTAATATTTATTATGTTTCTTGTGATGGGTATATGTTAGCATTTGTTTTTTAATTTTGGTTTCTGTTCTGTGACTGATTTTCAACCATACCTTGTTCAATTTGCTTAAATTTACAGTTATTTAGGCCTTGATTCTTACTGGTTTTCTAATTATATTGTGTTTTTTAATGAGTGCTTATTTGTTTTTGGTTATTGCATTGCCATCAAATTCGACCCGTTTAAGGCTCTGATAGTCTGATTAGTTTCTAGTAGCTACGGATCTTGTAATTTTTCTTTGTATATTCGGTAATCATTGGTTTCCTGATTGCAGCTTGTGTCATTAGTTTTGAATACTTCTTATTTTGTGTCCCTTCGTATATGTTTATTATTCTTGACACCCATTTCGCTTTCACAACTCTTGACCCTTTTATGTTCATGATTTTTTTATCTGTTTGCTGATTGCTGCATTGGCATTAAATTAACAGCTTAAATTTGTAGTTCACGGTTCTGTTAATTATTTTTAAAACCCTTTAGAGTTTCCAACTCTTGGTCTTCGTTTTCTTTGGAATATATTATTGAAAATACAGCCAAGTTGTTATCATTTGGGTGAAACTTTAACGTAAATGACCTAGTTTCCACCAACTTGTTACCAATGTTGTGTTGTCATTGTCGCGATTGAAAGTATTTTAGAGATGCATTTATATGTGTGAAGTCAAATGTTGCAGTTTTCATGTTACAGCGAAGGTGTGGATCATCAATAACTATATTGTCTTTGTTCTTAAATCTCTTAAACTCGAGGAAGTTTATCAGAGTGAATTACATAAACCGTCCCTGATTTTGTAGTAGTAAATAGACACTTATCTCTCTGTCGATAAACTCACCTACTTGCGTTCTTGGTGTGACTATCTAGTATCTACTTAACACATGCTGTGAAGTAGTGGTGAACTTGGTAAACTATTAATTGTTCATGTTTTATATAATTTTCAAACAATAAAAAATGTGAACTCAGTGAAACAACAATTGTCACAAGTGTGTCTATGAGGCGGAGATTCGACATCAACCTTACAATATATCCTTAGGTCACAGGAAAATTGTGTTCTCAGTTTGCTTTTTCTTCATCTTCCTTTTCCTCATTTAGGTTTCATTTTTTATTCGATTTAACGGTGAGGGTTTGAATTTGTATTTGGACATCCAAAATATTGTGAAGGTGACGGGGAGTAGGATGAAGGTGGTTGGTTTTGATGGCGGGTTGTGACAAAATGGGTGGGTTGGATACCCCTGGCCAATACGGGTAGATTTTTTGGGTACGGGCCGGGTTGAACTGAAGCACTTTCAACAATAATCTTGTTTTTTGAATGTATATGCAGTGTAAATACGCTTTGGTCTCTCAATTTTTTTCTCTTTCAACTTTACGTGCTTTACCCATTAGAAATTAAATGGATTGAAATTTCCATCTCTGGCGAAGATGAAATGAGAATGATGATGAAGTACGAACCGAAAAATAAATGAACATAATCAAATTACTTAATTTATATCTTTCTTTTATAGCATGTGTATGACGAAATCTTTCAAATGTTACAGACTGAAATGATGCGTGAAAAATCAATTCTTGATCCGGGTGGAGAAATGGAAGTAAGTTTCGGCTATCAATGTAGTACAACTGATGGATACGATATTCCTTCTGAGAAAACACTTATAAGAAATAATAGTTCATTTTCTTGCCTTTCGGGGGCCGCCATTAGTGCCAATGCAACATTAGCCAACACAAATATTTGCAACGGGTTAATTAGCTCAGAAATTCTTCCATCATTAGACTCTCCAAAATCATTTAGAAGAATACCCTCTTCGCCATCGTTCACAAAACTCGACTTATTGTCATCTTCTTTCCAAAGTAGCATGTCTTATTTGAGTTGCAGCCCGTCTACTACCCCCGAGAATCTTGAGTTCGATTCTTTTTTATCAAGACCCTTAAGTGCACCTTCAAGAAATGAAGATTTTTTAACTGCAGATGAAGTACAAGTGGCTGGTGGTGCTGCTGGAGAAGATAGAGTTCAAGCTGTTTGTTCTGAGGAGAACGGTTGGCTTTTTTGTGCGATTTATGATGGATTTAACGGACGAGATGCTGCTGATTTTCTAGCGGGCACTTTTTATGAAACAATTAGGTGTAATCTAAATTCGTTAGATATCGAATTTGATTGTTTTCATGGAGATAGTAACATGGTGAGGCCTAAAAACCGAGTTCTTGATAGCTTACAACGTGCCCTTAATCAAGCGGAAAGTGATTTTCTACATATGGTTGAGCAAGAAATGGAGGATAGGCCAGATATAGTGTCAGTGGGGTCTTGCGTTTTGGTCGGGCTTTTGCAAGGAAAAGATCTGTATATAATGAATTTAGGTGATAGTAGGGCGGTTTTAGCAACAGATGATGACGAAAGAAAGATCGAGGGATTGAAAGCGGTGCAGTTAACGGATAGCCATACGGTTGATAATGAAGTGGAAAGAAACCAAGTTGTTAGTCAACATCCTGATGATCCTAAGACAATTGTGCACGGTAAAGTTAAAGGAAAGTTGAAAGTTACTCGGGCATTTGGAGTTGGTTATCTGAAAAAGGTAAAAAAATAAAATTTCTTCATTAACATAGATTCAGTGAACATTTTCGGGATTGCTTGGATTTGCATTTTGGAACTGGTTATTGTGATAAAGTCGCAATAATTTTTAATGTTTGGATAGACTACTTTTGCTTTGTTCTGATTATATAATTATTTAGGGGCCGATAAATATTATTTTCTATGGTCTGTTTCAACCACATAATCACTTTCAAAACGCATGTCCAAAGTGGCGAACATTTTAGTTAAACGTGCTTAAATTTTTTATCTTCTGCAGAAAGTTTTGAATGATGCTTTGATGGGAATTCTTCGGGTTCGCAACCTTTTAAGCCCTCCATATGTCTCTGTAGAACCATCACTCTATATGCATGAAGTTTCAAGCTCTGATCACTTCGTAATACTCGGGAGTGATGGTTTATTTGATTTCTTCACAAATGATGAGGCAGTGAAGCTCGTCCATTCCTACATATCTACAAAACCATCAGGTGATCCCGCCAAATATCTATTGGAGCAGCTTGTACTCAAAGCCGCCTGTTCTGCAGGTAAATATCTAGGTTTCCCTGTAGAAGCTTTCTTGATATTTAGTTTTGGGTCATCGTTCTAAAATAAGAAGAAAATCTGGGTCCATTGTTTTTTTAATCATACTTGATATTGATGGTCAAACGTAGTAGTTTTTTTCTTCAAATCGACATGGATACTGCTCATCGATGACCAATATTTTTCATGAATTCAATATATATAGTTATGGATGACCTGTAAAGAGATATTCAAGCTAGTGGATTTAATATTAGGCTTGAAGATATATACTTTTGACCAAAGGAATACAAAAGATTTTATTTATTTTTTTGGGATATAAATACTTTTATGGGCCATGTTATTTTTATCAAATACATCAAAGAAATATCTGAAATTTTGCAGGTTTCAGTACGGAAGAATTGATGAGTGTCCCGGCTGGCAGGAGAAGAAAATATCATGATGATGTAACTGTCATCGTTATAATTTTAGGTACTAATAAACGCACTTCAAAGGCTTCAACTTGCATATAATTTGTTTCCATCAAAATAGTTTGTAGCTAATGTCGTACAGTTTTGCACTTAACGATATTATTTTGCACCATCTAGTCCTTTATTGAATATTTATGGATCTTTGATACAGTAGTAATTGGATTTTTTATTTTAAATCTTATGTGCTCTCTATGTTAAAAAAGATCTGATTCTTAACGTATATGGTTTGGGTGAAGAATATGTTAAAGTAGTAGGAAGTTTCAGGATTAGCCTTTTTTCGCTTTGGTTGGTGATCATGATTTATGAATATATTCTTTCTGGGTGGAAAACCTGTGAATGAAAGCTCGAATAGTTTTTGTGATCCGGCCTATGTATGCAGAGCATAGATTCTGGAGGAAAATCTGTGAATGAAAAGCTCGAATAGTTTTTGTGATCCGGCCTATGTATGCAGAGCATAGATTCTGCAGGATCATATTCTTCTTTTGTGTAAAAGCAACCATTCTTTTTGGTTGAAAACAACATGAATAGGACCCCATATTGATGGCCAGTTAGGTCCGTCCATTTCTGCCGATTGGTTTTTAGTAGAAGTATATCAAGATGACTAGGTGAAGCGGTGGGTACTGGGTCATATTGGTTGTTATCAACATGTTAGGTTGCCTTACAACTCTCTTTTGATCATTTTTCATCAAAATAAGAAAGAACTAATGTCATAAAATAGTAAGTATCTTGACTTCTGCACTGGTCAATATACTTTGATCCGTAATAATTTAATCATCAATCTTTGTTATCTATACAACACTAGCAACTATTGATTATTGAAATGAAGCATTTTTACTAAATTCAGTGACTAAATAGGTATGGATCAGATCATGGCGAATACGGAACTTTGTTAAAAATTGCACTCACATGGTACACCGTTGTAGATGTGGCAACTGTTCTAATGTGATGTCAAAATGGGTATGACTCAAAACGGCACTTTTTTAGTATGTGTTTGAAGTTATAACGATCAACTTCTACATTCTTGAATAATATCATGTCCTTTCCTAGGGTTTTCTCACATTCTTATCTTCAAAATCTCCAAAGACAGCGAAGATTCCCAAAGATAACGACATTTTGTGTTGTGTTATAATCAATATCTTATCAACGTTTTCCGAAGACGAATAGAACCAAAGAATGCATTCCGAGTCAACCATCTTCAGATCGAATATGTAGAATGTTGGATAGTCTTGTAATCTACGTGATAGTGTATGGTTGAGTTATTTAAATTGTATGAATCAAATGAGTTGAAGAGAGGTTTAACCCGTAAAAGAAAAGGGCAGAGTGTCACCTTTTGTCGTTTTCATCTAACCGGTCACACAATCAACATGAATACATTATCGACGTGAATGCGAAAAATCTCAATCTCTCCGAATAATCCCAAAAGTGCAACAATTTCTTTTGAAGGAATATAAATATGAATTTTAACAAGCAATTCAGAATGATGATGTGACCTTATGAGCATTATTATATATTTTGATTCGTTCACAGCAAATTAAAATTTGTATATCTAATTAAGTCACAAATATAAAACTCCTATTTGTTACATATTACCAGATAAAATGTTAAACAAAATAGTTACAAGTGAAGGGTAAAATGGATCCTATGACGGACCCTTCAGACCGGTTCCACGGTCAACATGGAAGGGATAAATCGCATAACCTGCAGTTAAAGGAACATGACGACGGGAATTAAACCCGTATCTCTGCATTTATGTTGTATGTCCCGGACAACTGGGCTTCGGTGAGACAAATGGTTACAAGTATATAAGCTACTGTAATAAAGAAAATTTGTCACTACTCAAATAAGTACCTAACAAACGGAAATTACGTTAAAGCGCAGATGTGGAGCTTTGTGCTACCTACATCTATGGCTTGCACATTAAAAACCATCTTTTGAAATTTTCGGAAACTAATTAACCAACCAAAAAGTCCAAAATGCCTTCATCAAATCATCGTAACATTCAAACAAAGGACAATTCAACCTTACATAATTACATAACGCAACATCCATACGGATTTTCATCACTGAGTATCTCAAAAGTATTCGACGGACGAGATAACGTTACAAAATCATTATCGTTATCGTTATCATTATCATTATACTCGTTATAATCGTATACATACGGTGTAGTAGTAGTAGTAGGAATATAATATGCAGGTCCACCATTACCGCTAGGGTGCGTCTCACTATAACTCATCACATAAGCTGGACCCACCGGCATCGGATACGGGTAGCCGCCACGTGGAGGGCTCAGATGCATTTTATCTACCACTTGATTACTACTCCCCATTTCAGGTGCCACCATTCCGGTGTCCGCCGGCCCACCAGAAGGTTTTGCACCCCCACTTTTTTTCTTCTTTTTCTTTTTCTTTTTCTTCGCACCACCACCACCACCCACCGGTCCACCCGGTTCACTACTCGCCTGAACCAGGTTATTTTCTGGTAAACCGGCGAACCGGACAGCTGGACCGAGAGGTTTATTTGGAGTGTTTAAGTTACCATTTTCCGTTGCATTATTATTGTTGTTGGGATTATTATTATTTTCTTCATCATCACTGCTGTTGCCACTGCTATCAGACCCTTTTTCTTTGTCTTTATTCTCCCCGCCGGTTGCCGGTTTTTCTTTTTTAGTGTTATTTTCCGGCCAGTTTTCTGCATGTTTTCCGGTCTTGATTAGTTTCTTTATGAGAGTGTCCACTTCAATGTTGCCTACAACTGTAACTTTGTGCTGTTTTGAATCAATATCAATGGTATATACACCTGCAAAACTAATAATTTTTAAATATCACTCTTTAAAAGCATGTTTCTTTCATGTAAAAAATAAACATAATCAGTTTTGAAACTATAAAAAGTTTACGTACGTACTTTTAATGACAAAACTGAAAGTAAACAACTATATATAATGGAATAGTGATTTAAGCACGTTATACCTTCAATGCTTTGAAGGACTTTCTTGACTTTTCGCTTGCAGCCAACACAATGGATGGAGACTTTAAGCACACATGTCTGCAATAACATGCATGAACCAAATTAAAGATCATATCATATCATCATCATCATCATATATATACATAAAAAAGATGAATCAATTAGCGAGAAGAAACAAATTTAAAAAAAAAAAAAAGATTTGATAATATGTACCCTATATTTAAGGGTTGGTGTGTTTTGTTGTTCTTGATCAGGAAGAGGAAAAGGAGGTTGTTGTTGTTGTTGAAGTGGTTCCATGAAATTAGCTACCAAGATTGAATTGAAGGTTGGAATGAAATTAATGGTTTAGAGGAATGAGAATAATGATAATATTAGTGGATAGATCGACACTGTGTTTTACTTTCCACTGAATATTGAAGTGAGAGTTTGATGCGATATTGAGAATGATATTAGATGCTCATATCACCTCATTTTATCTCTTCATCTTATGCCATGTCCTATGTGCATTATGAGTTTATATTCGTTGGGTATTTTAGGGTTTTATTTGGTGTCACCCATTGTGTATTTATTTTTCATTTAGTAACTGCATACGAGTCTTTGAAAGCACAAAGAGTGGTTGTCTTTGTGCTCAGTATTCAGTTCAACACTAAAAGGAATATCGAACCTGAAATCGGGGCACTGGTGAAAACTTAGTTTTAGTGTTCAGTTAATTTATTTATTTATTTTAAATACAAATAATATAATAATTTAAACAAATAAATAACACATTAAATTAATTAAAACCTAATACATTATTAAATTAGAGATACCACATTGGGTTAACTTAACCCATTCTTTCTATTTGATATTTATAAGCTAAGAAAATAAAGGGTATAATAAAAGTCCAACCCAACACCTAGCCCATTTAAGTAACCTAGCCCAATCTTAATTTTCCTTCTTCATCTGCCGTAACATTTTCTTCTTCATCACTTTTTTTCTCCTTTCAATCATCCAGGTTTTTGACATTCCACCCAAATCAAAAGAAGAAGCAAAAAGTCACTGAATGTTTGAAAAAAAAAAATTAGAAAAAAGTGTCTGCATTCGGGGTTCAAGGCCAAATGCCGACCTTAAATGCCGGTTTGGTGGCGTGAACGCCGAATTCTGACGTTCAAGTTGTTAAACGTTGTTACTGAACGCGTCTCACTCTCTGTCCTGTTCAGGACCAAAGTATATATAGTAAAGCGTGTGTTCTAGCTATATATGTAAAAGGCATGTCTATTATTGGGCCAATTATATGGAATTGTGTTCAACTATAAATGAATGGTGTAAATTTTCAATTTGAATCCAGAATGAATATATATTATATTCTAATACACAATATATAACTCACTGTTGTTATCAGCTATATACATATATATATATATATATATATATATATATATATATATATATATATATATATATATATATGCAGTTTAATTGTCAATTGTACAACTAGGTATTATTCTAAGAGCATCCACACCCGAGGATGTGACAAGGTTCAAAGTTTTATTGAACGGTGAGGTGAAGAATCAATGTGCATTGTAGCTTTTATGTATGCAAAATGAGTGCAAACCCTTTGAACTCTTAAAGTGGATCCTCTAGTACTTTTTATATATAAATAGATGGATTGTGGTGTTAATAGTTTATAATTAAATTGATGATGTAAGTTTTCTTTAAACTCTATAAATTTAATGCATTCCAGAGATTTTTTATAACAAAGTTAGATGATAATGTGATATTACTTTAACTGTATTGAGAGGCTCTAAGTACAAGAAACATGGCATAAATTTTGTCCGTACATGTATTAGACTAGTTTTATGAGCTCGATGCATCAAAACACCTTTACAAACCTCAATTTGGGTAAAGGTATCAAGACAAAAGAAAAACACATTTGCCATACATGATTCAAAGAAAACGATCTGAGACACAAATTTGCTCTTTCATATTTGAAAACACGCATTCCACAAGTCAAATATAGGGACGTGTATGACCAGAACTAGGACTGAATGTGACTGGTAGCACAATTTTTCGATAAAGTATTTCATTCTTTTACTTCATCTGACTCTTCTAGGCGTTTCAGCTCCAAAATATTCGAGTATGGGGATAACAACTTTTGTACGGTCACCCAATGAGAATTCAAATAAATTTCACTTTTTCATATTTTACTCGATCAACTTTCACATATGCAAAGATGCAGCCCCTACTTTTACATTTACAGTACCTAAAGTTTGGTAAGTTTGGCACGTTCACAAACATTTTCCCCCTTTTCTTATTCCCACTATCTTCATCATCCTAGGTTAAGTTAATCTTTTAGCAATACTTTTTTTTCTTTTCTTTTGTGATAATTTTGTAAATACATATTTTGAATACAAAATGAGTTATATATGAAACGGTTGATGGTTTTTAACCTCTTATTCAAAGAATACAAGTTACATACTTAAATGTTCATATCTAATTTATTAACTTCATTGAACTTCAAGAACACAAGTGCAAATTCAGGTCAAACACAACGCAACCCGATACATTTTTACTCAGACTTAAAAGTTACTCGTTTTGACCCAGAGTTATCTTTAACGTGTTATCAAATATTAATTCACTGAAGCTACTATTTGTTATTGTTCATAACAGGGGGGGAGGGGGAAACAAAATGTTTATACAGACAGAAAATAGAACAGTTCTATACAAAGGGAAAACTTTAGCCTACTTTAAAACCCTAAAAATACATGTAATGATCCCCAAACAATACAAGATACAAACCATCAACTCTCAAGTCACTATATCCATGTATAAGAAAGAAACCGAGAGTCATGTCGCATTGGCTCCAACACTGCCGCCAGCCCGTAACCCTTGAAGGCACATGTGAAGTGCTTTTTGCACGTTATCCGCCACAATTCTCAATCTTCCTTGATTCACATCTCCACCCGATGACCCATTCATATCCACTGTCCTAATCACTCTCTGTTTACAATATTCCCAATCTTCCAACCGAAGCCAGCATGACCGCCCACCATGGCTGCCTTCCATTCCCATAAAAGACACACTCGGGTTTTCACCAAAGGAATACTTCAACCTCACGGAGACACAATATGGCAACCACGCAGCACCCCCAGCAGCGTTTATGTGAGGTATGTGTGCAGGATCAAGAACCACAGTCAACCCAAAGTCAACAGCATTATGAGGGCGGTCATAATGGATATTACTCTTGGAAGCTGATGAGTTTTCTGAATTTCCATCGGTATAAAGTCCAGTATGATTTTCAAGACATAATTCGATTCGTGATCTTTGTGCTGGTGGAATATCACCGCCTTGGGCCTGAACTAAACCTTTTTTCCATGATATCAGTTTTAAGAATTCTCTTAAAACAGAAATTGGTAATGTAAGAAGAGTTATGAATGATGCAACACGGGATGCATCATAGGGTTCTGATGCAACACGACGGCTGAAGTAGTCACATATTTCACTTATTTCAGCTTGAAGTAATTCTTCTTGAGCATTAACTGAGTTGTTCTGCTGTTGTTGCTGTGAATGATGAAACCGTTTTACACTAAGAACTTGGAGAAGAAGTTGAACTCTGTGGACACTAACTGCGAATACATATCCCCTGCAGGAAAATAGTTAGTTAAAACAAGAAACCTTTGTGGCTCAAATTGGGCTGTGTTTCATCTCTAATGGGCAAAACACGTAAGATCTAAAAACTTCGTCTAGAAGGTAAAAGGTCGGACGGGACAAGTGGGTCAATTTGGGCCGTGTTTCACTCTAACGTGTATTTTTAATGCATAAGAACTACGAAACCAATTTTATCAAAAGAGATGGCATAATTCTGAAATCGGATACGGCACAGTTAATGTTAAAAATAAATGAAAACCTCAGGAAAAAAGTACTTTGGGTCAACCAAACCCAGCCTGTCTCAACCACTACAGCAAAGACCACTTTGACCCATTAAAAGACTGGGAATTCAGGCGAGCCGCCCGGCGGTGTGGTACGTAGTGGGTTTAGTACGCCCCCCGAAAACCCGCCCAGTTTTCCAATATGTCAAATTATATCCATTGGATAAAGATCAAATATAACTTTGTATATGAAACAGGCAGATTCTGCGATTGGGTAACAGGTGAAACCAGATTCTGATCAATTTGAACTTTTACTCTTACCCCACAAAGAAGCGCAAGGCAGGCTGCTCCTGATCCAAATTCAAGAGTGCACCTTCATTGTCCTTTAAAATAGATCCAAGAATCTCCTTCAAAAGTTCTGGTAATTGTGCAAATAGCCATAATACACCCAGGTATTTCAGAATACCTCGAAGAACCTTTTTGAGAGCCACAAGAGGAACCCATCCACCACCATAACCACCATCATCCCCAAGCCCAATAATGGCCGTATTCAATTCTCCTCTAACATGAGCCGGTACAACTGTACCAGGTGGTCGGCGTACTAAAGCCGAACTTGATGATGCTGCCATTGCATTTGCAGCACGGTTAAAACCAACAGCTTGGTTCCCAGGTCGAGACATTCCAGAAAGGCCGACTCGGTTGCCATTGGTGGCTGAAACTTGTGGACCGGAAGATGCAACAGAATTGTTGGAACCAGTAGGTCCAACCGACAGTTGACCACCAGTGAAATTTGGGTCTAACCCGTTCAATTCCTGAGCAACATGTTCCATGATGAAGGGCCGAAATTGTGGACATGGTAATGATCCTCCAACTGTAGGACCACCCTTTGGTGGTGTTGCAGGTTGCAACCAAACTTGATCTCCAGCAAAACACCTCATGTCAACTGCAAAATATTTTCGGTATATTATCCGAATCCAATACGGGCCACGAAGTACAAATGATACATCAATTGGCAAAAGTGAACTAGGGACAATTCCTGGACCGCCTCGCCCAGCCACAGTAGCAGCATTCAACATGGCTGATGGACCAGGGTTCCCGCCGGGACCAGAAGCTTGACCAACACCCGGGTTCGAACTATTTGGCATTTGTCCATACGCGTTTGCTTTTGATTGCGTCGACACAGATGAAGCGGCACCAGGAACCCCAGAAACAGGGGCGGCTCTTGCGGGACGTGTTGCAGCAGCAAGAGCATGTAAGGGTCCTGCCGTGAGACGAATGCAGTCCAAAAGAGATGAAACCTCGGTCCCATTGATAAAATCCTCTAGAAACTGAAAGTCAAGAAATTTAATCATATTACATCAAACTTGAGCTATAGAAATACTGAATTAAAGCAACAAACATACCTTGGTATGAGGCCAAAGTTGGTCAGGTGATACATGCATGGTACAGCCATTTTTACCCGATTCCCATTCAACAACAAACCGAGCAAGAACCCCCGAACCAAAACTAAACCATAAACTCATTAAACCAACCGCCTCAATTTTAAACACTCTCCGCATCTGTTCCGAGTATTTATCCCCTGCTTCAGACCCACTTCTTCCTCCTGGGGGTGCTTTAGCATCGCAGTTGGATTGACTTTCTTCTGTTTTCTCATCAGATCTAACAACCAGTAGTTTCCTCATTCCTAAAGCAAATGTCCGAGCATTAGATAACCGTTGGATATCCGCAACCAATTTTTTGATGCTGTCTGCTTCAACAGAATTATAGGTCAAAACAACGCCATCAGCATCATAACGAATATGTGAATCTATATCAGATGTGTTGGCAATCCGGACACCCGAACCCCATGGAGTATTAGTGTTCCCTTTTTGAAGCTCCCACAAGTCCATGAAATGTTGGTCATTTATTTTAACATCCCAATACATGCTTCCTGGTTTTCCTAGTCTTAAACATATGTGTTCCCATGTGTCACCGCTTGCAAATGGGAGTTTGAACCATATGTTTGAAGAAGCAGTTCTCAGACCTACTTCTTCAGCATATGGAATGTCAAGGGCATCCATTTGACTAGTCAACCGGGCATGTTTGATGCCAAGTGAGCAGTGTCTGACGACATGTAAAAGAGCCGACACATATATACTGGAAGGTGCATCGCCTTTATTTGCCTCTGCTATAAGATTCACATATCTGTATTTCTCGATATTGCTGACCACACCCAATTCATTTTGATTTGTTTGCAGAAATTTAATTCTCTTGAAAGATGGTTCAAGGATTTCTGAGGACTTGAGTGATGGGAGTAAGTCTAGCATGTCCAACAATGTACGTTTTCGTGGTCCGTTATCTTTGGGGATTTGAGAACTTGGGGAATCAGGTGTAGGAGCTGAGAAAAAGAAGAAGAATGTATAGAGTGAACTGCCAAATAAAATTTATTAATGATAGTGTGAAATACAGGTAACAAACGGGCGGACAGGCGGATTAGGTTAACTGGTCAAAAAAGGCGTCCAGCTAAACAAAAAACAACTATGTGCAGATTTTTCACTTCCTATAGATAACTAGAGTGTCGTTCTGTTACATAAGTTTAGGAAGTTATTATTTAACAAGAATCTAATAAATGATTTATGAAGCTTTATACAATAAAAAATACAGTGTGGGAGACTTTTGACATGTTTGACACATTTCCTTTTAAGCCAGTAATTTTGATTTCCTGTTATAACCTGAAATCCTGAATCGATGCATACATAATTGAGCGTGCCAAAACTGTGAACTCTATTGTAAAGTAAGAATTAAATATGCTCGATAATAATCTGATCTAACTATTTAAATGAATTGATTACTTTTGACCTGTTTGACTCGTTTCCTTGTAGTTATTTTTTAAAATGTACTCATTTGACCCAATACAAATAAAACATACCCCTAATCAAACTATAAGTAGATGGGTTGAAATCGCCATGTCTACTGTAGCATAAAGATTATATATGGTAGACACAGAAACTTTAGAAAGACCCACCTGAAGTTCCAATGACTGACTTTTTGAAAGCATTTCCTCTTGCACTTGCTGCAGAAGCTCGAGATGATAGCCGAGCAGAGCGACTTCCTGCAACTGGTGGATGATCATCGTCCATGGTGATATAAGATCCCACTTCAGTAGAGTGTGGAGATCTAGAAGCCAAATCTTGTTCGGATTTTGAAGCTGACAGCTTCTTATTGGATGGCGTTCTTGAAGTGATTGAGCTAGTTGCAACAGATGGCATCCTACCCTTGTAATTACTCACTGGATACAATGAACCATTCCAATTTGAACCTACACTTGTAAGGTTCACAGGATTATCAACATGAGAACTTAATTGTCCAGACCCGTGACTGTAATTCTGTACAGAAAAGGAAGATACAGACGACCGTCTTTCTTGCTCAAAAATTTCATCCACAATTGAAGAAAAACCAGATAGACCAGAACCTTCGATGGCCAAATCAGAAAGAAGACTATGGTCAGAAGTCTGATTAATGCCCGTGTCATTATTAGAAGATGTTAGGGCACCAGAATCAAGAAGGGTTGAATCGGGATCCCCTTCAAGCATATGCATTTGATTTATATCAACGTTTTTAACACGAGTAACAAGATTAGAGACACCAGATGATTCGGGTTTTCCTGATGGATCTGGCTGAGTTTCTAGTAATTTGAAAATAGGCCTAAAGTCATCTTCTAGTTGCATCAGCAGAAAATAAGAGCTCCCACAGTCGGGAAATCCCATGAGAAGCATACTGGAACCATTCATGACATGCTTTGGCACCTTCACAGGAGAAAACCCATGTTCATACACCTGTAAGAATATAGATATATGAAGCTTTTCAGAAAATACGTTTAATCTATATAATTCATTTCCGACAGAAACTTCCATATTTATAATCGATTTTAGAAGTCAGATGCAATATAAAACAACTTCAAATGTGTCTGAGGAAAGTTCTTACCTGAAGACCTAAAAACCTCCCAATAGATGCAAATAAATGCAATAAGCTTTTGCTTCTCAAGCTTATAAATGCTTCAGCTGCATTCATAGTTCCCTGGTTTAGTGCATCCTCACATTCTTTTAACGCTGATGATGAAATGGTACTTCTTGATGAATGAAGGAGAAAGCGTCCAGTTCTGCAGTTATACAGGAACAAAATTCTTAGTTATGGGAATCTAATGTTCAAATTTCCGTTTGAAGATATGTGTGTAGGGAAAGAGAATAAAATTTGTTAACTTCTGAAAGCTAAAAATATATTTGCCTTTGTGACTTTAGATCTCATTAAAATCCTGCTGCATCACCAGTGCTATTGTATATGTAGCACCTCAATGCAACATTCTATCAAAATACTACGAAATTTCTGTGAAATGACATGTTTTATATTTGTAAATAAAATGCCAAAAGACCACTACTTAAATGAAGCACTTTATCCAAATTTTAGCAAACATGTCTTATGAATTTCCAGTCACAGCAAACACATTAAAAAATCACTAGTGTATATATAAATACCATTAAATACACAATTATATCCATAAGTTGGAGTAAGACCTTATATTCATTCCAAGTGTAAAAAAAGAAGAACCATAAGCGCGCGCACGTAGTACTTCCTGCCCTTCAGAGCTGTTATCCTGCATATAGAAATAAAACAAAGCAGCATAATCCATCAACAAAATGAGCATAGTAAATTGTCTAAAGCATAGCACAAACCACACTAGATAGACTATTTGCACTTATGGACACTTATAGCTATCTCAAAGTTTTTAAAATCATACCACAATACTGACCTTATTGTACTCGGCAATAGCTTGATCAATAGGACAATGAAGAATAACGTCGCCATCGGCTCGGCGAATATGATTATTTTGCCCCAATTCTTTATAGATTTCAAGCAAACGAGTATACTTATTACAACATATAGCTCTCAGTAACAAATACTCGACATCAATACAGCTCTGGTCTATGGAAAATTCTGCCTCCTTATTAGTTGAGGGATCGATAACGAATGAGCTATGGAGACACTTTATCCTCAAATCCGGCCCTGGTTCAATCCTAATAAAAGGACATGATGCTGCATCTGATGTTCCATTTATTCTATCACAATCCAACCAGTAGAGGATTTTTAGTCCTGGAGTCCGTAACCCACTCGAATCAGTTTCTCCATCTTGACTAATTTGCATAGAACCAGCAGCACTACTTTGACTTTGACCCAAATTACCGTCAGATATGAGCTCAAACCGAATTGCATCTTTCCATCTACCTATCCTAAGTGCTTGGACTTGTCTTATAACAGTGTCCATAATAAGCGCTACACAAAATTCATGAAGTATAGAATACAAAGTTGCAAACGGAGAGGCTGAAGCAGCCATTCTGCGTTCTAAATCGTCTCCAAGAACAAACCGTCTCGTTTCTTCAAGCTTCACAAGACCACTTTTCTCACCAACAAGTACCTCCAAATGCAATATTCTCCACATCGTCAGATGTCCCCGATAACCGAGTGTCAGCAACACCTTAAACTCTCCTTGCACAGAAAGATTCACTGTACCATCAAAGATTTTGACCTCAGAGAACTCTTTCGGAAGTGTCGTTTCAAGTAATTTCGATCTCACAATAGTGTCTAACTTCTTCAGCACCGGTTTCTGCTGTTTTTCAGTTAAAGTACTCTGAATACCCACGTCTTCTGTGCACTTCGGTAAACGCTGGTAACTGCCAGTAAGCAGAATCTCAGTGGCAGATGGAACATCATAAATCGGAGCACGAGCTTGTTGTAGCCCCTCATGCATAAAAAACATGTTATCCGCAGCTTGAGTGAAACACGTTTCATGACTCGATAGTGTTGATGCAAGTTGCTGACAATATTGTATCAATGGCACCTGCAAATCAAAAGACCTAATTCCTTAACAGCATATCCATACTTACTACAACCTACTCATCAGAATATATATTATTACATGTGTGTATGTATGATAGATACTATATTATCAGTATAATTAAGCACATATATAACCCTATATAGCCAGAAGGGGGTAGTCTAGTGGTTGGAGGCCCAAGTTCAATCCTCGCATACACAAGGTTGGGGCCAGCTATCGGGCATGTAGCTCATATGGTCCTAAAGAAAATGACTGCAAATATTGTCACATTTCACAATAGTGTTGCCGGCAATCAAAGTTTTTCAAATTGAGCATATATATGGAGTACAGTATTACTGTTAATCACTAGTATAACGGGCATATATATATTCGAAAATTCAACAGAATTAACAAAAACTATTAAAAATTGCAAAATAACCTGTTGGCACCACTGAGCAAGAACATTAAGTCTAAGCATTCTCTGTTGAGTCTTGACAAGATACTTAAGAATACCAATCTTCTTTTCGGAATCTGACATTTCGCTCGATTTTGATTTCTCAACCAATTCCTTCAAAGAAATATACGATTCCTCCGCAGCTCGAGTCACCAAAGTAGAAAATTCCACCGATTCTTGACCTAAGTCCGCCATTTTCAACGTCCCAAGGGTTATTACAATTATGTACTATATGTTTCCTCCAATTATTAATTAACCTCACCAGCTGGGCGAACACATATCGATTTAAATACAATTAGGGCACGAATTTATCGAACCGAATCATCGGTTTTTATTCTCGATTGAACTCTACGGCGTTACCAATCGGAGAAGACCGCCGGAGTCGTTACCAGATGCACCGCCTTCCGCCGCTCCGGCGTCGCCCTAGTTCTGCTTCCGCCGTGAATCTTGTGTGTTTCGCTTCTAAAGTCCGCTTGTAAATTGGTAATGGATTTATTTTTATTATTTACAAGAACAAGAATGTGAGTGTGTATATATAAGAGGAAAAAGAACAAAAGCTCCCAAGTCAAACGGGGTTAATTTACTAAAAACTACCCTTCTTTTCTTTTATTTTATGATTTTATCCTTCTAACAAAACTACCATTTTTAATTTGAACCTTGCCTTGGCTTACTCATCTTTTGAATTGCTTTTAGATCTTAATCAAGCTTTAGTTCAAAGATTACTGATTAGTAGTAATATGGATAAATGATATTTTCACTATAATTTTTGATAGATCTACCGTGATATACAACAATATATGCATGTAATACAATTACTTATTGTATTGTTTTGGCGGATATATAAAAATTGATATTGGAAATGTCATTGTCCTTAAATTAAGGGTTTAAGCGAGAAAATGAAAAACATAACCACAATTAAAATAACCTAATTAACAAGGTCAAAGAAATAAATCGAGAATCGAAATAATGGTAGTTTTAGTTTGTTAATGAAACAACATAATGTTTTCATCTAGTATTGATAAAACTTAAAGGTTGTTTCGTTAATAAGTGAAGCATACAGTCATCACAAGATTTTTAGAAGTTTTAAGGAAAAGAAAAGGGAAAGATGCAAATTAATAAAATAAATCCCTGTTGAAAACATGTCATTTTGTTGTCTTTCTTAATTAACAAATCAAATTATTTATCAAACTATGTTAGTGTATAATAAGGGGTGAGCACAAAAACCGATTAACCGAATCATAACCGAATTAACCGATTAACCGAACCAAAAAAACCGACCCACTATGCTAACCGATGGTTCGGTTATGTATATTGTGGTTAACCGAAATTTGCAGTTCGGTTACGGTTAACGCCCATAACCGAACCGCTATTAACCGAACCGCCCCAATATTTATATATATTTTTAAAAATATTTAATATATTAATATATAGTATTGTATTTGTATGGATTTGTGCAGAAAGTTTATTTTTGTATTTTTGGACATGTGCTAAAAGTTTATTTCTGGGCTTTTGGGTTTTGAACTTATGCCTTGGACTTTTATCTTTGACCAAATAAGCTAATGGACTTTGAATCAAACATTCCTTATTTTATATTCTCCAAGCTTTTCCTTTTAAATCTCCCAACACAAAACCTAACTATAAAATTGCAAGAAACCCTAACTCAAAGAAACCCTAAACAAAAACTAACACGGAGGATTTTATCCCTTGCGACTTGGAGTCTTCAACTTTGGTCCGTTTTCAAGTGTGATTCTCTGACATCCATTCTTAAAATCAAAGGTATTATTCACGATTCGTTAAATCATAAATGCTTTGTGTTTACTCTTATTATTTCTTAGATAGTTAGATACTTAAATGCTTGTATATACCTACTGACATCATATAAAACATCTTAAATGCAAATTGTGTTTATATTGTGATAAATGTTGTACTTTTGAATATATATATATATATATATATATATATATATATATATACCGATTTCATGATTTTTATGTGTGTATTCAACTGTTATTTATAAGTTTTCTGAGTTCATATACGTTTGATTTGTACTTAATTATTTACTAGTTGACTAACTAAGTAAACAAAGTAGTGTGTGAAAATTAGTAAGCATGAGAGTTTCTTATAAATTATTTAAATGTTGGTTTTGTATGTGCTTTTAGATGGAAGCAGCAAACCAGGTCAATGAGGAACCAACTTGGAGTCTAGGTGATGAACCTAATGGAATCAATGAACCAGTTATTGATCTTGATGGGGAAGCTGCTGAAAACGAGTCTGGTCAGCAAGCTGGTGACAACGATCCCAATGAGCAAGAAACTGAGAGTAAAAATACTGGTGGTAGTGGAAAACGATCAGTTGTACGGCGTTATTTTACTCACATAAAAGGTCCTGGTTCGAAAGTAAAATGTTGTTTCTGTCCAAGGATAATGGCTGTTGGGACAAAAAAGAATGATACGGCTTCTATGTTGTATCATCTGAAGCATGTATGCAAGAAATCAGAACTCTACAAGCAAGATTTAAAGAAAGGACAAACTAAGGTATAAGCCCGCAACTAAAGGGGAGTCTGAGGGTGGTTTGGGTTTTCAATCTTTTAACCAAGAAAAGGCTAGAAAATCTCTAGCTCGAATGTGTGTAAAAGACAATCGACCTTTGAGTATTGTTGATGATGAAGGATTTAAGGAATTCGTATGGGATCTGAATCCCATGTTCAAGTTCCCATCTAGGTGGACGGTAGCTAGAGATTGTTTGTCACTACACCAAGAAGAGAAAAACAAGCTTAAAAAATTGTTAAAAAATCAAACAGTGTCTCTAACCACCGATACATGGACATCCGTGCAAAATTACAACTATATGTGTCTTATCGCCCATTGGGTTGATGAAAATTGGATCTTGAGGAAAAAAGTCTTAAACTTTTGTCAAATATCGAATCATAGGGATGTGACAATTGGAAAGTTAGTTTATCGTTGCTTACAAGAATGGGGTATTGATAAGGTTTTTACCGTAACAGTCGATAGTGCTTCATCTAATGATGGAGCAATTAGTCATTTAAGGTCTATGCTTAAAGGTTCTCGTTCTATCTTAGATTGCGAATATATGCATTTAAGATGTTGTGCTCATATTATAAACCTTGTCGTGAGAGATGGTTTAGATGAGCAGTTCGCTACCATTAGCAAAATCAGAAATGATGTTAGATTTTTAAGACCATCCCCTTCTAGATACGATAGCTTTTTAGAGTGTGTTGAGTCTGAAAAGGTTGACTATAAACATAAACCATGCCTTGATGTCGACATCCGATGGAATATACATTTTTAATGTTGGAGGCAGCGATGAAATACAAGAGTGCGTTTGATAGGTATTTTATAGTTTTATTGTACATTCTAACTATATTTTTTATTTTCATCTCATACTAATATGTTTTATTGGTGTTTTCTTTTTTTAAATAGGCTTTACCACATATTTTCCAATTATAGAGCTTACTTTAATGGAGAGGTCTATGATGAAGATCATGAGGGGACTACAAGAACTATCAGAAAGAAAAATAAGAAGGATAGAGTTTTGGGGGCTCCTATTGATGATGATTGGGAGAAAGCTAGGTATTCAATTTTTTTATTTCATTCAGGTATACACTTTAAGAAAATTTATTAGATAAAAATACTTATAACCTACTTTTTTGTTTCTTTTTTCTTATCGGTCACTTTATGGAGTTCTTAGGCCTATTTTTCAATGTTACAAAAAAAGTTTCAAGAAATAAGTATGTCATATCTAATTTGTTTATTGGAGAGCTTGTTAAAATGCATGCTGCCATATCAAGAATGTGTTTGAATGCTGATGAGAAAAAGAGAATAATGGCTTTGTCTATGAAAGAAAAATATGACAAATATTGGGACAACTAAGATAACATGAATATGTTGTTGTATGCTGCATTGGTTTTAGATCCCCGAAATAAGTTTTCGTTTCTTGATAATTGTTTGGGACTGATCTACGGGACTGATCGGGTAAAAATTGATGAAGTAACACAGCTGGTGAATGACACTTTAAAAGAGTTATTTGAATACTACGAAAAGAGTGCAGGCAACGAAAACGAAACTGGTTCTTCATTTTCTACTCCTAGCTTTTCTGAAAATGCTAGTGATCTCGATTTAGATGATGGTTATGAGAAGTATTTGGAAAACAATGGAGGAGAGACGGGTGATACTGAATTGGAGATTTATTTAAGAGATGGGAAGGAAAAGAGGATAAAGGGCGATGATAAGTTTGATGTGCTAGGTTGGTGGAAACACAATACAAAGAAATTTCTTTGTAGATTATAATTTGTTTTTGAGGTCAAAATTATATATATTGTGTTTATCTTTGTAGATTATTTTGCCAAAGGAAAAAAGTCAGGAAATGACCCTTCCATGGATGGAGATTTATTCTTCATGGATGAAGATTGAACCTACACTCCCATTGTTTGTATGTAAGTAAATAAATAATTGTATAGTAGCACTTGTTTACATATTTAAAAAACTACTGTTGAAAATTGAGAATAATACTAGTTGATAACTAAAAGAGTTTGTTGGTTGGTTGGTTGGTTGATTGATAATTTGTTGTATGTGAGCATGTATGTCAAACTAAAAGTTTCATTATTCGGTTTTTATTAACAGTTTTGGAAGCACTTAATTTGGAACTAATACCTTCAGAATCATTGAACAGTCGAGGCCTCATCATGGGTCACGAAGTTTACCGAGGATGATTGATCGGCTGTTTATTTCGTTAACAATTTGTTAGTTTCGATTTTAGTAGTACCTCATGCAGTATAAGACTGCCAACATTTTGTAGTAATTGTGTTAGATATTCTGCGTTATTAAGTAGTTAACTAACTATGCAGTGTAAACTATTAAAATGCCAACTTTCTGCTGTGATTTTGTTATATATACAACAGTAAAGTGACTAATTATGCAGTGTAAAACTATTAAACTACTGACTTTCTGCTGTGATATTGTTGTATACAACAATCAAGTAACTAGTTATGCAGTGTAACACTGCCAATGTTAAGCTATTTAACAGTATTTTGCTACGTACTGTTGATTGCAATTATATGATTTCTTTTAGTTTGGTTAAATTGTCATGTTTGTGTAGCTTTAATGGGCTAATGACTCAGTTTTTATATCAACTTTTGGGCTAGAGTTACTGATCCAACTTCTTGAAAATTAAATTAGCTTGAAAATTGAACAAACATAAGGCCAATTTAGTGAGTGTTGGGCTTGAATAAGACGCCCAAATAGTTAATGGTTAACCGTTTTAACCGAAAAAAATAACCGACTCGAATAAAATAACCGATAACCGACCCACTTTTTAACCAAAACCGATCGGTTTCTATAACCGATTAACTGAAAAATTCGGTTTGGGTTCAGTTTTGGGTCATAATCGACCCAAACCGACCCATACTCACCTCTAGTGTATATTATATGTAGATACTTTTTTGAGGTCCCTATTAATTGGAGGTCGCAGGCGGTCTCCGTCCTCAAATACTATCCCACTTAATCGTTATTTGGTTATTATTGATTAATTTGATATCTTTAATTAAAGTTTCTTTTAATAAATATTAATAATTAATAATAGTTGTTGTATTAATCCTTTTATTTCATTTTATTTGATTGTGACATATGTGAGTAGATAAATGTTTACATAATTATAAGACAAATTTTGAATTGATTCATAATAAAACATTTAATACTTTAAATTGTAATTCATTACATTTTTACATAATTATATTCAGGTCATTCAATTGTATTTATTTATTTAGTGTTTCATATTAGTTTTAGAATATTGAAAATGTTGCTTAATGCAGTAAACCAAAAAAATGAAACATTGCTAAAAAGCCTTTTGGGGTTGGAGAAATAATAAAATACATGGGCCGGGCTGCGCTGGGCCGTCCGGAGCCCCTAAACAAAATTATTGGCGTCACCGGGCTTCATTTTCTGTTTTATCTTTACGATTTTAATTTAAATTTGAAGTCTTGGAGAACATGGAAGTACAACCAAGTTTCCAGATCACCTTCGTGAATTTTATTGGTGAGTTCCCTTTAATCATTAGAATAATATAAGTATAAGATTGTATATAAAATCAAAAACTAATAAAGCAACAAATTCATCTCTAATGATTAGGGGTATGTCATAATATTCTAGTTAATCATATTTCTTGTAACCACTATATTATATAATTATATTATATTATATAATTATATTATATTATATAATTATATTAGTATATATACTAGTTTTAAATAGACATATAGACATATATTTATGATAACATTAACAGATAGGGAGTATGATTTAAGAGACAATGTAATACGTTAAATTTAATTTGAATTTTCGTGAAGGTGGATTGGTAAGACCGATGCTTTTGTAATAAAATAATATAGAGCCATTACTCGAACATATAAAGTAGAAATACTTTACATTTTGTCATTTTGAAAAAGATTCTTGATAGAAATTCAATTTCTACTTCGTCTTGCATGTACTAAAACACTTCAAATCTAAAGCTAAACTTAAGTTCAAACAATAATTTAGGTTTTGTTAACGAAAACTCTAAACTTTAAAAAGGGTTTATTGTTTCGTTATTTATTAAATTTTACACATTTTTACTATTGTATAAGTCGAACTTTGAAACTTCTATTGTATGTATTAAACTTATAAATATCGTCTATTGTATGTAAACTATCCTTTCTGGATAAGACCAAAACATAAAAGTTTTCTTTGTTGACCTTACCCAAATAAAGAAAATTTACATACAATAGTCGATATTTACAAAGTTCAATACATACAATAAAACAAATGAAATTATATCTCATACGATAGTAAAAAGTGTAAAGTTTAATACATAACAGGATAATAAATTTAGTTAAAAAATGTAAATCTCGTAAATTAATTGTATTGGACATTAATTTGTTCTGGTACTTGTATTTGAACACATATTGATACATGTCCAATAATTTTATTGATATCTTTCGAGGCTATCGTTATCTTTTTTTTTCTTTTTTTTTTAAACAATGACACGTGTTTGGCATTAACTAATATTGCAAGGGTTAAACTGTTTGATTAGTGACATAAATTAATTGGGTTATTATTTATAACGTTGTGATAGTAAATGTTACATGGTCTTGTTGACTTTTTGTTAAACTACTTAAATTAGAAGACAATTTAATAGTGGAAAACAATTGTTGAATAAGAAAATATTCACATCAAGAATACCGCGTGAACGTCATCCTTGTTACTCATTCAATTTATTTATTATTCAACAAAAATCTATTTAAGCAATCACAATATGACTTAAAAAAAGAAAAAGAATTTAAAACGTCACTCCTTCGAGTTATTATTAACATGCATAAAAGTATTGTAAACTAAAACAATCGTCACTCTAAAAATTAATAATTAATACAATACTTTTATGAATGTTAACGACAACCTTAATAGCTATGTTTAGAAAAAAAAATTAAACTCTCAATTTGTATTTATTAAATTTTTTGAGTATTTCCTTGTTATTCGTAAATAATTTAATTTCAATTTATCTAATAATAGCCTTTAAGGCTATGCTTAAGAAAAAAATTTGTGCGTAAATGATGGTACATTAAGGTTAGTGGAGTGGTTATTAAAAAGTTAATGAGCTGGTTGTTTTCAAAGTACAATAAAATAATTCGTGTCTGAATATCTTAAACATAGCGCTAAGGACTATTGTTAGAAAAATCCTTTTGTAATTTACTAATCATACACATATTTTTTTTTTTATTTTATATTAAAAAGATAAAAAAATTTCCAACGGTCATAACAATCTGGTCACATTACTTTCATTATCATATTGCATTGTCCTTTCCTTGGAAATTATCATTATCAATCTCATATTCTCCGTATACACTCGCTGTTTTCTCAATTTATAAATTTTCCCAAATTTCACTTCCTCAATTTCATTTTCAGTTTCAATCATGGCGCACAGATCGTTAGACCTTACAATAGTTTCAGCAAAAGGACTCAATAAAGTCAACCTCGTCGGAAAAATGGATGTATACGCCGTCGCTTACATCTCCGGCGCCGGAAACCAACAAGATCAGAAACAAAAAACTCAAGTCGCTAAAGACGCCGATTCAAATCCTACGTGGAATCAACCGATGAAGTTTCAAATCGACGAATCAGCTGCGATACAAAATCGACTAACACTCGTTGTGAAGATCAAAACTGAAGGTATGTTCGGTGATAAAGATCTCGGTGAAGTTCACGTTCCCGTTAAGGAGCTTCTAGAAGGTGCGTCAAGTAACGGAAAGCCGTTACAGTTCGTAAGTTATCAAGTTCGTAAACCTTCTGGTAAACCAAAAGGTGAACTCAGTTTCTCCTATAAATTCGCCGAAAAACAACCCGTGCAATTAGATGAACCGGTAACCGCTTTTCCCGCTGAAAAACCTAATAAAGTTGATCAACCTGTTACTGCTTACCCTATGGTAGCTCCTCCAGTTTCTGGATCTAGTTCGTTATATCCTCCGCCGTATCCTCCGCCGGCCGCCGCCGCGGCTCCCGCCGGTTATCCTACTCCGGCCGCCGCTTCCGTAGCTCCTGAAGGTTATTCCAAACCTTATGATGCAGCTCCGACCGGTTATCCTACTCCGGCCGCCGTATCTCCGACAGGTTATCCTACACCGGCAGCTGGAGCTCCGGCAGGTTATCCTACTTCATCCGCCGGAGCTCCGGCGGGTTATCCTACACCAAACGCCGGTGCCGGAGCTCCGGGAGCTGTGTATTATCCGCCTCCGGCAGGATATCCTCAACCGCAAAGTAGAGACGTGTACGGTCAGCAACCGGGTTACGGTGGTTATCCACCTCCTGCCTACGGTGGTTATCCTCCTCCAGCTTACGGTGGTTATCCTCCGCCAGGATATGGTTATCCGCCGCAACCGGGGTATGGGTATCCACCGGTGGTGCAGCAACCGCAGCAAAAGAAGAAAAATAAGTTTGGTATGGGATTGGGAGCTGGGTTATTGGGAGGAGCGCTGGGTGGGTTGTTGATCGGAGATATGGTGTCGGATGCTGCTAGTGGTTGCGGCGGAGGTTGTGGTGGTGGTTGCGGTGGTATGTGATTACCTAATAAAAGGTAACGTGTGTTGTAGGTAGGATGTCGTTTTCGATATGGAAAACTTGAAAGGTGTGTATTTGGCTTGTAATAAGTGTAAGATTTCTATTATTAAAATAGATATAAAACAAATATTGTGCAATCTGTTTATTTTTTAATTACTTCATCTTGGTTAAGTTAACATATTGGTAAAAAAATAATATGGCAACAAACCATTTAAATAGTTATTAGCTGTTTATTTTAAATAATTAGTAAAAAAAATGATACAACTTGCGAGAATTATCTTTTTTTAGTAAAACATTAGATTAGACTTGGAAGAATTAACAGCATTTTGTAGTTAAATGTTTATTAAAATGATCATTTAGAAGGTTTAAACAAATATAAAGTAAAGTTGCTCGAAATAATTTACTTGGTTCTCAAGAGAGGAATAGAAGACGAAACTTTCCTAGTGCGTATGCTTAGAGTGGGGTTAAAAGCATCAAAGGCATCAAGATGAGTGGTTTATATGGACTTTACACTTTACTAGTGATGTAAGAGCATTCGATTCCGGTATAGGAGCCATGATCACATGATGGATGCTAACTTGTGTCTCGTCTCCAAATCCAAGTTGAACTTGAGATACTATACACTCGGTTTCTACTAAAACTTTGACTCAATTTTGTCTTAAGTTTCAGATCTAACTGCACGATATTAAATCGAGATTCACTGCTTCATACAGCTTGATCTGGATTGGAACATATAGAAAGAAGTCCTTAAAGCTATTTGGAATTGACATTCTTTGAGAATAATTCTATTTGTTCACTTTATATGCTGTTTTATTAATGGGCTGAATCTTTTTTGTACCTTTGCAAGAATTGGGTTTCTATCACTTCATTTGGGCTTTACCAAGATTTTGGCATTTAACCATTTGTTAAAAGCCGATTGATGCCCATCAAGGTATTTAATGGGTTTGTTATACAAAAATGACCTCAGTATGTACCAATTATTCAAACTTATAATTTTTCTTTCTTTATTTTTTTTAACTTATAATCTAACTCACATAGTATATATACAATCAACATATGTATAAAATTATCTTCGCAACACTTAAACCCACAACTTCATGATTAATGACAACCCACATCTTACTAGGTCAAAGGTCACATCTTACTAGGTCAAAGGTCCTTATCGACGACACAAATTAGATTAATGTTACAAAACATAAATATCACCTAAAAGTTCATCCATTGATTCTTCTATTATATCGAATCTTGAATTGTATCAAATTTGATCATCAAGCAAATTGTAATCAATTAATTAGATTTAACATAAATTGACGAAATTACATTATAGTATGTTACTTTTTTTCATGTTATATATCATTTTTCTGGAAACAATAATCGACCTAACATATTAGGGGTGTTTGGGATTGGCTTATTTAAGCGTTTATCTGCTTATTTATTTATTTTAACGACAAATAAGTATATACAAACACTTTTACAAAAGCTGATTATTTGTTTATTTTTTTAAAGAATAAGCACTTAAAAATAAGTATCTCCATACATGCTTATTGGTTTAAGCAGATAAGTGCTTATAAAATAAGCAATCTCAAATACCCCTTATATTTTACAAATATATTTAATCCGTTCGTAGTTTCAATTTTATAATGATAATTTTACAATATTATACAAGAACTATACCCAAATTACATATATTATATGAATGTTAGCCATCTAATTAACAAAAAACAATAATATAAACTTAGTGTTAGTTGTTTTCTTTGCATGCTTAACTGCATGGATGTCATTTTCCTTGAAGAATAAGCATCTCAACAATCATTTGCCATAAAACACCAATCAATTATTTTTTACATAATCATCCTAGCTTATACAATCAAGGTTTCATTCTTAACCAGCAATATATCTTTCACCTTTAAGAGAGAATACATATATAAGGATAGATAATAGCTACCTTTTCCTAAATAAATATCTGTCTTTTAAGGATTCTCCATTTCATTAAATAAATTGTACGTCCCAACATTCTGGTTTCATGCAGAGTTGACAATGTAAAGTGTGTTTTCGTGGGATATTGTCTCAAATCTTATTTTATATAAGAGTATTGAATTAGGGTGCATTTGATTTAAAATTACAAATCGAGTATTGAATTGATAGATAGTTAGTATGTGAATAAGAATAAACATCAAAACCCACCATTTCATCACCGGGTATGGATCTAAGCGTTTGATTCTCATTATTTGATTTAGGGTGCGTTTGGTTTGAAATTAAAAAATCATTATGGGTATCTGATTGATAGCTGATTGGTATGGGAATGAGAAAACTAGAAAATCCACCACCCTTGATAGGTATGGATCTATGGGTTTGATTCTCATTTTTTGATTCCTAAGCTAGCTATCAAACATTATAAATAGATATTAATTCCATTCCCATCTCTCAAACCCTCAAAACAAACACACCTTTATAAACTAGCAATCAAACATTCTCAATGGGTTAATCTCACACTCTTTCTTATTTCCACCCATCAAACCCTCAAAAGAAACACATCCTTATTATCCAACCCCATCATTCTAATTGTCATTCTAATAATAAAATTGTGATATTTGTAAAAATCTAGAAATGAAATAGAAAAGAGAATTTAATAGGGATGATTTGATAAGAGAAAAATAAATTTCCTTTATATAAAGGAAGGTGTAATATTTTTTTAGTGGAGGATCAAAGATGAAAACTTTAAATGAGGCTACGGAGTATAGACTGAATTTGCCGCATTTAAGATAATTGTAATCTATGTCAAGATTTACTGCATCTCACATTGCATTTTACACCTGTAAATTTTGACTGCATTTTAACAACACAATATTTTACCCTTACAAATTTATTTTAAAATGCAACAAATCCGGTATGTATCTCATATTCTTCTTCTCCTCATTTCAGGTCTTTCCCTCAAAACCTTACTCATATTTTATTTGTTTTTTTTCCTTGATTAACATTTTCTCCGATTTACATAAAATTACTGTAGTTCGGATAAAAAAATACGTCAAATTTATACTGCTTATCAAATATAGACATTTGTAAATACATATATAGACATTTGTAGATAGACGATAACAGATAAACTTGATTTTTATAGACTTTTACGTTTAAGTTTAAGAAGTCATCGTAGGTTTATGAAAATATTATTTAAAAACATTTCAGTATATATCAACCTAGCTTAATGCTAGCTAGCTAGACCTGTAGACTTCACACTTCTACGAGATGTTGAGATACATAATACTCCCTCCCCTAGTGTTTATAGTCGAGTTTTTCTTTTAACTTCTCGAATTAATTAGTCACTTTCGAAATTAAGAGGTTATAATTAAATAAATTTTCTATGTTACTCATACTTTATATTTATATTTATGTTATAAAAATGTGTATAAAAAGTAAAAGTACAAAATTACACTGTAATAATTATATTTTTTAAAGTGCCTAAGTGTTTTTTGTTTCTGGACAAATTTTTTGAAAAGGAGGAAGTATAATTAATGATCGAGCCAATGGGGAAAGAATATGTTATTTTATTTATATTCCTTTAATTTAAATTTAAATTCAAATTAAAATATATATTCAGTTAAGCCATGCACTTTATCAAATGAATTTCAGTTGTATATTTAGTAATTAAAGCTTATATTCGGATACATGGTGGGTGCGATACCTTGCATCGTACGGTTAGGACTTAATATTGATCTTAACGAAGAATATAATTATGTCCGAATCCAATTTAAGTATATCTATTTACTACATCATGTCTTTAGGTTTATGTTTTAAAAAGGAACTATGCAACAAAAACCTTGTTTGATGCCAAATAATTTACAACAAAAGCTCAAAATCTTCACAAAATATGAATTTACAGACCTAAAAATACAACTGTTTATCAACATTTTCTTTTGGCTTCGTAACACGTACAATATAACTTAAGGTTGCCGAGATTCAAAATCAGACTCAAAATACTCTCAATATAAACACCGTAAGATTCAAATAAATTACCGTTGCATAGCTCAAACTCGAATAATTAGTGGACTACAACATCGACCACCCTTGAAAATGATCCATGTTTTAAGTTTGATCGATGCCTCCGGGTGCCCGTCAAGTCAGCCTAAATATGATGGGTCAATATCTTATATTTTTGTCATATTTATTTGATACTGATCGACACGTAAGTTGAATTTGAATTTTATGAGGTAAAACTGAAGCAAAAACGTTTGCTCCTCCAACCTATCGCTCATACCTATCGCTCATAAAGTAATAACGATCGAGAAATGATAACACAAAAAATTTGAAGTTCATTCCATTTGATAGTTTATTTATAAATATGAATGGTAGCACTCTTAAATAACCAATAATTTTTCAACTAATTTTACATTAGGTGGACTTAATTAAGTGGTGACTTGTGTCACCACTGATTATAACACTGATTATAACGTAATTCAGGCCCTGACAATTTAAATATATGTAATTATGAAATTTAATTTCATAGGTTTTGAGTGTTTGACCTTCCACTATTACTTACATCATGTTCCAAAATATTCGAATGTCTTATGAAATCTTTGAATATCATTTCATGTGATCATATCTTCGTAGCCCACACCCACTATATTTTTGTAGATTATCATACAAGTAATCATTCACATCAATTATCCACGGATTCTAAATTCCTAACTGAATCCATGTAATAGTCGTTAGTTTCGTGTACGGATCATCGAAATTAGAAGGTCTATGATATTGACAATCACATGCATTGCGATAATATCACGAAGAATAAAGAGATACCGTATATACCCAGATAGAAATGGACGTTTTCATAAGGAAGCCATCGAATCAAAAGCATTCCACGAACTGAGATTTGTATGTAATCAAGAAATTTCATAAGTTTGAGTGTTTGATTTTCCATAATTATCACTTCATATATGATCATATCTTCGTAGCCCACACCCCACCCATTATATACTTTGAAATCATTATATGATCATACATAAGAAATCATTCACATCAGTTCTACGTGAAGTCTAAATTCCTAACTGATCGTGTACGGATCATCATAATTAGAAAGTTTAAGATTTTGACAAAATGAAAAGACAATGAAATATATCTATCTAGATTAAGAGGACTTTTAATGTAACTAACCTATATTATGTTTGTTATTCTCGGATTATCAATGACGGTGTTTCAATAACGATAGTTTACTTGTATGTAGAGTTAAAGATTCGGAATACGGTGGTGAGTATTACTAGTATACAATACTTTGTTAAATAGAACTTACCTAATTATATTTAGAAATATTGAGTCTTAAGATAAGAGTTTCTAAATATTAAACACCAAGATGATTTATATATCAGTATAGAAATATAGCACCTTTATTGTACTATCATATATACCAATATAAATTTTAATTTATTATATAGACATTATAAAGTTGTTTATCAGTTTCAGTTAACATTAATATATATCACAGGTGATTGCATTCAAGAATTTATCAAGATCAAGCTGTTGGTTGAAAAACATTGATAAAGACAACAATATTGTTACTAATCATACCACAAATAGTCAAAAAATTATTGTACGTCTGTATTCTTTAGGGAGGTACTTCCAAGATTTTTATAATTTATACAACATATATATGCATCATTTTATGATCTAATAATTAATAAATTGTGAATTTGTCCAACATATTAAGGATAAGGTTTTTAGAGGAAGAACTCGAATTAGTGGAAGAAAAGACACGATGAATTTGCTGCATTTTAAAACAATATCAAGTATGTATTTTATTGATTTGAAATTAAATTGTTTCTACGTTGATTTATTTAATTGATATAACAACTTTTTATCTCTGTCAGATGTGTCTATTTCATTTCTAATAAATTTTCAACTTTTAATTTTATCATTATTTTCTGCATAACCTCGCAATCATAGTACCCTATCCTATTTTTGTACTTAGCATTTTCCGTATTTACATAAATTAAGATTATGAAAACTTTACACTATATGATAACAATGTATATACGTACAACAATATATATAACAGCCATATTTCATCGTTACACAATTTTAAAATATTCATACTACTTCAATATCGTTTTTCGAAGTTTGAATATGGATAGCGTATACAAGTAAAATGTAATCAAACCTTCTACTTCATACATTAGCTCGATCCACTCGAGTAAAAGGTTTTCCAATTATGTTAAGTACGTTACATGATGAGTCGGTAAATGCAGGATATATACTCATTTAAACTAACTTGTAACGCCACTAAATAACATGGTCAAGGAGAGCAAAAAGGGCAGCACCAGTTTTACTCTTTCCAACAAAATAAAGAGGTATATGCAAGCGTCGTGTCTACATACTTATGTGACTGTTTGTTTGTATAACTGCTAGAAGGGATTCTGCTTATATCATAATCATTTTGGTCTCAATTTCACACAAGAAACGTAACATGATCTCTTTGATTTTGCTTAGTTACTCTGCCAAGAATATAAGTGAATCTTTATTTTTTCTCATTAAAATTTTTGTTAACTCGAGCAATAAATGATATCTAAATACTTTACAGTAAAAATATTCATTCACGATTTGAAGATTATCCAAAATTAACCGCATACTTTAATTTCTATTCTCTAACATCCTATACCATAACAAAAAAGTTACGTTTAACCACACAATAAGTTATTTTTACATTCTATATACACCATAAGATATCATTTACAAATTAATACTTGAAATCCAAACAAACCTTAAAACTCAAACTCTCATACGATCCAAAATATATAATAGTAACCATCAAAAGACAGATATATGACAAACAAAAGACCGAAACACGCAACCAGCCATCGATGCATGATCAGGATGAAGATCGATCATGGTCATGGTCACAAGTCACAACTAGCAAATCAATTATTTATGAATCTCTTACTTCAAAGACATTGCGATTCTTGACAACGATATCAAACATATGCATTGACTTAAGTTTGTTGAAGTCCTTAGGGAGAGATATGAGATGAACGGTGGATCTTTTATGAAACTGAAGAAGATTAGGATCGTTGTAATACCTTTCCCATCCGATAGACGTTAGCATTTGTTCAAGAACCTCGTACGAAGTCACCACTTGGTTTGTGGGCAGGTGGACCAACACCTTGCCACGAGATGCACCTTGCGAGGACTCAGCTCCGGGGTTCTCAACGAGCCTAAGGACGCCATTCTTGAACACCCAAACACCAGACATGGTTTAGGACTTATGATTTGAATGAATATTGAAGATATTAAGATTTGGTTTAAATAGAGGGTGGGTGGATTGGTGATGCATGTAGAGGTATATATTCTGGTAATTTTATATATAGTAGTTCTTATGGAATATATACACACATATAAATGGGCTTCTTTTCATACGAGGGTATTATATATTATATATAGTTTTTAAAATGTAATGACAAACAAATGAAATACATATATATGCTGACGTTTAGCGCTTTAGAAGAGTTATGCATTTAGCTTTTCAGAAAGGTTACATGCATCATTTAATGTTTAGCTTTTTTACACCGTATATGCCGCTCATCATGGTAAAACAAGTAAAGTTTTGTTACCTTAATCACACATGTGTGAAAAAAGAAAATTGGAGCTTGATAGGTATCAGTCGAATTAACTTGTCAACATATATTAGCTATATACATCTTAAACTGGTTGGGACGTACTGCAAGAGCTTTTCAACCAGAAGGCTAAAGACGACGCCTTTCAAGGAAATCTTACATGTTAACTGCTATGTGTTCCATTCATGCTCTTGACGTTATTTGAAGTGTTTTTACTTGCAGTAATTGTACGTCGGCTGATTTGGAACATATAAATCAGCTATAAAAAACATTCTTGATCACATTCTAACTGAGCGGACTGCATTCCTTCATGACTTATTTAGAGATATTCAACAACCTTCAGTTGTACATATGTGAACGGTGTTCTGTATGTGAATGAATATGTCCTCTGTTTTAGCTTCTTGCTAGAAATTTTGATTCTTTTATCTAGGAGATCAAACAAGATTTGAACCCGTGTTAATGCATTCAAATAGATCAATATTCAAACTCACGGATTCAAGTAGCAGGACAGAAAAAAATATAACAAAAAGTTGTGTATTTCAATCACCCAAAGAACTTAATTTACAAATTCTTGAAAACCAAACATGATCAATATAATCAAAACACATACCACAAATAATCAAATTTCGACATACTACAACAACATACAAACACACATTTCAAACAAACGATCAAACCAATCATGGATGCATGATGATCATGAACGTACACAATCAATCAACTACGAATCTCGTACTTCAAAGACATTGCGATTCTTGACCACAATATCATACATGTGCATGGACTTAAGTTTCTTAAAGTTTTTCGGTAGAGATATAAGATGAACCGTGGATCTTTTATGAAACTGAAAAAGATCAGGATCGTCATAATACCGTTCCCAACCAAGAGACGTGAGCATTCTTTCAAGAACTTCGTACGAAGTCACAACTTCGTTAGTGGGAAGGTGCACGAGTACCTTGCCTCGAGATGCACCTTGCAACGAGCCCGCACCAGGGTTCTCCACGAGTCTAACTACGCCATTCTTGAACACCCAGACACCCGACATCGTTTTAATTTCTTTGGGAAAGTAATTAATTATTAATTAGTTTATGATCAAATGTTGAAGATTAATTAGAGGTTTATATAGGAAGTTTTAAGGTAGAGGAATATATTCTACCATACCCACGTATATAGAAATATGTGTTAATAAATAGTATAATAACTAATAAGAAATGGAAATGACATGATTATTCTTTTTAATTTCTAAAAGAGGATTCTCACAACATGTGAATGTGTA
The DNA here is from genome assembly GCA_963930675.1 of Gnaphalium uliginosum. NCBI lineage: Eukaryota > Viridiplantae > Streptophyta > Magnoliopsida > Asterales > Asteraceae > Gnaphalium > Gnaphalium uliginosum. The sequence continues at coordinate 11,027,389 of OZ005684.1, read as the reverse complement.
CGTATATTTGTATGACGTAAGGATTTATACATACAAATTAGTAAACCACATGTTGGAGAATTAGAGTGTGATCGATTATAATCTCGGATATTCTTTAAATCGTATAATTATTTTCTCAATAAAGTATTCAACCTTTTACTACTTTAGTTCACGAAATCTTTAATGGGATAAGAAAAATAACGCATTTAGGATCTTGAAATGCACCTGAAATGCATCTCCTTCGCCCGCGCGAGAGACTCAGACATTCTTTGCGCAGAGTTCTATTACTATGGGATAAGAAAAATAACGCATTTAGGATCTTGAAAGAGAAACTAAGCTAAACCAGAGAAAATTGTTGTGTTTTTCGTATATTCAAATGAGGACCAAAATTCTGTTTTATCCAGACTTATTTTGGCAGATAAAATCGGTTGGCGGGAACTAACAGTCGCATCTATTCACGAACAAAAGTAACATTTCATAAACAAACTCACACTCGTTTTGGTGGGGAAAATGGGTACTAGGGTCGTAGTATAATAAATTCGATCAATACGGGCTCGGCCCTCTAGATCCCCGCAATTTAGTGGCGGTCCAAATTAATTTGAACAAGTGTATACTCCGCACTTATCGACCCGTTCTATAACTTAACTTAAAATACATTCTGATCTAGCAATCTCAATTACATTAAATTACCAACGACACAAATGCGCGATGTATCACAATTAAATTCGTATAGATCATGCATGACATCATGTATACATAGCTTCATGCATGTTTACATATCAAAAAGTTCTAGACGTGAGATATATACAGTGATTTTGTAGTGTGTATAGTAAAGTAATAAAGTAATATAATTATAAGCAGAAAGCCAGAGACGGATATAAAGGGGCCGGTTACCCACTTAAATTTTTTGAAATTAGATAAAAAGGATTTTTTTTCAAGAGTACGTACTAATATTACTTTTAAATTTTTGCACCTTCAAAACTATAAAAACAAACAAAATAATTAGTAGTTTTGTCACCTCTATTTGAATTTCTAGCTTCACACCTAATTATAAGTCATGGATGATATACAAATCACGTACCTCTCTCATTAGATGGTAAATATAAAATATAAGATATAAAATTAAAGTAATTTGTACGGAAAATGTTGCATATATTTGATGGTCCCGTTTAGTAAAAGAAAGATGACATATATTCTTATATACGACCAATACATAGTGTTTGGCGCGCCAAGCAAACCGATTCAAGTGTTGATCTTGTCTTTCTTACATTTGGTTTTATAGTACCTTGCAGCTTAAACTCATGTTTCTTTTTTCCTGTTTTTTTTTTTCTAATCGTGGTGTCTTTGGCCGATTAATCCACACAATTTGAGTCTACTATCACACAAATTCGAACCAGCTGATAAAAACTTGAACGTGATCACAAGGATTATATTTCTTTTTTCCTTTTCCTATGAACTAGCTAGCCAAGGAAACTCATGCATGCTACATAGAAATATAGAATGGTATTGTGAACCGAAGGAAGCATATTAAAGACGGAATCAACATCAAAGATCTCGAATCGAATTTTATGACTCGAAAGCTAAGATTCAATTGAAATTGTTTCTCGATAGCGAACAATATCAATGATTTGTCCATGATTACCAGTTAGTGGTTCAATGGGAACAAGATAACTTATAAATGTCCATAGTTTCTGATATTCCATAATCTATTCGTTACGTAATTGTCACGCTTATATAGTTGCTTACATATTTTATATATAATGAGATCGAATAGATTACATCAATTCGTCAAGTACCCACTCGCTACAAATTACATTTCTCGCAAAAGGGCGTTTGTTGGATTTGCACAAAGGGAAAAGTTTGTAATATAAAAACGAAAAGCTCAACAATTTGGTTAAATATCATTAATTAGGTTAATGGAATATTAAGAAGAGAATAAATGCCTAAATACTTGCAAACCAGGATCAATCCCTTGTAAGCATATCTAGCTAGTATCAAAGCAAATTGATAATCCTAGCTAAGATAGTTTCTAGATCATAATGAAGCATACGCATACCAACAAAGGCGGGATATAACAAAATCTAATAAAGCTTTAGGTAATGGTGTAGAAGAATGTTCATGCATGCCTTCAAGAAATGTGTAAATCTTTCTTTAAGTTGTTCATATTCATAAACATATAGCCTATTTCTCACAATTATAAACACCTAACTTTCTTTCTCACGTTTATGATGTACCAGTGTTATGATGGATAAGCAGACATGAGTTAGGTGAAATGCGACCAGTAACCGCTCCTATATCCGAGGAATAGTTGTTGGACATCTCTAACCATTTGTAACTTTCAGAATTGTTGGGATCTATTTATGAATAGTTCAGACACAAAAATCAGTACTTACAAACACACAATAATCTAATTTTAGTGCCAAAAATAGATCAACTATCTGGTTTTATCTGAAAGTAAATTTCGTGAACCCATATATCTAGGGTCGGAATATATCTTTTGAAAAGTGATATTCATGCGACTAAAGAAATTATCTAGTCAATTGATTTCATATACCATGTTGCATCCAATATTTCCAACAGATTATGTAGGTGAACAAAAAATAATAATACCATAATTGAAGTCATAACAAAAAACACTCTTGCACATAGCGTGTGTTTTAAGGTATCATAGTAACAAGATGAGATCAAGTACTTGTTTGGTGGTATTTAACCACACGCACCTAAATAATAATACTTTACTTTTAATTGGTTTCAAATTCGTTTTTGCTTTTGTATTATACTTTATAAAGGTTACAAAAGGATATATATATGGCCATGTAAAGTATATAACTTTTGGCTTTGTTGGGAATTTGGTGAAGTATTCCCATTTGCTTCAATGTTTCAACATACCTAATTTTAGTTCCACATATATTGCCGGGTTATTGCACTATGATGATGGAATAATGAACGTATGTACGTACGTATAATATAAAATCATTGGCTATTTGGCTAGAATACGTAATCGTATATAATAATTCGGGATGATAGTGTTTGGATTAGCGCATATTAATTAGGATTAGGATTAAAAATACATGAGTGACTTTGGTTTAGAATCGATCCAAGTCGTCTCATATAAATACACTAGCCCTAGAAATTCATGTATATACATGACCTGATGAATTTGTAATTATTTTTCAAAAATATCGAAAGAATCTTTATATACTATGTGACATATTAGAACGTTTTTATGAGTTAAAAGATATTTAAAATTGTTTGGAATTAAAATAGTTTTAGGTAGCCTATATTTAATTGAGAGTGTAGATCGTAAATTTTTTCAACGACGGTAAAAAATTTATATAATTCAAAATACATTTAATTGTAAATGTGTCTAAATATACATATGGAAATTAATAATCTGAAGTAATAATGGTAGGTTAAATTTATAAACGATTATGTTGAATACGGATCTTAAGTTATATCCTTTGTAAGACCTCTTTATATACTACATTTGTCATCTTATTTGTTTGGCGGCTATTCTTATCACACATAAATTATTTACTATGCTTGAAATTATATGTTTCAATTTTCACCATAAGAAAAGGAACCTCCTTTGAAAATAAAAATTATATCGAGTTCAGTTCTATAATAAAGTTAAGGAAAAAAATACTATCTAAGTAAATTTCTTAGCAAAAAGTGAATCGGTCGCTTGCTTTTGTATTCGAGTGCAAGTCTTATTAAGATGTTTAATAAAGTGAATAATCACAACTATATAATAAAAGCTTTTGGTCAAACCGTATAAGTGTCCTTAGTTTAATGTTAAAATTACTTATTTCCCATTTTACCAAGTTAAGATGCCGACAAGAAAACATATTAGATCATCAGTTTTACTTTATATTTAAAATCAAATGTATAAAGTGTCGACATATGTTATTGTACTCTGTATATTTTTAAACTTTAAAGTACTATATTAAAAATTGATAATTTTAAAAGGTTTTATTTTTAAAATTAAGTGAAATTGAGAGATTCAAATGAATAATTAAAAATTTATAAATTGATGAAATCAATGTTTAATATATATATATATATATATATATATATATATATATATACTAAAGGAGTATATATAATTGCTTCAAAATTTGTCACGTAGGCAAAAATGACACGTGATAAACTCCTAACAATTTTAATTAATAAATTTATGATATAGTAAAAACATAAATAAATATAAATTGAACACAAGGAAGAATTCTTACAAAGTAGTACTTGGCAAATAATTAAGTTAAGCTTATCTTCATGGGAGGAAAAAAGTGAAATATATAATAATAATAATAATAATTAATGAAAACAAACGATATGTTTAAAATAATAATATTAATTAATAAAAAAAGTATATTAAATACTTACTCGGCAATCTATGCGTCAAATTTTTTGTTTGGGACTTGCAAAATAAAATTAATTTATATTCTTTATTACTATCTATATATATCTTAATTAATTAAATGGTTTTAAAATTCTCAACGATATAAATTGTTAATTGTTAATTATTAACGTATATATATATAAAAAAATACCATTCCGTTCTACCTTCTTTTACTCATGGTTTTCTCCATGTGATTCTTTGGAGTTCACTACGTTTTCTTTCCTACTTCTTATGGTATGTATAATCATTCTAAATTATATAATTTTCACATTTAATTTTCTATAAAGTGATTTACATGTTGTTACCATTTATTGTTTTGTATGTTAGAATTAATTACAGGCATGACATTTCGTTTCTCGGTTTCCATCATTTGTTTTTTGGTGAATTTTATGCACAAAATCTTAACTAACTAACTAAGTTAGTGAGTACCATTCTATGTTTTGTAGATTAAAATAGATTCATTTTATTCATGTGTTCGTTAGTAACTCAAAATAATGCATTTAAGTAATTAAAATTACATGTATATTAATATTGCATTATTTAGATTACCATCTAGACTATCCTGCATCGCAGGGGTCTATATCTAGTTATATTTTTATATACATTTAAAGATTAATTAAAGATACGTAGCTACATGTCCACACATACACTTGGAGCCTGTTTACTTTAGTATTAGTGGGCTAAATTGCATGGATTATTCGATCATTAATTGGGCTAACTGTTTCTTAATTAGGACTTGAATTTTGAGCCCAACTGAGCTACTGTATTATCCGATCATCCGAAAAAATGTACACATTACATGTAATATGCATATATATATATATATATATATATATATATATATATATATATATATATAGGTTAACTTTATTTTTATTTTGTAAATTGTATTCAGTTTGTTGACAATTTCATTTCTACAATTCACAAAGAAGCTAAGGGAATATCATGGAGGAGATGAATAGTTGAAAGCGACTAGGGTCGTTACTAAGATTTTTGAGGTCCTGTGCAAAAGTGTTCAAATTGAGATCTTAATAAGGTGTAATATAATTAAGAAGCTTACATGTTGTGTTATGAACGTAAAAACATAATCGTAAGAAAGAAAAATACAAATTGATAAGTCTTTGAAAAATACAAGTCGAGTAGTAAATTACTAAATTGCATATATTTAAATTATATAAGTATTTGAAAATTAGGTGTGTGTGAGAGTTAGATTACGTTGTTAAATAAAGATCCAATAAACATATTTTATGGTTAAAATGACACATATGTAAAAAATGATAGCAAGAAATTTCACCTCTTTAATTTTAATCAAAGTTTTTAAATTAGAAGAGCCTCGCACATGCATGAATTACTGGTCTGATCTTAAAAATCAAATGCCGAATTTTATTCTAGTTAAGCTTAAATTTGAATCTTATATTAATAGAAGATGCACAAACATATTTGTACTTTAAATGAGTAAGATAATATTAAACTGATATCGGCTGATATCAACTCAATATGTGTAATAGTTGTCGAGTAATATTTGACCTAACGATATCAGTAGCTTCTTTACCACAACTTGTTAGCTCTCGGTACTTAGTCTATTTGTACAAATTATGTAAAGTATATGTTCAATATTTTCATGGTTTTTAAAAAATGGTATAACAATTAATAGTATAATTTATTTAAAAAAATTTTTATCTTTTTATTTGCTAAAAAATACACTAGTTTCAATTTCAAATGTATATTATAAGGCATCAAAGATTTGAATAATTTGTTCGGTTGCACCACTTACGTACGTTCATAGATGTTTTCATAGTAACTACGATTTCAAAGGTTATTGTATTTTAGAAATAAATTTATCATCCAGATTTACTGCATTCTATTATACTGCATTTTAACATCATTGTACTTTTTACCTACAAACTTGACTGCATTTTAATATTACTTAATACTAGTAAAAATACAGTAAATCCAACGTCCTCCGCAAAACGTAACAAATTAGTCGTAACAAATTAGTCATTTTCATTTGAAATTTTGAATAGAAAAAAAAACTAAATATGGATTTGGTAATTTGGTAGGACTAATACGACAACGTTTGTTAATTAATTTTCTAGATTGTTTCCTGTTTGTGTTTGGAGTTTGGACAATTCAGCAAATTCCATAACTATCGGAGAAAAATCTCAATAATTCCACAAAACCATTCCAACGATCACCACAAACAAAAACCCCCAAATTCTCATCCAAATTCGATCACTAATGCCTACAATTTCCCCCTGTTTTCTCGCTGAATGAATCACCGATGAAAAACCCTAACTATTACAATTATAATTTTATAAATATCGATGCATGAATATAATTATTCTTTGGATCTCAATCGGTATCTTCAGTACGGAATCACAGCTATCGCTATACTTTTTGGTTTAATTTATTTTGTTAAACACACTGCCGCTAAATACTTTGTTGTTGACGGTGACGACCATTCCCATTCTCATTCCCAATTGTCCTCTATTCAATCCGACGCCGTTTCATCTTCATCGATGCCTGGCCTTGTTTCCACTAGTGATTCGTGTGCTGTTTGTGGTAGCTTGACGACGAAGCATTGTGCGCGATGTAAATTTGTTAAATATTGGTATATATATTATGCTAGCATACGCACCTTATAAATATTTAGTATATGCATATGTATATTATTGAAATTATGTGATGTGATATTGATAAGTACAGAGCTATACAGGTTTTTTTAGTTAGTTTAATTTTGTTGTGAGTTTTATTTAGGATAAAAGCCCTAGTTTTTCTAGCTGAATTGATGGTGCCTTAATTCGAATGATAAAGTGATGAGATATAATTAGGTGTTTTACTTCAATATGGACATGATCATAAGTCGGCAATCTGTGCGTGTTATTCTGTAAGTTACGGGTAGAATGGTTGTAATAGAATGAGGCGTTGCCGAATGTTGAGTCTGGTATGAGATCGTAAGTATTGGTAATGGAACTTCTAAGAGAATACTACTTGGTTGATAGTTTCTGTGGCTTTATTAGTTTTGGATGTAGTGTGTTAGAGCCGTTTTCGAAAATTAAGTTGGAAGCTTGTTGAGTTTTTCTCTTGGTAATGTTTACTGAATGCAGTCTATAACGAAGTTTGATGTTGTTGAAAACCTTTTTATTTCTTGGTTATTGATAATGCTGTATTTGTTGAGCCATATAAGAGATTTGATAGTATTAGTTAGGGTTATAGAATATAAAACACTGGAATTAATTTTGATCTCCATGAGCCACTATTGTAAATCTGTTGCTATGCCCTTGGATGACGCAAGATTTTACCCCTGAAGATAGTCATACGAGGCATATGAGTAACATAGTCCGCCCTATTATGATAAATTGATTTTGACTTGTCTCTCGTAAATTTCCATCTAATATACTGAATTTTTATGAAGTCTGTTTTGCCAGATGATAATGTTGCTCCTTGGTTTTGGATTCTTGAATGATTTAGACATTTTGGTTAATTTTTGTTGTCTTTTTAGTTTTAACTTCTTGTATTCTATCTTTCAGCTCAGAATCTTGTCAAAAAACTCACTGGCATTCCGGGCACAAGGAAAAATGTGAAGAATTTCGGCTATCCAGCAAATCAAGTTTGCAAGGAAGAAGAAGTTCTACTGCAGTTGCACTAGTCCCTGGTGCTGGGACATCTACGCAGTTAAAAAAGGTCTACTTTGGTGTCTTTTTTTTCAAGTTTATTTTAGTTTGTGGTCGCTAATATCCTTTTAATTTTTTTTTTTATGTTTTCAGATTCTTTTTCCCTATGACAAATTTGTGGAACTCTTCAACTGGAAGAATCAAGGCTTTCCTCCATGTGGGCTTCTGAATTGTGGAAACAGGTTTATATTTATGACTAATCTACTGAACAGTTATATAGTGCTTCTGCTTCATTTTAGAATATTGTTATCTGGTTTAGGAGCTCTAATGCCTTTCTTTTTTTTGACAGTTGCTTTGCCAATGTAGTCTTGCAATGTTTAGCTTACACTCGACCACTCGCTGCTTACCTGCTGGAGAATGGCCATCGGAGGGAATGTAATTGGCTCTTCTCTCTCATTTTTTTTTGTCTAAAGTTGTCAAAAATGAGTGGGGGAGTGGTTCCTGTAGTGGGTAAAAACTGGTTCGGGTTGAAAAGGGTAATTTTTGGTACATGCCAAAATGATTTAGGTCCAGTTAGGGTTGATCCGGGACACTATTTTTCTGGAATTTCTAAGCTCTTTAATATAGTTAATGTTCAAATATGATTACAAAATGTATTAGTTCAATAATAGTTCAACTCTATCTGTATAGTAATTTAGGAGGTTTTATGCGTTTAATTTACACTTTGGGTGAATTCCAACCTGTTTGACCAATTTTGTCATCAGTTTATTTGACCAATTATAGATAAGACATAACCTGAATCAACCCATTTATAAATAAATGGATCGAATTTGCCACCTTTTTTGTCAAAAATTCGTGACTCTTATAGATTTCAATATTTCTTACACTCGGTTTATCAGGCCGGCGAAACGATTGGTGTTTCCTGTGTGAACTTCAAGCTCATGTGGAAAGAGCCAGCCAAAGTAATAATGCATTTTCACCAATCAATATTTTGTCACGATTGCCTAATATTGGTGGGAATCTTGGCTATGGAAAACAGGAGGATGCCCACGAGTTCATGAGGTTTCTGTTATTCCAAATTTGACTAATAAATAAGCATATGTTGCATTGTTGAAGAATTTAAAAATCATGTTTATCCGAACAGTGATTACTGATTGCATAACTTTCCTTTATGCTAGGTTTGTTATTGATACTATCCAATCAGTTTGCCTTGATGTATACGGTGGAGAACGAGCTGTGCATCCTAGTTCTCAGGAGACAACTCTTATCCAACATATATTTGGGGGTCGCCTTCAATCACAGGTGTCTTTACATCTAGTTGTTTTTAGTTTCTTATATTAACATACAGAAAATAAATATCTAAACTTCTTCAGAAGTATATAAATTAATATTTGAAGCAAGAATTTCCGTGAACTTATTGGTAAATGGTTAATAATACTCATGTGCCCGATGTGTTAAAGCCCCTCATTTGTTGAGCCTTGGCGAGGAGTTTGGTGTGCTGTTATAATGCTCATGTGTGCTGTTATAATGCTCATGTGGAGTAGTGGAAACCGAGTAGACACATCTAATTGTTTAGAGAATCACTTGAAAAACATGCGCTTCTTTGCTTTATTATGATTCACATATTTGTAATTAGTATGTTTCTAAGTTTAATATGTTACGGAGCATTATGCTTACTAAGATCTTTGCTTTACTCAACAAATTGTTGATATGGGTTGATCTTTGCTGGTTAATGGTTTCTTTTGCTTCGGACATCAATACATGTTTAAAACATATGTTTAAACGTGTAAACTTCTGGATATGTAGGATATAACTATATATGTTATATTTTGGAGTGTATTATTGCATTTATTATTTTTTGTATTTTATTTTACACATCACATATAGGCTGACTAACCGAATGGTAATTATTTTACATCGAATTAGTAATTATGAAAATTTGTGTCATTAATCTATTTTTCTCGAGGGCTTAAATTAATCTAATGAAAAGAGTGTCCATAATGCTTTGTAGGTGATCTGTACAAAATGCAATAATGTATCGAATCAGTTTGAAAATATGATGGATTTGACTGTAGAAATCCATGGGGATGCTGCATCTCTCGAGGAATGTTTAGATCAATTTACAGCCAAAGAATGGCTTGATGGAGATAATAAGTACAAGTGTGATGGGTAATTTTCTTTCTTTTCCTTGTTTGTTTTATGTATTGCTTACCTATAATATGAGATATAATTGCAACTTATTTACTCTACGTACTCTTTACATTTCTCGTTATTATTTAACAAACTACAAAGTACAGAATGGATTAATTTACGTGTGCTTATTTTTTGCTTATGTATCCATCTCATTATCAACAACAACAATTATTATTATTGTTGTTATCATTTGCAAAGCAAGAATGATAACAATGATTACTGTTATATTTTAAGTTGTCCATGTTGCTAGTAAGTTGATGTATGATATTGTCAGCTTACTGGAGTGTTGAAATTATTTTGCAGATGTAATGATTATGTCTTGGCATGGAAACGATTAAACATTAATATGGCTCCAAATATTCTTACCATTGCATTAAAGAGGTTTCAGGTACGTGCAATTTGCTATATCTTTCTGCAAATTCACTTTTGAACATTATGCTGGTTATGAAATGACGTTGGCAATCAATATCCGAACATATTAATCATTTTCTGTAACATTTTGTAATTTAAATCTTTAATGATTTTGCTGCGCAGAGCGGGAGATTTGGGAAACTTAATAAAAGGGTTACATTCCCAGAAACATTAGATCTTAGTCCTTACATGAGTGAGGCTGCAGATACCAATGATAAGTACAAGCTATATGCGGTTGTTGTCCATGTGGACATGTTGAATGCATCATACTTTGGTCACTACATCTGTTATACAAAGGACTTCTCTGGAAACTGGTACAGAATTGATGACTGCAAGGTGAGATCTCCTTGAGTGTTTTTGGGCGTGTGTGTGTGTTTGTAGATTAGACTCTTTGCATAATTACGTAAATTAGTACCAAAGCAACCAAACGATCCTTCAGTACTGGTAGAAACGAGCCGGGACGGGTGGCCCATAAACACATTTTGCCATCTACAAATTTTTTATATAAAAATAGTATATTTGCTAATTCTGATTACATTTTAAAGTACAATATTATTAGAAAAATGATAATAATCTAATATATAGGAGGGTGTGTATTCTTTAAAAAATAAGACTGTGGGGTGACTTTCAAATGACATATTCAACACTTCAATCCATTTGGCACGTTACCTTTTTAGTATTTTTTATATTTTAATTTGCTTGGCCTGTTGGAGATAAAACGTTACCCAAGTCGACCTATTTATAAGTAGATGGTTAAGTATTGGCTTTAAGTAACTTATTTTACTTTTCTTGTTGGATTGCATCTTAGTTTCATGTAAATTCCGATTATATATATACCTTTTATCTTGTTGTTCTGTTAATATCATAAGAAGCATCTTTATTATGGTCGAAGCTTGCTTTCCATGAACCGTTCCATTTCTGCAGGGTTTCTTCTACGCTAATCATGTAAAATTCCGTAACTAATGTATTTGAATCGGTCATGTTCATAAAATCATCTATTGAATCTTCAGATCAGCTTCTGTGCATTTAGTTGATTTCACAAACGTAACTAGCCGACACTTTTTGCAGGTCGATGCAGTTGAACTGGATGAAGTGCTCTCTCAGGGAGCTTATATGCTGCTGTATAGTAGGTACATGTTTTTTAGCTGAAGTACTTGTACATTATGTGTTACTCTGTATTTATTTTTGTTATGTGATTAGTCCACGTTGTATTTTGAGGGAGTACCGGCCAGTATTTTTCACTGGTCGTTTCTTTATAGCAATAACTTTCAAGAATAGCCTGTATTAGAAAAAACCTGAGACTGAGTCTGATAACCAAACAAGACCAGGAAAGTCATAGAATGAAAATTTCACATGTATAATGAGTATTATATAGGGAACTATAACGCGCTAGGGTTCAAGCATCAAAGATTTTGTCAACTTTCCCGAATGGTCTGTTTCAAAATGTTTTTACTGATATTTTCTGACAATTAATATTACATTTGAAGACTTAAGTTGTAGTTAACATAATCATACACCTTTCCATATCAAGCTCTATGGTATATGCGATGTTGTGTTTTCAGTAAAGGATAAGTGGGTGTGTCGGATAACGGGTCAAAACGGGTATATACTTGTTTACAGCCATTCAACGTCATGCTCTATTGTATCTGATTATATCTTACAGGTTGAGGACAGATCGGGTTGACCTGGAATACATTTCGATTTTCACATACCCGCAATCTTTCAAATATGATTACGAAAATTATATTATCTCAATAGTAATCTAATTTCTTAAATAAAATAATTTAGGAAGTTTTTGCAATATATATATATATATATACCGGTTTTCTCTGTTCGACCTACTTGATTTGTTATGTTGACCAATGACAGGTAAACACATAAATCTTGAAACCCATCTCATAAGAAATGGGTTGAAATTGTCACGTCTAGTTTCACATTTATGTTAACTGGCTAAAGCGATTGACATTTGCATTGTGTTTGCTAATCCTTCTCAGAGTCTCTGCCAGACAATCATGCTTAAGTCCTATAGAGGAAACTTCTAAAAAAGAGGACCTTCAAAAGTTGGATGTCTCCCAAGAAAAGACGCCTAACGTAAGCCCACCTGTTGATTGCTCGTTGGCTGTAAAATCGGCTGATGCTACTGGACAGTGTGACTCTCTGATGCATGCTAATATTTCATCTGCAAACCCATCTACATCTCTAAATTCTCTCGATAGTGTCATGGAACTGCACACAACAGACTCAAAGGCGGGCTCTTCCAGTTTAGGGGATAATGGAGATTGTGGCAGTGATTCTATGGTTGCCGTTGAGGGAGTCACTTTACCTTTTGAAGATACTAATCGTTCTACCAAAAATGATAATGGAACAGATAAATCTGCTTCTGTTCAAAGGTATGTCAGTGACAATATTGATGGTACCGTGGGAATTTCTTCTTCTCTTTTAACCAATGGTGAAGAAGCTAACGGAAAGGATTCTGTAAATCTTGAATCTAAGCCTGAGTCTTCCATGAGGTCACCTATCCAAGATGCTTCTGAGAAACTGGTAAAAATAAGTTGTTCTGCAACAAAATTAAAACCACTGATCTCCCCGGGTTTCCTCGGGAAACGGTCACGGAAGATTCTCAATACCCAAAAAGACGAAAAAGCCCTTGAAAATAAACAGGTCAATGGAGAGTTAAAGCCACCTTGTTTGAAGAACATTGATATTGTGGAGTCGAATAACGAATCCCTTGGGGTTGTAAACGGTGGTGGGTCCAATGATGTAGGAAAGCAAGGATGTTTGGTTAAATAAAAGCTGCAGGCTAACATAGTTTACTGATACGTGAGGTTCCTGTGTTTGAGAAAAACTGGGAATATAGAAGTGTCTCAGGGGCAGGGATGGGTAGGGGGAGAAAATAGTAATAGTGATGTGGTAGGATTGAGGTGCATTCTTTTTACTTTAATTATTTGGTTGTATTCTTCAGGGGTATGGTCCTTTTTTCTATTTAAAGTGAATAAGAACAAACATCCTCTAGACTTGCATTTTATTTCCTCTTCTTTAAAGTGAATATACTTAATTTGTCATCGTATCCTAATCGTGTGTATATATATATATATATATATATATATATATATATATATATATATATATATATACCTAATATAACATAAAAATATAACATTGTATTCAAGATTTAAAGTTCAAGACACTATAACGCTAGATCAATAAACCCATTTATCCTAATAAAACCCACTGCAGAATTTATGTCGAATTAAGGGAGTAACTCAGTGTTTTCTTTTTCTTCCCGTTATAATGTTAACCAGGCTCATACACAGATATGCTATAGATCTTGATCTGGTTTGTATTGGATTGCGCTATGGGTAAGATGGGCGTTGGATCATAGGATTTGATTAACAATCCGACATTTTAATCGGGTTTAAACTTAAAATTATGACTCATAGAATCGCTTGACACATTCCTAATCTCATATCAAAACAAACACAGTCTTAAAAAGTGGTTCCATTTGTCCCTTTCTCGTAGTTATATGCCTATATTGATGTTTAGTAAATTTTCCTATTGCCAAGTGCCAACCACAAATATTTTATACTTTTCCCCATCAAGCGTATACCATGTACTTGTTTGTTATGTGGATTTTTTCGGTTTTTATACTTGAGATAATTTTCAAAAGACAACGTGGAATCATATGTTAACATTATAGACCCGAATGAGACCAATATATATATTTTTTCTTTCTAACACAATTACTCTCACACACAATTAACTACGAATATGTACATTTATTTCATCTCCAGGATTTGAAAGATTACTTTAGTACCGCAAAACAAAAGACTCTTTGGTAAATAATACCCATATCCAATCCGATTAGGTTAAAAGTTGTTTGTTGACAATAAACGCTCTAAAATATTCATACAACGTTCACACGTTTACTACCATAGAGATAGACCTCATGTAATGTCCTCTAATCATATGTTATGTCCTCAAATCACTACCTCATATTGAAGGCACATGATATGTAACCAATTACCAATTAATCATATATTAGCAATTTACAATAGTTATACTGTTACGTTATTTACATAACTAAAATGAGGATCTTTGATTCAATATTGTTATTCAAAACACTTATGAAATATGTATCTTTTATTTTATTCTTCGGAGGTGCTTTTATATTCGATTTATATTAACTTCAACTCTTATGTTATTCTTCCATATACATAAGTATTTAAGTTATCATTGCATCACGTGCGTATCCTATTAACATCAAATAAAAATGTTAAATGTTTATATGTAAGTTAAAGGTAAAATAGTTTTGATGAAATCTTGCTAATTAGAGGCCAACCTTGGATGTATTATTTGTACTTTTCTTTTAACATGATGTATGTATTTTAACTTCTAATTATTTATCAGTAGTAAACCTTTTTTTTTTATACATATAATATAATAAATTATTATATAATATATAAAATTAAAATTTTGTATTTAAAATAAATAAAATAAAAACTTCTGTCCTCTTATGCAAGAAAGACTACCCCGCCCAGGTTGTGCCGTCCACGACCTCACTCACTCGTTCGCTTGTCAACACTCTGAGCTGTCTTTCGTTTTGTTTTATATTTCCACAAATGTTACAACTTACCCCCTATATTTTTACAATATATCAATTTAGTCCATGTACTTTTAAATAACAAATTTCATTTACAAGCTATCACCATAAATTGCAAAATCAATCATGTTGCAAATTTTTATAACATGGAGAATATTTATAGTCCTAAACGTGTACTTAATTGAGGTGTTTGTTCCATCACATACAAAAAACACATTTTGTTTTGAATGTTACTGATAACAATTTAATAGCTCTTTAAAATGTCTTTCACAATAAATTAAGGTTAATTAGCTATAAAATTAAAATCATTACTTATACTATTTTGTATAAACAGATCCTATTTATATTAACTAAGCTAGTATTGAAATGACTGCTAGTGATATAACTTGACCTCATGGAAAGATTCAAATTATTTTGCATTACATAAATCGGTTAATACATAGTCGTATCGTTGATCAAATCATCCATATGCTGAATGGGTCCATTATAATTTATAATTTTTGGATCAAGTCTTTGATGAGATCTTTGTATGTTAATAGGCATAATGTACTTAACTTACATATATGTTTGATCCGAACAATCTAATAAGGAACAAAAACTTGTTGAATAATTTAAAGAAAGTGATATTTCATGAATCATGCCATATCCAAACATATCTAAAAGCCCTAAACCATCACACCACAACCATTTAACTTATGTACTCCGTATTACATTACATTGTTTTAGTAAAAAAAAAAACCTTAAGATGGAGATAACTTTTGGGACTAAAATGATAACTATAGATTATTGAGGGGAACTAATGTATATTGTTATTTGTTCTTTCTATTTTCACCAAAGTCAACCAATTCTTGATGGTTTTCTTTTACAATAGTAGTCCCTTGATTATGTTATTTTGTACTTTTGGCAGCATATTGACATTTTTTTTAGCATTATTTGCTCAAGATTGTTGATTTCATGTCGTTTGCATTGAGGATAGCATGTTCCGCAAAAGAAAACAAAACTAAGAACATATATTTATTTATTTCGATAATATTCATCCCAGCCCCCAACATCTTTTCACATTCATTTATTTTCAAGTTTCGTCTTTTATAAACAAATTATTCATATAACTTATAACATAAAAAATAAAACATTTACAAATTACAAACTTAAAAACGATAATGAAACATTTGGATTGAATAGGCAAAACCAAACTACTAACTTCACAAAAAAATCAATTTTTATGAAAAAAACCTCCTAACCGTCGTAAAAGTTAAAAGACCATATATCTGGAACTGGTAACGACCTTTAACTTGATAAAAGTTAAAATATGATCCTTTTGGAACCAAAATGACTTTCGATTTTTGAATAAAACAAAGAGGCTTAATACTTTTGTCCGTACAATTATTCTATTGCTTGTATCATCTTGATAACTTATTCCAATTCTTTGGATTTAGATTAAAAAATAACTACATTTTATCAATAAAGATAGATGTGATCATGTGAGGCAACGTTAAAATGAAGATGGTAAATGTCTCTTCATTAAAACCATCAACTTCAGGGGCCCTTATCAGACATAAGTTATTGTGTTCAAAAATATAAAAGAAAAGTTAATAGACTAAAACTGTTGAATGATGTACAGCTCAGGGACTATTTATGTACTTTACTATTTCTTCTCAAAACAGTTTCAGACTTTCAGTTCATTCAGTTCTACGAGGTGATCTCTCTCCCCATATGCTCACACACAATTTCAGATTCCCAAAATCTCATTGAATTCCTGCATTGTGATTCATCAATTCATATACAAAGTTTCAAACTTTATCATCCGCAAGAACACAATCACAATTCTTGAATTAACAATGCAAGATTTTAAGGACTAAATTTTTATCCCAATTCACCATCATGGACTACAAGACAGGAAAGCAAGTCAGGTTAATATCTCCCATTTTAAAATAAAGTTTATTAATTCATGCATTTTTACTATGAAATAGTTGTTGAAAGTGTAAATAAATCTAATAGGTTTTACACTGGTGAAAATGGCAAGTCAAATTTTGACCATTCATGGCAAATTCCTGATAAGCAGATACCTGAACACAAGATGTCAGCCCCATTGTTGATGAATGGTGTTAATGGTAGACCAATTACTAGTACAAATCATATGGGTATAAAATTAGGGAAGTACCCCGATGAAAATAATGATTCAAAAGGAAAAAGAGTTTTGGATCCTGGAAGTGAAGTTATTTTGCAATGGAATAGAATTTTTCTTTTTTCTTGTTTAGTTGCACTTTTTGTGGATCCATTGTTCTTTTACCTTCCTTCTGTAGAGAATGAGGGTGGTTCTTCATGTATGTTGTCTAATGTGAATTTAGGGATTCTTATTACATGTTTACGGACTATTGCGGATATATTTTATATGTTAAATATAGTTATAAAGTTTAGGACTGCTTATGTTTCGCCAAGTTCAAGAGTGTTGGGTAGAGGTGAACTTGTTATGGATCCGGAAAAGATTGCACGAAAGTACTTGAAGTCGAATTTCTTTATTGATCTTGTTGCAACATTGCCTTTACCTCAGGTATGACTTTGTTTTTTCCTTTTTTAGTTTATTTGTTTTTCCTAAGATGAATTCTTTGATTGGATGTGCATTTTGAAAGTGAATTTGTGATATTTTACCCATCATATCAGATAATTAATCGTAAGAAATGAGGTGGGAGATGGTGTTTGAATGCTCTCTGAAGTTGTAATAAAATAATCGCGTTTGATTGGTGTTGAGTATCCAAACATCCCTTTCATTACATAATCACTTTTAAATTGCATATCCAAACACCCCCCATAATCACTTTTAAATCACCCGTCATCTTTTATTTATTTTTGGTATCGTATAGATTACTATACCAGTCCTCATATTTAGGTTATTGACATATACTAGTTCTCATTCTTATGGGGTAATAAGTCGTAAAATTTTTGAAGTTTGAACTCATATGGTGTTCTTTATTAATTTTACTCAGATTGTTATATGGTTCATTATCCCGGCAATTAGAACGCCAAATGCTGATCACACGACCAATGCATTAGTGCTGATTGTCCTCCTCCAGTATATACCAAGACTTTATCTGATTTTTCCTTTGAGCTCGCAAATCATCAGAACTACAGGAGTCGTCACCAAGACCGCTTGGGCTGGGGCCGCATATAATCTTGTGTTGTACATGTTAGCTAGTCATGTAAGTAACTTTCTAATTAATCTTTAATCCTTAATCTGTAAACCTTCAGAAGTTTTAAATTTTAGCAGTCCTTTTTAGCTAAATCATGGTGCATCTTTTATGGTAGGTATTAGGGTCATCATGGTACTTGTTGTCATTTGAAAGACATGCAACATGTTGGAAATCTACTTGTCGACATGATGATAATCCAAAGATGCCGTGTTCACTTCGTTATTTGGATTGTGGTTCTTCAAACGATGGTGATCGGAAGAATTGGGCCAATGGGACGGATCTTTTCCGGATTTGTGATCCCAACAACTCTACAGGTTTCAACTATGGGATATTTGGAGATGCTGTTGCAAAAGGTGTTGTGTCTTCCAATTTCTTTGAAAAATACTTGTATTGCTTATGGTGGGGCTTACAAAACTTGAGGTACGGTTCTATGGTTATTTGTTCAAAGATAAGTAGCAGTTAGATAGACTCGAGTAGAGATGGGAATTTGGACACAATTGTTTATAAATGGGTCTATTTGGGTTATGTTTTCTCTGATTGGTCAAATAGGTAAATAATAAGAAAATTCAATTGAAAAGTAAACTGGTCAAAAGTCACTTGAAGTGTATTGTAGTGCATACAACCTCCTAAGTCGTTTTTAGAAAAATCAGGATACTATTATATTAAGGTAGTTTCTGTAATTATAAATGAGACACTTTTTATATGAAAAAGTTGGACAAAAGTGTTTCTGGTCAACCCTACTGGCGAACATGTACCGAGTTACCCGTTTTGAACCGTTAGTAATACCACCCAACTGTCCATTTTCCACATCCAAATATCCAATTTCGTTATAACACTTCATCTAAAAGTTAGTTACAACAAGAATTGCTAGAGAATTAACTTAAGTTTAGAGTGTTCTCCAAAGAGAAGTTAAAATATTAAATCTTTAGGCAAGTCAAAATGGGCGAGGTTGTTCTAGCAACAGGTCACTTGTCCTTTGCTAAAACTTCATAAGCAATTAATACAATAAACATGATTACAATAACTATTACTTACAAAAAATAATCCAAGTTTTTTTGAGCATAACAAGGTTGTTTACACTAGAACATACTTTGGAATTTGGATAGCTTTGAAACTGATTTATCAATTTCTTTTTTAGTTGTAATATCTTTAGTTTTTACCCCTGAGCGATATGGACTGATCGTTGTTCTCAATTACATGCAGTTCATATGGACAGAATTTATCGACAAGCACATTTATTGGAGAAACATCATTCGCCATACTCATTGCCATTATGGGGCTTGTGTTATTCGCCCATTTGATAGGAAATATGCAGGTATGTAGCATTCACACTATCTTTTTCCCCCATTCAGTCGAGTTAATTCTAGTGTATTTGCTGCACGATAAGTTTTTGTCAACGATGATATGATAACATATATAACTCAACTTTTTACTTTTCAATGAAAAAGAGTATGCTACAAAAGAAAGAACTTATAAAATATCTCATTCTAAGTGTTAAATGCTTAAATTTATAAACCCCCTTTACTGTTTTGTAGACCTACCTACAATCTATTACTGTAAGGCTCGAGGAGTGGAGACTTAGACGGCGAGACACTGAGTCATGGATGAGACATCGACAACTACCTCATGACTTACAAGAACGTGTGCGCAAATTTGTACAATATAAATGGCTTGCAACACGCGGAGTTGATGAAGAATCTATTTTGCGTAATTTACCATCGGATCTCCGTCGAGATATCCAACGTCATTTGTGTCTTGATCTCGTTCGACGTGTAAGATATGCATCATTTCTTAAATCATTAAATTATATGTCTGATAGGTCAAGAAGGCAAAAACTTTCTACCAGTCCAAACGGGCCGGGTCAAGTTTAGCCGAAACTCTCCTGTACAAAATTTCAAAAAATAATTTGTGTTTTAAATATATGATTTACAAATTATATGTGTGTGTGTGCGTGTGTGTGTGTGTGCGTGTGTGTGTGTGTATATATATATATATATATACATTTGGACGACTTTCACCCCATTTCGTCTTCAACTATTTTGTTTTTTACCCGTTTGACTCGTTAATTAATTGTTCATAACTACATGGGTCATAATAGACCCCTATAGTTGGATTGTATATACGTTGGTAGAAGTGATTATGTTTATAATCTTGTTTATTTGCAGGTACCATTTTTCTCTCAAATGGATGATCAACTACTTGATGCTATATGTGAGCGTTTAGTATCATCATTAAGTACTCAACACACGTACATAGTACGTGAAGGTGATCCCGTATCAGAAATGCTTTTTATCATCAGAGGACGACTCGATAGCTCCACCACTAATGGTGGTCGAACGGGTTTCTTCAACTCAATTACTTTAAGGCCCGGTGACTTTTGTGGCGAAGAGTTGCTCGCTTGGGCCTTACTCCCAAAATCCACCCTAAATCTTCCGTCTTCCACAAGAACAGTACGAGCGTTAAGTGAAGTCGAAGCTTTTGCATTACGTGCAGAAGATCTCAAATTTGTCGCTAATCAATTTAGACGATTACACAGTAAGAAACTACAACACACGTTTAGATTCTACTCGTATCATTGGAGAACATGGGCTGCATGTTTTATTCAAGCAGCATGGCGTCGAATCAAGAAAAGAAGAATGCAATGGAATTTAAGTATGAGCGAATCATCATATCGTCCAGATGATGATGACAATGAACAACATCATGAAAGCGAACACCATGAAGAAGCATTGTCGAATGCAACAATGCAGAATCTTAATGTGACGATATTAGCGTCGAGATTTGCCGCAAACACGAGGAGGGGGATCTTGAAAACAAAAGATGTTGATCTGATTAAGTTACAGAAGCCTGAAGAACCCGATTTCTCGGCTGATCCTGATGATGAGTAGGTTTAAGGTATACAGGATACAATACATATTGTGTTAGTGAGTGATATGTTGGTATTTTGTTATAACAAACTTTGATAGTGTGTTGATATGTATGTACTATTATATGTTCCTGTAAACATGATTAAAGGTTAACATATGTGATTTTCAGGTTATAAGCGTGACTTCTAAAGGTTTCAAAGATCGTTTCCTTTCCACGCCAAATGCTAATCATATTTGCTACTAATTAGAGTTTAAAT
Source organism: Gnaphalium uliginosum (assembly GCA_963930675.1). Taxonomy (NCBI): domain Eukaryota; kingdom Viridiplantae; phylum Streptophyta; class Magnoliopsida; order Asterales; family Asteraceae; genus Gnaphalium; species Gnaphalium uliginosum. Next base: position 11,005,881 of record OZ005684.1, on the reverse strand, counting down.
AGGGGTAGTTAAATTTGGGTTCATTTATTAACGGTTCAGTTTTTAGGTATAACCCAAACTTAATTAACCAAAACATTTAGGTGATTATAATATTAAAAATCAAATCGTTGATTTCGCTTTTAACGTGAACTCTTTTGTGAATTTTTATACTTCGTGATAAATATAAATATAAATATTTAAAAATCAAACGTGAATTGGGTTATTAATGGTTCTATTTTAGATAGAACCTGGACAGAACTAAAACATTTCGATTACTACATTATAAATAATCAAACCGTCAATTTCACCCGCGATTCGATTTTTTCAATTCGTTTTCCGTTAGAATTCCATTTTTTTATTTTTCTACATAAATCTAACTGAAGATTATTGCTTTCACATAATTTAAAAGTTTTATATCAAATATCAATATTTTTGTATAAGAAAATCTCTTAATTAATTAAACTATAATAAAGTTTACTTCAAATCCACACAATTTATTCACCAAATACCATCTATATTTCCGGTTTATAAATCGCAGAGAGATCATCGGCTCGAAGTTAGACCGGCGGCTCAAATCACACAACACACTGTGCGTTTTTCTTATTCATTTTTACTTGACGACTACTGTCTCTACCATTTCTAGGGTTTTATTGTATCTACAGTCTATTTCTATATAAATTCCGATACTGAAAACAGGAATGTATAGTGGTTCAAGTGACGGTGAAGGCCACGATGCATCGTCGGTGGCATCTCGGAAGATTCCGCCTGCGTCTTCTATGCTGTGGGTCCGTAATCTTCGCCGTTACATCGGATCCGGTGCCGGTCTCGGTTCTGAAGCCTTAATGGGTACCGTTCATCACTTTCCCCCAATTTTTCATTATTTTAGCTCAATATTCAACTGTAAGCTCGTTTTTTATATGTAGGCAGTACACATTCAAGATTCGGTATATATCTAGTAATCTTACAGCTTGCAAAGTCTGTATATATGATTGATGATTTGTGTACCGTTCTACGATTTTGTTTAGTTGAAATTTTGAATATACATGTTGTTGTGAGTGGTTAATTTGAGGACTTGTTATTTTATGCTAATTTCTTGTTAGTAGAAGTTTGAACTAGTGCATTTAGAGGAGGAATTTTGACTTTGTATCAGGGCTAGATAAATTGATAAAGCCTGTTTAGATATTATGTTGAACTCTGGTTTGTATTTTGCTCATGATTGAGGGGGCCGTTTATAGATATTAGTTGATCACTAAATCTTTTCTTTTGGAATGTCACCCTCAAATTGATTGGTTTACTTGGCAGACATAAATCTTACGCTGTGAAACAGTCAGATAATTAAGCAGTCCTACTGGCCTCTTGTATATTTCTGAATTCTTTATAAATTTTATGTACAGTTGTTGTTAACTCAATTGGCAATTGTATTTGGGTCTGTTTCAAAGCATTTGTATCTTCATGTTCTGTTTTCATCTTCCCCATGCCTTCATGCTATTCACAATGGGTGATATGATTACATTATCGGTTTTCTCTCTTTAGCTATCTAACTTCCGTATACCTTGTTTTGCAGAGCTTGAAACAAAAAGAATATTGCTTGATATTTTTAAAGAGAAGCAACAGAAGAGTGCTGAAGCGGGCACAATCCCAAGTTTCTATAAGAAGGTCTTGATGATGCTTGTTTTTTTTTTTTTTATTATTATTGTCAAATATATTGATTTTATTCTTGTTCATGATATTTTGCTGTTGTTCTCGTAAGTCTTATGACCTTATCTGTATTTAGAAGATTTTCCATATTTAGTTTTTAACTATCCTGTGTGATGTTTATTATATTAGAAACCCGAGGATGGTTCCATCAGCCATAGAGTCCAGAGGCTGGCAAAATATCGTTTTCTAAAGGTAGTACCTTTTCTACTTTCTGCATTTGCTTATGTGTCTTACTTGCATGTTATCTAGCCCCAAAGTGCAATTCGACTTTCATAACCGATAAGGATTCTGTATCCTTTTCAAGTTCCTTTTTTTCAGGTCAACTTGTAAACTTTCCGATTCATTTCTTAGTTCTTATTTTTTTCGGGTTGTAGAGATGTGCACTTATAGTTATGGTTTGTTTATGCAGAAACAATCTGATCTATTGCTGAATGCTGATGATCTGGATGCTATGTGGGTATGCTTAAGAGAAAATTGTGTAATTGATGATGCCACCGGTGCAGAGAAGGTATCATCTCTTTAAAATTTCTCAGTTAATTGCTTTGTCTCTTGTGTTCTTAAATCTAGTTATTAGCCTTCATGCAAATGCTGAAAGCTTAATGTACATCTTCTGTGGGAGAGAACACCCCGAACAAACAAACATTCACAATATGTTTTACATCTTCAAAGCACTTCTGTTTTGTTGCATTCTGTAAGCTTTCTCAAATGAAAAGTGAAAATACTCTGAAGCTGTAAACTGTTATGGAAATGAGTTTCACGAAAATGGGTCTTTCGAACATGAACCCACAACCCCCCCCCCCCCCCCCCCCCCCCCCCCACACCCATGTATATGATATTATATAGACACATATACGGAAGATGTACTTTTACCATTCTATATTGTGGTAATCTGACTGATTGGACATGTCTGCCACTCAAATTTACATCATTAGTTCTGGATGCATCCTTAATAATTAAGCTTCTATGCTTGTTGTTTTGTTATTCTATCATGATGTTGGTTTCTCTCACTTCTAGATGAACTATGAAGACTTTTGCCACATTGCCTCTGTTTGCACAGAACAGATAGGCCCGAAATGCCGTCGTTTCTTTAGCCCTTCAAATTTTATGAAGTTTGAAAAAGATGAATCAGGAAGAATTGCGATCCTTCCCTTTTATCTCTATGTTATGCGCACGGTAAGTTTTATTCTACACTTCCTCTCTGTAAACATGCACATATACTCTTATTTTAGGCCCAGATTGATTTGACTGAGCTCGATATGTATGTACAGGTTTCTCTTACTCAGGCCAGAATTGATATGAGTGAGCTTGATGAGGATTCTGATGGTTTCCTTCAACCTCCTGTATGTACCTCATTATATATCACTTCAAGTTCTAATTTGTACAATCTGGCTTCCAATCCGTTTTATCATGGTTTTTTTGCTTATTCGTTTTGCACTTCCTAATTTTTAATCTTGCTACAGGAAATGGAAGCTTATATCCGAGGTCTTATTCCTAATTTGGCTCAACTACGTAGTATGCCTGGAGCTTTTGTTCAAACGTATTGCCGCATCGCTGCACAGAAATTCTTCTTCTTTTGTGATCCCAATAGACGAAGTTTGTTAAATCCTTATTCCATTTATATTCCCTTTTTTATGATTCCTGTTTCCTGATACAAGTCTTGTGTTTTTTGTGTTTTCCGTTTGATTTTGCATCACATTTGCTGCTTCTCACTACTTTGTCATATTCGAAAACTATTATTCCTTTTGATTCAGTGTTTTTCATCCTTTCATCATGATTGATTCTTTCTCGTCGACTGCTTTTATATCTTTACTCGACTTTTATGTGGTTTACATTTTGAAGTATCTAGATGTTGATAGTCATTGCAATTCCTTTTGCGTTCATTTTCAAATTGAGGAATCTTTTTTACTAGTTCTATTGATTTTCATAAATCATATGTATATTTTGTAGGGAAGGCGTGCATAAAGAAGGTGCTGCTTAGTAACTGTCTTCAAGAACTAATGGAATTGCACCAGGTAATATGTCAGCCAGAGGATTCTGCTGGCAATAGCCACATCAAGTTTATTATAGAACATTAAATATGTGATTTTTCTAAGTTTTTAAATACATGAATTGAGTAAACTACAAACTAAGAAAATATTAAATTCACTAACTACAGTTGGCGCACTTAGTATATAGAGGGTTATTTATACTACCTTGAGTGCATACCATATTTGAACCTTTTGTTTTGAGCGTGTTTCTACCATTTTGTTTGATAAGCTCTCAAATTTGTCTGCAAATTGGAAAAGGATGTTTACGGGTGCCTGCATTTTTGCATTGTTAATCATAATAGGAAAGTGAGGAAGAAGTCACTGATACTGAACAGGCTGAAAACTGGTTTTCCCTTACATCTGCACAACGTATATGTGGTGAGTATTTCTTGTCAGCAATTGTAGCACATATGACATTCATGGTTATCTTTTTCTTGTGCAATGATCATTTTTGGATCTTATAGCAGTATATATGGACTACGCTCTTGTCTCTGGCTTATGCTACTTGTATATGTGTACAGATATGTTCCTTGCCCTTGATAAAGATATGAACAGTGCATTGAGCAAGCAGGAACTTCGAGAATATGCAGATGGGACACTCACAGATATATTTATTGAGAGGGGTAAGAACTGTTTATAGATTGAACAAGTTTTTTGGTTTCGTTTTGCTTGGAAGGAACTATCTATTGAACTTCAACCTGAAAAGTTTGTCACTATCATTTCTATAGTTTTAGATCTCTGTTCGAATATATATAGATTTTTCACATGTTTGTATCTATTGGTCTTTTGGGTTACTTTTGCTATTGTTACTGTATCTCTGGGCTTCTCGTAGAATTACCTCCTAAATCTTTTGCGTGTTCCATTTTCAACTTGGTAATTCGTTATCATTTATAAAATGCTATAATCACCTGTGACAAATTTATTTCAAACTCTGTTAATAGCTTTTGACGAGCATGTCCGTCGTGGTAAAAGTGGAAGTGGGAATACTCGGGAGATGGACTTCGACAGTTTCCTCGACTTTGTTTTAGCCCTGGAGAACAAAGATACTCCAGAGGGAATAACATATTTATTCAGATGTCTAGATCTTCATGGAAGAGGATTTCTCACAACTGCTGATATTCATACACTGTTCAGGTAACATGTTCTGCATTTCTATTATTTTTATATTAAATTGGGCTCTACAGTATTTGTATGGAAGTAAAGAAGGGGAGCATTTAAAGTTGAAATGTTGCCTGATATACCCTTCCCACAACAAGACAAATCTCTACTTTTCCTGCTTGTTGTACACAAGTCATGTTCACAAGCCTCCGGACTATGAGATACATATGACCATATATATAATTAAACTCAAATAATCGTTAAGTAGTTTGAATTAGTTACTTCCAATAAAATTGTGCTTAAGTTTATTATTTATTGTATACATTGGAGCTCAACCTTTTTTTTTTGTGTGTGTGTGTGTGTAAGCATGTTCCAAAAATTCCTTTTTTAATCACATTTAATTAATGAAGTAGCTATACCATGGAGATGATCTAAAACCCGAGATGGGTATTGGAGCAACTCATGATGCTGCTTGATTTTTACTGTCATAAAAGCACAATTTTTTTGCGAAGAGTTGCACATAGTTTTATCATTCATCAACGGCCTTGCCCTTTCCCTTTAAACAACATTAGCTATTGTAAGCCTTTCATAGACACATGTTACACTCCTAACTGTGATTTTTTTCCCCGCATCGAATTCAGAGATGTGCATCAGAAATGGATCGAGGGTGGAAATTACGAATTATGCATAGAGGATGTTCGGGATGAAATCTGGGATATGGTGAAGCCAGCTGATCCTCTAAGAATCACACTTTCGGATTTGTTATCCTGCAAACAGGGTGGGACTGTTGCCAGTATGCTTATAGACGTACGTGGTTTCTGGGCCCACGACAACAGAGAAAACCTTCTACAAGAAGAGGAAGAACCAGAAGAAGAATAGATCATTTGGCATATGCTTATGTAACAATATCCATACATATTATTAACATCTTGGACTGCTTTTCAATAACGATTCATGTATCTTATGTAAAATAGATAATGACTGGTAGTGCTGACCGAGTTGCAATCTGTGTTATGTTTTAGTACCATTGAAATTTTTAGTTTGCTGTAATGTACTATATACTTGTGAGCAAACTTACTTCTTTCTTGTCTTAAACCTTATTTGAGCTGATCACAAATACTTGAACTGATGCAACGTTTAAATGAGACCGGAGGTGTAACCAAGATTTTATCCACATAAATTTCGTACTTGAAGTAACTGATGTGTATTTCCAAGTATTCACGTCAATGCTATCAACAAAATTGTGTGCGTGTATACACATACTACCATTTTAGCTGGTCGACTTGCAATTGTACATCCATTCCAAATGAGATGGTTTTTTGCCAACAGATAGATGTGTTTTTGTCTCTCTTATCAATTCATCCTACCATGTTCTAGTGCTCATGTCTTCTGAATTAAACTTCTCGTCGTGACGCTGAAATGGAGTCTGTCTAGAACCATTAACAGATATAATCAGAGTCGATCAGTCTATCAGTCAATCAACCCACAAAGTTAACTCTACCATTAACCATGATAACTGATAAAATATTACATCCTTAGAGCAACTCTTTAAGTTAAATATACCATGTATTTTCCTCCCTACGAGTAACTTTTACAATTGAAGATGAAATATAAACACTACTATATACTTCCAGATTTTTACAATTGCTTCTAGGTTGATCTGGAGTTCTGGATGTTACCTCAGATCGATTGACCTATCACAAAAAATTAGGTACTCTTGATCACCTGAAGCTGTCATTTAGCAACCTACTAACAAAACCTGTGTTCTGCAGACGTTTTCCACAGTCAGAGTGCAGCTAACACCGAGTACCTGTTTCACGACGAGTTTGCCAAATGGATGAAGCAATAATATCCATCCTTGGTTGTCCCCATCAGTCATGACCAGAGCCAGTGTACCAATAACCTACTTTGACCATTTCACATATTTAACTACTGAGTCATAAGTCTCCATATTGAATGAGCTTTCTGCAAAACATCTGCATAGAAAAACATATGGTGGTTACCACATAGATATAAACAACAAATTAGCTATTGATACTTTACCTCTAGTGAACATGGAAAAATGGGCAGGGTAGGCAGTTGGGTAACGAGTCAATACAGGTTTGGGCCTGACTCGCCACCACTATATTGCCCTTTCTTAAAATTGTGTAGATAGTTAATGGGTTAGATATGATCAGAACGTTATCTTTATGTTTCATGCATCTTAAGCAAGCAACTTGAGCTTTGACTCTCAAAATAAGAACAATTAGGCAACTTGGGAGCCAGAAAATTCAAAAGATTGTCCCAACTTTTGGTTGGTATTAACTTTCTGATCACAGACAAAAAGTCCTCAACCCCCAATTTTTTATCACATTAAACAAAAATATATAGATGAGGTATGCCAACCATCTAGTGTGGGGATCTTTTTGAAAATTACCACTTGAGCCTCATTGAGGTTAACAGAACAAGTTGTACAGCTTGTGCTCAAGAACATCCAACACTCACATCCCCAAATGCTTTAACCTTGATGAGTCCATTACACCAATTTGGGCATCTAGTTAGTTGGAATTTTAGGATTCCTGTTATATCTTAAGGAGAATATGTTCTTCCTATATTTTGAATGAAGGAGTAAGATGATTGATTGCAGGGTTCAGGGGAGCACCAGGAGGGTAGAATTTACTAATAATAAAAAATTTAACTTAATGAAAGATAGAGACAGCATATATACCTGAGTTCATGCCAGAACGTATTAGTCCGTTCGAGCAGAAAAGGCTGCAAACGTTCAAGATAGTTGTTCTCTACCCAACAAGGTCCTGAAGGAACCTGCTGTCTTTCTTCAAGGCTTGAGATATAGAGTGACGTCACCAAATGGACAAGTACAGCTGGATTTGGATCCCCAAGAACAGCATGGAGTTCCCTGTGTATCCACGGTTCTATTCTTTGTAGTATCCTCTCCTTAAAACTGTTTCTTCCCATAAAACCCTGAAACTATAAGTAAACATACATTTACTTTCCCAATAAGATGGTAACCTTATAAAGTTACAAGTATAATAAATACTCAAGTTCAAGTTAAATGTGATAAATGTTTCACAAGCCATATACCTGCTCGAACGAGCTTCTGCTAGGACAAAGTTCAGCATGCAGATTCTGCTCATATATGCTGCAAATACAAATTCATATAAGAACATCATCAGACCCATAAAATACATCAAGGATGTTCATACAATTGACAACAAAACTAACCCAAACAACAACAATTTAAGCTCGCACTAAACAGATTACTGCTGTAAATACTATACCTTGCACGCCACTGCATAATTCTCTCTTGCCTAGCACCGGGAGGCAACATACTGGACTGCCCAAATGACCTCTGCCTCGGTAGTGGCCTTGTTCTTCCATTAACAGCATTTCGTTCTTCTCTTAATATCCCAATAGACCTAAGAATTAAATAATAAATGAGATATTCAAACAAATAAGCAACAAAAAAATGTCAAATCTATCATTTATAAATTCAGAATATAAACTTCAATTTTATGGTCCATTAAAATGTTTGTCTAGTTCCAATCTTAAGGACACTTCCAAACATATAGTTTTACAAACGGAGATAATTTGTACAAAGCCGATTTAGGTGTTTATATGGTTATTCTACTAATTTTGAGATATCTGATTTATTATTACTAACAGAATTACTTGTTTAAGTGATCTATCATTGTAACTTTTCCATATAACAATAACACTAACAAACATAATACTAAACCAGAAATAAGCATGTTAAAAAAGGGAATACATTCTAATTCAGTGAAGGCAAAAACAATAAAATAAATAAGGTGTTCACCTTCTTTGAGCTACGAAATTTCTTCGTCTTCCAATATTATTGTTATTACATCTTGTATCTAAATCCCTAACAGCTGATAAATGTAGTGTACGGTACGTTTTCGAATCGAGATCAATTTGAACGAACAACGAAGCGAATTGAGCGTTGCAAAGTGGACACTTTCGCTTTTCATAACTCCATTTACGAATGCAATTTGTACAGTAAGCGTGTAAACATACAGTAATTACAGCTGGTTTTTGGATTTCGTTTAAACATATCGTGCACGATTTGCCTTTTTCAATTGCTGGCCCTAATTTTGTACGTACAAAGCGTTCGTGATTTTGGTAAGTGCATAGTGATCGCCTGCTGTAGCGGCTACATGATGATGATGATGCTGATGCTGATGATGATGATGTCATGGTGACGATGATATGATATATATGTATCGGATTGATTGAGATACCGATATGTTGCAAGGAAACTCGATGGATGGCAGATGCTCGATGGCAGCGGTATATACTTTTGAATTAAATGAGAATTTAGAAGTTTGTATTTTTAAATTAAAACTATGTATTTTTATATTGATATTGATGATTGATGATGATTATTTGATTATTGATTATATTATATTATGATATTATAATAATAATAAATAATAAAATAATAATCATAATAATTATTATTAATTACTCTCTCAGTCCCATAAAAATTGTCCCCGATAAATTTTGTGTGAATTAAAATATGTTGATTGAAAGTGAGTTTTGCCTTTATATTCGGGACAAGTTTGACTGAATTTATTTAATAAATATATGATTGAGAGTAATAGATGATGGTAAATTTGAAAATTTAATGATTTTTAATAGTTATTTTTTATAAGTGGACAATTATTTTATGATAAATATAAATAATAATATGGACATTTATTTTGAAACGGAGAGAATAATGTTTTTGTGAAAAAATATTTATTTGAAAGTTCCTCTTTATTCATTTGTCTGAATGTCTCTAATGTTTTTAATTTTATAATTAACTTTTTTTATCTATTATAATCGAATCGATGATTTCATTCCATTGTGTCCCGTCAAAGGTCATGAATTCATTATTAAAGTGTGCTGGTTCAAGCGAGCAAAAGTGGTGGGTGAGATGGTTAGGTGATAAGTGAAACGGATCAACTTAGACTTTAAAAAGTCTTGATCAAAGGTTTATTTTCTTATGATAGTTACTAAACACAAAAAATCACCAAGTTTTATACAAAATATACACTTTTAACTACTATTGACCTACCCGTTTTCCCCTTTTCATCTATTTATTGACTATATGTAAATGGGTTAAAATTATTTCATGTTGTTTCGATCTTCTTGCCATTCAATGTGTTATTCTACTACTTTCACTTCCTTAAAAATGGGGAGATATTTTCGATACAAACAAATTAAATGTTATTTTTAAGAAAATAATAATAATAATTTCATATATGGACCGCCTTACTGATTTGTATCATGACTTTGTTATGCCTGTTCGTCTCTGAAAGATTACTGCTTCAACTTTTTTAGTAGGATTACAACTTTACAAGTATGCAAGTAACAACCTTGTGGCTTATGATGTTGCTAATCACTCCTGTAAATGGGCAACAAATTAACTAATCATTTGTGTTCATATCGATGATAAAGATACAAGATTTGTGAGTGTAGTGATTTTACCAACCCAAGAAAACGGGTTGGCACTAATACACCTCATGTTTTAGATTACAATACGAATATATTCATTCATCTTAATCTTAATTTCATAACAATTTAATATCTCTCGTCAAATTTAATATATATATATATACTTTTATAAAAAAAAAAATTTAGATATGTTTAAATTTGTGAATGTCCGGGCAATAAACTAGTTTAATTTAATTTGATGTTTCGTTAGAGATTAACACTAAAAGAGTTTGATCAAGTATTAACGGCCATCATGTCAGGGGCTTGGGACGTGCATAGTGTCAAACGGTAGGGATGATCAGTGTAATTTCGAAACTAAAAAGACGATTGGTGTTATTTCGGTGTAATTTACTCAAAGTTTTGAAATAAATTACACCGATCGTCCTCGTGGTTTGCAAGAAAATAACATCAATCGTACTTTTAATTTACGAGCTTATTGCTTTCTTGATACCATATGAAATCCAAACTTAGTGTTTTCTTTTCTTTCGACCTTCAACAATACTTTGTATGATATTATGATATATAATTCTTCTTTCAATCGTCAATAATGCTTTGTATTATATATAACTCTCATTTCGATAGTTAATGACATCAACGGCAAAGAGGACATATCACATATATATTCACGGACATGGTGACTGCCACATGGATCCGGAAGTTGACTATAAAATTGATACTAACGTCATAAGTAAACGTACATCTTGACTTTACGATCAGCGATCGTATCATATTTTCGTATTGTTTCCGTTTTAAATTATTTGTCCGTCTTACTATTTTTATTTGTCACATAACAATTTTTATTTGTCACATAACAATTGTACAATTCTAAAATTAAATATGCAATAGTTATTAGATTTCACATATTACCGTAACTTTAAAAGTTAAAACTACACAAAACTCAAATAAGACTTTTAATTAATCGTGAAAGGTTAAAATTGTTATTATACTAAAATCAAAGCTACGTTTTTCTTAATACGTGTTTTCAACTTGTATACAAATAATTTGACACGTAGGGAGTATAAAAGTAGATTTTATAATCATTTTTGAAAATCAGAAATTTATATATTTTGTTATCAAATTTTACACTTAATTCAATACCATTCTTTCGTTAAATTTCTAGATTTAATTATGTCCAGCACTATGTATACTAATTAAAACACACACAATAAATTTACAAAATTAAAACCTAATTCAAAGTAATTATTTATTTATTTATTTAAATATCAATCCACAAACTATATTGAGTTGTCTCCCGATAAATTGACCTAGTTCTTATCTGGCGGAGTCATGTTAAAGGGAAGGGTAACTGTAGCTACAGATCCATTCACTATACGTAGTGTAGCTTTCTTATAAAAATTTGAATTCTTTGTTACATTCTTTGTTACATTCTTTGATTCTGTTATAAGTTCACAAAAAAAGTTGCGATATCGTTGCTACGGATCACATCAAAATCTGAATCCGCCACTGCTCGCATGGTATATTATATTATTAACTTTTCATGGTATATTCCTTTAACCTAGATCTCATACTACATAATGTATCTATATTTTACTATATTATATATTTGAGTAAAAGTGTTAAAAGGGAGAAGTAGTAAATGATTATTTTACACTTCTATAATTTAATATAATTAATAATTAATTACAAAAGTTAATATATCATTAATACTATCATTATTATTGAACTTTAAAAGTAAATAAGTAATAAACATATTAGATTAAATTTCTAATTTATTAAAGCCTTTTTATATCTATCTATACTAATATATAATACATTTGTGATGTTTTTTCAAGAGGTGATTTACTAATTTATCCGTAACATTATTATTAATATTTAAAAAAATCTATTTGAAATTACTAATATAACCCTACAAATATATTAAATTATTATTTATACTACTATCATTGCATGTATACTACTATCATTGAAACTTAAACTGATAAACATATGATATAACTTTTTAACCGTAAGAAATTATGGGACGTATCAATTATCGACGGAAAGGTCATGTGACAACCCTAAAATTTCGGTAAATTTCGTACATCATATTACGTGCATATTAGGCTAATTATCTATCTAATTAATGTGAATTCGTTTTCATCGAAATAAAGTCTAGTACAAAACCCACGTTTACATATGAGATGCACGATATTTTAATAAGGAATGCATTCGTAATCATTGAGAATTACACAAACAATCGGTAGAGACCGACACACACGAACGTTTGTGATCAATTTTCATAAATAACATAAATCTATTCGAATATAAATAGTAGTTATTTATTTTATGATAATTATGCTAATATATAAGCATAACAAACTTGATAAACGATAAACGTTCACGAGAACTAAAAGACGTGCAACGACAAGATATATCACGAAATTAATCGAACGAACTCACGATAAATATTCGAATATTATTAAAACTAACTAATAATATTATAATACCATTAATTTACCCTAATTACCACTAAATCACCTTAATTACATGATTAGCACTTAACTAATCAAGATTAGTGCTTAATGACCTAAATATTTACACATAATCTAACTAGTTGGAGAAGTCAAAAGGGACCCCTCTCCAAAATCATCCACCACCTCCCATGGCCCCTCTTTTGGCCATCACTTACACCATGCTTGTACAACCATGCCCCCCCATGTCTTATACTTACTTGACCATTTGCACTTCATTCAACCTACAACTCCTCACCATCAAACACACACACTCACCCTTCCTCTCCCTCTAAAAAATCAGCCAACTTTCCCCCTTCCCCTCTCTCTCACTTTGATTTTCAAGAACACCACCACAAACCACTCTAAACCACCATAAACCACCACTTTCAAACCACAAATTAAAGCTCTTTTAAAATATAAACACCTACAAATCATAACACCGCTACATTCACATGGGTAAACTAAGTTAAATACAAGGATTGGAGCTAGGAATCATTCACCAAGAAATCAAGTTATCATCTTGCTCAACTCTCATCTTAAAAGCTTTGTAAGGAGACTTTTTCTCTAGTATTTAACTTCATATATATGTTTATGCTAAAAATGTTCACTCATACTAAAATATATTTTTAAACTAGTTATTTTGTCTTTTAAAAACATTAACTAGTAAGTTTAACAAATAAAAAGTCTATAAACAAGTTTAGAAACTTTAAAAATGCAAAATATATATTCTACACTTTAAACTCTTCATTTATATGTAATAAACTCTTATTTATGTTAAAATAGTTATTTTAAATTAAATAACACAATAAACTTATAATGACATCAACTTTGTGGTTTAAAAGCTAACTAAACACACTTTTGGGTGAAAAATACCGAAAAGAAGATTTAAGGGACTAAATATGCAAAATCTAAATTTTTGAGGACTATAATGTTAAAAACAGTTTATTTAGGGTTTATAATGTTAATCTATGGATTAAAGTGTTAAAGACCAAACCCTTGTGGTTAAAAACCAAGAAAGCGAAACTATGCAGTTAAAAGTGGAAAAATGAGAACTAGAGGGACTATACATGTAAAAACAGAAACTCTTGGACCTTGGCGGTGAAAATAAGTAACTTATGTATATTATAGTATAAACCATGATTTAAGACAATATCCATGTGGTTAAACACTAACAAACCAAAGTATTGTGCAAGAAATGGAATAAATGATATTAAAGTTTAATCTATAGTTTAGAGTGTTAAAATCAAGACTTGTGTGGTTAAAAGTCGACAAACCAAAAGTTTTAGCTGAAAACGAGATAATTGGAAACTTTAAGGACTAATAGTGTAAAATCAGAAAGATCGGGGACTTAAGACCTAAAAACAGTAACTTAAGTGTCCACAAGTGAAAACCCTAAAAAAAGATGTCGAGAATCTAACTTATAGGGTAAAAATCGAAGAAACCGAACGATTCAACCTAAAATGACAAAATAGAAACTATAAGGACTAAAACCGTCACTTAGAAACTTTGAGGGCTGTTAAGGACCCTCTGTAAATCAGGGGACTTTGTTATAAAAATATACATTAAGTCATGATTAGTGTATAGACCGAGAAATCGTGAAAACCGAATTATAACGAGTTAAAACGCATGTTAACGATAAAGGTTACAAAAATAAGTTATAAAACTTATAGCGTCATTAACAAGGTATATTAGGCATAAGCAACATGATTATATTATAATAACGTATAACACACAACTAAAAGTCAATGAAACGAAATCGTGAACTTCAAATCAAATACGATCGAAAGGATACACATAACGAATCAAAAATCAACGCTATGAATATATTATGAATAATATTATATTATAAGGTTGACATAAACGATTGTAATATTTTGAAAACTATAAATGATCACAACGTGTCGCATACGCCTATGAGGACACGTAAAACCCTAGTTGAGTGAACAACTAGCATAGACGGACTATTAAGACGTCTACATTTATTAACTCGACCTCGTGCGTTTAGGGCGCTAAGAGGCTTATTTGGGCTCATTCACTTTAAACTCATTTTGTAACACCCCGAAATTTATTAAATTTAAAAAGTTGTGTACTATTATGCGACACAAGGGCTAGTGTCGCAGGTAGCGACATAGAGCCCAGTGCGACACAAGGCTAGTTAAACCCCACTTTTCATTCTAAAACCTTCCAGAAATATACAGAGAAGCTAGTATGTGTTCTTGGAGTTTTTAGAGAGAGAAAGGAAAAAGAAAATCAAGATTTAATCTTTGAAAGTGTTCCTTTGTATTTTGAAATCATTTCCAGGTAAGAGTCTGAGTTTATTATGTGCTTTATCATCTTCAGAAACTTAATTGGGTTAAAGAGTGTGAATTTTACCCAGAAACTTGTTAAATTCGAAAGTTGCTGCTGTTCTGTCCGTCATTGCGACACAAGGGTTGTGTCGCAGCTTGTGTCGCAGTGATAGTGTCGCAAATTAAAATTGTTGTTGTAGCGACACTAAGAGATCGTGTCGCAGCTTATGTCGCTTGTTTCCACTGTTAATTGTAATTATTGTTTTAGCGACACTAAGAGCTAATGTCGCAGGTTGTGTCGCAATAGTGTGTTGAGCGACACTAATTTAGTGTCGCCAGGAGGTATAGCGACACTAGGGGGTAGTGTCGCAGGATTAATTGATATTTTAAATAATATTAATTATTATCGGAGTTAATTGAATACGGTCGCCTCGACAGGTATTTCAGGTAGCAATTCATAAATATCTGATCGTCGTCCTCGAGGTAAGTAGTAGGAAAGTAAAGAATTTAATTGGTTGATTTTGTTAATAATGATTGTGTTACAAAGTTGCATTGAATAGCTGAGTATATCAATGAGTTGAGTGGCCAATTGCTGAGTGAACAATTGTGCCCATGAGAATGAGTTGAGTGGCCGATTGCTGAGTGAACAATTGTGCTTATGAGATTGAGTTAAGTGGCCAATTGTTGAGTGATCAGTTGTGCCCATGAGATTAAGCCGAGTGGCCAATTGCTGAGTGATCAATTGTGCCCATGTATATGTGAGTTAAGTGACCAATTGCTGAGTGATCAATTGTGTCTAGCCGTATGAATTGAGTGGCCAATTGTTGAGTGACCAATTGTGCCGATTGAGTATATGTTGAATGTAGTAAATGTATGATTGAATGATAAAGACATGAGATGTCTGGCTTATTATATAACTGTGAATGTAATTTCCTTTACTTACTAAGCAATATGCTTATGTATTGTTGGATGTTGTGTTGATAGGTACGCCTAAAGGGATGAAGGGTGGGGATCCGGGCAAGCGACCCGAGAGCTACTAGTGATGGACTTACTATGGCAAGATAGTAAGAAGACGGACTCATAGATCATGCTCTATATTAACATGTGATGTTTTGTAAAAATAATATATTTCGTGTTGAACCATGTTGTTATTACTTTATATTAATATATAAAGTGTTTTTGAGAATTTAAATTGAGTATATATTTTAAAAAAAAAAAATCTGGGACGTTTCACATTTTGCTAGCACGCTCGGACTCAGGTGAGTTCACAGCCCCTATTTTACTGTTTTACTGCTTTTAAACTAGGGGTGGAAAACATATGAACTGCTTTTCATACGATGATTGAAAACTAGTTTACTTATGAACGAATTTCATACTATACTTGGAAACATGACAACGAATCCTTGTACGAATCTATGTTTACAGTTGTTGTGCATAGAAGTTTATTTGCTTACAAACTATAACCATTAGCTAGGTGACTGTAGCCACTGAATATACGGATAGTACTATCGAGATGACATCCCTCCCACTATTTGTTGGTCATGCCAACCCCCGACTTTATGTCACACAACGAGAAACGTATATTTAACCGGTCCGAGGCAAACAACACAACAGGTCATGGTTTGGTTATAGGACTAGAGGTCGTACTTTAACTCATTAGGCCTAGTTAGCCTTTGGGGGATCGCCGTCTTTGTTTCAAACTTTAAATAACCGTACCTTAGGCATTCGATGCCATACTTTGAAACACTGATGAACTTTACTAAACGATGGTTTATGATTGAGTCTTAAACCTGTGAATTCACTCAACAATTATGTTGACGTTTTAAATATGTTTTTCAGGGAATTAGCCATGCCGCAAGACCTCATGCATATTGGGACCATACTTGCCATGATAATTAGGATGCCATCTTTTGAACAATGTATCTTTTGTAAAACAATGTATTTGATAACATTTCTATTTTGACGGCTTGATAAGCCGTAACGTTTGTAAAACTATTATTGGCATCTTAACATTATGGATGTTCTGTGATAATCATACGCTCTCGATTTATTTTCGATTGATCGATTCACGCCCCGAGCTTCCGCCTTAATTATTATTATTCTAATTTTGGGGGTGTGACAGGTCAGAACGAGACGAACATGTTAGCAAGCAGCCATATGCGGTTTGTCCACCTTATGTAGTCAAATTTCATCTCTAAAGCCTCCAAAATAAATCAACTTTCCCCCAATTTAAATGTCTTTTAAGTGTTGTATAAAATTTGAAACAAACTTTTAATGGTGTTTTTTAGAAAATTATAAATTTACGCTTTTATTTATATTTTTAATTTCGTATTTAACTGTCAATTCCTATATTAGAGTTTCAATTTTTTCATCAAATTTTACGATTTCAATTTTACATAATAATTCACATATTACAACTTACACATGACCATATGAATATGCTATCTGACAGTTCGCAACCCGAACATCGAGTATGCAACGACATTTTTTGTATATATATTTTGAGGGATATTTTATTTTATTTTATTATTTTTTTATAAATGAAAGAAAAATGTAATTTTTTACATTTAAAACGTCATATCTTAATGTACTATAATATAAATTTTATTTGTGATTTATATATTGGCTTCTGGGTCCGGAGCCGTTTTTTCTATTGGCTTCGTAGGCGGCCATTGCATCAGCAACTCCTTGAGCAATAAGCTGCGCAACCTCCTCGGAGCTCAATGGTTGTCTTCGTGGCGGTATGATTCTTAAATGAATGAAAGTAAAAGAATGAATGAGATCCTTGTACGAGGATTTAGATTATCGCAGGTGTATAAGACATCACACACGACGATCAATAGCGTAAGGTAATAAGGTTAGTAAGTATGGGATGTGGACTAGCTCGGGATATTCTGGTAGTTCTTCACGTCTCAAGAGTTGTGTTTAGCCAAATCGTAGATTCAAAAAGTAGTCATAACAATGACCGAGTAGTGTTCTTAAAGTAGTCAATTATGACTGTGGTATTGTTTCGAAGTGAACAAATGTTTGGTAGAAATAGTTGGTAATCCCGTAGTTGCAAGTACCCCTGCAGTAGTGATCAAAATGACCAAATCGTTGTTGAAATAGTTTGTGGACTTAGTCTTTGTGAGTACCCCTCGCGATACTAATCCAGTTGTGTTCGTAGTGATTAAAGTCGCAAACCAAGTTATGCGTAAATCGTTGGAATCCATCCAATTGTTTGGAAAAACATTTCCAATATGTAGGTGTTGTGGTTGACCAATTTCATCGGCGGACATCTGCACGACGACGGGTTCTAGAGGTTGGTGTATCAGTAGTAGTAGTATGGATAGCGTAAGGTCTAGTTTCGAGGTGGTCTGTCAGTCCTTCTAGTCGTTTATAACACACGCAATTCGTAGGTTTACGAAAAGAGGGAAGAGAAGAGTACGAAGCAGAGGAAGTAGATGTGTCGCGCCTAGATGACGAATTCTCGTGTGGTTCTAGTTCCATTGGTTCATCCTCAGACGGAACCTCCTCAAGTGGGTCCTCTTCCAGATAGGTTCTCCTCAGTAATGTCGTTGTGTGATACGTGTGGGCAAGCGGTTATCGTGGGTGTCTCCATAGTAGTTGGTAAGATTCGAGTCTCGTCCCCTATGTCGGGTGATGCTACGATAGGAAGGTCTGCCATTTCTTGTGGCGAGCGTATTAGCAAGTGAGGCCCATTTATATATATAACATATAATAGCCTAATATGTATTGCACGTATAAGTTTGGTCCCGTTTCTATCGTAGTCTAGGTCTACTAATGCATTCTCGTTCACCATAAACACTTCAGATCTTGCATCGCTTCTCCTTTGATTGTACATAGTTGATCAGGCTATGTTAAATTAAGTTCGAATGATGCAATACCTGAACCAGTCATACCTAATGAGGAATACTAACTTAACGGTTATAGTCTAGGCCCACTAATGCAACCTAGTTCGCTATAACCTTTAGCTCTGATACCAATTTGTCGCACCCCCAAATTTCGTATGCAGCGGAAGTCGGGTCGGGTCGGGGCGTGACTAATCAGGAATCATCACATAAAGTTACATCGAACGACCTCTATATGAATCATTTTGAAAATACATTTCAAAAAGAGGCAATACATTACCTTGATAAATTGTTTACAATATAAAACAAGTTCCTAGAGTTCGCATCTAGACCGAAGATTCTAATACATAACTAATTTATACAAAATATAGTAATGCAAGGAAATCTCCATTTGAAAGTTGTTGTAAAACATGCGATTCGAACTATTGCTTCCTCAAGAAATCCTACTGCGTCAGTGAACCTAAGAAATACACGATAAAATGTCAACAATAAAGTTGGTGAGCTCATAGGTTTACGTAGTTAAAATCATAGTATGGGCCACAAGATTTCAGAGTTTTCAGAGTTTGCACGAATGCAAAGTAAAGTAAAGTATACTATTGTCATGGGCTCATAGTTCGAAGCTTAACCGTAGTTGGTGTCTCCAATAAGTGTATAAACCAATACACTCGGATTTACGAATTATTATGCGTCCGTATAGTAGTTAGAGCGACTAACCCCAGACGGCGGACTGTCAGTTCCAGATAGATCTATCCATAATGTTCGCGCTTAGTATTAACGGACTATGATATTTGTTGGAGACCATCGTAGTTTGGTTTAGTTACCCATGCAATCCATATAAGTATTCATAGTACTTGTGTTTATAAAAACAGAGCAGTGTATTCTCACCCCAAAGTAAGTAAAACAGTAAAAGTAAAAGTGGGGCTATGAGACTCACCTGAGTCTGGTACAAAGTGTTTGCAAATAGCAAACAAGTGTTTCTCCAAAAGTAACATTCTAGCGCCCTAAACGCATAAGGTTATAAGTAAGTAGATGTCTCAAAAGACCATCTATGCTAGTTGTCTATTCAACAAGTTATGTCCAAATGTTTGTTTATCGTTTGTGTTTAGAAAACGTGTACGACCCGTTGGTGAAGGTTTGTAATAATAATTCTTAAAGACATTATTATTATGTTTCTTTTCGATGTATACTTGTAAAAGTATATATTGTGTGTATCCGAGCAAATATCATACATATACGGTTACGTGTTGTTACGCGAATTTAATATTTTGTGAAAACATAATTTTGATCAACCTGTTTTATGCGACACTGAGAGTTAGTGTCGCAAGTTACTGCGACACTTGCAATGGTTGCAACACTTGAGTTAGTGTCGCAGGTGGTGACGATTTGGATTCCATTTGCAACACTCGGGTTAGTGTCGCAGGGTATTGCGACACTACTTAGTATTGCCAGTTATAAATTCCGCGATACAAGTTAATATTGTTGGCTTGCAACACTAGGCTTAGTGTCGCAGGTTGCGACACTAGGCTTGCTAGTTTAAATGTTGCGACACTTAGGGCTTAGTGTCGCAGGTTACGACACTCGGATTCTACAGCGACACTAAGGGTCTGTTGGTTCTTCGTTTTCGTTCTAAGTGTTTTAGGTGTCGTATTTCATCTCGGGTTGAGTTTATACGTGTCTTTTTTGTTTAAGTTTCAAACTAAATTACTTGGAGTTCGTTCTCGGGTTTAAAACTAAAATTTGAATATGTCGGTTCACGTTTAACGTACGAACCGTATTTGTTGACTTTGGTCAAACCAACTCGGTTTGACCCGAAACTTTTACACAACCTTTAAATGTGTTTTGGGACTAATAAAAAGTAAGTTTTACGTTTTGGCATTAACCCAAAAGTGTCGTTTCTAAATTAATACCAAAACAGTCCCTGGGGTTCGTTTCTTCAAAATTATACGTTTTTCGTTGCTCGTTTTGGCTAGTCAAAGTTTCGAGATAAAATCTGAGAAAATTTCCAGACATTCCCCCATTTCTTAGCTCTCTAAAATAATTTTTTTCATAATTTTGGTTAACGTTAAGTTGGTTAAATAAATAGGCAAATCCCCTGACGTCCAAAAGTGACGAATCCGAATACAAGTGTGAACATCTAATTAACGAGAAAAATATACGTAACTTCACGAGGTGTAATTATACTACTTTTAAAGCTAACAAAATTTGTGATCTTCAGGAAAAAGCCTCATGTCATTTTGAGTTGTATAGCTCGAGTTATGGGCTCGAGAAGGTAGTCCAAGAATCTGACTTACAGGTCAGATCGGCTATCCCATTTCGTAAATTCATTTTCGGGTATCAAACGATGTCGAAAAATTACGAAACCACTTGGAAATGAAAGCTAACTTCTTAAACTTAAGTTTTACCTTTTGATTCGTCACTTTTTGTTAAGTTTTGAGTACGAAACATCTCTTTGAAAACGGACTAAATTTCTGATCAGAAAACAAGTTGTACTTTTGTGTAGTTTTAGTGTTATAAAACGTTTTCGACATGGTTTTTGGTTAAGATTCTTGTTGACTGGACTTGTAAACATGTTTACACATGTTTTCCATGAAAGAAATGCAAGAGAAGAAAGCCTTACAACTCGTGGAGATGAAAAAGGAAGAAGAAGATGTTTGGCTCGATTCCTTGCGTTTTTCTTGCAATTCGAAGTTGCGGTGCTATGGTGGTTTACGGTGGTGATTGTGGTGGTCTTGGGTGGTTTGTGGTGAGGTGTGGAGCTGCTGAAAATCGCAGGAGGGAGAGGGAGGGAGAGGAGAGGTAAGGTTGAGTGTGAGTGTGGATGTAGTTTGTGTGTGAAAGTGAACAAATGAGTGTGGTGATATGGGAAAGGGGAAGGGGGCATGAGGGCTGCAGATTTTAGTGGGCCCCACCCCCATGTGGGTGTGTTAATTTATTTTCCCAAATTTGCGTTACACGCGGTGTTCGTTTATCCGTTCGTTTCGTCGTTCGTTTAAACGTTAAACGTTTATTAGTTATGTTTTTCGTTAACGATTTAATCGCGTAAATTTTTTATTGAAGTTTTATTTAAAATATTTCATTTTAAGTTATTGAAATATAAATCGAGTTTCATTTGGTTGTCGGGCGCGATTCACGCATTTTCGTCGCGTACGGTACGTTTAATACAAAACGTATAACGTTTAATATATTGTCGTAATAATATAAGTTAAATAACGATTATTTATTATAGTTACGTTATTTAAGAAAATATTTTTCACCAACGTTCGTGTTTTGTCGGACTCCATCCGGTTGTTTCGCGTAATTCAAACAATTACGTATGCGTGTATATATAAATATACCAAAAGGTCACTGTACCTAGCCCTATATCAAAATAAATTCAAGTAGTGAATGCACCCAGAGTATCACCTGATAGAAGTGAATCATATCTAAGCAAAAAGAGGTACATTTATGTTAATGACTTGATTTGTTTTGAATTTGTCAAGTATTTATGTTGATTGCATATGATTCTGTCCATTTATGTTGATTGGCTCTTTTGAATTTGTCAAATATTTATGATCATGTCCATTCATGTTGACTGTTATATTATGTTAAAGGACATCTATTCTGCATTTGTTAGAGCTGCATTCTTACTTTAGTTTACGATATATTATACCACTCTTTAACCTTATTCTTGATTTAGATTTTTTTATTTTTGAATTCTAATATTTATTTTAAACTAGGGCTTGATGTAATTTATGGTGGTGGTTGTTAAACTTGAGAGATATAAAATGGGTAACTAACTTGAATGGAGATTTTGTTATATTATTTTTATGTTCTAAGATTATAGTCTTCAGCTCTATTTTTATTTTTGGCTTTCTTTTTAAATTCTTTTGTTTATAATTTGGTTTGATTTTTGGTGTTTATTGTAGTTTATAATGGCTGAATTTAAAGAATTAAAGATGTATGATAAGCATGGAAGAAGATTTGAAGATTGATAATGTGGATCATTTAATTGAAGAAAAGTTTATGATGAGAATGTCTCAACTAATGATGTCCAGCCAACATTCTTCGCGTTAACGGAATCATATATTCAAGAAACGATGTTGCAACTTCTTTTACACCACTTTATCCAAAAAAAAAACTTCTTTTACACCATCAGTTTAGGAAAAGTGATATCTTTCTTTCATTTATATGAAATATATGAAGTGGTTAGCCTATTTTATGACCTGTTAACAGATAGTCTTATGGTTAGTATTTTGGTAGAAACCTATCCCTCCATTGATGATCCTCTCAAACATTTTTTTTGCAGGTTGTCTAACCTTTAGATGTATCTGAATAACTATATTTTTGAAATTATCGTTAGTTCCGTCTCACAACAATTAAGTGCCAGGTGTTTCCTTGTTTGCAGCCTTGGGTTTCTACTTTACGGAGGAAAGATGTTTCTAATATTGCAGTGCTTCCCTGTGGAACCATAATGCCAACGAAAGAAGTTACAAGAGGTATATATTTATTCAAATTGTTGTCGTACTATTTTACCCAGTTTGATAGGTGCGTATCTTCCATGTCTTCGTTTATTATACTATTCACGTTCTATTATCAATGTTTATCTTTCAGAACATGTTTTGTAGTATGTATACAATTTGTTGTTCGATGAGTCTATCTAATTTTTGTATTGTGTTTTAGTCGTTTGATGAGAGGTAGTAACTGTAAGCAATTTATAAGAGATATTTGGTGGGGCGTAGTAATTTTAGTTAGTTTAAATCGTTTTTTATTTGTAACTTGGTCCTGTATTGATATTCTATTGAAATTCTGTTTTAGCATACGTGTTTAATTGGTGATCTCTTACCTCTTTCATGTTTATGTATCTGTTTGATCATTTAGAAATGTTGTGTTCATTCTTTTATAAATTTATGATGCCATGTAGTTATTAACATGTTTTATTTATGTTATGTTTATCTACAACCATACATGTCATATATCTTTTATGCATAAATCTGCCTATATAGTTTGTTAGAAAGGTATTAAAATAATATAGTTTTTTGTTTGTTATCATGTTTAGCAGGCTAAATCTTCTTAGAATTATTTTACATATTTGGTCAAGAAGCGTTCTGTGTCGAATAGACCCGATTTCTTTCTACGGTGGTAACCTGCCCCCTCTGCCCGTTTTGCCACCTGTATTGGTTGGGTCATTTTGTGTTGTTGTTCAGTGATGGAATGATAGACTATGATTTTTAGTGATGGGATTTTTTTTTCTTTGAGAATGCATAACGGTTTATTAATTAAACTTTCTAATCAGATAAAGACAGACACCTTTCTACATTGTTTAGGTGTATAATTTAAGGTTGCAATTACAAATGACCCTTTAGTTTGTGTAAACAGATATCAGTTTATTGTTATATAGCTTTTTTGTGAGTTTTTGATAACCATTTTTGTAGGTTTTGTTCTTTGTTGGTGGCTATTTAATAAATCTGAAGGTTATTGGTCGATGTTGATGTGTAGCATAATTAAGACTTAATGACAGATGGCCTTGGTTTGAGAAAGTAATTAACTTTTGTATTTGTATCTTAGATTTTTAGTGACAAATAAATATGTTTTTTTTTTAATCTGCAAATGGTACATCATATAAGGGATAAAAGAAGGGTCCAAGGGTTATAATCATACTAACCTGTGAATGTATATGTATAAAAGTAGTGGGTCGTCCAATTTAGATAATCATTGTAAATAGTATGTAGTTGGTGTTGTAATTTAGTAATAAAATTTATTTGCAACTGCTTGGAGTCATGAAATGTTTGTAATAAACTAAAAATACCCAAGAAAATTTGTCTCGAAAATTATAATTTGGATTTTGGAAGATCTAAATTATTTGTTACAAACTGTTGGTAAAAATTATATTTAATAATATGGGTGTTTTTACACAATGATGATTGACAAATGTATTTTAGCAAAGTTTAATGACATTTGTTTATTAAACCCTTAAATGCATCAACAGAACCGCATGAATGGAAAATAAGCGTCTATTGGTATAAGAACTAAAGCACAACATTAGCAATGATTAAGTAGGTTTCATATCTTGAAACATTAAAGACCAAAGTGAAGACACTGGATCATCTTGATCACCTCCTGCCTGCACTATGTTGTATGGACTTGGACTGTACCCATTTGGGCCTGAACCATTTGGGTCGGGCCTGACCCATTTGGGCCAGGCCTGGTGTCCGTCGGGCTATTGTACATGAACATCATATTCTCCTGTACCTTCCTATCCAATGGCACGGACATGCTCACAACCTTTTTCGGGCTCATATAACTCTCTTGTACTCTTCTATCCAACGGTCCTGACCTTAAATTGTAGTGATATCAAATTTGTTAAATTGTAGAGATGTTACATTCATAGTGTGGACATGTCGCAAGGCAAAAATTGTAGTGATATCAAATTTGTTTTTATGTTATGTAACTTGCTAAAAGTTCTTATCGAATTCGGGTGGTTTATGCTGCAAAGGATTATCTGTATTGATAGCCTTAGTTTGACTGTGTTTTTGTTTCAAAATTAACAACATTAATAAACTTAACAACATTTGTTGGAGACTGTTGTAGACTTGTAGGTTCATATTAGTTGGAGAGTTGCAAGTTTTTGACAACATGAAAGCTGCCTCGAGCCTCAATTAGAAGGAGATCGTTAAGTAATACAGCGTACCATTTAGTCAAGTCTCTTTTAGTTGCCATATGATTGAAAAATTACTTATATTGGCTGTTCTCTTTGTTTATGTATTATCTTTCATAATAATCATATTCAATACTCAAGATTCTAATTAATCCGGATATTTCTTAAAATCCAGTGCATGTTTATAATACTTAGACAATATAAATAACAAATTTAAAGTTTTACTCTACATTAAATCCGTGTAATCACGGGTTAATTATCTAGTTTAATTCTACAAAAGGACCCTTGGCCTATCGGTATGAGAAGGACCCACCAACTAAGAGGTTGGGTTTAAACCTCATTTGAAACAGTGAGTTTATATATTCGTGAATTTCGTAATTGTAGATAACATGTGAGTTAGGTAGTAAGATCGTAAAAAACAAAATTACTGCTTATTTTTTATTATTTGCAAAGGTCAAGGGGTAAGCAAATGTGCCTTTGTTTGCCATGTATCCCTAAAGTTCAACTTTGTATTATTCTGATTATTGTCCTTTCTTTATTTTATTCCATAATCTGTCATTTTTCTTGTAATATCATATACTTAATCTTCTTACATATATATAAACACATTCATACATAAACTTATTAAACACACAAAACTCATAAACCACCTCTTAACAATGGACACTTTACTACTAGTCTCATCCATACTTGTGCCAACAATCACCATCTTATTTTTGCACCATTTTCTCACTACCAAATCAACCATTCCCGGAAGATATGGACTGCCACTCATCGGTGAAAGTATCGATTACTTCAACAAGCTTCGAAGTGGGACAAACGAGAAATTTGTCATGCAACGAAAAAAATTGTTTGGGAGCGTTTTTAAAACGTCGATTCTTGGTGAAAAAATGGCGTTTTTGTGTGGCCCTGAAGGGAATAAGTTCTTGTTTTCTAATGAAAACAAACTTGTTGAAGTATGGTGGCCAAGTTCGGTTGAGAGTATTATCAAGAAATCAAATAATAAATCAGTCACTGCTGAGTCAGCTAAGGTTCGACAATTGTTGCCTCCGTTTTTGAGGGCTCATGCGGTTAAAAACTATATTGCGGATATGGATTCCGAGTTGAGACAACATTTAGAGGATTACTGGACTGGTCACGATAAGGTTACAATTTTAAATTATGTTTTATCGTTTTATTTTTCGTGTTTTTGGTGGTGAGACACCTTTGAACAACTGTTAAGGCTATAGCGACCATTTCTGAAGTAGTCACTATAGCCTTATTAGTAAAAATCATCACTAGAATTCTGTTGTAACTCAAATTTGTGTATCAATGTCTCTGGCAAAAAAAAATTAGTCAGTATAGAGCTCAGAAAGATACTGAATCAATTTCAGTCGCTATAAGTTTTATAAAGATTTACAATTACATGTCATAGTATGGTTGACACAGATTGGTGAACTAGGTTGAGGTATGCCCATTCGTCGCAAAGTACACTTTTGCATTAGCGGTAAAGTTGCTTTTGGGGGTACGTGATGGGACGGAGTTAGAGAAGCTCGCAAAGCCGTTTGTGGACGCCGCAGGTGGGATCATTGCTGTTCCAATTAACATTCCGGGAACAAGGTTCAACCGCGGAGTTAAAGCATCAAACAGAATTCGAGAAGTCATTAATGGCATAATTGCACAGAGACGAAAAGACCTTGCTGATGGAACTGCTACTCCATCTCAAGACTTACTCTCCCATATGATAGTCGAGGTTGATAATTGTAATCAAGATTCAGATAACGCTCCTACAACCGATGGTGACATGTCTAGCGACCTACTAGGGTTGCTCATTGGTGGTTACGACACTATTAACACCACGGTCGTGTTCATTATGATGACTCTTGTCGATCACCCCGATGTGTATCAAGGAGTTCTAAAAGGTATAACCAATATCAACATATAACATCCATTTACCTTTTTAGAACAATAGTTTGTAACAAAGTGACCAGAGGATCTTTAGTCTAGCTGTATAGAGGTACCCTGACAATGAGGTAGTGGGTTCAGATTCTCTTTTGCGACAAATTTATATATTTGTTGTGATATTGTGAATATGTTCCTTATTGTAACAAACTGATACATTGTTATTTTGTTGGATATCAAAAAGAGCAAATGGAGATAGCAAAGGGGAAATCACCTGGTGAATTACTAAATTGGGACGACCTGCGTAAAATGAAATACTCATGGAATGTTGCGTGTGAAGTTCTAAGGATGCGTCCACCAACTGTTGGTGCTTTTCGTGTAGCAAAAACAGACTTCACTTATGGCGGTTTCACAATTCCGAAAGGATGGAAGGTACAGAAAGTAATATATTTAAACCATATGCCAAACATTTAACTTGATGAATTTCGCTAAGATGTTTACTTGCTTCTAATGTATAGCTACATTACATCCCACATTACACTCAAAAGAACGCCGAATACTTCCCAAATCCTGAGAAGTTCGACCCCTCGAGATTTGAAGGAGCTGGGCCTGCACCTTACACGTTTGTGCCATTTGGAGGCGGTGCGCGAATGTGCCCGGGAAATGAGTATGCGAGAGCTGAGATATTGGTGTTTATGTACAACATAATAACAAGATACAACTGGGAAAGACTAATTCCTGATGAGAAAGTGGTAATTGACCCACTTCCAAGGCCAGTTCATGGACTTCCGATAAAGCTAATTCCACACAAGAGCCAAGCTTAAAGTTTCAATGCAATATGTGCACCATAATAACACCATCTTGTTGTAGTATATTTTGGTTTTATGGTATTAAAGTAATCTATTTTGATTTTTGTTGGTACTAAGGAAGAATATGAATAATAGAAGTGGTTGTGATAACTTGTTTTTGTGTAATTGTTATAGTTTAATTGATGTAATTGAAGGTTTATACTGTTAGATAGGTTTCCAATAGAATAAGGATACACCTTACAAGTTGCTCAAAACCTTCATTTCTTGTAAAAATGTTCTTTTGACTCTCTTTCAAAACCTTCTTATCACATACATCAGAATGATCCAAGACATCCTGATGGAATATCCAAATAAAACCAATAATAGTATCTCAGTTGAGGTTGTGGATTCAATTCTAAATTGAGATGCATCTGATCAAGAGGTGTATACATATGGCTTGCTGCAAAAATCACAAACAAAAATCATCTTGTTCAAATACAGAAACAAGCAGTTCTGAGTAATATATCATGAAAGATGTTTGAATAAATAAGTGGTTGAATCGTGTTTATCCTTAAAGAGTCGTACATCGGGCTATGAACATGCATTGCAATAAAACTTCTACATCAAAAGCTTCCAAACCATGCCAACCCAGTTGAGTTACTTTACAAGCCTACTATTGTTCAACCTCATAAGTTTATACAACATCCTTGACCATAAACATGCTGGCCAAATGAAAACCATATATTCAAATTCTTCTTGAATATCTCTCAATCATCATCTGTAGATGGGCTATATAAGATCCACATGAGTAGAGTCATATCCAATGGTATGGATTTCATGTGTTTGAACTTCTTGATACTCCACGACTTGCCCAGAGATATATGCAGACGAACAAAAAAAGAACAGATATGCAGCCATTTTTTAACCTGACATTAACATTTGTCAAATATAGCATCTATCTATATTTATATAGAGAGATCAAAGTGTTGACTAACTTCTTTTCATGACAACTAAATCAAACTGTTTGTCAGGCAGGTTGTGTAACGAGACAAAGCAAGTGCAGGGTAAATGGGCAATACTTTCTTATTCTTTTTCAAATTTTATAGATAATTAATGTGTTATCTTTTACAAAGATGATCTAAATTTTTTTTAGCAGAGCAACTTGAAAATGTTATACGAATTTGAATACATTTCAGATCGCTTTCGGATTGTTTGACCCACATGTCCCATTCGATCCGTGTCCTTTTTAGTTAAATCTAGCATTCTGGCCTGTTTATATATAGATACACTGAATTACCACCTCTAGATATGCGTTTACACAAAGGTTTTGACCTATTTTCTTGCCAGAGATTCATCTCAAGATGATATGTATTACCTTTGATTTTATCATAAAACATCCGCCTCATCAGCATCACCATCAGCATCGTCACCATCGTTATCATCCTCTTCTTCAGGGGCATCAGGATCCACTCCCTAAACAAATAAATAGACATTTTAGTGTCTCGTGTATGCTGGCTTGTTTCAAAGTTTCATTTGTTTTACTTGTCATTTTCCTTTTTCAATTTTGACTGACAATAGTTACTTTCGAAGCATATGAAGTGTCAAACGCACCTTCATCTGCTTTTCCAATCGTTCTAATCCTTTCTTTGCTGCTTCGTTCAGAGGATTAACCCTGAAATCATAAATATTACAGCACCATACTACGCACTTTTATTACTTTTCTGCAGTTCTTGAATAATTTTGAAGTTTTACATAAGTATATCATCTATTTATTTATTTTTATTTATTAGGGAGAGGGAGGGGGTAATTGCAGATTTAAGTCAGAACATGTAAATTGTGGTCAGGTCAGGTTCGGCCAACCTACAGACCCTTTGTCTTTTCTTTATTACAGATTTATGGAGTACATTTTATAACTAATTTACTAGAAAAATTCCTTGGAGAAGGTGTGTGGATCATTTGGTTTTGGAGTATATATTATTATATAACTGATGTGTTAAACAGAAATTAACATTACAAATACTACATTACTACAATATAAAATGATTTAAGGCCTTTTATAAACTTCAAATACACTTTGGAATATTTTCAACTCGATAAACCCATTTTCATATTAGCTAAATTTTCGAAGTTGATCCACTTGACCTGTTAGAGAAAATCTCATCTGGTGCTTATATATATCATCACTATTGGAGGGAAACGGATCATGCATACCTCAAAGCAGCCTGATAATGTGAAAGGGAATCTTGCATCATATTTGTAGCTGCAAATACCTGGGCCAGCTTCACGTGAAGTGAGTCATCAGCCCAGTCTTTAAGGTATCGCTCGAGCAGGGTTACAGCTTCGTAATTTCTACCTTCCATGACATGCAACTCTGCCAATGCTAATGCAGCACCAAGATAACCAGGTTCCAGCCTTAGGGCGGACTCGTAAAACTTCTTAGCCTGTTTGCAGGTTCAGGTAAATAATTTCCGACAATTCCATTTTCAAATTCGGAATTAATAAGAATCTCATGGTGTGTCACCAAGGTGAAAGAGCAGAGTGACCTTTCTAGTTAAAAGTGACATAACACCTTTACTTATGAAGGGTTGATTTGGGTGAAAATTTTATTTCTAACATCTCAATGGATAAAAATAAACAATTCAATTCAAAAGGAGAAAGGGTCAAATGGATTGAAAGTATTCCGTAGTATAATTTTAATGCATACAACCTTCTAAATCGTTGTAATACTTTATTCAAAATTCTAGATTATTATAGTGATATTATAGTTTTTGAAATCATTTATAACAATTAGTGTTTATTAAAATGAAATAAAAAATTTGTTTTTGATCAACCTAGCACATTTCACCTCATACTAAATTTACACAATTTTGACCTATTACCCAGCCCATCTACACGGTCCATTTTGCTGCTGCTTTAATTAAGAGGTTTGTATTAGCTTCACAGAACCATGGAAGTACTTATGTTTCCTACAAAAGCATCGTATTCATAGTGTGCTTTGTTTTTTATTTTCTGCTGCAATGATATTGCTCATGTGCGTGAATGGGTCACTCCGGGTTATGAGAAACGGCAATTTCTACCCATCTACTTAGGGATGAGTTAACCCGGGTTATGCTTCATCTCTAACGGGTCATAATTGTCGAAAATCGCCCGAACTTACTATATTGATTTATTCAAGCTACTAGATTATTGTTGTAATAATATACTTCTTGTTATCATATCTAACACAATTTTATTTTCAAAAAATTGGAATGACGTATTCCGGGTCAAGCTGACTTGTTCTGAGATGTAAAAAAAGTTCCCATTCCGACAGGTCACCCTATCCAACCCAACCTCCCCCTGTTTCCACCTCAAGAGGAAGCAAGAAACATAATACCTTGAGTTGAGTAACATACCTTTTCTCTGCCACTAGAATTACTAGCATATACGTCTCCCACAAGTTTTAGAGCCATTGCAGATTGAGGAATGGCCTTCATTGCCTCTCTTGCAGCATACAAAGCCTCTTTAGTCTTTGAGAGTGCCAGATAAGATGGAACCAAACCTAAACACAAAAGAGTGTATTCAGAATCATAAAAAAATCTGTGTTGCATTCATGATTTTCTAAGAAATTACAAGAAAGAGGATATAACTGATAAGACAAACTTTTGGATGTTAATCTGGCTACTTCAGATTGAACATTGTTGGTGATCTATACATACAAGAGCGCACACACACACACACACATATGGAATGGAGAAAGAGATGTGTGCGTGGGTCTGTTCGCATCAATCAATAGACATATATCTTCTTGAGTTATCGTCGAAAATGCACCTTGGTAGGAACGCAGATCAGCTCTCAACTCCTGAGCAGACCTAAAGGCAACAACAGCTGCCTCTGGTTGATTCATTGATAAAAACAAGTTGCCCTAAAAAAATGATAACAAAAAAAAATAATCAGTCATCACATATTATTGACATGAATATCAAGCCAATAACTAATACTGTAATTTCCTTTAGCTCATGTAAGAAAACCCTTGGGACTAATGTTCATACTTCATCCAAACAGGTCCAATATAATGTGTTAGTTTAAGCAGTACCTTCACTATGTGTCCAGTTATATGTCTCTCGTCAATTCGAATGCTCTGGTAAACATAGAATGTTTGAAACAATCAGCATTTAAAAAAATAGGCAATCCGAAACTGAACAAATAAAAGCGAAAATACGACCGGTTAATTAACGGATCTAAACAATTATTATACAGGTAAGGATGGGGTTCCAGGTTGGGTAGACCTAAATACTTTTTGGCCAAAAATAATAGGAATAATTTTCTTTTTATAGTTGGTGTGTCTAACACAATTTAGATTATGTCAATTATAATCAAACTTTCTAATAGATAGAAGGTTTTATGCATTAGAAATATACTTTAGGCGGGCTATCGAAGCGTTTGACCCAGTCAACCCATCATACCTTGTTTCCTCTTAAGCTAAAAAATATATTTGAACCGTTTGACCCTTTTAATATTTACATATCCCAAATCAACCCATTCATAGCTGAAGGGGTCAAAATTGCCACCTCCAATGAGGATCTTACTTTTTCAACATTAGTTAGAGCAGCCCTGTCATCTTTCCTTTCCCACAAAACAGACAAAGCCACAAACACTTCAGGTCTGGCTGGATCAATACTCAGTAAATCATGAACTAACTTGTTTAATTTTAGCGGATCAGATTTTAGCTTCAAGAGCATAGCATACTCGTCCATATAGGTGACCACATAAGGATCAATCGATCGAACCTACAAAGGTGTAAAAGTAAAATGAGGAGTGCAAGTTTCAATATCCCACATAGTTGAATCAACACAAACTAGTAGTCTTTCTACCTTCTCAAAATTCATAATGGCTTCATTGGTTTTTCCAATAATAGCTTCCACCTTTTATTACAATCAAGGAATCAATTAATACTAGAAAGAAAAATACCATAAATGACCTCTTGAAGCATGAAACATGGTGCAAACTGAAGCATGAGGATAAAGAGTATAGGTAACTTATATATAAAGATACAAAAAAATAGTAGTGACTTGGAAGGTGAAAATGGAACTGCTAAGTATAAAACTGTAGACCGCGAATTATGAGAGAAAGTTAAGGATATATAAAAAATAATCTCATTTATCAAATATTCAAAATTTAATAAATTCTCGTGCAAAAAGGATATCCCACTAACTTTAGTTCATTGACTAGGTATCAATTAACTATTTTGCCAAACACCAACTCGTTTCTGTATTAGATTTGTTGACAACTGGCTAGAATACTAGTTACCTGACTAGTAACTACATAAACAAAAAAAATTGAACATACATGAAAAACAAATTTAGGGGAAGTATTTCGGACCTTTGCCATTTCAAGTAATATGTGTACATTGTTAGGAAAACGCTGAAGAAGTTCTGAGAAGAGTTCCAGACCACCTGAGGATAAAAGAAGGATGTTAAGTAATATGTGTAAATTATATTTTATTTTATCTGAACTTAAGCTGTCACATCTTGTTAAGTGTCTGTTTTGGTGATATATGATCTAAATTCATTATATGATTTGACTTTAAGTTGTTTTAAGGTATCGTCAACTTTTCTTAACAAGCATTAGATTTAGAGTATACAAATTAGTAATGAGAAAATTTAGATGATAATTAATACATGGTTGCCTAATCGTGTTGTGATGACAATCTGCTGCCATGCATTACTATTATCTTAAAACAAATATCAAGTCGATTATTGAGAAAATTTGGACTAGAAACCTGTCAAAGGTGGAGTCGATACCAGTCCCCAAAGAAAAAAAGAAATTTCACCAACCTTTATAATCATTTGATGCAATGCAACATTGAGCTTCAACATAGCGCTGCACAAAAATAATTCAAAATGTTATTAATATTCTGGACAATAAAACAAGATCTTAATGACATGTTGTAAGAACACGATTATTTTACAAGTGCTTAAGGCTCCTCCGGGCCATGGCCACAACTATCATATAAGGCAAGACCTGGAAGAAAGCTACCTGCCGCCTATCGGCGCAAACTGGGCTTGGCTTGGTTGGTAGTACGCGCCCATTCTTTTGACGGCTGCCGAACTACTCATATACTACTATTGCATCCAAAATGCGTTAAGCATAGTAGCCCTAAGGAGCTGTAATTAACTCTGTTGGTCTAAGCTTAATATATGTCCTAGCAGTTCAGACTTACATGCTACAAACCCTAAAGACAGTCATTATCTAATTGATCCTGAATGGCTGAATCTTCTATTCACAATGATATATGAAGGCACGATAACTTAAAACCTCATTAAATTGTATATAATCAGCTAAAGGAATCTCCTTACAAAACACTATCAGTACATTATACCAGCCTTATTTTGTATATCTAAAAAGACAGTTATTTATATTAGTTATTCTAATGAATCCATATAAACAGGCATATAGAAACATGTATCAGTAACTTACTTGCAACCAACGGCTGGAATCAAACTGATCAAAAGGAGGTCTTCCACTTCTACTGGGAGTCTGGAACATCAATGTTGAAACGGACAAACAATTATAAAATTGTTCAAACAAGAAAAACTCGAAATATTGAACAACTAGCTCGAGCTAATAGTTCAACATAATATGTCACGCAACGGGGAAGAATGTTAATCAAATAGCTCTTTCAGAAAAGATCCATGAAACACATGGAGATGACTTCAACACACCTGCGGAAGCAATGAAAATATGTCTTTTGCCTGAACACCTAATTCGGCCAAGGAGGTAATAGCCTCGATGACATATGGGCAATGTCTGAAAAAAATAAATCAAGTAGTAACATATAAATGACAAAATAAGGGATATATTCATCAATTTTCCGGAAAGATCGAAGACAAAGATGTCTGACAATGGACCCATAATACATCAATTTCATACTTAAATAAAATAAGTTATAACCAGCAGACCTCAGGCACTCTTTATAACAGGCAATGGCAGGACGGGTATGTTTAGAATATCGATATAGTTTTCCCATCAATAAATTCATCTGCAAGTTTCTTGCTTTACTCGGAATAGCTTCCATCTGTAAAATCATGTAATTAGATTCAACAAATTAAACATTGATTTATGACACAAGAAGAAGTATCCAACAATATATAAACAACTAAAATATTAGTTTAAAACCTCAGCAAGAGCTGCTCTATTTTCGTTTATGGCACAGTGACAAGATGCAATTTTGAACTTCACCTGATGTTC
Organism: Gnaphalium uliginosum; assembly: GCA_963930675.1. NCBI lineage: Eukaryota > Viridiplantae > Streptophyta > Magnoliopsida > Asterales > Asteraceae > Gnaphalium > Gnaphalium uliginosum. The sequence continues at coordinate 10,970,464 of OZ005684.1, read as the reverse complement.
AAATGAGAAAACGAATTTCCATAGTTTGATCAGCTGATTTGAAGTAAATAAGGCAACCGATTAATACAAGCAAATGAAATAGAGAAACGTCATTCTACCTCATTTTCATTTATTGCTGAAACATTAAAAGAATTCGGGGATGAAGACCTGTTTGCTGCGGACAATGAACTTCTAATTGTAGCATTTACTTTTGGGACGATCTTGTGATATTGTAATGCTTGCTTGTACGCATACTAGAGATAGAGTGTAAAAGAATTAAGATGAACCAAGTGATTATTCGTCTATTAGATTCAATAAAAGGTAAAAACTATATATATAAAATACAATACAACTTTAATGTTCCAAAAATTTAAAACCATAATCCCAATCGATATACACACCCGGAGTATTACAACAGTTATTAAAAAGACAATATTTAATGCTAACCATCTTATCATGAGATACATTCATTTCGACACAACAACTGAAATTGACTAGATAAAAAAATTTCAATTTATGTTCCTGTAACAACATATATAATTCTACCAGTATAAAAGATATAATAATACACAAACAGGAAATTGAGGTATCTATTGTAAACAGATGTGATTTGTATGCATGCATAAACTCATGATTCAAATATGTTAGGTGAAGAATCTTACAATAGCTCTTCGGTACTCTTTATCTCGAAACAAGGCATCACCCTGTAGCGCCTGAAACAGAACCAACTTGGTTTATTCAAGCAAGGCTATAAGACAGTCACCACATACAGTAGCAACATCGATTCAAAACATTCACAAAGCAAATTTAAAGATGAGAATAACATCAATATGTTTATATCAGATACAAGTACTTGCTACTTAGCTTCTATTTTCCTTAAAAAGCTTCAAATTTATATCAATTTCTTGAAGTTAGAAAGTAGAAATTTGGTATGAAACTCAAACAGTAGCTCAGTGAGTGAGTGAGTGAGTGTGAGTGTGTGTGTGTGTGTTGACAAAATAAAATTATTAAATTAAACGATACCAGATTTTCAGCCTTGAGATTTGGACTGGTGTCATTATTCGCAGAAGATGATGAAACAAGGAAACAGCCCTAATTATAAATCAAACCAAATCAAGAACTAATTAGGTCTACTGTAATAATAATAATAATAATAAACAAAATCATCAGCATAACCAACAATTAACAAATAATAGAGTGCAATGTTTGGGAAAGAGATATACGTACGAGCATTTGAGCAGAATTATAGAGACCGCAATCGAGTAGAATCGACATTTGATCTTTTGGGACATCCATATTTTTTCTCGATTTCGAGTTAGTGAGTGAGTGATAGTGTGAGACAGTTGAAAATTGAAGCCCGCCTTCGATTCAAACGCAGAAACCCTTTTCTTTGGCAGAATGAACAAGTTTTTGTTGGGTGTTTTCTCGGGGGCTTTTTAAATTTTCATCATATTTCACTATTTTGTGTTACAATTCTTTTTTATCTAATGTTTGGTAACTTTAACTGAAATTTTCTTACTCTTTTAACCGAAATATAAAGTTATTGTTTATAATCATAATCATAGCTTAAGGATGAGTTAGTACCAAACAATGCGGTAAATGTGAGAACCTGGTACAAATGAGAATTTCTCTTAAAACTTTTGTTCTTTACTCGCAAATCGAGACGATACATGTGTGTAATCGAGCAGAGTCGAGATGATATAGTGCCAAGTTCAACCTCGACTCGATTGAAAAACTCATACTTGAGCTCAATCGAGCTTGAATCAATCAATTAATCGATATTTTCGACTCTGGCTCGACTTGACTCGATTATAAACAATCAATAATATAATATTAATGTTAGTATGACCAACTCAAAGGTTCAATCTTGACTCGACTCCACTCGATTCGATACATTCATGTCCGACTCCACTTGAAGTTTATAAGAATTATGGTAAATATTTTAATACTGGAGTTACAATCTACTCGAGCTCAACTCAACTTGTACCGAGTCTATTTCGAGTAATTTTCAACTCGATCTTTTGGAGATGGAATGTAATCATCATCTATTCAAATTCATTTTGAGAATGAAATGTAATTCAAATAAATTAGAGGTTAAATACTGCTATAACTAAAAACTTGAAACAACTTCAAGATCAAAGGTGGGTACTATTTATATGTAGTTAGGATGCAGTTAAGATGTGCACTAGTTTATCTTCCTTCCTTCATTTGTGGGGACTTGTGGAGAGAAACTGAGTTGGAGATAAAAACTCATTTGTTAGGATTTTGAAGGGTTACATGAGTTGGTTATATAAACACGTCGGGCTGCTGCTGCATGATGCTGCTGAAAGGCATCCGCGGGTAACTCGTAAAATCGAACTGAAAGTTTGCCCATGTTTATTACACGGTGGGTAATGGATATACCCGGCGCGTACTTCCCATACACGGCGGGTACTACCCCTACCCGGCCCCGTTTTTGGAAGTATATAAATAAACCGGTTTTTATACCCGAACCGGTTTGTAACCGATTTGTATAGGTTACGGGTTTCTCCCTTGGTAACCGGTTCGGTTCGTAACCTGTTTTTTCCTAAAACCGGTTATTAATCGTTGACCAATAACCGGTTAAGTTATTGAACCCGAACCGGTTTTTGGAAAAACCGGTTTTGTACATGTCTATCCACAAATAACAGCATGCATCACCTCAGATTGACCAGTCAGCTGTGTTCAAATATGCAAATTCACCATTCAATGTACCTTCTCCATCAACTTCATCTGCATCTCCTCTCCCAAGGGATTTTGAGAGGAAAATGGTGGTGTTTCATCTCTATCTAATGTTGAAATGTGCTGCAGTCTTACCTAAGTCTCTTGCTATAGGCACACCTGGAATAGCCGCCTCCCCTTTACTTGCAGAGTTCACTAGTCCAGATGGAACCCATGGTATTGTACCATCAATTGGATCTGGACATCTGTCAATAGTCTCGGGTGACTTTCAACCCGTTTAACCCATTGTCCTTATAGCTAAAAGTTTTATTTAATCCGTTTTTTTATTAAACACAACCCAAATAGACACATTAAAAAGTAAAATGGTAATTTTGCTTAAAACTTTGGTTCTTGACCCACCATTAGAAGTATCATAAAGAGAACTGTAAGAACGAGGTATAAATACTTTCATAATATTAAACAATCAATTGAAAGTAGGCTTCTAATTCCAAGTCAACCATGCGTAGTGTATGAAACCACCAGCAAATATCACTTGAAGATAACATAAGTTATGATTCTGAGTTGATACAAAAACCAGATCTCTAAAACAGAAGTTTACAGTTTGAAACCTAACCGCACAGAAAAATAGAGACCCATCTTGTTGCCTATTGAGGCATTTTACATATGCCAAGTCATATATATACTATTGTACTGATACTACTATTACTAATCCCAGGTCTCAAAAATTAAATATTGTCATTTCAATCACTTGCCCTTCTTTCCCTGCAAAATCATATATAACAGTCAGCAACTTGCACATAATTCAACATTTTTAGAAACAGCGGTGCTGGGCAAGTCATAATCTCAAAGCAATACATTTATAGGTAAAATGAACCAAAATTCCCACCATACTATGCAAGGGAACTAAAGGTAATGGTTGGACTGACTCACATGTGCATCTGTTAGTATGTGTTTTACAAGTTGCCATTAAAATTATTGGTTTGTGACAAAACTACAAGTATATTGGTTAGAAAATTCATTTCTTTAGTATGTTAAAACTTGAAAGCAATACGAGGAGATGTCATTACCGAGTTGACATAGTCATCCATCAACGACTGTTTCCGCTTCTTCATCGAAGAAGAAGGTGGGCTCTCTGCAGCCTGTCTTGCCATGGCCCGCTTGGATGGTGTCGAGTTCTGAAATATTTAAGTTTCATAATAGGAGTGACTAAACTTGTGTAATCCCTAAGATCAAATTTATTGCTAAAGAAAAATATAAGATGACATGCAGCAGCATACTAGAGGTTGCAACATTGGTCACTTAAGATAATGTTCCATCTTTAATGGATCAAACAGGTGAAATAAAAATATTTGAAAAAAGGGCCATACAGTTCAGAAGTCCCCCAAAGTGTATTTTCGCTGTATCAAACTTCCTAAATCACTTTCAGCAATGAAATAAAATAAGCTAAAATGTTTTTGTTATCATATATAACACTGATTACTCGTAATAGACACTTAAAAAATATAAACAAAAAGTGCTACGGTTGTCCACCTGACCCGATCATTTTGACCCATACAAAAAGCACCCATTTGACCAGTTATCCAACCCGCCTATTTTGCAAAGTCTAAAGTATAAATCATTTGTATGGACAAGAATTCAACCTTGGCAAGTTTCTTTTCTTTACGAGCCTGCCTTTCCCTCTCATCATACTCTTGATTTTCCCTCTCCACCAACCGAATGAGTGTATCACATCTCCTTGCAAGTTCCTGAGTGGTTCGTGACTTGACAAACCAATCAAACCTGAACAAAGGTGATGTGCGAAAGGCCGCCTTCAGCTCATCCCAGTTCCCATAACCCAGTTTGTGAACCATGCAAATCTGTAACATTTCAATCTTGTTAAGATAACAATTATCAGTGTGTAAGATTACATTCTGAGTGGCATTCTTACCATGAATCGATCACATTCTTCATTGTAAAGCTTCCCTTTGTTCTGACCGTACTGGATTTTAAGCTCTAGCCAAGGGTTCTTGTAACGGTCTAATTTCTTTCCTATTGCTTTCATTATTTCATCTTTACGAGAAATTCTAGCCTCCCCTCTCTCAATGTTTTTAATGATTCGATCATAATCTGTTAATACGTATCATGTCATAATGAGCCTCAAATCAATGAAAATAACTTGTAAAATGCAGATATTGATGAGAATATACACGCAAATATATATATACACTTACCGTTCAATTCCTTGTATCTTTCTTTAAATACTCGAGCATATCTTTCAACTTCTTCATCTGTTTTCCCTTCCATTTCGGAAGCAATACTAGCCACATCACTCCGTCCATACTTCTCACAAGCCCTTATGAAAGTATTGAAGTCTCTCCTACTCCAAGTGGAAAACCCCTGGTAACAAGAAATATCAGTAAAAAACATTTAACCCAAACAGAGACACTGAACTAGGTAAACTTGTGACATGCTATATAGTGGCATGAATAAAACCGAGGCATACATCTTCCAGTAGTTTCTCCTTTTCTTCTTGCTCCTCAGCAGTCAAAGGGTCCCCCACCTCTGCAGAATTAACGAATATATAGTACGTCAAAACCAAAATGGTCAAAACAAAATAATAATGGAGACATAATTTACTTTTGTACCTTCTGGCTCATCAACTTCTATCGAGTCTTTCACTTGATTCTTCTGCTGTGCTTGCTATTCAAGGAACCAAGACAAATGTATCAGACGAATATAAGAATAAAAGCAACTTAAACCGATGACAAAATAATCGAGGCACAAAAAAGTTAAAAGGATAAAATTAATACCACCATGAGATAGCGCACTTCTTTCTCATACAGCTCACTGAGCCTCTGTGTGTTGAAGAACTGGAAGTCATGCCTACAATAGACAGTAGCATGTTTCAGAGAAATGTTGGAAATGGATTTCTAAAACAACGTCAACAACTATTTAGTTCCAATCAATACAATAACTCATAGCCGGAAAAAACAAATACAACGTCATATCGAAATCTTACAATTGTGGCATGCGAGGAATTCTAGGTTCCTTTGGCCTTGATGGACCACTTTGACGCATAGTTTGCTTAAAGTATTCTGATTCTGAGTAGCTGAAAAAGAACACGATATTAAATATAAGCAATTGGTTATATGATTAGTAAACATCATGAAACAGAAGTCGAAGTCATTATTACTTGCGCTTCCGCTCTCTTTTTGGCGGCTCAACCCAATTATCACTGACAATTTTCTTAAAGTCAACCTTGGTCTCATCCTTTACAAAAAAAAAATAAAAAATGAATGGAGGTGGTTAGTAAATCTGCTACTGAAGCCACATAGTAATACAGCATAGTCACATAAAAACCAATCAATCCAATACCTTATCGTCATCAAAATCGTACAGATCAGCAGCTGCACGAGAGAATTTGATAGATTTAGTGTCCATTAACATGGAAGTAACACAAAATAAGAAATAATCAAATTCAACATACTGTCGTCCATTTTGAACTTTATTGCATCTTCCGTAAACTTCTTCATCTTGGCATCAAGCTCACGAGTTGCTTCCTCTCCTTTAGCAATGATTCTATCGATATCTTCATCCGTGATTGTACTATCCTTTGAACTGAACACCATTTCAGCACCAAACCTCACCATTTGTAGCAGCTCATCTTTGTTTACAGCTGGAAAAAATAGTAAAGAGAATGTAAGATGACATGTCAAAATCCAAAATAAGTAAATTAGATATGTATGATATGAAGAAATGATTACTCTTTTGCTCAGCTAGCCGTCCTTGTTGAATAACCAAAGCATCAAGTGCAAGCTTTTTATAAGCTCTTTCAATGACTTTCTCCTCTATAGTGTACTGTTATATTCAGTTAGAATATAAAAACAAATTAGTGATCAATCATTTCAAAATCTTATGATGAAACACAGGAATGAGAAGTACCTCTGTGCAGAAACGGAACACCTGAACTTCTTTCTTCTGCCCAATCCTATGAGCACGATCCTGAGCTTGCAAATCTACTTGTGGATTCCTGCACAGCGGTTAAATGCACACCAGAGTTAACATCATTTTCAACAGATGAAAATACTAAAATAACTTTAGGAAGAAGATTCCCCCGTCTCACCAGTCACTGTCATAGAGGATGACAATATCTGCAGTAGCAAGGTTGATACCAAGGCCTCCAGCTCTAGTTGACAATAAAAAGACAAACTTTTCACTTCCTGGCTTATTGAAGGCTTCAATTGAAGCATCACGATCTTCACCACCAGTGTTACCATCAATACGGCAGTACAAATATCCACGATACATCAAGTAATCTTCAAGAATGTCTAGCAGTCTTGTCATCTATATTAATATAACAGATGAGAGTATGTTTCCCAACATATACTTATATTTACTTAAACTGACTCAACTAATATAGGTGAGCTAAAGTATTATTTTGAATGCTGCAAAGATGGCATAAATATAACACTGAAGAAAATGACAAAAGCGAAGTTAAGGAACGAACCTGTGAGAATATTAAGACCCTTGAATCACGCTCCTTCAATTTTGGAAGCAACTTGTCTAGAAGAACCATTTTGCCTATGATTGAATGAAAAAGAGATAATTGACACATCAGTCAAATGATTATGATGAGCATCAAGTACAATAATGAAGGGAAGGCGGGGAAGTATTTACCTGCATTTTCTACAAGATGATCCCCAGTAGTATAAGGAGGACCAGGTTCAGCCCCTTGAAAAAGATATGGATGGTTGCAGCATTTACGAAGCTGCATCGCAATATTCAACAGACGTTTTCGCTCACCACCAGCATTGACAACCTCAAGATCTTTCTGCAACAAAGCCTTATAATACTGCTTCTGCATTTGAGACATTCCAACCTTGAGAATGGTTTCTTTCTTAGGAGGTAAACCCTTCTCAACATCAGACTTCAATCGTCTAAGTAAGAAAGGCCGAAGAACCTGAACATTGACAAAAAAGAGAAAATGAGAAACAGTTTTCCACCAAGTCATAAACAATTTCCTTTACCAAAAGCATAGCATACCTTGTGAAGTTGTTGAACAACCTCTTCTTGATCATTTTCACCAGAAATTTGAAACCACTCGTCGAATGTTTCAGCAGAACTAAAAATCTCAGGTAGCAAAAAATTCAGCAGTGCCCAAAGCTCATGAAGGTTATTCTGCATAACGTAAGATTATCCAAGAAGGTATATCAAATGATAATAAAATGTTCATTAACACAAGTGAAAGATTAGTAAAAGATAAATAAAAGAAATGACTAGTATGAAAGCTTTCAAAACTTGCATATCCCATGCAGATTCATGCATGAAAATCAGATTAAGTTAACACTATGTAAAAAAGCATATAATCTAAAGAATTAAGGTGTAAAAAGTTTAACATGACAGAAACCCAAAAACAAAATAAAATCACTGTCTGATTTGTAACAAGTAATGAAAGTATGAAGCATATGCAAACTGCAAATAAACAATTATCTTCAATACCTGAAGAGGTGTCCCTGTGATTAGGAGACGGTAATTGGTATTGTATATCCTCATGGTCTTTGAAAGAAGTGAATTCTCATTCTTTATTCGATGAGCTTCATCGATTATAATATAACGCCAGCTAAAGCGGCGTAGAGTAGTCTTCTCTTTAATGGCCATTTCAAAGCTGGTGACACATACATCAAACTTTCCAGCAACTAGCAGCTCTTCACGAATGTATTTCTGTAGAATTAAGTGTTAACACTTGGAAGCTTTTGAAAACTAGCAGTGAAGTAACTAAAACAAAAGCTTGTAGCATACCCTTTCATCTGGGTTCCCTAGAAATTTTACAGCGCGCAATACTGGACAAAAACGTTTAATCTCATTCATCCAGTTACCAAGTGTAGACTTTGGAGCAACAACCATGTGCGGACCAGTTATTCCTCTAAATTCATGCAGGTAACCAAGCAAAGAGATGGTTTGTAAAGTCTTTCCAAGACCCTGAACAATAATAAAAAAGGGGGGTGATAGTTACTAAGTGAAGCTCAAGTATAAAATGTGCAACAGAAGCAATGCCAAAGATAGAAACCACTGGCAATACCATCTCATCTGCAAGAATTCCATTGATACCATTCTCATATAATCTTATAAGCCAATTCAACCCAGCAAGTTGATAATCTCTCATCTTCCCTGTAATACCTGTCAAAGAAGTTACAGAACCCAAAATCAAATTCAGACTCTAGCTTGAACCTATGCTTTCTAGATTATGATAGCATGTTAGCAAACAGCCTAACATAATAAAATACACTTCAAAGTTACATAAGATTATAAGTGGCATCTTCAAATATGCTTAAAGCCAACGCAACACACCGCATCTGTCCCCAAATAACAATGCTACACCTATTAATTTGGGCCACCTCACAAAATCATATCTAATTTAAGTAACATAAAAGTAGACTTGCCCATTAATTAATTAATTAATAATCAATAAAATAAACGTATTGGTAACTCGGATTTTGGTCATATTTGGCTTCCATGACCAAGAGATCTCTTAAACTCTATGCGAAGTCAAAATTTGCATATTTCACCAAACAGAGCAAAATTGTAGTCATTGATTAAAAAGTAGAATTAGATGGTAATATTAGGTAATTAAACATAATACAGATGAATGACTTCCAGGTTAAACAGTTGTCCAGAATAAGTAACATCATGCAAAGGGCACCAAACATGTTAGTTAAACAACTTTAGGAAATCAGTACACCATCTAAGGACATTCATTTATGGATGTGGTAAAACAAGCACATCTCCATTCAAATGTATTATTAATCACACAATACAGGTTTACTCTAAACCGAATAAAATAAGAGAAATCTTACAAGAGGGCTGCACCAACAAACGTGTGTGTCCTGATCCAGACAGGCCATCTTCTTCCTCCTTAAGATACACTTCATCCTCTTCTTCTTCAGTCATCTTTGATGCATGACGACCCCTAAGCACCAAAATAGATCAAAAAAATCAGTCAAACATATCAAATGTGTTTCATATTACTATAACATGACAGAACATATTAAGAGTAAATCTGTTTTCACATTAACAACCAATAACCCTCATAACATCAAAATCAGATTGACAGGAACCAACACCCCCACAGGCCATTCTGACGATAGTTTACCAAATACGGAGTATATGCATCACTAAACCATAAGAGCAAAATGTTCACCAAAATCACATTCTAGAGACCATATATACAGCATCCATCCACATCTTAATAAAACTACATCATGAATATACACGGAGTCTATCCAAGCATTGGCCATCTCTAGTTCTCTACATACACCCAATCATGAGCTACATTCAGATAAAACCCATCAAAATGTTGCATCATTTCCATGATAACTTTTCAAGTTAAGTTTTTACCTTCCCTTCACCTTCTTCTGAGAAGCAGATTGGTCAGTTTTAGCAAAATGAGCAAACAATTCTGTCTGCTGCAGTAAAAACTTCAATTTCCCCTTTCCTTTGCTATTCTGTAATTATACAATATCAGACTATCAGTAACGAAACCAAATCAGTATAAACGACAAACCCATTATTTAACAGCAAAAACTTCTAATTTACACACCATATCAGCCTCAACAGAAGCATTTTGTTGATCCAGTATATCCTGGATCTTCTGTTTCTTCAACCTCTGCATTTCCTTTAACCTCGCCTTTTCACGATGACTAATCTCATTAGTAGTCTCGTCATTTCCATCCTGCAAACAATACATACATCGTGTAAATCAATTTCACCTCCTATTACAGCAGATAGACACTAAAGAACAGCTATACAAACCAAAGCCCTAGCTCAAACAAAATCCATCACCACAAAACCCTAACTAAAACAAATCACTCCAAAACACATCAGAAATCACTTTAAACCTAAACATGCAGCAAAAACAACAGCAAAAAAAGCGACATAACCTAATTGACAACAAAATGAAACCTACAAAACAAAAACTTTACCTCGTCTTCTTCATCGTCATCCTGTTCCTCACCGGCGACATCAACGGCGGCAGTCGCGTTCTCATCTTCGTCGGAATCAACCGGCCGCGCAACGGCTTCAAGTTCTTCCTCGTCTTCCTCTTCTTCTTCGACCTGATCGTTTACTTGTTCTTCGTCGGAAGAATTGGATACAGATTCGGAGTCCTTTGATTTCGAACGTTTGGCCATTAAAATCGACCGATTGATTAGGGTTTTGGTTTCAGTTTTTTAAATCTGGTGTGAGAGTGAGGCGAAAAGCAGAAAGAGGGGCAAAATAGCGAGTCACCGAGTTACGAGAGAGAGAAAAAGCACGAGAAAATGGGATTTGGGGGCATAAGGATAAATAGATATAGGTTGTGTATATATAGGTCAAATTTTTGGGTTAATTTGGTGTGGGAAAACTCCCGCCTGTTTAGCATGGGAAATGTTTCTTTCCCGCTTTTTAGTGGTCAGGAGATACGGGGTGTAATTATAGTTGCCCGCTTAAGTAAAAGTCATATCTGGTCAATTAAGTAAGATCAGGTCGGATCAAGTTTGATGATCAGGTACGGAAAAAAAGGAACAAGAAAGGAAATGAATCGAAGAATAAATTGAGCTTTTTGGGGTTATTGAATGGCAATCGTTGGATATATTTGGAAAAGTCATTTGAAGTATGATGATTAGATACGTAACTAACGGATATTTCATTGATTGTTTGGCATTTAGAGGTAAATTGTGCGGAATGATATGATTAGTTTATTGTTTGTAAAAGGCGAGTATAATTATTTATTGTGTCATAACTCTATAATGTAAAAATTACGTAGTAAACGGATTCTTGATGTAATCCGACCTCTTGATGTAATCCGACCTCTCTTATTTTCTCATGTCAATTGTTATATGATATACTTGAAACTAGATGCATTGTTTGATGGTTGATAAAGGTGGGTTTCCATATTGAAGTTGTCTATCAAGTTACCATTTGCTCGCTTTCATATCGAATCGAATTTTCATATAAAAATAAATTTTAATACTCAAACTTATTTAATATTAATTTAAAAATAAACATTAATATCAAAAATCATGTTATATATCCATAAAATAAAATTAAAGGAAATCGTGAAAAGTAGTCATAAACTTTGTAAAATAAACAAACATTAAAATATAATAATAGTATCATTTACAAATCCAAATTTACATATATATTAAAGAAAACATATACATCCATATACATAATAACTAAAGCTCGAAAAGCTTGATAACAACTTGAGTCAAGCTCTAAAAAGCTAGAATTCAACTCGGTATATATTTTGCGCTCGACTTTTAAGCTCGAGTTCGGTTCAGACTTAATAAAAGCTCGACTCGACCAAGCTCGAGCTGCTCAGTAAAAACTTGATTCGTTTGCATCCCTAGTCACGAGGACAAATAGTCCTCCGACAAATAGTCCTCCGATGACTTAACCATCCAAGCTAGCTCAACCACAAGATGAAATTTCATCCATTGTTGTTTAATACTAATAAATTTACTTTCACTATCCATTGCACTATTATTGAAATAGTCATTTATCATTTTGGTAAATACGGGACCCTTTAATTAGTGAGACAACATAGTTTAGTCTAAAAAACAAATCCTGGATACTTTTTTCCAGCTTGAATATAATGGCATTAACTAATAATATATTTGAAAGCACTGTGAGACTGCACCAATTACACACCCTCAAGGACGGGATTGAAGGATTGAATACAATCAACAATCTCAACACAAAACCAAAACCACCATTCATTAGTTCGTTTTTTATGTCTGTAAAAAAAACACCCTAGTTGCCAGGTAAAACTGCATTCCACAAAGTGGCAAAACTAGCAGAGCACAAAGGCAAGTCTTGTTGAGAAAGGTGTATCAGACACTGAATTTACATGCCATTGCTCTCGAGACTAATACACTTTATCCAAACTGTAATTGTAAGCTTGAAAGAATCGTGAAGAATTACGGCTACTACAGCAGCAACCATTAGCTAAGCAGGAACCTGAATATGTCACCTAAAGAAATGATACCCTCTACCCGCTTGCTTCCGGCCTCCACAATCACAACTCGTCTTACGCCTGACCAAATACGAATATGAGATCAATAAAATTTATATTATGTATAGTGTACTTCCACACTTTAACATGCGTGCTATGTATAGGAGTTCACCTGGTTTTGCTAATCTTTCCATGACTTTGTGCAGAGAATCTGAGCGTAGGCACATGTGGCATCTTTGTCCGATTGTCCCATAAGAGGAGTACGGTTCTTGTCCCAGCTGCAAAGCCTGAAATGACCAAAGACATTAAATACAAACTCTATAGAAAAAGAAAACGAAACAAGGATTCTTTAAGCCCGCTGCCCAGAAGACAAAAACACATACACTAAGAGTACTTGATATGTGCTGAAACGGGTCGGTCAGGGTAGCCAAAACAATTCTGTATAAAAATTTGACTTTTTATCAAATTCGAAGTATATGACTTTCAATCAGTTTGACCCGTTTTCTTTTTAGCAGATTTTTTTAGTTTACATGCTTGACCCATTAAAGATAATATTATTACCCAAATTGACCCATTCATAAGTAAATGAGTCATATTGGCACTTTTAACAATTTTTATGTGACTTGAGAAGATTTCACACATCAAATTTTACTTGCCTGATGAATCGTCATTTCTTCAAGGTTAATGTGTGTATAGACTTTGTCCTTTGCCAATGCAGTGATATCACTGTGAAGAAAAAAACCAAAGTGGGAGGAACAATGTTAAACTCCATAAATACAAAATCAGGATAAATCAAGGATACACGGAGATAGATTCACCTTCGAGAGTATACATCCAACAATGAGTCGTTGTCATCGACAATAGGAATTGAGCTAACTTCAGCTGCAAAAGAAAGCAAGGAATAAATAAAACTGAATATGGTTATATAGTTATCGATTCCGGTTAGGGTCACCATTAATCTTTCGATGTTCATATACATTACTGATTTATGAGCACACAATATTTTTTACTACATATATTAGACAAAAAGCATAGATTAAAACAGGACAGCTTTAATTAATATAGCTATTGTACACATTATGATATTTACATACCAAATTCATATCTAAAGAGTAATAACACACCTTGCACAAACAAAGTTAGTGCTGCACTAAGAGGAGAGTTTGGTCTCAAGATCGCTAATGGCTGTCGACTAGATTCTCCAATCTTGGGAACCCATGTACCCAGAGGGACGGAACAAATTGGTAGTTGCAATATGGGCAATGAACTTGCAGAATGTCTGAAGTATCTGCAAATAACTGGATTAACAGATGAATTCAGTTAGTAAGGTAGAGTGATAAATATTACATCGTCTAGAAGAAATAGGTCAGGAGTTTACGTTTTAGTACTTCAGAAAGTGATGCAAGATATAATAGCTGTGGATATGAACCATCGTCTGAAGTTGAATGAGTGACTGGAACTGTAGCTACTCGATTCTGCAGTAACTTTAAAGTTACATCTTTCAAATTTTCATCTGGTCCCGCCTGAACAATCAAAATTGATACATACAAGACATTACAATTTGCTTATGGCAATCAATGAAAGTGAAGTTAGGTTGTAGAAGAATGATATTATGAAGAGATTTTAGAGGGAAAACCATAGTGTCATCATAACGTGTTCAATTAAAAGAAGTGTTCAATTTGGGAAACTTTATACCCATTTCCTTTTGGGCAACTTTTTTACTTTACTTGCTGAATCCCTTAAAGATAAAATATAAAGCAAATAGACCCATTCATAAACATTTCGGACATAATACTCACCTCTAAACACATATGCTAAGAGTACTGGGTATGTGTTGAAATGGGTCGGGACATCAAAGAGTCATTTAGATTTTAGAGTTCCATTACAAACGTGAAGCATAATATGCAAAATAAACACTCACCTGTACTAGTCTCTTGGAATATAATTTACCATGCTCAATAGTTTGTTTAGTCAAATATAACTTTGCTTCTTTCCAAGCAGATATAGTATGGGTCTCAAGTTCTTCCTCTGTCAGATTGGACGCGTGACTACCAAGCTACAAAAAAATAGATAAAAAAAGTCAGCCACGGTAAAGCAAGTATTACACTGAAGGATGTGGTTTTACCATGCATTGCTAACTCATAAACAACTAGTTACCCACATTAATTATTCTATATACACCTAATTAAAAAAAAATGAAACTAGATCTGAAAACAATCAGTCTCAACGTTGATAACTGGATTTGCCTTGAACTTACCTCCCGCATAATCAAAATAAAATCCAATGCACTTAAAACACCAACAAACTGACCCTTGCTGAAGTCCCAAAGAGGAGCTGTAGAAATTCCCTGGAAATTGCTCAACTTTAGAAATCATACATATAAAAGAATAATACGTAGTATCAGAGAAAATGCACAAAATATAACACAAGTACTCAAGTAAATTAAGATCTCGGTTATGACATAGATCATATAAGAGTGTTAACAAGGGGTATCAAAACGGGGGGGGTGGGTAAGGGTCAATACGCGTAGTTTTTGTACCAGTCAAAACAGGTCAAGTCAGGTTGACCGAAAAAACATTTGACGTGAATTTTTAGGTTTTTCCTATACACAATTAGTGTGTCCATATGAATAGAAACATTATACAGTATATTTTTTTACAAAATTAACTTTCTAAATAAAGGAAATAGGAAATCTCATGCATTAAAAATACAGAGCGGCGTTTGACTCATTCGACCAATGTAAACCATTTCCTTTTTAGCTAATTGTTATCCATTTGAACCATTAGAGATAAAACATACCCCAAATCATTCATTCATATGAAAATGGGTGTAAATTTCCATCTTTGGTGATACTCCTGTCCCTTAGAACAAGTTTGCATGTGCCCAACTCCAAAGGTATGGAAACTTATAATAAACCACTATGAAGTGAGGAACACGATTTTATGTAAGGAGATACATGAAGCATGAAGCCAAATAGACCAGAGTAACCAGCAATGGCATTCTAATTAGATTAATACTCCTAAGTAAAAACCATAATCTACCACTTTCAATCTCTGCTCGTCATGATGTACATCATACAAGGAGATTAAACATACAGTAGACACACCTAAAAAGTATATTTCAAAATATAAAGGGACATACCTGCTCATAAAGGATATGAAATGCTTGCTTTACAGGTAATTCAACATCTAAAGCGATGACCTGAGAAAAAAAAATGAAAAAGAACTAATTTATCATGTTGATATTAGATGTCAGATATAATTTATTAGCAGACCAAAATTCGTATCAAACCTTGCCGGACTCAGGAAGCAGCTCATAAGCCATATGTGTAGACAAGAATGCAGATATCCGGTGACGGGATGCCTCCAGGTCAGCTTCTGATGTCCTTGGCAATGGCTCGATTGATGTACTTTCTGAAACCCTTACCTACAGTATAAATAACCAATCATATTTATCATCATCCCAAGACTCTGGAGAAAAGAAGCAGCTATAACTATGAGTTCAATTGATATACAGTTCAACAAAGAAAATGATGATAGGTTTCAGCAGCTAATTACCACTCGCTGAAAGGCCTCACTGTCAACATCCATGCTTGAACCGGAAGTCATATGTGGACTCAAGACTGCAGAATTGTAGTCTGGCTCCCTAGTTACGAGTACGGCATTCACAATACCATAATCACCAATTACATAAGGTTGATATTCGTCATGACGCCACTCACCATCAACAATAAATTTATACTGCACGATTTAAACAACATGAAAATAAATGGTTTAACGTACTTTACAACATGTGGGGTCTTGGACAAAAAAAACATAATTGAACTATCCAATTCACAACCTCAAGAATGGACTTAAATTTGAGATTCCATTACTTAAATCAATCTTCTATTAGTCTCAAGCTGCATGAGTAAAAAACGTTCAATTTCTCAAGGTCTTAATTATGCATAATAGAATATTTTTACGTAACTTTATCAAAATGAATGTCTTTCTCTATCATGAATTGTAGGGATACTAGTATGGTCAAAGTGAATATCTTGCTCTAGTAAGGTCAATGTGTCCTTTATTCACCCATCAATCAGTAATGTGATAAGTTGATATACGATAGCAAAGACTCACATAACTATGATCGGATAGTGTCACACTAGAATAAAATGTCCCAATGAATGCTTCAATTTGTACTGACAACAACTAATAATAGGATGGACTGATACAAACCAAAGCAAAGGACTATGCCATCTCAGATATCCACTCAACACTGGACCTAGGTTAGTCGAATACATTAGAAGTCTGTTCGAATAGAGATGACACTTTGATCTTCCCTACCTTCTCGCTTAGTGTTTGTAAGCACTCCTCTATACAGTCTTGAGTCACGGATGAGTTCTCAGCTACATTTGTAACTAGAATCCATACTAGCCATAAATAAACCGACTTTATTTCAAGCAAACTTTAGATAGACCCATATCCAAATTAAATTATGACAATATGTACATAAGCAGCTTTCCCACATCCTAATACACATCACTACTTAACTAGCTCATTAACCATACACACAATTGATAATAAGGAATCGGCTAATGAAAGAGTCAATAGTTTATCCATTCATGTGTTTATAAGCCAGTAAAAATTATCGTTCACACTAGAAATAACTTCGTCAAGACTTAAATACGGATTGATCGATCAGGAAGCTTATATTCGTCCTAACTTCCATTTATATCTACTTGTGAGCCCGTGATCTCAAGTTCAACACATAGCATTAGCTACAAACGAAACGAAATTAAAGTAAAAACTCACCTGATGATAACCAGGTGGTAAGCTACATATTGTCTGGAACACAGTAGGACATCCCTCAACCGGAGTCATTGGCCAATGTTCAACCCACCTTTACAAAATGCACATACCAGTATACCATCAACTAAAATACAATCATTGTGTCTAATCATTTAGGCATTATCACAAACACTTTTCATGCAACTATAAAAACTAACATAATAGCTAAATCTTACCCTGTAAAAGAACCACTTAAGTATACACTTCTTCCACCATAAGGCCACACAAATCTTGCTGGGGTTAAAACTGTACCAGCACCACCACTTTCTCTGCCATAATCCATCCCTAAACCAGACATTTACTTTCCCACTTATAATAAAATTACACTAAAAAAAATTCCAAATTTTTAATCAGATCAAACAGCTTAATTGAAACCCTAGCTCTGAATTCAATATAAATAGGTTGAAAAGCATCAACCTCATGCATAAAAGAAATAATTTTTTAAAAAAGAAAATGAATGAACCCTAATGGAATGAATCGAATAAATATTAAGAATTGGATCTTGATACAAACGTGGGAAATTCAAAGTAGTTATAATATAAAACCCTAGATAGAAAAAAAGATCGAAACTTTTTAATGAGGGATAATAGTGTAGGTAAATTGTGTAAAAACCCTTTTATGTTTTTCAATAAAAAGATGAATTTTTTTTATGCGTATGTATATATTTCTGTGTGAAATGTATGTTATAGGTGGGCTGAAGTAATTTGGGGGAAAATTGGTATTACAGTTGCGTACTCACGTACTCAACCGTTCATTGGGTAACAACGGATTGGAATCAACGGAAGGTAACAATAAAAATGGTGAAAAAGTAAATGATTACTAACTTATTTGGCAAGAATCAACTTCAATTGAAGAGTTACAAAATTAAATTACGAAGTATATTCAACAAACAAAAATAATCAAGTATTTAGTGAAATTATATTCCGTAACTTCTTACTCCTCTTTTTGTCTCATTCTCATTTGTATACATTTTCTTTCTTTCTATCTTTTTATTTTAAAAAGTTATCTTACTGTAAAAAACTAACTATTAAAACTAATATAACTTTCAATGTTATTCTCATTTATTATTCTTAATTCTTAATTATTTACTTCGTATTCCTTTAAAATTTCAAATTACACTTATTTTGAATATAAAAGGTAAAAGTGACGCTTATTTAATAGAGTATATTTTAAACATAAATAAAATAAAAATATTGATAGGCAGTAAAAAATAGGACGAATGAAATATCTTATTAAAAGTCAGCTTGAATCACCAAGAACATTATACTTTCAATCTTTTTCAATCTTTTTAAACATAGCATTCATTTTGTGCAACTAAAAATGTGCTTACCACCTTCCTTTCTTCCATCAACTTATTCAAAATACCATTCATCTATCGGTTGCGTCCCATGTTCAACCTTATAATCAGTTAATCACTACCCCTTTAAAGAACGAACTGGTTAATCTGGATCAAGAGATCGAAGAGGGTTGTTACGAACATATATGGTTTTTGTAAACGAACTTGGAGGTTTCAAGACGTAAAGTTGTATACATTAATAGTATTTGATTGAGTGATTGTATTGTCCTAACTAAATCGGTCAAAAATTAATCATAAATTAATTAAATTAGACACTTATCTTAAACAATTATACTAATTAAAATATAGTGTGTGTTTGATACACGTATTCTTGAAGATTGTAAGAGCCTCCCAACGGCCACGTCGGCTATCCGTCGGTTCCAACCGACGGAACAGACATCGATGGCACCATCCCGCCGGTTCGGTACGTCGCAAAATCGATGCTCGATCGTTTGGTGTGGGTCCCGGGCGCGCGTTCGTAAAGGAAAAGAAAAAAAAATAACTTTTGAAAAAATAGCCGTTGCATAATTTCTTCTTTTTTTTTCTTACCGTTGCATAATTTTATTTATTTTTATTTTTAAACTTCCCTTTTACTCTATAAATACACACCCTCATTTCCAAACAATTCACACACTTCTTCACTATCACATCTATATTCATACAATCTTTCCACCATGTCTTCCGATTTCGATCTTGAAGATTTGCAATCTATCACGGCGGTTTTCGATCCGACGGCTGCTATCGATATAATTAATTCGATAGACTCCGATTCGTCCGACGGAGAGGATATTCCGATGCCGATACCACGAGCACCCCGACGATGCTTTCCTAGAGATCGTGAATCAATGGGTGAACGTTTGTATCTAGACTACTTTGCCGAGGATTCAACATTTCCGGCGGATATCTTCCGACAACATTATCGGATGAGCAAGTAATTATTTCTCTGTATATGTCAAGGTATTATATCGTTTTCCCAATTTTCGGTAACTGACTACTTTACATATTTTATTCAACGGCTTGACGCAACCGGTAGACCTGGTTTTAACTTTTGGCAAAAATGCACTTACGACGTACGTCAATTGGCAAGGTCAATACATTAGAGGTGATCAAGGTTGTCCAACGATCATGCTCGAAGCGGTTGCCTCTTACGATTTGTGGATTTGGCACGCTTTCTTTGGTCCAACGGGTTCGAGCAACGACATCAACGTATTAAATCAATCGGATTTGTTCAACGATTTACTACAAGATAGAGCTCCCCGAGTAAATTTTACGATTGCCGGCAAGGAATTCACCAAAGGCTATTATCTAGGCGATGGGATTTATCCGGAAGGGTCCACTATTGTAAAATCGTTTAAGCATCCATTGACACAACAAGAGATGCGCTTCAAGAGATATCAAGAAGCTGCAAGAAAAGATGTGGGACGAGCATTCAGTGTGCTTCAGGGCCGTTGGCAAATTATCAAGAACCCGGCAAGACCATATAGCACCAACAAAATATCAAGAATCATGTATGCTTGTGTGATCCTACACAGCATGATAACCGATGACAACGGACGAAATATGTATCAACTAGAGGAGGAATATCCGAAAATCCCACCAAGACGTTCGTGGCAAGAAAGTGTTGAAACTCAATTGCGTATGGACAAGGAATTACGCGATTGAGAGGTTCATCACCAACTTCGCAATGCTCTAATCGATCATATTTCGCAACTCCCACCAAATTTCCGTAGTCTTTAATCAGTGTAATCGTTTTTTTTTTCAATTAATGTAATGTTTTTTAAAAAAAAAAATATATTGTAATATTTTTTTATTTAATTGTAATGTTTTTTATTTTAATGAAATGTGTTATATTTTAATTATTGTGTTTTAACTATTTAATTTATTAGTTGTGGGTCCCTGAAAATAAAATTGCCGGAGCACTGATGGAAAGGGCCTTTCTGTCAATTTTGTGAAAAAACTGACGTAACGCTGACGTAGCCCGTCGGTTTCTGTCACGGTTGGAAGGAATTTAAGTGCTTGGATTTCTAGCTTTTACAATCTCAATTCCTTTAAATTAATAATCTAAACATGAAGGGATTATTATAAAAAGAATTCCCGAGAATCCCTTTTCATAAATCTTTTTAGGTAGCCTCTAGAAAAAAAATCTAAAGCCACAAGCTCTAGCTCAAGCTCCAGCTATAATCCAAACATATCCATAGTATTGTAATAGTAGTATCAGGAAGATGTCATCCAACACTTGATACTCGTACTACATATAGTTTTGGTGGACATATATAGGTAACAATAAGAATATTTATTGTGTTGTTAACTTGTTATATTTGTAGTTAAGACACTTCGTATTCCTTTTTTGAAGATTTTACATCGTACAAACTAGGGTTGAGCAAAAAACCGAATTAACCAAACCTAACATGTAACCGCGGATTTGGTTAACGTTTTTGGATTCACCAAAGTTTGCGGTTCGGTTATGAAAATAAAAGATATCCGCACCGGTTTTAACCACACCGCCCCCCCCCCCACACACTTTTACACATTAAAATATTATATTTATATTTGAATATATTAATAAATATATTATAAAATGATTTGCAACTAATAAAATTATCTTTAGAAACAAACTTTGGTAAGGAAATGAAACGTCGATCTCCTATGTTTACTTTGGTAAGGATATGAAACTAAAACTGCACTAAATTTGCTACATCTAAGGTTGTAAAACTGCGTTTATCTACTTCTATGTTGAGCTAAAACTCTGGAAAAAAAAAACTCTCTTATATTTAAATGTTTATGTGCAATGTATCAAGCACAAACTTATTGAAAAAATATTTTTTTGGTCATAAACGGTTAACCGAATTATCCGCTTTATATCTAGACGTTAACCAAATTAACCGAATTAACCAATTCGTTTATTAACCGAACCGAACGGTTAAAATTGTTGATTAACCAAAATTTTGATTATGGGGGCGGTTTTCATCCCTATCCACACCTAACGGCCCCATGCTTCGTTCAATCAAATTGTGAACGATTACATGTATGTATGTGTTAAACGCAATATTATTTTCAAACGACTCAAAAACCAGGTGACTTTTGTTCATCTCATTTATATGCAATTTAAAATACATAAATAGTGGTAGTTTTAACAAATGAATTTTGGTACATACAGGTATACAACATACACAGATAATACACTAAGTTTCCAAGAAGGCATTAAAGTAAGAAGCCATAATCTACACTGCGACAAGTCATTGGTGATTTCTTCACCTTTAAACCAAAACTGAACACACCAATAAACCTGATCTGCAAGGGGATGACAATATTGATCGTTTTAAAGCGATTTCGGCACTAAAGTCATCCAATCTATTAACAAATAGTCCTGATTCTATGGATCTGTTTAGTTGGTTTCTTCATCAACTAGATGATGGGTACTTTGTTCCGTCGGTGAACCAGGAACAAAGGGCACGAAACCACGGCCACCAAACATAGGACGCATGAACGCGTTATCGAATTTTCTCCAATAGTAATGGACATTGTGAGAAGGCGCTGAAAGAAGCATGCGAAGACTAGTCGGGCGGGGGACATGGTGCCCTAGATCAGCGTCTGAATCTTGTCCGTTTCCTAGAAGAGGCACGATGAAAGATTTAGGAGTTGTTGGTTCAGATGAAAGCATTCGGTTCAAGCCTTTGGGCATAGGCAGCAAGAGTCTCACAAGAGGCTGAGTGATCAGACCAAATACCTGCAAAGTGATAACATGACAATTCAGATCAGATGTTGACCTGTTTACTCACGGACGGGTCGAAATGGGTTGTGTTTTAGCCGGTCAAATTGACAATAGAAAGTTACCCAAGTATATCCCTGATGCATAAAAACCCTCGAGTCAAGTTATTCAAAAGTTTGAATTATATTAGTAATTATAATGTATTGTAATTATGATTAATGCAATATATATTTATATTTTTTTCTTGACCGTTGGAGATATAGAGACAACCAAAATTGCCCCAACTCTATACAGATTGGGTCAAAATTCCCACCTTTTAATAGATAGGGTTTCACGTACGAAGTCAAAAAACATAAATGGAAATCGAAGGTTCCTTTCTTATTGATGTCTTTTGTTAAAGAGAAAATAAATAATGTCTTTTGTTACTGAGTGGACAACAAATGATCGGGAATAACGATTGCCACTATATATTATTCTAAAAGACGAAATTGTTCTAAATTGTTAGGCTGGAATCCGATGTTAACCAAGTTTGATATATAAATATATAGAAAAAATGCATTCAAACCGTCCACAAAAAATCAAGAAAGTATTTGGAACTGGCGGAACCTAAAACTGTTAAAGTCATAGAAAGCTTGAGATATCTTACCATTGTACTGAAAAGGACAACAGTGATGGTACTTGTAATCATGAATGCATTTCCTTTCAATTGTGTATGACCTTCCTTTGTAAACTGCGTGATGGAAGGCATAATTTGTAACCAGACATTAAACAACTTAAAATGCTTACTCGTCAAGTTATTCAATTCTGTGTCTAAAGTCTAAACGCGGTTTTACAAAGAACGGTGATACCCTGAAACACTTTTGCAACTTTTTGCAGTTTAAAAATAAAAATATTTGTTAGGGTAATACATATCCAAATTATGCTTTGGTAATAGTAGTGCATACACTAGTTAAAAAAACCTTATACGTGTCACCACATAGGGAAATACGAGATACCATCTACGTGACTACACCCACTTATTATAAGAAATATAGCAAACAAGGGAGACAATTGCAATAAATGGATGAAGTTCCTGATAGATGTTTATAACAGATAAGTAAGTGCACCATTAAGTCACTAACCTGGTTATAAGCAAGAGCCATTGACACAGCACCTCTCATAAGACCAGCCCACCATATTAAGACCTTAAGAAAACACAAACAATTTGAAGAAAAATTGAGAACTTAAAAGGATTTGTATCATATGCCAGTAAAACCAGAGGCATGAAACCAGAACATAGTAGAGATGACAAAATGAGCAGGTTGGGTAATGGATCAAAACGGGTGATTCTGAGTACAGGTCAGGTCTGGTTGACCCCCACAAGTACTTTTTATTTGAAGAAAACTTAAAATAATTGGTGTGTTGAACATAAACATAAAAAACATATTATATTAAATATTGCATGTAAAACTATAAAAGTAATGTACTTTACTTAGAATTTTATTTTAGAAAATGTACTTATTAAACTAGCACTTACTAAGGAACCCAATTAGAGGTCCCTTAACCGAAAATTGGGTCCCTCATTTGACTATAATCTTATAACATATGGTCCTTAAATGTTGATTTAAGAGTATGCTCATTTTTTTGAAATTTGCCATTTTCCCCTATTACAATAATATAAAGGATTACAAGGTAGCATGCATCAAAAATAAAAACTGTAACAACTTTTGACCCGTTTGACCCATTCACCCATTTATTTTAGCTAATTCTTTTCTCTAGTCCGTTAAGAGATAAACCATTACCAAGTTGACCCATTGGTAAGTATATGGATCAAAATTGCCACCGCTATAATAGAGTAAGAACATACCTGCTGCCTAAAATCGATTTTCTCTTGGTGAGCCTTCTTTGTTAAGTTGGATAAAAATGATAAGGGGAAGACAAAGGCTGCTCTTCCAACCAGAATTAATCCCAATAAAATTGCACTCACTTCAACTGATGTCCCAGGGCTGGCAAACAAAAAACGACCACCAACAATATGTTAGACTTGCATTACCTATGTTTAATTAGTAATACAAGCAAGAAGGGTATTCCATAACCAAAATAATTAATGAGAGTACTACCATTATTAATTTAGGTACCAATATTATTCCCACACAAAGCAACTCTATAAATAGGGATCAGGAAAATGTAAATATTATGTTTATAATATGATTATGGAATTGGGTTGAGTTATTGGGACTTGGGAGAGACACTGCCTCGTGAAAGCAGGCTGTATTTTGTATTCCATCAGTTATTCCTTTACTTAAAAAAATGATACTCCGTAATAACATAACTTGAAATCCAATAACACCAACTATAATGACTGACATGGAGCAAAATAATAGGAGATGGCCGTTTTTCAATAAATCATACCTGTCTGCAACAAAGCTCCACTTCTCAATATCTAAAGCATCCATACCGACGTAAAGAAAGATAAACAACTCTGCAATAAATGACAATGTAGCAAAGGCGTGCCTGCAAATATGGGCAGGAAGATACAAATGAACGGGTTAATTTTGGCTACTAATTAAAGGCTATATAAGAACAGCATTAACTAGATGAACATACATACTTGGTAGTTACTCGAGATTTCTCTGTGACATTATGCCAAGTGTAATGGGACATCACAATTCCACAGAAGAAAACTGTGAGAATGCCACTCAGATAGAATAACTGCATTAGAGATTGATGAACCTTAGCTAAGTGTATCAGTTGTTATTATCCTATTTAGAGTGCCAAAATAGGTGGGTTGGTTAACGAGTAAAAACTGATTTTTTAAACAATTTTCTTCATTTTAATATTAGATGACACGTTAAATACGATTACAAAAAATTATTTTATCAAAATGATAATCCGTTTTTGTAATATATTGCTTTATGAGTAAAAACTGATTTTTTGAACAATTCTCTTCATTTTAATAATAGATGACACGTTAAATACGGTTACAAAAACTATTATATCAAAATGATAATTCGTTTTTGTAATATAGTGCTTTAGGAGGCTGTAAGCATTTAAAACAAACTTTGGGGGTGACTTTCAACCCGTTCAACCCATTTCACCACTTCCCTTGTAGGTAACTTTTTTACTTTGATCCATTTGCCTCCTTAGGGATAAACCAAAACTAAACTGACCCATCCATAATTAAATGGGTCAAAATTGAAACCTCTAGTCCTATTACAGAAAAAAGAAGCATGTGAGATATGCAAAGATGGAGACTTTACCTCCGCCAGCATGTAAGAAAGATAAGCCATGAGTATCATTATAGCAACTTCTCGATCTGTTGAATGCCTAAAATCCAGCAGGCCAAAGAAATATTAGCATCCTCAACGTCAGTTCAGAGAAAGTAAAGCAGGCAAGAAACAGAGGGAAAATGGCAAGATGGGTGGGTTGGGAAAACAAAATGGATCATTTTTTGGTACGGATCAAAAGGGGTGGGGTTAGACCCAGATACACCTTTTAAATTTTATATATATATTGAATTTCTTATTTATGATTAATTAAAAAATTTACCCATTACAATCATAATCTAGATCTTTACATAGAACAAGTTAGGAGGTAGTATGTGGCCTATTCCCCTGTTAGTTAAATTGTATTTTTAATTAGACTCGTTTGAGATATAACACCACCCACTTCAACCTATTCATAAAGAAATGGGTAAAAATTGCCACTACTAGAGAAAACTAAACGTTATGGAGCCTAGTGGCTCACAAGCGAACCTAGTACATGAAAAGATAATATGAACAAAATTGGTTAGCCTGCCACTATGATAGTATATTAAATCTACACGCTACACTACTCACTGTAATTTGTCATCGAAATATAGAAAACATAATACTAAGTACTATGTACCTTCCAAAGTACAACTTCTTTATGATATATGCACTTAGTAGCCCAGCCTGCAAGATTCGAAAATCGAAATAAAACCTCACATAATCAGATCTTTCTAAAAAGCACCTCATACATTCACTACGCATGAAATAATTGAACAGGGAAGGATGGGAAGAAGACTCACTCCTGCTCCTAAAAGTGTGCTTGTGATAAATAAATAGAAGAAATTTCCTATCAACTGAAAAGCAACACTCGTTGTGATCTGAGATAGATCAAAGTTTTGAACTGCATTGAATATGACAACCGATGTAGCATCATTCACTACGCCTTCCCCAAACACTAGACTGTACAATAAAGGGGTCTGATCCTGATTGAGCACCTGAAATATCAAACCAGGTACATTAGCAGCTGAAAAGGTTATTTATTCTGATGAAAACAAAGCTAAGTAATGCTCTCCGTACCTGCAAAGTGCAGACAGAATCGGTTGCAGAAAAAATGGCACCAATTGCTGGGAAGAAGTTTGAAGGTTTAGCAACAAGAATATATTTCAACGAATTGCAAAAGAAAACTATTTAGAGGAAAAATGAGAACAAGTGATACCAAGATAATCTCCCAGCTCAAGAGAACCAATATTCATCCGCTTGAAAATATTTGTAGCACCTGCCCATTAATTAATTCAACTACTTCAGATTGAAAGAAATGTAATGTTTTCAGATACGAGCATAAACAAACAAATATCAACTACTACCTTCTTACCGAGTATAAAGGTATAGAGAAAATTTATAAAGTTATAGGCTAAATCCAAAGTCCAGAAATGAATATTGGCCACTATTCGCTCTAATTTTGATCCAAGTTGTCAAGATTTTTTTAATAAAAATCGTCTTAATCTACTTAAATTTAAGTTAAACCAACTGATGGCCTCTTGATCATTAACTTGTACTTTTGTAGTACGATAGCATTTGAATTATGACATTTCATGCATGTTATAATCTGAAACTCCTTTTGATATAACAGACAAAACAACCATATTCGATTACGTATGTAATTGTTTTCTTAGAAAACTATTGAGTATCAAAAATAATGAACATGATATCAGCCTAAACTATGGCAAATGCATCAATTAATGATTGTCTCAATAGACCAAGTAGCAAAAGAAATAGATAATACCAATAAATAAGAAAAATATAACATATTAAAGCCTGTAACCAAGAACGATGAGGGTGTGTGTAAGAAATATTTCAGTGTGTACCAAATGATATGATGGTGAAAGATATCACGGTACCAACAGCACCAAATAGCATGATGGTCATAAAATTGCGAAAAAAGTGTTTCTTCTTGACCTGGAACCTGTTCAGTTTAAATAAATAAGAAAACATAAAGGTAATAACCATGCAGAAATTCAAACAACAATAACACTAAGCTTGTGCATTGAATCTTTATTAAACCTTTCCCAAATAATATACAGAGCATATAACAAGAAAGTGATGTTTTCTTACTTTATTAGGTTAACATTATTAGGTTAGCATATAAGAAGAAAATAATGTTTCTTTTCTTCTTACTTTATCCAGTTATAACAAGAAAATAATTGATGTTCCTAATATTGCCATCAACTAAAAGTGTTGCTCCCCGAAATGGACTTGTTATACCTTTTTCGCTAGGAATTTCTATCAGCCAATTATGAATTAAGCAAAAGTGCAGTAGCATAGAAAACCAAGTTTTAGATACAATGTATGGCAACAACAACATATTTTGGAAGAAAAAATAAATAGATGTCTTACCCTTACGGGCTTAAGGCAACTAGATATTAAATGTACCCCAGTAGAAATTTCTAAAATAGTCAAAGCCAATCTTAGATATTTTCAACTTTGACATCACAAACAACAAATAGCACAATGGAACACACTAATTTCAATAAAAGTCTTTCATGAACAATTTCAAAGAGGATGTCATAATAGGTTATCAGTGTGAAAACAGAAATATACCCAGCATTGAATATGATTGGTGGAAGAAGGTAAATGAAGAAAAGATCTTCACTGAAGACTAGAAGATGTGAACTTGTTCCACCACTTATTAATAGAATAACAACTCCTGTGCAAATACCCTGTCATCCAATTCAATAAAAAAGTTTAATATAGAAATCCAACAATTTAGTCACTATTGTTGATTTTAGGTAAATAGCACATCCATACAATTCAGCAAACACACACACACACACGGACTTACAATTACAAGTGCAGTGATAGATTCATTCATCCATCGATTCTCCTCCAAAAGATGACCAATCACAATACATGCACAAAGAAGAGCAACAAACAAGTTCATAGATACAATTGAAGAATATTCGGATGTAGCCAATGCACTGCTACTACCCAATTTCCCTAACAATAATCCCATATCAAACCCCATCCTGGCCAATTAACTTGGCCTGTCCAACAACAAACTTCAGCAGCAGCTACAGATTTTTATCTTCCAAAATCGACTCTTCAAACCAAATCTCAGATCACTGAAACCAAACAGAATATGAAAAACAAATTTTAATACATAATAATAATAGAGTGCTCAGCATACTAGATTTGAACAGAAAGTTGTCATACACACATGCATAACAAAATCATACAACATAAAGCAAAAATAATGAATATAGTCGTCTGAGTCGATAATCTTGAGCTGATGGATATAAAAACAGCTTTGATAATAGACTGCATAACAAAAAATACACACACATGTGTACAGGAATCATATACTATAAAGCTAAATCTCAGAACATAGTGGCGCAAGTAAAGAAAAATTGAGCTTATCAATACTAAAGCAACTGTAGTAATTAATAAAAATATATTACATCAGCACGTTAGATGGAATAAAAAGTAATCAGACACGGATACACACATACACATCAGCATATACATAATCATCGTATAACATAAAGCTAAAATTACAGAAAATAGTGGCACAAATCGATGAAATTGAACTAATGAATACAAAAACAACTTTAATAACACATTACATCAGCACATTATATGGCTCACACAGTCACACACATACATACATACATACATACATATATATATATATATATATATATATATATACGTACAGAATCTTACGGAGTAGAAAATAAAGCTAAAATTACCGAATGTATAGTGATATTTATCGATGAAATTGAGCTAATGAATATAGAAACAGCTTTCAATCAGCACATTAGATCCACAAAAACACGTATACAGAATCACGTAATATAAAGCTGGAATTACCGAATATAGTAGCGTAAATCACGAAATTAAGTATTACAAAAGCTTTAGCAATAGATTCAATCAGCACATAAGAGGTAACCAAAAAGGTCACACGTTCACAAACACACACACATATATAGGTGGAAAATTACCGAATATAGTAGCTTAAATCATGAAATTGAGCTGTTGATCTCAAAATTGAAGCTCAGATTCGAATTGTAGCAGAATTTAAGTTGAAAGTTTGAGAGAGATGCGTACGTGAATTTTGTTTCGAGATTAAAAGGGGGAATTGAAAAGGAGCTGAGTTGAATTAAGCTGAAAGATTGGAAGAAGAAAAGTACTGGAAAGCACGTAAACACGCCAAGCAATTAATTAACTGTATATATATACGGAGTATAATTTATAGTACTAATAATTTATATGGTTCTAGATCGAGAGAGAAACATGATGCCGCTGGATATTTATTTTGAAGAACAGTTGCCAGATGGCGATGGACAAAATTAACTTTTAAAAAGTTGGAGTAAAAATATCTACGTGAATCATTCAAAATTATCATTCTTTTGTCTATTTTTTTCCTTTTCTATATTTATTAAAATTAAAATGTTTTATTAAACTTTATTTTAGAGAATTCGCGAATCCTATGTTTTTACATAAATTTTGTGAATGTTTTTGATTATTTGGCATGTGCGAGATATTTTTATTTTTATTTTTATTTTTTATTAATTTTTAATTATAATTATGTCAAAGCTTGATTGGATAATTGGCGAACACATTGGAATGCCTAATTCATGTGAAAACGTCAAAGCTTGATTGGATATAAGGTGTTTGGAGTGGACGAGGTTTTTGAAAAGAACTTCGATAGGCTAGAGGTGTAAACCGCGAGGTGTGAAGTGATCTCGTCTAGCAGGATCATTCTTTATTATAGAAATCATATAAATCGTGAGAATAATCTTTTTTATTTTTAATTTTAATATGTGTATACCTTTTGTGAAAAAAAATTATTTCAAAACTACTAGAATTTTATTCTTTTTATATGAGATTGATTTACAAGAAAAATTTTTATACATAATACACAACTTAAAGTTATCTATCAAAAAATTTATGTGTGATATTGTGATACACACTAAATTTTTTATAATATGTATCACATATTTTTTTTAAAAAAATTATCTCATATTAAAAAGCATAAAATTCTAATAATATAATATAAAGTTTTTATCAAAAAAATGAATTGACCTTTAAATAAACATTAAAATGTTTGTCATTCATTCTTACCATAAGAAGTGTAGGAGAAGTGTTCCTACGTGAACTTTCTCATGTATACATATAAAAATTATATTTAGATATTTAATTTATTTATACTCCGTAACTAATAAAACCAAACAAATATAGAAAACTGAACCCTATAATTTCCTTCTCTCATTCTGTCGCCAAAATAAAAGAAATACATTAATAAATAATAATAATAATAATATAATTAATAAAATAAATAAATATTTTTGTAACATGAGAACCTGCCTAGAATTATTTGCACCTGCACGCATGTTACCGCCGGACCAACACATGAATCATGAATCCTGATAGATGATTTATTAATTTATATCTTTTATTAGTAACACATCTTACTTCTTATTAATGGGACCTATTTTTTTCGCTGAGTACGTTTAAAGTTTCATTGTTGTTCCATCTCTCGCGTTTGTTAGTATGTTGTTCCATCTCTCGCGTTTGTTAGTAAGTCGTCATCATGAATATAAAGCACGTATACGTAACACTTATCGAATATGATTTTTGTCGATGTACTTAAACGTAATGGTACTAATTTTTGTTGCTACTCGGCTACAAATGGACATCAGAAATTTGTATGTTTTTATAAAACAAACTTTGTATCACCCATGTCACATGAGACTGTCGTAACATATATACAACAACTCGTCTTATATTGTTTCATAAATAAATATTTCTTTTTAAAATTTGTTAAACTGTTAGAAAAGTATATATTGTGGTCCACAATAAAGTATAAGCTAGCAGTCTAGCACTACTACTATCAAATAATGATTATCAAAACCAAAAACAGTAAAGTATATAATTTTAATCAGAGTTTGTCTGAAAATAAGGATTAAAGGCAAAGTAAAAAACGGTAATTTGAAAAGTACAACCCTTGACTGCCGTACTATATTTCAATGGTAGAAGTCCGTCCCATCCGCATGGAGCATCAACGTCGGGCAAATTACATGTCCACAAATCACTCACATATGCTGAGTTACGATTTCGAACTCTGACCTGTCGGTCACACATGTGAGGTCTAAACAGACAGTAGCACAATTGGTAATTAAAGGCAAAGTATAAGTTTTCAAAGCACTATAGAAGTTACAAGTATCATAAAATAGTACATCTGTAACGACAACGTACAATATATTGTTTCTCATGGTAGACAAAATAGAAATGATAATAAGTAGGTGTGGTTATTAAATAAAAATAAAATTCATGTGAAGTATGATAGGACAACGTGGCTATTGTCGACTCAACGTACTAGAAAACAATGGTCTTTGCCGCACCTATATATAAAGTTTAAAACGCACTCACGCGGTATGAAGAAATATACAGCATACTATACGTATATCGTACATACATGCATCCATTCATTGTACGTTATACATACATACATGTGTGAATCGAGAGACCATCAATCGATCACATGTTATAATAAACACACATTAAGTAGTTATTCCCTTATTTTTTTAGCAAATCGGTAAAGATTTAGTACTAAATTATAAATACTATTTTCCCTTTTAATACGAACTATAGTTAGTTTACACTACCTAAGATTGACGTCGTACACCGTTTGTCTCTGCTACTAGAGTACCACGTTCTGGTCCACAAACATGTCGTTATGCTACAATGAATTCGTGAAGATCATCAAACTTTACTAAAAGGGTTATGAATTACAGTACGGAGTATATAAAGTACGGAGTATATATATACTCCGTATAATTTTCTACTTATAATTCGCATAATAAATGTGATGAGGTTTAGTGGTTCACGTACGGTTAGGTATACATAATTCATTAATTTCAAACTTCGTATAACCATATGTTATATTCTCTACATCGTATTATGATTATCTACATTGTTACTTTTGTTCATCCTAAATAAAGTGTCTAGTTTTGCACACACAAAAATAAAACTACAAAAAAAAAAAAAAATAACTCGCATTTGTTAAATTTAATTTTTAGTTAACTTATCTTAAATGTGCGAGTAATATTAAAATTCATTTAATCTATTTTAAACCCAAAAAGATATGTTGATGGATGTTTAAAGTGGGTCGGATAGCTTATATATTTGACTGAAGTTATCTCATGATAGAACGAATGGAGCAAAGTTTTCGTAGTTACGAGAGTGATTCTGCATGTGACATAATTTGATTTATAATTAATATATATAATATAATCATATATATTTCAATAAATAAGTTAGTTTTGAACAATCCTTTTTGTTTATAAAATAACAGCGATAAAAATGTAAAATTATAATAATATATAATGTATGAATCAATTTTTATTTTTATATTTTGAAATATCAATGTTAATTGTCGGAAATATTTTATTGGATCGATGTCGAGGATCGTTTCACATCGACTGAAATGATCATCGATCAAAGAATTGTTATCTTAAGTTAAACCATGTTTAATTGTTTATGATAACTATCTGAAATTAACTATATCATTTCATTATATTTTATATTTCTTCTCCTCTCAAATATGCGATTATATGTAATTAAGATAGAGTCACATCCACGTTCATAAACGTTTAATTAATACAAGCGATCAACTTAAGCCGAGTGGATTTAATAATGATCGGAGAGAATAATTATCATCTCATCCCCCTCATGATATTTCATTCGAGTTAACTTTGTTAGACGCAACTAGTAAACATAGATGATTTACATGTAAAGGTACAAGTATAAGATTGTTTTTCAATTAATTAGAAATGTGGTGATCGAAAGGGATGATGACTTTGAGAGGACAGTAGGAATAGACGATCTCAACCTTTCATTTCTGTAATTTACGACTCAAATTTATTACTTCATAACTCAATGCCCATCTGAACCGGATTTAAATAGAAATACTAAATTTCATAAATAAATTATGTCATTTATCTTGTTCAAAAGTTATTTATGTAATCTAGTCGATCAAATTTGTCAAAGTCCAATGGGTTACTTTGGTAGGTAAGACTTAAAAGTTAAAACTCGTCTATCTATTAAAGTATAAAATAATAGATGGTCTATTGATTTTGTTGGAGTGACATTTGGTAATATCAAATTTTATTTAAAATTGTAAATTAATTGGATAAGAAAAATATCAAAAGTTAAAGAAACCAAGGTCACGGTGAGGGACAATTGCGTGACTAAGGTGTGCCACCTTGATCGGTTATCACGGTTTTGTAGGCCACCTTTTTAACAATTGTGGTGACCAATTTGACAACTCATTCCTAACAAAACAACAAAACAGATTTATAACCTCACACGTGAATATAAATGTAAATGGATAATTTTATTAGAAATTGGGACAAATGATTAACTTTAACTTTGAGTGATCAACTTAAAGATTAGTTTAGTTAATTATACATACATGTGTGTGTATATATATATATATATATGCGTAATGTCCGCGTTATGTAGCGAAGTTTAGTACTTATATTATAAACAGTGACTCAACGATAGTCATATATTATTTTTGTTATTCAAGTTATCCGTGATTGTGAGTTGATATTAGTAGTTTGCTTGCATGTATATCTCGAGATTCGGTATATAATTAGTAAAAACTGAAACGTGAAAAATACGTGAAAATAATAGGGTTATATTGTAAAATGTGACTTGTATAACTAAATATGAAAATGTTGAGTCTTAACTTTTTAAGAGTTTTTTGAAAATAAAACAATAAGATGTTTTATAATTACTTATAGCTATATCTACTAGAAACTTTAAGTAATCAAAATTTGTTAAACACGTGTAAACGTTTATTTGGATGCAATTTGTTTCAATATGCACAAATCTCTCATTATACCTTTAGAGTCAATTTGCAAAGTAAATTGTCAATTTATCTTGAGATTTTTAATTTAAAATATCATGATATTGTCATCGAAGCAAGAGAAAGAGAAAGACCTCGTGATATTTATATTATCCATTTAGATTATCATCATTAAATATACAAACTCTTATCTGTATTTCATTTGCCATATACGGAGTACCAACTATTTTATTTCTCTTTAACAAAGTATTTTTTATTTTTGTGATTTTAAACTATTGTACTTATTTTGTACTCTACGAGGTAATTAAAAGTTAACTTTTCCATGACCAATTGAAAAGTCACTAAACTATTGATTATGCGGTCAATTTAAAAAAATATAATTTTATAAAATCAAATATTTTTAAAACGTAAAAACTAAAAATATATATACATATGCTACGATATCATTTTATGTTTCAAAAGTCATACATAATTGAAACCACCTTTCGAACCGAATGGATTTTACTTACGTAAAACGGTGTCATTTCATGTATACATTTTTTGTTACGTTTTTTAAATACGGTTGCATGTCATCAAATCGTATTCACAAAATTGACCACATCATCAATAATTTACCGGCTCTCCGGATGGATCATGCGACTAGTGACCCAAACTTATATAAAAGTCAACTTTTAATGTCCCGTAGAACATAAAATACTACAATGGTTCAGAAGGGAAAAAATGAAAAGTAAGTTGTTATTAAAAAAAAACAATCCACGTATTAATAGTATTCAACTAAATATTTTTGTTAGAATGCTTTTAATATTCATCCCATCGCAAATACGATTGCAATTAGGGTTGTGCATATTTCGGGAAGAACCGAGAAAACCCGTGGATCGAGGAGGAAGCGGACTAAAATTGAAATTCCCGAGCATATCTTGTCCGGTCCATATTCCATATTTTGTCAATTTTTCAGAACTCGGTTCGGGCCGTACCATACCCGAAAAAATGGTCCAAACCGAAAATTAATATATACATTCCTTAATTATAGCATATCAATTCCTTATGTGTTGTAAGAAAAACAACATTTCATCAAATTTTTTTGTTACCAATGTATACTAAGATATTTGTTTAACCAACCGTCATATAACACAATTACATAAACCTTAATCAGTTAGCAGTTTATGTTCTTGTGTAAACATCTTCCTTGTTAAGATACTGTGAGTATGGCATGTACGTTAGACTTTCCCTTATGATTAACCTATTGTTGAGTGCGTCGAAAGTGGTTATTGTGACATCCAATGGTTAAGGTTTGATAGTTATGAATTAGGGGTGTACATGGGGCGGTTAGGTGCGGATAGAGACGAAAACCGCCCCCATAACCAAAACTTTGGTTAATCAATATTTTCAACCGTTCGGTTCGGTTAATAAACGGATTGGTTAATTTGGTTAACGCCTATATAGAAAGCGGTTAACTCGGTTAACCGTTTACGATAAAAAAATGGTTTTCAATGGGTTTGTGCCCAATATAAACGGTTTTTAAATATAATTTTATTAATTGCAAATCAATATATAATAGAGTAAATTATACCGATCTTCCCGGTGGTTTTCACGAAATCATACCGATAGTCCTTATCTCTTATAAATTATACCGATCGTCCCTAACTAATTTAAAAGTGAACGGAGGTGGTCCCTCCCACTAACTTTCGTTAAAAAATTTCGTTAATTTTAACATGTGGGGGTAAAAAGGTATTTTTACCCCTTCTTTCTTCTTTCTCAGGCACATTCCCCATCCCTACTTTTCTTTCTGTAACTTCCTCCACCATTTTATCCCTCTCTTACCAAACTCCAATACCATCCCCATTTTTATTTTCGATTTTTACTTTTCCACATCAAAACACAAATATGGAGATACATCTTTATTAAAAATATAGATTAGATTAGATTTCTATAATTAAAAAAAGAAGAAGAAAAAACCTTAAAAATAAATAGTTTCATGGTGGACAAATGATGGAGATATATCAATAGTGGGGGACGACACAGACCACCAGCGACGGCAGAAAGCAGTGATGACCGACAACCAAGATCCGTGACCAACAACGGGTGCTAGCTGTGCCAACGACGACGACAGTAAAGCCAGACAACTGGCGACCGCAACAAAGTCATGACCAAGAACACTGCTAAACACAAACATCGTAACCAGCGACAACCACCGTCATGATCGGATTTGATTGCAATCGTAAAACCCCCAAGATATCAAACTTTGGATCTAGAAACTTTCTGGTGGTTTTCGATTTTTGAATTTCGTTTTCTATTTTCGTTTTCGATTTGAAGGCGTTGAAACTAGTGACCGAAGAATATAAGATGACCGGAGAAACGAAGGTGGAAGGTGGCCGGAGAAATGAGGTGAAGAAGATGATGTGTCTATCTTCTAATATTTTTTTTATATGTGAAATATGTAAATTGTAGGTGCAGGTGGGTGTGGGAGAAATAGAAGATCACGAAAGAGAAAGAAGAAAGTTTTGTGAGGAAGAAGAAGAAATGGCGAAAAATACCATTTTACCCTCACATGTTTCTCACATGTTAAAGTTAACGGAAATTTTTAACGAAAGTTAGTGGGAGGGACCACTGCCGTGCACTTTTAAATTAGTCAGGGACGATCGGTGTAATTTTTAAGAGATAAGGACTATCGGTATAATTTCATGAAAACCACAGGGACGATCGGTATAATTTACTCTATATAATATACACCACATTTATCAAATCTCTAAAGTCTAAAGTATAATGTAATATATTAAAAATTAAAAATATAAACATAAATATAATATTTTTAATTTGAAAAAGTTAGTGCGGGGCTGTGTGGTTAAAATCGAGGCGGTTATCTTCTATTTTCATAACCGAACCACAAACTTTGGTTAATCCAAAAGTGTTAACCAAACCTGCGGCTATATGTTCAGTTTGGTTAATTCGGTTCAGTTTTCACGGTAAATACGATTATGATTTGGTTATTCGGTTTTTTTCTCGGCCCTGTTATGAATCATTTATGGATATGAAATATTGTTATTAATTTTTCTCTTTTAGTCTTTGAAATAATGAATGCAATTTGACAAATCAACGATAGTTCTTTGAATATGTTAATAGTGAGATGATGTTTTATTCAAATCATCAGTTTAGATGATATGTAATGTTATAAATCTAGATCAAGATTTGTAGTTGAACTCAAAGATCTTACACTTTCAACTAGAGATGCACAAAAAAATCGGGTTCAAAACCCAACCCGAAAAACCGACCCGGTCAAACCCGGGTTTGACCCAACCCGGTTCGGGTTTTCTAGTACCCCGCGGGTACAACCCGGTTCCCCTTGTGACCGTTACAACCCGGGTCCAACCCGTTTTTTTTCAACCCGGTTTCAAAAATCGATTAAAAACCGGTTTTTTTTAACATTTTTTTGACCGTTATTGACTGAATTTGACCTTTTTTTCACAATTTATTTACCATTTTGCTATCCCAAGTTTACTATATATACAAACCTTGAGTTTAGGTTCAATCGCAACATTCAAACACTCATACAAACTCAAAACGCTCTCAAAACGTATACAAAATTCCCATTTCTCAAATGGCAACTCAATCTTCTTCCTCTTCCTTCGGTGTTGGTTTTTCAAGTTCACCAATGATTGTTCGAAAATTGGTTAACAAAAGAAATCTGGAGGTGTGGGATTTATACGACAAAGTGTTGTTGTCGGATGGTACGACTAAGGCACATTGTAAACGATGTGGGAAATTCTTAAAAGCCGACTCCAACACAACGTTGAAACATCATAAAGAAAAGTATTGTGTGGGACTCGAAACTAATCCGGAAGCAAGTGGTCAAGCTTCTATGTCACGAGATGGAGCTATATTTGCATACGAAGTGGAACGGTGTCGAGAAGCTTTTGCGGGTTTTGTGATTCAAGAAGCTTTACCGTTCAACCACTTCGACAACCCTCGACTTACTAGGGTGATTCAAAATACTCTTCAACCGCGATATAATCATGTAAGTCGTATTACTTTTAAACGTGATGCCCTTAAATTGTGGAAAGAAGCTAAAAAACAACTAATAATCGGTTTTGAAAACTTAAATACAAGTGTATCATTAACAACTAATGTTTGGTCGGCTCCTCATGGTTTGCCCGGTTCGTACCTTTGTGTTACCGCACATTGAGTTGACCCCGTAACTTGGCAAATGATGAAACGTACCATTGCTCTTGAAGACTTTGAGTATCCTCACACGGGTCAAAACTTGTTTTACATGTTACGATATGCGATTAAAACGTTTAAATTACAAGAAAAGGTTTTTTCAATCTCGTTTGATAACGCGAGTAATAATACACTCGCCATTTCAAAATTAATACTAAAATACGGACCACCTTTGAAGGGCATTTTTTATCATAGTCGATGTGTTGCACACATCATTAACTTGATTGTGCAAACGGGACTAGCGGTTGAAGAAATAGACGCCGTAAAATTGGCGTATAAAACTATGTTATAAGACATATTTCAAAAGGGTAAACTTAGATACAAAGCTTATATGAGATTGTGTAAGGAAACAGATTCTATTTTTTTAACCCAACATGACTGTTTACAAGTTTTTCATGATCAACTTGGTCACAAAGGTCTTGCAACACCATTTCCCATAAAATTTTGGGAGGTTATTAAAAACTAACCGAATTGCTCAAAGTTTTCAAAACCGCGACTACTTTATTATCGGGTGTTTATTATCCCACTAGTCATTTAGTACTTAATCAAATTTGGTTGATGACTTCAAAATTAAACGAATACGAATATGAAGGTGCTTTATTTGAAAAGATGGTGGCTCCCATGAAAGAAAAACTAAAAAAAATATTTTCAAGAAATGCCACCGGTAATTACTTGTTCCCCCGCATTGAACCCGTGTTTGAACATTTCCGGGGTGGAAATGCTTATCGATAACATTTGTCACAATTTGGATTTGAATAAAGAGAACCCAATGTTTTTACATAATACAAAAACGTATTTTAAGAGTTGTTTTCAAGATTTATTTGGCGTATATTTTCAAAAACATAGTTCAACAATAAATGTGCTGGCTAGTTCGGTTTCCGCAACGTTTAGTTCATCTTCTTCCAACAATGCAATGCTTAACTTATATAATAGTTTAAGACAAGAAAACCATAAACGGGCAAGGGGTGATGGTAACCAAACCACTAGCGAATATGGGAGATATGCCGCAACGGATTTTTTGTCCACTATTCTACCCAATGAGTTCGAACAATTTGATATTTTGGCTTGGTGGAAAGAGAGGGAATCTCAATTTCCCGTTTTAACCATCATGACCCGAGATTTACTAACCGTCCAAGCTTCTATGGTAGCTTCAGAATCCGCATTTTCTCTTAGTGGCAGGGTATTATCTATACGAAGAACAAGACTCACATCGGCCTCCTTAGAGATGTGTATTTGTTTGAAGGATCACTTAGACGCCGCTGAACGAATACAAAATGTTTCAAGTCTTGAAGGTGAAATGGAATACGAAGGAGATATACACAATGTCGAGGTGGAAGAGGGTATGGTAATATTACTTTCCGACGAATAAATTGCTCTCGATCAAGCTTCGCGCGAGGATACCTCTGAAGAAGATTTCGACTTTTGAAGAATTGAAGATTAATATAAGTTGAAGATTATGAAGGCTTATGAAAATTATAAAGACTTATATTCAAGAAGATTATGAAGAATTATGAAAACTTTTTGGATTCAATAATATTTTTAAGAAGACTTAGAAGACCTTTGTTTAAGTTATTGATCAATTATGTTTCCATTACTAATGTTTTATGAATTCAATGAAATTTTTTTGGCCCAAACGTTGTTTTTCCTAAAACGGTTAACGCTCGAAAAAAATTGAATTATATAGAGTTTGTGGATTCAATAATATTTTTATGAAGATTTAGAAACCTTTTGGTTAAGTTATTGATCAATTATGTTTCCATTACTAATGTTTTATGAATTCAATGAAAAAAATTTGGTCAAAACGTTGTTTTTCTCTAAAACGCTTAACGCTCGAAAAGAATTGAATTATATAGAGTTTTTGGATTCAATAATATTTTTAAGAAGATTTAGAAGCCTTTTGGTTAAGTTATTGTTAAGTTATGTTTTCATTCCTAATGTACTACCATTCAATTGAAAAAAATTGAAAAATACGTTATTTTTTCCTAAAACGCTCAACGCTCGAAAAAAACGCGATTTTATAGAAAAACCGGGTTGGAACCGGGTTTTCAACTCGAACCGGTTTCC
Organism: Gnaphalium uliginosum; assembly: GCA_963930675.1. Classification (NCBI taxonomy): domain Eukaryota; kingdom Viridiplantae; phylum Streptophyta; class Magnoliopsida; order Asterales; family Asteraceae; genus Gnaphalium; species Gnaphalium uliginosum. Next base: position 10,929,560 of record OZ005684.1, on the reverse strand, counting down.
AACCGGTTTGTATCGGGTTGGGTTTTTCCTCTTCAAATCGGGTCGGGTTCAGGTCAAAAACCGGTTTTCGTTCGTTGACTAAAACCCGGTTCAGGTTTTCGGGTCGGGTCGGGTCGGATCCAACCCGGTTTTTGTTCACCTCTACTTTCAACTACAATAAAAACTTATGCATGAATCTCTAATTAATGACATCAAAATTGTGTAAAGCCAACAAAAGAACCATGTTAAAATAACAATAATTTCAGTTTGGTTCTTTTGAGAGAACCGATTAGACATGTATCAGAACCGATCTGAACCAACCTGATGATGTATGGTCTAGTCCTCAGTCTGCAAACGTGGTGCAAATTGGTCTCGGTTCGGTCTGGTCTCGAGTCGGTTTGATCTGGTTTTGGACCATGCACATGCTTAGTGACAATTTAATCCTCGTTTGAATTAATTATGTACGACGTCACAATAATTATTTTTAAAACGCACAACTCAACATCTTTTAATAACCGTATGACTTTCTTATTTTTTATGATTGTTTATGGTGTAAATCACGGGGTTATGTAGACACTGATGAATTTAATTTGATTTTCAAATAACGGTGAAAGTAAATTACATAGTCAGTCCCTCTAGTTGTCCATACATTATACTTTCAGTTTTTGGGTCGGATAATGTGCAGATATAGTCCATTGACCCCGATTTTGTTTCACTGGGAGTCCCTCGCCTCAAGGAGTGTTAATTTTGTCCGTTATCTCATGTCGCGTCCGTTATCTCATGGATTGTCGGTGAAACAAATTTACCCTCGTGTGCGACACGTAACCCGAGATAATAGATAAAACTAACACTCGTTAAGGATAGGGACTGACGGTGAAATAAAAATCCGAGTCAAAGGACTGTAGTCGCACAAATACTCAATCCGGAAACCAAGAGTACAATATATGGACAATCATAACTAGCAAAGTAATTTATCGTGAAAGTCGACAGAAATTTAATTAGACAAAGCTTGGCCGGTGGTTCAATCGTTCATATAAAAAAATAAAAAATTGTGGTCATCAAAAAATAAAGGAAAATGAGGTGGTCCGTCAAATTGATCAAAATGATATTATTTTATATACCCAACAGTCAAACCTTGTTTTATGTTTATTACTCAACTGATGTAACGGCATGTTGAAAACGAGTGTTAGATTACGTCATTCGTATTATTTAGAAAAATATGGCAAATTTTGATAATGTACCTTGTGAATTAATAAGTATTTATAGTGTTTATTAAAAAAAAGAAAAAGAAAAAAAGAAATATACAGATCACCTACGAATTGAAAAGGCCGAATACTTCTGGGCCCGTACCAAGGATTTAGTAGCCCAAAAGTTTATGATTTACGAATCCAATTGATCGAATAAGTAAATGTCAAAAATGTTCCTTTTTGGGTCCATATCACGGATCCAGTAGCCCAATAATTTGTTTCCTAGAATACGTAATAATATTCGAGCTTATCCTAAATTAATTTATGAGATCCAAAATCTATACTAACACGGTCATGATAAATCTATCAAATTTTTTGATAAATCTACCATAATTGTGCATTATTAATTTGTACAGTACAAATTTTGAATGCATAAATGTAGTGAATTTATCAAAAAATTTTGTGAAAATATCACCACCGATACTAGTACCCGTGTTTATCTTAAATTATGAAACGTGCTTCAGCCCAATCATTCTCGACACTCGATTACGAAGGTTAATCGAGTTATTTGGCTGAACTTGAGTTGAGTTCATCCTATAATTATCAAGATAAATTGCAATTTTGTTAACTTCGGTCTAACTTAATTATAACGCTATCAGTTTAAGTCCTATAATAATGTATAGTTGTACAAAACTAGAAACGACTTCTTTATGTATTAAGGTTTTTGTTTAACTAAAACCATTAATTAAAAACCTTGTTTGATGACATTTTAGTTGATAATTGACGATTAATTACCACATTGTGAATCACCTTCTTTCTGTGATCTTAGCTGCTTGCTACTTATTCTTATTTGTTATTTCAATTTTTTTGCATACCTATGATTCATCATCAAGGGTCAGAAAATGAAGTTCGAAATACTTTCTATATCCGTCGAGTTCTATCTTAACATCTCATTATTACTCGAGTCTTTTAAACTTTCTAGTCTTTTACACAAGAGCAATGATATATAAATCTGATTAGATAGACATAAAAATGTCTAATTCACTGATTTATTGACATTTTGTATCTCCAAATTTAATATGTTGAATTTGTTATGTGTCATGCTCATAAAATTATGTCAAATTTTATATCTATTACCCAAATTTATGCTGACAGAATTATGTCATTTTTCTTTAAACATATAATCCATATCTAATGTTTCATTATGAATACCCAATAATTACCCTTCGGATCTAATATGTTCATGTATGTAAATAGAGGTGTTCAAATAGATGGATCGGTTCAAATTCGATCAATATAAGTAAATCTGATTGGATTATAGTTTTAAAAATATTAATTTCATCCGTTCAAATTAATTCAAAATCCGAACCAATTCGTCCAAATTACTAGTATTTGGTTTTTTATCATCCACACACAAATATATATATTATATATATATATATTGATAATAAGTAATAGACATAATTGTTAACTCGTGACTCGAATCGTGACTATTTTGCAATCAATATTTATATGTATATGTATATGTATATTATTGTTTAAAAATTTTGTTTTAATAGAAGTAAAACATGGTGAGAATCGATTGTTAAGTCGTTGACCGACAACCAACATAAATGCTTAATTTATAACAGAGTATAGTCATTTTCTTTTCTATTATGTCCTTTAATTTTTTGTATTACATTACAAATAAAGTTTATTCGACTTTATGACTCGTAAGAGTCGCACAAGACTCGGAATAGTCAATAAAGGACTCGTAATAGTCAAAGTCATTTAAGAGTCGGATTCAAGTCGCGACGTTTTTTGAATTTTTGACTCGACTCGTGACTCGTAAGAGTTTAACAACTATGATAATAAATTATAATAAAAATATACAACATAGATTATAATTATTTTATTTGTACATCTTTAACTCGTCATGATTTTCACAAATATAGTATTTTGTGCAATTATATATCACATTTACACAAATAATTATACCGTATTCGATTTTTTGGATAATCCGCTTTGAAATTTAGTAACAAAAACCAATTCGTGATTCGAAATAATAATTTCGAATCTAGTCCGAATCAATATAAAAATCCGATTATTTATACTATACGCACTAATCCAAATTATCCAAATAGATAATTTGATTTCACTCGAACATTGAACAAGCCGGTAACAATGACAAATTTTTTTTTCTTTTTATTTTTTTTATTCTTTTTACAACTTACGTCTGGAATTAAATTAAAAAGAAAAAAAGTAGCAGCAGCTTGATAAAAAAGGTGAGTTTTGTAATGGTGAAGGACGAAAGAGGGTTTTACCGTTTCTGATGTTAAATCTTTGTATCAATATCTTGTTCATTTGACTTCCTGAATCACTTCTTTACACACAGATCTAATTTCAATATCATTCGTAAAATTAGCAAATTAAAATGACTAATATTTCTGTTAATCATCTTCTACTGATTTCATTTCTGTTCATATTTGTATCCCAATCATATAGCTCAGCAATCGTCAATCCATCTAAAGTCAAACAAGTCTCATGGAAACCTAGGTCAACTTCTGTTTAATTCACTTCTGTTTTAAACCTATTTGTAATTTTGTATGCAATTGAGCTTATAGTTTCATTTCATGACTTGATTTTGCAGAGCTTTTGTGTATGAAGGTTTTCTTACGGAAGAAGAATGTGATCACTTGATTTCTCTTGTAAGTCATCATCAATTTAATTTAATTTGTATATAACTAGTTTGTTATGTATGTGCGTGTATATGTATGTGTGTGTAATGAGGTGAAATCAAGGTTGATCAAGCATTACATGACATTTTTACACCTTAATTTCTGTTGTTGCAATCCCTAGGTTATGAGATGCTTAGAGTATAAATGGTTTTGATTGTTTAGAATTGGTAGAAGGGCTTATAAGGGAGTGATTGATTGTATTAGGGCTTATATTGGGGAATGTCATGTAACAGGCTAAATCTGAGCTGAAGAGATCTGCGGTTGCGGATAATGTTTCTGGTAAAAGTAAGCTTAGTGAGGTTCGAACAAGTTCTGGGATGTTTATCTCGAAAAATAAGGTACTTCGGTTACTCTTTTATGCGTTTAGCGCTTGTTGATTCTTACTTGAAATCATTGAGATGTCAGTGAACATAGTAATAGCCATTAGCTTTTTGTTTTTGCCAATGTAGAACATAACTAGCCACCAACATGATAATATTTTATTTGGATTCTTCTCTCTTGCATTGCTGTTCATCATTGACCTTTATTCATCCAGAAAAGAAAATAAGGTGCAGGGTAACTTCCAAAAGCACTCCTTATTTACATAGGCATATAGACTTATGTATATCCAAAGACAGGAAGACGGCTAAAATTGGAATAAGATAAACGAGTCCATAAGATGATATGCAGGTCAAAAGTTGATCGCTTGCATCAAGTTCACATTAATGGGTTATATGCATATACTCATATTCTTGTGAATAATACGTTGGAAAAAGATCTTATCTTTTAAGCATAGGGACAGATTGTGAAACTGATCATCTATGCTGTGACCTTTAAGTAAAAATTCCCAGCATCTAATTTTGTGCATCTATTCATATCCTCTTTCCTAAATTTCCACTTTTTCCTTTTTGTCCTTTATACTACTGCACTTGGTATCTTCCAAAGATGATGCTCAAGGCTATCTCAATATCTCATTGGTTTGCTTCTGGTTGTATAAATGCTTTTCATGTTTCTCCTTTTTATACAACATTTATATCCGTTTGCACATAACACAGGATCCAATTGTTGCTGGCATAGAAGATAAAATTGCAACTTGGACCTTCCTACCAAAAGGTATGTTTCATCATGATTTATGGATGATGCTTGAAGCGAACTCTTATCTATTGCTAATATTTATTATAATATGATCTGGGTTGATGGATTTACTTTTTCTAACCTTTTTGTTCAGTTGGTTAAATTAAGTCTTACAACTTACAAGGTAGTTATTAGTGCTCTGGCATAGATACTTGCAATGGTGATCCCCATATTTATATGTGTGTTCCATGCATATACATAATTCTGAAATGATTCGGTCATGAACCTCCTAAAAATAGCTTATGAACTTCTTCTGCAACATCTTATAGCTTCTTTATTTCCCATTTGGTCAAATTTGAATGTACAATGTCAATGATCATGTATTTTTTCAGAAAATGGAGAGGATATGCAAGTCTTGAGATATGAACCTGGCCAAAAGTATGACCCGCACTTTGATTACTTCACTGACCCTGTTAATGTTGCACATGGCGGACACCGCATAGCCACTGTTCTGATGTATCTCAGTGATGTTGGAAAAGGTGGTGAGACGGTTTTCCCATCAGCAGAGGTTAGTCGGAATTTCTTTTGTCACTTTTCATGGTAGAAATTTTTTCTCGAGTTTATCTCATAAACTTGAAATTTTGATAGGAACCTTCCCGTCATAAAACATCAAAACCAGTTGATTTATCTGAATGTGCACAGAAAGGAATTGCAGGTGAATCATAGATACAAAACTAATGGTGCCACAATCAACCCCTTTACTTATGAATGAGTCAGATTGGTTTATGTGTTATCTCAGACGGATCATATTTTTAGCTAAAAAGGAAGCAAGTTGTTTGGGTCAAAAGTTGCTCAAAGTGTTTTTTGTAACTTTTTTATATTTTATTTTTAAATGTGAAGTATTTTTGGGCTTTTTAACATATTTAATGCTTTAATTATTATTTTATCTTAGAAAATGGACTCTAAAGAGTTTGCGGGTCAACTTAACCTGGTCTGTCTCGAACTGTACTGAAAATTTAAGCATTTTAATCCAAAACCATTTGAGCTGCTACCCACTTAATTTGCCACCTTTACACAAAATGTGATATTGCTTCCTTTATCTCGTCGATTGAATTAATTCACGGTCATCTAACCTACTTCTGCAAAAAACAAAACAGTGAAACCAAAAAAAGGAGATGCTCTACTTTTCTTCAGCTTGTACCCAACAGCTATCCCAGATGCAACCAGCCTCCATGGTGGTTGCCCTGTACTTGAAGGGGAGAAATGGTCAGCAACCAAGTGGATTCATGTCGACTCATTCGACAAGATTATAGATAATGGTGGGAGTTGCAAAGACATGAATGAAAACTGTGAGAGATGGGCAGCTTTGGGAGAATGCACCAAGAACAAAGAGTATATGGTAGGAACTCCTGAACTCCCTGGTTATTGTCGCCGGAGCTGCAAGCTGTGTTAACCTTATATTATTTTCCCACTATATGTAACTTTTATCTTGTATTATTTCTTTTGATTTATTCATATATATCTTATATTACTTTGTTATGTTTTAACACCGGCTATAACGACGATTCTGTACTTCTATGACTAAAAAGATGCATATAGAAGAGGTCTCATGTTCCTGTATTAGCTCTTTAATAGTTCTATCCAGTGGTGTGAGAAGTCATGTGAAGTAGTTGGCTTAACAAAGTATAGAATAACTTGTTTTTATATACATTTGTTGTATAACTTGTTTTTATATACATTTGTTGTAAAATGGTTTAGCAATAGCAAATGCATTTTAAACCACTTTTGACCATTTTCCAATATTTTTATTTTACTTTATCCATAATTCCATATAGCTATTTAACTTATTATATAGTGCCAATCAAGAACCATGTCATCCACTCAATATGAAAGCTCATTGGTGGCACCCTGCCCATATTTTTCTCTTCACCACCCGCTCCTCTTGCTCTAATTTATATAGCAAACAAATAAACTTATGGTTATAAACATTTATAGTCATATAGATACAGTTTTCATAAAATTGTTTCTCTTAGAACTTAGTTTTCTTTTCTTTTTCTCCATACCCACCTCCTTTTCGCAAGAAAGCTGATGGGTACGGAGGTGTTGCACCCACATGACCGCTTCATCATCAATGTTGCTCCGGTGATTGTTCGAAAAAATGGAAACTCATATCGTAACAACGGTTACCAGAAAATGGGTTCAGCATCAAGAAGAGGACGAGAGTTGAAGCCGAATGGTGATGATTCATACGCAGGATCGGCCTACTTTCATTCTCCCTCACCGAGGTCTCTACCTCTCCCTTCTTTCTCCAATAAAAAAGAAGACTCCATGGTAGAAGATCATGACGGTTTTGATGATTCCGCCACCAAACATATATGTCGCCTGCTTCGACTTGGGTGAATGTGTGCCATGGAAGAAAGGATGGATTAATGAAGGTGGTGTGTAATGTGTATGCATATATACATGTATGTATGTATATAGAGACATAGATGATCATTTGGATATTAGTATTTATGGATAGAATACATGATTAATATTGTTGGATAATCAATATATGTTTGTTGTTTTTATGTTTATGCGCAAAAAGAATAGGTGAGAGTTTTGTGTTTTCTAATTTTGATTACAAGTTTTGTAAAAAAAATTAATAACATATTTATTTTTGGTACTTATATCAATTGTACACTATATATATATATATATATATATATATATATATATATATATATATATATATATATATTTGGTAGTTTTAACTAACATCATAGGCCAATTCTATATCGACAATGAACATGAGAAACACTGGGTTTATAAGTACTTTTGGCGCGTCGTCAAGAAAAAGTTCCCGTGAGGCAAAGTGGACAATATTGTGTTATGCATGCTACGTACTAATTCAGATAAATAACCAGTTTCAAGCTATAACAACCAGTTCTTGAATAATTGGTTCTAATGGTTTCAATCCTATACAAGAAAAATTAAATATTCAAGACCAAGCGGTTTAGATATATAGTTCCCTAGTCGGGTACAATCCTTTAGAATAGTTTGTAACCAAGTTTGGATATGATTGATTTTACGTTAGATCATGAGTTATGTATATGTACATACATCCAACTTTCGTGCTAATCTGACAAAATTCTGTTTAAAAATCTTTGTTCGCCGTGCCTTATGTTGACCACCCTCCTTGATTTTCACTAGATCGACCTTAACGATATGGTGATCTGATGTGCCTTTTGAGGATACTACCGAGTAAGATCCTGGCACAAACTGATATGCCAATCCCTTCGACGACATTATATAATCCACTCGTGTACCATACTTGCACGTTCCTTGTACACCTGATACAAAAATCATTCAACAATCAAACCTTGTGTAACGAACTTGCTATAAAACTAAATCTTGTAAAATTCTTACTTTGCCCTTTACTGATAATTACAGCAGGCTCACAATCGCCTGCAAAATGTTTGGCATCAATATACTTGTTTTCGTGTAGAAATCTCATCACGTCTGTTCTTGGTGTCGGTTTTCCCAACTCTTCATAATACTATAACAACGTCGAAATAATTAGTTTGTATTGAAGTGAGTTTTGAAAGTGATTATGTGAAATTTTGTGGAATTAAGAGTTAATAGACAAATATGTTACTGTACTTTGTCAAAATGTTCAAGTAGGTTACTGTACTATTAATTCAAAAGTTAAGTAAAATGATTTTAGTGTTAATATTTATAAGTTAAGTAACCTACATATTATGTTTTATTAAGTTTAGTAATTCAATCGAATAAATTATTAGTCCAGTAACTTAGTTGAACATTTTCACAAAATAGAGTAACCTATTTGTCTATTAACCCTGGAATTAATGATGTTGTTTTTTTACCTTGACGATGTTAGTCCATCTATTGAACGAGTAGTCTGATCCACTAAGCGAATTGATGCCACCGGCCAAAACATGGGGCTGATCGCTTGATTTGATGATAGCATTGATTTGTTTCATCCTCCAGTTTTCATCTAGGTGATCAAGTTGTGTGCAGTAAAAGTTTAGTTCACCTGTTCGCGGGACATCAATCGTGGCCTTAAGTACATTCCTGGACATATTTGTCAACGGTAAATAATAATCTAAAGAATGAGTGAATCACAAAATTAAGGAATCGTATTTGATCCTTTTTCAGGGTTAAACAACTATCACCATTAACCTAAAATTGACAATTGTGAGGCATTTACCCAAAAACTGGTTGATTCAAGTTATATTTTAGCTCTAATGAATCACAGGATTGCAGTAAACTATGAAAACTCGATTCTAAAAGGAGTGAGATGAGAGTAACCCAATTTATAAGTTTACACTCTCTCAAGTCGTCTATTAGTAAACGCTACGTTAGTAATTTAAAAATGTGGATTTTCAAATCATATTTGATACATTAATTATTTATAAATTCGGGATCAAAGAATATAAATGTTTGTATGATAAACCCAACCCAACCCAACCCCACAATTTTGACCCATAAAATATTGCTCATGTTGGCAAATCGTCTATTTTACCACCTCTATGAAATACAGTTACTTTTTGCAACTCTGGTTGTATAATTATATTAAAATATAGAAAGATGGGAGTCTTACCTAAAATCGTGTTCGTCGTATACTTTTTGAACTTTCGACCTCTTTATAGGCCATTTCGACAAAATGGCGTTCCCGTACTCGGGAGCCCAACTTTCCGCAAACGCGTAATTCATCCCAAGAGCAAAAGCCAAATCCGACAATGGTTTCATTCCGTTCTCTTCTTCCGCCTTCACATCCTGCAAAGCCAATACATCGGCGTCAACTTCTCTAAGCACATCAAAAATGCTTCTACTCCCGTCCTCCATCCACCCGATCAACGGGAAGCAAATCGGGCTTCTCAGGACCCGATTCTGAGCCATGGATATCTCATTTTCCGGAAGATTTATCGACACTTTTTTAGCAAAATTATCATTCCCAGTTGAGCCCGAATGCAAAGGAGAATTCTTTAAAATACTCCTCAATTCACCATTTTCGTGCCCACAAACACCATCCACCCAATGTCCATCAGATTTAGCAACCGCAGGTGCAAGAGAGAACATTGCAACATTAAAAGAAGCAACCCGAATACGATCAGGTGCAGTTTGACCGATCTTTTGACCACGAACTATGAATGAATTTTTCTTCCTGAATCTTTTGATCATGACTTTTTGTGTTCGTATCCTCCATGCGAACACTCGAAGTTTGATCTTTGACCAAATTCGACCAACTCTTTTACCAAATTTTTGCAACATTTTTATTTCAAAATTGGCTAGTACAAATGTGTTCTAAGATCATAATCATAATATAATATATATGGATTAGGATTATAGCAGTTAGGTACGTAGCAGAACAGTCTGAATGTTCACAAGGTGTTGAATATAAATGGAAGTAGTCACAAGGTGGTTGAAATTAGTAGACAAAAAAAGAAAGATAATATCTTCAACTGCTCCATGATTTTAAAAAGGTTTATTTGACAAAGTGACACAGATTGTTGAAATTATGTTTTGATGACACCATAAAACAACAACTCCTACCAATTAATGAGACTTTGACTTTTTAGGAAGTCAGAGTTTTTTATTACTACATGACATCAATCAAGTGTGCACGATTGTATGTAAACGGTTGGTATTCTCAGAATCCGTCTTCCTGTACCATATAATGACATTTACCATTGGATAACTTTTTAATCAGATTAGATGTTGAAAATTTGATAAATAAAGTAAAATTTTAGTATACGGTAGAACATCTATAATTTAATACTCGATAAATTAATAACTTCGATAAAATTAATAATTTGTCCGGTCCCAACTTGGGACCAGTACAAAATTGGACCCCAATCGATGAAATAATAAAATAATAATTTTTTTGAAATCCCAATGTAAATATATTGGTCCCATCGAAACTATAAATTAATAATTACTAAAATATTCTAAAATTCTAGGATTGTCTAGTAAAAAATGAATCTATAGTCACTTGTTTTTTTGTGAACTTCAAATCTATATTGAGTTCATCTTTAAATCTCATCATTGCACTTAAGAGTTGAGACTTGTATTCTCGTATTGCAACAAAAAGTTGTGAAGAGTTGTTGCCGCTTGCAATGCTTCTTTCCGAGTGACCGGTTCTAAAGGTACTGAATCATCATCAACTTCATCATCAACCGGATTTTGAACGGTATCCACCATAATTTCTTCAATGCTTTGAACATCGTAACATTCATTATTTTCACCTGGATAATCCAACAACTCATTCACATCCATTTTGTGTTGATAATGCATTCCCGTAATCAAGTTCTCAAGCTCACGAATGTCTTCTCCAGAATTTACATCGTTTAAATCATTTGAGCCGGTTGGATTAGCCGAACGAATTTTACAGTGTCGAAAGCAATTTGCTATGGACTTTTGTTTCACATTTCTCCAGGCCGAGACGGTCAAGTTGATGGCATCTAAAACATTAATCTTTTCTGGGGAAGAATGTCCAACTCATAACCTTCCAAAATCTTACGATAAAACCTTTTACGGTAGTACATTTTAAAGGCTCTAATTATCCCAGCATCACATGGTTAAATTTTTGAAGTCATGTTTGGCGGTAGAAAAAACAACTCGATGTTTTGCAACCCTTGAATATTATTTGAATGGGCTGGACAATTATCCACTACCAAGAGAATTTTACGACCGTGCATTTGATTATCTAGCCAACGAACATATTCTTCGAAAAGCAACCCAGTCATCCATGCTCTTTTGTTGGCACGGTATTCACAATCTAGTCTATTCATGTTGACATTCTTAAAACAACGTGGCTTTGCATACTTACCACCATAGAGGAATTTTTTCCAAGCCATCCTCATTGCAACAGATAACAATTGTAAGTCTTTTGTAACACCCCCAAATTTGAGGTATTATTTTATTAGATATAAAACACTTATTATAAATTGTATAAAGTATTAATAATGATAAAGTATTTAAAGTTGTTTTAAATAATTATAAGTTGAAAGTTGTAGTTAAGTGTTGTATGATAAAATAATAAAACTTAAGGAGTTAAAATTATAGATGTCTAATTATACGGGGACCAAATTATAAAACTCTTTATATACATACATACACATCGATACATACATACATACATTGAAATTTCCTGTAACTTCTAGAGTGAAATAGAGCGTACGGGAGAAAGAAGGAAAAGAAGAAAATTGATTGAAAGCCATCAAATTGAAAATCAAATAATCTAATTCAATCCTAAATCATCATCTCTAGCATAAGGTATGTATGAATTCTTGTTATTTTGCCCTAGAAATTAGTTTACGGGGGTTTTAAGTTCAAGTAACGTGTAAAATGAAATTAAGATAGATAATGTTTGATTGAGGTTAACTAAACTTAAAAAGTATTGTTACTAACCTCAATTCATATTAAAAGTTGATAAATTGATTGTGCTCATTAGTGATTATGGTGGGTTTTGTTCAAATGTTTGTAAGTTGTTGATTTTTCACCCTAATTACTAGTTAGTGAGGTTGTTAGGATGCTATTAGTAGTAATTAAAGTATTAGATAAAGTAGTTAAACACTTGAGTTGATTATGATTATGAAAGGTGAGAATTTTCTTAGTTTGACTAAAAGTCAAACCTGGTCAACCCAAAGGAATGATGGGTTAATGATGATGATTAGTTGATTTTAATGATTGTTAGATGCTAAATATGTTGCTATATTGTTGTGTTATGTGATAGGTGGTTAAAAGACGTTGCATTCACTATTGATTGATAAATCACTTATTACCCAAAACATCAAGGTGAGTAATATGGGGGTTAATTGGGTAATGGGTCATGTGAATTCCAGATTACATACGTGCAAGAGGTTTCACATGATCAAGTGGAGTTATTTATTTGATATCTATACTTGATTGTTATTGTTGTTGATGCATTGTAGAGATTAGCTAACTTATGTTAGCCTAAGTTGGTATCAATTGTGCAAGTTGTTGTAAGTTGTAAGTTGATAGCGGATCCGCCTAAGTGGTTTAAAATCTCTACATTGCTCAAGTTGTTAATGATTGATTACTTGTTGCTTGATGCCCTTTTTAATTGCCTATATGCTCACTAAGTTAAATGCTTAATCTTTAAGTTGTTGTTAATGTAGGTGCAAGTGGGGCAAAAGACCAAGGTGGTCACAGGAAGGGCAAGACAATTGCAAAGGATTAGCGTGGATTGTGACTTGCTAAATGTAGGTTTGGCAAGTTTACTTTTCTTTTGAATTATCGTTATGATTGCCATTTATGTAAATCGCCCACGTTGAGGTCTTTTGATGAAAATATGTAGTTGGTTATGATGTCGGGTTGTCATGGTTAATAGTGAGAAGTCAAATCTCTAGTTGGTAATGGAATTGAAAGTAACTTTGGTATGTAGAATGTCGAATGAATGATCATGTAGAGTTTGGGTTAATTTTGAATAGTTGACTATCAAATGGGTCGTTTTGTATATTCCCAATCGGGTCATTTTACTAAACTAGCCTAATGATGTTTTGGACGATTTTGGAATGTGTTACTGTGTTAAAATGTGTTGGTATGAGTTTATGAAAGTGTTCAATAGATCATGTAGGAACTTGTTGCAAGAAATTGATTGCACAAGTGTCCAAGTGGTCACATTTTGATCAAAGTTTCAAAACCCTCGTTATTATGAAATTGGGAAAAGTGCCAAAAGGGAAACCTTTGTTATGTTATATTAAATACGCCTGCAAAATTTCAAGTCTTGATTGTAAACGAGTCAAAAGATATGAGCGTTTGAATTTGAGTCCAAAAACTGAGTTTCCTTCACTTTTCAGAAATTCAGCACAGTACGCGATCGCGTACCCTTACCAGGATCGTGTACGTTGTGCTAAAATCAGATCAGAAGGTTTCTACGTTGTTGGTACGCGATCGCGTATCCTTACCGGGATCGCGTACTAATTTAGTACGCGACCGTGTACCATCACCAGGATTGCGTACACTAAAAGACGGAAAAAAAATTTGGGCGTTTCATCTTTCCTTGTCCTGTTTCCTACCTTCAAGTTGTTTTGTAGCAAGTGAATGGTTAGCTTGTAACCTGTAAAACAAACCAATTTCATCCATATTAAAAACATCTTTCATTGGAAATTGATTAAATTTTTCCGTTATAGACTCCAGTTTATTCTCCATGTCATGTGTGTCGACTGAGCCACTTTCTCCGAATCGGCGATACGATTTGATACCATGCCTTAACTTGAATTTCTCAAGCCAACCCTGTGATAGTTTATGCTAAGAAGAATCCTGTGGATACAAAAGCTTCAACGTCTCAACCGCCTTCTCTATGATTAACTCTCCTGTTATATTCACATGCTCTTGATGTTGGAGAAACCATTCATAAACAACTTTCTCCATGTCCGGATACTTGGCTGCTTTGTGACGCTTGAAAGATCCATCTTTGTCAAAGTTAGCCGATAGGAACTCCGATGATCTCTTAAGAGTGTTTGATATTGTTCCTTGACTAACTTTCAAATCGAAAGTTTTGTCAACCCACTGCACCAAATCTTGTTGAGTGCATCCTTGGTGATCTCTCTTATACTCGCATAATAGTTTTCATTGTTGATTGGTCATCGTTGATTTTTTAACATCTTTTAGTTTAGAAGCCATAGTTGATGTGATTTTAAAATTTATCATTAGACATTTTATAGTGATCAATCTAGATTTATGTACATTGAACTAGACAAGTTCATTAATGTGTGAATGTACATGGGAATTTTGAAGGTCCTTGTTTCTGTTTTATTCAAATAGGTAAAGTGAATGGACATGGAAATTTTGAAGGTCGATGCATTAATTTGAGAGTTGCTCACGAATATAAGCCAACTCTTTAAATTAATACTTTATTAATTTATCGATATAATAATATCTCGCTAAATTAATAAAATATTCCGGTCCCAACATTATTAATTTATAGAGGTTCTACTGTAGTTTGATATATTTCAAAAACTCGATAAAAACGAAAAACCGTGCAATTAATTAAGTTTTTAGGTGATGGATTTCAATTTTACCCTTCCCCAAATCACACAACTTTAACTATCAATCAATACATTCTTGTGATGAGTCTCATTAGGGGCAGAAAGAAAATCTGGTATACACCGTAAAAATTTAAACAAGGTAAAGTTCTCACGCTGTAAAAGTTCAAACACAGTAAAGTTCTCCATGAAAGGAAACTGTTGTGACCTCACTATCCAACTAATCCTGCTAAAAGCATCAAACTAATCCACTAAATAAAGCTAGGTAAATATCAAGGCCATTAAATTCAAATCACCTTTACGCCTCTTAAAAGGGATATGGACACTAGCAAGAAACAAAGAGAAAGAGTTGAAACAAAGCCATGTGAATTTTGCCTTATTTTCTTCTTAGCTTCATAGCTTTACATCAGAAAACAATCACGGTTTATGTACTACGTATATGTATTTCAGGGTTCTGTGCATAAATAAAGAATTACGTACTAATCTGCTTTGCGTACGTGTAGCCAGTGTTGGATCATTTTGCAAGTAAATTCTTGTATACCACGAAGATGTGATTGGTTATTCGTCTAAAGGGTGTTCTTCTTGCCATTACAAGAATGAAAGAAAATGACGATTATTTATATACATCAATGCATGGGAAATTTGGCATACATAAACCGTCCTCCTTATGTAGCTTGAACAGCGACTTGCGCAGCTGCCAGCCTTGCAATAGGGACCCTGCAACAGTGATACAAAAAAAACCATAAACAATTTGTACAAACCAACACTATATAACATCTCAAACCAAGCCCAAACCCAAACCCATAAGTGACCCTCAAATCAACATAAAACATGGCAAACGTTATTAATAGGCTAATAGCCCCCAACTTCAAAACATGCTAAAATTCTTTATCCATGAAAGGTGAGTTGTAAGAAACTTATCACTCGAGTCGCATGTGCTGTTAGTTGTTACACATGTGCTTGCGCAAATACATACCTAAATGGAGAGCAAGAGACATAATCTAGTCCAGCTCCGTCAAAAAATGCAACAGAAGAAGGTTCTCCTCCATGCTCTCCACATATGCCGACCTGCGTATTCATCATTAGTACTTGGTCCATCGAGAAACCTAACTTTTAATCACAACTTTCCATTTCATCCAAATTGTGGGTTAACGGGTCGATCTGGGTTGTAATTTGACTTTGACGAGTCAAATGTATAAAACCTTTGAAACTGTTTTATAGCAGATTATTATTCTAATAATACTTTATTTATCAATATTTAAACATTACTACTTGTAAGATTCAGGAAAAGAAAGACCAAAAAGTGTTTGCTCATCGACCCAACCAGACCCGACCCATTCGTTTTTGTTTGATTTTTTCTGAGAAATATCATGCTCACCTTTAAGTTTGGATTCGCTGCACGACCCTTCTCCGTGGCCATCTTGATTAATTGACCCACACCCTTTTGATCAAGAACCTACGAACAACCCATATATTAGTTGTCTCAATAAACTTTAGCCATATATATATCTGTCAATATACTAAAATTTGTATTGCTGACCTCAAAGGGATCGTGTTGTAGAATGCCTTGCGAAAGATAAACCGGGAGAAACTTGCCAACATCATCTCTACTATACCCGAATGTCATTTGGGTGAGATCATTGGTTCCAAAGGAAAAGAACTCGGCTTCTTTTGCAATCTGCAAGAACCAAATTTGAGAGACTACGAAAAGTGAAAATGGTGACAGATTACACATCATACCTCGTCAGCAATTAAAGCAGCCCGAGGAATCTCAATCATGGTTCCAACTTTATATTCCAATGACAACCCCATCTCAGCAAAAACTTTTGTTGCTACACCACGAATTACACCGATTTGATGGCTTAATTCCTGCCATATTTCCATTCGAAACCATAAGATTCAGAAGCTAATGAAATAGTGATTATCTACATATTTAGGATATTGATTGTAAAGATTATATTGCCTGAGGTGTTCCAACTAAAGGAACCATGATCTCGGGGAAAACTGTCACACCCTGGTTGGTCATAGACACCGCAGCTTGAAAGATTGCACGCACCTGCATCTCTGTTAGCTCTGGATACGATATCCCCAGTCTGAAATCAAACAACAGAACATTGTAAATATGACTCGGTTACTTACTTGAGAATGGTACACAGTCTATATTAGTACATACCACATTCTATATCACCTTGTGTCTTTGTTCAACGATTTAAATTATGATTGTAACTATATTGCTTTTATAATCACATTTACCACATTAGTTATACATAGATGAATTTAGAAAAAGGAAAAATACGTATTTATAGGCCGACCCGACTTTGCCCGGTCTGATTTGAGCAGCAGCTGATAAACCTGATTCTACCCAACCCATTTTGACCCATTACCCACCCAAACCTTTTGCTACATCTACCAATAAAATATCTTTAGTGAACTGAATACGATTTAAGGAAAATGAGTATGCTTAAGGTTTATTCCTTCACTAAACAGGAACATTATACATGTAAATATGCATACGATTAGGAAAATGGTGGGTGGAAAGCAGACCTGCAGCCTCGGAAACCAAGCATTGGGTTGACTTCGGATAACTTCTCAATCCTTGAATAAATTTCATCCTCAGTCATGCCCGTATCCTGGGTTAGTTCACTCACAATCTGTTCTAAATCACCTTCCGGTAGAAATTCATGGAGCGGAGGGTCTAAAAGGCGGATTGTCACTGGGAGTCCTGAAAAATACAACAAAATTATAGCATATAAAAATGGGAATTTGAAATGATCTTAATATACGTGTTTGAATGCTAAAAGTAACAAGAAGTTAAAAACTACCATCCATCGCTCGAAATATCCCCTCAAAGTCGGATCTTTGGTAAGGCAGTAAAAGGTCAAGAGCTGCTTTTCTCTGCTCCAGAGTGACGGCCATGATCATCTTCCTTACAGCTTTTATTCTCTCGTCAGAAGCAAAAAACTGAAAGTAACAACGAAAAATATGTGCTTGTGATATATTGATGAGGAATATCCTTTAGAAAACTTGAATGAAAGCCTCTACCTTATGATAAACGCCTACGTTAGTTTAGTTTAGAATTTCAGTTATTTTACTCCCATCTATTATTCAGAAATTTGACCAATTAAGTTCTTCGCTGCTGCTTTTTTTTTTTTTTTTTCATTATGAGCCCGAACATAAGAAACTTCATATTACCATATGTTCAGTCCTACAAAGGCCGATCCCCTGAGCACCATTATTTCTGGCTGTTAAAGCATCATTAGGAGTGTCTGCATTCGCCATAACCTATTTACATTTCCAAAAGTAACAATCAGTTTAAAAACTTCATACCCATTAAATAAGCCTTATACATTTAATGTGATCGTGAACCATTTAACTCATAGTTGATACCTTGAGACGTCTCACTTGATCAGCCCAAGCCATGAATGCTTCCAAATCACTGCTCATAGCAGGTGGAGCTAGTGGCTGTTTACCCAATATAACTTCACCTGTAGAGCCGTTGAGTGAAATCCATTCGCCTTCTCTAATCACCTGGTCGCCGATTAAAAGAACCTGTATATAAAAGGTTTGTGAACGGACAAAACTTGTATTTGAGAGCCTTCAATATGCTAACAAGGACTAAACATGTAAAATTAAAGCTGACCTATAAGAAAGGGGTCGAAGTGGTCAAAAGATCCCGAACGTGTAATGTTTAAAAGCGTAAAGAATTAGATTATTGTAATCACATTTGACAAACTAGTTAGAAGGAAAATTAATGTTTTGGACAGGAAAGTGATTCAGGACCCAACCTATACCAATGATCACCTGTTTTGACCAAACTTATTTTGACCCATTTTGCGGTCTCTATGTTTTAGTAATATTTCATATAGATTGACCTTCATATCATCATTCACACGGATATCAGGACAACCAGAAACACAACATTTCCCCCACCCACGAGCCACAACAGCTGCGTGTGATGTCATTCCTCCTCTAGCTGTTAAGATTCCAGCTGCTGCGTGCATACCACCAACATCTTCTGGGCTTGTTTCCGTCCTTACCTTCATTTTCATCAACATAAACTATTACATTTCATTTCAGACAACAGAAATCGGGCAAACTGATGTAAAAAAACCTTACTTTCGTTTACTTTCTAATGAAAGGAACATCATGTTTCAGGTCCTATGTAAGTTTATTATCAAAAAAGAGACCTATTTATACCAGACCTCAGTAACTAGGTCCCTTATTTTATTATAAACTAGTGTTTTAGTGTCCTTAAACATCAACTACAGCTTGTTACATGAAACCAAAACTGACTGTAGAGTTTACATGCAATTTGCCCATTGAGATTCAATATCATCTAAGTTTACTAAAATGATACTTATTCAATCGAATGTGGTGAATGAAAAGTAATTGAAGAACATATTATGCATACCAAGATGGCATTCTTTCCTTGTGCATGCCATGTTTCAGCATCCTCTGCGCTAAACACAACCTGCCCCACAGCTGCTCCAGGGGATGCTGGCAAACCAGTTGCTACCACTTGGTTCTTGTAAGTAGAAGGATCCTCAAACTAGACCACAGATTCAATGTGAGCGATAAATATATGTGCAAGAAAACTAATGGAAGATATTAACTTCTAAATAAATATAGAAACTTTGAAACACTATGAAAGTGAGTGAATTTAAGTTTCTAAATATGATAAATGATGTTTTTGATCAATTGGGGTAGCAATTTCTAACCTTTTTACTTATGAATGGGTTGATTCAGGTTATATTTTATCTCTAATTGGTCAAACGGGAATAAAAATGGCTAAAAAAGGCATGGGTCAAAAGGGTCTAAAGTTGCGTGATGTATATTTTAAATTTATAAAACCTTGCAACTCTTGATAAAAATAATACGTTTTGGACAAAACGTGTTTTGGTCGACCCAGCCCGACCCATACAAAAAATTACCCGTATTGACCTGTTACCCAACCTGCCTATCCAGCCATTTTGCCACCTTCAAGCATGGGTATTGTACCATACCTGTGGATGAAGAAGCTGATCAAGATGCTGAGGCTCGACCCTCATAATTGCTGTGCGAGTATCAACCAGTCCTTCGTTAACCATTTCTACTGCCATTCTCACTGCACCTTTACCAGTACGCTTCCCTGTTCGACATTGCAACATCCAAAGTCTGTTTTCTTGAACTGTGAATTCAATATCCTGTGCTCATAGTACCAAAAACAACGTTACCTTTCCAAATCTCGTAACACAATTATTCAAGAAAGTAAAGAGTTTTTTATGATTACCATCATATCTTTGTAGTGTCGTTCTAAGATCTCACAGTTTTCCACGAGCTCTGTGTATGCTTCCGGCATGCAATTCTTCATGGTGACCAAATCCTGTGGTGTTCTAATACCAGCAACAACATCTTCACCCTGTTTAAAATTGCTTCATCAGCCAACTTTGGTAAATCTGTATTAGAATTTGTAATCTCAACCCATATACTTGTGATGGGGTTGATTTGGTAGTGCACTAGTGCTGTATCTCATAAATGTCAAATAAAAACACATAGCTAAAAGGGAACTGGATTAAATGGTTCGAACATGTTGAAAGTTGCCCTAAGTTTATTTTCGATGCATATAACCTCCAAAATTATTTTATACAAAGATCTATATTATTATTGCAATAATATTTGTTTGTGATCCTAATTTAGGCACTGACTATTTTTAACATGTAAAAAATGGACAATAGTGTAAGTGGATCAACCCGAGCCAATTCAGCCCATAACATGTTCTCTTCAAGTTTCAAAGCAGACATGTTTTGACCCATTATCCAACCCCAAACCCACCCATCTTCCCTCCTCTTATCTATACAAATTTATAAACGAGAAAAATAGAGGTTTACCTGAGCATTGATTAAAAACTCCCCGTATAGCTTTTTCTCGCCGGTGCTTGGGTTCCTAGTGAAGAGAACCCCAGTTCCTGAAGTTTCCCCCATGTTGCCAAACACCATGCATTGAACGTTAACTGCAGTCCCCTTCAGCCCAGTTATCTGGTTAATACTCCTGTACTTATTGGCCCTCGGACTGTCCCAAGAATCAAATACTGCATTAACAGCCAACTCTAATTGTTTCTTCGGATCTGCATAACAGCGTAAATTACGACTTCAAGTCACAACAATCAGACCATCATTTTTATAACGCACGTCTCTTAAGCAAACTAACGAGAAAACCAACTGTTGTTTACTTTCATACCTGTTGGAAACTTTTCGCCCTTATATTCAACATACACATCCTTGTATTGGTCAACAAGATCTCTAAGATCAGCAGCAGTGAGATCGGTGTCGAGCTGAACTCCTCTTTCAGCTTTCAACTGTCCTAATCTTTCCTCAAATAACGAGTGTGGGATATCCATTACCTTAATAAATCATTTACACAAATTTAAGAATGCTAGAAAAAAAAAAAAAAAAAAACCAATCAAGTTTATGATCAGTCAAGAAATGAAAGAATCACTTACGACATTGCCAAACATGTCTAGAAACCTTCTATATGAATCATATGCAAACCTTGCTCCACTTTTTCCAGCTAAACCAGCTACGACCTCATCGTTAAGTCCAAGATTCAAAACAGTGTCCATCATACCAGGCATCGATATCTGTTTATTAACCAACCCAAAGGTAAAGATAGGCGAAATACACATTACTTTCTATATCCATTATATTTGCTAAAATATGAGTTAAATTTGGTTTAGAATGAAATGTATATACAGAAAGATACTTCAAAATGCATACCGCAGCACCTGAGCGGACCGATAGGAGGAGAGGCTTGGCGGGGTCACCCAAAGATGCACCCATCTCTTTCTGTACATATTGCAAGCCTTCCAAAATCTCATCCCACAAACCTGGAGGCAGTCTTTTACCATTTTGTTGATATTCATTACATGCTTCAGTTGAAATGGTGAGCCCTGGTGGGACTGATAGTCCTATGCTTGCCATCTCTGCAAGATTTGCTCCTTTTCCTCCCAACTGTTATCAATCCAACATAATTTCTTGTTAACAGAAGGTTATATTAATGGTTAATTTCTGTATCCGCCACTCTCAGGTAGTCTTAGTGGTAAAAAAAAGTCATAGAATGGGTATTGGACATGCATATATATATCTAATATATATACTAAAGGTGTATAAAAGAAAGCTACAGATTTTGCCTACTAAGATTGAATGCCACGTGGCAATCTCTTAAAATTTTCAATAAATATAATTAATTAATGACAATATTATTTGTTTTAGAATTCCTAAGGTCTAACATTTACTTAAATTTTTTTATCACTATCTCCTTTTGCAAATACTATTAACTAATTATGATAATCTTATAGCAAAAATATGTATCTTTAATTAAATAATAAATACTCCGTAAAAGGTATAGCAACACATGACGAAAAAATCATGATAAGTGAATATCTTCAACCAAATAGAATAAATATTATTTAATGTTATAATTAATTAAAATTAATACTAACAAACAACTAAAGAGTATTAATTTAAGTAGCACTTCCTGATTTCTATTGTGAAAACAAAAAACCATCCTTCTTTATGACCTTAACTAATAAATGTTTGTTGGTTTTACACAAACTTTTGTCACATGTTTTTATTATAAAAGAAAGTTCAAGAATTTGCCACGTAGGTATAAATAATAATATGCAAAGAAGGATTCCTATATGAAAACAAACTCCTACAAATTATTTAATTAATATTATTATTTTATTATTAATAATAATTAATTAAAAAATAAAATACCATTAAACAATTTGACATGTGTTTAGTTACAATCTTATATTTAGTGTAATGACATGGACTTTGTATATAATATTTATTATATTACAATGAATATCTCACAATGTAATAATAGGATGTACTAAAAACAACTATATTTAACAAATCACTTGATAATTAATTTATTTGATTAAATTAATAGGAATAAAATTGTATGTTTTAAATTGTCGTGCATCGCACGGGTTTAAAACTAGTGTATATATATATATATATATATATATATATATATATATATATATGGTCACTTAGCTGCATATTTCTCAACCAACGAATATTACATTGTGATCTTGCATTTTTAATTTTTTATCAACAAAAACTAGTCGCTCTTAGGATCCCTGCGAGCATAGAATTTGCAGAGGACCAAGGTTCAACCGCGCGTTCAACAATGTAAAATCTAATTTGAATCAACATGATGTGTAACGTACTATTTTTATCATGTTTAAATCTTAAATAAATTTCACATACAAATAGTCTTTGATCTATGGATCAATAAACGTATAATAAGACTGAGCGATTCAAATCCGGTCTTGTGATCTCAATAATATTCAAATCTTGACAACATTTGTATGAATTTTATGGCTCGTTCAGATGCATTTTGTCAAGATTTCGTAAACACGAATAACAATACTTTAATTAATTGCTTACCAAGGATTTCATACCCTTGTTGCCTTCACTCCTTCCTTTACCAAAAGTGAAAACTCTCTGCATGCAACCAAACACAAATAATTAACAAACAGTTATTAATATTGTTTGTTAAAGAAGAGATCGAAGGAGAGAAAAAATGGACCTTAGCCATGGTGTGCAAAACAGTTGAATGAAGAAAGGACTTGTGTAAGCTAATGTAAGTATAGAAGATTGATGGATAGACATGCACTAGTTAACTAATTCTTACTATTTATAGCATGTATGTCTCCGTAGCTGAAGTGATCTAAGTGACCACAACCTACATAATAGGCCCCCACTTTCATAACCGGATTACAGCATAACGTATTAACTGCATAAATAAAATATCATAATCATATTATTAATAGTAATATTGATTCGTTAAGTTGGTATCTAAGTAGCCAGTTAATTACGAAATTTCTTTTTATTTTTTTATGTTTTTAAAAATTAAAAATTTGGACTTTTTTAAGAAACTCAAATCTAGAATGTTTTATTTTGAAAAATAAAAACTTTATTTTTGTATTTTCTAACTTTTTAATTGAAAAAACAAAAAAGGAAAACATATGAAACAAATGACCCCGGCCCATTGTTTTGGATCTAATTAAATAAGAATTTCCAATTCCCCGTAGACACAAACGTCATATACTTACCAAATTATTATATTTAGGTTATTAGAAGATAAATGTTATGTCCACCTGTTGTCATCGTTATCCTTAAGTTGTTGCAGATTCATTTTATATAGTCTTCACTTGACGCGTGGCAAAGACAATGACACGTGACTTTGGAAGGCTAAAATGTGTCTATCTCATCCGTGAGGACAAGTTAGTTGAAGTTTGACACATGTACATCTTGTGTTTTACAACTATATAAAACAAATTTACCACGCACCGTAAATTTGCATGGAAAAAACCCTTTTATATTAAATACTAGGGGGTAAATCCCCACGCTTCGCAGCGGGCAACTTTGACAAATACTTTAATCAACAGTAATTTTTGTTGATTAACAAAGAATTTAAGGTTTAGCTTTACTAAAATAAAATAAAATGAAATTCGATTAGTTTTTGGGGATAACAACTATACTGTCAACAGCACCCATGATGCGTGCAGTTGACCAATAATATCTCATATAAATCACTTTTATTTACATCTTTTATCCCTTAAGTTTTTATATTTATACACATTTGATCCCTATTTTTAATCAACAACACATGTTGTCAACTACACCTAGTTTATTTTCCCTTAGTTTAATCAATCAAAAAAATTAAAACGCTACTTTTATCAACAAAAATACACTAATAATGTACATGTTATACTTAATTCAATCAAAATGAGAATCATAATCATTTTGAAATACATCTCTGTAGCCTTACCGGTGTTTGGAACAACCAATTTTCATATGCCACATCTCTTAAACAAACACCTTTTATCGTTTCTCTTCGTTTTTATTTTTATTCTCATATATAAAAATCCTTAATCCAAACACACCAAAAGTGATATGAATAGCAAACTGCAATGACAGTGATACTAAATAATATACACCACTTATAAAAAACTACTTCTACCATTCTCCATCATTTACAGTTTTTTACATATTAGATTCCTTAATTCACACTCAATGATTTAAAATATAAGCAAATTATAACATAATAATTTTATATAGAGCAATAAAAATACAAACAATAGTATGAGTTATCACTTCATATCATTCAAAATATTTATAATAAATAGTTTGTATTTAAAAATAACAATCCCGAACAATATATATATATATATATATATATATATATATATATATACACTATGTGGAAGACCCGTGCAATGCACGGTAATTTATTAAAATTATTTTTGATATTACGTGATCAAATGATAATTGTAGTACATATTTTATGAAATAATATTAATTAAATAATTTATAGGACTTTGTTTCCGTATGTGACTCATATTTCTATATTATTATAATATATGTAGCATTTATATATATTATTTATTAATTATTATAAAATAATAAAAATAATAATAAAATATTAATTAAATAATTTTTTAACTGAAGTTATGAGATTGACACGTGGCATTCATGCTTACGTGGTAAATTCTGAAGCTTTTTTTATACTCTTTTAGTATATATATAGATATATAGGGTTGAGTTCTAGTGAAAACAAATGGGTAAAATAAAAATGGTGAAAACAATCTCAATATGTATTCACAATTTTTTTTAGTTGTGAACTTTTATATTTTTCGTTTCACATACGTTTTTTTCATTGTGAACCCTTACATTTTTTTTTATTTTCCAAAAAAATTTCATTGTGAACCTTTTTTTCTTTTTTTGCTTAACGGTAATTTAGAAAACATTTTAACTGTGAAGTTTAATTTTTTTAGCTTCACATAAATTTATGAATGTGTGAAGCTTAATTTTCCACCTTCATTCATAAATTTTATGTGAAGTAAAAAAAAAGGCTTCACATTTAAAAATTAAGTATGAAGCAAAAAAAAATTGAACTTCACACTTAATAAAATTGTGAATATCAACTGTTTTTACCGTTTTTATTTTATCTCCACCTCTTTTTATATATATATACTTTGATCAAAAGGTTGAGATCTGTTTTTACCGTTTTTATTTTATCCCATATATATATATATATATATACACACACACATTACTCTTCTATACAACACAAATTTAGAGGATGATTATCTATTGAATTAGATTATACATCACATTTGCATGATAATTTTTAACTCTATAGATAAAAAATGATAATAACAAATCTAGATATTAAATTTACTAAAAATGCATAAGATGCATATTATTGCATTGACATCAAAATTTCTTTCATTATCAATTTTTAAATTTCCATTACATGTTGAAATATAGAAAAAATTAGATGACCCATGAAGTTAAAAATTCAAATATAAACATAAGCAATTGTTAAAAAAAAATTCATAATAAAAGGTGAATTAAAAAAAAAAAGAAAAAAAGCAAAAGCTAAAAAGAAAAAAAAGGGCTAAATAAAAAAATGAAGGAAGCAAGAATTGAACTTGAAACCTTGAAGTTGATTTCGATGACCACTGAACTAACGATTCATAGATAAAATATTTTTTCTTTTTAATTTTAAATATATATATATATATACTTAAAAAAGTGCAGATTAAAAAAGTATAGATCAACTCCAAAGAACCGTCAAACTAGCAGCACACCATAGTTGAACTCTTTCCTTTCTTATTTATATATTATATATTATAAAGGAAATATGAAATGTGGCAAAATTTAATTGGGCAAGTTACTATTCATCTCACCCTAAAATGTTATTAATGATAATGTGTCATTTCTCATGTCGATAACAATACAATATGGCACGAGGTCAATTGACACCATCAAAAAAGTTATTTTATGTACAAATTCATCTTTACCTTAATCGAGTTTCATCTTAAAATTACTCTCTCCATTTCAAAATAAATGTCTCAATTTTAGAAAAGTTATTATCTATAAATAACATTTCATCTTCTAAAATATTTTTTAATTGGTTGTAATAGAATCTGAACACTTGTTTTAAAACAAACTAAAATAATAACTAAGACAGTTAATTTGTAAAGTAAGAAATATTATTTTCATTGAATTGAACATGGATGGTATATAACCAATCTAGGGAATGGTCCAGTTCCAATATGACAAATAAAATCGTATGACAAACAATATCGTAAATATTTTTCTTTCATTTGTCTTATGATCACATATGTTTCTAGGCGCATATAATCATATAATCATATACGTAAAATGAATTTTTCCTGCCTACATGACCATTTTATGCTATTGTTGTCGACCAAAAAATAACACAGTACACAGATACGAATATAGTTAACCATTTGCCTCTGCTAGAAATAATTTACTAATGTTTTTATTATATATTCTTGTTTTGAAGTCTCGTTATGGACTCTACATGGTTCATGAAATTTGCACTTTAACCAGATAAGATTTTTACTGTTCACATTATTCGGGAAAGTCGGAAGAGTAATTTTCTTTTACTAAGATGTATACGATCTAACTAAGGTATCCACAATAATCGTGTGCCGACTCTTTTCTTAATTACCCTTAAGATGTTTAATCAGCTATTGAGATTCGATTCTAAGACATCTTGTAAAAATATAAAAATACCTTACCACACCTTTGTGATTGCTATATCGGTCTTACTCTCAAACATTTTGTTAGTTGTATTAGAAATGATTAATACACTCTATGTTACTAACTTAATATGTTAATCTTTTGAACAAAATGGCTTATGAAGCTCAATAAGTTATTTGAGTAAACTTTAATCTTTTAGGCGCCATTTATTTAATCCATTAATTAATGTTAAAATAATGCTTAAAGCCTTAAACCAACGTTCTTTTTCAAGTAACTGAATCTGTATAGTCATCTCTGCCTATCGCCATAACTCATGATATTCAACAACTATACTTATCTAACATATTTACGTATTAAGTTGTAGAGATTGATTGATAGTCTGATCAGATCGTTCAAGCGTCACTCTCATGCGACCGTGGACGTTGGTTGATTAAAGTAATCGACTAAACCACGAAATCATGCGATTTTCGTTCGTTTAATTTCACATTGCTAGTATCAGGAGCAATTTACTCATCGTCTCAACTACATGGCTACATGCAAATTGCAAATACTCCTAATTAAACGAGTGTTTTCGATCTCATGCTGAACTAACATAACAGAGTATACCATAGGGCCATATATAATATATAAGTATATAGTATGCATTCAAACATTTCAATATTTGTGTATTCAAAACCAAGAACTAATGCAGTAACGAACACACACTGAAAACATACCTTTTTAGTCGTCGTTATCACCGGAGACTCAGCAACCGGATTGAGAACAGCTCGCAACGGAACCGAGTGACTGATTCTACGCCCTGCACTCAAGCTCCCGGGTCGAATCCACTTGATAAAAGGAGCTTGACGTCTTTCCTTCAATCCAAACAGATCACGGTTTACACCAGTCCGTTGTTTCAATCTCGCATCTGAGTAGGCCTCGTTAGCTGATTTTAGTAACATACCTTTAACAAACAACGAACTCATCTTCTCCCCTTCCCTACGCAAATTCACACGTAAAATCAATAAATTAAACAGATCAAGAGCTCAGTCACTAATTAATCAAACAATTACAGTATTAATCAACAGATCACGCGATCACAATACCTACGAATTGGAGTAGCAGAGAAAAAGATCGTGAGATCGAGATGACGGATTTAGGTTTTAATACGCGAAGATGTGAATCGATTACGAGTAGTGTTACAAATTATTCATCATTAGATAATAGATAGTGTATTATTGATATACAGATTTAGGCGGTTAATGGAGGTAAGTGAAATTTTGCAGGTTTGACCGTTGAATGCTTCATTTTCAAGGAAGATGACAAGAGGAGATGAATGGTACGCAATCAATTGTGTCGCTGACAAAAGGAAAAAAAGTATTTGTTGCCAATCGACCATACTTGTGGAGTTCAGGATTGGGTATGAGTGTACCATATCACTTCACTTTGATTGATAATACAAAATGATTATTGTTTGAATTTTTGAATTTTACTGCTATTTTTATAGGGAAAACAGAGAAAAGGAACGCTTTTATGGATGTGGAGCATCGGACGGTCCAACGTGTTGGTAACGATTCCGAACTTGTGGGGATACATTGGATAGTTTCTTATGATTATCTTATATAATATAATACTAGTTTTATACCCGTGCAATGAAAGGCTAAATATTTATATATATTAGTATTTTAGATGATATATGAAACGACGTAGTGTGTCGACTGATATATCAAAAATTATCTAAAGTTTTTTCTTATTAAAATATAAATGTAGTATATAATTAAATATATATATTATCATTTGTGTATGTGTAAGTTATATAATCTCATGTCTCAGTCAAAATGTACAATTTATCTTTCACCGATCAAATATTATCTCTACGCATTAAAGTTTTTTACATTAGTTAAAAATCTTAATAAACACTTAAGATGGGACAACTTGAAATAGTAACCGAGACTTTGGATAAAGAGAGTAGTTATTTCAATCTATGTTTGTTTATTTGCATTCGTATTTTATATTAGGCTTTTATGTGGAAGAATATATAAGGTAGTTTGATATAATCTAGTTCACAAGTTAGTGATTAAATAATTTATATTTATTGCTCATTTACAGATGGCAAAAGATATGAAATAGAAGGATTAGATTGAGATATCTAACGTGATTTTATATTTTAATTTTAATTGTTTTAATTTTGTTTTTTGCTAAAAATTAGGTAGTCACGTTAGTTTCAATTTTAGTGACAAGTAGAATTTTTTAAGAAAATATGATAATGATACCTACGATTTTTGCTTATTTGTCAAAAAGATAAAACGACCACATAGGAAAAAGACTATCCTGTATTAGCTATATAGATAGATATAAATTAAAAAAGGGATAATAAATAATAAATATATAATATGATGATATATATATATATATATATATAACTATATATAGGATAAAGTTCCAATGAGAACACCTTAAAAATAAGAACGGCTAAGAACACCTCATAAATGCACAACTAGCCAATAAAATCATTAGATTCACACTAATATATCTCAAATATGTGTAGAAAAATAGATGCGAACTCTCAAAAATGCACAAAAATTGAAAAAACGATTGATGCACGATTATCTCACGATTGATGCACAATTATAGAGGTAATCGTGCATCAATCGTTTTTTCAATTTTTGTGTATTTTTAAAAGTGTACATTTATTTTTCTTTGAATATTTGAGATATACGAATGTGAATATAACTATTTTATCAAGAGTCATTGTGCATTTGAGGTGTTCTTAGCTGTTATTATTTTTAAAGTATTCTCATTTGATCCAAACTATATATATATATATATATATATATATGTATATATATATATGTATATATATAGTTATATATAGTTAATAACTCATAAGAACTACTTGTTTGTTCACATGTGATTAACTCAATCATATGTGCAGATTGATTTATGTTAGATTGAGAAAGAAAAAGGTAAAAAAAAAATCTTAAAAATACGTCTTAAAACATATTTTAACCGATTTGTTCACATTATCGTTCAAATGTGAACATATATTTGTTTTTTGTGAACATATATACGTTGGTGTACCGATGAATGTAGTTTCAATGAAGTTTTTGCTTTTTGAATGAATATATGTAAGCCAATTCAACGTAAGATCGGGTGGGGTTTAGAAATTAATGGGAGCATGATTTTTCCACATAAACAACGTAGTGAGTATGACCCGGTATGTCCGTTTGTTTGTCCTTTAATGTCTCATAATACCACATCGTAGTATCACATTAATGGCATGCAAACACCGGGACACTGTCATTAACATAACAAAAAGTAACACGAATATCTAAGTTAAAACATTGAGATAAAGATATAATTTTATAAAACAATCCTTACCATATTATATTACTTGAATGAGTTGCGAGGGATCATCAATATCAAAGTTGAGCCTCCTAACTTTTGCTACAAAAATCATTTTTCAATTACATTTTTTAATAGTATATGAAGGTACAAAAAGATAGAAAGAAATCAACGAAATCAATAGATAAAGAAATCATATCATATTAAAACAAGAGAGTTAATATATAATTTTGAAACATAGTTACATTATAATTAGTATATGAAGGTACAAAAAGATAGAAAGAAATCAACGAAATCAATAGATAAAGAAATCATATCATATTAAAACAAGAGAGTTAATATATAATTTTGAAACATAGTTACATTATAATTTAAATACAACCAGTTATTTCAAAAGATATACTTTGTTGATGCGTAGTGTAGTGTGTCACTCACTTGGTCAATATGTATTAGTTAAACACTTAGTATAATTTTTGTGTATATAGCGACACTTGCCTAGTGTGGCAATGGCGACACTTGCTCAGTGTCGCATAGGGCAAGTGTCGCAGGTCTGAACATAATGTATAAATAGGTGTTTAGGGTTCCAGTTGAAGGGTGACGAAACTTTTAGAGTTGTGAGCGAATATTAAGTGATCTTCTGTAATTCTTAAACTCTATAATCAATACAAATCAGAAGCTTTTGATATATTACATTTGTGTGTTTCGTTAAACGTTCAATTACTTTATTATACGGATTCCGCACGTGTAACAAGTCACGATTCAATAGATCTTGAGATACAGGACCTATAAAGTGGTATCAGAGCCTCTATACACAGGTATAGGGTGATTTGAATCGAAATTGATCGTGTATTCTGGTTTAAAATCGAAGGTACGTATTGTTTTAAAAATCATCTACTAGTTTCTGTGTGTTTGGGTTTGTTTAGAACGATTTTGGGTTGATTATTTGGGTATATTCGTCGTCGGTTCGTCAAAATTCGTTAGGGTTTGTTTTAATTCGATTTTTAGGGTTTTTTTGCTGCAGTTGCCCGTCACTGCGACACTACCCTGCGACACTACCCCTGCGACACTTCGTTAGTGTCTCAAATACTAGTGTCATATACTTCATAGTGACACTACCCTGCGACACTACCTTGCGACACTACCACACGACACTTACCTGCGGCACTTACCAGCGACACTTCCCTAGTGTCTCAAAAAAAATATTATGCAACTAAGACGTTGGGTTGTGTCTGTAAACAACTTGAGAAATGATAGTACATCAGGGGGCATGAATAAAAATGGTAATCCTAAGTAGTATGTTTGATGTGTTAGTAGACTCCACTAACATTCTTAAAATAAATTTTTTAATCTTTATATGATAACAATGTAGGTGTCAACCGATAAATATGTAACTGGATTAATTTTAAACGGTATAGTGACTTATACTCTTTACATACATACGCCACTATCCTTAGAGTAGTTAGTTGAGATTTTATTACTAAAATGATGATATCTTTCGTTGATCGTGAAATATTAGGTCGGCTTGTGTAGAAAATATTTAAATGATGTGAAAACTTGACTCTCACAAAGAAAAAGACATTTATAGAATGTCAAAATTCGTAAAAAAAACCTTTTTAAAAATGACCGGTGAGGAAAAGGTCGGCAACAATTGTATATATAACTTCATATGGTATAATTAAAACAACAAACTCAAATCATTTCTTCTAAATTTGTGTGGAAGAATATATGAAGTCACTAAAATATTATCGACCTTACAATTTTAATGGTTTATTATTTAAAACACTAATGACATTCTAAATTAAGGAATTCTACGATGTGCCAATTAAATTTAGCAAGTCATGAAATGACGACACATAGACTATAGCTTCGGTGTCAAG
Source organism: Gnaphalium uliginosum (assembly GCA_963930675.1). Lineage (NCBI taxonomy): Eukaryota > Viridiplantae > Streptophyta > Magnoliopsida > Asterales > Asteraceae > Gnaphalium > Gnaphalium uliginosum. The sequence goes on along the minus strand of OZ005684.1, from coordinate 10,896,841 downwards.
AGGATAAATTTGCCACATAGATAAAAATGCTTCTCAATTAGTATTATAGTATTATATATATAGAGATTTGTTTATTTATTTTTAATTATTTGTTTACATCTCTGAACACAGTTTCCGAATTCCAAATTGAATCATGAACAAAAAATCAATTTCCCTACTAGTCGTAAGAATGTAGAGCATGGATACCATTTTTCTACTACTTGAACCAAACCATAAACAACCATATATTTTACCTATAATTCTATAAATGCTATTCGAAGTAGAAATATAACATACTTTGAAGTAATTTTTTTCCAGTAAAGTTTATGAAACGTAAAAATCACCTATAAACTCATTATATTACAAAGTACATACTTTATATTTTATGTGTATATCATTTTAAGTCGAGTAATATTTTTAAACTCTTACTCAAGCTACTTTGTGAAACAATTATTAAAAGAAATAAAATTAAGCTCTCGACTTTAAAAATAAGCGCCAACTATAAACAATAAAGCCGAGATATACGTTAAGAGATAACAAATACATAATAGTGTTCATCAATGATCATAAAAGGAGAATAATATTTTTCTAGGCTTCTATAATTAGTTTGTTCCGTTCATGTTACGTAAAATTATCAATATCCTTAATTAAAACAGGCTCGCGCGGCTAGAAAAAAGAAAGAAAGTAAAACTGGCGGCTTCCATAATCTAGAATATAGGAATGATAGACCAGTGGACGTTGAACATATATGCATTTGATACGACATTTTGTATTGTATACGTACAATATATAAAACAAGCTAATGATATACGTTTTTCGTAAATGTTTGTAGTTCATCAGCATCTTGAAGTCTTAATGACCATGGTCCATGGACTTCTTGTCCTGGGCTATATTTAAGGCATCATGTCTTCTTGTCTTCTTTTGGCTCGAGCCCGTGTCATTGGTCCAATAATTTCACAAAGCGGATCCCTTTTGTAAGGGTTGATGGTTTGAGCTCCATCAACGACAACCCCATCCTTTAAATGGTCCGTTCCTAGGAAAAACATCTTTGCATCAACTTAATTGTTACTTCATTACAAGAATTAACACTTTCATTCCTAGTCTAATTAGTACTCAAAATCATATTTAAATGTGTCATTAATCTGACTCATTTAGCTATGCATATGTGTATTTTGTTTACAACTCCCAAACAATATGGATTTCAATAAACTGAAAACGTGTCAAACGGGTAAAATTATTATGTATTTTGATTAGTTACAATCTCCTAAACCATTTTGTTTAAGAGATAAATGAAACAATATTATTAAAAATGTACTCCCTCTATTCCATTATAAGTGTCCACTTTAAAAATGCACGTAATTTTAGGGAACTTCATTAACTTCACTATTCATCAATTAATATCTTTACCCATTAGAGTCTATTTTGATTGGTTAAAATAAAAAGTGGACACTTATTTTGGGACAACACAAAATAAGTTTGTAGACACTTATTATGGGACGGAGGTAGTACCAAAATAATCTTTGTGGATAATTAGATAAACTACAACGACCTATATTAACTCGTTTTGGAATCCATCACTTTTGATACCACTGATTAATATCGATATCTACAAATTAGTACATAAACTGAAATGAGTGTGTGATGAAATACCTGGACATGGTGAGGTTACACTACTAACAATAGAGTTCAACCGGGCAGATATATCGGGCAAACCAACTTCTCCTCGAATTTCAATAGACAAGATCTTCAAGGATATCTTCCGTAGATAATCATCATGTCGAACATGACAACACTCGTAAAGTACTTGATCGTTTGCACAAAGAATTCATCAAACTCTTCATTCAAAACTATGCACAAATTGGTACATCATGTAAAATGCTCGCAAACACAGAACAACAACACAACTAATAGAACACTCGACAAACCCGGCTTGTCGCATAAGTATGGATTTTTTCTTCAAACCCAACAGCATTTTCCATAAGTTTTTGCGGTCCCTCATCTCCAGAGTATGGAAGATGCCTTTTCAAGGTATCCAGTCTATAAAAGATTAAATCAGTAACTCCGGTTTAATGATATACAATATCAATTACTATATAGATCATACAAAATATGACTGTTGATCTAAGAGATCAATGACTCAGAACGATGTAAATACGTACACTCTGTTCACAACCCTTGGCCGTAAATCGGCTAACAGATGAATCCTCCAATCACCAGATTTCACAGAGAAATCGCCTTTTCTTCCATCATCGACCCTCCAATTACTCGTATTCATTCCTTAAGTATTCAATGATTGAATTTCAATAGATTAGAAGTTTGGAACTACACTATCATTCGTCACATTTGAAATATAAAAGTTGAGTTTGATTTAGCAACTTAACACTTTTCCAAAAATAGGAAATGTGTGTTTATAACACACCAGACATCTTTAATACTTGAAAGCATTAGTTTAATTGTTTGTAGAATGTAAGATCAAAGATAAAATTGCATACATACCGGACAGATTCCAGTTCTTGGAGTAAATATTTTGAAAAGTAATGATTATAAATGTAAATGATATAATTAGTAACTTAACCAATGGTATTAATATTAATATATTACGTTAAAAAATATAATCATGATGTATTATTATTGTTTAATAATAAAATAATGTGATTTCTCTGCTATAAGATTTTAAATTAAATAAGTTGGATCGAGGTCGTTTTCACCAATTGAATTCCGGAATTCCCCGTGTAAGCCGTGGAACGTACACAATAACTGAAATGTACATGCATCGAACACGTCGAAATACCCAACGTATATAAGTAAAATCCTATTGACCATTAAAAGTCAATATTTTGGAAATAAGAAAAGTCAACGGAAACATCTCGTGTACAAGAGCATCCCAATGTATACATTTACAAAGCTTTTTCTAAAGCTTTTATAGTAAAGGTTTTTATAAAAAAACTTTTGCTCCATCAATAAAAAGTTTTACAAAGCTTTTTATCAATTTTATAAAATATAATTACAAGGAAAGAGATTGCAATGACTTGATAAATCTCAAGTTATTAGAGCATCACCAATGAAAAAAAGCTTTTAAAAGCTTTTCTTCATGTCATGTCATCTTTCAAAAGAAAAACTATAGAGAAAAGCTTTCTCTCCAATGTACAAAAGCTTTTCAAAAGCTTTTTTGAACAAATTTTACATTCATAGCTATTAATTTTACATTTAAACTATCAAAAAAGCTTTTGGCCAATAGGTTGAGAAATCTCAAGCTTTGGATAGAAAAAGCTTTTTCTCCAATGAAGAAAAACTTTTCCAAAGCTTTTTTGCACAAGAAAGCTTTGAAAAAAACCTTCATTGGAGATGCTCTTAGACTCTCTTTCATTCAAATTATGTTGTATTTAATTGTGAAAAAACTTTGTAAAGCTTTTTATTAATGAAGCAAAAGCTTTTTTTATAAAAAGCTCTATAAGAAAAGCTTTAGAAAAAGCTTTGTAAAATGGTCATTGAGGATGCTCTAAGAACTAACAAGACTTTTGAAGAGAGATTGGGTCTCCGTCTCTAATATATCAAAGTGTATTATTTGATTTTGCTTATCTTATTTATGAAGTCTATCTTAATAAAGAAAATGTTATTCCGTCTATTTTAATCACACACAGGGGCGTCCAAAAGAAGGGTTTGAAATTGATATGCAAACCGGTTCGAACCGAATATTTATATGGCAGTTCGGTTCTTGGTTCTTAGTTATAGCGATTTCTGATTTGCGATTCGGTTCATTGCTAAAAGTTAAAACCGTTTTAAACAGTCGTGAACTGGTCCAATAAATAAATTCAATTAGGTATTCTTGTGGTTTTTTGTCGCACCCCCAAAACACGTGGCAGCGGAAGGTAGGGTGTTGTGTTGGGGGCTACAACTGAATCAAATATCACAACACAAGAGTTACAACAAACGATCTCTATATGAAACGTTTTCAAAAATCATTACATTCCCATAATTTCATTGTTTACAAAAGTCTACATAATCATTAAGTTTCGAGTCAACAGTCTAGAGATTTCCATTACCATCCTAATAATAGTTACAAAATGTAGTAATGCATTCAAATCTCCGGTTTGATTGTGAAAACATGTAACTCGAGCTAATGCTTCCGAAAGCATCTTACCGCGGCTGGTCCCCTGAGAAATACATACTAAAAGGTAAACATAAAGTTGGTGAGTTCATAGGTTTGTAAACAGTTGATATAACATCGTAAGGAACACAAGATTTCCTGTTTGTATCATTCAACAATGATAAGTAATGTATTACAAAAAGTAAAAATAGGGTATATTGTTGCCATGAGCTCATAGTTCGAGCTTAACTGTGGTGTCGGGTCACAATCAAGTGCCACGATCGGGGTGCCTCCCAACGAGTGCCTAATCCAACACTCGCAAGAACAAATGATAATGCGTCCGTTTGACCAGTTAGCGCGACTAACCCGGACGGGGGGAGTCAATCCCAAATAGTACTATTCATTAACATTCACGCTATATCAATACTAACAAACTATGATGTGGAGGACTTTAAGGATTAGTTAAATAACTCATGCAACCAATATATCGAGTTTAGTACTTGTGTTTACATAAAAATAACGGTATAAAAGCAGTTGTATGTATTCTCACCCCAGTTAGACAATAGTAAAAAGGGGCTATGAAACTCACCAAAGATTAGTATGCAAGTAGCAAATAGCAAATAGCAAGCAACGAGTGATTCCAAATGCAACCTTCTAACGCCCTAGACGTATAAAGTTGTGTAACTAGATGTCTCAAAAGATCATCTATGTAAGTGGAGGGTTAATGTCCACTTAAGTCAATCGTGTAGGTGGAGGGTTAACGTCCACCTAAGCTAGTTTACTCAATTAGAAATGTCCAATTGTTCGGTTATCGTTTGTGCTTAGGAAACATGTACGGCCCGTTGGTGGCGGTTTGTAATAATAATCCCATGGTATTATTATTATGTTTCGTTTTAATGTATACCCCTATATGTTTACGTATTTCGTGTACTCGTTGTATCGTATGAGATTTAATTGTTACGTGAGCCCAACACTTGATCGTTAAGCATTTTCTACTTTCCGGTTATGGGTAATTGATCAGTGCGACAAGAAGGCGAAGCCCACGCATGACGGGGGTCCGGGGGCAGAGCCCCTGGTAGTGGGGTCCAAGGGGTGGCAACCCCTGGCGGGGTCCAAGGGGCAGAGCCCCTGGCTGGGGTCGAGCTATATGCGACACTGGGTTAGTTTGTGTTTTTAATAAAAAACATATAGATTGTGTTTTTAACGACACTGGGTTAGTGTCGCTATATGCGACACTAAGGTTTGTGTCACTAAAGGTTAGTGTCGCAGGTTTGGTGCGACAGTAGGACCCATTGCGACACTAAAGCTAGTGCGACAGTAGGACTCATTGCGACACTAAAGCTAAAGGTTAGTTTGTGTTTTATTTCTGCTTATGTTGCTTTAATAAAAATTTATAGATTGTGTTTTTAACGACACTGGGTTAGTATCGCTATATGCAACACTAAGGCTTGTGTCGCTAAAGGTTAGTGTCGCAGGTTTGGTGCGACAGTAGGACCCATTGCGACACTAAAGCTAGTGTCGCAAAAGGTTCCGATTGGGATACTCTTGCGACACTGAGGCTGGTGTCGCTAATGTGACGATTTGTTCCCATCCTGCGACACTAAGGCTTGTGTCGCAAAAGGTGCCGATTGGGAAGCTATGGCGACACAGAGGCTAGTGTCGCAGACGATTGGGCTTCTTCTGCGACACTAAGGCCTGGAACAGGACGTTTTTGCAAGTCCGATTTCGTATTCCAAATATTCTAACTAAAACTCAAAATGCATGTGACGTTTTTGAATATTTTAAGCCATGAAAAACATTTTTGTGTTATGTTTTGGACATTTCCTTGTTAAGTGAACATTATAACATGTTTATAGAAGTGTTACAAGTGTTTTAGAAGAGTTTTGAAGTTGTTACAATGTTTGTACAATCGAGAAAGAGGAGAAGAAGCTAATGTGCTCGTTTTCTCGCGTTTTTCCTGAAGATCTCGGTGGCGGTTTATGGTGGCTCCTTGGTGCTTGTATAGGGATCTTATGGTGATGTTTGGTGGCTGTGGTGGTGGTTGATGGCAGCCAAAATTCGTTCTAGAGAGAGGGGGGAAAGAGAAGGAGGAGAAAAGTGAGGGAAATGGTGATATGATGAATGAAAGAAGAGGTGGAAATGATCACTTTTGTGGGGGTGGGCCTTGGGCTGGTCTTTGGGCTTCGTGGGCTGAGCCTTGGGCTCAGTTGGGTCGGCTCAAATGGAGCCTTGGGCTTGTATGTTTGTTTCTCAAACCCGTGTCACATCCCTCGGTCGGTTAAACGTTAATCGCGCGCGTTAGAAATTTATCATTCAAAGAGAAAAATAAAATTAAGATATTTATACATCCATGTAAGAGCTGTCTCTATAATAATTCCAAATTAAGTAATTAATTATTTCAAAGTTTACTAAAGTCGATTTGAACACTTGCTTAAAATGGAATTAAATGCAACGAATGTGTTTTAATTTGTGTGGTTTTAAGATAATGATTCCATCGTCTGGATGACAACCCATGGTCCCAGAAGTCACTCAATCGATTAGCATACACAAACACATATTACTTTGAATTTAATCCAATTAAAGAATTAAATATTAACTATTTTCCAAATTATCTTTTGGGAATTTTAGCTTCAACTTTGTACAGATAAATTCCATATATTTATATATATAGAGGAATGATCGAGAGGGAAGTTATAAATTTGAGGGAAGGAGGGAAGGAAATCTTAACTACACATTTCTTTGTATCTTCTCTAACTCATATACAATACCCATTTTATCAATTTTTATTTAAAATTCAAAAGTAAAGCATGTAAATCAATCAAAACATTATAAATTTCAAATTCATCAAACGCATTCATACATATCTTCAATTCGTCATAATTTATATTCATTAAATATTAAGAATTTTGGGTATAACTATTGGATTTTTGTGAAAATTTTGATTCACTAATAAATACAATAAAATTAAACGAATTTCAACATACAAAACTTACAAACAAGTAATTAATTTAATTATAGTCGTCATTAACCATCGAATTTCATAAAAAAAGAATTAGAACATTAACATTCGTTTGGAATGAATGTTGATCAAATTTACAATTAATATTCATTAACAATAATTTATGATGAATATTAACTTATATATGCTTTTATACATTGTTGAACGAGATAACTTAACATTCATCAGTGTATAATAATGTATATGAGTTAACATTCATCGTAAAAGAATGTTTTAAAATATTAAGTTGTAATTTTGATTAACATTCTTTCTAAATGAATATTAATATTCTAAATTTTTTTTAGTTATTTACAATTTTGTCACTGCGTTGACTTTTGAGTTGACCAGAATGTATGGCTAGGAATAGCTTCCCTCCTTCCCCCATTTTTTACTTCTCTCTTGATCCCCACCCTATATATATATATATTTGTAGAAGAAAAGAATAAAATAAATTGCAAATTCAAATACGAGAACGAAGTTTATTTTTGAAGCTTGAAGCCGAAACTTATTTTTTTAATAAGTATGTGACAAATTAACTAGAGTTGGAAGCTTATTATGGTTGTGAATTGACTTAAAATATAAATAATTATATAAAAGGTATTTTTGTAATCTATCATTTCATAAGCTATGAACTTATTTTGAAAGCCAGTTTAACTAACTTTCTTTCTAGAGCTTATTTTTTATATAAGATTTAAAATTTTATTATTCAAACAATGTTACTAACTGAATTTATAATAAAAATAAACTTAATCTCCTGTAAACTCTCATAAGTTTGTCAGCCAAACACAACCTTAAAATGACGGATAGATTATATTATTGCACCGTATTAATTTAATGGCCCGTTCATCTTTAACATTAGCCCTAATATAAAATTATCCTTGTTACTATACTGTTTATTTAGGCATTAATGGACTTAATGCTCTGAGAAGATTATTCGGTCACCAACCTTGCTGTTTACATAGGACTTATTAATTCAACATAACTGACCCAAGAGCGTAACCAGCCATTCAAAAAACCTTAGTCCTCCCCATCTAGTCATCTTCTTTCCAATATTACCCCCGTATATTTTCTTCTACACACTCCCTCAACTCCCGTCAATAGTCATTGTTCCCTTCACTGTCGACTACTCTGCCGTCACTTGTTCTGCCGCTGCCGTCAATGGCTACCGTTCCCTTCACCGTCGATCCTCTTCAACGTTGATTTCTCCCGTCGACCACCGTCATCGTTTTCTGCACCGTAAAATCTCTTGAACATTTGTTCTTTAAAGTGGAAAATTCCGTTTAAATATACATTTTCTTTATTTAGCTATCATTAATTTATTGATATGGGGATTTTGGGGGAAATTGAATACCAACAGTCAGTTATTTGTTGCTTCCTGGGTGTCGTTCGAGATTTTAATCGTATATTGTAAAGTTGGGGACGAATGGGGGCGAGTTGGAGGAACAAACATTTATATATTCATAATTTAAATTTAAATGGGTGTTTTGATTGGCCATCGGTAAACAGGAAACCAAATGAAATGGGTGTTGACCAAATTTTCTAATAATATGAAACCTAATTAGAATGTGTTACGAATCGTTACAAATTATCCGAGTGCAATTAATTAAATTAAATACCTATAAAGATAAGTTATCTAAATGAAAAGTAACTATTTTCATAAATTGATTGATTGTACAAGCAGGTTCATATTTCATTTCATTTCATAATTAATTAAAAAAAATAATTATTTAGTCTAGTGGTATAATAGTCATTTATATCATTCGGACAGTTTATCAACACAAAAAGTAAACATGATTAATCATTCACTGATTAGTGCATTCAGGCATTTCATACCCATATTATCATCTATATCCATATGAGACTTGATGAAAAAAAAAAAAAGTAAACAACCCTGAATGATACTTTGGACCTTATTTGTTAATGATGTTTTGAATCTCTATTTAGTTAAATGATGTTTTAAATTATTATTTGATTAAATAATGCTTTGAATCTCTATTTTGTTGATTAATGTTTTAGATCTTTATTTAACGATCTGAGTTAATGATATATTAACTTTTATATTCGTTTCATTATATCATAATTTCTTGTGCTAACATATTTTATCTAATAGACCATGTATGTTATAGTTTGCGTAATTAAACATAAAATGTTGTAACACACTGGTTCTTCGGTATATCATAGAACCAAATCATATAAAACCGGAAACGTATCGTACCGAACCGCTTCTCTACAATTCGATTCTCGGTTTTAATATTTACAATTTTTCAGTTCACGGTTCGATTCGGTTTGGGCCGGTTCTAGCACATGTCTACACACATACATAATTAAACCCCAAAATACATTTTACAAGGAAGATGAAAGTTCAATGTAAAATGCTGAAAAAATGTAGAATGAAAGAACCAATATGATTGCATATCCATTTCAATTACCCATTTCCACATTTTTTAAATCACATGTGAAAAATGTAGAATGAAAGAACCAATATGAAAAAATGTAGAATGCTGATACATTCCAATTACCCATTTCCACATTTTTTTCTAAATCTAAATATCTTACAAATTGTATATCCATAAGTTATAAAAATTACACCGTTAAAATCAGCGTCTTTTTATCTTTAATTAGAGATCTCGCATGATATACTTTCGACGAACTTTTTTTTCTTCGTTTTATAATGGGTATGTTAAATTCGTAATAATAAATCACATGTGATTTAACACTCACATGTGAATATATTTACAATCAAATTATAAGTTTTAATTACTATCTATAATCACACGTGAATAATCAAATTGTAAATTATAAGTTTAAAATGACATAAAAATAACTTATTTGATAATTTAATGAACCTTCAGAAAAAAATTAGTTATAATCATATGTGATTAAACATTAAATTAGTAATCACACGTGAATAAAGTGTAAATAAATATGAATTTTAAATAATTATTTAGAATTATACATGTAAATAAATATAAATGTGAAATCACATGTGAATATTCAGTTATTATCACATAATTCATTTGAAAAACACATGTGATTAAACCTCAAATCAATAATCACGTGTGATTTTGACCGTAAACAAATGCAATTCTTAAAATTTTATTTATATTTGTTTATATGAATTAATAATAAGTTGTAATCATGTGTGAGTCAACATCCACAATTGATGAGTAGTCGTGTAACAATTATATTTACTCATAAATCACATGTGATAATTATATAAAATCACATGTGATTATATAAGTCACATTTTCTACGACCCAAAAAAAATAAAAAATAAATATTGTCGAAAGTATAGCTTGTGGGATCTCTAATTGAAGAGAAAAAGACGCTGATTTCGAATATGTAATTTTTATAATTTTTAGTCATGCCGTTTGTGAGATATTTGATTTAAAAGATAAGAGTGTAAATTGAGTTTTAAAGGAAATGAATCAATCTTATTGATTCTCTCATTCTTTACTTTTTTAGCATTCTACATTGAATTCACCTCTTACAGGGAATGAAGCAAGAGTACATAAGAAATTTTGAGTAAAGAGCGTGAATCGATAATCAACTCTTCATTATGGTGTTATGTGCGTACATAATGCTGATTAGATTGATGTAGCTAATTGGTTACCTCCTAATGTAGTTAAGATTTTCCCAAACATAAATAAAAATGTATAATAAATGAAGATGAATACTATAAAAATACTAGTATTTTGTAATTGCTTACATTATATCGGAGTATTATTTATGAGGTTTTAATAATCTTGATCTTGAAAATATAAAAATTAAGGTGTCACGTTGAATATGAAAAGTTATGGAAAAACGTATAAAGAAAATGTGAATTTTAGTTATAATAAGTAGATTTTAGTTATACCTTTTCTTCCACGAATTAAATTTACAATGTAATAAAAACACAGTTAAATATAAAGAGTTATATTAAAATGATGATTAAGGATAAGAAGTAACCTAATGTATTTATTAATTATAGCTACTTTTAAAGCATTATCGTAAAAGGTTACTAACTTGAAAACATTATTTCATCTAATAGCGATTATTAAATAATGCATTATTAGTTATTAGACATATCAATTATGCTGTTGACATTATAATTGGAATGTGTAGCCCATCAATCACGTATAAAAATAAAATTTTTAATTTTACATTTTTAGTACACTAAGTTTTTTTAAATATATGTAGTTTAATTTCTATATTAGTCAACGACACGTGCTATTAACAACACACAATCTATTTTCCCTCCGTTATTTCTGAAATCATGAGATATATACGTCGGGGGCTCAACTAAAACCAACCTACCTAACTCGCTATAAAATCATAGTATTTTAGCGCTTTCTAAAAGACCCATTTTCATCGTTATAAAACATCTCAAGAATGAACAAGTTAGTAAGTTGCTATGCAATATTGGGAACAAATGAAAATACCTCAAATCCGAAGGACTAAACCTGCAAAAGTTAATAGTTCAAGGACCAAATCTACGGCTTCATATTTATATCCTTCCAAAATTAACAAGAATAATTGAATACTCAACCGTAGTCCGCAAACCATATTTATGTACTGTATTTATACATACATTGTATACACACATTCTTACATTATATATATATACACAGACCATATTCGTGATCAACTAAAATCAAAATCATTTCAACCGATCGTTTTCGTGTTCACTCTCTCACCGAAGTGCGATCATCTTCGTGTGCGCTTCCAAAACCCTAGTTTCGTGAATTAGGCGTTTTTGTGGTATGTACGCTATTTCATTGTTGACCTACTTTTTACACAATATTACTGGAATTTATAACTATCTAATTATAAAAGTTCTGATTTTTAGTGTTATGCAGTAAGGGTAGTCGCAGTTGATTTTGAATTTGCTAAATTGATATGAATTTGTTGTGAATCTAACACCAATACTATCCGTATCAATTTTGAAGTTGAAAACCTAAAAGACTAAAATGTATGGCACACTTACACACCTACATCTGTGTACAAACATAGGAAAAATGGATATATTTTAACATTGATTTGTTTTTTACTGTTGCTATAGGATTGAATATCAGTCGTCAAATAAGAGATGGATACGAGTAATTGGAGGCCTACGCAGGGTGTAGGTGGTGCTGTTGGTGACTCCTCCATGGAAACTGGCGATTGGAGGGCTCAGCTTCAAGCAGATTCACGGCAAAGGATTGTGAACAAGATGTATGTATATCATTCTATTAAATTTGTTATTTTTTTGTGGTTTTAAAAATTTGGTTATGCTTACCGGCTTAGAATCTTAGCTTAACTACGACAATGTTAACTGTTGGGATTAACAGTGTTGACTTATGTATAGAAATGATAACTGTTAACCTTCTAAGTGCTAACACTATATGGAATTGCTCAATTAGATTCATTAGGAATTGTTATTGGAGGAAGAAGAAATTGTTTGTTATTTTCCTGAAGTATTGCATCTGTTTGGCAGAGCTTATAGCTTTATAATATTTCAACTTTCTACATCATCAGCATGGCTCCTGGTTGATATATATTTGTTCTTCCTGACAGTAGCAATTTCATTTACGTTGTTTTATGTGACTGGTTTTCTACACTTTTTTTTTTTTTAATTTGTTTGTTGAACTGATGACTTTTAACTACGTTATGTGACCAACATATGTTTCTCTTGCACAGAATGGATACCTTGAAGAGGCATCTTCCATTCTCTGGACATGAGGGGTTACAGGAACTTAAAAAAATAGCAGTGAGGTTTGAAGAGAAAATTTATACTGCTGCCACAAGCCAGGTTTGTTGTGCTCTTTATTCTATACAAATATTTTGTAGTTTTTGTTTTTCGCTTTTGTGGAATGAAGATATATACAAATGAGCCAAGTTACGACAAAATAGAACTAGGAAACGATATCATTTTTGTCATACACCATAAGGTACTTGGGTACCTAATTTCCTTAATCATTTGGTTTGTAGTCTGATTATCTGCGTAAGATATCCTTGAAGATGCTGACAATGGAGACTAGATCACAAAATCCTATGCCAGACGCTATGCAGTCAAACTCTGCTGCCAATAGTATAAACCCCTCAGATCCAGGTATTTTCACAAAACCAATTTACTAAATTCTGATGTTTGTAGGAAGAATCTGTGATAATGCAGATATAGTGTAAGCAGCATAGACTAATTTTCTTTGTTTACTACTTTCTCCCGATTGGATAGGTTCTCAAGTCATGCCACAAGTGAATAACCAAGGGCAACAACTTCCTATTCCTATGCCCTCTAATCATACTCAGTCAGGACAACAGATGATGTCACAGAACATGCACAATAACATGAGCTCTGCTGGAATTCAAGGTTCTTCTAGTTTATCATCTGCATTGCCACCTGGTAGTGGCTTGCCACAATCTACCATGGCAAATGTTGCTAGCCAAAATCCAAACTTGCAGAACATTCAAAACATGTCTGGACTTCAACAAGGTACTGTAGGAAACACATTGGGGTCCAATAATTTTGCAAATCAAAGGCAGATGCCTGGGCGGCAACAACTTGCTCCCCAACAGCAACAGCAGCAACAACAGCAGCAGCAGCAGCAGCAGCAGCAACAACAATCTCAAAACTCGCATTATCTTTATCAGCAGCAGTTACATCAACTTGCAAATAAGAAGCTCCAACAGAGCAATATCACGCCCACAATGCAATCACACATTCAGCAACAACAGCAGCAGCAACAGAGTTTGTTGCAGCCCGGTCATCTGCAATCATCTCAGCAATCTGGTATGCAACCAACAATGATGCAAACACCTTCTCTCTCTACAGTTCAAAATCAGCAGCCAGTTGTACCTCAGTCATCGCAACCAGTGATGAACCATCAACAGTCGGTTCTAAGACAACAACAAAGACAGCAGCAAGTACAACCGACACAGCAGCAGCAAACACAACCGAATCCAATGGGGCAGCAGCAGGCTAATACTACAAACATGCAACAATCTCCCCTTATTGGACAACAAAATAGCTACTCTGATATGCAGCAACAGCAGCAGAGGTTGATTGGCCAGCAAAATAAGCTTTCAGGTATACAGCAGCCACAACAGCATATGATTGGTCAGCAGAACAATCTTTCTAGCATGCAACAGCAACATTTGGTCTCTCAAAGTAATGCATCCGGCCAGCAGCAGCAGCCGATGCTTGGAAGTCAATCTGGTAACTCCAGCATGCAGACCAGTCAGCATTCAGTGCAGCACATGCCACAATCTAAGATGCCAATTCAACAACAGAATCAACAGAACTCAACGACTTTGTTACCAACTCAAGTTCAACAATCACAACCACAGTTACAGCAGCAGGTGATGCCACATATACAATCACAGCAGGTGGGTATGCAACAACAGACAAATCTGCTGCAACGCGATATGCAACAAAGGCTTCCAACGTCAGGTGGCTTTCAGCAGCAAAACATGATTGATCAGCAGAAACAGCTATTTCAGCAACAGAGACCTATGCCAGAGGCTTCATCAAGTAAGGTTTTTATTAGATATCTATATGCTTATTTTCAGATGTTCAACTTCATTTCATGACTTTGATCTTATCAGAACGTAGTGGTGGTGAGATTTTTGCATATATGATTTTTCCAATTTTTGGAAATTGTTTAAATGTGTTTTCATATTCCGCAATCAATGACCAATAGTTTTGCGCATATCCATCTTATTGTGTACTAGATCTTCAGGATAGGCCTCTACTTTGCATCTAACAGCATTAGTTAATCATAGATTTTTTTGATATAATACTTGATATGTGACACACTATATGTTTTGATATAGTCAAAATTAACCAAGTACTATCTGTCCTATATATAAGTAAGTGGCTCATGACCATGTTAAACAAATTTGACTCCTATTGGCAACCAGTAATCACTTCTTGATGTATTTTAAGTAAGCAACTCAAGTTGATCACCGTTCTGAATTCTACCATCTTTTGGTCATGTCATAGCGCATCTATTTAGTGTTTTTATTTTTTCATTTGAACTCAACCTGACTCAACTGGGTTCATTATAACCCTAATATTCTGCTAAGCAAAAGAAGAGAGTTTTTAATACGACAGATATGTCGAACTTTCAAATAATAATGCATATGGGTTACTAGACTGCGATGTTAGGCTGATATAATGGGTAAATTATTCTGGTTGATATTGCAAGTATCATCTAAGAACCAACATTTAGTAAGAATAGCAGGTAAATACGGGTACCAGTTGGTAGTTGTCTATGGTGATAACCATAGTTACTGTTTGTAACTTGTTTTTCACTTTTAACGCTATTTTCATATGTTCCTATTGGGGAGATTTTTATGCAAATTTTAACTCTTCTGTAGCATCATTAGATTCAACAGCTCAGACGGTAAACCCAAATGGCGGAGATTGGCAAGAGGAAGTGTATCAAAAGGTGCGGTGTTTGAAATCACATATTTTGTAGAGCAATTGAAGTACCTACCACCACTTTTGGCTTCAACTTGAATGTTCTAAACCAAAATTTTAGTTATGTTTCAAATCACATTGATTTCAAAGCATAAGATCTCTATGAGTAACGCAGTTCATGGCTGATAACCAAAAAAAATTACTTGTAATCATGCTGTGTCACCATCCTTTTAATTATACAAAGGTTTTATCAAAAGAAATAGAAAAAAGAAAAACAAACTGAAAGGCAAGACTCGCACATTTTCTTTTTTTATAATAGATCATATTGAATATTGATTGATAGTATTTACATTATCACTTTAAATTATAAGCATCTATAAGAAGATGATGCTAATTTTAATATTCTTTCAATAATTCTTTCTCCTTCTGAGTACAGATAAAAGCTATGAAGGACCTGTATTTACTGGATTTGAATGACATGCACCAGAAAATTCTAGGCAAATTACAGCTGGTAAGTCAGTTGCTCATATCAAAGTTGGCAAATTTTTAGTTTAAAAGCATACGGAACCATTTATAGATAATATGCTATGTAGCAAAGTACATTTTTTATTTCTTAAATTAATGAAAGACTTCTGTTTTCCAGCATGATTCTCTTCCTCAGCAACCAAAGAACGAGCAACTAGAGAAGCTGAAAGTATTTAAAAATATGTTGGAGCGTTTCATGCAATTCCTACAGATTCCAAAGCATGGTATTTTGGCAAATTATAAAGATAAGCTGGCTACTTACGAGAAGCAGATTGTTAATGTCATCAATTCAAATAGGCGGAAACCCGCGCCCACACAGCAGCCACCACAGGCACTTCCTCCACCACATATGCATCCGGGACAACAATCACAACAAACACATTCTCAGTTGACACAAGTGCAATCACATGACAATCAGATGAATATACAGGGTTCAATGGCAGCAATGCAACCTAATAATATGGGAAGTTTGCAGCAAAGTTCTGTCCCTTCTATGTCAGGGGGTTCAAATGCTCAACAGAACATGATGAACTCCATACAGCCCAGTTCTAATCTTGACCCTGGTCAGAATAGCAGTATGAACTCCTTACAGCAAGTCTCTGGTGGGTCTTTGCAGCAAAATCCTGTAAGTGGGAGTGGGCCTCAACAAGTAAACATAAATCCAATGTCACTACAACCAAACTCCAATATGCTTCAAAATCAGCATATAAAACAACAGGAACAACTGCTTCAGAGTCAGCAACTGAAGCAATTTCAACAACGCCAAATGCAGCAACAATTTCTGCATAAGCAGCAACTTATGCAACAGCAGCAGCAGCAGCAGCAACAACAACAACAACAACAATTTCAACAACAAACAAAGCCGCAGCAGCAGCAGCAGAGTGGGCAGTTGCAAGGAAACCAACTAGCTCAGCTTCATCAGATAAACGATGGTGGTGACATAAAACTTAGGCAGCCGATGGGTGTGAAAGCAGGTGCTTTTCAGCAGCATCAAGCAGCCGCAGCAGCCCAACGTTCAGCTTATCACCAACAAATGAAATTAGGTTCTCCATTTTCACCTCAACTCTTATCCGCTGCTTCTCCACAAATATCTCAGCATGCATCGCCTCAGATTGACCAGTCAACTATGTTCAAATCTGCAAATTCACCATTCACTGTACCTTCTCCATCAACTTCATCCGCATCTCCTCTCCCAGGGGAGTTTGGTGGTGTTTCATCGCTATCTAATGTTGGGAACATTGGACATCAACAACCATCTGGTGCAGTCTTACCTACTCAATCTCTTGCTATAGGCACACCTGGAATATCGGCCTCCCCTTTACTCGCAGAGTTCACTAGTCCAGACGGGAACCATGGTGTTGTGCCATCAATTGGAACTGGAAGGTCCAGTGTTACAGAACAACCTCTAGAGCGCTTACTCAAAGTGGTCAGTTTGTAAGCCTCACTTGTATAAAATTTCTTAATGGTGGCAAGATGAGTGGGTGATGCTTGTTGGATAACGATCATAGTTCCATTACAATACTAAATAGATATTTGAAGAAATAAATGCATCAAAAATTGACTTTGGGTGACTTTCAACCCAGTCCTTTTAGCTAATGTTTTTTTTGTTTTAATCCAATTTGAGATAAAAATTACATCCACTTCCATTTTGTCTAAACATGGATAAAATGACAAACACCGCCACCCCATATTCATCGTTGTAACTTCTCTAATTCAATAAACACAACCCTAAAAACTGCCACCTAGACCCGTTAGGGTGTGTTTTAGATGCTTTTGTCATACTGTAGAAGTGTATGACTAACATTCTGTAAATCTATTCTGCATAGGTAAAATCAATTTCACCAAAAGCTTTGAGTGCCTCAGTTGGTGACATCGGTTCAGTTGTCAGTATGATTGATAGAATTGCAGGATCAGCACCAGGCAACGGATCTAGAGCTGCAGTTGGTGAGGATTTGGTTGCCATGACAAAATGTCGTCTCCAGGCAAGAAATTTTGTCACTCAAGATGGAACCAATGGCATGAGGAAGATGAAACGGTTTACAAGTGCAATGCCATTAAATGTTGTGTCATCGGCTGGCAGCGTAAATGATAGTTTCAAACAGTTAAATGTTGCTGACACTTCTGAGCTTGATTCGACTGCATCATCTGCAATCAAAAGGCCCCGAATTGAGGTACTATTATCAGAACAGTGTTTGTTGTATACTTTTATTTTTCCACTTGTTACAAGGAAGTTAAAATGTTGCATCTTCTCTTGCAGACTAATCATGCCCTTTTGGAAGAAATAAAGGAGATAAATCGGGGACTCATTGATACTGTGGTGGTTATAAGTGAGGAAGATGATGATCCAGCTGCAGCCTCTGCAGCTTCAGAAGGTGGTGATGGAACCATGGTTAAGTGCTCGTTTAGTGCTGTAGCTCTTGGTCCAAACTTGAAGTTGCAATATGCTTCAGCCCAAATGGTATGTTTACATGATAGTTGATATGCTATGTTGGTTGTTTATGCTAAAGCTTTGTCAGGCTTGTTGCTTACTTACATTTTCTAAAACTATGTACAGTCACCTATACAACCATTACGATTGCTTGTTCCTGCAAATTATCCAAATTGTTCCCCAATACTCTTGGACAAGTTCCCTGCGGAAGTCAGGTGAGAAGTTTCTTTTCTATTTTACAGATAAATTGGCATTTTAAGGCATGTTATTTGTTATTCTTTAGTTAGCTTGAAAGAAAAAAAGCAGCTTCGATAACTGGATTAACTGCCACTCTAAAATATCTTCCATAGTTTAACTAGTGACTTTTCTGATGGTAGGACTGGATCAATGTGGAATTAAATGCCATACTTGATGTGTGAAATATGATTACAACACTATATAGTTACAATAATAATCCTAACCTTTTTATATACTGTGATTTTGGTGGTTTTATCCATCAAATATATACTTAGTGCAACGTTTGACCCGTTAGGGATAAATATTGCCACCTCTAACTTTTATCATGATATGCCTTTACAGCAAGGAATTTGAGGATCTTTCCGTGAAGACCAAGTCAAGGTTTAGTATTTCTCTCAGGAGCCTCTCACAACCTATGTCTCTTAAAGAAATCGCAAAAACTTGGGATGTTTGTGCTCGTGCTGTTATCTCCGAATATGCTCAGCAAACTGGTGGTGGTACGTTCAGCTCAAAATATGGTACCTGGGAGAACTGCTTAAGTGCTGCATAATGTTGTTGTCTTCCTTCAAAGTTAATATTATCATTGCAATCAGTATAGTTTTTTTTTTTTTTTTTTACCTTTTCCCTTTATGTAAGCTCCACTCTTTTACATTTGCATATTTGAACAAGTTATCACTACTCCCATTGTATGTTGTATGATATCTTAGGTATACATGATTAATTATGTTCATGTTTAGAAATGTTAGTTCTTACAAGGTATTTATTTTTCTTTTCGAGTGGGTTTCTCCTGCCTCGAAAATTGCAAGATTTATTGCCTGCAGTAAATTTTGTAATATATTAAAGGTTACCGTGGTATGGTTGATTATGTAGTCATTATATGTTAGTAATATATTTGATTTCATCTATCTGTCTATTGAAGATCTCTCTATTTATGGGACCGTTACTTGTATCGTTATGTCTCGTCAAATATTGCAAATTTATCGTTGCATCAAATTGCCAAACTCCAGCTTGATTTAACATTTAGGGTCACTTGTGGAACCACCACTCGACATATATACTCAAGTTCCTGATTGCTTGTTATGCACAGCATTTGTTGCACCTCAATAGTGGTGTCTACCCCCCTTCGTTGTTATTTGCACTTGAGGGCATTACTGCATTAGTAGCATAGCCCTAACTATAATTTTGGTAATCCTGTAGAATTTATTGTACGTGTACTCTAGAACAGAGAAACAAACATAAGGTTTTCCTCCCTTGGATCATTAGATGTATCTCATCTGTTGACCAACCTTTTATGCACAACTATTTGAAAATATATTCCTACTTGGTTAGATCAAAGTTTGCAACTGTGTATCAATAACACACATACTCATGTGAGGGGAATTTTACTAATGCGTGGAGCTAACCAACTACACCAGCCACCGCAACTTAGCTTCCTGACTAATGTGAGGCATCTACTTGTTAGTTTTGGTCTAGATGCTAGTTTTGGTTTAGTAGATACACAGATTGTTTCTTTTAAAAGGCGATGAGTTCAATTGCATTCCTCGACAAAGACATTTATCAGAAGATTTTTCGTTCTATCTTAGATGGTTTCATTTGGTAATCAAAGATCCCAAAGTCAGTTCACTAGCAACGGTAACTCTATGTTCAGATCAATAAAAAATTTATGTCCGTAGAATAAAAATAATTCGCAAGAAAATGCATCTTTACTCATAATGAACTCCAACTTAACTTCTCAATTCCACAAGTCAATAACTACCCACTTTAGCATGGGAATAACTCGATAATACTTGCTTTCATTAATCTTTAATTGTGTATATCTGAACTTACATAAACAATAAACAACAGGTAACAAACTTTTCATTTGACAAAATCAACCAGACAACTTTAACTAGTTGTCCAATATGTAAATTAAATTTCTGCAGAACTCAAAAATCTTAGTGGCGAAGCTAATATATTGTAATGGTTGCAGTACGCTTTAAGTTTTCGTCAACATTAAAAGGGTGGCTCTTTTTTATGGGAGAAGTCCTACTGAAGAAAAAAAAGAACATGAAGTTGTTTCATACATTCCTCTGATCGATGAACATAACACAATGTTTACATGAAAGGTTCTCTCAAGGCTGTAGGTAAGTTCAGTTCATGCTCGCGAGTAGGAAGTGGCGCAAAATAGTAGTCAACCATGTCTTTGGTTACTGCTTCCAAATTTGGAGTATCCCACTGTCAATTCAAGAAAACAACATAAACAATTGCAAAACTTTACGTGTTCTCTCCAATTTCGAAATCATATCTAGGAGTAAAGGAGGCAAATGGGTGGGTTGGGCTGCAGGATAAAATACGCAAGTGTTGTGCTGATAAAACGGGTCAGGCCTAATTGACATGAAACTCCTTTTGTGATATATAAAAAAACAGATTCTGAAAGTGTTTATAATATGATTTAAATTCAGATTGATTTAATTAAAATTACACTTTAGGTGACTTCGCATTGTTTCCTTTTTAGCTAAAGAGTTTTATTGTACTAATTTGACCCATTAGAGGCATAACAGAGTCCAAGATCAACCCATTGCATAAGTAAAAGGGTCGGAGAGTGTTAAAGAGCACGGAAGGGTACCTTTGGAGCAAAGTCCTTGTCAACTAGTCTTGCTCGAATGCCCTACAAAAGGAGACGAGAGAAAGGTTGATCAATCAATGAATGCATGCACGCACGCATGTACTACGAAAAAATTTATTTTATGAAGTGATGGACTGGAGGAAAACGCCTAACCTCACAAAAGTCGCCAGAAACCTCTTTGGAGATACAATGCAACGATGTACGATATTCACGAGCCAAACACTGGTCAAGTGGTTGAAATCTGCCTTCCCTTATCTGCATTTTACTACATTTAATTGTATGGTCTGATTTAAAAAGAAATGTATCTGAACAACGTGAGAAAGTGCCCTCACAGATTGCAAAGTGATCTTCAAGCTCAATGGGGAGGCGTCCTTCATTTTCTTTAATGCAGTCGAACATAATACATCATCAGACTCTCCTACTATCTGCATAATTATGGTACAAGTTAAAATTAAACATTTTTAATAGAAGTTATCTTTTAATACATATCTAATCATGCAACATGAGTAACCAAGACAGAGAAAGAAAGGAGAGGGGAGGGATGGAACTTACTAAAGCATCCACAATTTCCTCAACAGTGTCGTGGCAAAAATATTTGTCTATTCTGTCAATTCTGAAAATCCAATTTAGAAAGAAATTTAGTATTGACTATAAATGTTTAGGGAACCATATAGAGGCTATCTCATTCATCTACATTATGCAGTCATATATTAATTAATTCTACCCAACTGCCAGCAGCTTTTAATTTTAATTTTTTTAATTCATTCGATCAACTACTTCTAATGCATCAGAAAACCTATTAATTAGGCAAATAGACAGTTCTTTCTTTCTTTCTTTCTACTAAAAAAATACAATATACATAATAAATATGGAATATATAATTAAGAAGGGTCACTGAACACAAGAAGCTATTTGTCCTAAAGCTGCCTATTTTTTATTACTACTTAAAAGGCTCTAAAGCTACAATTCATTTGTAAGGCTATCATGAATCACATAAATGTTTGATGCGTCATTCTTTATTGTATAAAATAGGAGGGGAAGTAGAACATTACTTATGGAGAAGGCTGCTTTTATCTACATAGACAAGATCACCATATTGAGCAAGAGAATCTGATAAGACAGAAGGGTCATCTGTCATCAATTGTCCAAGGCATTCTTCAATCCAAGCAAGTTTCTGTAGAGATAAACAGATCATCATGGTTGATGGTCGCTTGAGTTGGCTATAAAACAGTTTTTATTCATTTTTTATATATATTTTGTTATGCAATTATCTACTTCTTAAAATAAAACAATAAGATTAAAAATTTGCTTTAGGCTATTTCAACTAGTTCAACCGATTTAACATGTTTCCATTCTAGCCAAACTCTTTTTATGTGATCCATCAAGGGATAAACCTAAATGTTAACCAACCCAATCATAATTAAACGGGTCGAAATTGCCACCCCTATGTAGCTGAAGCCTGCAAGGTAAGTCCTAGGCACATACTGCGTTCAGTGAGTAGTGTGTAGCAAGGCCACAGGCAACCAGTTCAGCACCATTAAGCTTTTCTCCAGTCAGAGCCAAGAATTCACCTACAATAAGAAGAGAGATGAGTCAAAATACTTATTAATGATCTTTAAAAAATTGTTAACCAATCTACTGTGTTACTTTTTCCTTCCCTCAGGATTAAGTCTGCATAAATGGTAACATAGGCCTACTTGTAAGTTTTAACCATCTTATTATCTACTTTTTGTCTTTGTGTAGTATCTAGGATTGACTAAGCAATATGGTTGGATTACATAAAATGGGTTTGGGTTGACCCCCAACACCAATGTGTCCAAGTTGGGATGTGAATTCTTTGATCCATCTAACAGCTCCAAGAACAAATGATTTGACAATTACTTTCCCTCTGATACCTGCTACATGTACTCCCTCCATAGTTCCATTCTCCACTAGATATTGAACTATTTACTCTTACTTTAAATCATATACATTTCCACCCTTTTACTAAGTGTGGAAGACTATCATTCCAAGTAATATACATGTTTCATAAGCTATGAATATTGTACTCGCATTTTCAAATTTTCAACACCTGTCAAGAGTGGAAGGTAAAGATTTTATGAAATTCCCAAAGTACCTAAATAACCAGGCAGGCGAGAAAGATAAAATGAAGCCCCTGCGTCTGGATGAAATCCCATTTGAACTTCAGGAGTTGCAAAAACCTGCAGGTGGTTATTTTGAATATATCAAGAAATAGTAGCTATATGCTACACACACAAACTTGTATTCGACAGTCTTTATTAAAAAGTGTAGTATCAAGTCGGTTATAAACAAGGCCAAATAACAACTACAACAATAATAAGAATAAGAATAAGGGACCAAAACTTGTAGGCTGGAGTGTAAATGAAGGACGCGGTTGTAATTTAACTCTATTGGTTATATGATTACAACTTACAGCTAGGAGTGTAACCGAGGGATGATATTGTAGTTTATTCTTATTAGTTATATGATTCGTAATGTTCTCAAGAATGCTAATATGAACACTTCTAACTTTGTGATTAAAAAATGTCAAATTAAATGCAAAAGCAACTACTACTGATGAAAAAAACATAGTGCATACAGTCTTGTCAGTTGCAATGCGAAACATTCCAGGAAATGCAACACCTGCACCACCGCCCATAGTGATACCATCCAAGATAGTCAACTGTTAAATGGTCAATAGTCAATGGTCAACCACCATACTTCAAGTGCAGTTTCAAACAGCACACAGTATATATTCTTATATAGGACACTGGATACTCACATTTGGCTTCAAATATGTGCCTAGAAGGTATATAAACTGATATAATGTCCTGAAAAATTCTTTGCATTCTGCATCTTTTCCTGTACATATATTAAGCAGTAATTTTGTAAAATGCATAACTAGATTAGATATAAAATAAACCACAACTACTTAAGCAAAATGTTTGGTAAAGCAGAAGGTCGACAGGTCAATAAATTTTAGGTTTTTTAGAACAAGCGGTATTACTTGGGAAAAACCTTAAATACAAATGCACGTATACTTAAACATGTGTTATCTTATTCGAGTATTGACACAAGATAGGTTTTTAAAGTCCATGTATAAACACACATGCAGTTCAAAAAGTAAAACAAGATAAAAGAATGCTCACCTTCTTGAAGCAATCGATAGATGGTTACCATGTCTGCACCAGAACAAAATGCCCTACCACTACCCTTCAGTAAATCAAAATAACATTTAGAGATACATAAAAATCCTAACAAAAAGAGCGAAAATTTTCATATCACCATGAAATACCTTCATTGTCACGAAACCAATCTGTGAGTTGTCCTCCCATGACTCATAAAGTCTTCGTAACCTACCAGCCTACATACAATTTTTTATAAATATTACAAAATCCACACATTCCACAGTAAGAAATAATCATCAAAATAAGAAGAAAGTGTATTAAGGTTTTTATTCTGAATTTTATAGTTACACATTTTCACAAAAGTGTATTAAAGTTTGTACTTTTTAAGGATAAAACAAACATTCAACTATCTAATAATGCAAGAACTGTGTATTTTTTAAGCTCTACACTTCGGAATGGTATTCTCCTTATTCAAGTTAAAAAAAAGGCCAAACAATATGAGCTTATCGTGTATGCTTATTGAGTAACTCACTAACAGAAGCAATAAGCTTCAAAATCTTGGGTTGTGCTTATTAGCTTATTTCTGCCTAAAAAACAGAATAGGCTCTCTAAAAATAAGTTCATCCAAACACTTCAAATGAACTTATTAGCTTATAAAATAAGCATAAGCAGATAAGCTCATCAAATAAGCCCACCCAAACACCCCTTAAATTCAAGAAATAAGGAAAGAAAAAAGGTATCAAAATAACAAACCATAGAAGTAGTAATAGCATTGAGTTTAGATGGCCTATTTAGTATAGCAGCTCTTGAATAAGCCCTTCCTTCCACTAAAACCTGTGTAATCAATTACATTCATACATAAATCAAACATCAAAAATTAAACTTATGCAACAAATTCTACAGCTTTATACAAGTAGCACTATAAATATTGAAATGGCAATAACAATGTTGGAAAACAAAACCTCTTCTTGAAAAAATTGATTTTGAGTGTAATTATCACGTTGAGCAGAAATGGTGGAATATGACTGTTTCTGCAACGAACGTGTCACTAATGATAATGATTTCAGTCGCTGCATCTTTCTTCTTCTTCTAAAACCCTATTTTTTATTGTCTTTGAAGTGATTTGATTCACTTTGCAGGCGCACAGGTTGTTGAAATACAGTAGCACAGTGGCGTACAAAGTTTCAAGATTTGATCGTGTAGAAAGAAATTGGGCCATTGTTACCCAATGGTTCGGCCCAATAGTTATGTGACCCCTTATTCTAAAGCCAATCAAATCATCCACTGCTCCTAACTAATCAAATCAACTACGGGGTATTACTTTTTCACAGTTTTTTTTGGGAAAGGTAAAAATGTATATTTTTATTTTTAATTTTAAAATTATCTGATTTTTTAATAAAATAATTATATTAAAATTATTAG
Organism: Gnaphalium uliginosum; assembly: GCA_963930675.1. NCBI lineage: Eukaryota > Viridiplantae > Streptophyta > Magnoliopsida > Asterales > Asteraceae > Gnaphalium > Gnaphalium uliginosum. The sequence goes on along the minus strand of OZ005684.1, from coordinate 10,871,052 downwards.
AATTTTATGACGTTTAAGATAAAGATAATTTTTTTGATAGACGTTATAAAAAATTTAGTGTGTAAATCTTTTTTACGATTCCTACTATAAGGAATCATTCTATAATAACCCTACCCATTCATTCTTCTTTTATTCTAAAATAATAATGTATAAATTATTATTTCTTTGAATACAGATATATAAATTATATGATTAAAAATAATTTGTTTTTGTATTTATTTTAAGAAATTCATATACATTTGTAGCTTTATTTTAACTAGTATAAAAAGTTTGTATTTAACTTTTAATTTGTACAATATTTCTTAGTTAATTATAATCTGATTTTTTTTTAATAAATTTAAACATTATGTTTCTTATAATGTTTCTTAGTTAATAGTTAATTATAATTTATAACTATAAAATATTTCTTAGTTGAGTTGATTCAACTATGATCCACAAAATATCCAGGAAGGTTGTATATAATAATGTTAAGAGCAAAGATGATTGACAATTTGCAAATAACCAACTCAGATGCATATATATGCATATGTTGACAGATAAACAAACATTGAAGTCCCAACAGATTACTCCATACAATCATGATTCGCAAAATATCCAAGAAACATGTGGATATTTCGAATCTTATTGTAATCAACACGATGATGGCAAATTAACTGCACCGGTAACTTTTCCAATAACATGGAAAATTTAGTAACTGGAAACAGGGTAAAATGTTATCAAGGACGATGTGTGTTCTTCCTCCTGGTTAATTTAATGGACAAGCTTTCTCAAACTCTTTCTGCTCTTTGCGACATAATTCAAATTCATCAGTGTTATGGTACATGCAACCAGCATAAGCATCCATTTCTTTTGTGCACTTCTGATGAAGATCTTTCAGCCTGCATAATCATCTCACTTAAATTAGTGAAAATGTTCGATGAGTTTTGAGCTGGCATCTCATGTATCTAAATCATTTATACCTAATTGTATTTTGAACTCTTTATACACCACCAAACAAAAAACATATCGGTGAAGTAAATAGCAACGCTATGCACCATTGTTTGATCTTACTAGCTGATATAAAGTAATGTTCCGTGTGTGAAGCAATTTATGTCCTTCACACCCCTCAAGACACCCAATAAGGTTATACAAAATTGTTCTTATAGCTTTGAATCTTTTAGATAACTCTCTCATATCCATAACAAGCGGGTTATTTCCCTTTATAAAAACACCACCTCCGTAAAACTCAAGAGAACATTCTATTTCCCATAAGACTCCTCTAGAGGTTCAGATTACATACATGTATATTAAGTGACATAACATGAAAGTACTTTTAAGATTTTTCCACAAACCAGACTTCCCCTACAGTTCCATGGAGCTTTATACAAGATTCTTGACAACATTGGAGTAAAAAAGAGTTCGGTCAAATGATTGTCAAACAATTGGATGAACAAAAGACTAACCTTACACAAGATTTTAGTATAATGTAATGATAAAACTAGTTATATGTGGACGCATTACCTATAGATAGAGCACATGAAGGTCTAGGATCGTTTAAGGTCGTTTAGTTATCTCAAATGTAGCACAATGAATGACTTACTATAACCGGATACTCAACATCCATTTTGTCCAAACTCTAAGAGCATACAGAGAGGACAAGGTTCTGGAGGCTTTGACAGCATCCGACATCGGAAGCTGTAATCTTTTATTATTATTATTAAATTAATTTATTATTATTATTTTGCAACGGTTAGAATGCATCGGGAACGGGAGATGTTTGATTAATTTGTTCAACGCATTTTTAATTATTGTCTTTAAATTATGCATTTTTTAGGACTTGTAATTTTTTTTAATTTTAATGAATGTATTTCTTTTCTTTAATTTATTTTGTTATTTGTTTCAATTAATGTCAATACAGTATCCTCCGCTCCTCTACAGCAACAGTGCTCCACTGTAAAGACAGTGTCACCACTCCATGTGCTCTAATAGACTCATTTAGCTAGCTTGCGGGATGTTGGTCTTTTGGCCAATGTACAACAACCAGATTCAATATTTATTACAGTTCCATACAGAAAACCTACATTCTTCAATTGCTAACCAAATACCGTATAAATTTAACTGCAAGCAAAAGCAAATTCATTTATACTTTCTGAAATCCACAATAAAACATTTTAACATAATCTATACCAATATCATATTGGGAATGACATCCATGTAGTTAACTGCATAGATTTTAGGTATTCATTGGGATGAATCTTTTAAAATTCGTTTACACTTTCAGTCCTCCAAGTTTCAAATATGCAAAACTTAGTACTATCTTCTCGCCACTCAGCATGTAAGGTTCAGTGATCAAGTGATGTTAGCTACACGTAACATTTTTCCCATACCATTGTATCAATTCATCAACTAAGAAACATATAACTCATTCAATTCGAACAAAATGTATACATACAGTCGAAAAAAGTATACTTACAGATGGAGTACGCAACGAGTGACTTGAGTGCCTTTATCTAAACATTTCTCAGGGTTAGGATCGTCTTTTTTACACTTAAGGAATGCTAAATTTTCACCTCTGCATCTACCGGATATATGTTTAGATGCTGACATCAGCACCACCGATGTCGGAATTGGAACTCCGATAGCATCTACCGCACTTGCCATCTTCCAATTTTTTGAAATTAACTGAATTCAAGCCCTAGCAATATAAAATTGACGTAATTAGTTCGATGAATCTTTTTTATTGAATATGTGTGAAGAAATTAAGGTAGAGCTGAGAAATGAGATGCAAGTACGGTTAAGGTTTACGTACCTTTTTCTTTCAAGTCTCGCCGGGGAATGATATGAAAGTGAGAGTATCAAGGCAGGGATGGAAAATGATGTGGAATTGTGGAGGTAAATTACTCACCCATTATATCAAATCATTTTCTTTTATTTCAAAGTTGTTTTCTTGTATTTATTAATCTCGATATAAAATAAATTTTCTGTAAACACTTGGGGTATTGTATATTTTATATTTTATATTTTAGTGCATTCGTTAATTACTTAACACAAGTTAGATGATACGAATTATATCATACTAAGTTATTATATTTCAAATTCAATCAAAACTGGATACGTGCCCCGTGTGTGAGAGGTGGGGGCAGCACCCAAAACAACGATGAAAATGATCATGTTCAATGTTCAATGTTCATTCGGACAAGAAATTGTTTTACACAAAAACACATGGATTCAACAATTTGGTTGCCAAAATTCTTGAATAATCTCCGGACGAATTTTGTGAACCCAAACAAATTAGGATTGAAATATTATCTTTGAAAAGTGATTATCAAACACGATTCAGAGATATATATCTGGTCAATTGAATCATACACCTTGTTCAAATTATTCCAACATTATATTTCAACGATATGAAGTTAGTTAGTTTGAATGTTTGATATAACTGAAAAGTCTGGAAATTTGAAAACAAGAAAGTTAACTTAAATTTATACGAGTAGATTAAACCAAATGATCAAGATTGACACAATTACATAGGATTTGTGGTTATAAGAAATCTATTTAAATCCGAGTCATTTATTTCTTGTGGTTATACGAGTAGATTACCAGTCACGCGATATTATCTTTTCTTCCATTCGCATTTTCATACTATGAATCATGATTAACTAATTAACACAAGTGGCTTTCTTAAGATTATGCTAGTTACTTGTGCTTGTTGTGAAAGATCAAAGTTTTTTATTAAGATACATATGTTATGAAAAATATCAACTTACAAGACATTCATATGTTTCTGAGGTAAGAGCTAGTTACAGCAAAAGATTAGCCTAACCGACAGACCGAGAATACTTGTATATGAAATGGACACAGAAATAACCTTGCACCATGAACTTCTATACAAACTGCTGCTCTGATCATCTCTAAATCATATTTCGTTTATGCGACCAAAACCTGTCAGGCACTGCACATAAACGCGTACATATTATGTTTATGAAAGTGACAATAGCTATTCTCATGCTGATAGATGACTATATAATGTTAATAAGCAGAATTACATAATCACATCATAAAACAGGTAGTAAACGATATAATTCGGATGAGATTAGGTTGCTTAAAGTTGAAATAATCACATAATGTAGGAGTAAAGGTCGCTTAAATTAGATACTACAATAAAAAGCGAGGAATATATGGTTGGGCAATGCACACATTAATAAATAACCAGCACCTTTCTTTGACAAAAAGAAACCTCTGAATTTCAATAGTATCATTTCCAATTAGCCCATTTATCTGATTCTGTTGAGAGTTTCCTGTTAGGGCCAGAACTGTTTGGAGAATCATGCCATATCATCTCCATCTAGCATAGACAAGAAGACTATAATCAGCACAAGTATGTCATTTATGTGAGCAGTCATATAGGTGGCAAAATGGGGCCAATGGGCATGTCGAGCAGGTCAGATTTGGGTCAAAACAAGTAAATTTGTAAGCCAGGGCAAAACAGGTTGGGTTGACAAGTCAATACTTTTTTGACTTTCATGTCTAATTAAAAAAATTAACAATGGTTACAAAACGTAAAATAGGAAACTTTTTATTTAAGGGAAGCAATAAACTAAATAAATTTGAATTTGCCAAATATTATAAACCAAATCAACCCAATTTTCACATGGTGTTTGACTTTGCCAAGTCTAGTGAGCAAAAACACTTCGCAACACATTTAAACGGTGTGAAAGAGTTATTCATATCTTCTTGTTCACCTGGTATGTTTTCAGGGGGTTTAGAAATTCAGGGAAATCAGTTACAGAAGAAAGTATACCTCGCCAATTATGACTGTATCACCTTCCTTCACACCACGTTTTATCAGTGACTTGTTAACACCACATGCCTCAAGCACATGCTGGAACCTTCTATCAGAATCCATGTATCTATGACAGAATAAGTAGATGTCAATATCACTTCAAACTATGTAAATAAACATGTCTTAAAAATATAGCTAGCATATAAACTTACTTCCAGTTTGTCATTTGAACAAATCTTTGCAAGCCTGCTCCTTCAATATGCCATGTATCTGAAGAACTATCATGAGAAATTTGAAATTCATTAATGGGAGCAGTCCGTTGTTTTTTCACCATTTCAGCGACGTGACTAAATTGTACAGGATCTCTCCAACCTGCATGAGACAAAAATTATAAAGTAATAAATAAGAAAAAAAGACAGCACATACGACCATAAACTTTAGCTAGAATGAAGTGCTTACTTTCATCTTTTTTGTCATCAATTCCTTGTCTAACAAGCTCATAAGCAGAAGTGATTAAATCTCTAGTCCCTTCTCTATTTATTGCACTTATGCAAAAAGGTTCAATCCCACGTGAACGAAGGTTCTTCTGGAATGATTCCCACTTTTGATATGCCTCAGGAAGATCCATTTTGTTGTATGCAACTATAAACGGCTTTTCAGCAATTTCAGGACTGAACATTTCCAGCTCAAGACGAACTGCATCATATTCATATTCTGGTTGTTGAGATGAGCCATCAACAATGTGTACCTAAGCCTCCATTTCCATCATACAACTATTAATTCACAATAATATCTCTAAAAACATATATAAAAATATTGTAATTTGTAATCATCTATTTTCAATGCATATAATTGTCACATCAGTTCAAGAACTTGAGTTAGACAAAGCGGCCCAAAAATTTTGGCACACAGCCACACATATAAAAGGTTTAAGCTTAAGCCTGAGCAATACACATGTTTGCTTCTTTGACGAGTATCGTCATAAAATGTGCTTATTCTAAACACTAATTATGCATCCATGCAATAAAATGATATAGGCTCTTAGGGTTACCCCCATCTTTGAATTTCCTAAAAATTCCTAGTTCCCAACCTTTGAGTTCAAAAAGTGTTATTTTGCAACGGTTAATGATATAAGTCAATATTGTTGTAGATTGATTATCTGACATTTATCTTCTTTCTATTGTTTTAATTTGAATTTTTGACATGATAAAGATCTGACACTGTAATATATAAGTTGAAACTAGCAGTGTGTCCACGCAAAAGCAGCAGTGACAAATAGTTAATGTTGAGTCACACATATAATTGTTTACACTGTATTTAATCATTATTTTCTAGTCGATAAATAACATTATTTTATTGTTTCATTGTCAATTAGAAATGTCGAAGAATTTATTACAGAAATCAACAATGATCAAAGTTTGGTTTAAAAATTCAATTACAACGTCTATAGATGTTTATTTACCTACATTTTTTAAAAGAAAGTTTTGATTGAAATGACATGTTAAAAATTCAATCTAAGGATGTGCAAAGTTTTAAATAAATGGCATAAATTAGTGATTTATTTGAGAATATTTTAATAATTAATGAAAGTTTTTGAAAAGATTAGGATAATTAATGAAAGTTCAAGGGCAATTTGGACTTTAGACATTGTTGAGGTTAATTTTAAGATAAATATGGAGATACTTTATATGTAGTTAAGATAAGATAGAGATGTGCAATAATGCGAAAAGAAATATACCAGAGCTGAACATCTTTCAGTATGCCTAAGAAACTCATGACCCAAACCAAAACCTCGGTGGGCTCCTTCAAGTAAACCTGGAAGATCCGCCACAACAATAGTAGCATCATAATCAAATGAAACCACACCCAAATTGGGAAGTAGTGTTGTAAATGGGTAATTTGCAATGTTTGGCTGAGCTGCACTAATAACACTTAGAAAAGTGCTTTTTCCTGCATTTGGAGCACCCACTATTCCAATATCTGCAACCAATTTAAGCTCTAATTCCAACCACCTGGTTAGAAACAGCAATCACAATCAATTATGATCTGAAAACATACATAACAAAGTTGCTATCATCTAAGCGGGTGTTTGGAGATGCATTTTGAAACTAATCAACTGATTGTTGCAACTTGTACTCAGCCAAACATTTACCTAATTACCGCTTCTTTAACCTAATTTGAAAAACTTCTACTCTTTTTTCGCAAAAAGTATCTCCTTTTCTCACAAGAATGTCATCTTTAGTGATTGGTACTAGCTAGTTATCTTAGTATCACACATGCAAAAAGCAAAGGGGCTCAAGACACTATCTTCTACAGCCGCCACTTACTACAATTGATCTATGAATTCCAGTTATTCAAAATCACATAATCATTTCAAAAATGCACATCAAATAAACACCCTTGCATATATAAATAAATTTAAAAGTTGAAAATAAAATGGTAAACAAATTTACATAAGTTACCCAGAACTCACATTTCAGGACCCTCTTCTCCATTCTCAGCAATCCTAGGCACCTTATTAGTTCCTGATTTAAACGAAGCATTCCCCCTACCGCCTCTACCACCAGGCAACAACAAAGCCCGATCACCCGCATACAACAACTCCAACAACACATCACCGGGAACCCCATCTTTTCCAGCCGCCCTAACCACCGTTCCAGGAGGCACTTTAACTACAACATCCTCACCTTTCGCCCCATTCATCTTACTCCCCTGTCCATGACTCCCTCTCCCAGCTCTAAAATGAATGCTATTCCTAAAGGGCAACAATGAATTCATCGAACTATCAACTTCCAAATACACATTCCCACCTCTTCCACCATCACCACCAGACGGTCCACCTAATGGCACAAACTTCTCACGACGAAACGCCACCACACCGTTTCCACCATCACCTGACCGTACGTAAATTTTCGCTCTATCGAAACATCGCATCACCGCCGGCACTCCTTTCTCTTTCTCCCTCTCCTCCTCCTCATCACCTACTTCTAATTCATCTACACCATCATTATCATTTTCAAAACCTAATTCATCTACAATATACTCTTCACCATCACTATCAATTTCATCATCTGAATTCACCTCAAACAGCTCAAATTTACCGTAATCAAACCCTAATTCATCATCCTCCTCATCACTAACGGAATCAACTATTTCTACGGTATCCTTAATCTTACGGTCAATTTTACATTTAGTTTTGGAATTAGGCTTTTTCTGTTTAAGAGATGGTATCGGCAAATCGGATAGTTTGATTTCGGAGAAGGAATCAGAGATTATGTCATCAATGGGAGGTAAGCGAGTGTAGGTGGTGGCTTGGCCGCCGGAGACGGAGGAGAGAGGCGGTGGCCGGGAGGTGGTTAAGGTGGTTACTTTTTTAGGGTTTTTAGGGGAAATGTGTTTACGTGGTTTGTTGGCGCGAGATTGAGCATGAGGAGAAATGAAGCAGAAGGATAAGGAGGTAACAGAAGACATTTTTGGGTGTCGAATTGAAGCAGAGTGACTGGGATAATTCATATGATAGTACTTGGTTACTTGCAGGCAGCAAACCCGGTTAACTCGGCCGGTTCAGACGAATAATAGTACTTTACAGCAGCAAACCGGGCTGGGGTGAGGAAAAATCATATCATGAAGAGGTTTAACCGTTTAACTAAATTAAATCATAAAGTTGTAATTTCCTACATTTAATCATTATCATTCAAATTGTAACCACTAAAATATACTACTATTTAACTTACAAGTTAGGAGTTTAAATGTTTAAGGTACATTTGGTAACGAGGTTTAAACTTTTATTTTATAAAATTAAAGCACTCAAGTTTATTTTTATTTTTAAAAAAGTTTTATCTCTTCTCTGCTGTATATAAATCATTTCTTTATCGTCTTAAAATCAAATTAAACTCAACATAAAAAAAATCTAAATTATCTTTCATTTATTAATTATTATCCTTTATATGATAACTACCCATTTACCAAAATCTCCATTTCATTGTCATATATATATATATATATATATATATATATATATATATATATATATATATATATATATATATATATATAATTACATAAAATTTATAATATCGATCATCTAATGGTATAATTAATTGACACCCGTATTATATAATACAACTAATAGTTGAATTTAAATACTTTTAAAATTTTTAAATTAGTATTATAAGTAACATGAATATACATAATTAGAAAAAATCCATATCATGTAACCTAAATTCATAAAATTCAATTTAGTTTATATCAATGACAAAATGAAACAGAATATATACATTGCTATTTTGCACGGATATTATGTCAGTTTCATAAATAGAGCTTTAACATTTATTTTGAGAAATAAAACTTCTAAACGAAAAGACTAGTTGCTAGAGGTTTTAAAATGGAAGCTGAATTGGAGCTTTTAAAATAAAATTACTAAATAAACCAAAATTATTACTTTCATCTCTCATTTTATATAATATCTTAATCTTAATCTTAATCGTAAGTTATTATAGGAAGAAAGCTCACATGCTCATCACTCTTTATTTTTCTTTTCTTTTTATATCAAACTTATTTCTTAAGTTATTATTATTATTACTTATATAAAGAAAGCCCATATGCTTTCTTTGATTGACACCTCATCAATCTTTTTTTTCTTTTCTTTTTATATCAAACTTATTTTAAAATAAAATAATAAATAATGATCTTAACTTATTATATAAAAATTAAGAATTATTATAAATAAATAATTACCTTCTATAATTTTTATTACTTTCATGTTTACACTTTCAAAATACATTTACATATTTGCATTTTTTATCAAATACTTTTTCATTCTATTTTTGCACCATTTTAACAAACTTTGTTTAACATACTTTAAAATTTGTCATATTTGTGTCTTCTCTATCGGAACGTACACATCTTATTGTACATTTCTTATCAAACGCTTCGCATTTTGAAGATTGAAACATACACATCTTATAGTACATTTCTTATCAAACGCTTCACTTTTTGTAGTAAAAAATTTGTTTAATATCCTTCAATTTTGTCATATTTATCTACTCTATCGACACGCATATATTTATTTTTTAATTTTTGTTACGCCCGAAATTTTTTTTTTTTTTGAAAACCACATTACATTTACCCATACATACTAAAATATGAGGTTCAAACGCTTAAAAAACGCAACGGGAAACGATTTGGATCGAAACAATCAAATTCTGGACAGAAGAAATTTCGCCCGGCGACCACCCCCCATCGCTCGGCGACCACCTGCAGAACAACCTAAAACTCGAACTTCGGACGCGCATAACTTTTGACTCGTTTAGAGTTAAGACCTGAAATTTTGCAGACACCTCCACTATATAAAAATGAAGGTTTCCCTTTTTACACTTTTTCAAATTTTACAATAACGAAGGTTTCGGACGTGTCACTAAAATATGACCATTTTGACCATTTTTGAGACCAACTCATTTTACAATTCACATGCCTAATGGCTTACAAATTTTTCCCACAAATACAACCATTCATTTTGACTCCTAGGCCAATAACCAAAAACATTACATTTCTCTTATAGTCTATTTGGGTATATAGACTCGTTGACGACCCATTTGGGCACTTTTGAGAACCAAACTTGCAAACATTTTGACTCACTCATTCCAATTACCTTCCCGCAAGCCCACCTGTGTGACAACCGGCAAATTAGGCCGTCATTAGTACCTAAGATAGGTCATCATTAATTGTATTTAGTGTGAAATAGGACTAAGTACAGTAACATTGTTTTGTATATTTTGTATACACACGTACGTAATTAATCTTAATTACGCGATTTCAATCGGATGGAATCCGACTCGATAAATACGGACGTTGGTGAAAACTTTCATAAATAACATGAATCTATTTTTAATTAAATAGTAGTTATTTACATCATATTATTATTGTACGATGATATACGAACACCTTACGTTTTGCATAAAACGTACCATACCCGACGAAAACGCGCAAATCGAACCCGACACCGAAAGAAACCCGTCGAATATATTGAAAGGGGTCAATAATGTATTTGAAAATGTTTGGTCAATTTAAAATAGCAACTTCGTATCAAAAACAAATACGCAAAAACTAAACGTTAACGATTAAATTCTAAAACGCGCGATTTACGTTTAACCGACTGAGGAACGTAACACGAACTTGGGTAACAAACATACAAACCCAAGGCTTCATTTGGAATGACCCAACTGAGCCCAAGGCTCAGCCCACGAAGCCCAAAGACCAGCCCAAGGCCCACCCTCATCTGAATGACCACCCTACCTTTCCTTCCTTTCATTCCCTCACAAACACAACTACACTCTCCTTTCCTTACCTTTCCTCTTCCCCCTCCCTGCTGAAAATCGAACCTCCACAGCCACCACCCTCACCATCCACCTCCTCCAAGGACTCTAGCCACCACCAACACCATTTACATCACCACAAAGAAGAAGAACGAGCAAAAGAGCAAGAAACAAGCCGCAGCAGTCCACTCTTCCTCATTTCGGCTCTAGATCACGTTTTCCTTGTGAGAATCTCTTCAAATCTCGTTTATTTTCCTTGGATAATGTTAATATACATTTTAGATGTTCGTTTTTGCTAATTATATCCAAGATCTAAACCGAAAACCAAAGGATGATACTAAAAACTATCGGACAAAGCTATTAACCACCGGACAAAAATTTAACCCGACTTTGATCCATGATATCTAACTCATTTATTAACCAAATCGAGCGATTCTTGAGTCTAAAATCAAGTTTAGGATGTTAGCTTTCGAACCCAAGTGGTTTGGTATTTTTCTGAGGTCATTTGGTATGAGAAAACGATTTTTCAAAAGAAAGTGTCCGGATTGTACTTCTGGACAGAAAATTTGACCAACTTTGAGAGGGCATATCTCGAGATCTACAAACCCAAATCGACTGAAACCACTTGGAAAAGTTTACATTTTCTGTTACCTTTAAAAGTAGTACTATTTCACTTTCTGAAGTTTTGTAAATCGTGAGATATGGACTAAACACTGAGCAAAGGTCAGGAAATCGACCCACTGGACACATGTTTGGTTCTTGGACGATTTCATGACTTAAACTCGACCAAAAATTATGAAAAATATGTTTTGGAAAGGTAAGACATAGGGGAATACCGTAGAATTTTCTTGGATTTTATTTCGAAGCTTTGATTAGTCAAAACGAGTCACGAAAACGAACCAAAACTGATGAAATAAACCGAAGAGGCTGTTTTTGTATAAACTTTGAAACGACACTTTCGGGTTAACCACAAAACGTAACGATAATTTTCCTAAGCTCTAAAAACATATTTAAGACTTCCCTAAAAGTTTCGGGTCAAAACGAGCACGTTTGACCAACTTCCCGAACACGAGAACACATCAGGTCGTCTGTGTCGCAGATGGCCCAAAACCATTGCGACACAAGCCCTGTGTCGCAAAACTCAATCTCAGTCTATTAATATAGCGACACTAAGCATGTGTCGCTAAATCACAAACTAGCAGTATTAACCTGCGACACTAAGCTAGTGTCGCAACAAATCAAACTAACAGTGTTAACTCTTGTGTCGCAATACTTTTACCAACAGTACTAATTAGTGTCGCAATACCCTGCGACACTAACTCTTGTGTCGCTAAGACAAAAATCGAAATCACAACTTGCGACACAAATCCTAGTGTCGCATATATCCCAACTCTCGAGATAATTGCGACACCGACCTAGTGTTGCATAACACAGATTTGAAACATATTTCACAAAACATACGTAACAACGAATACTTACAGATGACACTATACATACATGAAATACACATACTCTTATAAGTATACAATGAAACAAATATAATAATAATGTCTTCGGGGATTATTATTACAAAACGTCACCAACGGGTCGTACATGTTTTCTAAACACAAGCGATAAAACAAACACTTGGACATATCTAGTTGAGTGGACAACTAGCATGAATGATCTCTTGAGACATTCACTCATACATAACCTTATGTGTTTAGGGCGCTAGAAGGTTACATTTTGGATATACGTTTATTAACTTAAACGCACGCTTTCAAGACTCAGGTGAGTCTCATAGCCCCTCTTTTACTTTTTTAACTATTGGGGTGAGAATACATACACAGCTTTTCATGAACACGAGTACAGAAAACACACATATACGGATTGCATGAGTTTCACTTTCATAATCCACATAAAAGCCCTCTACACATCATAGTTTCCTTAGTATGGATCTTAGCGCGAGTATTAATGAATAGATCTATTTGGGATTGATCATCCCCGTCCGGGTTAGTAGCACTAACTGGTCAAACGGGCGCATTATTATTTGTTCATACGGATGTTCTGGATTAGGCATCTGCAGGAGGCAAACTCATATCGGTTAAGCTTCGGACTATGAGCTCATGGCAGTAGTATACAATATTTTCGCATACGTGCAACCCATTGAAATCTCGTGGTTCACATTTATACTTTGATATCTAAACCTATGAACTCACCAACATTATTGTTGACATTATTGTTGACCATTTTAGTATGTGTTCTCAGGTTCACAACAGGAGTAGGATTACTCCAGGATACAATAGCTCGAGTCGCATGATTTACAAACATCGGAGATTTTCCTTGCATTACTATTTGTAATATTAGTCATATATTAGAATCTCTAGAACCATTCGCGAACTCAGAAATTGACGTAAACATTTGGATTATCAATGTACTATTTTTGTATTGTTTTCAAAACGACGCATATAGTGGTTGTTCGTTGTCACTTGGTGTAATGATTTATGATTAGTCGCGCCCCGACCCGACTTCCGCTGCATCATAATTTGGGGGTGCGACAACCTGCATATTTTAATATAACGACACACATTAATGTCGTCCAAACCATCATTTAACTGGTTTTAACGAAACGACCCGTTGGGAGACCCATTTTGACCAGTTTGGAACATTAATAACAAATTGAACTATTAGGTTTCTAAACCAACAACATATCGACTATCCCATTCGACTACTTCACCAACATGGCTCATTTGACCCTTTAACCAAAAACGATCCATTTTGACACTTTAACCAATATGCAACTTGGGCGAATTATAACAAGCTAATAACAACTCGGCAATTTAAAAGCACACTTGTCAAACCTATTTGCAAGTGAAATCCACGTTCGTTAAGAATAATCTCTTGCCACCACTAGATTCACTTTTAGCACTCGACCCATATGCACCTACAATATTAAACAACTGAACAAGTAAGCAAAACGCTTAATGAGCATACGGGCAATTAAATGAATAATCCACAAATTAAGCAACACATGGCAAATATCAACAACACATATTTGCTTAGACGAATATCTACTGAGCAGTTGTAGAGGTTATTCTTTCACTATGCGGATCCGCGGCCAATAATCACTTAGCACCATACCACGTCGATATGCATGTTAAAACAACATAATGCGCTATGCACGTATTCAACAACAACACTATGCTAACAAAGTTAGCTAATCTTTATGCGGTTCCGCGGCCAATAATCAGTTAGCACCATACCACGTCGATATGCATGCTAAAACAATATAATGTGCTATGCACATATTCAACAACAACACTATGCTAACAAAGTTAGCTAATCTGTCAACAACGAACCTCTACAATGCGTATTCCACATAATTCCACATATATCAACAACTTCTTTCAACAAATAATCACATCTTGCAACAATCATAAATAATCAACAAATATGAAATGCAACAATTAACTTCCCTTGGTTGTGTGAACCTCTTGCACGTATGCAATCCGGAATCACACAACCATTACCCAAATAACCCCCATATCACTCACATTTATGTCGATTACCCAAAAGTATGAGATACACAAAAGCACCACTTTCTTTAGCACCTAAACAATCATAACACATCATATAAACATTCACATATATGGAAATACTCATGCTCTCGATTAATTACAACCTTGACTCCAATTTGGACACTTTAGCACACCTCCAACTAGCTATTTTAGGCACCACTTTTGGACTACCTAGACATATCCATTTTTAACAAACTTTATATCAATTTAAAGGTCTTCGACCATACTTTCATTCCCTACTTTTAGATTTTTCTAAAATATTATACACAGAAAATTACAGCCCTTCAAAGTTTGCTAAAAATACTTTATTTCCACGTTTCGCCCAAATTACCCAACGACCCGAATTTACCATATGGCCTCTACACCTATTGCAACCAACATACTGATGATCAAATAATATCATTTACAACTTTTCTTACTTCGTTTACCATTTTTAACTTTGTATGATTAGTTTGACCTTTAAAGTCAAACTGAACACAATTACCAATTTAAGCATAATTTAATTTATGGCTTAACTACTCTTGCTACTACTCTAAGTATCATTAGTGACCTCAATTCAACTCAATTAAACTAACCATAGGGTGAGTTAACAACAATTTGTAAGAATCAACCTAAACCTCATTTTCTAGTAAGAACACCAAATCGATTTATCAACTTTTGGATTGAATTGATGTTAACCACAATGATTTCCATGCTTATACATCACTAATCAATCATAATCCACCTTAATTTCGTTTTACAAGTGATCAACACTCAAAACCCCTACAAAAACCCATTTTTAGGTTAAATTATACAAGAACACATAATCATACCTTGATTAGGATAGTTTAGGAAGCTTGAATTCGAGTTAACGAGGTTCAATTTGATGTTTCTGGCTAGTCTTCTTCTCCTCTCTTTCTCCCTCGCGATCTCTCTCGAAGTTTTTGTGTATGTATGTACATATGGGAGTATATATTGATTTATATAGTGTTTTAATTAGATATTTACACCCCCAGTCCCTCTAGTTCCAGTCATTTTATAACACATCATTTAATTGGTTACTCCCACTTATTATTTAGGTAATTTAATACAACAACTTATAAAATAAGACATTTACGTATATTATAGTATTACTTCAGATTTTGGGGCGTTACAATTTTTTATCAAACATTTCGCTTTCTTAATATACTTTTACCAAGAAAAATATAAGTCTTTAAAGCATTTACAATATACGGTTTCTTTATAAGGTTATTGTTACAACGAATTTTTTTTTCCATTGAAGATAATGACCCTTTTGATAACTTTGAGAAATTAAGGATTTAACTCAATACTTTTATTATAACGTATGTGTAGCTTTTGAAGAAAAAACTATTAGAATATATAACTATTTATAAATAAAAGTTGATAAAAAATAGGACGTAAACTAAAAATGCATTAATCGTTTTTGTTTATTAGGGATGTTGTTGGACACACGTTTAAATTAGTCAGTATGAACATGTTATTTTTTTTTATATAATGACATGTATTTTGATTTTCACTTAATCTTACAACTGATTTTCTTTACTCGTAATTTAAGATTCAAGGTACATCAAATGTTATTGAAAGTGGTTAGATGTTTTTTGTTGCCGTACTAGACTATAAAGAAGAAGATATAAACATTTTTTCGTTTTCATTAAGCATCAATCTTGAACGTAATACACATATAAAACTGGAAAAAATCAACATTAACTTTTTTAAGTTTGGATCGTACGTAGCACGGCTTATTAATTTACTAGTACTCTGTATATGTATGTGTCCTTACGACCTTTTATCTAATATGTATCAAATATCAATGGATGTATCTAATATGTTAGAGTTAATTACACCGATCGTCCCTGTGATTTACATGAAATTACACCGATCATTCTTATGATTGAGAAATTACACCGATCGTTCTTGAACTATTTGAAAATGCATGGCACTAGTCCTTCCCACTAACGCCAGTTAAAAAGGCTCGTTAAGTTGGGTCACATGATAAACACACGAGGGTATATTCTTGATTTTATCTTCTTCTTCTCGAAAATTGATCCACCAACATATTACGAACACATGAACGATCGGTGTAATTTCGTGTAAATCACAGGGACGGTCGGTGTAATTAACTCGATATGTTATGAACATGACGAAGTTCACGGTATTACGACGCTCTTATTGAAGGGAGATCCATCATCCATCGAAGTTCACGGTATTACGATCGATCGGTGTAATTAACCCAATATGTATAAAACCTGATGCTTGTACCCACCTCAACACAACGACCCTCTTTTTTCTGTTAAAAAACTATTGCATTTTTAAACAGACGTGATTTATGCACTTCCCACTAAAATTTGTTGCAAACTTTATATTGAACCCTAAAGTCTGAAGTGATTTTGTAGCTCACAAATCACCTCTCATAAAATCTGACATACATAACAAACGATGAAAATGCAGTTGAGAAAGAAAAAAGACTATAAATGGTAGCATATATATAAATTACTCAATTATGAAACATTTACCTAACAGGAAAATGAGTCCGAATTGTTTTCAAATGTTTACAACCTCCTAATCAAGCTATTTCAAGAGATAAAATGGATTTTATTATCTAATATAATACACTAACTACTTAAATAAATATAAAAGAATCTAATACATAGAACTATAGAAGTGTTGACCGGCTGGAGTTTAGCCACCTCCAATAAGTAACAACGATATCGATTCTTACCATAGGATCTAGTATTAGTCACAAGACTTTACCAGACATGAAATAACTGAATCCAGTTAAGAAAGGAAACTTCCATTGAATATGATCCACAAAGCTAAAAAGCCTGGGTTTAATGTGTTGCCAAACAAATCTATGTATTCTACGTTTGTACATACGACAAGAAAGGAAAAGGAAAGACCGACTTCACATGCAATTTGTACCATCAAGGTTGTGGTTCAGCCTTGCAAATGGGACACCACTTCTTGAGTTGCAGCCACTGCTTTACACATGGAGTATGGTACCCATGTCCACATCCCAAACTTCCTATTTGATCTCCTTTCACAAACTCCTCCTGCAAACACACTTTAAATATTAGGCAAGTTCATGAATAAATAAATAATAAATCTGACCGTTAGCTTTACCATTTCTTTATACAGATACCAAACGTATTTATAAAAGTGAACTTGCAAGATACTCTTGAATGCGTTAGTATTTGATATGAGTATTATACATTTTAAGAGATCCATTGAAGAGTAAAAACTATTCATTTCTTGATTTTGCTTGAACAGTGTCACGGTCGTACCCACCAGATGTGGCAAAATGGGCTGGGGAGGGGGTAGTAACGGTTTGAAATGTGTTCGGGTCAGAATGAGTACGTTTTTAGTACAGTCTGTTCAGGTTGGGCCACCTGCAAACACTTTGTTGTCTTTTCATTCCTTGATTTTTATATATAATAGTTTTGTTAACTATGCTAATACAAACTTACAGAATAACAATTCGCAATAAAAATTTAAATTTTTGCAATAAAACCATTCAGGACATTTTTATGCATATTGAATATAGTCTTGGCAACTTCCTAACAGTTTAGCCCATTTACATATTATCTAATTCTTTTTTTTACCCATATGACCTGTTAGTGATTAAAATATAACCCAAAGGCCACATTCATAGAAATTGCCATCACTAGTCCCCATCAAGACAATAAAAAATTAATATAGATCACCCTTATTTGTGTGTAAGACACCTTTAAGATACAAAGGCAATACCCTGCTATAATAATGTCACGTACAAAACGGTGTGTCTAGTTGGATTAAAGGAAAAACACATACCAGCTGAATATAAGCATAAAAGCCAAGAGGCCAAAAAATATCATTAATAATGACAACAAAATAAAAAGTCACCTGACAAATACTGCATTTGCTGTCATCAACACCTGAGCTACACTTCATTTTTCCATCCTCTAATTGCATAGATTCATATATGCTTGTTTTGACACATTTTGATAGATCCTCTTCAGATAATGCTGTGCTCACTGTACCCATTTTCTCTTCAAGCACGAGTAGTTCCTGCAAGAAAAGGCAGAGTACTATTATATTTGATGTTATAATTTGTACTTTGTATAAGACATTGTACCAATATTATCACTGTGAAATATAAAAGAACCAATATAACCATAAATAAAACTGAGAGATTAGGATGTTGAAAATTCAATATTAGTGTCAGAGACAAGAAAACAAACCTCGTATGACATATTATCAATATCCAATCTCATGTCCCTATGTTGATCATAGAAGTTAAGGCCACCAAGGAACAAATTTGTCTCGAGTGACAGTAATTGCTGTAGGTAGAAAAGGACAGTTAAGAACAATGTGCAAGTTTATACTTAATAAATTAGTTCATCAGCTTTGTTGCATCTGGTAGACCATATGGAAGTCACTATAGTGCTCAGTTAATCAGAAACATGATATATTGATTTCAAATTTAGTAACTGAATATAGTGTTTTCAAGTCACGATAATCAAATAATGAGTTCCAAAACCCAAATCTAGAAACCCCAAATTACCTCAAATGTTAACACTTCATCATGTTCGAGTCTATCAAGAGCCAATAGTACCTGCAAGCACATCACAAAACCCATTATTATATCGCACAAAAGATCTAACCCCCTTGTGAACCCATAAAAAGAGGATGCTTAGTCAGAAGTTACATCTGCAATCCCATCAATGTTATGATGGCGTGTTCCACGATCATTCACAAACCGGATGATGGAACGCTCTGTAGAATTCGCAGAACTCGCGATTGATGAGGAGTCACTGATACTACCACCACCATTAACACTTGGTTCTTGAGTCTCGAGCATCTCAGGAATTACGTCGGTAGACTTGACAAGTGAGAAATCATCTCCATGCAGTTGATTCGGTGACTTTTGAGTCCTAACTGATGAAACCCCACTTGTTCTGCTAGCTGTTGAAGTTCTTGGTCTTCTAGGATCAGAAACACGCCCATCATATGGTGATACCCCAATGATCTTCTTACATTTACCAGATGAACTACTTTCTCCCTGAGTGAACCTCTTTGTGCTGCCATTGCTTGACTCCCTGTTTTGATCTGATATTGAACTTTTAGATTTCAACTTTAATTGGGTATGACTTCTCGATGGATTAATTACTTGAACTTCAGACTCAACTGAAACACTTTTTGATTCTTTTGGGATTCTTTTTATCTTAGAAGATGGTTTTTTCTCTGATTCAACTAGACTTCTTTTCACATTGGTAACTGAAGAACAATTCTTCGAAGGATTAGGAGTTACTTCCTTGCTAGATGATGAGCGTAAGGAAGGCTTCAGAGGTTTGGGTTTCTCTAATGGTTTATTTTTAGTACCTTTATAATTGTTAAGTCTCCCACAGCAACCAATTCGACTACACATTTGAGCACTTCCATCTTGAGAGCCAGCAGTATCTTTTAACGCGGTGACTGATCTCTTTTTAGGGGCAGCAATCCCACCAACAGAACGTTTACTAGAATATCCATCCATATAACTATCTGCCACAAAACTTACTGGTGTTAGACATAAGGGATTAGGGACTTTAGCTAAAACATCAATTTGTATGATCCTTAATTCTAATCTTTACTCTTTTATTCTGCTTTAATTTCCAAAATATTGTGGTGTGAAACAAATACTAAAAATGGACCAGTTAGACACAAAAACCGACAATGAAAATCACATATTGCCATTACAAGCCTAATGAACAGTAACTTATTTTTGTTGTCTCGAAAAAAGACCATTAATATTGCAACAGCCTCCAAATTACAGTTTATTAGTAATGCTAATGTGGCGTATTACAGAGCAAGCAAACGATAAAACTCTTATTAACACAACATGATACAGAAGCAACACATTAACTTGCCAAACAATATGCTCTTAAATAAGAAAAATCATATTCACCCTGTGGATAAAAAAACAAAACTCAAAATCAGCCAATATATATACTTAATAACACCTCACAAGTATATCAAATGACGTAGTTCACTATTCTAATACGGAGTAGCAAAAACATTGAATATCATGAACCACTGATTTTTAGCCCTAATTTGACTGATATATCAATACTCGATCACGAAGTAAAAAAATTCTAGACTACAACCTTAACTGCCTAACATCAAATTCAAAGATTCAAATTCCCTCTCCAATTCAGCATAAAAATAATGAAACAATAAGAAAACCTTGATTGATTACATAAACACAAACACGCATATACACGCATATATAGATACACAGACACACATATACATGATCAACACGAAGAACGGAGTGATTAAAATATAAGCCGTCCTTCCGATATTGATAAACATGCAATAAACAATCGTTGATAAATTAACGTAGCGAATTCAATAACCTAAAAATTTCAAAATCAATCCAGTTTTAACAGTATTTAAGCAAAATACTGTAAACAGATGTTAATCAATACCGTATAAACCGTAATTGTTGAGGATATAAATTATAATCAATAATATAGGGTTTGTATATTTTGATTATACCTTGTTGTTGTTGCGTATGAGATATAAAAGCTAACGAATATGAGAGGATTTTGTGGAAATGGAGAGAGAATGAGAATCGGAAGATGATGTGGGATTAATTCATCCACTGTATCATATAATTTTAATTATAGTATATTATCTTTTATCTTTATAAAATGATTTTGATTTTGATGATGCAAATCGGAAAGATAGGAATTATGAGTTGGGAAAAAATCAAAAAAAGACAAAAATGGAAGAGCTAAAATGCCGGCCCGCCAATAGAATTTGTCGCAATTGTATTGTGACTTTGGTTTTAGAAAGTCAACGGCCGGCTCGGATTGACATCATGTGAACCTAAACCCGGCCAGGTTCTTAAATTGAATCCGTGATACCAAAAGACCGGATCGGGTCGGTTTAGATTCGACAGGTGTGACACTAACCAAATGAAGGGTTAATAATTTATTTATGATTCTGATTCTGATTAAAAATCTTAATTTTATCACGGATTAGTATTAGTATGGTTAGGTTTGAGTTTATTTTGACTTAAAATTGAACTCATAATTGAACTTGTGGTTATCCGTATTGTAGGAGCAACTTATTTCGCCCAAAAAGTGAGTGATCATCGACTTATATGTAACTTAAATTAAAAGTAATATTATCCTTTTATACTTAAGCATTTACAATTTCTATGGAAGATAAATGCATACAATGTTCAAATAATTCGCTTAAATATCCAATATTTTGCTTAAATCTCACACCTAAATAGTCACAATATGATCTCATTATTAAAAAAATACACATAAACTCGTTCAAATACCCAACAATTCGTCAAATGCTCAATAATTACCTCATAATTATAAAATACACATGAATTCGCTTAAATGTCTAACAATTCGCTCTGATTATTAAATAAATACACACGAGTTTGCTCAAATTTCCAACAATTCGCTCAAACTAAAAAAACACACACTACATTCCGCTCCAACTAAAAATAAAACACTACTTTTCACTTCAAGTTAATGTGATTGAGCGATATTTTTACCAAAAATAATATCTTTCAATATTTTGTCCATATTAAAATATATATGGTCAAATATGAACAAATAGATAATTTTCTCATTCCATCTCATCTCATCTCATTAGAATATACATGTTCCAATAAACAATTTATGTGTTATTTAAAAAAAAAAAAAAAAAAAAAATCATTTTAAAAGGGAAACACAAAAATTTGGGAATTACCACATGGATCGATGCAATAAATAAAACCGAGTGGAAATTTCAAATGCAAATGGAATAATGAAAAACTGAGAATTCAAAGAAAGTAGGCATACTTACGTTAGGGTTTACTTTTAATATTTTAGAGCGGGTTCAAATTAAAATGACAAAATTATTAAAAATAGGGGAATTAATAGGAATGTGTTACGTGTCACAAAACTAATTTCTTCCACGTTTTTAAAATTAAATATCTCAAGAATGACTAATTGAAAAATTATAAAAATTGCACCATAAGAATCAACATTTTTTCCTCTTCGATTAAACATGTCACATGATATACTTTCGACGACTTTTTTTTTATGATTGTACAATATTAGTAACATATGCGTTACATGCTGGTAACACATGCGTTACATGCTGGTATCACATGCGTTACATGCTGGTAACACATGCGTTACTCGTTTACAAAACCCAACGAAAACGGAAAAAAAAAATTGTCGAAATTATACCTTGTGAGATCTCTAATCGAAGAGAAAAAAACGCTGATTTTTATGGTGCAATTTTTATGACTTTTCGACTTACCGTTTAGGAGATATTTAATTTTTAAAAACGTTGGAAAAGTGGATTTTGTGACATGTGACACGTTCTTATTGGTTCCTCCATTCTCACCTAAAGTTGTTGTACTCATTTGAACCTTACTCTAATTTTTTAATCAAAACCATATAATTTTGAGGTGCGTAAGATTCTTCTCAACAGTTTGTTGGATGGCCGGTCGGTTTAAAGTCGTCGGTTCAATCTGCCGTATTTTCAACGAGAGATGAGGCGAGAAGCGTGGATCCGGCCGAATAAAAAACAATTTTGTTTATATCCGGCCGATATTTGTACCGACGTTATTCAAAAATCCTTTCACTCTTATATATATACACACTTCAAATATATATTTTTCACACATCTAGAACTACAAACAACTACAAATCATACAATTATATACACACTACTCTATTTCACACAACACGTACTCTTTTCACATAACAACTACTACAAAAATGTCTAAAAAACACCACACACAAACACCTTCTCAATCCAACGATATGTGGCAAAATTTACTCAACAATCCTATATCAAACCTGAGTTCAACAAGGGGTTCAAGTTCTACTCAATCGAGCTACCGTTCATCGAGTAATCCAATCGGATTTGCACAATTTGCACTCATTGCTAATCCGTTCCAAACATTTACAAACTCCCATAAACAAAATCAATTCGCAAACGCCAAAAACCACCACAACCCGATATCCGACCCTCTTTCGACTAACATGCAAAGGTTATTCTAAAACGACCTGATTCGTGGTCCACCCGGTCGTAGTTTAAGTAGAAAAAGTAAAAAATTTTGAGTTCATCGGATGCCGCTAGTTCGTCGCAAACTTTGAAAGATGAAACCCTTGAGACGGTTAAGAAAACTGCCGAATCTCAACAAACCGCAATGCAAACAATTATCAAGAATTCTAACAAAAAGTTAGTTTTCAAAGTGTTGAACTTTATTTGTAAAAAATACCCAAGGGTATTACCAAAAAGGAAGTAAAAATGCTCAAATCCATTCAGAAAAATGTGGTCAAAACGTAATTGGCACAATTGAAGACAATGTTTCCTTCGGTTCGCGACAATAAGAAGACAAAGACGAAACTGAAGCCAAAGCCGAAGACAAAGATGGATCCGAAGATTCAGAGTAGACTACTACTTTTTTTTAATTGTAGTTATTGTAATATTTTTATAATTAATGTAATGTATTTTAAGTCAGACACGGTTGACAGAGATCAGTTAGTTGTTAGTCAGTTTCAGTTAGTTTTGAAAAAAGCTAATATGACTCTGATGTGGCACAAACTGAACAGTCAATTTTAATCTGCTGTTGGGAGGTCTAAGAATCCCATATTAAGCTATTACACATTATGCCCTTATCTACTTTCAGTATAATAAGTTAAAGGAATTATTGTGTATACAATTAAATTTTGGTCTATTGTTATATCTAACATTTAAATATCACTTTTGTATATATCATGTAGTACTTTTGATGATGTGTTTAATTTGTATGGATGTCACGTGACACCTTACACACATGACACGTCTATAAAAGTACCATTAAATACATAATAGCAGTATTTGAAAGTTGAAATACACACAATAAATCAAAATAAAGTTAAATACATACTGTAGAGTTTGAGTTAAAATTAAAACATTGTAACGCACCAATTTCTAAATTAAAAAAGCCTTTCTTTTCTTACGTGAATATCAAAATGGCATCCAAAGTGATAATTTTTTTGCTCAATTTTCACAATTTAAACTCCCTCGTTTTCTTTGGACTTCAAAAACTAAAATGTATAGTTCATCACTTTGTATTTTCATGTAGTTATTACTAACCTCTCATCGACAATGATGTCAACGTTTTAAAACTAAAGATTAAATACGTTACGAAATCAATTATTTATTTCAGTTATTTTTTTAGCTATTTATTTTATAAAAAGAGGCTCATCTCAAGACAAGATATGACCTTAAAGACGAAAAACAAGCACAACAAATTAAAGCGAAAACAAAACCTATAACCTTGGTGAGAAAAACAGACCACACTGAAGTACGATGTATGCTGGATTAGCAATCGTAACAGCCTTGCTGAAATTGAAGTTACACTTTGAGTATCTGTCAAGGATCCAAACCATGATGGATTTTAAAAAGGAGGGAATAAATCCTCTTGGAGAATCCGATTCTTCGTGAATAATCATATTAACCCATCTCCAAATGCACCATAGGCTGATTTAGCAAAATCCATGAAAATTTGTTGACATCCACTTGCAACTTATTGACGGATATAGAGAACTGAGAAGAAGGTCCTTTAAGTAGGCGTTACTTGAAACTTGGACTTGCTACCAACTGCCAATCTACCTCCAAAGATAACTCACCTTTGAGCAGCCTAATAAAACATGTCATCATCATCGCAGAGCACACAACTCACAGAAGGAAGCTAGAGCCAGATCCTCTGAAGATGATCTAACATGGGAAGCCGATCTCTAAGCATGCTCCAATTGAAGACTTTATGAATTAAATATATATCTGGCAATCCGGACCCAATGCATAAAAAATGGATTATATGGGTAACTTCTCTTGACCTGCTGGGTTTCAATCTTGAGTGACATCAAATATCACTAGGGATCCTACAGGTCATGAAGACTCTTGTCTCCAATTAAGAACGGGTCAGAATGGATCACAACGGGTTCTGAACGAGTTGTAGAAAAGTAAGCTGAATGATAAAAAATTCCAATGAGAAGTTGGACCCCACCGTCTCAAAAACTTTCATCACCATTGCCAATTTTGTTTTGGAGAGAGAGAAACATAGGGGTTTCCATTTACACTTTCTATAGCACATAACACAACTTTTGGTTTCTTTTCTTTTTTATACAGAGTATAATTATATTATTATTATTATTATTATTATTATTATTATTATTATTATTATTATTATTATTATTATTATTACTGAGTATAATTAAGAAATAAATAATAAATCACTTTATTTATAAATGTTACGGAGTATAATAATAATATTATCAAAATATTTGTTATGGTTCATTCACTATGTACTATAAATGTTAATAATAATAATAATAATATTAGAACAATATTGTTTGGTTTGATTTTACAACAGTTTTGCGTTGAGAAACAAGAATAAATTTCTAATTTTTAATTAACCTGAGATTAGTATTTTATTATACAAGTACTGATTAATTTAAAAATAATAATAATTAATAATAATAATAATAATATATACTTGTATTAGTAATCTACTTCTACTATTAATTATAAAGAAAATTATAACCGGAAGATAAAAGAATATTAAATTTAATTTTAAAAATATCACGAAAAGATAAAAAAAATTACTGAGTTGACCTGACCGACGCTGAACCAACTCAATTTTGACCCAACCAGTTCGACCCGATTCAAAAATTGACCCGTCTGACCCATGACCCAACCTGATTCAACCTGACCCATTTGTCAGGCATCTTTTTTATTTAAAGCGACACATCTTTTTTATTTTATATAGATCAAATTATTGTTTCACTTAATAGGTGATTTGAAAAATATCAAAGGTATGCAAATGATTTCTTGAGTGGACATTTAAAAATGCCGAGGATTGCATGGTTAGAAATGAGTGTTAAGTCAATTTTGTCACAAACTTATTTGATTATTTCTACACATATCCGCACATACTCTTGTAAATAATGCAAAGTTTAGTAACCAAGTAAAGACTAATACAAGTACCAATGCCAAGACTAAATGAAAAATCACTCATCATAGAAGAAAAACACAAGTACACGGTGATTTACCCTTAAGAGGTATCTCATTTATACAGTTATTGAAATTAAACTGTTAGACAGAAAAGTTTGATAGTTTGAATAGTTCGAAAGGAATTGATTTAATCGATTTTGTTCAATCTAAATCGATTCGACTGAACACACATCACATATACTTGGAAAAATCTTTCATATGTCTAAAATATATATGTGATAAAGATGCTTATTTTATTTCAAATGACCACTCTTATTTAATTTCAGATATATTAAAATTAAAATGGTCATGTAACAATTCACATTTTTTATTTCGGAGTACAAAGTTTTGTCCAAATCCGAAACTTTACTTCATCCCTCAATTATGGCAATAAAAAAACCCAATCCACCCATTTTGGCTAAGATTCTACCACCTGTCACTCGATCATTGGTTCTTTACTATTTTCGGATAGCTTTCTTAGACACCAGAGAGAGAATGTAATCTCAACCTCCACTTTCCACAACCCAAACCAAAACCAAAACCAAAACCAATCACCACTAACCAAAACCTCACACCAGCAAAAAAAACACTGGACCATGGCTATAACCCTCTGTGACTCCTGCAAAACGACGTCGGCGAGCTTATTCTGTAAAGCAGACTCCGCGTTCCTCTGTATCCCCTGCGACGGCAAAGTTCACGCGGCTAACAAGCTCGCGTCACGCCACGCGCGTGTGTGGATGTGCGACGTCTGCGAACAAGCTCCGGCGAGCGTCACATGCAAAGCTGACGCTGCATCGTTATGTGTCACATGCGACCGTGACATTCACTCGGCTAATCCTCTCGCTCGCCGTCATGAGCGGTTTCCAGTTGTTCCGTTTTACGATCCGGCTACGAAGATCAGCGACGGAAGTGGATCAGGTGAGCACTCCGATCATCACCATTACTTGCTCGATTTCGATGTTAACGTTGCCGGAACTGAAGCTGAAGAAGCGGAAGCTGCTTCGTGGCTAATTCCGGATTTAAACCCTAAGCTGAACAAAACTGGTGATGAATCGGAACATGAGAACCGTAAATCGGAATCGGAGTACTTGTTTAATGAAATCGATACGTATGCGGATGTAGATCTGAAAACGATTGATCAAAAACCTAATCTGGCTGTTTGTGGATATAATTCACCTACTGACGGTGTTGTTCCGGTACAGAATAATAAGAGTACTAATTATCCTAATTTTCAAATGCCGTTACATTCTGAAGATGTAGTTGAAGGATTACCTGCTTATGATGTTGATTATGCCGGATCTAAACCGTTCATGTACAATTTCACCTCTCAATCGATCAGTCAAAGTGTAAGTCTAATAGGATTTGTAGTACAGTCATAAGAAGCTAATTATTCGCGAAAAGTGCGAAAAGAAGCGGTTTTGTGAACCGCCTACGTAAGTTGTGAATCAGCTAGAAAAACTGATTCACAACTTCTGTAAACCGATTCGCAATTATTAAATTGTGAGTCGGTTTCACGATGTTAGGAGCGTGATGTAGAAATGAACTGATTCATTTTTCTATCTTACGTTCCTAAAAGATATGTGTAGTTTATTATTTGATCCTGATTCAGTTGAATGCAAGTATTTTCAATTTTATTGAATCTTGAATTTTAAAATATCAGGTATCATCATCTTCACTGGAAGTTGGTGTTGTGCCGGACCACGGTGCAGGTATGGTAGATGTATCGAACAACTACCAGCACCAGCACCAGCAGTCAACGAACGAGGTTTATCCGACTCCGTTAGTAGGTTTCGATCGAAAAGCTAGGGTTTTAAGATACAAAGAGAAGAGGAAGAACAGGAAGTTTGAGAAGACGATTCGATATGCTTCAAGGAAAGCTTATGCAGAAACAAGGCCAAGGATCAAAGGGAGGTTTGCGAAACGAACTGAGATTGATGTTGAAGCTGATGACGCGTTGATCTCACCGGAATCATCATATGGCGTTGTGCCAACTTACTAATTATGTTTATCCCATGCTTTTGGTGCGTCTAATGTGTGTTGTATTAATATTAATTAATCCATCCATGTGTATATATATTATTAGGTATAATAACTCTTAATCGTGGCTCCTTAATTAACCGCAATTTTGGCTTTGTAAAATATATTACTCGGTTATAATTATAGTAATAACTTGGGTGAAAGTGTTTATCCTAATTAAGTTTATTGGTTGGTAATTAATTAGAATTTTAAATCTAGTGAATCAATATAATCGGATATGTTGCAAACTTGCAATAGGTGGGTGGGTAGGATTGACTGTTTGCAAGGTTAAAAACGGGATAGTAAGAAATTGGTTTTATGGATTGGGTTGACATAATAATAACAATATGGTTCTTCTACGTTTAAGTTTGGAATTGGCATTTGACGCAAATGGTGACTTTTACTTTTACATAAAGTAAAAAAATTAGAAATGATAAAAAACATATCTAGTCACAACACCAAATCATCTTTTCGATCTGGCAATACCATATTCTCTGATGAGTTTTCTTGTCATATTTCCGGGCAGTTGCATCTTCCCCGGAACCAAATGAAGAAACCGTGAAAGTTCATGAAAATGTACGAGGTTACACCAAATTTGGTGTAAAATTTTCAAAAACTTAGTGTGCACTAAAAGTTGCACCAAATTTGGTGAGTCGGTTGGAGAGGATTTTTTACACCAAAACACCAAATTTAGTGTTTTGGTGCATACATTGGAGATGACCTAAGGCTAAAGTTACTAAAGAAGTTGATGGTAATCGCTCCAAATATACAAAACAAAAACAAAAAGTTAAATCAAAAGGTGTTGGTTGTATAAGTGGTCTCCAAATCGAAGCGCCAGCTTTGTCATCGTTGATCTCAAAACAAACCTTTGTGAAACCTTTAAAGTCTGTAGGCAAGCTCATAAATCTAAAGTCTCGTAAAAGTGAGATGGGTTGACGATGAGTGATTAATCTCCTTTAAATGCAAACAAATGAGCCAAATGTTTCGAAAACCATCAAGTATATAGAAAAAGGCAGCATTCTAAAAATTAATCTCGGACCTTTAACATTAGTTGTGTTGAGATATTTCAAACATGAGGGCGTCCAAATGAAAGTTGAGTTCAATATACAAGCCTCCTGTTTAATTCAAGCCACTCGACATCTGATTATTTATCACAAGTCAACTTATTGTTTCATAGGATCATTTTGAATCGAAGTCTCTCTCCCAAAGTTGTAGTTCTCGTTCATTCAATTCAATGTCTTTGTATAGTAGTCGGTGAGCGGGTAAGTTTATTAGCTCATGGCTTCTTTATGTACTATTCGACCTCTCCAACTTTTGTTGGATGATATCTTAATTTATATATTTTGTTTTTCGTCAAAAATAAATAAATAAATTATATATATACATATATGTATATATATATATGTGTATGTGAGATATGAATTACATCCTATAATCAATTGGCAAAGAAAGTGGACAATTTATCACGATAACTACGAGTTCTTTTAGGTAACTTCATTATAAAATCATAAATATTGAAATTGTCACAATATTTTCAAGGTTAAAAATGTATTTAAATACTTTAACCGCACTACAAATCATGAAAATCTAATAGGGATGTTGGTAATAGTGGTCGTGGCGGTGTTACCGAAAAATTTAGTGTCGCCAGAAATTGTGGACGACGTTAGATGGTGGCGACGTCAGAGATCGATGGTTATGAAGTAGCGATGATAGGGATCTCGATTAAGGTAGTGGTTATTGCGATGTTACCGGAAAACGTAATGTCACCAGAAAAAATAGTGTCGTCGACGTTGGGGATGGTTGTGAAGTAGGTAATAAGGTCGTTGCCTTGTTGGTTAAGTTAGTGGTTGTGGACTTGTGGCGGTGTTACTGAAAATAACAGCGTCGCCGGAAATAAATTATTGAAGATGATGACATTGATGTTGTGAAAAAAATGTATCTAAATTTTTGTTGACGTGACAACGACAACTGAGCAGCCCTTAGGCACGTAAGCAAAGGATAACGTGTTACCTTTGTTACCGGTTAATGACTATATACAATATAAGCGATTAGTAATTTCAAACACATACAATAAAACTTTTTGAAAATGAATGCATATAAAAAGATTTTGTGTCAAGTTTGATATATATACAAACAATTAGTCCTTTTATGTAATACACAAATATGATTGTCACTCCTGCCACGAAGTTTTTGATTTTCTATCCTCCCCCTTCCCCAAACTATACGGGTACTTTTAATAGGCATAAATAACATACGTCGACACACGTATTCTTCTCCGTGAATGCAAATTAAAGAAAGAAGAAAAAAAAAAAGAAGTGGTCCATAAAATGTACCTTCTAAATTATGTCGATGGCGGTGGGCAAAATTTTTCTTGCAAACATGAATGGTAATGTAATGTATGTTGATTATATTAAATGATGAATAAGAATAATTGCTATACACAATAATTGCAAAGTTTAATATTTGAACTAACGTTACACGAGGTCTTTGTTAAACTACGAATAATAAGAATAAGATATTGATTGTGTTTATAATTCTCATTCGATAACTAAGATTGCATATCTATTGATAATAGACCATAACTTGGAGAATAAGTAACATAACTCTAAACCTAATGGACTATAAACTCATAATTGGGTTTGAGCCAACTAACTTAGCCCTCTAATATTTCCTGCAGTTTGAACGGGAGATTTCCGGACAACAAACTGGAACGAATGTTGAAGCCTCTTTTCCTGCTGCTTTTCTTTTCTTCTTTTGATTTTGTTAGCTTCTTTCTTTTTGGCTCGAAGATATAGTTGTACCCGCGCAACAAAGTTGTATACTGCTTGACGACTTTCTCCTCTCTGTAACGTTTTGTTTTCACCTCATGACTTGCTTTGTTTAGGTAGGTGCGACAAGTTTTTATCAACTATTTTCGAAGACAATAATAATCTCCGGTGCTAAAACAAAGAGTTATGTTGATGACAAAATATTAGTCGATTAATGGCTAAATCAACATTGACGGATAGAGTTTTGTAAGCTAGGGTTTATTGGATAAAAAAAACTATTTAAAAGAACACAATAAAACGGTAGAAAATATGCGGGTTCCCTCCGGATCACCGGCAAGTAGCCGAGGACCGGAGGATAGCAAACTTTTGGTGATTTGAACCTAGAGCTCATGAATATAAGATATTGATTGTGTTTATAATTGTCATTCGATAACTAAGATTACATGTCTATTTATAATAGAACATAACTTGGAAAATAAGTAACATAACCTTATAACCTTAAACCTAATGAACCCTAAACCAACAATCGAATTTGGGCCAACTAACATAACCATCTAATAGTCCTATGAGAGTTATGACCAATTATTTTGAATTCGACGTAGCGTCAAAGGAGAAGTAATAATTTCAACTTCAATTTCAGTGTATGCATAAGATAATGTATGACTTTATGTGATAGTGTATGTAAGTTACACTAAACAACTTATTATAAATTGATCATATTTTAAATGAAATATTCATATCACTTTTTAATAAACAATATTATTAAAACTTTGTGATTTATTTCAAGTAAATTAAATTTTATATATTACTAACTACCTACTATTTTAATTTGGAATATAATGCTAATTTTCAAATATGTTTCTTTAGAAATCAATAAAAGTATATGACTTAAACAACACAATTACAATGGTAGACTACCAAAATTATTGAATAATATACCCGACTTAGAAACTAAAAGCCATCATGTACACAAAAAGAAAGTCTACATTGACGAGCCATAACTAGACAAACAATTTTTATGTAATAAAAACAAATAAATATATAAAATTAATGCCGTAATGACAAGTCATAGTGTTTAAAATTCTACATTTCTACTATAAGATAAAAACGGGTGATAACAATATAAAAACATAATCTTGTAAAATTCAATGATGTGTCAAGAAACTTTCATGTTACATATAGTAGTAAATATGATTTAAATGCTATCATCAAAAGACAGACAGAGAATCATAAAAAATACAAAGTGGTCAAAGGGTATTTAAATAACCTTTTAGAAAAAGAAAAAATATTATCATATTACCATGTAAAATGCATAATAAAATTTGAAAATACAATAAGCAAGATGTCGATGGACGCCAAGTATGATGTCAAAAGGGTTTTCTTCAGAATTTTGTGAAACAAGATGAGTAAAGTGGTGAAAATCCAAAGACACCCATTTGTCATACGTGTTCTTTAAAAAATGTAAACAAATTGCATATGCCTCCCTTAAACTTCATCTTCTCTAACATTACGCACTCCTCTATTTTGTCATCATTTTTGTTGATTCAAATGGAACAATGCTTAAGGTGTGGTGTGGTGATGCTACGTATTTCAACATTAGGATATCATGTTTTAGTGTCTCTATCCGCACGACTATATTCATTACTTTTTAAAAGTTTAATTTTCATGTATTCATTTTAATAGGTACTACTATGTTGATATGCCTAGATTTAATGTGCCATTTAAATCACTAACAACAATGCATATTTTAGATTTAGTTGTGTCTAAACGGTGTATACCCATAAAGAAAAAAAAGTGAAAAACATTACCACACCAATCAGGGTTATGAATAATATCCTTACGATGCATTTGATTTGCAGAATATTTTTAACAGGACTGTAATTATCAGTGAATTTCAAATTTCAAGAAATATTCTTTTGAATAAAAAATATTTTGGTGTTTTACAATTCAACTTATGTGTAAACCAAACATCTTATAAGATAATTTAGATTTCAATTTCAATTTCATCAAATTTTAAAAGTTTCTAAGAACAAAACGCAATCCAAGTGTTTTACATAAATATTAAAGTTTAGGACATTGAAGATCAAAAAAAGAAAAAAATATATTTAATAGAATTTTTCTAAATGTAACTTTTAGTGATGTCGTTAATAAACATAAAAGTATTGTATATATGGCGGTCAGTTATTAATTTTAGAGTGACGTATTTTAATGTATAATATTTTTCTATGTCTTGACGATAAACTTAAAAACTACAATTAGAATTAAAAAAAAAAAACAAAAAGAGAATTTATAACTTTAAACTTTTTAAAAGGGTCAAGTATGAAAATGTTATGAAAATAGTAAAAAATAAAGAAAGCCACTCTCTAGTATTTGGCGCGTATATGAACTAACAAACAAAAGAAAACTTGTAAACCCAAAACTTAAAAATCAAAATTAAACAAAAAGAAAAAAAAAAATAGAGAGAGAAAAAAGAAAGCCAAAACCAGACACACAGTGTGTGAAATAACCATATATATATATACACACACAAACACATAATATAAAGATCCAGTTACAATAGTTATAGGGTAAAAAAAAACCCTATAAAAACCTCATCTTTCTCTCAGTATATAACCCGATCGGGTTATCCAATTCGTTAAGATTTTACCCTTTTGTGTTTCTTGAAAAAATCTGTGTGTATAGTGTTGATAGATTATACATATATATATTTCTATATTTGTAAAGTTACTTTATATATATTGTTATATATAAATTGTATTTGGGTTTACAATGGAGATGCAGCAACCCGATCCGGTATCAAAATGGAGCCCATCTGGTGACCCAATAGGGTTAGAAGGTAAATACGTTTACATTTTTATTACTTTTAATTTTGGGATTTTGGTATGAATTTGTGTGGTGTAATGTGAATATGGGAATTGGGTGTTGTTTAATTTGATTGAAAATGCAGAACCCATGTGGCAATTAGGGTTAGGAGATGAGTCTGAATCATACCCTGAAAGACCAGACGAAGCTGATTGTATCTATTATTTGAGGACCGGGTTTTGTGGGTACGGTTCGAGGTGCCGATTCAACCATCCTCGTGATCGTGGCTCGGTAAAGTTGTGAACTTTATTGTGCATTTTGGTGATTTGTTGTGTGTTTTAGTGTGATCATTTGTGGGTTGCCTAAAAAGGAAAGTTTATCTTTGAGTTTAACAATTTGGGCATTCGATCTTTGGGGGATAATATTCTTGATTACTTGTTTTATTGAAATTTGTAGTTACAAAATGTTATAATTTGTTCAGGTTATTGGAGCTTTAAGGGGTAGTGGAGTGGAGTACCCCGAACGAATTGGTCAGCCCGTGTGTCAGGTATGATGTTTGAAATACGTGTTCTTAGTTTTAGAATTTGAATGATTGTTATTGTAATGTTGAGGGGCTAGATGAATGTAAGGTAAGATTGCTGATTTTGCTGCTCAAAAATGCTTCCGAACTTGAAGTTGCTTGATGAATGTTCATGTTAAAGATGGATTCTTTATCAACTTCTTTAATGTTGGAGAGAAAAGAATGTCAGTATGCTATGTTATCCAATTTTCTTGTATGTTTTATCCTGTTCTTCAAGAGATCTTTAGATTTAAGTTTGCTGCTGCTAGCATGTTCATCTTTTTCTGTATGTCCAAATTGGAAATCTTACTCTATTTGTTTGCCCAGCTTTTGTGAAATAGTTGCTTTTTATCCATTGATTCATGTGCAATATGAATAATCAAAGTTATTCAAACTAGTGACATTCCATCATGATATTTGCTTCTGAATTACTTCCAAGTTTACAGGGCACGTGCATTGTTCTAACTTTATTTCCAAAAAGATCGAGATCAAAGTTATTTGCTCATAGTTGTTTGCATTACTTTTGAACATGATTGCTTGATGCTAGAGGGCCTTAAACAATGCATGTGCACTAAAGTTATCGACTTAAATTTATGTCTGAAACTCTGAATTACTTTAGTATGTTAATAGACAAGCTGCGGATAATTGTAATTGCTGAAAGGTACTATCTTGCTAATCATCAATGTAGTTTATTATTTGCTTCTCCTGATGGTTGGTCAAGTAACAAAAATATCATCTGAAATATTTTTTGAACTGTTACTTCTTACTGTAAATGGTAACTGTGTGACCTATGTTCAGTATTATATGCGAACTGGAATGTGTAAATTTGGGGTGTCCTGCAAGTATCATCATCCTCGACAGGGAATTGGATCGTCAAGCACTGTGGCGCTTAATGTATCTGGATATCCACTTCGTCCGGTCAGTTTTTTCTTTTAGATTCATTGTTCTAATTGTGGTTTTGAAATTGGTTATCTTTAGTATTTAGTGTTTGGACAAACAGATTCTGCTTATGATCTTGTTATTTAGGGGTCAAATAATTAGTTTCACACTGATTGCCCCTAAACTGATTGTTTAAGGGTAAATAGAAGTACCAATTTACCCATTTTATAATTCAAGATACTTTGAATCCCATTTAGCAAAACACCTCTTTTATTTTTCACATTAGTGCTCTTTTTGCGCATCAAATCTTCAATAGTCTGATATGCCCAACACTTAAACATCCGATTAATAATTCCTTTTTCTTGCTTTTTTATTTCCTTTTCACAGGGTGAAAAAGAGTGTTCTTACTATGTGAAAACAGGGCAATGTAAGTTTGGTGCCACCTGTAAATTTCACCATCCTCAGCCTGCTGGCGTGGTACCATCACCACCACCACCACTCTCTGGAGGATTGTTGTCTCCCATGCCTTCTGCTATTTACCCGAGCGTGCAATCTCCTTCCATTGCCTCTTCTCAACCGTATGGTTTATTTGCCAGCAACTGGCCTGTTGCAAGGCCTCCTCTTGTACCCGGTTCCTATCTTCCAGGAAACTACGGTCCAGTGTTGGTCCCACCTGGAATGGTTCCTTATCCTGGTTGGAATCCTTATCAGGTCTGTCATTTCTTATATGTTTCTAATTATTTTTATTTATTTATTTATTTTTTTGAAAAATCCTTTTGTAGCGAATAATTTATTAAAAAAAATAAATAAGCTTAACACAAAAGCAGAAAAGTTGTTATAATCAGTTTCTAATGTTTGTATAATTATATACCATTTTGTGCAGGCACCTGTACATCCGGCAGCCTCTCCTAGTGCACAGCCTATTCTTGGAGGGCCTGCGTATGCAATGACTCAATTATCTCCTTCGGCCCATTCCTATCCTTTGACTAAAAGTCAAAAGGAGCATGCATTTCCGCAAAGGCCTGGTGAACCTGAATGTCAATATTACATGAAGACTGGGGATTGTAAATTTGGTTCCTCGTGTAGATACCATCATCCACCAGAATGGACTGTACAAAACACAAACTTCGGCCTTAGCCCCATGGGCCTTCCTCTTCGTCCCGTAAGTATCCCCTATTCTTCTAAGACTTTATTGCAAGGTATATGACATAGTTATCGCTACTTTGGTCAAAATCTTGTATGATGGTTTATAAATATTATCTATTATTGTTTGAGCATGCGAGGTTTTGGAATGACTTTGATAAGTAGATGCAAGATATTAGTGTAGATATTGCCTGTATATATAAGATTGGTTAGTTAAGTTATTCTTCTTAGAGATTGGTGGAAAATAGTTTAGACTACAGGTGGCAAAATGGGGCGGGTCAGGAGGGTTGGGTTGATCAGAAATTTTGTGTCCATATCTTTCGATCTTTTGTACATAATGATAATCCAAAATTATATTGTATCCATGAAAAACTCATTCGTTGAAGATGCTCATTTAGGAGGTATATAAACCGTGGGTGCCCCATTGGACCCATTCGGTTCATTTTCGTTAATCTAATATTTTGATCTTACCCATTAGAGATAAACGCTTACCTGAATCGACACATTGATAAGTAAACGAGTCAAAATTGCCATCTCTAATTTAGTCAAAAAAAGAAAGTTTGAATATATCACCCATTCACCCCTAATTATAACAAAGGCTTACAGATTATTATGGTTCCGATAGGGCTTTTTTCATATAACCTAATCATATGTACTTTAGAAAGCTGAAAGTAACTGATTATAAAGGTCACACGTGAACTAATTTATACGATCTTTCTCACCTGAATTACTTTTTTCTAAAAAAATACCTTTCTTTTTCTATATCAAAACTATATTATTGTTTTTAATCTTGTCAATCCTATACCTCATGTTTCAGGGTGCACCTCTTTGTTCACATTATGCTCAAAACGGGGTCTGTAAATTTGGGCCATCATGCAAATTTGATCACCCAATGGGAACACTAAGTTATAGCCCATCTGCATCTTCACTAGCCGATATGCCTGTTGCACCCTACCCTGTTGGCTCGTACATTGGCACTTTAGCACCATCTTCCTCCTCATCAGAACTAAGGCCCGAGCTTACTTCCGGTTCTACTACAGACCACCTCTCGACCACCATGCCAAGTGGATCAAGTTTCTCAAAAACCATGCAAATTTCTCAATCAAGTGGTAGCAGTAGTAGCACCCATGGTGGTGGTGAGGCTCATTACACAAACTGAGCACCAATTGGCCTAACACTTGATCTTCTTTCTGTTTCTTTTCTTCTTTTTGTTGTGAAAATGTGAGACCTTTGATTAGGACCCAAGTTCCTTTTTAGTCACTTGATGGTTCGATGACAAGGTCTAGCATTTGTATCTGCGTGTTCATATATTTATATGGCATTCGTCTGCATATTTGAATAAGCCATATTTGAACCCTTTAAACATTTAGGAAAAAACCGTCTCCTTTTCCCACATTTAGCTCATTGACTAGAAGGAAAAAACCTCCCCGGATTTGTATCTGTTGTAAAACTTTTTCATTATGAAAAAGATTCAACCATGTTTCCGTTTTTGTTGTTGTTAATGGCTTAAGAGATGACATTCCATTCGATCTTGTTACATTAGTCTTCAAGATTTATTCGGGAATAGAAATGTTTGTTCACAATGTTTCTTTTTTGTGCCCAATTGATGTTTACATCTACTATTTTAGTATTTGTGGAATCTATTCTCAGTTGTGTATTCTTGTTATTTTATGCTTTTGTTTAATCTTATCTTTTAAAATAACAATATGATCGTCATGAAAACATTGATGAAGTAATTAATGCTTATAGAATGATGTTGGTAGCCTGACCATTTGTAAAGTTTCATCATTGTTTGAAATGAGATACAATCCAAAGGATCAAACAAAAAAGAAAAGAAAATATTGGTACAAAATCAGCAAACTTTTTAGTGGTAGGTTCTCTATCCCAAAATAGTCGTATCAAGTCATCAACATGTCACCAACTATTAACAAATC
Source organism: Gnaphalium uliginosum (assembly GCA_963930675.1). NCBI lineage: Eukaryota > Viridiplantae > Streptophyta > Magnoliopsida > Asterales > Asteraceae > Gnaphalium > Gnaphalium uliginosum. The sequence continues at coordinate 10,832,297 of OZ005684.1, read as the reverse complement.
AAGAATACTTGATTCTTATCGTAACTTGTTAATATGGAATTTCCAATATGGTAATGGTCATATATTGCCTAGCTATATTTCCATTATATATATTTTTATACCTAGACTAGATTTTTTATTTTTGTTATCATTGTATTTTGGTTAATGTTTTATCAGAATCACTTTGCTTCAAAGCAAAATGGACAAGCACGTTGAATTTTCATACACAAAAAAAAAAAAAAAAAAAAAAAAAAAAATCATCAACTTAAGCATTATAATAAACATAAACAAGGGGAATTTAACATAAATGATAAAACCTCCATCTTATTGTGACTTAAGTAAGAGTAATTAGATTAAATTAAGACAGTGCAGCTAATTAAACCAACTTTACTTACCTGTTTGAAACTTAGGCAAAAAATGATGGACAATTCCTTCGAAAACATTGCTAAACTGTTAAAATAAATCACCTGCCATCTATGTTTAGATTAATAATTTAATTTAACAATCTTGTTCAAATTAAAGTCTGGCTATTTTGACATGCAGGGTAAACTAAATTGCAATTAGCAAAAAGGACCTAAAATTTAAGGTATTTTGCAAATGGTATTATTAATTGTAAAAAAACATATATAAACCATGTTATCGTCAGAACACCCACTGCAAATGGCTTCTAGTTACTGGAAGAGGAATTAGATGTTTGAAACACTGAAGGCTCCATTCAACTCTTTATAAATTCTAGAAACAAATCCAAAATAAATAAGCTCATGTACACCTAAAACGACTATTTTTCTCACATTTACATCGCTAAAGCTAAAAAAAAATGATCAAACAGAGTAACCCTATGTGCAGAAGATTGAAATATTATTTGGATGGACGTTTATTTCACTTTACCAACAGGCTTATACTGGTTGTCATCTTTCTTCAGCCAAATTGTGGAACGGGTTCTCTTCACATGATCCACAAAGAGACGATGCCTGCCATCAAAGATGCAATAACTATAGTCAAAGAGCAAGCTTATCAATCAAGCCATTAAGAAATCATTAGCCAACAGCTAAATTATACACCATTTTTACATGTTCATGCATGATCACTAGAGGTGGAAAATAGGCAGGTCAGGCAAGTCAGGAATGGAGCAAGATGGGTCGGGTTGGGCCAGACATCAACACTATTTTGTCCATTTTATATATAGTGAAACTGCTAATGTATCTAATTACAAAAAATTACATCATCTGAATAATAAAACGATTCCTTTTATATAAAACAGCTTTGAACATTATAAATATTTGGATACAGGTCACGACCCATTTCCGGCTCCCATATAAGTGGGTTAAAATTGCCACCTCTAATATAGGACACTATTATGGGACCAACCTTTCGTATTCCAGTCTTTGGGTAACAATGCCATTGAGTAGAAGCTCTGAACTATAGATTGCTGCTCCTATATAGATGTAGAATATTGAAAAATTCAGCTAATGTTTGATAATATACGATATATGTACCAAAAAAAGTATTTTATAGTAACTATTTAAAACCTTTTTCAAGGAAAGGCAAACAGACTGTATAATCTTCTTCGCATGATAGAATCAGAAATCTCTCAGGAAGTTTATCATCCTTCAATCCACTTCTGTTCATTCGCTCAACCGCCTAACATTAAATTCACACCTCACTTGTCACGACAATTAACCAAAGGGAAGAAATTACACCCGTAAAATAAAAACAATATACAACAAAATTTGCAAGAGAATATTACGCACCACACCATGAACTGCTTTAACCAAGCTTGATAATATCTCTTTACCAGGCTTTGACTTTGGTGTGATCAGGACTTTGAACCCCTACATGAAAAAGACATAATTTATCAAAGAAAGATACATAACATATTAACATAATAAATCCAATAAACTAGTGTTGTACCTTTAGAAGTGGTTTTTGGCGTGCACGTGCAAATGAAGCCAGAAGATTAAAACCGAACTCCTTCTCCTTCTTAGCATCTCTCAGTATGAAGTTTTTCTCATCGATGTGACAGCAAGCTTGTCCACAGCTCTCAAGCCAGAGATGTGTAACTACTGGTTTACCAAGAGCAATTGCTTCCAGCATATTTCTTGTACGTACAAAATCATCTGCTATGAAATGTGTTGCATCTGACATTGATGATGATTCTGATGCCCCCAATCGAGATAAAATCTGTGATCCATAATTGTTAGCAAGCCATAAATAAGAATATGATCAGTGGTCAAGTAGAAGAGACAGTAAAAATACGAAACCTTTTTTTGCTGTTTGATTATATCTCCATCTAAGTGGCGGCTGAACAGAACACAGATCAAGGAAACATCTTTTCTCTTTCTTGAATCTTTGTTTGGAGATTGCATTGATGTTCCTGCGGGAGATAAGCTCATAACTTCTTTGATAAGAGAAGACCTCCTGCAGGACTGCTTAAGATACTCGTCACCCATGCAGATTGGGGATGATTCCTTTAAAGGGGTCCCACGACTTACAGGAGTAGTACATGTTGAACGATTTGGTTCAACCCTTTCCCCTAAAGATCCATTACTTTTTCCATGAATTGAGTGATGATTGATATCACTAGATCTTTTTTCTTGCTCAGTCAGCATAGCAGCTTTGGACCTTGTTGATCTAGAGACAGATTGGGCACCAACTTGTCTTGCAGGTGGTAACTTCTGGCGAGTTCTTTTGCCTTTTGGATGGAATCCAGTAAGAACATGATCACTTGAAGCATCCTTAACCTTTTCAAACTCATTATCTTTCATGGACTTTCTAGTTCGGCGAGCTACAGGTGTAACATTTTGAATACACTGCTTCTTGACTGGCATTTGGTCAACAGATGCAACCGGAGCATCTACTGTGTCAACTTCTCTTCTTTTCAGAGACATCTTTCCTCTTCTTTTCACAACATCAGATGACACGTTGTTAAAATTCTCACTTTCACTGCCAACAACGTTCTTTTTAGCAACTGACTTGGCCAGCTTCACTTCCTTTGACTGAACGCAACTCCTCTTTGACTTGGATCGTGTTGTTCTGACTCCATTATTAGACAAGGACTGGGGTTGAATTTTATGAGAACCCTTCTGCATTTGTTTACAACCTGCATCACCTTTAGTAAAATCATGACCAGTTCCTTGTAACCCAAAGCCAAGGTCTTCCATAGCTTCAGCAGCCATTTGAGTGTCAAACCGAAACTCAGTTGGTTCTTGGATATCCATGCCACCTGGCATATCTGTTGACTGTTTTTCCAATTCATTAGTAAGATTTTTACTGAAAGTCACATCATTTATGCGTGTTCCTAAGCTTTTCTTTGATTTATTATTTTCTTGATTTTTACCCAACACCAATTTCGAGTCAGACTTTCCAAATTTCCTGCCTTTTCCAGAAGAGATGGACGATTTCAGCCCCCTGCCTCCACTAGCAAAGAATGCTTCCTTATTTTTTCTGAAAAATTCTCCTCCTTCATCTTCAAGATTATCATCCCAATCAAAAACCCTTACTTCATCAACAGCATTGATAAGACTGGCACTTTTGGCAAAAGTTCGAGTCCCTTTAGCACTTAAAACCGGCTTTGATTTGCCTCCAGTTGTCTTGTTGATGTCACGTTCATTGTCACATTCAATATTAACTTTCAAAAAGTTATCCAGAAAGTCAAGTGCATTTGCTTGTGATGCATCTCCAGGTTCTTGAGAATCAATATAGCTTAGCCCTGCAAACTCAGCTGCTCCACAAGGGTCAGTATTGTCGTTTTCCTCTTGAGTTTCGTCAAGTGCATCCTCAGCAAAAAGTTTCCTTGCAATTGACCTACCAAATTTACTTCTATTTCCAGTTTCCGATCTATCAATTTGCTTGTCATGTTTCTCCAGTTCCTGAGATTGACTTTTTTCAGACAGTATTATTGTATGTTCAATATCAGCCTCTGAAGGTACAGTAGGACACGATGGACTCTTATTTCTTTGAGAAGTTCTGTTGAGTGCTGCAAGGCCAGAAGCCCTCATAGATGCTGCACGGATTGATGTAAACGTCTTAAAACCAATTCCTGCCATTTGAATGCATAGGAAGCATGTTAAAAAAGACAAGATATTAAAATATCTTTTTCATTAAAGTGGCAGTTTCAAGTTTCAACTCTTGTATTCAGATTGTGTTGTCCTTAACAGGTCAAAGGGGGAAAATATTTTTTTTAGCTAATAGTTCGGATGGGTCAAATTGGCTGAAAGGCGCCCAAAATGTATTTTACTTCATTGAAACTCCAAAATCATTTTATTTCATCAATGCTATTTCACTGAAAGTAAATAAATCTAACAATCATACTTGACACAATAACTGTTCATAAGAAGTTCAGTATGAAATAAGTGTTGCGGGCTAACCCAACCCACTCCAGCCCAGCCCTTTTTTAGCCTACTATGAAAGAACATGTTTCAACCCAGACCCGCTTTGCCCTATTACCGAAACTGGCCATATTGACACCTTTAATATTCACCAACTACCTGAAGTATGCTGTTTACTCCTTCCACAATCTTCATCAGACAGTTCATCAGAGTCATCAACTATTTCAGTCTTCTCAGTTCCTTCATTATCTGAAACTTCAACTTCTTCAGTATCAAAATCGTTAAATAATTGAGTTTCATTCTTGTCAACAGAATCAGGAATGTTCATCACTTCAAATTCAGCATCAAAGTTGACTACTTGGGTCTCATCACCAAGGTTAAACAGTTGGGTTTCACCATCAGGATCCATTCCTTGGGTTGCTAACTCATCTTCTTCAAACATGACCATGTCATCAAAAGGAATCGTACTTTGTAGATTGTGTAACTGGTCAGTATCATCACCATTGAATTTATTACCTAGTTCACAGAAATGAAATCAATCATGAAACTGTTATGAGTCCTTTCTTAATTAAAAACAAAAGATAAAATATAATAATTAATTAAAGTTTTTTTAATCTTCGTCTACTTGTGTTGCTACTCATTACAATGATTCTAAACTAGAACGATAATTGAAAATGTGAGACTCATAAACCAGTTTAACCTGACATAAGTACATGAATCACATTGTCAAACAAAACAAAGCACAATTATACAATAACCGATCAACTAGACCATTTGTTTCATTATTCATATCCATCTTATGGTCCCGAATCCTTTTCACCTCTCATCAATGACATGTGACAAGCCAAATAATAGTCAACTAAATTAACTTGTAATAATTAGTATAAAAAAGAATGGCGATAACAGCATTAAAAAAAAAAGTTACACACATTTATATTTTAACAATTATCAAATACTACCACATCTTGAACTACTAAACTAAAACAAAAACTTATCAAAATATAAACCAAACATGTATACTAATGTAACAAGCCCCTAACTTTCAATCTACCAACACTTCAATCACATTAGAAACAAAGACTATATACTCAAGCATATACAAACTGCACAAAAATTGGATGTTAATGGAAAAGCATAAATTTTTAATAATACTAGTCAATTAATTTAAAAGTTATGCTAATCCAATCACACTTTAATTAATCAAATCTTCAGCACAGGAAAAGTAAAAAAAAAAACCCTAACTTAATTACATTCTAATTGATACATGTGTATGTATATAATCTTACCAGACACTGAATTTGCAGAATCAGAAAACTGACTATCAAAGATCTGAGTCTCGTCAACGCCGAAATCCCACGTACTACTATCCGATTCATCATCTAATTTGTTAGTATTATTGTTATCATCATCATCAATACCCATACTACTATTATTATTATTATTATTATTATTATCTCATATGCACTCAAAATTGAACTGTTGGATTCAGAGGATGTTGAATTGTGGCGAACGAGAGTGATGCGCTGTGCGAGCGGATCAGGGCTAGGGTTAGAGTGTTTTTAGTGAGTGATTTGGAAATGGAGGGAAATTTGGGGGAAGTGATAGAAATTTGGGTAAAGTTAAATGTGTTTTTTAGAGGGAAAACTGAGCCCTAGTATCTATACTATATTATAATTTATTTGGCTTGAAAGTCTTAATCCCCTCAATGCTCTTAAAATAGGGGACAATACATTTGACTATATTACCCTCACTCAAAATTAGATCATCCACCCAATTAGAAATACTGATCCATACGTTTTCCTCCTATTGAAATATAAGTAACTTACGAAAATCCTGTCACTGATCTGTTATTGCAAAACATTCTTATATAATCAACTCTTAAATAAATACAATATATTAATTAATGTATCCAACTTTGAACGTAAAGGAAGTTTCAGTTTATTCTCATTCAGTTCATTTATGTATTACATTGTAACCTTTATTTTTCTTAAATGTATTGTTAAGCCATTTGATGAGACATCCATTGGAATCTATAGATGCTTTGGTTTTAGGTCTATAAAAAGCCTCCATCTATTTTGCGATAAAACTAACATCCCCATTCCCAAACCAAGAGCAACAAATGCAAAAATCATTTATCTGTTACTTCTTGGTGTTAGCTACGAATGTCTTTATTAACATTGTGCCAAAGCATTATGGGTTTGAGTACTAATTCGCTTGAATCTCAAAAGATGAGATCATGATAACAATTGCATGTTATTAATTCCTTACTATATCTTTAGGTCACCATGAACTCTATCTGAGATGTATGTATATTTCATTTGTAACGTTTCAATTTCAAACAATTTAGTTGCTTCATTGTTTGCTGAGATGATGAGGTTCGTCGTAATATCGAAGTCATATGTCTTTAGGTTATCTACTACTTTGTAGAAAGAAAGAATTTATCAATTTCAACTTACAACCTAAAGAGGTCAAATGGGTCCCACACACCTTCTACGAGTTAGTGTCATATATAAAGGAATTGAATACAACAATGCTGGTTGTAAAGCTTGTGCTAATACTATTCTTTTTTTTTTGTACTAGATCATTGTATCGATTAGTTGTATCATAGAATTTACGGTAAATACGGTTGTAGGTGATCGAGTTAAGTTTGTTTATATTATGCGTTCTAAAAAACGTACTACATTTTAAGTAAATGGTTGTAATGGATCGATATATTTAAGATTTGACTAACTTTTTGGGGATATTGAAAACAACACATTTACTTTTTCATGCGTACTATCATCATATATTTTGCATATACAATTTTTTGCTTACTTTTTTCTTTATGATGAAACAATTCTTCAAGATACCAAAATCAATTAAGTTATGTCACTTTAATATATATTACGCCAATCATATTGCTTATAGGAAACTCTGCATGATTGTTTTCCCCCGGAGATCGTCATCTTTAAATGCTCTTTTGGACTCGAAAAGGCTAACAAGTTTTTCGTGAAAATTGTTACAAAAAATTGAGTGTACAAAATGATATGACATACAATGTGCCTAAGTTAAATTATGTACTGATATTTCTGTTCCTACTTTTCATTCTTCAAATACATGAAACACCTTATTTTATAAATATCTTTTCATCAATTTTATTCTCCAAGTTGGTGAGTTTGGAAATTAAACACCTTCAACATATCATTTGATATATATTTGAAATCTAGACATAATACTCATTTTTAACTTTAGCAAAATATAAATATGACAAACATTATTAGTCACTTCCCATCAAATTTCATGTAAAAGTACTTCATTATTGCCGGTCATCGTTGCTAACTACCTTTGCCTCCTCCCAACGACTATCTTCAACCATCAACACTTCCTCTGTACTCACTGTGGACGTAAGACTTCTATTCGGCATAAATTTTTTCATTAGATCTTAAGGATTACTTCCCTCATTACATCCTACTCAAGATTGGATGGTTGACTATACTTTTACTGGTTAGATCTATTAGATATGTTATGTAATGTCATAGATTGAGCATATGCAAAAGTTTTCAATTGGCCGCCATCAATGCAGAGATAGTCGTTGGTCAACATGTTGAAAAAATAGTATTTTGGCAAGAATACTAATATTTCCGTATGAAGGTGACATACAAAGGAGTTTCACGTTCGACTTACTTTTGCAATGACAATCAACAAATCTCATAGACAAACGATTCCAAACGTTGGTGTTTATCCTCTGTAATCAGTATTCTCACATGGGCAATTGTGCGTGGCTCTCTAGAGGATATCACGCTCCAATACAATGGTATTAGTGGAGCGCGTAAAAAAGTTTATTCCACATGCAGTTTACACCTCAAATGCACGTGGGGTATCATGCTCTAATACAAACGTATTCCGTTGTCTATTTCTTTCTTAAATAGAGTTATCACATGTTGTTATACTTTTTTTTCAAACTTAGGTGCTTCATTTCCTCTATATTTCCACTAAACTTTTCCACTAAACTTTCACATCAGTTTAGTCATAATACTGATATAACTAACTTCAACTTTCATGTAACCTTATTTTTAATTTTTCGGTTATCACCGCCTTCTCCCTCCGTTAGTGTTGATATTTTTGTTTATCGCTACGGATCACCATAGCTTGCTATGTAAAGGTTACCGCCGCAATGCGCGGGTATCCTTCTAGTTATTTGTTACCGAGTACTTGTTTACATTTGTTCCGACCAGACCCGGGGTTTTCCGGTTAACACTGTTTATTGTAAAAAGATGAAAAACGAAAAAAGATAAAAAGATGGAAAATAACGAGTAATATTGAACTGTACGAAGTGAAAGGTAATGAAATGATGGAGCAGTTGTGTAAATATAAAAAAGTTGAAGGATCAAAAATGTAAAATGTATAATTTTTTTTTTTATTTTATGATTGGTTAACGTTACAATTTAATTTAATTGTAATGTTAACATTTTAATTAATATCACCAAAAAAATTCATAAAAAAGAACAAGTAATATTTTGTTTAGAATATGTAAGTTTGTTGAAAAAAGTTTTGGAGTAACATGTAATAATTTATTGGTGGTCGGTAAATTGTGGTTATATATTATTAATAGTTGATGGTTTGTGATAGTTGACTATTCTTGTATGGTAGTTGGCAACTTTTATATAGTAAAATTTGTAGGTTTTCTAAATCACAAACAGAATGAAAGGTATAATTAAATTAAAATTTCAATATATGTGTACAAAAGTGGCGTAAACACTAGACCACGTTATCGAATAACTAATAGTATATAACTATACTATGCGATGAAAAATCAAGAAATGAACATAAAATAAAATTATGTTAGCAAATTGAAAAAAAAACCCTCCTTTTACTTTAATGCAGCTTTTAGTTACCAAAAAACATTATCTCCCCGATTTAAAGAAAAATAATATTACGTCATTAGACATTTTAAATTCTAACATTGGCATAAAAGTGTAACTTACTTATTTATGTGAGATAGCGCGACAAATGGTGTAGAAATGTTATATGAATTACTTTTAGAGTGGTATGGTAGAAATTGACATGAAATAAAGAGGAAGGGGCTATTATCAAAATACTTAGAAATTGTAGTGCTATATTGGTAGGATTGGCATGACTCACAAGGCCATAATTTTGGGAGTTAATATCACAATATAAATAGAAAAAACGTTTCCTGCCTTTATAATGCAAAACCCCTCTAAACAATTTTACGTAGAGGTAGCTTCAATGTTCGTTTTTCGAGTTCGTACGTAATAAATCAATTATTCACTAGATGCATTGATTTAATGGATAGAAGAAATAAAAGCATGGTGATCCTTGATCCACCTTATACAATCGTTACTTCCAGCAAAAGAAGCGGCTCGTACTTGCGTGTTGTCTAAGTCATGGCTACATGCGTGGTCCACTATCCCTACCCTTAGAGTGTCCGTCGATTATTTTATCTGGTTTGCATTGCCTGATGAGATATTCTCCGGTGAAAACCTAATAAAGATAAGTCTAACATCGAATTCCGTTGATCTCTGTAGTTGCGTTTGGATGAGTAGGAATCCTGTGATCAAGTGCTTGTCGTTACGAGTATTGGAGTTGCTCGATGTGTCAATTGATGAAGATGTACTTGATAACTTGTTGTCTACCTGTAAATTGCTTGAGAAGATAAACCTTTCATTTATTCGAAAATTGAAGACAATCAAGGTTAAAAGCCTTCCTTGTCTTCGTGAACTGAAAATATAGGTACGTGAACGAATTGTCTTTGAAATTGATGATGTCCCAAGTCTTCGCTTAATTGATTGCGACACACGTCCATTTTACAATGATCCGTGGATGCCATTACTATTCGAAGTAGATTGTTTAGAGAGCGTCAAAGAATTATTTCTAAGTGGTTCTAGTTTTAGTGTCAATGGTGAGGTCATCGATGCTTCAATTTTTAATATGATCGAATCAAAATTTCCCTTTCTTGAGAGTTTGACCCTTAGCATGAGGCTATGGAATCCTACTAGACATGTTATTAGATGCTCTTCGTTGAATAGATTGACCCTGCAGCTGGGGCAAACAGGCAAGATGACATACAAATTTATGCTTCAAAATTATTATATTTATGTTACGTCGGCAATGAAGTCCCTAGTCTCTTGTTCCCATTAATTGCCCCTGAGCAAATTAAGTTTAAATTCTTATTGCGGAAAGCTATTGATCACGAGTTTGTTGTTAAGATGAAAAATGTACTTAATTTATCAAGCAAGATTGAGATTGAAACAGTAGATCAAGGAAACGATATTGAAGTGCCATTGAACATAGATGTTGCTGAATTCAAAAGTACGTTATCATTACCAGTTACAAATGTGCAACAACTGTCGTTTAAAGGATATCGACGCTTTGGGTCTCATCTCATGCATTTTTTGGTTGCAATGTTTTCTGTCTGTCATCCTAATTATGTAACAGTATATCGAGACAAGCCGTTCAAAGACACTAAGTTCTACAAGCAAATGGTAAGTTTGATGATGGATTTGAAAACGCCAGACTTGAAAGATATTGAAATAAAAAATCCTCGAACCGGAAAATGGGATGCCTTAAGGGCGCGTTTAGTTACGGAAAAATATCTCCATTTTCCCTTTTCTATTTTTATAGAGTTTTTTATCCCTTGAAAATCATAAGGAGTTTAGAGAACGCGTTCAAATGTAAGGGATGGAGTTTTCATTTTTCAAATTAGTAAAACTAGAAAACCTTAAATCATATATTTCATTTTCTTAGAAAACTCCTCCAGAAAACTCCAACTTAAACGCGTTTTCTAATTTTTCAGTTTTCTTAGAAAAATTTCCAGAAAAATGGAGGGATTTTCCGTAACTAAACGCGCCCTAACAAATTCTTGGAGAAGTTTTCCTACTACGACTGATTGGTCTTCCATTGATTTTAAACTATATTGGTGTTCATATTAGACTTCTCTTGCTGCTAGTGACAAAATGTAGGTTATATTTGCTTTCTAATTTCTAGATAAAACTTGGTTATTTTTTCAGGTTATTATATGTTTCTTAGTTTCCTTTACATAAAAATATACTTATTGTAATAGCTTCTGTCATTATAGTTAGAAAAAAAGTGTTTGCAGGTCAAAATACCCATTTCGACCCTATACTATACCTAACCTGATGAACCTGCCCACTTTCCATCAATTATGGCACACAAAACACATACAACATCATCCTTGAGATAGTCTAGGGGTTAGTTTAAAGATATATTCAAATCAGTCCTATTGAAGCTAACTAAGCTCCCCTAGACGATTGATTGTCATATGGACCTGATTTAGCAAAGAACTAACCAAATTGATCTAATAACAGTTATTATAGACAACATTGAAGCCGGTTTACCCATTTTAGCTTTTTATGCCTAAAAGTCTTACATTGAAGAAACCAACTTGTTTTCTTTTACAGTACTACTAGTTTAAGACCTGTAAAATTTGCGGGATAACACATTGATTCTCTTTTAAAGATATAATAATAAATGTTTTTGTGCTTGTGTAATGAGACAGGGTAATGTGTTTAAGAAACGTAATAGGTAGTACTAATTGCGTGGTTTTTGTTATTAATGTTTTATTCTTTCAAAACATTAAAATTGTAGTATATGACCCTCGCGGATTCGTGGAACTTTCCTTGAAAGTACTGTTGATCTTGGTTTGATTTATCTAACGAATATATAAATGATATTTTTTTAGTGTACAATTATTTACTTGTGACGTATTAAATTTAACATGTATAATATTTAGCAACACTTTCCTTAGCATAAAAACAAAATGTTGCAAATAGGCTCTCACATAACTTGACCACTATCTCATGTTTTGGCGGGTTATAAGGGTTATAAATTGTAACGAATTAGTAATTCATAAACAAAATACTACAAACTCATTATTTTCTCTTATTTTCATCACGAACAAATATCTTTGAGCATACGTAGCTTATTAACCTATAATCTATTATAGAAATACAATCCATCCTAAAATAAAATAATTAGTTTCGGATGAGAATAGTAATACGATATGCAATATTTAATGAAATTAGTATCCCAGTCATATACCAACACCTATGATCTCTCGGTGAAACAAAAACAGAATATTTATATTTATATATCTTATAATAATAATAATAATAAAATTGCACTTTCTAAATGTATATCTTCTAATTCTTTATTTTCAATGTTTTTTTTTTAATATTATTTTTTCTTATAGATAAGAATGAATGAAATATCCATACGTTACTTTATAAGTTAGTTTTTATGAATGAGTTGAGAGTAATTATGATTGATCGTAAGTTGATGTATGGTTTTTTGAGAGCAAAAGAACGAAGATACAATTGCTTAATTGGTTTATAAATAATGTCGATTATGTCAGTCATCTTATGATTGTCCAATCTCATCCTTATATGTTGGGATATAAAAATTAACATTGCTAAGTCTATAAAATTAGTACTGCCAGGTCGCTTCCAAGTTTCTACTGCCAAAGCAAGATTAAGATTAGTACTGCCAGATATCAGAGTTAGTACTGCCAGTACGTTTTACAAAGATTAGTACTGCTGACATGATTTCTGCAATTTGTACTGCTAGACTAGTTTCCATTGTTTCCACTGTTGATTCGATTTACAGAGTTTCTACTGCTACTTGTTTCTACTGCTTAGTGGAGCTGTCAGACTACCCAAAAGTAAAGCAGTAAAACATATTTTACTTTATCGACACAGAACATGCTTGAAGAGTTGACTTATGTGCATTAATTGCTATAACGTGTAACAGAGTGTCTAGTTTACTTTTGTGGCATGCGTAACATTGTAATTTGTGTAAATTCTAGGTTCATATAGAATAGTGAGTAAGCTTAGACAAATAACATACATATATCAGTTAGCTTCAAGGTTATTGTAACCCTAATACAATCAAGTGTATTCGTATTATTTTCACAAATAATATTGGAGCTTTTGTTATACAATTTGTGTGTTCTGTTGTTTACTAAATACAAACACTTATACAAGACACACATATAACTTCCAAACTTAACAAGTATTATTCCGCAAATTTCTTGTTAAGAAGTTCAAGCACAGTTAAATTTAATCTTGATCTTGATCAAGTCGATCCTGACAGTATATATACACGTTACTCTAATATTGTTGCACTGGGTTACAAACCTGTGATTACACGAACTTTCTAAGAATATTTTATACTTCAATTATATGTAAGTTAATATGTAGTCATTGGTTACTTAAGCATTAATAATGTTAAATATTAAATTGTGTAATTCTATAATTATTTGGATAGTTATATAAGCATACACTTATAATAAGTTAAAATGTAATTTGTTAGTAATAATGAAATATTTAATGGTACATAAGGAAATAGGATATTTAGAGTTGAAAAATACTAAGTGATAAAAATCCAATATAAACATTTTTTTAGAACCGCCTTGTATACTACAATGTCGTAGTATTTGTTAGCCTACCTATTTCGTTACATAAGCACATTCAGTCCTTTTTACTGTAGTCACACGTGAAACTGTAACATCTAATTGTCGGTGTGAGAATACCGGTCTTTGCAAAAACAAATCGAAAGTCGCCCGATGATTGTTCTTGCCTTTTTTGTCATTAAGAAGAATATACTTATAGGGAAGTGTCTTCTATTTAACTTGGTAAATGTGGCTTTGTCGTTGAATGTGACTCTGAACTGTTTTATTGAAAAAATTTAGAATTGAAATTAAATTTTTTAATTAATATGTAAAATGAATTATTTATTAATGTACCTCCTTAAATTTATTTTTTCATGATATGAAATATATCAAACTTTGGATATTGTCAGTCTATTAATGTTAAACTCGTGAATACCTACGGATGTCGAATAAAACTATCTTTCATAAACCCATAATTAATAAAATACTTAGTATTTCATTATATTATATATCGAACTTTTGAAACAAATCTATATAAGACATTTAATACATGTTGAATACACTTTTTTAAGACATCTTTGAACAGCTTCTTCTTTTATCCATTATTAGCAAGAGATTTTATGAGTATGTCTTCTAAAATCAACACGTTTGATTCCTCAATCTTCATGTTTTTACATTATTATAGTTTTTAAATCCGTACATATACGTGGTTATGTGTATGGTTTATGATTTCCTACTATTACTATTACTATTGTGTGTGTTATGATCTCAAAAAGTGAATTAGTTTTCATATTTTTCATCCTATTCCTTACACACTTGACTGACGTAAGCAAATCGGGGCCCATCAACTGTCTCGCCGCATGAACATACTCATCGGCACCTACAAACCTACCCGATACCCGTAACTCATAAAGCGCGTCAACTAGAATTACTTGTTCTTCTTTTGTCCACTATTTTTTAGGTTTTCCACCATAACCAAAATCCATTTCTACGACAAACCTAAGTCAACATCAATATCAATACGGCATTATATACATTATTATATACTAATAAACCCTAATTTTGAAATTAATCAAATTGTCTGCAATAGAATAAACCCTAATTTTGAAAGTACAGAGGATGATCCACACAGCCAAACATATAAATTCAAAAAAAGTATTAGGGATTGTAGAGTAAAACAGATTACGTAACAACATAAATTAAAAATTGGATCATCTTACCAGACGACAGACGTACAAAACGAATTGAATTTGGGCGCGGGCGCGGAAACAGTGGAGTGAGAAGATGATTGACGATTTCGGCCCAAAGGATGAAGTTTTTTTTATGGGTCCAAATTATTTATTTTAAGATACGGAGTTTATTTATTTGGGCCCAAAACGTTTTTTTTAACAGATTTTCTAGCTCGTCCCAACAATTCTTAAAACTTCATTTAATCCTTTTAAAATGATTAGATTAAGACTTCTTGTATCTTTAAGTCTTTAACTACATGTATAAAATAAAGCATTTATATATTAACTAGAAGTCAAACCCGTATATACATACAGACCGTTCAATTTGTATAAGTATATAAATAATATGTACGATAAAATTCTAAACATTTTACATGACTTGAAAAATACACATGTTAGTCTTAAAATTATTGATTTAAGATAGTATAGCATATAGTTGATGTCGTATTAATGTTACTTTTTTTATATGAGTTTGAATGTGTAAACAGTAAATTGGTAACTCAAAACATACTATATAAGTCAAACAACGTATTGAACTATAGAGGATTCTTATTACATATATCTAAATCAAAAGTTCAAAAGAATTTAATAAAATAGCAATTATAATGTTGGAGTCGTAATACATATGAACATTTATATTATTTTTAAGACCTCACTATACATCATATTTGTCGTATTTTTTGTATATTTAAATCTATCATGATTAAATAAAGTTGTTTTAAGGGCATGTATGTTATTCGTAGCAAATAGTATAAGTATTAAGATTCCAAATAGACATCTTATATGTAAAATGTATTATTTTTAAATAATTCAAAGTACGAGGTTTTACTATTTAAAATTGCATAAAATAAAGGGACATGATTGCTTAATTGAAATATTTTTAAATTGATGACATCATCAAGATGAATCTTATATTATATTTAAAATTTTATAAAATCTTAAATTTTCTCAACAATTAAAGTTAAATTATTTAAGGTGACAAAGCATATCGTTGATGTCATATTAATGTTATTTTTTGTATATTAATTTGAGTGGGTAAAGATTAAAGAGTAGATATGTAAATGGTGCATTTAAGATAACAAACAACGTTGAATTATAAAGGTATTTAGTATACGATCAAGCATATTTCTACACTTGAGTGCGAGATTGAGGGGATCGATTCGGTACTCTCCGATTTACGTGGCGAACCCCAGAGACCCGTGTCAAACGAGGTAAATGGTGGTAAGAATCGAGTGGTTTACCACCTAAGAAGATGGGTTTTGGGTGGTGAGCTCACCATTGTTAAATTCACATCGGATGTTGAATTGTGGCGAACAATAGTGATGCGATGTGCGAGTGGATCAAGGCTAGGGTTAGGGTTTTCGTTGCTCAAACATAATCACGCCAACGTTATGGAAGTTCATCCCTTTCAATTGGTCTACAGTGTCATTGTAGAGAATTCCTACCCTGTTTTCCACATCAGCAATGCACCTCCATCGATATTTTAGTAAATGATTTTGAAATGGAGGGAAATTTGGAGAAAGTGATGAAATTGGGGAAAGTTAAAGTGTGCTTTTTAGAGGAAACTGAGCCCTAGGATTATTTGTTTACACCCGGGGTTTTCTTATTGTAAAAAAAATGACAAATGAAAAAGGAAAAAGAATTAAAAAAAGCAATAAGAAATTTTGTTTATCTCTGTTTAGAATATGTTAGTTAGTTGCGAAAAAATTATTACCATAAATAGTTGATAGTTTGTGATAGTTAACGATTTTTTCATGGTAGTTGACAGTTTTATATGACGGTTGAACATTTAATTGTAGCCTTCTAGGATTATGTTTGATAAAATTTTAACGTTTTTAAAAGTATAGACGGACAAATTCCGCAATTGTGACGACTCTAAACTTTAAGGAGTATTATAATTTGGATATGCTATAAAAGGTATATTTAAAATTTCAATATATTTGTTCAAAAGTAGCGTAAATAACTAGACCACGTTATCGAGTAACTAATAGGATAACTATATTATGCGATGAAACATCAATAAATGAACAAAAAAGTTAAAATTATGTGATTAACAAACTGTTACAAAAAAACTCATTTTATTTGAAGAGTGTACAATTTTTTAAAAAGGATTTTGGATGTATATATCTATCTATACATTTATATAACAAAAAGGTTTTGATTTGCTTACGTGGCTGCTTTATTTTCAATCATTTCCATTAGAATATGATGTATCATCAAATTGTAATTTTTTTTTACATATGTCATATAATTTGTAATGGCTAAGTTTGAGACAACCTTGGTTTACTTCCTAGTCGATTACTTTTTATGTAAGCTTTCAAATCAAAATCATATCATCGAACTTAACTACTTTCATGAATTTTAACAACAAAAAATAAAAATAAATTTCCAATTCATGATAAAGGTGAGATCATTACATTTCATATTAATATTAATTCCTAACAACACTTTAGAAATCATATTACCGCTTTAAATTCTAACAACGTCTCTTTGTCTTATCTTACTTATACTCTAATTGGCTATCCCTATCATTAGGTGGCCACTTCTTATGTTGTCATTTCATACAAAATCTGATGTATCAGATTGATGTGTTTTGATATGCCATGTCACCTTGCTATGCGTTTGTTTATTGTAGTGAACGAGATTTTCTAACCCGTACGTTACGGCGGGATATAAATATATATTTTTTAAATGAATAAACTTGTAAATTAAAATATAAAAGTCATGTATTAATATTGTTTTATATTATACTATATTAAATTAAATTAACATACAGAGAGATTGGTTGTATGGTTAACCACAATTCCACGAATAGAAAGACAACCAATTAACCTTTATTATGTATATCCTGTATTTTTCATCATCTTAACCGTCTAGCCTCAAACCTCGAATGCCATATTAATTTTTACGTCAACTTTGATTATACTTACTTTTGGTTTATTAAGTGTTTTTATTAAATGTATTATGTCATTTATTGGCAATTATATATTTCCTTTTACAATTAGAACGAATTCATACAATTAACTGAATAGCTTTCTCTAGTAATATAAATGTATATGTATATGATCGTTTCTAGCTAGTTTATGATTATTTTATAATTTCAATACAGTTTCTTACACTTACCAATTTATATTTAAATTTTAATAGTTCTTAACTTTTTCATACGTCCATGAAAGAAATTTACAAAATATTGGTCTACAATTGTAAGAAAGCATATAAATTAATATAAATTATACTAATCTATATCTACACTACTTATAAAGCAAATATCTTTCTCTTTCTTAAATACTTAAAACTCTATATATGCACAATGTACAATTCACAAGATCATACACAACTCTAAATCTAAAATACCCTTATGCAATTTTTAATAAGTATATAGTCAAACGAATTGCATCCTATTTTCGGAATTGCATAAACAAATATCTCAACAATTAATCACTTCTTTCACCGATTTCAAATACGTTCTCAAGCGCGATATACCAGATATTATATAAAAATGGGGAAAGAGTTTTTGTTTTAATATCATGGTACACTTACAGAAAAAAAAACATATAAATATCTCATAAATTTTACTATGGAAAAAATCATTTACATTTGAACTTTTTTGAATGACATAAAAAAATTCAAAAGTAAATGTAACTATTAATCAACTATTGAATTAATAGTTACATTTACGTTGGTAAATGTTTATTTACTCAATTTGATTTTAAGTGATGATACAACTTACATAATGTTTATCTTCTATTGCTATGCTTTTAATTATTATATAAGTTGCTATTGCTCTACTAGTATAAATATCAAAAAGATTGTCATTCATTATCACTTACGAGTGAAGTTCAAGTGAATATGACAAATTGTGTGAGAATGTGAAATCAATGAGAATTCTTCATTTTCATTAAGGGTGGAGGGGAAGTTTAGTCATTATACATTCTAATTAATTCAAATTAAATAAACATGAAATTAAAAAGGGAAAAACAAAATATTAATAATCTTATTATATATATACATACAGACTATACATACATATACGTACGTACATACGATCTCATGAGTTTTTCAAAATTCTTCAAATCGATCTCAAAAAACACCAAATCAAAGGTAAGGCTTACATTAATTCGAATCATAAACGTCAATTGAAACCACGAACAATCGATTTATGGAGATTCGTTGTGATTCAATTAGGTTTTAGTTGCGCGAGTTTTATCGATCGTATTTTGCGAATGTATGCGATTTCCACGTTAATATGATATCATATTTATGATTTGATTTACGAAAACGCAATTTTATACTAATTTCTTCCGATTCATCAATCAATTCTCATTCGATTTGAAAAAAAAGGGCTTATTATGACGATCATGAAACTCAACATTGAATCACAACAAAACTAGTGTGTTATCACGTGTGATAATATCAAATGAAGATCAGTACTCTCTAGAATTCATGTGATTCAGTTCAGTTGTTAAAAATCATCAAGAATAGTTGAAAAAATCTTACAGCCCATGAATTGCGATTTAGTAACACATGTGATAGCTAATAATCGAAAACAATTATCGTGCAGAACAATGAGATGGCTGTAATAAAAGAATGTCAAGCAAATGATATGGAACAACAAATTAAAGGAAAGACTACATGTAATAAGTGCTTTTATCTTTCTTCCAACCGGTTGTATCACATGTTATATTTATGATTTCATGTTTATACTTTGATTTATGAAACGCATTTTAGCGATTCATCAACTAATTTCATGTGATTTGGACGACATAAGAGAAACTGAAGAAGATCACGAGCTCTAGTAATTGCAATATAACCTTTTAAGTTGATTATGATGAAACACATGTGAAACTAATTAAAACAACATTTGCGATACATAAATCTTCATCAAATTGGAGCAAAAACAAAGTGGAGGAAACTGATGTGCAATTGCAAATTGGAGCAAAAGCTCCAGGTAATAAATTGTAAAAAATTATTGTAACACATGTGATAATTATTATCATATGTGATAATGTTGACAATTTTATGCTTATAACCTATGATTTCAAAAAATATTACTAGTAACTAAAACTAGTATCAAATGTAATCTTGTGATTTAGAATAAAAAGGTCATCATATATAATACTCTTAATCATCTTGTGCGTCATGTGATATTGGCTAACTAACACATGCGTTACTACTTAATATCAAATGTGAAATGTGAGGAGACATTAGTCGATGTGATATTTGAGACAATGAGATCAAAGATTTTGTGCCTCGACTTTAAACACTCAAGAAGCACATCTAAATTAGAAGAGGTTTGGAAACTTCCCGGAAGCGAGTGAATAATCATCCTTTATGAATTTCTTGATGAAGTGTGTATACAGCCTAACGCTCATTAGAAGCAAGTCGAGTTTATTCGTGATGCTAGATTTGAGTATCTGTCGTTTGCTCATAGATAATATGTGGTTTAAGAGTGTCTACCGGTCTCGTTTATACATCTCAAGGGCATGTCGTGAGTTTTTATCGAGTGTGTACTAATCGTTTATTTTTCTTATAGTTTTTGTCGGAGGTAACGTCCTCTTTTATCCAAAAAAAATGTGATATTGTCTATTATCACACGCTCTCTACTATCACAAGTGGTACTTGTTACTATCACATGTGATAAGTTATAATCTTACGTCTTTACTCACTCTTTTACAGGTTCAACACTTACACCAAAACTCATTCCATACGTTTCACATGAGATTGAAACACCGGGTGAAACTACACACTGGGTACCGGAAGTCCCTGATGAAATAAAACTATATATAGGACAAGTATTTGATAAACTTCAAGAAGCCTATAATGTGTATTATGTAAGATACGGAGTGTGTGGCAGATGTAGAGTGAGGAGTTCGACACAAAAAGGCTAAAAAGTGAAATAGTATATGAAAATCACTACATATGTAGCTTGGCTGGATTTCCAGAGAGAAAGAAAAAAAGACATGTTGGAAGAAAAAGAGACAAAAGGATAAACACTATGTGTTTGGTAAGGCGGGAGAACATAAAAAAGGATGTCGGCACAATGGACCCATATAAAATTCATATATCTTAAAGGAGCTCAAACTTGACAATCACAAGTTGAAATTATTGCACATTTGATTACACCTATGTATCAAATGTGTTAAGCTATTGTAAAAGACGTGTTAAGCTATTGTAAAAGACGTGTTAAGCTATGTAACACATGTGTTATGTCATTGTAACACATTGAACATTTGATTATACCTATGTATAATATATGTTTAAGCTAAGTTATCACATGTGTTTAGTAACTGTAATACATGTGTTATGTCACTGTAACACATGTGATTTAAAAGAACTGTCGAATAAAATCGTTTTATATTTGTAGATTTTGTGTTATAATTGTAGATTTGTAGTAATTTGATTCCACCTATCTATCACATGTGTTAAGGCACTGTAAAACATGTGTTTAGGCATTGTAAACACATTATTACTTAACCTCTTAATGTTTATTAGGTTGCTGTTGATGGAGCTAGTGATTCAGCCAAGCAGCAAGGCAAAGAAAAAATCAACGTATACGCTCATCACAGTAAAGTGACTATTAAAGCCCCTATGAATTCATATATCGAAGCTTTTCACCAATGCTGGAGAGGAAGTTAAAAGAGGGCAACCATTGTTTGAATTGGGTGGAAGAAACTTAGAGTTTGAAATAAAACCATCACTAAGTGTGTACCTTTTTTAATATAACTCTTTGTCACGGTGTGTTTGCCTTGTGTATTGTTTTCTAGGACCTTCTTTCAGATTTGAAGATCAAGAAGAAGTTGAAGATTGCAAAGTCGAAGGTTAAGAAGAATTCAATGACGCGAAAGATTTTGCTAGCCAATCGTTGTTCGCGTGTTGGTATCTTCAATATGGAAGATGTGCTGGTGGAGAAGGTGCAGGATGATAGCAGCCTAACGGCAGTGGGGCTTGATAATGAAGAAGGTGATGTATTGAAAAACTATGCAAATTTCAAGAAGTTTGATCATGGTTTGGATATATCCGCTCATTATTTTTCAGCAGAGGAATTTGCAGTGACCCGGGTAAGTGTGTTGTGTATTTTATTTGGATAAAGTGTTGCCGCCTTCGGCCTTTCATTAACATAAATGTGATGTTTCAGCCATCCGAAGAGTGGATGAACAAGATACATGAAGAGTGGGCGATGCTTGAGAATCAGTTACCTGGTAAGGCCAAATTCATTAATCATTATCAACACAACACCGTTTGATACACAACATGGGTCGGTTAAGGGAAAAAAATAACCATAACCGACTTGTCCGTTAATGTCGGTTAATGTTAAATTTTATCCGTCGGTTATCGGTTAACCGACTAGCGGTTAATCGGTTAATCCGACGGTTATGGGTCGGTTAATGGTTAACCATCAGTTATTATAAAATTATAAAAAAATAAAAAGCAACACGAGGGTGAAAGGAAAAAAAATCTTTGGAAGTAAATAAAACACGTCACTTTTGCTTGTTAAACAACGACCGTTATCTATTGTTAATATCATCGTTTATGAAAAGTCGTTAAACGACACTTTATGTGTATGTGTGAAGCGTTAAAACAAAAGATGAATGAGTAGGCCATGTTTGAGAGAAAGAGAGATAAATATTAATTTTTTGATAATTAATATATCGTACCTTCGTATATATTTGTTTAAATTGTATTCCATTAATAAAATTATATGTACTTAAGTGTATATAAGTATATAACTATATGTATATTTATGAAAAACCATAAAAATACATATAATTGGGCGGTTCAGTTAATGTCGGTTAATTTGGGTCGGTTATTGTTGGTTAACCATAACCGACCCAAATTAGTCGGTTAATTGAAAATTCAAAACCAGAACCGTCGGTTGGTTATTAGTTTGGTTCAGTTAATTCGGTTAGTTAGTTATGGAGCAGTTAACGGTTAATTGTGCTCACCCCTAAAACACAGTAGGAAAATTATATAAATTTTATTATTTATATGTTGGGTTGTAGAGACCATCTTTGTGAGGGTTAATGAATCCAGGATGGATCTACTATTGGATTTGAACCAATGACTCCCGCCGTATGAAAGCAATACTCTAACCGCTAAGTTAAGTAGGTCATTTATCTTCACAAAGAAAACCATAGACTAGTTTGGCATCATTCCCCTTCAGGTCTTTTCTCCTCTGCTTCCTATTGGCATTTTTCCAGAATTCATGGCCAGAATTAAGAGATGTAATCATGGGACGATATGGGACTCCTTATCGTAATGGTCTCTTCTTCTTTGATGTTTTCTTTCCAAGCAACTATCATAATAGCCCGCCGGTATCTATTCCTCCTCTTCTATTATCTACTTGATCTTTTGCTTTATTTGTCGACGAATGATTGTTATTTTTTTACAGCTTGTGCATTATCACTCTGGCTTGAGCCTACCTAAAACAAGTGGCGGTCAGGAGACGATGTGGGTGCCCGACAATTCAACTATTCTGGAACTTCTGGTTTCCATACAGAAAAGGATTTTGACAAGAAACCCTCTTTTCAATGAACTGACCTATGCAATATTGAAAAACTCTTTCATTGGGAAACAGTCTTCAATATTATACAATGAGAATACTGTTGTAAGATCGCTCAAACTAATGGTGTATCTCATAAACAAACCACCTAAGGTACGATTTTGACTTTGTTTTTGTTCCTACATGTTTAGTATGGTTTATCTAATTAGATGAAAGATGGATTCAGAACTTTGAGCACTTTGTGGTTGGGCATTTTCACAATCGAGTACGTGATATCATGGTGACATGTAACAAGAAGACCGCGTCAATGACGTACAAGAAAGATTTGGCTTTATGCAATAAGCTCATTCTAGCTGCATTCAGCAAAATTGGAGCAAATGTACCTGAGGAATTTATTCTTTCAAGTTGAAAAATCCCCTCCTTTGCCTGCATTTTAGGGAGTACCACTGGTATATTGTGTATGTATCTGCTTGGATGGATGGATTGATGGGTGGATAATGAATGGTTTGTTGGATTTTAGGCTATTAGGTCTTCACATTCATTGCTCTATAAAACTGGATACTGATTTTTGTCAGTATTAGCTTGACTTTCTTGTGGAATTTCAAGATCTTGTATCATCTTTAAGGCTGGTTTCGATGGAACGTAGCTATATAGTCATGATTTCCGCCTTCAATATTTTTCATTTGTAGATGTAGTAGATGTTTATATTTTGCCTTCAATTATTGCCTTCTGATATATTCACCTATGTTTCATCACGGGTGCGAAAGATTTCGTTCATTGAAATCAACACTTTTATCAACACATTTTCTTCTTTTAGTATGTTGTTTCATCCATGAGGGCACACACACGGGCTCAATAGCCCCCTATCTTTGATTATAAATAACAAAAGGTATGTTGTGAGGGCACACATATCTGACCTTTTTTACATCACAATTTGTTATGAGAAAACATAGAAACGTAACAAGTTTTGATGGGAGTTTTGAGAAACTACAATCTAAACTTTGGATGGATGTATATTTACTATTTGGTTTGTTATTTTAACTTTTTAGGCTATTGGGTGTTTACATGTAATGCTTTATGTTTATCTTATTTTTTCCATTTCTGCATCTTCAGGGTGATGATGATGTTTTAGAATGCTTTATATTATTAAATGTTCATATGTAACTTGTTAAAATTCCAAAGAAGAAAGGCTTTCGAATCTACATTATAAGAATGTTTTTCTAAACAAGTTGTATTAATGTTATCGGTAACAAAATTTAGATGATAATGGGTAAATTTTATTAATGTTATCGGTAACAAAAATTAGATGATAATGTGCCTTTCATTCCCTTATGTCATGTATTGTTTCGAATGTGTTTATCAAAAATGACATGAATGTCAAGAAAGGCAAATCCACCTTTGACCCTCTCGTCACCTATGCTTGAAAGCAAAAAATGGCGTATCAAGGAGATTCTAATTCGTAGTGCTGCTTCTTCTGCTGCTGTCACTGCTCCTGCTGAAGATGGAGGAGATACTACCCCAATCTTGATGGAAACAAGTTGTGCTGTCGATAAAAATTTCAAGAAATTTGATATTGTCGCTGACCATTCCGATCATTATTTTTCAGCACTCGCTAGGGGTGAACCAAGATCAAATATCACTAGTTGCACAAATTTTGCATTTAATGTTAACAAAAATAAATAAATTAAAAATGTGCGGTTTCAACAAAGCACATAGGTTAAATCCTTTTTAATCAACTATAGGGAATTATAGAAGGAATTTAAGTTTATTAGATTGGAAAATTTTAAAAATGGAACAGCATATCACAATTTTTTCCCAAAATACATTTGCTCAAATATTTTTTAATCAATAAAACAGGTTATAAAAAGAATTTGAGTTGATTAAATCATAATTTTAAAAACGGGACCGATTAAGGATATATAGTTTCACATATAGTATATCCAAGAGTATAAAAAAACATTACACTATGCACGATAAATTGACTAGTGGCACGGGCCTCCCTCACCACTATAGTAGTTTCCTCATGGCATTGGCTACTACTGAAACAGAGCAACTAATTCATTCATTGTGTATTATCCTTTTCTTTTGCCCTTTCTAATCTCTTTTTGTCTCTCTTAATATGCTGTCATCTTTTTCCCATATAACGACAGATTGGGTTAATCGGATACAACAAGAGCGGAGGATTCTTGAGGAACACTTGCCTGATACGTAATTTATGAAATCACGCAGGTCAAATTTTCTTTTTGCATTTTCTCCAACTATACTAACACATATTATCAAGACCAACATTTGTTAAAGAAATACTTTCATTTGGTTTGATGCGCCTCAAATCTGACATATATAATAATACAAAGTAAAATGGTCGGGTTGGATTGGGTTGAGCTGAAAATACTTTATCTTTTATCATTTTTGTACGACTCAACTTTTATCACTTCTACGTCTTGAGGTCCCATCTCAATATCAGTTTACGTGACTCACATGTCGTTAAATGGTATATGTTAACTAACTCCATAAGAAAACATTTGTATGTGATTTCTAAATTAGCAAGTCTTTGAAAATGAGCAATCATTGTTCTAAGAACACCTTTGATGAGTTTAATGTGTGAAAGTGAATGGGTTAAAGGTCGCTGAGAGTGAACTTTTGACCCGTGAAACTTCCTAATCGTTTGTTCATAAAGATTAGAGTATTATCATATTTGACACTCATTGTTCATAAGAATAAAAGGAGCTGCATCTTTTTTCTCTTTCGTTTAAATACTAAATATACCTATATTTATTATTCTTTATAGACACAATATTCGTGAGGGTTTATGAATCAAGGATGGATATTTTAAGAGCCACGATTATTGGACAAAAGGGGACTCCTTATCATGATGGTCTATTCTTCTTTGATGTGGGTTTCCCAAGCAACTATCCTCATACCCTGCATGTATGTCATCCTTTTACTGCTTTTTTTTATCTAATCATGCACGTACATACATATGCACTTTTTTTTTACTTATCTAATGAATGAATGATTGATTTAACTATCTTTCTTCTCTTATAGCTTGTGCACTATCGCTCTGGTGGTGATTGTGGTATCAATCCACATGTGAACAAGGTTGTGATGTTCGCTTGATCTTCCGGAATGCAGACTCCAAACAGGAAAATATGTGGGCGCCACACACTTCTAATATGCTCCAACTCATGGTTTCTGTAACACCCTCTCTTCGTATGGTATAAAATATTCTTTTATTTCGGAAGCGTAGGTCAAAACATATATTGCATTAATAACATTTTATAAAATGTACATATATATTGTTCAAAACAAAGTATGACAACTAGGTGTTACATAATTTCAACTTTCATTTAAGTTATCAAAAACATATCAGAGTTTCCAGCTGGTCAAACATTCCTTTCAAACATAATCTTCCTGCCCGCCAATTTCAATCATGACCTGCAGGGATTAAGGTGGTGGGATTAGCACAAAGCTAAGTGAATGAATGTGAAACTAACAATTCAACTTAGCTTAACAATCTGTTTACATCAATTAATCGTAAACACATATCGTCAAAGAGGATCGATGGTTTTTGAGGAACCCTGAAGCCGCGGTGGCCCTCAAAGAACGCTTATCACAATCTGTATTGGCCTATACAGTATATACCGATAACTTGATACTACCATTACACAACACATGTTTTAATACAACACATGTACAAGACCCTGTATCTGTAATCCTGTAATAATCAAGTCCAACAATCTGTTGACCTCTTTAATAACAACAAATGCCCGAAGGCCACATTGCACGTAGATTCATAATCAGCAAATCAGACTAAACAGTCTATCAATTATATCTACGTTTACTTGCTGCAACCAAACCGTTACAACCAAATCAAACTTGTGAGTTCCAGATCCACTAACCTGTCAGTCTCAGTCCAACAACTCAGAAGTCTAATGTTACCGAGTCTTCTACTGATTTTAGAATACAACAAATAATGAGTTAGTAACTCATTCCATAATCATATAACATATTTCAATACATAGTATCGAAATGACGAACAATTACCAAGTTATAAATATCGGTTATAACCACTTTATAATTATCAATTTTAATCAAATTATAACAATGTACTCATATAATTATTTACTCAATTATCTTGTTCTAAATCATCATCATAGCATATTTATCCAAGCAGGTAATCTCTGAAGTCTAAAAAAATAAACGTTCAATCCGAAGTGAAATCAGAAAGTCCCGAAACGATGTTTAAAACTGAAAAATGCCATTTTCGACCCCAAGATGACCCCGAAAGGCCTAAAACTGCCTAGGCTCATTCAAAGAGCTTTGATTATTGGACCGTTTTCGAGTGACCATGCGAATTTCAGCCCAATCCGTGTTAATTGAAAATTTGTTAAACTTTTAGTCACTAAAAGTATCACTTTTGAAATTTGCAAAATAAAACTTTTAGAATCTCGGTTCGTAGGACAAGGTTCGGGTGAACTTGTCCATAAGTTCGCTGGCTAGCCACTAGTTCGCAGTTATACATGTTCGTGGGTTACAAGTTTGCTAACTTTCACACAAGTTTGCTAGGCACACAATGTTCGCTGCTCTCACAAGTTCGCTAGTTTCAAGTTCGCTGGCCACATGAAGTTCGCTGCTTCATCTTCAACCCGCGAACTTCGCTACTGTACCCAGAATTCCGAACTATTTTTCTCCATAACTCAAAAACTCAGTTTCCTATCACTCTAACAAGCTTTCTAACAACTTATATGCATCAAATAACATCAAGTAACGTCTTTCAAGCTTCAATTACACAACTATTTCACAATTTGACTAATTTTCATGAAAACAAGTTCATAACAATTAAACACCAAAATACTTACTATTAGAAGTTGAAACAAGTTGATGATGATATGAAATTCGTTTTCAAATCTTGAATTTCAACCAGGTTGTTTTCTAAATCTTATTAGGAGAATTTAAGCTTCTTGACTATGTCTGTTTGATGAAATGAAAATGAAATTAGGAAGTTTACAGAAGTTTTGAGAATATATATATTAATCTAACCCAATGCCATTATAATTTTAGTTCCCTTCTTAATCTATTGTCTGGAACCTAAAACCATTTTGTGAAACCAACTATTTTATTTTATCGTCAACTAGGTTAATTTAAATCAACGAATTATTTATTAGTCACAATAATTCATTTATCCTTTTGACTAATATTATCAAATAAACATAATAATATTAAAATATTCCTAACACATTAAATAATAAATTTAAAGTTAGGAATTTACCCGTATATTACTAGACTCTTAGGGTAGATGTTACAGTTTCCATACAGGGTCTCATTTTTAACGCAAGGCCTTACTTCAACGGACTTGCAAATGCAAAGTTGAGAGGAAATGCCACTGCAGAAAGATGGTCATTCTTATTCACTAAGAATACGGTTTTCAAGTCACTGAAAACGATGACCTATACAATGAACAACCTACCCAAGGTATCATTTTGATTCCTACTATTGTTTATAGGGCAAATTGCCCAAAAAATCTCTAATTCACTTTTTTGTATTTTGTTTTTTTTTCTTTTTCAAAATGAATCACTAATTTAATATCACACGTTCGAGGGTACTACCTGATATAAATTTTTTGAAATGACTCGGCAGGTAATTGTTTGCATGGCACTCCACATAGACGTCCATGTCATCATCTATACATGGATGGTACCCACATCAGCATATTATTTATCAGATTTTAAAATATTTTAATCAAATTTCGTCGATTACATTTTAAACAGTTTCTCACTAAATTGTTTACATTGTTTTGTTAAATTTTGAATTGATGATAAATCATTATTGTCATTTGAATAATGAAGATTTGATGAAAGTGTCATTAAACTACATAAACGTTGCTTGGAAATGTTTGTTTTGGACGTATGCTATCATTTCATTCCAAGTAGCATGGTTCTTCTGTGGCATCAAAACAAACACCGCCATCATACATCACCGACCACCATGGTTGGTGGTCTTGTTAGAGATGGTGGCAGCTGGATTAGATGGTGGTTTAGTGGTATGGTGACCGGTGGGTTTTTGAAAATCTTGAGAGAGTGAAAAGGAAGAAATTTGGAGAGGAAGAGAGACTTAGGGTTCATTTTGAAAGGGATTAGATTAGGGTTAGCTGATATGTTTTATTTTTATTTAAATGTATTTTTTTATGTCAAAGCCATGTCAGCTTACACATCATATGTTCTAGACATATAATTAGAAAAGTGTCCGGTTACCCATTAAACCGGTAACTGATACCCTCTAATGTTGATTTTAAGTTAGTGGTTCATTTGAAAAAGAGAAAAGAAATTGATACCCCAAAATGCAAAAAAGTGAATTAGTGACTCTTTTTTCCAGCAATTTACCCATTATTCATCTATATTTATTTATTTGCTTTCTGGAATGGTTAACTAATATGGAGATGTGAATGAAAGGAAAACAACTAAAACTTCTGGCTAGCAAGAAAGGCGAATACAGAACTTTGAGGATTTGGTGG
This sequence comes from Gnaphalium uliginosum, assembly GCA_963930675.1. Taxonomy (NCBI): domain Eukaryota; kingdom Viridiplantae; phylum Streptophyta; class Magnoliopsida; order Asterales; family Asteraceae; genus Gnaphalium; species Gnaphalium uliginosum. The sequence goes on along the minus strand of OZ005684.1, from coordinate 10,802,344 downwards.
TTGGATATTTCCAGAGGCGTGTATGTGTCATCCTAAGGGCATGTAGAGATTATTGGAATGATTGGAAAGCAGTACGGTGCCTTATCGGTGATGAAAATCATACACGTTCAATCAAGTTTGTGAGGGACATCGCTTCATGTAGCAAACCTCTGTTGGAGGCATTTGACAGAATTGGAGCAGAGGATGCTCAAATATATCTTTATCAGAATTTAAAACCTCGCCTGCAAAGGTGCCATCATCTGTGAGTCTTTTTGTTTTATATCTTCATTTTTGAATTACATGTAAATGACGTGTTACTTTTTGTTGTTATTTAAACATTTAAATTATGTCAGATTACTACTAAAGATATCATAGTTGCAACAAAGGGAAAGAGGAAGGTATGTGTTTCTTTTTTGTTTGTTTGTTTTTCTACTATGTTCTGAATTTTTTTTAAGTACATCTTGGAAGTGTTCATTTTTGTATTTTGCATTTTGAAAGGTTGATGAAGACAGCAGCGGTGCATCAAAAAAGAAGATGAAGGTATTAGTTTACCTTCTTCATTTTGTGATATGTCACAACATGGATTAAGTTGTGCTGGATATGTTTTTGTTGTTACTTAACCTCTTAGTGTTTATCAGGTTGCTGTTGATGGAGCTAGTGAAAGGCAAGAAAAAATCAACGTATACGCTCATCACAGTAAAGTGACTATTAAAGCCCCTATGAATTGTCAGATATTGAAGCTCTTCACCAATGCTAGAGAGGAAGTTAAAAGAGGGCAACCATTGTTTAAATTGGGTGAAAGAAACTTTAAGGTTTGAAATAAAACCATCACTAAGTGTGTATCTTTTTTAATAAAACTCTTTGTCACGGTGTATTTCCCTTGTGTATTGTTTTCTAGGACCTTCTTTCAGATTTGACGCGAAAGATTTTGCTAGCCAATGTTGTTCGCGTGTTGGTATCTTCAATATGGAAGATGTGCTGGTGTAGGTGTAAGATGATAGTAGCCCAATGGCAGCGGGGCTTGGTAATCAAGAAGGTGATGTATTGAAATCTATGCAAATTTCAAGAAGTTTGATCATGGTTTGGATATATCCGATCATTATTTTTCAGCAAAGGAATTTGCAGTGACCCAGGTAAGTGTGTTGTGTATTTTATTTGGATATCACTTAATAAAATAGAGGTGGTGAACCTTTTTCTCATTTTTTTTTTCATTTCACTTGTTTTTTCTTGAGGATTCCTAAAATGTAACTTAATTTTAACAATGAAGTTCAGTTAATCTTTTACGGAGGAAAAACTTCGATTCGGCATAGTATGTTCGCCGAACTTAAGAAGTCAACGAAGTCGAGATAGGTTCGCCGAAGTCAACGGGTCGAGAACAAGGGATATGTTCGCTCAAAATCTTATGTTCGCTCGAACCCTTATATTCGCCCGAACCCTCATGTTCGCCCGAACTTATAATATGTTCGCCGAAGTCAAGTCAACGATCATGACTAGTCAACGAACTTATAGTAAGTTTGCCAAAACCTTCTTGTTCGCCCAAAAACCACTAAGTTCGCCCGATCGGCTGGAAATCTCCAAAACGAAAATCACACTCGACGAACAGCTTGAAAACCACAATCACAGATCTCGAACCCGCTCTGATACCACTGTGAAAGTCCCTTTATCCGTTCTGATCATATACGAGATCCGTATCTCTAGTCTAAAAATGTGGAATCTTCCTAGACTAGATTATGAGGTTAACAAACGAACCATTCAATACGCGAACAATAAAACAAATGAATACAAAAATAACTAGATTCAAACATTCATTTATACATTAATCATAAAGATTATAGAATCAAAGAAATATACACGAGACTAGCCTAAGATATGTATATTCCATATCTGTTGCTTCTCTCGCTCGAACCAATAGCTACATCTCACTTCTCTGTCTTCGTTCTCTCTGTTCCTCCCATACGATCGCCCTCCAAACCCTAAACCGAACACCCTTATTTATATTTGTCTATGTTCGCTGGGCTTGGGCCTAACAAACATAGACAAGTTCGATGGCATGTTTTGTAACATCCCCGTTCCAATAATGAAACGGAATGTCACATTTATTACTAAAACATTAAAGTCATAATTAAAGTTATAATTAATAAATGACAAATGTCTAAAAACAACCATAATTGATGTCTCTAAATAAATTCAACTATTAATGATAAATATAAGTCCAAACTAATAAATGAAAGGTAGGTCTCTAAAGAATCTTCAAAGTCTTGAAACTCTCGCACTCATCCCATAGTACCCTGATTACCTGCCGCAGGGAAGGAAAATGCGGCTGAGCTAATTGCTCAGTGCGCGGATGACAAACAATAACAGTAATAATATTTCAAGTAAGAATGAAGCAAATTATTAAATAAATTAATTTCTCAAAATTCACCATCGAGTAACACCACCCTTACACCAGAGTAAACAAATGAAATAAAGCATGAGGCAACTAGGGGTTGGGTTATTTTATACCGAGTACCCTAAACAACGTATCCAAATTGCACAACACCGGTGCCAAATATCATATCACGCCATTACCATATCAATCATATCTCGCAATAACACACTGGTCATGACTCCAGGTGTATCCCCTAATCGGAAGGTGGGTATGGCACTACACCACACGACCGCTCTACGCAAATCATATCATATCATAACATATCATAGCCTAGGATGCATCCATACGCCTCCCAGAAATCCAAAAGCTGGATTATCTCGCAAATCAACAAACCAGACAATATAACAAAGGGGGAGACACCGTGAACTAATCCCACCGCCACATATAGTGTGACACCATTGGTGCCGCAATGACGCCCCTGTGGTACCTCCACAGGTAGTTGACTCGGTATACCTATCTCCTGTCTATAACATCTAGGGTTCTATGGTCGCACAGTGAATGTGTAAACCAACAACACACCAGATTATGTCCACCATACATATGGAACCTAAATCAAATGAATTAAGATGGTTCGCAACAAATGAATTCACAAAGTTTCTCAAAATAATATTTCACGCAAAATTTTCTCAAAAGTTTTTGCGACATATCAAATCTCATATTTCAGTTCAGCTCAAATAGATAGAAATCCGAATGCACAATGAATAACAAAAGAGATCACAAGATAATCAAACAAACACCAAGGATAACAAAGAATTGTGTCAAGATAACACTGAAAGAAAAGTACAGACATCTGTACCTGAATAAGTGTCTCAAACTCTCAAGGTCGAAAAGATACTCCACAATTCCCATGTAGTCTACACCAAATAATTCAATCAAATTTAGACTCTTATCTCAATGTAATAATCTTTGTTCCTTCAATATTTTAAATCCCATTCTATTATCTTACTTTTGTTTCTTTGTTCCTAGTAACGGTTGTAGTTAAGTTTAACAAGTCAGAAATATTGTTACTCTTCTTAATTTAATTAACTAATGCCAACAAGATACTTTAAGTAGATATATTGCATACTTACTTGATTATTGAATAAAACACTTAGGGCTTGTATTATAAAATCTTTAGTTTTATTTGTGAAAGAGTTAAGATAGTTCAGGGGCTAAATCGAAATTTACCATAGTTCAGAGGCCCCAAATGAAAATTTAATATAAAACCCATGAAATCATCTTCGTCAGTACGTACAGTTTTCATTTTTGCACCTCTTGTTTATAAGTGATTATGTAAAACTAATATTGACGTACAATAGTGTATTACTATAACTTCTTAGGTTCCGATTCATTGATAAAATTGATGTTTTAAGTCCCGAAACTTTCTGATATACCCACCGAAACGATGAGTATAATGGTTGGTTTTGATTCGTTTTGATCATCGATATAAGCATAAGTAAGCAGAGATAAACTAATACAGCATCGATATATGCATTGGGTTCATGGATTACCTTCTAAGATCGACATCGAATTTAACTCGCGGAAACCTCTGTCGTCTCCCTCACGGCTTCACTCTCCGTTTTCCTCCTAATAGTTTTCTTTGTGAATGTATATGTGTATTTGGGGTTAATGATTAATATGGAATGAAGAAATCGTATACTCAGTAAGTCGATAATCATTGCCTTTTAAAACGCGATTTGCAGTTATCATATATTGACTTCGTTCACGTAATTATAGCGGAGCATGTTTTGACCAAGTTATCAACTAAACGGTTTTATATCATTAAAACTATTATCATTAATTTTCACCCCATTTATTTTCTAGACTAGCTAATAATTAATAATTACATGTCGGTTATCTTTGTTAGTACTCCACTAATTATATAGTAATTAAAATTATGGGTTTTATAACATATCCTCCTAAAAAAAATTTCGTCCCTGAAATCAACGAAAACGAAAATTAAAATGTAACCAATATATTTTATCCGGGTTATTATATGTTTGCTGACCCACAAATATGTACAAGTTCGCCAACATGTTTGCTAGCCCACGAACTTACTTATGTTCGTGGGTTCTAGGCCCGTTCGTGAATTGCATAGCGACGGTCACAAAATGCACCAACAATTAACTAAATGCCCTAAGATTCGAACTTCTCTCATCCAAAACTTACACTTATAGAACTTGGCATATATATTCTCATTTTGAAGCAATTTTAAAATAGCTTTAAGATGACATTCATGATCTTTTGATTTTTAGAGTAAATCAAAATATCATCAATGAAAACTATTATAAATTTATCAAGATATGGCTTGCATATTCTATTCATGAGATCCATAAATATGGCAGGCGCATTTGTGAGACCGAATGGCATCACTAAGAACTCATAATGTCCGTATCTTGTTCGAAATGCTGTTTTCGGGATATCTTCATCTCTAACCTTAAGTTGGTGGTATCCGGACCTTAAATCAATCTTTGAAAAGTAACTTGTTCCTTGCAATTGGTCGAACAAGTCATCTATTCTAGGTAATGGATACTTATTTTTTATCGTGACTTTATTCAACTCACGATAGTCAATGCACATCCGCATTGATCCGTCCTTTTTCTTGACAAACAAAATTGGCACTCCCCATGGAGATGAACTTGGTCTTATAAATCCCTTGTCTAACAACTCTTGAAATTGTTTCATCAATTCTTGCAACTCAGTAGGAGCTAGACAATACGGGGATCGAGCTATTGGTGTTGCTCCAGGTATCTCAAACCTAACTTAACAATCGAAACTTTTGACCTCGATTATCTATCAGGAACTATGAGTCAGCTTATGTTGCTGAAAATTGGATTCGGAACATGGCTTCCAAATCCTGTTTAAAGGATCTTTAGAATGTCTCTCAATTATATTATCTCGTTTACATTGCCTGATGAGATATTCTCCGGTGAAAACCTAATAAAGATAAGTTTATCATCGAATTCCGTTGATCTCTTTAGTTGAATTTGTATGAGTAGGAATCATGTGATCAAGTGCTTGTCGTTACGATTATTGGAGTTGCTCGACGTGTCAATTCGTGAAGACGTATTGAATAACTTATTGTCTACTTGTAAATTACTTGAGAATATAAACCTTTCATTTATTCGAAAATTGAAGACAATCAAGGTTAAAAGCCTTCCTTGTCTTCACAACCATTCGACATGAATTGTTTAGTGAGCATCACAGAATTATTTTTAAGCGGTGGGACCATAGATGCCGCATTATTGATACGAACCTAGCCCATACTAGGCCCATCTCAAGCTATAACTCCAAGTGTAGAACTCAATCTCAAAAGCTAGATTGAAGGAGGAGGGGACACCTAGACTTATAAGCCACCATCCATTCCCATATGTGGCCGATGTGGGATCTTTACAGTTTTTTAATAAGATCGAATCAAAGTTTCCTTTACTTGAGAGCTTGACCCTTAAAATAAGGCATTCGGGTCCTAAAAGCGTGGTTATTAGATGTGCTTCGTTGAAAAGATTGACCCTGCAGCTGGAGGAAAACAGGATATATGACATACAAGTTTACGCTCCAAAATTAATTTACTTTTGTAATGACGGCAGTAAAATTCCTAAGCTCTTGTTCCCATCAAATGTCCCTGAGCAAATTAAGCTTATCATCTTACTGTGTTATCATATTAATCAAGATTTCTTTCTTAAGATGAGATATGTATTCAATTTATCAAGCAAGTTTGAGATTGAAATAGCAGACGATAAGTTATATTAAAAGGGCCATTCAACATCAATGTTGACACCTTAAAAAGCAAGGTCTCGTTTCCTGCTACGAATGTGCAACAACTATCATTTCAAACATATCAACGTTCAGGAGATTTAGGAGATGACAAGCAATTTTTGGTTGCCTTTTTTTCTGTCTGCCATCCTGATTTTGCATATGTATATCAAGACAAGCCATTCAAATACAACAAGTTCTGCAAGAAAATGGTCAGGTTGATGGAGGATATGAAATTGGCCGACTTGAAAGATGTTATGGTAAAAAGTTATCGTAACAGAAAAGTTATACTTTGGCTTATTGGTATTCCATTGATCTCGAACTGAATTGGTGGTCATATTAGAATTCCCTTATTGCTAGTGATAGAATGTAGTTCTTATTCCTGGATCAAAAAATTAGTACATGTTCTTTATTTCACTTCTTTTTATGTTGAACTGTTAGAAGGAACAAAGCCAAGTACCCGAATACAATTTCAATATTATGACGAATTCAATACGATACAATTACAAATCGTATGAATCATAAGTAATTCTAATTAGAACACCAAAATAAACATGTTGAAATGCCAAACAATGTAACATAATCAAAGGAGTAGAAACAAAAGTATATATCACCAAATGATATGTCGAGACCCGTTTTGAAGACGGTTCCCTTAAAACAGATTCGATGTATGTTACCCAGGATACAACGACTGAAGTAGTAGTACCTTTTGCCATAATACTTCTCTTATCAAGAAAACAACATCATACATTGGTGATGCACATTCATTCAATAGAAAATTACACTTGGCGGAACTGTCAAAGTGAATAGCAGTTTTCAAACCTTGGTTCATGACTTTGATCCATAATATAAGTGAAGTTATCCGACCGTACGTCACATTGATGTAGTTCTATTGAATCTAACATTAGAATAGTTACAACCAATAAACTAGATTACACCTTCAAGTATACATAGATTATATACAGAACGCATAATGCATTGAAATTACAGAAGAGATCAACCAGTTTAACGTCATCAAGCATACAGGATGAGATGCATACACTATCTTTCAAGAACTTATATCTATCCCCACATCATATATCTCAGATTCACATAACAACTTAGTCAATGTGTTCAAACTAAAATAAACATCTTTCAGTTTAGGATGAGAAGCATCTTCAACTAAAAACTCATGAATATTTCTATCAACCTCAATAGAACTACATCCGGGCTCCTTTTTTGCTCCACTAACTCTAATTTTACTTCTTACTTTCTTCACGTCGTCCCATCTCCCAACCGACGCATAAATGTTAGCCAAAAGTGTATGAATACTAGAATCACCATTGTCAATTTCAATTAACCGATCAGCTAAATGCTCGCCCATATCAACGTCACCGTATAATCTACAAGCACTTAGCAAAGCACCATAAACAGGAACCAAAAAATCATCATTTTCCTTCGGGATTTTATTAATTACTTTTTCGGCTTCTTTCAGCATCCCAGCACGACCCAAAAGATCAATCAAACATCCATAATGTTCTATCTTCGGTTCAATTTGATAAACTAATTTCATCGATTCAAAATGCATCCAACCTTCTTCTACTAAACCCCCATGACTACACGCATTCAAAACGCCAATGAACGTAATATCATCAGGTTTGAATCCCGATTCCTTCATGTTATAAAACAATTCAAGTGCTTTACTAGTCTTGCCATTTAAAGAAAGTGCACAAATAATCGACGTCCATGAAGCTGTATCTTTTTCACGTAAACTATAAAACACGTCTAAAGACTTCTCTATACACCCACATTTTGCGTACATATCAATAAGAGCAGTACCACATACAGCATCAACTACCTTTATATATTCCTTCATATACTCATGAATCCATTTCCCTTGTTCTAACGCACCAACTTGCGCACAACCTGTTAAAAGTGCAACCACTGTGAACTTATCAGGTTTAATTTTCAGCATCTGCATTTGCTGGAATAAAGCCATTGCATTATCTACTTGATTAAACTGCACGTATCCATTTATCATAGCTGTCCAGAGAACAATATCTTTCACCGGACTTGCATCAAACAATTCTCGAGCATCATCTAACTTCCCACAATTTACATAACCTGACACCATACTCGTCCAACAAATTACATTTTTCTTAGGCAACGCATCAAAAATCTCACGTGCTACATCTAAACATCCGCACTTACAATACATATCTAACAACACATTACTAATAATACTAGTAAACCCAATTTGACGATTTATGTAATCATGTATCTCCTTTCCATGTTCCAAATTCTTTAAACCTATACACGCAGAAAGTGTACTTACAACTGTAGCCTCATCAGGACTAACACTTTCATCTTCTTTCATTTTTAAATAAACACAAACTGCCTCCTGGTACTTCTTACACTTCACACACCCCGAAATCAATACATTCCACGAAACCAAATCTCTTTCAGGCATTTCATCGAACACCTTCTTTGCATCCTCGATCCGACCCAACTCGCCATACATTTCCATAACCGAATTGCAAACATAACAATCAAATAAATCGCCAGATTTCAACACAAAACCATGAATCTTTTCACCAATTAAACCATCTCTTAAACAGCCAATTGATTTAAACACAAATGGGTAAGTATAATTATCAGGCCATAAATCATCTACACCCCTCATTTGATCAAATAGAAATATAGCTTTTCTAAATTCATTGTTTTTTGTATAAGCTTTAATCATTACATTGTAAGTAAACAACGATGGGGTTTGTATCGTATTGAAAATTGTTTGTGCGTAATTTAAGTTAGTTACGGATGTAAAAGCTATGATTTTTTTGATAGCGTCAACATTTTGAGCAAGACCCAGAATGAAGATTTGGGCGTGAATTTGGGTTAATTGGTTCATGGATTTGCATGTTTTGAGAAGATGTATGCATGTTTTTTTGGTGGGGATCAAGAATTGTTGGACCATTGGGTAAGTGCTGGAGTACCCTATTTTATCAAGGCTTTGCTTTTTATCAAATCTTTTATACTCGTAGCAGAAAAAAATGCTTCAAAAATCTCATGACACAAAGAAATCTTCTATTTTTTCAATATAAATAAACGTAATCATCTTAAATCTTCAAATTGTTAAAACAGAGAATTAATTTTTAATTTAAAAACTTACTATTTTACAGCAACAACAATAACCAATCCCACGTATGTGCGGTATAAAGAGGTAGTAACAACAATAACCAATCCCACATATGTACAGTATAAGGAGGTAAAATGTAAACGTTTGTTATCTACTAAAAGTTAAGGGAAGATCTTGATTGACACAAAAAGAAGATTAAATACAATAATGGGAAACTTAATAAAGTTATGTGAACCCAAGAGTATGGGTATTTCAGTGTTTGTTGGGTGGGGTTTAGGTTTTTTCGAGTTGTTTTGATCTTTGAATTGGGTTGTTCTGAGTTTGCAACAGTTTTGACCATCTGATTACCCATTCTAATTTGTCTCGAACTATTAATAGATTTTGATTCAAATTCAAGATGAATGTGGTTAAACTGATTTCTACCAACGAGTTAACTCTTACAAGGAGCTCAAATGCAGAGACGACCTTGTTCCAGCACTTGAGGTTGCTCTTATTAGGAAATTCATAAGCAGCTACTCGAACTTGTACGATCAGATTGTATCTTACAAATCCGTACTACATACGACGTGGTACGTTTGACATGCATTTGCATACACCCGAGATAGAATTTGTAATGTCTTTATTAAAAAGATTACAATTGTAGTGCAGGTCCATTGTACAAAACTTGTTAGGGTGATGAACACTCTGATCAAAAATCTTGGATCCTCTAGTTAGGCTGCTAACCAATAAACCATACTATTGATAATTCAGATTTTTACGAGATACTTGGTAACCAAACTTTTTTATAAAAATAAATTCAATTTTAGCATTAAAAAACTGAGATACAATGGTTTTCAAATAAATAATCTTTATTTTGTAGGAACAAAAATGCTTGTACAATAACAAATGATGCAGAAACAAAAATTGGAACCACCACTTCCAGCTTCCTCTGTGTACCAATTTGCACAACATGTATTGCTTTGATGTCTCCAGTTTCTGTATACAAGTGGCCAAAACTTCAGCATTAGACAGTAAGACACTTATTCAAAGTCGATGTGCGCAAATAAAGAAGGGGGACGAGGGGGAGGGGGGAGTTGATCCATTTACCTAATAAATGGGTTAACTTTGGTTAAAGTCTATCCCGGTGGGCCAAATGGCAAAACTTTAAAGCTTGGCTTAAAATGAAATGGATCAAATACGTCAAAAGTCACCAAATGTGTATCGAAATTGCTTACATCCTCCTATATCACATTATTTATGTAATGATAGGTGTAGCAAAATGAATGGGTTGAGTGGGTTGGGTAATGGGTAATTTTAGGTAAAGATCGGGTTGACCATAAACTCCTTTTGCCAAAACCTTTTATTAACATTTAACAATTGGCAAGTCAAATACGTGTAAAGGATATATAATTCCAAAGTAATACAATTTTTGAGTTATGCCCTAAAAATGAAGTGAAGTTTCTCTAACTTCCAATTCTTCTTGACCAAAATAGATCAGATGGCATCATACTTCCAAAACCTTTCTTCATTTATATACTCGAACAAAAAGATTCATCAATGGGTATGCGAATGTCAAATCTTTTTGTTTGTGCATATAATTGGTAAAAGTATGAATGGCCATGATGCTTTTAACTATTTTGCCTAGGGGCTTCTATCCATCGTTCTCGTAATCTAGAAAATTCAAGATAAAGGAGAGGTGGGATTAAAAGAGGTACATACCTAGGTAAATAACCGAGACAATTAATATGCTGACATAATCTCCCTAAATAATTCCTTAGGTGCTGCAGTTGAAAAGTATAAAAAAGCAATATAAGATTCGACGAGTTATATAGATTATAGAGTGCATGAAACATCGCGATTTTGACTGTTATTCTGTTAAACCTTACCAGGCAGCCCTGTAAATCTCTCATATTGTTCATAAGCCTGCCCTATAAACATCTCCACCCCTGTAACAATTTGGGCCCCACATTCTCCGGCTTCCCGAAGTAATCTGGTTATTTTTGGTGTGTAAACAGCATCAAATACCAGTGTATACGACTTCAAAGCTTCCTGCCACCGAAAAAGGAAAGAAAATATGAGCAGTCTGCTTGAAATAAATGACAACCATACCAAGCTCGCATATCATCCGTAGATTTCCAAGTACAACGTATTAGACTAACGCATGATCATATAATGGTAGATAGGCAAACCTTAGAAATAGGAGTCTCGTCAATATTTGGCTGCATACCAATTGAAGTAGTGTTTGCAAGTATCATACCCTCTTCTGGGCCATAAGTACTTAAATCAGCAAGAGACAGAGCCTCCCCACCAATTACCTCAGCAAGTTCTCTAGCACGATCTATGAAGTATCAAAAAGGAACAACCTTTGAGCAATTGGCGTATTAATTATGCATGCAAGGGGGTGTTAGGATTTGCTTTTTGCAACTGATAATCTATTTTGAAAGTCGCAATAATCCATCTTTCATGTTTGGATAAACAGATTCTACTTCCGATCAATTAGGGATCTCTAAGGGTAAACTAAAATAACCAATGTATCAATTCTTCTAACCTAATCTAAGAGACGTGTAATCACATTTCACAAAACATCTCACTTCTTTTCACATAAATGTCTTAAATAGTTGCAATTTTCCAATTACTCAAAACATCCAATTATCTGATTATTACAACTTCAGCCAGCAGAAGCACATAGAAACACTATCTATAGCCAGTCATATTACAGCTGATTACTGGATTTTGATTATTCAGCATCACATAAAAGTTTCAAATGTCAGATCCAAAAATGCCAAAATATGATGAGAACACCACATAGTTGACTTTCACCCTAACAGAACCAGAAAAGAACGCACATAAAACTAGATTGATGTTTTTTGCAATTAAGAATTAAGAATGGTAATGCCAAAGCTAGTAGAATCTAACCATAAGTCCGATTAGCTATCGCAATCCTTGCACCCTTCTCTTTTGCTCCATAAGCAAGTGCTTTTCCAGCACCGCCAGCACCAATAACCACAAATAGCCTACCAGCCAAGGGTGACCCAGTTGGACCATTTTGAACGCCTGAACCTATAAACAATCAAAGGATTTGAGCTAGTTCCGGCTCTTTAGACCCATTTACTTATGAATCCATTTGGGATATGTCATATTCTAACGAGTCAAATAGGTAAGAATATAAATAATAAAATAGCAAAAACGGAAACGCTTCAACTGGTCGAATCAGGTAAATGGGTCGAAAGTCAGCTATTAATAATGCAACCTATTATACTGCTTTATTCAAAAACTAGATTATTATCGTAATATATATTTTTTAATCCTACTTGGCACGCCAATTATTTACAAACAATGTTAGTTTTTGAACAGAACATTTTTCGGGTCAACCCAACCCATCTGACCCTCCTATTTTGCTAACTCTTTGGAGCATATACTTTTATAGAAGAATTCAGCATCGTAGCAAGTACAGAAGGAAACCTCGTAGACGATCCTCAATAGCAGAAATAGCACCTACATAGTCTGTATTACAGCCGTATAACTTCCCATCATTTTCTCGCCTGATAACGCAATTGACTGCTCCTATTGACTGTTACATACAAGTATACAACCATAACACATTACATGAAAACCATTTTGAACCATTGGAAATATATGACTTCTATACAAGTAATAATACAACTTACCTTTGCAACGGGATCAACCTCATCACAACATGTAACTATAGATTCTTTGTGAGGAATGGTACAACTGCATCCAATAATACTCATTTTTACTAATCAGAATATAAGTAATAAACACTGTATATTCGATGAAAAGGAAGAAACTGAAATACTAGATCTATAAAATACATTAAAACTCGACCTGAATCCAGCAAAATCAGCAGATGAGTAAGTATCAAAAAAATTCTTTACGTTATCCACCAACATATGTACATAAACTCCATTGAAACCAACTGATCTGAAGGCTCGATTGTATAACAAAGGTGACTTGCTATGTCCAACTGGCTTCCCGATTATACCAAAAACTTTTGTATCAGGCCCTAATTGTCTGAAATTGAACAAGTCCAAAAGATCCCTAATTGTGGGTTGTCCGGGTGCAGATACCTTTCCATGCTCAAGAGTACCAAATGTCAGATATCCACCAAATTTTGGGCAGAGTACTCGAGACATCAAACCCTTTTCTCCCATCACCATTGCTATTATTGGAACCTGCAAGATTAATCAATTTAATATAATAACAAACATTACAAGTTAGCAATGTCACGCTACTACAACTCTTTTTTAACGTTTCCCATCTTCTAACAGAAATGAAGAGTTAAAGAACCCAGCAAATGAAAAGGATCTTTGGTATGTAAGTTGCATGACTTACGCCGCTTACTTGAGAATTAGCAGTTATTTGAAAAACTCGTGCTACATCGGTTATATCTACAGCTGTTGTTGCAAACTTCACTATGTCAGCCCCTGTTGATTGTATCCTGGCCACAAGGTTCCCCAGGTCTTCTACTGATGGTGTATTTTGATAATTATGGGAAGAAACTATAAGCTTGCATTTTGTAGGCTTATCTCCACGGATTAAATTGTTGAAATCATCAACAGCCTGCATGTGAGTAACTGAAATGTGAAGTCTAATAATTATATTATGTTTGATAGTTGATAACAGTTGGTGCTAGAATTCTAGGATTAAAAAGAATACACTATTGTAAATATATTAAGAACCTGAATTTAGTACTTTAGAAGGGCCCATGGAAATGAGAAAAATAAAAACGAAGCAATAGCATACTAATGCATCCAAAGTGACTAGGATAGAAAAGGAATTTTTCTATCAAGGAGAAATACCATATCTAAATTCTAAAGTATAAGACTTTAAGATCGACTCATAGGAAAATGAAAAACAAGTAAAACCTTAACACAACAAAACGTATATAAAAATTATTAATTTCCCATGATTACTTGTTAAGCAGTATGTGAGCATGAATGGTTGGGTAACTGGTTTATCAGGATTGTTCATTGTATTTCCATCCCCACGCAAGAGTTAGCCATGGGATAATCAATTTGTTTTTACCCAAGTATAGATAGTACGTATGTTACTAGAGTAAGTAGAAACAGCAAACAAGTTCTCCAAATTGTGGTTCTGACTCAAGGTGAATATTCACGTTCTTTATTACTCAAATTTATTGGATAACTTGGATTAGACGTGTGGCTATTCATTTCAAATGAAATTTTGCTTGATACAACCAGATTTTGTCAAGAAAAAAGGAACCTTAAGCTCAACATCAATGTGATCAGCTCCTAACTCCATTGCTAACCGGAGAGCAGCCAATCGACTCTGTTCATCTCCATCATATTGACCACCTTCCCATGTTGGTCTAGAAATTAACACAAGATCAGAAACCTTAACAGGGCAAATACTATGTGAACACCAGGTAATACACATTCAATTTATCAAGAAACAACAAGATCATAGCTGTCACATAGGAAATTAATATGTCTATTTTCGTTTGATTGTAAGAATAAACTCTAAAGGATTGATTTTCACCAAAGTGGGACACTTCAATAAACAAAAATCAATACAAAGCCTTGCATGATGACCCTTACCAGATTGCTTCCCCAGTCTATCAGCTTAAAGACATCTTCAACAACACTTTATCACAATTATCCTGTTTATATAATTGAAACCTAAATTTACTTCAATAATAAGTTTCAGCTAACTAGTCTGGTTTCTTAAAGTAGGCTTATTGTTTTATTATTCTTGGGGTTTATTATTTCGTTATGCGCTAAACTTTGGACTTGTTACTATTGTATGGTCCCAACTTTAGAACCATCTATTGTACGGGTGTTCTTTCTAGAACCTCTATTGTATGTTGTGTGTGACTTGAATTCGGGAGTTGCCGGTTATATGTACATGTCACATGGTCCAAAGTTGGGACCATATGACCGGAAATTCCCAGCTTCAAGTCACACACAATAGACAATAGAGGTTTTAGAAAGTTTACCTCATACAATAGATGGTTCCAAAGTTGGGATCATACAATGGTAACAGGTCCGAAGTTTAGTGCATAACGAAACAATAAACCCTTATTCTTATCATCATACGATATATCCATCCCACTTCAATAAAGTTTTGATTTTTGAAGCATTATTCATTGAAAAACTCGACAATTCACATACGCTCAAATGCATTTAAAATGCACTGATAAATAGATGATGCATAACTCAATAATCACAAATTTTCGACTTAACACTTCATAAATTTTCCAAAAAATTCAATGCTGATACCAAATTACTAAATAACTTAAATTTGTCAACTTATATGATTCGAATTCGTATTGGAATAATCACAAATTTTCGAATTTAACACTTCATAAATTTACCAAAAACGTCAATGCAGATATCCAATTACTACATAACTTAAATTTGTCAACTTAGATGATTAAAATTCGTATTGGAACCAACAGCTCAAAATTATCAACTTATACTTTGACTATTGCATTGACCTCACATATCAAAAAGTTGAAAACAAGTAAAATATAAAAAAGCTGCAAATTATATTCATATTCATATAATAATATAATATATTTGGATCGCGAAAAAATCACCTGTAAGTAAAAAGAGTAGGTAAAGGAGTAAGTTTAATTAGCGTTTGAGTATCTTCACGAGCAGTAAACTGTTTCAAACTATCTAATCGAATTTCAACAAGATCAGCACCTCTAGTTTTGGCCATATTCATTTGAATCAACATCTGATCCACCGTATCCGCCATTATCGGTGCGCATATTAGCGTTGAATTCCTTGTAATCCCTTCACTTTCCCCCATCTTCTCAACCTCAGCTGGCGTTACCTAACACAATTATTTCAAACAAATTACATTCAATAAAATCATTAATTATTATTTAATCCGAGAAACTAAATTAAAATGAAGATATAAAAACTTACGAGCTCCATAGTAATGTGTGGATTGAGAATGAAAAGTAGGATTTTGTACCAAGCAGGTGGTGTGTAGGTGAGGAGGAGGGTGAAGGGGTTGGTAGACGCCTTATTGTGGGAAGCAAGGGGTTAGTTGGGAACTAATTGTGAACGTTGGATTGTGTTAATATATGTAACGTTTGTGTGTTTTTGTGCGTTGGATTAAACGCCTAAACTTTCCATAAATAACTAATTTTATGTGGGTTAATTGGATTTTTTGGACCAAATGGTACGGGTTGAGTTGACTTGGGTCGTATTTTATTCAATTATATGCAATTTATGCATGTCTAGTTTGTGTGGTTAAAAATATGTATATAAATATATATTCGGTTCATGTGACAAAAAACCGAGATGATATAAATATTACTTGTTTGTTAATTGTAGTTTTGAGTCCAATTATTAGCTTTTTTATTAGACCAAAAACGTAAGATGATATAGAGTGATCGCGTAACAAATATTACTATATGATATGTATATCATCGTACACTTAAATAAATATGTATCGTTAGACACACATTTAGATTTAGGCTCGTGAATTTAGATATATATATTATTTTTCATTTTATAATATATGTAAATAAATGGATTATGTGAAACAAGCTATGATGATATGGTAACGTACACGTTGTTAAAAATTTCGGTTGCCCGGTCGAAAGGTCGTCGGAATGTTGGTACATATAACATGTTTTTGTAATTATGGTACAAACGTTTTTTTATTTATTACATGCAATAGCAAAATGTATACAAGGGAAAACATTTCAGATTTAGTTTATGTATTGAGATTAATTGTTAAAATAAAATTAACTTTTAAATGTCAACAATTAGATTCATGGTTTTTATAATTTTATATATGTATGTATATATGTATTTAATTATTATTTTTTCCTGCCAAGCCTTGAGATTATACTAAAGCTTTGAGGTTCGTGGTAGCGTAAACACCTTCACTTTAAACTGAATAGTTCTAACTTTCAATATTCATGTACCTAGCTTCATCCATATCCTAGAATGATATGTATACAAACATTAATACATAATTAAGTGAATGTTGATTCAACCGTTAGGGCATCGATACCTACGCTTGCCTACATTGTAAGGATGCCACGTGACACCTTATATAGATGACGCGTCAGTTAAAATACAATAAATTACATATAATGTATCAAAATAGTAAATTTTTTACACACAACATGAGCCCGAGTACACTACGAATATCAAACCGTAGTTGATTACATTTTCATATACGTATCCCATGTATATATACATCTTGAAAACTACAATAAAAATCCAATTCAACTAGTATACATTCCATCCGGGAGCTTTTAATATTATTTGAACATTTCAAAATTTTAGTTTCATTGATCTATTAAGTACCAGAAGCGGTAGAATGTTAAGATTGGTATTAACTTTCAACATCGAGCTTTAACATCGATTATAATTTTTGAAAGGGTGGTTAAATGTTAAACATGATGTGAAAAAGAACCCACAAATCATATTTGGACCAATAAAACTAGAAAAAAATAAAGAAAAGAATAAAAACCTTTTTGAAGTTGATGTTAATTGGAAAGCCATCCTTTAACGTCGAATTTAACGTCAGGAGTGATTGACCTCGCGTTAAAAAGCGTTAAATTACCATTAAGGGGAAAATTGACTCGATCTACTCCCCTTGCTATTATTTTCTAGTGTGTGTATATATATATATATATATATATATATATAATATCTATATTACTATATAATAGATTTGAACAAAAGTCTTAAAGGGGATAAGTAATAAATGACTAATTTACACTTCTATTATCTTATTCAATATTCAAATACTTTAATTTAATTTAAAATAATTCGTTATAAAAGTTAATATATCATTGATACTATCATTATTAAACTTTAAAAGTAATAACATATGACATTAAATTATAATTCATTAAAGTTTTTATACATCTATCTATACTAATATATAATTAATACATTTGTGATGTTTAAGAGATAATGTACTAATTTACCTCTGACATTATTATTAATATTTAAAAAATCTACTTAAAATAACTAATATAACCACACACACACACACACACACATATATGAAAGAGTAAATTACCTATTTGGTATAATTTGTTCTCCAATATTTTAAAATAGTCAAAATCTACGACAATATCCATTTTGGTCAAAGATTTCGCTTCATCACATCAACTTGGAGCGAATTGTAGTATAAAAAAATCCATATAAGTTCGGTCCAACTAAATGCCCAACAATTCGCTCCATTTGGTAAAAATTACACATGAATTCGCTCAAGTTTCCAACAATTCGCTCAAATACCTTTTATTAAAAAAATACACATTTCGCTCAAATGACCAACAATTCGCTCCGATTATTTCAAAATACACATGAATTCGCTAAAATGCTCAATAATTCGCTCAAATGCCCAATAATTCGCTCAAATGCACAACAACTCACTCAAATGCACAACAATTCGCTCAAGTGCACAACAATTCGCTCAAATGTCTAGGAATTTGCTCAAATGCCTAGGAATTCGCTCAAATGCCTAGGAATTCGCTCAAATGCCTAGGAATTCGCTCAAATGCCTAGGAATTTGTAACACCCCGAAATATGAGAAATTAAAATTGTCGATTTCGCAAAATGGTTTTAGGTTCCAGACAATAGAGTAAGAAGGGAACTAAAATCGTAATGGTATTGGGTTGGACTAATGTATATATATATATATATATATATATATATATATATATATATATATATACATACGTGAAATCAGAGAATGATTCTCAAACTTTCTACACACTCTCAAAGCTTCCTGCGAACCGAAAGTTTGGATCAAATTGAAAGCAGTAGTTGGTGAAGTGATAATCAAAACCGTATCATCGTCATCACCTTCGTATCCTATTACTAACGGTAAGTAAAAATTAATGTTTATAATGATTTTTATGGAATTAATCAAGTTGCGAATTGATTATGAATTTGAGGTTTAAAAGACGTTATTTGATATATACAAGTTGTTAGAAAACTTGTTAAGTTGATAGGAAGCCGAATTCGTGAGTTTTTGGAGAATAAGAATTCGGAATTTCTGGGTTCCAGTAGCGAACTTCGCAAGGTTGAAGATGAACTCGGTTCGTAGTGCTTAACTGCGAAGCGAACCGAGTTATCTTGCAAGGTGAGATGTCTTGCGAAGTGAGTTGCCCTGCGAACCGAGTTTTGGTTCTGCGAACTGAGCTGCGAAGCGAACCGAGCTTTGGTTCAACGAACTGAGCTGGTTTGCGAACCGAGAATCCCTGCGAACTGAGATGTTCTGCGAACTGAGATGTTCTGTGATATGATTAAATTAATAGTTGTAAATTGATATTTAATTAGAGTTAATTGAATACGGTCGCCTTGACAGGTATTTCGGATAGCAAGTTGTGAATATCTGAACGTCGCCTTCGAGGTAAGTAGTAGGAGAGTAGAGAGTTTAATTGGTTGATTATGTTGTACGGCCAATTGCTGAGTGATCAATTGTGCATAGCTGTATGAGTTGAGCGGGCAATTGCTGAGTGATCAATTGTACCCATAACGGTCAATTGCTGAGTGATCAATTGTACCCATAACGGCCAATTGCTGAGTGATCAATTGTGCCTAGCTGTATGAGTTGAGTGGTCAATTGCTGAGTGATCAATTGTACCCATAACGGCCAATTGCTGAGTGATCAATTGTGCCTAGCTGTATGAGTTGAACGGCCAATTGTTGAGTGATCAATTGTGCCTAGCTGTATGAGTTGAGCGGTCAATTGCTGAGTGATCAATTGTACCCATAAGGGCCAATTGCTGAGTGATCAATTGTGCTAATTATTTACATGTGATTGTACCTTTCCTGTGCTTACTAAGCGAAATGCTTACGTGTTGATTGTTGTGTGTGATAGGTACATCAAGAGGTATGAAGGGTGGGGATCCGGGAAAGCGACCCGAGGGCTGCTAGTGATGGACTTACTATGGCAATATAGTCAGAGGAGAGACTCGGAGAATCATGCTCTATATTAACGTGTAACATTTTGTAAAGACAAAATGTATGTTTTGTGATAACAATGTGAATATTACTTTATATTAATATATAAAGTGTTTTGAGAATTTAAATGAGTATAAAAAAAAAAAAATCTGGGACGTTTCAGAATTCGCTCAAATGCCTAGGAATTCGCTCAAATGCCTAGGAATTCGCTCAAATGGTTAGAAATTCGCTCCAATTGAAAAAAAACACACTACATTTCGCTCCAATTTAAAAAAAACACTACATTTCGCTCCAAGTTGATGTGATAGAGCGATATTCTTGACCAAAATGGATATTTTTTAAGATTTTGTCCATATTTAAACATAGGAGGTCAAATTTGACCATTTAGGTAATTTTCTCTATATTAAATTCTCATTTATACTATTATCATTGAAACCTAAACTAATAAGCATATGACATAACTTTTTAACTGTAATGAGTTATGTAACGTGTCAAGTGTGGATGAAAAGGTCAGAACGAGACTAACATGTTAGCAAACCGCATATTAACTGTTTGTAGTCAAATTCCATCTTTAAAGCCTCTAAAATTAATTTTTCTCAATTTTAGATGTTTTTTTAAGTGTTGTAATAAATTATAAACGAACTCTTAATGGTATTTTTTATGAAATTATAAATCAACGCATTTATTACATTTTTAATTTCATATTTATACCGTCAATTCATATATTCAAGGGTTTCAATTTTTTGATCAAATTTTACAATTTCAATTTTACATACATGATACTTCACATAGCGCAACTTGCACATGCCATATGAACATACAATCTGACAATCATAACTCGCAACCCAAACATCGAGTTTGCAATGACATTTCTTATATATATAATTTTTGGGGGTTCTTTTTTTTTAAAAAAAAGACAAAGAGGTAATTTTTTACTTTAAAAAAATGTCACATCGTAGTGTATTTTTATATAAATTAATTTTAGTTATGATTACATATTATACATTAAATGAACATAAAATTTATTTTTTTTATACGTTGCATTGTGCTAGTCTCAATAATGCCCATTAGTTGTCGAGAAACATTTAAAAAAAATCATATCAATGAATTGTCTTGTTAAAGTTTTTTGGTTATCTTTCTTTTATATATATATATATATATATATATATATATATATATATATATATATATATATATATATATTTAATATAAGAACGGTTAAGAATGTTTCATAATCACACAACTAACCAACAAAATAATTAGAATCGCACTTATAAATCTCAAATATGTGTAGAAAAATAGATGTTCATTCTCATAAATGTATAAAAATTGAAAAAACAATTGATGCACAATAATAGAGATAATTGTGAATCAATCGTTTTTCAATTTTCGTGCATTTATTTTTTCTTTGCATATTTGAGATGTGTATCTAATGATTTTATCAAGAGTAATTATGAATTTAAAGCGTTCTTAGCCGTTGTTATTTTTAAAGTGTTTTTATTTTATATTTATATTATTGAAAATAATAAAATTAAGTTCACGTCACATATAACAAACATTGAATTGACTGGAACCTTTCTGAAATACGTTACATCACATGTATCAACTTGACGTCTATAACTTTATTCTTTTGTTGGCTTTACTCTTATAGTCCAAATGTTTGGGGAGATTTACACAAAACTTCATGTACGTCTAGTATTATTAGATTTAAATATCAGACCAGTTGCGACTTGCGACTACTAGTTGTTGAATGATGAACTCATGAAAGTCAATTTTGGTCCGAACTCAAGTTTGACTTGATTATGTTAATTAGGTTAAACGTACGTGACGTTAATATGCTAACTCTACGGGTTTTTCGAATGGAGCAACGTTTGTATAGCTCAAAAAGCTTATGATCAATACTAAAGGCTCAATTAACAATTAACATGTATTTATCACATAAAAATGTATATTTTTAGAACAATTACCTTTTCAGTTAGTTGCAAAATAACTGTTTAATTTCTTCTCGGCTAATAAAAAATGTTTAAGTGGGTAAATGTACAATTGTATTAGTACTTAACAATGTAATCAATGCATTTTTGTTAAATTTGTGTCTATTTGTCTAATGAACAGTTAATATTAGAACATATACATTATTAATTAAAGTTTAATTTTTATCAATTTAATCAAAAAGAGAGAACAAAAAAGTGACATGATTAACCCACAACACTTTGTAATTATTTTATTTAAAAATGTAGGTACTCCGTTAGAGTAAAGGTTATGTTTAGACCAACCCTTTTAGATTTCAAGAAAAAATCATTTCGATCCATCGAACACTGAAAAATCACAAAAATAAATGACGACTCAACAACCGTCGATCTGCGGAAGACATCCTATTGGCCCATTATTCGGCGGATGTGGGATCACTGACCTTATCCACTATTCCCGACGTTACCATCTTTTCTTTCTTTTTAATATTTCTGTTACCCCCTATTGTGGGCAATGCATGCATAGGTATATATTATTTTTAATTTCTTTTATATATTATATATATAACTACTAAAGTTCTTAGTACTTGTGTCCAAACATCTCATATCAACAAATCTATTCTCTTTCCAAATCAGGAAAGTTTTGTGCGCATCCTTTTATCCCATCTCCCTTAGCCTAGCCAGCCTCCATGGAAGGCACCAACGATGAACGTTTAGTTTTTGGGAAGATGGGTTACGGGTACGTACCTTAACTTCTACTTGCATGTCTTAGTGCATCTATCTGTATGTATGTTATAAGTTTGTGTAGAATTTTATTGATCAAGTAAGAAGTTAAATAACTATGAAAATCATACAACTTTTTTAAAAAATTGTTATACACAGAAATTATATAATATGAAGCTAAATATGTGTGAAAATTTTAACTTTAGTGATATTGTTTTTATAAAAATATATATCACCTTTACAAAAGTTAATGTATCGATCTAAGGTGTGTGTAGAGTTAGATCAAATAAGGAGCTAAACATTACTTATGATGAATTTTGGTGGATTTATGTTAGATGCAAGCACTATAGAAGAAGATGTATGATTCGAGCTCCATGTTGTAATGAGGTTTATGACTGTCGTCATTGTCACAACGAGGCTGCGGTATGACAACTATGTTTTGCATGTCGTTCTGTTTGTTTTGATTCTGTAGATCTGTATCATAGTTGCAAGGAATTGTAAGTTATGTGTTCTTGTATGTTTGTGTTTTGATGATTCTTGTTTATGTTTTCAGAATCTGTTAAGAAACTGGTACGATCGCCATGAGCTTGTTCGATCTGATGTTAAACAAGTAAGTCTTGCTCAATTAGTTTTCAAGTTTTGTAGATGTTCAAGTCTTGAGCTGAATGGAAATTGTATGTTTGTTGCAGGTGATATGTTCGGTTTGTGATACAGAACAGCCGGTATGTTTCACTGATTCAATCTAGAAAGATTGCTTGCTTAAATTGCTGAATCGTTTCTTTGTATTTGTAATATAGGTTGCTCGTACCTGCACAAACTGTGGTGTCAATATGGGCGAATACTTCTGTGAAATCTGCAAGTTCTATGATGATGATGTATGAAAACGAACAATATATATTGTATGTTTTACAACCATTTTTGTGTAACTGATTTCAATCATTATTTTGCAGCTTGACAAGGGTTTGTTCCATTGTGACGATTGTGGCATCTGCAGGTTAGTGACTAAATTCAGAAAATTGTGTCTTTGCTCCTTTTTCATTCGTTAGATGTTCAATGCGTTATTTGATTTACATATCTTCTTTTCGTATCCAGAGTTGGTGGCCAAGAGAATTTCTTCCATTGCAAAAAATGCGGTATGTGTACAGATGATTTTTGTAGAAGCTACATAAAAATGGCAAAATGGGTGGGTCAGGATGGTTGGGTAAAATGTCAAAATGGGTTGGATTAACCTGAAACACTACTCTACTCGAATGGTGTAACATTTTCTATGTAGAATTGTGTGTCAAATACGACTAGACATACACTTTAGGTGACTTGCAACTCGTTTTAAGTGTTTGACCTGTTAGGAATAAACATGGCTCAAATCAACTCATTACAAGTAAATGTGTCAAAATTACCCAGTCTGTTTACTTGGTTACTGTTTTTGGAGTTTATTGACAGTTGAATTCACAGGATCATGCTATTCTATCGGCTTACGCGATAACCATTCATGTGTGGAAAATTCTATGCGGCATCATTGTCCGATATGTTATGAGGTTTGTATCTCGTCTATTCTTCCCTATGCCCTGTTTGGAAAATTGTGAAACTTGACTGCTACCACTATGTCTACAGTATCTATTTGACTCGATGAAAGACACTGCTGTCATGAAATGTGGTCACACGATGCACCGTGAATGTTACAATGAGATGATAAAGAGAGACAAGTAAGCATTCGTATGATTACTGTCATAAACAAACTTGTTGTTCTTGGTTTGTTTACACTCCCTGTTAATATTTTTGGCGTTTAACAGATTTTGCTGTCCAATATGCACCAAATCGGTAATGGATATGTCCGCCACATGGAAGATGATAGATGAAGAGATTGAAGCTACTATGATGCCTGATGATTACAGACAAAAGAAGGTACGACAATATCATTCAATCATTATAGAGTTTTTAAGTAAAACACAACCCAAACCAACCCATTCTTAAGTAAATGGGTCGAATTTGCTACAGTTACTAAAAAAAGGACTGAATTTGCAGGTTTGGATATTATGTAACGACTGCAATGACACCACGGAAGTTTTCTTCCATATTATTGGACAAAAATGCCGCCATTGCAGATCTTATAATACCCGAACGATTGCACCTCCGGTTCTACCTCAAGAATGACCAAAACGCTGGTCGTATCTTATCTTCAACATGGTTTGATTCATATATCTATATATTCGATATAAGTGTGAAATATGAACGTTATATTACCATTTTAATTGCTGGACACATGGTTTTGGAGTGCATTAGAAACATTGTTTTCAGCCAATTCTTCTCCACTTGCGTGGATTGAAGTAGCCCTTACTAAACACCTTTCTCTTCCTTGTAAAATACATCGTAAGCCGTGCTTTTGTTTGTCATGTCTTTATATTTGTTTGTTTACTTTTGTATCGTTATCGTTATTAGCATTACAAAAAATCCCTAAACCTATAGTTTATACTTTATATGCTTGCTTTTTTCATGTATATGTTAACACTTGCAGCACATATCATTTTACCTATAAGAAATTTACTAATGAGAAATATTGCTTAAATATGCAACTCAAAATACAAACATGTGATTATATTGGGTTCATGAGTTACTTCTAAGGCTTTGATTTATTTCACTTTTCTGACTTAAAATCTAATCATGTTAGCTGTTTATAGGCATTATGTACATAATCATGAACAAGTGATACAGATAAAAATAAAACATTTGGCTAAAACATGAACTGGTCATATTTGGTCAAGTGAATGAAAACGTCTATAGCATAATCAAATGTACAAACTCTCTAGTAAATCAATGATCAATCTATTTTGAGTTATAAATTGTAGTAACATTGTCTTTTAATCACATTTACCATATTAACTATTTATAAAATATAAAAAGCAAAAGGTTTTAAAGCCTTATTAAAGTGCATATTATCATCGAATCCGTTGAGAGCTGTTTTAAGCATACCCCGTTTGACACAAAACCGTTTTGACCCTTCTAGAGAGATATATCTTGATTTTGACATGATATGTCTGTTTTCTTATTCTCTCATCCTGCTTTTGATGGAATCCTATGAATGATTTCTTTCTGTGAAGTGGGATCCATCATCCATACTAACTGGGTCCTGAATGATTCCATACTGATATATATGATTCGTGATTGTAATTTGGATGCATATGAATATTGACAAATTCCCCATATAGACACATATTTCTCGTCTTTAATGGATGGACCATCATACCATCTTAAAAATTGAAAACCAAAATATGTAACAAAATATACCTTCACAGATCACCTGGAGAGGCTACCGCCCAGATACTATTTGTAATACTCCAAAAACCAAAGCCAGGGCCAGCCCAATAATTTCGGAATAAACTTAATACCATGACACCATGTTATTGGAAGTTTTAAAAGCTCACAATTCAAATTCAAAGTTTCTAAAATCTTTTTATCTTTTCACTGGGTTATTACAAATATTAAACCCAGAGACCAGAAACCTGTTATAACTTTGAAAAGATGAAAAACTTGATGGAAACGATGCTTGTCAAATTATTTCATTTTCAAGAAAACAAATTTCAGATTATGTAAACAACAATTAGACATTGTTTCAATGCAATTTATTCGCTGCTGCATTAGCAGCTATGATATCCCCTTTTTCTAATACAGTCAAAATACATATACCTTTCAGTAATGTCATGTAACAACTGCAATATCATTGGTTCAAAAGACTCTGTTATATACTAATTAGGCCAAAAGATTACACTTCATGCTTCTAAATAGAAGTTTGTAGCATCTTATCGCATATGACTAACCTGTATATATATATCCATTCAGGCAACTCAATGCACACAGTGCCTTATTTTGTTGATGTAGATTAAACTATTTACCATTTCTTGACTTATATACCAGCAATTATGCACATAATGCATTATATACATAAATTACATACATACACACACAGACTGATACCCACACATAGAATGCTTTTCTAACCTGGCGTTTGTGCAGTTTGGCTTAGGCATGACCAAGAAGAGCTAATGGGTTTAAAAGCTGAAATCTGAACACGAATCACTTCGTGAATTGCTCCCCGATAAAGCACATCAAGAACTTCCTGCTCTTTGGTCATTGCAAGATCTATTAGGGAAGTCCTTCGGGAAATTGACTCATCACGCAGCCTATATCCATAAGCCCACCTCCCAAGCTTCCACCATTGAACACATATTTGTCGGCCAGAAATCTTGCAGCTATTTAGAGCTTCCATCACATGCTCAGCCTGAAGGATCATGTATATGTCTTTGAGTATTTGCTAAACGATTCCTTAAAAGTTAATACAGATGCAGTTGCAACATAAAAAAATAATAGTAAATAAATAAATAAACAAATCTAGTGAAATACCAATTTCCTTAACAAAATCTACTTCCACATGAGAGAGCCAAATATGGCCTACTAAAAATTTCAACTGTGTATGGTGCAATAAAATGATACATATAATGAGATTACTAAATTGATATAAAAAAAGGTAATTTGGAGGGTACCCCTGACCCCTATGGTACGCGTCCGCCCCACCCGCAAGGAGCATCAACGCTGGGAAATCACCTATCCACAAATCAACCACATATGTTGAGGAACGGATTCGAACCCCTGACCTATAGATCACACATGTAGAGTCTGGGCATTTGCGGTGGTGGTATCACTTGAGCTATGCTCAATTGGTTACTAAATTGATATAGGTAAACAAATGAATGAAGGAGGAAAATGTGTCTTTAAATCTTTAACTATCAATCCATGGTTAACCTGACCAGGTTTTGTGTCGTCTTCAGTTTTTCTTATAACTTAAAGATGAGATGTCTAATCTGATTACCCACAAATACTAGATACAGTTTTATATCTAATAAGTTATAATTAGATGTAGTGTTTTGCTTTAATCAAATACATATTAACAAAATCACGTTATTGATGAGCGAGTTGTTCAAGATGCTAAAAGCCTAAAACTGTGAGGTAACTATGCTGTTTAACTTGAAGGAACTATATTAATACATAACAATCAGTCTTGTATCACATCATCCCCATGAAGTTAACTCAAGTCACGAATATAGAAACGGCTAAATGGATGGATATTGTTTGCTTACCGGAACTCCAAGCCACGCGATACAGTAGTGCATACCAGCCAAATTGAGTAGCACATGAAGATTATCTTTAAAAAAGAACAAAACCACATCTCTGAATCCAAACTGCATAGCATTCATGTTTTGCATTGCAACCAAATAATGATTAACCTCAATGGATTCTGAGGATATGCATTGATCCAAAAATGCAATCACAGCATCTGCTTTACTAGCCATCTCATGATGCTTATTGACATAAAATCCCCTCCAACCCTGCAGTCACATGTAAATGAAACCATCAAAAGCATCATGAAGACTGAATGACTGATCAATACGGAGTATTAAAATTCAATTTCTTTTAATCTATGCTCAACAAATTTTCATATGAATCTATTGGATCACAGACACATAACTAGATGAGTTAACAAGTAAGAGTGAAATTTTAATTTATTCACAACGAAAACCATCACATACACACCATAGTCTCATTTGCTAAAATGCATAGGTTTATCTGCAATGAAACTACAGGTACAAACTACCTGTACATTCACTCAACAATCAACCTTTATGAACTGCACCATAATACTGTTTTTTCACATTCTAAGCATAATTTCAAGGATGATCATCTTAGTTAAAATTTAAAACAATTAATATAAACCAACATCATCCTTCATAACATTAACAACCCCTAAAATAAAATCAACAAAATACATCATTAAAATAATATTTTTACAAAAAAAAAAAAAAGTATAAACCTTTAAATTGGAGTCTAGATGCAGTTGTTGAAGATGATGAGGATTAAATTCAGGAACAACACGTTTATCAAAATCTAGGGTTAGGTTTAGGGCTAGGGCTGGCCATCTATCTTTACATAGACCTTCCCATATATGATCACACCCACATAGCTCCCGCCAAAATCGACTGCAACTTCCCAACGCACATATATCCAATTCCTTCATCCCCCAAATAAAACAAAACAAAAAACACAAAATTATTATTATTATGAAGAAAATTATCAACAAATTACATATCAAAAAGACCTGACCTGAAGTAAAGAAGCGATTTTGAAAGCAATATCGGTTGGAACAGAGTTATGTATGGACTGATTATTCATGTTTTTGTTTTTGTTTTCTTGGGTGATTTTTGTTGAGAATAATAAAAAGAAGAAATGAGAACGGAAACTAGAAAAAGGAGGGATGGATGTTAACAATCAACCGTATGACATGTGCAACTAAATTTCTGGTGTGATTGCGTGGAACTGTATCAATCTATAGAAACACACACACGTAACAATTTTCATTTTTGTTGATTTTATTATATTTCTTCATTTTTGCCTTTTTGGAATAAATATAAATAAATGTGCAAATTTCAACTGTTATTTCGGGGCCTTGAACAGTTATCTGTATTTTAACGCTTATTTTGATTGATATTTTCCCCTTTATTTTCATTTTCTTTTAATGTCCATGTTTTTTGATCACTCTCACATTATCATTATCATTATTGTTATTATTATTTATTTTTATTTTTAATATTATATTATTATATTATTATATTATTATCACTAATATTATTAATTATTACTTAATTACTGATTATTAAATTATTAATTAATTACTGTCACTATTATCCACTAATCAATTTTTGGCTTCTGCTAGCATCATCAATGGGCTACTCTTGTTGGACCGAGCATTAGCATAGTTTATTAAAGCTTAAACTGGGCCGAGCCTACGCAATAGTAAATGGGAGAGGGGTCGGTCAAATTAGCCCACCCATACCCATGCTACATTGTCTTTTATTTTTATTATTATTATTAATTATTAATTATTAATTATTATTTATTTTATATATATATATATATATTTACTTTTTTAAAGAAATAATAAATTATATAAACTCAAGAAATAAATATGGTATAATTACTAGGGTAAAGTTCAAATGAGAACACTTCTAAAATAAGAACGGCTAAGAACACTTCAAATGCACATGTATATAAAATAAAATCGTTAGATTTACACTCATACATCTCAAATATGCAAAGAAAAATTGATGCACATTTCTAAAAATGCACAAAAATCTGAAAAACGATTGATGCACAATTATCTCTATAGATGTTCATCAATCGTTTTTTCGATTTTTGTGCATTTTTAGAAATGTGCATCAAATTTTCTTTGCATATTTGAGATGTATGAGTGTAAATCTAATGATTTTAATTTATATACATGTGCATTTGAGGTGTTCTTAGCCATTCTTATTTTAGAAGTGTTCTTATTTGATCCAAACTCTAATTACTATTATTAAAATAATATTTAATTAGTTTAAATATCCAACAAATGTTATATAAAGCTAAAAGATTAGATGTTAAATTTTTTAAAGTAATCAGTCAAAATTTATTTACCACATTTAGTAAAAAAATTAGACGATTGTCATATTAACATATTATTATATTATATATTATAATATAATTATTATTAGTAGCCTATTATTGTGTAAGGGTCTAGCCTTGTTATAATCAGCTTAATTAGTCTCCAAACTATAAGTTTTCCTATATATTGTAATCTTCACTCATTAATATTTTTTCATGAATATTACATAACCTAATACCTTAATTGAGAGCGATTTTATTCTGTATAGCACGTAACATGGATTTCAGCCTTTTACAATAAGATAAAGTCTCGGGTCTTCATTTAAACAAGAATTTAACGTTTACATCGAATTCTTCTAGAATCAATGATGATTAGTTGAAACCTTTTAACCTATTAGAAAAATTATTATAAAGATGATATTGAGTCACAGGATCTAAGATTTGAGGTGATTTGTAGCATCGGTATCTAAATTTTTATGAAGTCCTAACACAAATAAAGAATTCAAACTTAACGAATTGACCTTTAATTGCGACTACTTATACCTTCAACGTGACTATGCCCCGTTGAGTTATACATTATAAAAACATCTTGAGTTTACCCATGTAATTTTCCTAAAAAAAAAAAGTGTAAACTGTGAATTCTAATAGTTGTGATAGTGTATGAATATATCGTTAAAAAGGTGGTTACGTTGTGATTAATTTTAGTTAAGATATGATCACACGAATAATTATTGACTAATTTGCAAATTCTTAATGCATGGGAGCCACATGGTCGTAAGAATGTAGGATGTCATATCCATGTTTGCAAATTGCAATTAAAAGAATTATTATTTACTATTAATTTTTTTTTAAAAAAACGCCATGCATGGATTACTTGCTTTAAACAGGTGCATGAGAACCTTCACCAATTTGTTTAAGAATCTTTGACGGAGGCACTACGGTTAATTAGAACTACTTACTATTTCATTAACAAGTATAATTATAATTATTAATTAATTATTATATATAAACTAAATAATTAACAACACATAATATAGCGGAATTAGAAGATATTACTTTACTATAATATATAAACTTAATTACTTTATTCTTTATAAAATAATAAAGCAGATCGATAAAAAAAAGAAGAAGGGTAAATAGTTTACGTGAATTTATAGAGATCGTGAAACAATGTCAATAAACTCAAAAGTGTAAATTTGAAAAGTATGTAAAACTTTTTGAGTTTATTTACACTTATAAATGTGTATAAATTTAGACACAGTTATACACATTTATAAGTGTAAATAAACTCAAAAAGATTTAGACATTTTATAGAAGTGCGGAGAAAATGACTTTTTTTTAGTGTCTAGCATGCTCTTTTTATTGAAATTTTGCATCCAAAAGGAAATTATAGTACGTATTTTTGACCAAACTATAAAAAAAAACTCCAATTTTTATGTGGAATATAAAGTTAAAACAAGATCGCAAAAACATATTAAGATGTATATCTACTACTAACTACCGGCCAATAATCTCAAAATTAGTGATCACAAACATATATAGTAAAAGCTTAATTGAACTATGTAAAACTTAAGTATATATTACGGAATATTTATCTTCTAAAGACCTATAAAAATACGATATTAACATAAAAATTTAGACCCTTTTAGTTTTAGATTTTGTTAACTCGATCAATCCAAAACAACACCATCTAGTTTAATACAACTAATATTTCGAAGTAGATTTAAGGGATTAGTGCATGAGAATGCACTTAAATTTAGTATGATCTCTATAATGTGTATTTAACTTTGTTTTGGTGTATTGTGTGTATCAACCTTTAAATTTTAATCTATTGTGTGTATCCGATCGACGTGACATCCATTTTTGATAATGTGTTAATGACGTGTCAGATGACGTGGTGCATTATATGATTGTCACATTATTAAATTAGTCATTGGATACACACAATAGACCAAAATTGAAAGGTTGATACACACACTACACCAAAACGAATTTGAGTACACACAATAAAAGTCGAAGTAAAGTTAAGTGTATTCTCCTGCACTAAACCCGAGATTTAAAAACATCACCCTAGAAAACTACATTTTCGATTAATATAATTCTAAGTCTTTTTTACTTGCTGTATATTTGTATTATAGTGATTTATTATTTCATAAGATTAGAAAAATTACATGTGACAAGTTAACTAAGAAAAGAATTAAAGTAGAGGAAATTCTGTGCATGACCCAATGTGTTTATATAGTCAAGGTCGAGAAAAATTTGCCCCAATAAATTAATTTTAAAATACTCCATGCAGTGTTTAAATTTTTATTATTTAGAGAATGCAATACTAATCCGAACTGCTAAACCCATCAAGTACTCAGACGATAGAAGCTAATATATAAAAACAAAACAACAAATAAAAGACGACCAACTCTAATTCGAACCCATGGGTAAATAATTAACCCATGAGTAAATAATAATTATAATTAATAATTAATAATTAATAATTAAATGGGGATGAATTAATTAGACACCCATGGCAGCGTGGTTGATCCAGCAAACATGGTTCAAACATGTTGTTGAAATCAATTAAGCTGCGAAACAGTCGTATTGATCAATATTACTTCTTAATTACATTATGAGAAAACAATGTTTAAAGTTGATATTTATAACTAATCAAGATTAATGAACACTATTATGCACGTTTACAGAAAAGGTATAACCAAATTAATACACATGATCGAATATAGAATGAATTAAATTAATAATTAATAATAAATAACAAGACGAAAACATACTGCTTATAAATATAACTCAAATGCCATGCATGTCAAACATCCAAACCACAGTCACAGCAAAAACAAACACTTCAATTTGCTTCATGGCAAACATTGAGTCACAAAAATGGTCATCACAAGTAACTGGGATCCTCAATGTAAGGAACCATGCTAAGGTTGATACAGCCTTGAGGTTCTTCTTGTTTGCATCGTCCTTGGTTTCTGTCGTTGTTATGGTCACTTCTAAGCAAACCGAAATGATTCAATTTTCACCGGTCATCACTGTACCCGTGGATGCTAAATTCACTCACTCGAGATCCTTCACGTAAGTAGCATTACTTTCAATAGCTATATAATCTCTGTTTGGCCCAAACAGTACGTAACAAACTTACATTACGACGACAGATCAACAGAATTTTAGTAACGTTTAGTTGACATTAATAATTAGCATGTTCATAACTCTATGTATATGCCCAAAATCTGTATAAGCGTGTAGTTAATGTTTGTTTGTGCTACGATTTTAGGTTCTTCGTAGCCGCACTATCCATCACTTGCTTATACAGCATCATCAGTGGTCTCTCATCATTTTCAGCTCTGAAGACACAAGGACAACTTTCAATAGAACAGCAGTTACACTTAGTGCTACTTGATTCTGTAATATTTTTCAATTACTTATTAATTCAAAACATATATATTTTCAATGTTGAGTAATTAACTAATTCTAATTAACAAACGTGTATGATGCATTATGTAGTTGATATTAGGTCTTGTAGCATCAGCAACAGGAGCTGGAGGAGGAGTAGCATATGAAGCACTCAAAGGGAACCCTCATATTCATTGGATGAAGATCTGCCATATCTATGACACGTTTTGTGACCATCTTGCAGCCGCGGGGTTTGTAGCCCTTTCAAGCTCAATGACACTTCTACTGCTGATTTGGCTGTCCGTGTGCGTGCTTGCAAAGAATAGTGGACGATGATAGTTGATCGATCAGTTGTTGACAACCGAATTGAAGACAAATTCTCAATAATATAATCTACCATTTTGATGTATTTCATCTTTCGTTTAGGAAGTTTTATCATTTTTATGTGTTTCATAGTTAAGTATTTGTAGTTCATCTCTACTAATGATCAACCAATAGTCTACGGTCTAACCGATATTTGTTGTCTGAGGTCGAACTTAATTATTCTACTAGTTGTGAGTTCGAGACTCTACTTTAACATAAGTTGTATTTACTAATTTGTTTAATTTTCTTGATAAAACATCATTAGTCGTTATTTAATTTTTAATCAGATCCAATTGAGATGACTCATATGTTGAACTATCTAGCTAACAGTTGATGTAGTCTTACTAATTAGTGTAACTTTATATATCATTATCTAAAGTATTTAATTGGTTAATTTAAGTTCAATAAGTGCTTTATCGATCTAGTTTAACCGAAAAGAATCGCAGTTTCGTTACGAAAATCAAATAGGATTCATAAATTCTGCCCTATGTGATTATTTTTAAGATGTGCTGGAATTTGGTATTTTTAGGAGAATCTTATAGTGCGTTTAGTTACAGAAAACTCTTTTATTTTTTTGAAAAATTTTATAAGAAAATTAAAAAAAACTATAAAACGTGTTCAAGTTGAAGTTTCCTAGAGAAGTCTTCTACGAAAGTGAAATTTATGATTTAAGGTGATCTACCTTTCCTATTTTGAAAAATGAAAACTTCATCTTTTACATTTGAACGCACTCTCTAAATCCCTTATAGTTTTCAAGGGACAAAAATTGAAGAAAAATAAAAAAGAGAAATTAAGATATTTTTCTGTAATTAAAAACGCCTTGGAAATATTTTAAGAAATGTGTGCAGTAGTGAAAAACTAAGAGTGTGTTTAGTTGTGGAGAATTTTTCCATCTCCAATTTTCTAAAAAAATGGAAAATGTTTTATTCTCTAGAAAAGTAATGAAAAAATTGAAAACATGTTCAAATGTGTTATATTGTCCATCTTGAAAAATTGATGTTGAAATTAGGTAAAATTATGAGAGTTTGGAAATTTTAGAAAACTGAGGGAAGACTTATAAAGGAAAAGTTTGGAGAAGTGAGAAATCATATTTTTTCGACTTATAGTTATAACTTAGAAAAATGAGTTTTTCATTTTATTGGAAATCTTTTTTAAAAAATACCAATTTGAACATGTTTTTCATATTTCTAATTTTCTTAGAAATTTTTTTAAAAAATTGTCCTATTTTTCTACGACTAAACACACCCTAATACTCCGTACCACATAATTAAGTTAGTGGGCTTTTTTATTCATCAAACCCATGAACAAATAACCAACAGCGTGCTACTCATGTTTAAATTAACGTCACAAAATAATTATTTAGTTCACAAAATACATACAGTATAAATTTAGCAAGATTAAATAATGAGATAATTACAAATTAATGTCAATTTAGCCTTTTAAAATACTAACTTTGAGGTATCCACGTTCGTAAAAGTATATAATTAAGATAAAATGAAAATTTCCATACATCTACTGCTACTTATAAATAGTCTTTAATGTTGAATCTTAAAATGCTTAAAACTAGTTAAAGTGACTACATTACCCCTATTGCATCTACGTATATAATACATTTAATTTATATTTATATCTATATCTATATCTATTATTATACATATTATATGAAAATATACCTTAATTGTTTTCTTCCTTAAGTAGTAATAGAGTTTTCAAATCATTTCCATAATATAACACAAAACATTTGTCCATACATATCTATGAATCAATTAATAATAACTTACATATACAAACATACGTTGAAAAATAACTTTCATAAGTAAATATATGTTGGAAGGTTCAAACGAGAATCACTATCAAATTGAGAACTTATAAGAACCATAATAATACGTGATTGTTCACATGTGATAATATCAAAATATTTATAAAAATGTTAATAATAATCAATAAAATCTTAAAAACAAAAGATTTTTGTATTAAAACTTATTTTAACTAACTTTAATTACTTTGTTCACATATAAACTGTTCAGTTGTAAACATATTTGTTTTTACGTGTTTTTATACATAATTTTATATTTTTTTAACATTTTTTTGTCTTTCAATTGAAAAAATATTGATTTTCACATGTGTATATAGTTAATCACATGTGTATAATTACGTATTCTTGTGATTCTTACAAATTCTCAACATTATATTGATTCTCATTTGAACTTTCTCTCTCTATATAAAAGAAATATATAATACTTAACATACACCCCACTCAATAAATCTTTAAAGTATACATATTATCAACTTCTACATTTACAAACTTGTAAATACTATCTGTGCAATAGTGCCATGAATAGTGACTTATTATTTTTTATTTTTTTTTGTGAAGTGTGTTATACATAAAAAAAATCATTTCAATTAAATATGTATACAAAGTTAGGTATTGTAGGTTAATATATTTTAGTTGTTGTTATAGAATTATATATTCTTCAAAATTCATATACATTTATCTTATATAAAGTTCTAAACACATTATTAATACATGTGTTGTTTTTGCATTTTAAATACTACATTCGGTGTAAAAGAGAATAATAAACATAACATCGATAGGTTTTTCTTAAGATTATAAGTGTCGTTATTATTTTATCAATTTTTTACAAATTAAAGATATGTTGTTATTAAGTACGTTATTGATAATATGAAATCAAATCTTACCTTAAATATTATATTATTTTTTGTTTATGTCATAAATTTTACGTAAAGAAAAAATATTACTTGACAATGAAAAACAAACATATTAAAATATGAAATATAAGTTGAAGAAAAATTTGCTATTTAATTTAATCATTTCTTAAATTGTTTGAAGAAATGCTACATGTTACTATGAAGGTAAGCTATGATTCACAATTATTATATATTGTAACTCTTAAAGATTTTATTTTATATTAAAGTCTATTTTTTTTATAAAATTACCGCTGCAAAGCGCGGGTAAAAAATGCTTGTTTACTTTCATTTTACAATCACTTCTTTTGCGGTATTGCGCTGATATTATACTAGTATATATAAAATATATTCGAGAGAAATTAAGATAAAAAAAATGAACACTATACTAGTCAAATATCTTCCCATATGTACCACAAATATATATGTACAAGCAGATTCGATATGTACTCACACTTCAATTAGTTTTCTTCCATTTTGAATATCCGATACATTGAATAACATTAACTAAATACGTACACGGCCGTGTTTTACGTATTAAAACATGTCTATATCTATCTATCTATCTACATCTATATATAACATAAGAATATCGTCATTGTATGTACAACTAATGATGCAATAATAATGAGGCACTTTACACTAGTTTTTACATGCATGCAGGATAAAATAATAACACATGAATAGATTATAATGTACCTAACACGTACTATAATTAGTACATGATTAATTACCACCTTATCGCTTTATTATAATTAATTAATTAATTAACACCATATGCTGAGTAAACTAAACTTAGGATTGCAAATTATTATTTTCTTTATGTATTATTGTTGCATGTGTCACATTAAAGTGTTGTGAACTAATTAAGTGAAAAATCTTAAAAAACAACATATGATTGTAGTGCCTTAATTGCATCTGATTACTTGTTAATTAAACTTTAGATACCATTCTAAATTTCTTTGTAACATATTACACCTACACAGAGTTAAACAACGTATGAAATATGCCGTTGTAATGCTAAATTCTAAAAAATATATATACTATTTATTTATGTATATCCTTTATGAGGTGGGTTTAATTTATTATTATTTATATCTATATAATAAAATAAATTCAACATTCCAACTCGATTAATTACTTTATGCACGTCTTTACCCGTTGCAGTTTTATTTTCTAGCGCATTATTATTTTTAAATCAATACATGTGACAATTTTTAAATGAAAACGAGACGAGGCATCCACCGATGCAAGAGTCAAAAGTCTGGCGACTTAATTTGCACCAATAATAATAATATTAATATTAATAATGTCGAATATAGATTCGATATTTTCTATTATTTATTTAACTACGATATCGAACAACATTATATATTTATCATCATAATCATAAATTAAAGTTTAAATTAATACGAGTAATAATAAGATTTGGTGTGACGTTGAATATATATATAATCCATCATTCACAAAAAATAAGACATAATTATAATTAATTTAGGAGGATCCTACAAATCGGTAATATTGTTAATTTGAAACTCATTTTTCTCAATAATATTCGATCGGGTTAATTTTAAAACATGACTTTCATTTTCATGTTGCATTTTTCTTTAATGTTAGATTATCATCGCACTATTTTAACTTTTGTGTTTTCTTGCACACTGTAAAAATGTCTGAGATTGTGATTTCAAAAGATTTTAGGTCTTCACAACCAATGTTTTAAAATTCAGTTTTTTAGTCGAACCGAATGAGTGTTAATTTCTAGTCGGACCGGAGTTGTTAAAATATGAAAACATAATATATACATGAAGTAAAAAATATACAAAATCATGTTCACCAAACAATTTAACAATCCAACTTCCAACAAGTAGACTTTGTTCAAAAACATACAATTTAACAACAAGTAAACAACATTCTTAACGATAAGATTTTGCAATTATATTTTATACTACTCCGTAACAATTAATAACGTAACGTATATCTAAAAGTTAACTTTTAATAACGCATTTTATATTGTAATACATCATCAAATAATACATATCGCCTCATAAGATATTATATAATATCAACAAACTATAATTTGATAATACACATTTAATTTTCGAATATAATATATATCATGAATGCTGCGATATATACAATAAATATATTTAGAGTAAATAATTAAAACAAGTTAAATGTTAGATTAGTTGGTTGACAAGCCGTTATTCATCAATGTGGTCGTGAGTTCGAATCTTGTAACTAATAATTTTATTTTGTTTCATATTTGTTTAAAATTTTAACTTTAACTTGTCCCACATTGGTGAGAATATAATCTCGACATAAGACTCACCTTTTATATAATGACAACAAAGTTCACACTCCAATTTACTATCAAATTTAAGAAGCCCTAAAGGCTTCTTAAGTTTAGAGAGTAATTTAATTAGTTTCTTTAAAAAAAAAAAAAAAAAAACTGAATCGGTTCAACTCGCCGGTCCAGTTCCCGGTCCAACCCGGTCCGGCCGGCCGGCCCAAGCGGCCTGTTGACTAATCAAACTTTGGAAAAAACCAGTTTATTTTGAGCCGGATTTCTTGAAAAATCCGGTCCGACCGATCGGACCGGACCGATCGAACCGATTCTTAAAACATTGTTCACAACTACGTTTTGAGAAAGCATTTACTAAACTACTTTTCCAAAACTGCGTTTCCATTATAAAAAAATGGCGGATAGTCACTCTTTTACCAAATACTCTCTCTAATTACTTTTTATTTTACAAATGCGATAATCAAATAATCTTCTGAAAAAACAATCCCAATCACCTCCACGTAACGCTAACATCGTAACTATAATGTAGAAGGAAAAATGATTATATTGGTTTCAACAATCGATCTGTAAATAGAAATTATTAAGTACCAAATATATATATATATATATATATATATATATATATATATATATATATATATATATATATATATATATATAACTATCAAATTAAATATGATGAAAAGTAGCCATGCATGCATCCTCATTATTTTATTTTAATAAAATCAAATAGACAACTACCGGATAGTTATAATCCCATTAACAAACAAAAAAACATCTGTTATAAATTCAAATGCATGCAATCTCAAACATCCTATCACATTCACCCCAAACTACTTCAATCTGCTGCTGGCTCTCTGTTTCACCTGCTGACATGGCATCCATCGAAACCGGAGTTCCTTCACGTGTCACCGCCGAGGCACCAGTGAAGTGGTCATCAAAGTTAACCCGATACGTCTCTGATACTGGTAAATCTGCCGTCAATAACCATGGGAAAGTTGATGTAGCGCTGAGGGCCCTTGTGGTCGTAACAAGCTTAATCGCAGTCATTGTTATGGCTACTTCTAAACAAAAAGAGAATATTCAAGTTGCACCCACCATGATAATACGGGCAGATGCACGATTCACTCACTCCCCATCATTCACGTAAACAAACATTGTTTTCATAATATTCGACTACCTAGCTAGTCATGTCCTTTAATTCAAATGATATATTTAGTTTTGTCATGTTTTTAATTTTGTTTGTACGATTGTAGGTACTTTGTGGCAGCATACTCGGTTACTTTCTTGTATGGCATATTCACTGGTTACTCATCATATTCCGCACTGAAGACTCAACAAGGACACTCAACAGAGCAACTGTTAAGTCTCGCGCTATCTGATTCTGTAAGCTCCTTGATTGATGTCTAGTGGAAAATTCATGAAAAAGTTTC
The DNA here is from genome assembly GCA_963930675.1 of Gnaphalium uliginosum. Lineage (NCBI taxonomy): Eukaryota > Viridiplantae > Streptophyta > Magnoliopsida > Asterales > Asteraceae > Gnaphalium > Gnaphalium uliginosum. The sequence goes on along the minus strand of OZ005684.1, from coordinate 10,761,814 downwards.
ATGAAAAACATCTAATCACGATAAGGTATAAAAGAAGTGCTAATTGTCGTCTATGGTGCATATGTGCAGTTATTGTTTGGAATAGTTGCGGCTGCAACGGGAGCAGCAGGAGGAGTAGCGTATGAAGCACTGAAAGGGAACCCACATATTCACTGGACCAAGATCTGCCATATCTTCGATAAGTTTTGTGACCATCTTGCAGCTGCAGGATTTGTATCGATGGTAACCGCATCAACACTTTTACTCCTCGTTTGGCTCTCTGTTTGCAAGATTGCAAAGAGGCGATAATATTGCGAAGATAGACATTTTCTCGACCTATTTACCATTTCGACTGTCATTATTCTTCTATTGATTTGAAGGTTTTTATTTGTTCATGTTTGATGAGTTTGTGAAGTTGACTAGTAAAGATCATACACGACCAATAGTTTTATTTATTGCTAAATTTGAAAGAGCTAGCAATAAAATTTCATTGGTCGTGGATTCGAGACTTGACAAGGACATTTTTTATTTTATTTTTTTATCTATCCCTTTTATTACTTGATAATTGTTTATTAATTATACATGACATGATTTATGCATGGTTGATTATTGTAATTATAACATTCATGAGCATAGAAGCAAAACAGACGAGATTTGTCATTAATATTTTTAGTGATGTCTTTACTGCTCTAATTAATGATTACGAAGTGAGTTAAATTAGTGTATAGAGGAATGATCGAAAAGGAAGATGTACCTTTTGAGGGAATGAGGGAATGAGAGAAGAGAGAAGTAACAATTTTTAACCATAACATTGGCAAATATTTTCTCACTTAATATTTCACTTAAAATAGTACTCAATGAATTTTTTTTTTAATAATTATACGTCCAGTTATATTTACTTAGGTTAAGTTGCATTTCGTTCGCGGAATCTATTTGGGGGAATAAAATTCATCAAAGAAATTGAAATTTCAAAAAATGTAATGAGTCAAGGAGTTTGGTGACATGCAAATCAATTCATTTCGTGAACCAAACAACTTTATGTAACGGAATTAAAATTGTTGAATTTCGTTAAATTCTACAAACCAAACACAACCTTAAATATCATTTAATGTGTTTCCGACTTTTCCCAATTGTTCATGTAAACACCAAATATAAAGAATACACAATTAACATCATTATTAATACTATTTATGAGCATATTAAAGAGTCTGTAAATATAAATGTAACTAGGCCTTAAGCCCGTGTGGTGCACGACCATTTATAAAATATAAATATATTGTAAATTTGTAAGTTGCTCAATAAATTAATATTGTTAACTTAAAGGTATAATTATCATATATTGAAAATGAAAACAAATAGATATTACTTTTAATCCACTTTTACTCTTTAAATGCAATATATATTTTGACATGAGTAAAAACTGGATGTTGAAGAGAAAGCTGTCTAATTTTTCAACATCCTCACTGGTCTTTGACGAGATCCTCCAATCGCAAAGGACTGATACGAAGAGTAAGGCTGGTCTTGTTTACTACTATGTACCATCTCCTTCTGACTATCTACCAATGCCTTCAAAGGATGCAGCCAAAGACTTTGTACCTACCTTTTCAAAGGTAGATACACAATCTGTTGATGAGTCAGTGTTTGATACAACATCGACTGTTAAAAGGCCTGAGTTTGTTAAGGCTAAAGGTGTATCTCCTGTGTGTGTTGAGGAGATTGTTGAAATGGAAGACTTAACTGAAGAGTCTGAGGTCAAAGTTGAAAAGGTTAATGTTAAGCCCGAAAATCATATACTTACTAATGAAGGTCAAAGTTGGTGCATAATGTGTGTCAGTCATTTTGGTCAAACATTTATAATTGTCAAAGTCAATTAGTCTAAGTATGTGAAGTGTTGAGTTTGTATGTTTGAGTCTGTAAACGAAACGTAAGTATAGAATATACAAATATACTGTTCGTGCGACACAGAGCTTGTGTCGCTATAGCGACACAAGGGAAGTGTCGCAATGGGCTGGGCCTACGACATAGGGCTTGTGTCGCAGGGTCCAACAGGGTGTCTATATATATCGAGTTAGAATTTCGTTTTTAGGTTGATCAAACCCTAGAGAGAGAGATATGGCAGAGAGAGTGGGAAGAGAGAGTTAGTGAGTTTGTAATCTTTATTCTTCAATTGTTAATATATACGAAAAGATTATAAATCGTTGTGTTTGTATTTACATTTCAATTGCTTGATTGATTGTTTCCGCCTTTCAATTGAGTCAAACGACAAGTCTAGATGCGTGAATAAGGGAACCTAACATAATTCAATCTTAAATAGTACCCAGCTAGCAAGAAACTACAGGGGCACAATCATATAAATTTTTTTTGGATTAAAGCTATAAATTATCAATGTACTTACCTTTTTGTGCCGAAGTGAATAATGTACTCATTTTATTACTAATGTTAGCAACCAACTCTTACGTTTTTTTTCTCCAATATTAGTAACATGGTATTTTAGTCGGCATTTAGTTATCACCATTGCTGATATGTCGATGACTTGTATATTTTTTTTATGACATGACATGACACATAAGATATATTTAGCGTACTTGATCTTTACTTTTACGAAATTCATTTAGAACCCTTTTTATAACTTAAGTACGTTGCTAATTTATAGTTTTAACCTTTTCTTTTCATTTATGTTTTGGCAAAAATGGGCAACACGACCCGAGAAACAGGGGCGGAGCTAGAGGGGGGAAGGGGGTCAGCCGCCCCCCAAGATATCTAAAATTAATGACTTTTTTTTTGTGGTAATTAGTGAGAGTTTAGAAATTTTGACCCTCCAAAACGATAAAAAGAAAAAAAAAACAAAAAATTTGCCCCCTCCCTTAAAAACTTTTAGCTCCGACCCTGCCGAGAAATATCAGAACATATACAAAAACTGCTACGTGACGATCGACTTCTGCATGTAATGTAAAAAATGATTCCAGAAAACGGTTCATGTTTAGACCTGCATTCAACGGATGTACGATTTGTGACAATGTAGAGGAAACAGAACACCATTTTTTTCGTCAATTTTTAGTTGGCTCCACAAATTATAAACTAGTTTTCATATAAATCATCTTGTTGTTACAAAAAATAGAATAAAAATATATAATCAGAACAAATACATAAGTTACATAAACATTGGATTACTTAATGAGTTTAAAGTCATAGATTGGTAACATATTTTCACTTTTATTCCAATGTTGATAACGAACTAATCTTATTACCAATGTAGATAATGTATCGGTAAAAAGTGTTACATATTAGTAAAATGTACTTTACATAATGTGTTCCAATATGAGTAAGAGACTTATTAATCATATTACCTACATTGAAACATTTTTAGTTCGTTACTTATATTGAAACAAAAGTGAAATTACATTAATTAACCATGTATGACTTTAACCCTATTATTAATTGCATCCATTGTTTTCAGTAGAATATCTCATTTCCAAACAATAAAAGAAGTACTCCGACTTTGAAGACTATTATTATGTCATTATTGTAAAGTTACAATAGCTAAATTATAAATTTATATAAAGTTAATTTGATTTAAACATTTATAAAGTTATATTGACTGGTGGTCACACTAACTTTTGATCAATCAGCTAAATGACCTCTCAAATAAATACAACATCTAGAAGAAAACGTATCCTCACATTTAAAATACTGTATAATCATTCCTTTTAACAACTAAATGCATAAAAAGAAAATAATTAATTGAAACTAATCAAATATAAAGACAAATAGTTCATATATATTAAAACCAATTAATAGACTAGCTACAAGTAATATAAAAACTTAATCAGACTAATTAACATTCGTTGGCTATAAATTCAAATTCCATAGAATTCTTCATTCAAATCACATTTGTCCCAAAGTATTTCGATTTGTGCTCTGTTTCCCCTGCTGACATGGCATCCATCGAAACCGGAGTTCCTTCACAGGCCACAACCGAGACACCAGTGAAGTGGTCATCGAAGGTAACACGATACGTTTCTGATACGGGTAAAGTTGCAGTCAATAACCATGGGAAGCTTGATGTAGTGTTGAGGGGCCTTATGTGTTTAACTACCTTAATCGCGGTCATTGTTATGGCTACTTCTAAACAAACTGAGATGATTCGTGTTGCGCCAACTATGACAATAAGTGCAAATGCGAAATTCACTCACTCAGGGTCATTCACGTAAGCAACATCACTTTAACTAGGCTAGTTTAGATTTCATACATCGTGTGTTTAATTAATCTTGGTTGTACAATTGTAGGTACTTTGTAGCAGCATCATCGGTAACTTTCTTGTATAGCATCTTCACTGGTTACTCATCATATTCATCACTCAAGAATCAACAAGGAAGCTCAACAGACCATCTATTAAATTTCGTCGTAACTGATTCTGTAAGTTCTTGATTGATGATCAGTGGCAGATTCAGGAAAAATTATATAAAAATCATAATTACCGTGACATAAAAGACAAAAATAAAATGAAATGAAAAGTATCGACCAAAGGACTTTTGGCCTAGGTAGGTTTATGCGAGTAACTCACAAAGAAGAAGGTTTTGAATTCAAGTCCCAATTGAGACAATATATATCCAAAAGTTCAAATGAGAACTAAAAAATGTATAGAACTGCGAGAACTTTTATATTTTAAGAATTTTTACATGTTAAATGATTTAATCACATGTGAATATTGATGTAGATTAAGGTTCAAAGCAAAATAGTTTGAAAAAAATCTCAAAATAAACTTTAAAATCAAATTTATATTTTTTCGTTTACAGTGTACATATGATCTGTGCAAATGTGAACATTTTATATGTTTCATAATTTAACGTGCATTTTGTGATTTTAACTTTTATTTGTTAATAATATGAACATTAAAATAATGTAATTTAAAAATAATGTATTTACATGTATAAAAATAATGTGTGTATATATATATATATATATATATATATATATATATATATATATATATAAAATATAATATAATATGTGAGATAGATTTTTTCCTTAATTTTTATATAAGTACCAAAAATATACTACACTTTTCTATTGTATTTTACATCACCAACCACATAATATCCATTATCAATCTGTTTGTTTTGTGCTTTCTTAAAAAAAAAATATTTAAAAAGAAAGAAAAAAAAAAACAATGCAACTTCATGTACTAGGGTATCTCGTGTGTAGTTTAAGTTTAACATTGAAGATTCAAAAAACAATATTTCTGAATCAAACTGGTTATAATTGAAGTCTATGGTTCATGCAGTTGATGTTAGGCATTCTAGGATCAGCAACAGGAGCAGCAGGAGGAGTTGCGTACGAAGCCCTTAAAGGGAACCCTCATATCCATTGGACGAAGATCTGCAGTGTCTTCGATTCGTTTTGTGACCATCTTGCAGCAGCAGGAAGTTTGTCGATTGTAACATCAGCAATACTCTTACTGCTTGTTTGGCTCTCCGTTAGCAAGATTGCAAAGTAACGATAGTGTGGTTGATAGTTGATACTAAAGGTGTAGTGTTTGGATTGCAAGATCTGCTTAACTATTGCATACTTTTACAGCAGATAAACAAATCCTAAATAACATGTTTTGAGTACCATTTTGATGTCATTCTCACCGCACTTATTGTAATATTAATGATATAGAGAAGTAACATATATATTTTCAGCTTTATGGCCGCATGAAAGACCGTCTTATGAGATACATACAGCATAATCTTCATCACAACCAAGTATAAAATGGTTCATCATTATAAGTCCGTAGAAAATTCTTGCCAAGAACATTAATAATCTATAACGTTGTAGTTTATATGCCGCACTCCAAGAACAATATGTAGACGATATTGAGCATATGTTCCAAACTCACAAGTGACTCACCAAGGTAATGTATAACAATTATCTAAAATTGATAATTGGATGCAAGATTTTCCAAAAGATCATATAATTATTTAACAAATAGCTTAATTTTTTAAAAACAATATATATATGGGATATTAAATATACAGTCAACATTACAATTGATTGGTGCTGTTACCAATTAAAGTTGGGATATATCATTTTGTTTTCTATTTTACACCCCTCAAGTTCTTAATAAAAACATACTAGACCCCTATTTTTTTCTCAACTACATGTGCAATTAACAACATAATGTATTTTTTCATATAGAGATATCAAATGTGCAGTCAACATTACAATTGATTGGTGTTGTTGATCAATTAAAGTTGTGATAAATCATTTTGTTTTCTATTTTACATCCCTCAAGTTGTTAATAAAAACATATTATATCCCTAGTTTTTCTCAACTGTATTTTTCCATATAGGGGATATCAAATGTGCAGTCAACATTACAATTGATTTTTGTTGTTGACCAATTAAAGTTGGGATATATCATTTTATTTTCTATATATATAAGAATGAGATCCTGTGAAAACAATGGGATAAAATAAAAACGGTAAAAATAGATTCCAGCCCTTGGATCAAAATATATATATAAAAATGGGTGGAGATAAAATAAAAACGGTGAAAACATGTGAGTTTCACAATTTTATGAAATGTGAGTTGATTCTTTTTTGCTTCACACTTAATTTTTAAATATGAAGCTTATTTTTTTTTTGGCTTCACATAAAATTTATGAATTGTGTCGGTGAAAAATTAAGCTTCACACAAAAATTAAGCTTCACATTATTTTATTTTTTTAAATTTTCGTGAAGCAAAAAAAAAAACAAACGTTCACAATGAAAATTTTATAGTAAACAAAAAAAATATAAGGATTTAAAATAAAAAAAACGTATGTGGAGTGAAAAAAATAAAAGTTTACCGTTAAAAACAATTGTGAATACAAATTGAGATCGTTTTTACCGTTTTTATTTTAACTTTTTTTTTTCATCATAACCCAACCTTATAATTATTAAAAGGTAATTAAGAATAGTTAAATCATAAATTTTTATGAAATTATAGTGCTTTAAATTAAACATTTACAAATAGTTTTTTGATCAAGTATAAAATAAAATGATTAAATAAAAGCAAACACAAAATCTTTTATACGAGAACGTTAACACAAAATCTAGAATATTAAATGGGAACCTTTTTAAATTAGTTCCTTCAAATACTAAAACACTCTACCAAGTGGGAAAATTTTATTCACCATGCATATCCAAATCATAGAACGGGAAGGTAATTATATATTGCTAAATTACATTAACTGAAAATCATATCAAGTATTGTTCTTGTGCAAATTCTCTAAAAGTGAAAACACGTAAAATCAATTGATCGCGCGATCTGCAGATTAGCAGGTAACGGTTCAATTCGGTATAAATCGTTTTAAAGGTGTAGCTAGTATGTATATTTGATGAAAAATGGCTGGGCGTACCTATTTTCTACATATAAGAGTATAATTACCTGGCCAATAATTATTTAATTTATGATAACAATCTAGGAATGAAGAATTAATAAGGTTACAAGAAACATGTTATAAAGTGGTTACCTTACCTTAACACCCTGTCTGTTTCCAGTTTCCTATATATTATACGCCCACATTATAAGACAAAACGTACTCAAGCTAACCATCATTGACACTAAACTAGACTACTGGCCAACAAGACACCATATATAACATGCATACTTCAAATTTGATTTAACACATTATCGTTTAAAAGAATACGTATTTGTATTCTTATTCTTAATATTAAAAACATACCGCCTTCCTATCTTACAAGAATTCTATTGGATAAAATCTAGGAACAAAATTCAATTTTTATAGAGAAAAATTACCCAGTTTAAAAAACTATAATTATTTTTTTAGTTTTTAGTAAGATAACAATTTCATTTTAACTTTTTACACACATTTTTTTGTCGTATATATGTTAATATAGGGGCAATTAAGTAAAATTAAGAGTAATCATGTAAATTTAACCAGTTACACTTATCTATTCATGGTGCAATTTTTATAATTTTTCAACTTACCGTTTATGAGATATTTAATTTTAAAAATGAGTTGAAAAGTAAATTTTATGACACATGGCGCATTCTTATCGGTTCCTACGTTAGAAGCTTACTCTTACGAGTATATATACCAAATTAAACAATTGAATTTCTAGACTCGTGAACTACATAATAAAAAGGAAAATATATTCTCTTTATAGATATATGTGAACTTTGTGTAAAATTTATGTAAAATTTGCGAACGGATTGCAACTTTGAAATTTAAGTAAAATTTAAATGGGTGATTGCATTAAAGGAATTTTTATAAATTCTACTCTGACTACTCTCTAAAAAATTATTAAATTCTGAAATATACTTTTATTTATTGCTGTTACATATAAGTTATTTCTTAAATATTTTAAGTCAAATTTGTTTTAAATATAGAATTAAAAAGTGATATTTACTTATACTATTTTAAATTGAAGTTTTTTTTAGATGACGATATAATTGAAACTTCAGGGAGTAACAAAAAAACTTTGATCGTACGTAACAAACTAATTTACAAGTGGTTATATGGGCCAAGTCCATCTCTTATTGTCATGTTTAAAAGCTCTTCCATTTTCATCAACAAGTCCTGCTTACTCAGCCCGTGGGCTTCTCCTCCAAGCCCACAGTGCCACAGAAGCACAGTTTAAGGTTTCAAGTCACACTGTCAGAGGCATTATATTTATATTGATTTTTTGAAGAAGTCTCATATTTATAAGAAGGTGAATTTTGTTTACATCGTATTTTAAGGGTCGTGTTACCATAATAGTTTAATACGAGTAGTAATGCCATGTACAGATTTGATTGCCTTACACCGTAATGCATTTTGGTCTAATCGAAAATCGTCACCACCATTTAGCACTTAACATAGCCAACACCAATCCACCTTTTCATTCAAATTTTGTCACTAGGTAGTGTCATGTTTGGTGTAGCGAAAACACAATCCAAAGTTCATAAAAAGTTACCAAATTTGGTTAACTTTGAGGATTTCTATGAATGCAAACACAAGTTACCAAATTTGGTTAACTTTGTGTGCCATTAACCATTAACCATGTCTTTAACTAATTGAATTTGCAAATACAACCCTAAAACATGAACAATAATTTAAGCAACCATTGAACATTTGTATCTTTACTGATCATAAATTTCAGAATTGATTGGCACACATAAAAAAACAAGGAAATATAGAATCAAACAGAAAAAAGTACAATAACGTGATCATGCTGGTACTTTGAATTAAGATTTTTCATATAAGTTGACCAACTTAATTATCGCTTAGCAATTTTCTTCGAAAGCGAGTAAGAGGAGAGGCAAACGAGCAGTAAAATTGTGATGGCTGATATGAGTCCCATAATCAAGGAGTATGCTAAGTGATGACAAAAGGAACCATACGCACTGCATATCTCCTTCCAGAATGAATGAGAGTTCCCTTTAAGTCCTATGTATCCGACCCCTAGTGCTGCTCCTAGTGCTGAAGATATGATACTTAACAGCAGCTGTGTGCACGATACATACCCGTTTACAATAAGTAAATATACTTTTTGTCACATAATTTGTAGTTTGCTGAGGATAAGTATTCATATATATAGTCATATATAGTATATATCACTGATAATGATAATTAGTTTGAATTTAATGTTCTGTTTTCAAATCCTAGGTAATCAGTGTCTGGATGGATTTGATTATATGATTATTTAAGACAAATTAGTTTTATAGTATGTAGCTTATCCAATATGATTATATATGATGTGCCAATGCTATGAACTTGATAAATTCCATAGCATTACGGATATGCATGGTACTATACATACAAGGACTTACAGAATCTAGTATCGCCACATAAAAATGCTGCGTTGTAGATCTTCCTCCCATTCTCCTCAGTGACGAAACTGATAAGATTCCAGTAAAGACACTGTGCAAGCACGCCACAAAGAGTGCTACTACATAATATCTGTGCGCATCATAACAGAACGAATAGGTTCATTGTCCACCATAAGCAAAGGTCACACATCAAAACTGTTAATTAAATAAGTTGTTTTCATATTTCCTTCATTTAAATATATTTCATACTCCATTACTTTGTAATTCGTTTCTCTAATAAATATACAGACATCAGTGTTAATAACTTACATGTAAGCTGGGGACTCATCCCAATTCGCTTGTAAAGGTAAAGCGACTGTGGGCGAAAGGTGTATTATCTTGCTTTCTTTAGAAGTGATTATAATAAATACAGCAGCCAATGCAGATGCAAGCAAAACCACCCTCAAGGCCACATCAATCACCCCATGGTTGTTCTTGACACCATCTGCACTATCAGCCTTCACTGGTATCTCTATATCAACAGTGGTGGCACGTAACGCAGTCGTTCCATTGTGTGCCATTAATTGTTATCGAATTAGTAGCTAAATGGCAGCAAACAGATTGAATTAAGGTCGTGTTTGTTGTTAATTGGTATGTATGATACACTGACATGAATATTTATATATGAATTCATTAACTTCCTGAATCTGCATGCTATGTATAGTTCAGCTAATTATTTGTTATGAATCACTTTTTGTATATTTTCTCAATAAGACAAAATATAAAATATATATATTTTTTTGTTCTTTTTCAAATGGAAACTAATTAACTACCACTCATTTAACTTTATATATATTGCCTTCACGCTATAATGATTTTATATTTTTAGCTAGGTCCCAAGTCAAGATGATCATTCTTCAAGCTTAGTCTAAAATCTAAATGTGGAGGAAATTATAAACATCCGTACGTTTTCAACATTGAAAAATTCGTTTTCTTAGATGTTTTAGCCGACATATATACATATATATAATATACGAAACAATCTTTATTGTTGATCAGTTCCGTCTTTGAAGGTGAGAAGCGAGGTGATCGACCGTTTAATGCAATTTACAGGGGTTTCAAAAATGTGTACGCATGTAAATATAATATATAACTCCATATTTGATAAATAGTCTGATTATTCATCTAATAAATATAAAATATAAAAATTGAAATTGATTATTTGATAAATAGTTTGATTTTTAATTAATACTTAAGTTAACTTTTATACTATATTTCGTAACTGTAATTTAGTGTTGTGTTATAGAGCTATATATTTTAGTGATTAAGGTTGTTTTTTCCAGTGCTTTTGAAAATTACACCCTTTTGTTGATAGTGCAAAGTTACTTGAAAATTTTAATGAATTGATTTCATTGCATTAAGAAAATTGATGGTGACAGTGAAAAATTAATTTAAAAGTTAACTGTTATCAGATACGTACACAACTGTGTGTACTAATTAACCATTTTATTTGTAAATTTTCATTTGGTGGGTCAAGAAACGGATACATGCATGATTGGCCCAAATCAAAATGTCAAACCATGGTAGCTTAATCCATTATTCTATCGAGAGTTTTTTAAAGAATATGAAGTGATGCGAAACAGAAGGTTATAAAATTCGTTAAAATTTGCTTAATATTTATATAAAAAATGTTTAAAAAACTAATATCAAAAAGTTTAAATAAGCTATGGAATATTAATAGTGAGATGGGGTATTAACTAATTTCTGTATTTATAATTTAAGTTTTTAAAAAATATATAGATTATTTTAATCTATTAGTAGCTTTAAATTGAATTGACAACCAATCATAACAACTAAAGCAATTATTCCATAAGTTCATTGGTAGAATATGTTTGATTAATAAGGTCACGTACCTTATGTTAGTTAAACATTAGATTATACTTAAACTAAACATTATAATTATAATCATATATAGAAGATCGATCGAGAACACTTCCAATTAATTGTACGTCATCAAATAATATATATTTAAAATATTTAAGATTAATTATAATTATGCTTTCTATTACTTTGTAATCTAGAAGGTCTAGAAACTCAATCAAACATAGGGAAGTCCCACAAGGTCTAGAAATTAAGTTGAATCCAAAGAAATATTAAATTTACAAAAAAGAAACAACAACAACAATAATAATAATAATAATAATAATAATGATAATGATCATATTTGTTAGTGTAAAACCATGTAGTAATACTATTACTACATCTGTTCAATAAGAGTACAGAGAGTGGTTACTCTAGCGGTGTTATTCGAGTTTTGATTTTTTTAAATATATAATTTATCTCGTAAATTGAACCGAAAAAGGTTCGAGTTATTAGGAATGATAAATTCTTAATAAATCTTTAGTTAATACTGCTCTTTGTAAAATTCTGTGCTTATTCATGGGTTAATAGTGATCTACTAATTTATGCTGTTAGTATTCTTTAATACTGTCAAATATTAATACTGCTAGTCACTTTTAGTACTGCTAGTGTTAATATTGTTAAGTATTTTAATACTGCTGATAAAATTAGTACTGTCATTAATACTGCTCTACTACTTAAGGATGAAAGTATTCTTAATACTGCCAACATTAGTACTGCTTGTTACTCCTAGCACTGACAGTATTGATATTGCGATTATTTTTAATACTGATATCCTCATTTAGTACTGCTGTTAATGCTTAGCATTATTAATACTGCTAATGTAGTTTCCATTACTACTGTTAGTCATTATTAATACTGCTGTCTGTAACTAATATATAATAGTACTGCTTTCCCTAGTTAGTACTGTTAGTTATATTAGTACTGCTGGTTGTGATAAAACGGTTTCTGCTGCTAGCATAATTTTAATACTGGGTATGTTTTGATACTGCTCGTACAAAACTCCAAATTTTAATGCTGCTGGCACAATTTACTCTATTTAAAAAATTAGGGCATTTAATGCTGCCCCTTTTCAAACAGTATAAATAGCAAACATTTTTCACTGTTCGCTTTTCACCTACTGTTAATCTTTAACTACCTAAAAGCGATCAAAATCCACTTTTTCAAAAGAAAAATTTTCAATTTCTCCAACTAAAATGACTTCTCCTTCATCTTCTAACGTTGTTTTACCAACCGCAGATAAGCACAATCTACTTGCTTATCTGCTAAAACCAAAAGGAGGAGAAGATTTTTACGAAATTGTAAATTTTCTCAAACATAGCAACTTAAAGGTAGCTCTTTCTGTCAATCCCATCATTTTTATTTCACATATAAACGATTTTTGGACTTCTGCTGAAAAGACAGAAGTCGATGGGGTGGCTACCATTGTTGGCCAAATTGCAGAGCAAACCGTCAGAGTTACAGAGGCATCTATTCGTGCTCATCTTCAACTTCATGATGAAGAAGGTATCGAATGCTTATCTGTATCTCAAATTTATGAAAACCTATTGTTGCTAGGGTATGAGGGGGAGTTAAATAAACTTACTTTTTGGAAATCTATGTTTTCTCCTCAGTGGAAATTTTTAATTCATACCCTGCAACAATGTATATCTCAAAAAAGAACTTCATGGGATCAGTTTAGCAGCAACATTGCTTCGGCTTTGATCTGCTTAGCTAATAACATGAAGTTCAATTTTTCAAAAATGATCTTTACTGGAATGTTGTACAACTTGGAGCATCCCGACTCAAAATTTTTGATGTATCCAAGGTTTTTACAACATATTTTTGATAATGAATTAACTAACCTACCAAGAGTCGGTGGTAAAATTGTTCTCCTCTCTCATACACAAAAACTATTTTCAAACATGAGGAGAACAGGGTTGGTGAAAGGCAACACATTTTCTGGGAGGGTCACAAATTTGACTGCACATATGCTAAGTGCACCCTCCACAGCAGGTGAAGAAGTAGCCACACCCTCTACTTCTCAACCCACACCTGCTGTTAAAACCAAGAAAACAAGGAACCCCAAGCCAACCTCCAAGAAAGCCACAAGGGCTAAGAAACATGCATCTGAGGCTCCTCTTCCTCAGATGCATCAGCCAATTGATCTAAATGAGGTGGTCAATGAAGAGGAAGGTGACCATATGGAAAGGGCTGCCACTACTGATTCTGCCCCATTGAGAGAACAGGACAGTGGTATTGGAACTAGGACCCAATCCATGGCAACACAGGAGGCAGAGATTCCATTGGATTCTTTTATTGCAGATGATCCAGTGGATATCAATGCATCCAGTGGTCCCCGGTGTCAAAAAACCACAAGGGGGGCTAGTGATGCTCAGACTAGGTCTGAGACACTAGCTAAATCTTCCAATGATCCACTAAGAGAGGGTAACACTTCTGGAAGTGGTGAGGATAGTTCTTTACTTAAGGAATTGATGGTTTTATGTACCAATTTGTCAGAAGAGGTGGTTAGGCAGAAGGAAATACTAGCATCTCAAGGAGATGAGATTGTAAGGTTGAATGGGGTGGTCAAGCAGCTGTTGGAAAAGATGAATACTACTCCTGTTACTACTGCTAGTATTGGAGTTAGTACTGCTGATGAAGAAGGTGTTAATACTGCTGGGCTAGATGAGCCAGTTAGTACTGTTGGAGTCAATGAAGAAGTTGCTGCTGCTGAGGTATTGATAAGGGTGTCTGAGAGCCCAAAAGAGAAGGATAAACAGATAGAGAAAGGTGTGAGCTTCAGAGAACCATCAGAACATACATCTACAATTAAAACTAAGCAGATTGGGGCAAAGGATAAGGGTAAGGGGATACTAATTGAAGAAGAAAGACCTCTAAAAAGAAAACATCAAATAGAGGCAGATGAAGAATTGGCAAGAAAATTGCAAGAGGAGGAGAGGCAGAGGTATACAGAGGGAGAAAGAGAAGCTGAGCTACAGAGGTTGTTAAATGAAAAGAAGAGGAGAGAGTCTGAGGCAAGGTATAAAAAGCAGAAGGCTAAGCCAAAGACTAAAGCTCAGCTGAAGAAGGAATATGTAACATTCCTCAAGGGAGCTGGATTTCATGTAAAAATCCTAGCAACCCTCCAATTTGAAGATCTAAAGAGGATGTATGAGAGGGAGCTTGACAGAATGAAGAAGGGAACAGAAGATATAAGGTGGGAAAAAGAAAAGAAGCTGAAAGGTATGCATGATACACTTGTTCAAAAGGGTATCAAAATGTTTGAAAGGAAAAAGAAAGCTGCAGAGGGCACACAAAGTGAGGGTTACTTTGAAAAAGTGCAGAAAAGACAGAAAGTTGAAAAGGATGTGCATACTGAGGTGCCATCTACAGATGATAAGGAAAAGGAGGATGAAGATAGCAGAGGACTGGTAATAATTGATACAGCTGACTGTGAGCCCTTGAAGGTGGAATATCCAATCATAGATTGGTACCAGACACTGGATAGTGCAAACAAGAGGCACTATAAAATTGTTAGAGCAGGAGGATCATCTGAGCTATACAGAAACTTCTTTTCAATGCTCAAGGTTTTTAGAAGAAAAGACTTGGATGAAATGTTTGAAGTAGGCATGAAGAAGTTTGGTGAAAAGAGAGGCTATGATGATGATCATCAACTGTTCGAATATCTGAAGCAGATGTACTTGCCTGAAGCTGAAATGAGAATATTTATGAAAGCATTCTCACCTGCCAACTACTGGTATTGTTTTGATAGTTGTAGAGTACAGTAGATGGAGGTGTAGGATATTTCTTGATGGGCAAAGAATATCCTTGGAATCCTGTTGTAATAAAAAGCATGTTAATGCTCAAGGTCAAATGCTCAAATCTGATTGTTGCAGCAGTTTTGGTAAAAGAATTAAAAGATTATCTGGAAAGGATGAGTAAGCAGAAGAAGTGAACCCTAGTTTGGTTAAAAGGCAAATCTGGAGAAACTTAGTGTTGTTGGGAAGAAAGCACAAGTTTAGGGGGAGATTGTTGGGTTATAATAGATTAGTACTGCCAAGCAATTCAAGAGTTAGTACTGCTATTCAAAGTTTCTACTGCTCTTCATTATTAGTACTGCTACAACCATTTCTACTGCCAGTGCACTTCCAGAGTTAGTACTGCTAATATGATTTCACGGATTAGTACTGCCAGTTTGTTTTACAAAGATTAGTGCTGCTGGCATGATTTCTGCAATTTGTACTGCTAGACCTATTTCCATTATTTCCACTGTTGGTTCAATTTACAGAGTTTCTACTGCTGCTTGTTTCTACTGCTTAGTAGAGCTGTCAGACTACCCAAAAGTAAAGCAGTAAAACATATTTTACTTTATGGACACAGAGCACGCTTGAAGAGTTGACTTATGTGCATTAATTGCTATAACGTGTAACAGAGTGTCTAGTTTACTTTTGTGGCATGCTTAACATTGTAACTTGTGTAAATCCTAGTAGTATATATAAGAGAGCAAGCTTAGACAGTTAAATATATAGAACACAGATCAGTTAGCTTCAAGGTTATTGTAACCCTAATACAATCAAGTGTATTCGTATTATTAATCTTAATAGTATTGGAGCTTTTGATATACAATTTGTGTGTTCTATTGTTCTTTGTCTATTAAAATACAAACATCTATACAAAACATACATACAACTTCCAAACTTAACAAGTATTATTCCGCAAATTTCTTATTAAGAAGTTCAAGCATAGTGAAACTTAATCTTGATCTTGATCAAGTCGATCCTGACACACTGATACATTGAGTTTAACTTTTTGTTGTTGACCAGCCTATCGCTTTGCAATTCTCTTCATAAGCGAGTAAAAGGAGAGCCAAACAAGCAGTAGAAGTGTTATGGTGGACATGACTGCCATAGTTATCGAGGCTGATAAGTGATGACAAAAGGAACCATACGCATTACAGATCTCTTTCCAGTATGAATACGAGTTTCCTCTTAGTCCTATGTATGCAACTGCTAGTGATGCTCCTGTCGCTGAAGATACGATACCAAATAGTAGCTGCATGCACCATACATATCGTTAACTATAAGCCAGTGAACTTTTTTCACACAATTTACGTTTATTTTACTGTAAATTGCCTGATTTTCGTGTTAGTAAACAACAAAGTTACTGCTAAAAAAAAAACTACTAGGGTACTCTGTTTCCATATCCTAGATAATCTGTTTTGAGTGTTTTGATGGATAATAGATTTGATTATATAGGATTGATATAAAGTAAATCATTATTACCAAAATGCATAATCACATTAAAACACAATTCCAAACACCACCTTAATTAATATGGTACAATTAAGGACTTACAGAATCTACTATTGCCACGCGAAACTGCTTCTCTGTGGATCTTCCTCCTGTCATCTTTAGTGCAGAAAGCGATTGGAGGCCAGTGACGATGCTGTACACGCAAGCCACCAAGAGTGCTACTACATAGTATCTACATCATAAGGAAAACAATATAAGATCGTAGGCCACAATAGTTACCACCATTTGCACCAAATGTCACAGGTCGAAAATTGTTAACTATATAAGTTACGTAGCTAAGTCGTTTTACAATTTGCTTTATTTCAATATATCTTTTATACTAAATGATATTTCAACCTCTTGTGAATTAAAAGAAACTGGTGTTATTGTATAACTTACATGTAAGCTGGGGACTGATCCCAATTTGCATCCAACGGTAACGCGATGGTGGGGGAAAAGTGTATAATCTTGCTTTGTTTAGAAGTGACCATAACAATGACAGCAGCCAAGGCAGACACAAGCAAAACTGCCCTCAAGGCCGCATCAATCACCCCATGGTTCTTATAATTGACACCATCTTCTTTACTAGGTTGGGCTGACCACTTCACCGGTATCTCCATATCAACGGTGGTGGCACGTAGAGGAGTTGTCCCATTATGTGCCATTTTCACCTGAGGTAGATAAGTGATCGAATCGAAGGTTAGTGTGTTTGTTGTTGGAATGTATGTTACACTATGACACTAACATATTTATACAGGAATGTATCAACTTATTTGCATGGCATATCAAGTTGATATTAATTATTTGTTGTGCATAATGTGGCATTCAACGTCAATAATTGCTTTTTGTTTTTTTGTCTTAAAAAACTATAGTTGTTTTCCTACAGGAGAGGGATTAACTACCACCAATTTAACTTTTACTGCCTTCATGTTAAAATGATATGATTTTATGTCCACATTCAATTAATATTAATATAGCCTTTTTAAATCTATTGTGTGGAGGAAATAATAAATATCCTCTTTTTGACATTGAAATTTTGTTCTCTTAAGGAGTTTTAGGCAACATAGATAAGATGAAATTGTTAGATTTATGGTTTATGTTGCTTATTATCCGAGTTATGTTCTATTAATAGACATATTATCGAACCTATGTAATCACAATCAATATTAATATTAATATTAATGCTATTCTACATAAATTAAAGCAAATGTGAAGTTTTATGAGTGTAGTTTGACCCTCAAGTTTGAACGATGGTGGAGGTTTTATTTCGTCTTTAAATGTGGGCTAACTAAAAAACAAAGACAGGGTAAGTGTAATTTATACTCACTTTTGTCTTATTCCAAAAATATACGAGATGGACTGAAAAAAGAAGAATAAATACAGTTTCAAATTTATTCTTCCTATAAAAAATATAATTATTAGACTGTATATTTGTGTAAGATGACAGTTCCATCTCTACTTTTTACCTATTTTTATATGACATACATAAAAGTAGGGTTTGTTGGGGGTATGATTCGGTTTCCTAAATTAGTGGGATTTTCAAATCAAGTTAACTTAGGAGGGAAGTCAACTTGATGAACAAGTTATCATGTTGCCTATTTAAATAAGAGTTAGTTGTAGGTATTTGGTAAGGAGGTTGAGCAAAAGAGAGGGTATATGAGAGTCTCTGGTCTCGGTGATTCAATAACGACGGCGCGAATTCCGTTATTGTAATCAACTGTTGAGAATGGTGTGAGGATATTCAAAAGTGTCGAGAGTTGAGCGTCTCCAATTTTGTAATCTTTCATATAGTGGATGTTAAGTGGCCTACGGGTCCCGTGGTTTTTAGTCTCACTTGAGAGGTTTTCCACGCAAAAAATGTGTGTGTCGTGTTTTTTCTGTTTTGTGCGTATTTAATTATGGACTTATACAAGGTTATGTGATTTATTGTGGTGGAGATCGATCCCAACAAGTGTTATGAGACTGGGGTTAATTCCAACAACAGAGTTAATATAGTTAATTATATTTATCTATTTTTAGAAGTGAATAATTAATTTGTAACGTCTGTGGACTATTTAGGTCGGAGGAAGCGGACTTTATTTGTGGTTGCAGAACTTATTTTTACATCCAGAAATGGTAAAAGAAAGATCAATAATTATTTGGTGTCCTTTTGGTTCAGTTGTTTTATGGCATTAGGTTTTTACCCTGACAACTTGTTCTGTTTTTGAAGTTTGCCATTTCTCTTTTGCTTGGTGGCTTTTATTATAGATTTATTAAGAAATAAAATTAGAAAAATAAGAAAATGTTGGCGTGCTCTAAACATCTGGGCTTCATGCTCATTGGGACTAATGCTTCTTCTTTTTCTTTTTCTTTTTCTTTTCTTCATATAAGAAGACAGTTAAAATAATCCAGCAAATAAAAAAGATAATAATAATTATTATTAAATTATTGTTGTTATTTTTTGTTCTCTGGTTCGTTGCTACACATATATTCAAAGGTTCTTCATCTTTTTATTTTCATCCAATTAAAAATTTGGGTTGGTTTTATATTTTATCTTAATGATGAGTGGATGTTTATGTCATGCTATATGTAGTTTTCATGAACAGTTAAAACAAAATAACAACTTTATATTTCATATGCATCTACTTAGATTGTTTACTCAACTAGTTAAAGTGTTCTATCTTCAACATTCGGTACAAGTTTAAATGCTAATAGCTGTTTTGATTCATTGCGAATTTGAAACATCAACGCGATTCTATTGCAATGATCTGGCAATATATGATGACAGGTATACAAAACTACAACTACTTAGTTCACATGGAACACTGTTTTTCGATTTGTAGAGATAGCTGTTTGATTGTGTTAACTTTATTAGTCATAAACTTCACAAACACAAAGGAGAACATGTACACTCAAAATCCATGACAGATACTAAAATAACAAAAGACTCGTACATGATCAGAAATATTTTTGCTGTCAGCAGGATTTATCATCTCACGATATGATCTTCTTAGAAAGCACGAAAATGGAGAGCCAAATGAGCAGTAGAAGTGCTAACGAGGGTAACAGTGACAGAATAACAGAACCAGCAATATGACTGCAGAAGGACGTGTACATGTTGCAAACCTCGTTCCATCTTGTATGTGAATTCCCTTTGAATCCTATATAAGCTACTGCTCCTGCTGCTCCTGTTGCTGAAGCCATAATACCTAACAGCAGCTGCACCATATGTACCCATAATTATAAGTTATTATTTTATATTATATAGTATGATTAGCTTAGTCCATTATGGTTTAGTCGGGCTTGGGTCAACTAATGTAACTAAGCTAATCATATTATCTAATAATTTCATTCTCTATTGAATCGCCTTTTAGAAAAGGGTGAAGTGTCCTCAAATGTAACAAACTATATATGACTGAAACTTTATTGTGTCTATGGAACTTCCAATACTTTTATTTTGTGTATTGAACTTTCGGTTATTGCTATCTTATATGCAATTTTTTGGCGTGACAATATCTATGGATGCCAAGTGGTGGCATATATAGACGACACGTCAGCAAAAAAATACATACAAATAACATGAACTGAAGTTTGTGTACACACAATAAAAGTTTTCGAAGTTCGATACTCGCAATAGATTTTTAGTAATAGCTTGTTAAATTTGGATGCACTTAACCCTCTCAAAACTTAGTAAAATTCAAAAACTTACAGAATCAAGTATCACAAAGTGAAACAACAGTTTAGTAGAGCTTCCTTTAGGCTTTACCAGTACTAAAACCGATAACAGAATAGTAATAATACTATAGAAGCAAGCAACCGCCAGTGCTGCAACGTAATATCTACATCATAACAGAAAGAAGAAAAAAAATAGACCTATCAGTTGCTGGTAAAAAGTTAACAGTCAAAACAGTTGATACATATTTTTTACTTACATGAAAGCAGGGGATTGACTGAATTTTGCAGCCAGGGGTATAGCAAGGCCTGGTGCAACTGGTATCATTTTGGTTTGTTTAGAAGTAACCATAACAATAATACCAACTAAAGCGGTTGCAAACAGCAAAACCCTTAAGACCAGATCAACGACCACATGACTCTTGTCATTGGTACTACCTTGGTATTCGGGTGCTGGTGACTTCACTGATATCGTGGAATGTGGCGATGTCATGGCTGCCCGAATGTGCAAAAACAGAAAACCAAAAAAAGTTTGTGTTTAGACAACTAATTAAGTGTGGTTGATGTATGCAAATTAAACACCATGTAGATTATTTATACTAAATTTGTTCAACTATATTTAAAGAAGTGTATAAATAAATATGTGATTAGTTTTATTTTTAACTGAATATGTCGGGTTCAGTATGACGTTTAGACAATTGACTGAATTACTTAAACTTATGGATCAAAGACTACCTTCTTTGAATGGTTGGTACCTGTCTTACAATTTTTGTTACACATGCATGGATGAATGTGTTAATGAACTTTTAATATGTTTAGCAACTACTACATGATATATAATCTCGTAATCACATCAATTACATCATTTTAGACATTTGACTTTACCGAATTAGTACTCTAAATCATTATTACCACTCAATTAATCTCACAGTAGCCGAATCTCACACCGGCCGTGGACACGAGGGATCTTGAGCTTAAAATGTAAATCTTGTCTTTATCAAACACAACGCGTTTCGGGGGCACACACACAATAGATCCCGTGAGAACTCTGCAATTAATCGTGCTCAAAACAGTAGTACCAGCGTCCGCAAGTGTAAGTAAACCTGCGAACAAAATGCAAATATTTTGATCGTAGTATAAGGTAGGATGTTACCCTTTGATCATGGCTACATTATAGTATAAAGTTTTGTCAATTAAATAAGGCGGTGATAAAAGGTTGCATGCCCTTTGTATCCGTCGTACACCCACAAGCACATAGAATTAACAAGAAACAACCAAAATTAAGGACTAAAAAATTGATAACGAAAAAATTAATAAACCAAAGTGGCATCATTGATTAATTGTTTACTTCTTTAAATCATCGTTTTGCATGATGTGTATTATTATGTCTTCGTTCGTAGTTGAAAGTTTCAATATATATGATAATTTTTTTTATGAACTATTTTAATATGTATAGACCAAAGTCGATTAGTTTTGTTTGTGGATCTTTGATATTTTTGTCTTTATTTAATATAAATTCATTTAATATTAGTTATACGATCTTCATTATCATCAACAAAATCTTTGTTACTTTATAATATTTATCACAAAATACTATTTTTGGTCACTAATATATAGTTGTAAATACCATTTTTGTAAATATCAACTTGAAAAACGTGGATATATGTTGGTAGGGCATATATAAATATACAAAATAAAAATAAATATTACTAACATTGTTTTCTTGCGTACAACTTTTAATTGCTATTGCGTTCATCAATAATCAACTCAGTCGCCTTTGTGTACCAAGCCCTATTTTTTATATTTTTTTTTCCATTGTTGTTGAATGTTTTGTATATATATGTTTATTTAATTAGTAGAGATAGAGATATGTACTTATTAATATAATTTTGCTTACATATATGGAAACAGAAATAAGAAATTTACTCACAAGGCCCAAACAACTAAATTGAGCCTAATAAGTAGGTCCTTATCAAAGCTCCCTTAAAGCCCAAATCCAGTTGATAAGAGCCTTATATAAACCAATGTGTTTCAATAAGCAACTTATCATCAATGTTTGGTTGCTACTTGCTAATAATGTAGTATTATTCAAAGTTTTAATAATTCTTATAAAGCAAATACAAATAGTAAATAATATCGATTCTCTACATACAAGTACCCACATTAAGTAATACAATCTTTACAAACAAAAACTGACTCAAAGAAAAACACATACATATACAATTTGAATGACAGAAGACGAATAATATCAAACAGGTACAGTGTTTGGGGGTCAACCAAACCAACTATCGGCTTGCGATCTTCTTGGAAAGCACGTAAATGGAGAGCCAAACAAGCAGTAGAAGTGTTATGGAAGATATGAGTGACAGCAGAATCGAGGCTGCAAAATGGACGCAAAACGTATCAAAAGTATTACAGATCTTGTTCCATCTGGTATGAGAGTTTCCTTTGAGTCCAATATATGCAACTCCTCCTGCTGCTCCTGTTGCTGCAGCCACAATTCCCAATAGCAGCTACACCATAGTTATAATAAAGTTAGCTCAATCGCTTTGTATGATATATACAAGTAGTTCAATTATTTTTACCAAATCATATATATACACTTGAACCAGTGCAACTTTCATAAAATAGAAAATATAACAGCTTCATGTATATATCTAGCTAGAATGAACTACAAATGACAAAATAAATAAAATTTTACTGAAAAAAATTATATGTTCAGGACAGAAACTATTTGAATTTATTCTATACCATCAAAATCAGATCAATTGTTTGCACAATCTATTTGGATACAATAGCCTATCAATGTTAAAGAAATGAGCATATATATGGTTTAAGAACTTACAGCATCAAGCATCACAATTTGTAACTGCAGCTTAATAGAAATTCCTCCTTTTTTCATCAGTGCTGAAACTGAAAAAAATCCTGTGACGAGACTGTAGAAGCTAGCCAATGAGAGTGCAGCAACGAAATATCTGCATGATCAATAACCGCACGTCCCATCAAAAACAAGTCCTAATCAAACATACTCATAACAATGGATTAAAAATACGCAATCATTACAACGATATAATATATGTGCTTACAGGAAAGCTGGAGAATGTTGAAACTTTGCGTCTAGGGGTACTGCGATGCCAGGTGCAACTGGAATCAATTTGGTTTGTTTAGAAGTCACCATAACGATAATAGAAACCAAGGCTGTTGCAAATAGCAAGACACGTAAGACTACATCGATCAATAGACCGATACGACTTGTGTGTTCGGATGGTTCTGATGATGATTTTAGAGGTACTTCTTGGGTGTCAATGGATGCCATGGCTGCTGGAAATTGGATAGAAACAAATTGATATTGAAATTTGTGTTATTGTGAAAGTGTGGTTGTGTGTTAACTAGAGAATGTGGATTTATACTAGATTTAGTCAACTAGTTATCTGGCATGATATTGTTGCTTGTTTACACAAGTTTATGTGAATTATGACATTAATAATCGGTATGAATGTTGAAAAGTATTTGACAATTGAAAATTGAAAATTGTTAATAACAAGCATTTTCTATCCGCGCTTTATAGCGGTAATTTTCTAAAAAAAATAGACTTTAATATGAAATAAAATCTTTAAGAGTTACGATATATAATAAATTGTGAATCATAGCTTACCTTCATAGTAACATGTAGCATTTCTTCTAACAATTTAAAAAATGATTAAATTAAATAGCAACTTTTTCTTCAACTTATATTTCATATTTTAATATGTTTGTTTTTCATTGTCAAGTAATATTTTTTTTTACGTAAAGTTTATGACATAAACAAAAAATGATATAATATTTAAGGTAAGATTTGATTTCATATTATCAATATCGCACTTAATAACAACACATCTTTAATTTGCAAAAAATTGATTAAATAACAACGACACTTATAATCTTAAGAAAAACTTATCGATATTATGTTTATTATTCTCTTTTACACCGAATGAAGTATTTAAAATGCAAAAACAATACATGTATTAATAAGGTGTTTAGAACTTTATATAAGATAAACATATATGAATTTTCAAGAATATATAATTCTATAACAACAACTAAAATATATTAACCTACAATATCTAACTTTAAATACATATTTAATTGAAATGATTTTATTTATGTATACGAATTTTATTTAATTGAAATGATTTTTTTTATGTATATGAATTTTATTTATAATTAAATACACTTTACAAAAGAAAAGAAAAAAAAAGTCACTATTCATGACACTGTTACACAAATAGTATTTATAAGTTTGTAAATGTAGGAGTCGATAATATGATCATAACTAAGTTTATAATTATTATTTTTATGTTTTATGAAGTGAATATCTAAGCCTCTAAGCCTTGTTATCCGGGTTAATAACCGCATTAACTGACGGGGATGGATAAAAATATGTGATATAATGGATTGCATCACAATTACTTTCCTATTTACACACGATAAAGTGCGGATTGTCTAATAAATTCATAATTCGTTGCATCTTAATTAACAACATTGCATTTTACATGAAATGTAATGTCCACATAAAATATAGTGTTGTGAATCTGGACTGTTAATCACAGAAATTAACAGTTAAGTTCGCATGCCTCTCATTTCCCTCAAAATGCAGTTGTCCTCTGATTCCGCACCTTAATTTATTTATAAAAAAATGGTAACAATAGGTGAAGTTTTTCAAAATGATTTTTATGTTGAAAGTTTTTTGTGACAAAACGTTGATAACCGACAATCGAGACCGGTTCATTATTGATTGTTTATCTATAATATGAAGGGTATATTTGACCTACTCAGTTTATGATAAAAGTTTATGTTCTTAGATAATTTTAAGAAGCGGTCGCTAGTTGTTAAGGTATTATTATAGTTGATTGTTGATTCATACAATTCTTTTTCAAAAACAAACCTCCCTTACAAAACTCTTAATCAAGTTCGATTTTTTCTATAAAAAAACAAGTGAATATTAATTTTTGAAATAAATAAAAGCGAAAGTTTAATTGGTTCCACAAATAACGTATTCGACATAATCTCAGTTACGGAGATAGTTGACCGGATTATCTAATTTATCAAGATTTGCTTGAATCGGTATCTTGCTTTGAATTCCATTTATCTTTTTTTTAAGAATAAACAAATGAAACAGAGTATGTAACAGATTGGGTACCAGACTATTATAACGTTAATTTAAATCCTATTTTATGGGATCGACTAATATTAAATTCATATATATACACGTCGATAACTTGTAATACAACCAATTTTTATAGGGGTGTTCAAAAATATCTGTATTCGAATCCGTTATTTGAAACCCGATCCGAAAGTATCCGAAAATTCAAATATATATGAAATTTTGGATTCGGATTCGGATTCAGACATCATTTTTCAGATATTTCCGATAATTCGAATATCCGATATGCGAAAAATAAGATTTTTTTTCTATTTTTTCTAATATTATTATAAAATACAAGATGTAAATATATAATACTTATCGAATATTGATTAATCATGATATTATGTGGTTTAGAATTTTCTATTTTGAATACATTCACTCAATAACTTAAGTTTTGATTACATAATGTGACAATTTAATAAATTTAAAAAAATTTGATCTTGAAATTTCGAATTTGAATTCAGATAGTTAAATTCGATATCCGAATATCCAACTTTATTTTGTCATAAATGAATATGTAGACATTTTTGTTCCATAATACGGAGCATCAAACATGCATCGAAATACATTATTAATTCCTTCCATTTAGACTTTAATGGATCGTTTGGACCTGTCATCCCTTTTCGGATTTGTTCAAGAATGTAACCGTTTCATTTATGCTCTAGCTACTTGTTAGAGTATCCGTTTTTGTAATAGATTTAGCCGTTCAAAAAAAAAGTCATACAAAATGATGTAAGAAATATAATAATAAAAAAAGAATAGTTAACTATCATATACAATACTTTTATCCTCTATAACAAGGATGAAAGAGATTGCGTAAAATAGTACATAGCTATCTATATTATCATAATTAATAATAAATTTAATAAAGAAAAATGAGGCGTATAAATGAATTAATTAATTTATAATATTTCATTGTGGTTGAGAGCTTCAATACGAATAATGATGTCGTATTCTGATTTTATATTAATAAAAATATTCGTTGAAGATACGTGGAATATATTAATTATCATTTAGAAATTGTAACGAGATGATCAAACAGTTTAATATGGAACAATTGAACGATTTAATAATTATGGGTCGTGCCATTCAAACCACGTTGCCAGCTACAGATCATACTTAATTACAGCAACGAGATCCTGCTTTGCTTTGGTTGGTGATAATTATAATTATGCATGTATACCACCTTGTGTATTGTTCATAAAAATACGTCTTAGTTAAATCGCGATTTTACCATGCTTTATTGTCATATAAACTTGAACGCAGAATCCAAAACCCGTGATATTTAACAAATTTAGTTGCTATTTAAGTCATTTATGTAAATACCTTTGGCCAAAGAACTGAAAACTTAATGTAAATCAAAGCATTGTGGAAATGATTTTGGATCACCAAAAGCGAGTAATAAGGAAAAACCTACACCAAACGGTGTAGATGTCCTAACAGATATAGATGAAGATTCAACAGAAGAGGCACTTATAAGATTTCATGTTGTAGGAAAACTTATAAACTTGGCGAAGAAAGAAACTGAAACTATTTGAGTTCATGGTGTTAAACTTATGCATAAATATTATTCGAACTTATTTTGGAATATATGTACTTTTATTTATTTGTGATTTCTAGCATATTTCGAGTTATGTTTACAAAGAATACAAGTGCAAGGGTCTCTTTTGTAATTACTGGAGCTTGAAGAGTTGAAGGCAGCAGGTTACGGAGTAGATAAAGTGATAGATGTTGTTGATCAAGTGAAGAAGTCAAGGGATCATTTGTGTCAATATATAATTCGTATATAAGCAGAGTGAGCTAGGGTTTGAAACAATTATATTGAGTCATTCTATCGTCTTCTACATCTCCAGAATCCCAACTCGTATTATTGAAGTTTGTGAGTCATCTTGGGGATCTTTTAGAGTTAATCATTCACTCAGGAAAACTTAATGAATTTGTGAGTTTTGTTCTTTCTATCTTGGACTGTAAGTATTTGTGTAATTGATCGAAACTAAGTATTGATGAATCAAAATTGAAGTACAGGGACGAAACAAAGGTACCTCCGTTATTTTAAATATCGTGTAAATATGATTAGGGCCAAGAAACATATCAAACATGGTATTATTACTAAAATATCCATAATCATATGTTTACAAGAGATAAAGCGTAACGTACAAACAAATTAATCTATACAAATCGTATTAGATAATATTATAGCTAACAATTTGGTTAGGCATTAGTCATTCGGCTATAAGTATTTTAGTATTCAATTTGTATTGATTCTGAAGAAGTTTACATATGCAAAACATGAGAGATGATGAGAACTCTTCAGTTTACAAGTAAGTTTAATGTCATATTGCTTTGATTTCAAATGAGGCTTCAAGGTGTAGCCCAAATTTTAAGAAATCATTGAATAAGCCCAAAAATTACTAAAACATAAGAAATACATTTGATATATATGTTATTCAGTTAAGAGCACAAGGAGTCACACAATTATTGTTAAATTTCTAAATTGTACGTAGTTTTGTGATGTGGGAGGTGTTATATGAATGATACACCAATTAAATTGCAAACAATTAAGAATAATAAAAAAATTGAATACACAAAATAAATATTTTGAAAGTTATTATACACAGTAGAGTTTATGTCATGATTTGTTATACTTAAGCCTTATATTTCTATAAAATATTTGTGGTAGTACTTATATAACAGACGGGCCTTTAATATGTTTTAGTTGATGGGTTTTAATTTTAATTAGTGGGTCTATAATTAAGCCTTATGTATATAATGAAACAAATTTTGAAAGCCTAGCTCATAATGGATCTTGTGCGGTTCGAGTTGTTCGTAGTCAGTACAAGCCCATCACTGACCTTACTATTTCCACAGGGGTATATGGTTTGAAATCGGCCCCGAAATCCGAAATGTTTCATTTATACAACTTACCCATTTTTTTATTTATGTATACAATAAATTGGAAGATTTTCATGCTGATATCTTTACAAAGTTAATTTTTACCATTTGAACACTGAAATTGCTGACTAGTGAGTAGGACTGTAAAAGTCGGTCTGGTCGGCCTCCTAGTCGAGACTAGTCGGGCTGTAGGAGGTGACCGACTCGATTAGGCTAAAGATGGTCTAAAAAGTGGGGTCAACGGGTCAAAGTTGGGTTTATGCGGTCAAAGTCGGGTTTAGTCAGATTTTTTGGTCAAAGTCGGGTGAAAGTCGGATTTTGGTCAAAGTCAACTTTGATCAATATTTTAAAGATAAATTTAAATTAGAGTTTTTGAACAATTGAACAATTATATTTATGTTTATGTTTATGGTTCTCATATATTTTTAGACATATAAGTTTGGAATTTATTAGTTAAATGTAAAAAAGTCAACAAAAGTCAAAATCCGACTAATCCCGACTTAGCAGATTAGTCCCTAAAATGCCCGACCAACTAGTCCCCGACTAGCGACTTTTGAAACCTTGCAAGTGAGCCAAGTAAGACGACAACTAGACAAATTTTTCGAGATGGCCATTTTTTTTTTTGTCAATCTTTCAAAAGTTTGTTCTTTTCTCCCTAGATAAAACACAATATTTTCTATCTCAACTTTCACTAACTGTTTTTACAAGAGTGAAATTCAAATGAGGATGTGAATTTTTGTGAGAATGAAAGAAAATCAATAGAAATGTGATATGTGTCACAAAATCCACTTTCCCTCACGTTTTTAAAAATTAAATATTTCAAGAATGACTCATTGAAAAATTATTAAAATTGCACCATAAAAATCAGCATTTTTTCTCTTCGATTAGACATCTCACAAGGTATACTTACGATATTTTTTTATGGGTTTTACAAATTCTACAAATATTAGTATCACATGTGTTCAGTAGCAGAGCTAGTAGAGGGGCAGATGGTGGCCCAGCCTCCCCCAACTAGCCCAATTGCAATAAATTTATATTAGTCTAGGTCCATTAGTTTTTATCAAGCCTCCCTAATTGAACTATGTTAAATCCTTTGCTTATCCATCAGACCCAATTGCATTACGAAATCACTAGCTCAAGCCCAAATTTAGTGAACTATTATTCTATTAACACCAAATCAATTGCGTCAAAAACACTTCAATTCTTTTACAAAACGAAGAAAACGATCGCTACTTTCTGAGACATATTTTGGTTCATTTTCTTTTTTTCTTCTTTAACACTTTCATTTACTTAAAATGTCTATTCTCATTATTTGATGTATAAGTACCTCAATAGTGAATGATATATTCCTTACAGATTTTCTTTTCGTGTACGAATTGTTACTATCTATTATTCTTTGATGGTTATCGGTGTTCAGTTCTCTTCTTAACAATATGACTTTGTTACGATGTGTGTATAAATTTTTGTTGTTGAAATATAATTATCGAGTAAGCTCCCCTATCTTCAAATTCTGGCTCCGCCCCTGCATGTGTTACGCGTTGGTATCACATGTGATAGTCGATTACAAAATCCACCAAAAAAATGAAAAAAAAAGGTTCGTCGAAAGTATACCTTATGAGATCTTTAATCGAAGAGAAAAAAACGTTGATATTTATGGTGCAACTTTTATGATTTTCGACTTATCGTTTGAGAAATATTTAATTTTTTAAAAACGTAAAGAAAAGTAGATTTTGTGGACACGTGACGTTTTCTTATGAATTCCTTCGTTCTCACGGAAAACTATCGTAATCGTTTGAATTCAAAACTGTAAATTGCCATAAATTTTTAGACATAAAAACATAAGTTCTTATGTAATTCGAAATCTAATATGTATATTCATACTCCGTGTATTGCACACAAATACAAAAACGAAACGGAGACGAAGTTAGCGACGAACACCGGTGAACCCAAGCGAACTCCGGCGAGCCCAACCACACTCTAGCGATGATTCTTGGAGTGGATTTCGATTTATAAGGCGGATCTGGAGTGAGTCCTTGCGGCGATATACAAATTAAGTAGAAGGATCAGAGAGGGATAAAAAAAGCTCAAGGTGGTCGTTGCTCGTGGTGGTTGTTCGGCCCAATTGCCTGAATTTGTTTGGGAAAGAAGACAAGAAGGCTGAAGTGGATTTTTACAGATTTGAGGGAGGGAGTGTATAATTGATTGTTAAGGATAGTAATAATAAAAAGACATGTAAGAAAACAAAAAATCCACGTAGGCAATTTAATTAAAAAGAAAAAGTCACGTAATCAATGTTTGTTGCTCTTCCGGTAACACAAAATCTTTCAGTAAAAAATAAAATTGATAGGTTGCATACATGAAACATTTTGAGGCAGTACGTTGCCGATTTCAACCATTTACCATTTACATAAATATATAATTTTATTTTATCATCAAATTTGTACATAGATCAGAAATATATATGCACTTTCAAGTTTCAACCAAATGAATTATTGCTTTGAAATCTTCTTGGAAAGCGCATACACGGACAGCCAAACTAGCAGTAGAAGTATTATGGAGGATACGAGTGATAAAGCAATCGAGGTTGCATAATGGACGCAGAAGTAATCAACCTTATCGCAGATCTTGGTCCATCCAGTATGCGAGTTCCCTTTGAGTCCAATGTATGCTACTCCTCCTGCAGCACCTGTTGCTGCAGCCACAATACCTAATAGCGACTGCACCATATATATACTAATTAATTGTAATTGAGCTTCGTTTGTTGTAGATAGTTTCTCTAAATTTAAGAAATTGGATCGAAGAGTATTGTTCGAGAGCTTACGGCATCAAGTATCACGAAATGAAGCTGTAGCTTTGTGGAGTTTCCTCCTGGCTTTATCAGTGCTAAACCGGATACCACACTGGTGATTATGCTGTAGAGGCAAGCTACCGAAAGTGCTGCCACTAAGTATCTGCGTTATATGTAACAAATAAACACACATATATATCTATAATAATTAGACCATAGTTTTCTAGGAAGGCAAAAACTACTACACCTAACGTAGCTATCATATACATCACATATATCTCTGTTGAGAAGTTGAGACTTGAATCTACAAAATTTTGGTTGATGGGCCACCAAGAGACCGCTAGGCAAAGGCTTGTTGGTTACAATTAGACCACGATTTAGGAGTATTTATTCGTTACCATAGTTAGGTACTTAGGTCAATTAATATATTTAATTTTCTTGTTTTAGACTTTTAGTACTGGTATTGTATATGATTGAGTTCAGGCATGTTAATCTCACAATGAAATACAAAGTTAATTCTTTTAATCAAGGCTAATTAAGTTTCAAGCATACAAATCATAAGCATGAATGACCACCATTCCAAAGAAAACGGAAAAAACAACTTTTAGGAATGTGCAATTTGCAGTGTCGTGATGAATGTAAAAATGGGTACATACATGGTAGAAAGGTAAATTAATTATCTTACCGGTAAACATTTTGTTATGACAAACAAAAATAGAAAGATAGACGGTAATTTTAGAACTGAATGTGTACTACTTACATGAAAGCAGGGGACTGATTGAATTTTGCAGCAACAGGAATTTCCAAACCCGGCAACAAGGAAACCGTTGTAGTTTGTTTAGAAGTGACCATGATGATTACTGAAACCAAGGCAGTCCCAAACAACGACAACCTCAATGCCACATCAACCAACGGCCCCACACCACCCTTGTATTTCGGAGGTGGTTCTGACTCCGTTGTGGCAGCATGTGGAGGAACATTAGTGTCAATTGATGACATAGCAGCCGGAATACACCAATATATAGCAACAAAGTTTGTGCTTTTAAGTCAAAACTAGTGATGGTTAATTAGTTGTTGTTAGCCACAGTATAGTATGTAGATTTATTTATACTAGTTCAGTCTCAATTGATTTTGGCGCGCACGATAGTGGTAAGAAGTTAGCACACGACTTTTTGTGAAAATGACATTCGTTATATTAATTATCAGTTTGAAAATGCCGTGTTGAACATTAATTATTATTTAACTGATTGGATCGTGTAACTTCATTCTCCTTAGTAATTAACATTTTGAGTTTTTTGGTTCTGTTGTATTAATTACAACATTTACTAATTTGTAATGTGAACATAATTGTTTCTTTGTTAAATTTGCTTACACGATTGTTTCTCTTAGACAAAAGAGAAGAAGAGAATTCGAAAGTATTGTTAAGCAATCAGCGTCGTAATAATTAAATAACGTTACATGTTCTCGTTAACCATCAAAAATTCAAAATAAAATTTGAGAGCACGAGAAATGGTATCAATGTGGAAACGGTGTGTAATTCGACACTTTGAATCACTGTGTGTATGCTTAGTCGTACAATATGACCAGATTTGGTGAAGATATTTGGTGTGTGTGATATAAACACGACAGTTGGCAGGGATGATTGAATAATAACTGGTGTTTAATTAATTATTAGGTGGTCAATGTCAACTGAAACCCATGTTGCGTGCTTCTTGTGAAAAACAGAGTTTTCATACATTAATTATTAAGCTTGCTTAGCTTAATTGGTACTACTGGCTTCGTGGTCCTTAAATAATGTAACAATAGCTGTATCTCTTCATGTACCTTTGGAGTCGTGAATCAAGCAAAGTCGTAATAAATGGTGATCAAACAATGCATATCTAACTCCTCTTATACAAGTACGTGTATGAAAGAATCGCACCCGGATGAGTTTGGATGTCAATTCCATCGCTTAACTGAAAACTATCAAGTTTGGTTGAGTATAATAGAAAAACTTTAGCATTCACATGTAAGGACGGAGTTCGGATATTATAATTAATAAAAGGCGATATTTTATGGGCAAAAGTCTCAATATGTCATTAACACGGTAGCATCCTTGATAAAATTTCACATAATTTTAGATTTCTCGAAGAGACGCAAAGTAAAACATGTACATGAAAGAATTTGACAAAAGGTGAATAATATGACATTCATACATGGCTACATGGAACATATAATTCGAGTATCAACCAAACTATCGTTTAGTCGGTCCCCGTGGAATAGTGGCCCGGCCATCAAAAGTGGTGTAGAAATCACGGCTAAAAAAAACTATCGTCTAGCGATCTTCTTGGAAAGCACCTAAACAGAGAGCCAAACGAGCAGTAAAAGTGCTATGCACGATACAAGTGACAAAAGGATAGAGATTTCAAAATGGAGGCAGTAGGAATCAAACGTATTACAAATCTTGTTCCATCTGCTATGCGAGTTTCCTCTGAGTCCTATATGTCCTACTCCTCCTGCTGCCCCTGTTGCTGCAGCCACAATACCCAACAGCAGCTGCAACACAAGTACGCGTTGTTATAAGTTAGTTTACTTGTTTTCAAGTGAATTTAATATGCACTGATGATGTATATTTGGAATAATTTAAAGAAATTAGTGTGGTTCAACAACTTACAGAGTCGAGTATCACAAAATGAAACTTTAGCTTTGCGGAGTTTCCCCCCTGCTTCATTAAGGCCAAAACCGACACCGTAACAGTGATGAGACTGTACAAAGTAGCCACTGAGAGTACTACTACAAAATATCTGCATCATAACAAGGACAATTGGTTTGAGTTTTCAGCTAAAACTGATTATCTGATAAATAAAACAGTTTTGTTTAATCAGTTTAATAATAGGTTATTAAGTTTTTGTTTGATTTGAGTGACATATATCCTATCTACCCCACCTAGTATATACAATCAGACATATTATATATATATTGACACATGTGTAATAAGACTCCGACTGATATTATATATCATGAAAACTGAGTATTCCAAAATGTATAACAACTTTAAAACGCAATCACAAACACCCCTAGAATATAAACCGTTACTTACATATAAGCTGGGGAGTAATTGAATTTTGCATCCATAGGTATTGCAAAGCCCGGTTTAATCGGGATCAGTTTGGTTTGTCCGGATGTAACCATAAGAATGATACCAATCAAGGCCGTTGCAAACAACAAAACCCTCAGGACCACATCGAGCACCACATGCTTCTTGAAACTACCACTACGTGAACCGTACTCTGGAGGTGCTGCTGCTGAAGTTTTAAGTGGTACTTCCATCGCATGAGGAGGAGCTGTGGTATTATAAGATGCCATGGATGTTGTGGTATATATAAAATGATGTGAATTAATGTAGCAAAGTGATTAAATTTGTGTTTAACAGGTATGGATATATAGATTAAATTAGATTTTAGTCAACTCATTTGCATGATATTGGTGAATTTGATATGTTTAGTGTGTTCACGTATATGCTTTGGTGATTTGGTCAACTATGATTTGATTACCATATCTTTAAATTTGATTTGATTTAATATGGGTTTGCTTTGGTTTGAACGTGAAGTTAATCAATTCATAATTTTATATTGCTCTTCTCTTATGGACTACGATAATATTTTGTAGCATTTATATAGCATCTGATCTAAAGGCACATATAATAAGCATTAAATGCATCAAATTTTCTTATATAAGTAGGTAGATTAGTTTAATTGTTGTACAAAAAAATAAAAAAGGAAAGTAAACCTCACTTTTTCCTACTTATAGTTGACCATAATACCGTGTAATTTCCAAAAAAGAATATGTCATGTATATATGAATACGGAAAATAATAAAATAGCCCTTGTCACATTTGTTAAATGCGGAAAAAAGAACCCAAAAGTCCCATTTTGTATGTTCTGAAAGTACTCTAAAACCCGGCCTGCTGTGTCTTTTATCACGTGTTCAAAATTGATTATATGATAAAACCATGCCAATGCGCATCACTATTTTATAGCACTTCTCGTCATTATGTATTATGTAAATCTGTAATTATTGAAGATTGATAATGTGCAAAACTCGATTCAAAACATTGGAACCCATAAGAGGGGACGAGACTAAATTTTTACGATAACACAAATAGAAGACCAATAAATTACGGAGTATAAATTATGTCTAATATAAGGGAGTGTAAATACCATTGTGTCTTAAGGTTTTAATGGTGTGAGATAAAACTTTGTCCGCAAGAAAGAGAGAGGGAAGAGAGAATTTTCGGTTATGAATACCTAGCAGCACTAATCATTCGATCCCAGAGAATTGAACCGTCGGTCGTCTTGATTTTTGGTGACATCTAGGTGAAGGTTTTACACCGTTGGATCTTCGTTTTTACGTCTGAAAGTCGAGATTTCGTAGACTAGACGGTAGCAGTTTTTGGGGTGATATTTCTGTCACACCCCGTCTAAAGCGGAAACGACAGGGTACAACAATGATAGGATCACAACACATCAATATATAGAATTCTAAATGAAGTTTATAATTCAATGCGTTGTGATGTCTTTAACACGAATGACGGTTCGTGCTATAACATACACATCAACCAAGAAATCAAACAGTACACTCAATAAATGAGTCCCATATCACTAAGACAAAACATGCCTATCCAAAATCAACAATTAATAATTCAAAACCACTTGTTTCAATTGTCTTGTAATAGTACTTAATGCAACCTGAAAAGTCCACTAAGCTTTCTTGTCCTCAGCCTTAGTACCACTAGTGCTACCTGAAAAGATATGCTCAAAAACGTCAACACGTATGTTGGTGAATTTCGCAGGTTTATAAATGACTCAAGTTAAAGAGATTTGCTGTGATAATATGTGAGTTAGGACAATGAAATGAAAAGGCACACACAAAGGTAAACAATGTAAATGATAACATCCATGTAAATATTGTCACTACCCGTATAGAGTATAACCAACGAAATATGATTCCCCACATGATAAGTAGTCACTACTCACGCAGAGTATGACCAAATGATAATATGATTCCCCATTATGATACGTAGTCACTACTCACGCAGAGTATGACCAAATGATTATATGATTCCCCATATATGATATTCAGCACAAAGTTCCACATAGTGTCACACAATTCATTCATATGTCCACAAGAAATGAAAACAGATTCACATCATGAAAAACGATTAAAAAAAACATGTAGAGCATACTTTTTCCCCCAATGGAAAATGGGTAATGAAAACGGGGCCACGAAAACTCACCTTGAATAACTAAGCAAGCTATTTCCCTAAACAAGTCCGCACGTTAGTCCACAACACCTATACACATATTTGTTGGTTACTAATTTTAGATGAGACGAATAGCCCTTCCATTTAATCTCACTCGATGTACCATTCTCAAACTCCTAAGTCTCCCACAAACCTTATTTTGTATGTTAAATCTAATATAAGTCATTTCGTATAAATTGAGTATGTTTACACCAAAAATTTAAATTTATGTTTTTTGTCCAGATTCTTAGTGTCACTTTACCTACCTTAAATCATGACCAAACGAATTTACTAGACTTTCAAAATTTAACCACAGACTCTTTGATGTATCTAGAACTTAAAATAATTTTATCAAAATTTATATCAGTGTCTAACTATTTTTAAAAATTCCCCAAATTCAACTGTGCACAGCAAATGCGTTTTCTGACACCTCAAATCTTTTATAAGACTTAAAATACTTAAAAACCTTCAAAAATTACAATATTTTTACACAACTCATCTAACTCACTGTAGTTGTTGCAGTAAAATTTTTAAAAATTAATTCAATGTTTAAAGTGTATTTTCATAACCCACAACTTTACCAAAAACTATAAACTGAAAACTCAGAATGTACCTCATTAACTTAACTAACACCCTTTTAAATGAAACAAATAAATTCAACTTAAGATTTTAAAAATATATTTTTTTTACAGAAAAATCTAATCTTTAACATACTTTAAAAATTTTAAAGTGTTTAGAAAATAGTTTGTCAATCCAATATAAGTTTACCAAAGTTTTGAAAATTCGTAACCCACAACAGCAGTTTACTAAACAATTTTTATAAAATAATTTGGTGTGTTTCAGAGGCCGAAGCCCCAAGAGTTTATATAAAACATCGATATCTACA
The DNA here is from genome assembly GCA_963930675.1 of Gnaphalium uliginosum. NCBI lineage: Eukaryota > Viridiplantae > Streptophyta > Magnoliopsida > Asterales > Asteraceae > Gnaphalium > Gnaphalium uliginosum. Next base: position 10,724,180 of record OZ005684.1, on the reverse strand, counting down.
ACTTTCTAGTTTTGATCGAAACCTGAAAATGAACGTAAGTGGATCAAATCGACCTCTGTTCTGGACTGAAAATTCGTAACCCATAGTAGCAGTTTACTAAACAATTTTTATAAAATAATTTGGGGCGTTTCAGAGGCCTAAACCTCGCATGTTTACATAAAACATCGAGATCTACAACTTTCTAGTTTTTACCGAAACCTGAAAACGAATGTAAGTGGGTCAAATCGACCTCTGTTCTGGACTGAAATTTCGGGACATAATCTGAGATCAACAGGTATATAATCTTTCGACTTTCAAAACACATTAAACTCAACATATCCATTCCCCAAACATATTAATCGACCCAAATATATGTCTATCTCAGAAAGTTAATAAGAAAAACTATTGGTTAAGGTTTATGAATATACATATACGAGCACACGGAACAAGAAGCACACGTAATACACGGAGCAAAATACGAGCTCGATTCTTGATCTCTTCTTGGTGTTTGGCCGACGACTCACACACAAGCACAGGGACGATTTTTTTGTAATTAAAAAGTGTTAGGGTTAGGTTTTAGGTTTGTATTTATAGGTGTAGGATTACTTGGAGCCCAAGTCAAGGTTATTTGGGTTGGGCCGGCCAAATAGGTCCACCAAGGGGAGGTTTTGGGTCGGTTGTCACAATTTCTCTCATCTTTGTCTTTAGTTTGATTTCATACTTCTTGATGGTTAATTTCAAGAGTATGATGATTATTGTATACCTCTAGTTTGTATCTAGAGAAGACTTTGTATTGCTCTTTTCTAGGTGATCGTTGATTTAAGTAGGCATACGGATCCTGTGATTTTTACTCTCGTCTTGAGAGGTTTTTCACGCAAAATATTTTGTGTTCGTTGTGTGTGTTATTAACTATTTATTTATGTGATTTGGGGCTGATTTGGGTTGCATTTAGGTTACCCTATATGTTTACATCCTCATAGGTTCGTACGAGTAGAGGAAATATTGTCTAACAAAGGTATAATTTCGCATTTGTGTTTACCGTTGTGACTAATCTCCCACCAAATTGGTATCAGAGCTTTAGTTAATTGATTTGACTTGGTTGAACGATGGACGCTAATACAACTAGGATGATTAATTTAAATGATTCTAATTATTATGTTTGAAAAGGTAAGATGAAAGATCTTCTTTACGTGAAGGATTACTATTTGCCTATTTTTGTTACCGATAAATCTGAGAATAAATGCAAAGTGGACTATTTTACATAGACAAGTTTGTAGGTATATTTGACAGTGGATTGAAAATAATATTTTGAACTGTATTAGTGGGGAGACTCATGCTCGTACTTTGTGGAACAAGCTTGAACAATTATATGCTCGAAAGACTGGTAACAACAATTTGTTATTGATTAAATAGATGATGAGTTTGAAATATCATGATGAGACTCCTATTACAAAGCACCTAAATGCGTTTCAGGGTATTATAAATCAGCTTGCAGGAATGGGTATCAAGTTTGAGGAAGTGATTCAAGGTTTATAGCTACATGGTACATTACCGGATTTTTGAGAGACTTTTAGGGCATATTTGTCCAACTCTACACTCGATGATATTATCACCATGAAATTGGCTAAGGGCAACATTTTAAATGAAGAGATGAGAAGAAAGTTACAGGGCAGATGTCTTTGTCAATCATAGTAGAGGTCTGAGTAATATAAGTATCACTGTAGCAGTTCCAGCATACAAAATAGTAAAAAGTATAGCAGTACCTTTTTTCTTGTAAGTAGTAAAAAATTACTTGTAAAAATCATCTCCCTTATGTATTATCATTGTAATGAAAAAGAGCACACAAAATATTATTGCTAATATGCATTTAAGCTTTTGTCTTTTATTCTTATTAGACTTACAGAATTAAATATTTAATCTTTCCTTTTTCCAAACGCCACCGTTGTATTATAACAGTAAAAATACTCTTACCATGAAATATAACCTTTCCCCCCAATAATTACGTACAATTTGTTTTTGTTCTTTACCATTGCATGTAACAATGATCTAAACTGTTCCTTTTTGTTTTGTTTATTTTAACGGCAAACAATCTTTAAATTAAAGTTAATCAACTCAAGTTTATAGCATAGTATAATTGAATAATAGTACCAAATAAGACTAGTAGTTAGTTTGGACTTTTCTTGTATACAGGATAACATATTAAATGCAAACTAATCCAGATCCTTTTTTGTTCATAATCATGACAACCTCACATGGGGCTAATTCTATTTATTCGGTGAGGATTCAAGATTTAAGGTAACGTGTAGTATCTCAATTTTTGTTAACATATAGCTCAAATAATTGTAGTATCTCAATTTTTGTTAACATGTAGCTCAAGTAATTGTAGTATCTCAATTTTTGTGAACACCTAGCACAAATAAAGAGTGCGACTTTTCATAAAAAAAAGTTTACATGTAATTCATACAGCGCGATGAACTCGTAGTTATTGTCAGGATCGACTTGATCAAGATCAAGATTAAGTTTTACTATGCTTGAACTTCTTAACAAGAAATTTGCGGAATAATACTTGTTAAGTTTGGAAGTTGTATGTATGTTTTGTATGGATGTTTGTATTTCAATAGACAAAGAACAATAAAACACACAAGTTGAATAACAAAAACTCCAATATTATTAAGATTAATAATACGAATACACTTGATTGTATTAGGATTACAATAACCTTGAAGCTGACTAAACTATGTGTATTATCATATTGTACTAGAGACACAAGGATGATATTTATACACCAGGGCATCTGAGCACGCATGCTGTTAAGGTATGGAACTCTACTTATAAATTGTAGAGTTCCAATTACACGTTATAGTAATTAATGCATATAAGTCAAACTATCTAAGCATGTCTTGAAGCCGTAAAGCAACCCATGCTTTGTCGTGCATGCTTTGTCAAGATTAGGTAACTGCAGACCCATGTGCGCCGTATATCCTTTGGACAAGGTCAGCAGTAGAAACAATGAAAACTGGTCTAGCAGTACTAACTCCACAAATCATACCAGCAGTATTAATCCTGGAATCCTACTAGCAGTACTAACTCTGAGATTCTTTTGGCAGTACTAATCTTGTTTTTGCTCCAGCAGTAGAATCCATGGAATGAACCAGCAGTAGAAACTTTGGATAGCAGTACTAACTCTTGACTTGCTTGGCAGTACTAATTTATTATATCCCAACAATCTCCCCCTAAACTTATGCTGTCTTCCCAACAGCACTAAGTTTCTCCAGATTCGCCTTTTAATCAGATTGTGGTTCACCTCTTCTGCTTATTCATTCTTTCCAGATAATCTTTTAATTCTTTTACCAAAACTGCTGCAACAATCAGATTTGAGCATTTGACCTTGAGCATTAACATGCTTTTTATTACAGCAGGATTCCAAGGATATTCTTTGCCCATCAAGAAATATCCTACACCTCCATCTACCTGGCCTATCATATGTACTCTACAACTATCAAAACAATACCAGTAGTTGGCAGGTGAGAATGCTTTCATAAATATTCTCATTTCAGCTTCAGGCAAGTACATCTGCTTCAAATATTCGAACAGTTGATGATCATCATCATAGCCTCTCTTTTCACCAAACTTCTTCAAGCCTACTTCAAACATTTCATCCAAGTCTTTTCTTCTAAAAACCTTGAGCATTGAAAAGAAGTTTCTGTATAGCTCAGATGACCCTCCTGCTCTAACAATTTTATAATACCTCCTATTTGCACTATCTAGTGTTTGGTACCAATCTATGATTGGATATTCCACCTTCAAGGGCTCACAGTCGGCTGTATCTATGATTACCAAACTTCTATTACTGTTATCCTCCTCTCCTTTATTATCTGTAGATGGCACCTCAGTGTGCACATCTTTTTCATCATTATGCTTCTTCTGCATTTTCTCAAAGTATCCTTCACTTTGTATGCTCTGTGCAGCATCTTTCTTTCTCTTGAAGGTTTTGATACCCTGTTGAACAGGCATATCATACATACCCTTCATTTCCCTTTCCCTCTCCATCCTTATATCTTCTGTTCCCTTCTTCATTCTTTCTTGCTCCCTTTCATACATCCTCTTTAGATCTTCAAATTGGAGGGTTGCTAGGATTTTTACATGAAATCCAGCTCCCTTGAGGAATGTAATGAACTCCTTCTTCAACTGAGCCTTAGTCTTTGGCTTTGCTTTCTGTTTCTTATATTTAGCCTCTGACTCTCTCCTTTTCTTTTCATTTAGTAGCCTCTGTAGCTCAGCTTCTCTCTCTTCCTCTGTATACCTCATCCTTTCCTCCTCCTGTAGCTTTCTAGCCAATTCCTCATCAGCCTCTATTTGATGTTTTCTTTTCAGAGGTCTGACTTCTTCAATCATTATCCCTTTACCATTATCTTTGGCCCCAATCTGCTGTGCTTTTCTTGTCGGTGTGTGTTCTGATGGTTCTTGGATGCTCACACCTTTTAGCTTCTGTTTTTCCTTTTCTTTTGGGCTCTCAGACACCCTTATCAATACCTCAGCAGCAGCAATCTCCTCATTAACTACAGCAGTACTAACTGGCTTATTTATCCCAGCAGTACAAACTGCATCTGCACTGGCAGTACTAACTCCAATACCACCAGTAGTAACTGGAGCAGTATTAATCTTTTCTAGCAGCATTTTCACCAACTCATTCAACCTGGAGATCTCATCACCTTGAGATGCTAGCATTTCCTTCTGCCTAGCCACCTCCTCAGATAAATTGGTACATAAAATCGTCAATTCATTTAGTGATAAGCTATCCTCACCATTTCCAGAAGTGTTACCCTCTCTTAATGGATCATTGGAAGATTTAGCTAGTGTCTCAGACCTAGTCTGAGCATCACTAGCCCCCCTTGTGGTTCCTTGGCACCGGGGACCACTGAATGCATTGATATCCACTGGATCTTCTGCAATAGAAGAATCCAATGGAATCTCTGCCTCCTGTGTTGCCATGGATTGGGTCCTAGTTCCAATACCACTGTCCTGTTCTCCCAATGGGGCAGAATCAGTAGTGGCAGCCCTTTCCATATGGTCACCTACCTCTTCATTGACCACCTCATTTAAATCAATTGGCTGATGCATCTGAGGAAGAGGAGCCTCGGATGCATGTTTCTTAGCCCTTGTGGCTTTCATGGAGGTTGGCTTGGAGTCTCTTGTTTTCTTGGATTTGACAGCAGATGTGGGTTGAGAAGTAGTGGGTATGGCTACTTCTTCATCTGCTGTGGAGGGTGCACTAAGCATATGTGCAGTCAAATTTGTGACCCTCCCAGAAAAAGTGGTACCTTTAACTAACCCTGTTCTCCTCATGTTTGAAAATAGTTTTTGTGTATGAGAGAGGAGAACAATTTTACCACCAACTCTTGGTAGGTTAGTTAACTCATTATCAAAAATATGTTGTAAAAACCTTGGATACATCAAAAATTTTGAGTCGGGATGTTCCAGGTTATACAACATTCCAGTGAAAATCATTTTTGAAAAATTGAACTTCATGTTATTAGCTAAGCAGATCAAAGCGGAGGCTATGTTACTGCTGAACTGATCCCATGAAGTCCTTTTTTGAGATATACATTGTTGCAGGGTATGAATTAAAAATTTCCACTGGGGAGAGAACATGGTTTTCCAAAAAGTTAGTTTATTCAACTCCCCCTCATACCCTAGCAACAATAGATTTTCATAAATTTCAGATACAGATAAGCATTCGATACCTTCTTCATCGTGGAGTTGAAGATGAGCACGAATGGATGCTTCTGTAACTTTGACATTTTGCCCTGCAACTTGACCAATAATGGTAGCCACCCCATCGACTTCTGTCTTTTCAGCAGAAGTCCAAAAATCGTTTATATGTAAAATAAAAATGATAGGGTTGACAGAAAGTGCTACCATTAAGTTGCTATTTTTAAGAAAATTTACAATTTCATAAAAATCTTCTGCTCCTTTGGGTTTTAGCAGATAAGCACGCAAATTGTGCTTATCGGCAGTTGGAAAAACAGCGTTAGAAGATGGAGAAGAAGTCATTTTAGAAGTGAAAGTTGAAAAGTTTTCTTGTGAAAAGATGAATTGTGATCGCTTTTGGTTGTTTGAGATTAACAGTAGGTGAAAAGCGAATAGTGAAAAGGTTTGCTATTTATACTATTTGAAAAGGAGCAGCATTAAATGCCCTAATTTTAAAATAGAATAAATTGCACTAGCAGTATTAAATTAGAATTTTTGTACTAGCAGCACTAAAACATGCCCAGTACTAAAATTATGCTAGCAGTAGAAACCGTTTTATCACAACCAGCAGTACTAATATAACTAACAGTACTAACTAGGGAAAGCAGTACTATTGTATATTAGTTACAGACAGCAGTATTAATAATGACTAACAGTAGTAATGGAAACTACATTAGCAGTATTAATAATGCTAATCACTAACAGCAGTACTAAATGAGGATTACAATATCAATACTGTCAGTGCTTAGCAGTAACAAGCAACACTAATGTTGGCAGTAGTAAGAGTACTTTTATCCTTAAGTTGTAGAGCAGTATTAATGACAGTACTAATTTTATCAGCAGTATTAAAATTACTTATCAATATTAACACCAGCAGTACTAAAAGTAACAAGCAGCATTAGTATTGACAGCACTAAGAATACATACAGTATAAATTAGTGGATCAGTATTAACCCGTTAAGAAGCACAAGGTTTTGTAAAGAGCAGTATTAATCAAAGATTTATGAAGAATTTATCATGCCAATACTTGTAACCAGGAATGTAAATCTACCCACATCAAATGCTTTTGTGAACAGATCTGCAAATTGATTATCAGTATGAACTTTAAAAATCTGAATTAATCTTTTCTCATTACAATCTCTTATAAAATGGTATCTGATTTCAATGTGCTTAGTTTTATAAATGTTTTTCAGGGTTATTTATAATACTGATAGCAGAGTTGTTATCAATAAAAATGGGAGTATTTAGAAAGGTCAAACCATAGTCCAACATCTGATTCTGAATCCAAAGCACTTGAGCACAGCAACTTGATGCTGCAACATATTCTGCTTCTGCTGTAGATGTAGAAACTGTAGTTTGCTTTTTGCATTGCCAGGACATAAGTCTTCCTCCCAAAAATTGACAACCCCCAGATGTAGATTTTCTATCCATATTGGCTCCTCCATAATCACTGTCAGTGTATGCAATCAAGTCAAAGGAAGAATTTTTAGGATACCAAAGTCCCAGTTTTGGTTGACCTTTGAGATATCTAAAAATTCTCTTGACTGCATGAACATGTGACATTTTAGGATTTGCCTGGAATCTAGCACAGACACAAACAGCAAACATAATGTCTGGTCTGCTTGAGGTCAGATACATGAGGGACCCAATCATAGATCTGTAGAGGTGTTCATCAACATCCTCCCCCTCAAGATCTGCATGCGATGGTTTGTGTGTCTCCATTGGAGTGCTAGCAATCTTTACATCTTTGTATCCAAACCTCTCCAGAATGTCATTAACATATTTTCCTTGACTTATGAAGATCCCTTCTTTCTGCTGTTTAACTTGTAATCCTAGAAAGAAAGTCAATTCTCCCATAGAGCTCATCTTGAATTTCTGGTGCATAAGAGCTTCAAATTCTTTACAAAGACTATCCCTTGTTGAACCAAAGATAATATCATCTACATAGACTTGAACTAGTAGGATATCATTTCTAATTCGTTTGATGAACAAGGTTTTGTCAATTGCACCTCTTTTGAAACCATTCTCCAACAGATAAACTGATAAAGTATCATACCATGCTCTAGGAGCCTGATGCAGTCCATAAAGTGCCTTGTCCAATCTGTACACTTTATTTGGACGCTTGGGATCTTCAAATCCTGGTGGTTGGCATACATAAACCTCTTCTTCAATAGTGCCATATAGAAATGCACTCTTCACATCCATCTGGTATACCTTGAAATCCTTAAAAGAAGCATATGCCAAGAACAACCTAATTGCTTCTATTCTAGCTACAGGAGCAAAGACTTCATCATAGTCAATGCCCTCTTCTTGAGAATATCCCTGAGCAACCAGCCTTGCTTTGTGCTTGATCACAATGCCTCTCTCGTCTTTCTTGTTTCTGTATACCCATCTTGTTCCAATAGCCCTTTTTCCTTTTGGAAGATCCACCAATGTCCAAACATCTTGAATCTTAAACTGAAGCAGCTCTTCTTGCATTGCTTCAACCCAACTTGGATCTTTCAAGGCTTCATTTGCCTTCTTGGGCTCTATCTGAGATAGAAAACAGACAAATAAAGAAGTATTGATGTCTTCTTCATTTAATCTGGCAGATCTTCTGGTTTGCATTGCAGAGTCAATATCACCTATTACATTCTCCAATGGATGATAGGCTTTGTATTGTTGATACTGACCAGTAGATGACATAGGAATCCCAGATTCCAAGTTTGTATCATTTTGTTCTATGAGAATGCTAGTCTCAGACAAGGATAGACTAGTTGGATCTTGATTCTCATCTACATTTTCTTCTGCAATTTCATCTGCACTTCTTTCTGCATTCTCAGATGTATTCACACCATTTGCTTCTTCTTCTAGAAGCATTTCAGGATCTGAGGAGGTATGGCCATCATCATAAACACCATACTGTTCCTGACTTGATGTGATTGGTTCTGAACTCTGAGCTTGTTGTTGTGGAGGAGGATGAACAGCTTCAGGTGAATCAGGTGACCAGAAGGGTAGAGTGATGTACTCTAATGGTGTATCTTTGTTCTGGTTAGCTGCACTTGATTCACCAGCATTTGTACCTGCATTTGATGACTCATACACATATCTAAAAGATTTGGTTAGAGCATCAATATCAAATAACCAATCTGGACCTTTGCCTACAACACTAGGTGTATGTTCATTAAAGGTCACATTCATGGTTTCCTCCACTATTCTAGTCCTATGGTTGAATACTCTATATGCTTTGCTTTGGGTAGAGTATCCAACAAAGACTCCTTCATCAACCTTGCTCTCAAACTTGCCTAGGTGATCTTTGAAATTTAAGATAGTAACAGGACATCCAAATGGTTTTAAAAAGCTAATCAAGGGTTTTCTTTTGAAAAACAATTCATATGGTGTCCTGTTATGAGGCTTTACTACTAGTGCCCTGTTCTGAACATAACAAGCAGTACTAACTGCTTCTGCCCAGAAAGTCATTGGAAGTTTAGCATCTGCTAACATGGTTCTAGCTGCCTCAATTAGTGTCCTATTTCTTCTTTCTGCTACTCCATTTTGTTGTGGAGTTCTAGGAGCACTAAACTGTCTTTCTATTCCTTTTGTTTCACAGAATTTATTCATCTCATGATTCTTAAATTCTGTTCCATTATCAGACCTGATGACTTTAACCTTTTGATCAGTTTGGTTTTCAATCCTAGTAATGAATGATCTAAGCATTTCACCTGTTTCATCCTTGGTTCTAAGAAAGAATACCCAACTAAATCTGCTAAAGTCATCAATGATTACCAAGCAATAAACTTTCTTTCCTATACTACTGACATTGGTTGGTCCAAACAGGTCCATATGCAGTAGATGTAAAGAAGAAAAGTTTGAGTTCACACCTTTGGTCTTATAAGAAGATTTGTGTTGCTTCCCCTTTAAACATGTAACACAGTGGTCATCACATGAATATGTCTTTTCAGGTAAACCTCTAACAAGTTTGTTTTTAACCAGTTTGTTAATAGTTTTGAAATTCATGTGACACATTCTTCTATGCCAAAGATCAGACTCATCAACAGATGCCTTTGAGATAAGACAGTTTAAATCTTGTTGAGGGTTCATGTTTGCTAAGTCACAACAGTACACATTATTCTTTCTGGGAATTTTCATTAAAATCATGTTTTCATCTAGATTAAATTTATCAGAAAGAATAAAGCATTCTGTGTCAGTAAAAAGAACTGGATTCTTTTTCTCTGTGATTTGACTCACACTTAGCAAATTGAATCTCAACTGTTCAACATAATAAACATCTTGAAAGCTTATCTTATCACTGTTGACAGTCCCTTTTCCTGTAATCCTACCACCTTTAGGATTACTTCCAAAAGCTACATATCCACCATCAATCTCCTTGAAGTTCTGTAGCTTACTTCTATCCCCCGTCATGTGCCTTGAGCATCCACTATCAACATGCCACAAACTTCTTGGCTTGCTCTGCACAGATAAAACAATAAGTATTATCAGTTTTCTTTGGGAACCCAAACCAATCTGGTTTTGGGTCTCCCTTGTACATCCACAAAGTCAACTCTTTTAAGAATCACTGCTTGTGGTGTACTGTTGGTTTAGGAAACTTTTGACTTTACAGGTTTCCAAATCCAACGAATGTTAGACTTATTAACAGCATTAAGATGACCAACGGTATTAACATGTCTGGCAGTATTAATTCTGTTTGCAGTATTAATATGTCTGGCAGTATTAACTTTGTTAATATGCCTGGCAGTATTAATTCTGTTCGCAGCCTGCCTAGCAGTATTAATTGCCTGAGCAGTTTTAACTGTTCTACCAGTATTAACTGGTGCAACAGTTTTAACTGAAGCAGCAGTATTCTGCTTACCAGTATTAACATTGATAGCAGTGTTAATACGCCTGACAGTATTAATTTTTAATGATGTTTGAGTCTTAGTACTGTTGGCTCTGTTTCTGATTAATGCTGCTGTAGTGAATTTTGACACAGCAGTATTAACTGATTGAGCCTTTATTTTCTTCACAGTATTAACAGAATTAATTTTAGTTTTAAAGTTGTGATGATTAATTCTGTCAGTAACTGTCCATGGTGATCTCATAACCCTTTTATTTCTTGGATTATGATGACACTCATTCTGAAGATGGTTTGTTTTACCACAGATGTAACAAGCCTTTTCTTTAATCATGACAAAGCCCTTTCTTAGTTTTTGTGAAACCATTTGGTTCCAATTTCTTTGATTTCCTCTAGGAACAGATTTTGTATAATTGTATGGTATTTGAATACCTGCTTTACAATTACATTTATCACAGGCTTGATTCTTTTCATTCTTGTTAGTGGTGTTCTTCTTTTGAGCAGATATAAACTTAGCCTTTTCTTTGAATAATCTTTTACCCTCTGCTAGTTTATTACCAGTTAAGATAGTATCTGATGCACTACTTACTTTCTTAATATCTTTCTTAGTTGATTCAACTAGCTCAGTAAGTTCTCCTTCTATGTCATCATCAGATACCCAACTAGTGATTTCTACATTATCTAAATCTATCTCAGGTTCAGCTAAACTTTTGATTGGATCAGCCTTTATAACTTCAATTTCTACATTCTCCTTTAAAGTTTCAATCTTAGTATCACATTTTGGAGGAAAGTAATTGTTGTTATAAGGTGGAGGAACATTGTTGTATCCCAATCCAGTTTTGAGTTTATCATGAATCTGAGATTTAATTAGATTTTGAACGTTTTGAGAAGCATTTTCTAGATTATCTATTTTCAGTTTAATGCTATCTCTTTCAGTTCTCACATTCTCTAAATCTTTGCTCAATTCATCAACCTTGTCCTTTTGACAATCTCTTTCCCACCTAGCATATTCAATATCATACACACATTGTGATTCATTCTTCTGATATGCTTTTATTTGTTGTTCTAGGTTTTCAATTGATGCAATTGTGCTTCTATTCCTAACTTCCCACTTTTCAAGTTCAGCACAGATAAATAGATTATGATCTCTATAGTGTTTAACAGTTTTCATGCAGATAGATGAACATAATTTATTTTGTACCTCTTGAGGCACTTCAGGAGATTTCGCTTCTGCTTCTGTAATGGCCATTAGAGCTTGATTTGTAACAGCATGCTCTTCTTGATCACTCCAATCAAATTCAAACTCATTTTGTGACATCAGTGCTGTTGAGTTTGAATTGTTTTGAATTGGAATGTTTCTTCTTTGCATTCCATTATAGCTTCCTGTCCTTTGGCCACTATCGTTTGTTTTTCCAGGACTTCTGCATTCTCTTTTAAAGTGTCCCATCTTATGACAATTAAAGCACTCAACTTTGCTCTTATCAAATCCTGCTCCATCTTCTCTTTTATATGCAAAGTTGTTTCTCCCAGTTCTTTGCATAAATCTCTTTGCCCTTACAGTCAACATGGCCATCTGCCATTTAATATCCATCTCTTCAAGATCATCTGGATTAACTTGCTCAAGTTCTTCATTTGTCAGAGATGAATTCACATGACTGGCAAAGAATGCTTCCAACACTTGATCACCAGTGTTGTCTTTTGATGATGACCCAGATGCAGAACCTGTAACACTAGAGGTAGATACATATACTGAGTTTGGATCTACCTGTACTCCTCCTGATGACATAAATGCAGCATTCTGCATATTTGGAGTGTATCCAGTGGCTTGTTTCTTGTTCTCTACTTCTGGCTCAAATGATCTTAGATCATTGTATAGATCATCAAGCTCCTTGTCATCTAAATTACTGCCCTGCCTCAAAGCAACAGTATACATGGTCCATTCATCTCCAAGTGATCTTAGAAACTTTCTGTTAAGATCATCTTTGTCAATCTTAACATTGTGGTTTTCAAGATCACCCACAAGTTTAGAAAATCTGTCAAAAACTTGTGTTAATGTTTCAGTCCTTACAGATTTAAAGTTTTCAAATTGTTGTTTCAAAAGGGATCTTTTATTTTTCTTGGTGCTTTCATTGCCACCAAATCTTTTCTCTATTGATTCTAAAAGAACCTTTGCATCCTCACAATTTTCAAACTTTCTTTGATATTCATTAGGAATGGATATCAATAGAATGCTAAGAGCTTTAAATTCTATAGCTCTTTCCTTTCTTTCAGCATCTGTACTTGGTGGGGCCCTTGGAATCCTGACACCATCACCATTAACAGGATACTTAGGACCATTTACACAAATATCCCATAGTTGATAGTCTGTAAGCAACATATACTGCTTCATCCTATTTTTCCACATATCATACTCATCTGGCCTGAGTATGGGGATTTTGTTTGCCTGAGTTTCTTCAGAAGACATTTTAAAAGTTTTTTTTTTTTTTTTTTTTTTTTTTTTTTTAAGAAAGCTTTTAAACAGACTAAATTGTGACTTCCAAAAGTTCAAAGCAACCTGATGCTCTGATACCACTTGTCAGGATCGACTTGATCAAGATCAAGATTAAGTTTTACTATGCTTGAACTTCTTAACAAGAAATTTGCGGAATAATACTTGTTAAGTTTGGAAGTTGTATGTATGTTTTGTATGGATGTTTGTATTTCAATAGACAAAGAACAATAAAACACACAAGTTGAAATAACAAAAACTCCAATATTATTAAGATTAATAATACGAATACACTTGATTGTATTAGGGTTACAATAACCTTGAAGCTGACTAAACTATGTGTATTATCATATTGTACTAGAGACACAAGGATGATATTTATACACCAGGGCATCTGAGCACGCATGCTGTTAAGGTATGGAACTCTACTTATAAATTGTAGAGTTCCAATTACACGTTATAGTAATTAATGCATATAAGTCAAACTATCTAAGCATGTCTTGAAGCCGTAAAGCAACCCATGCTTTGTCGTGCATGCTTTGTCAAGATTAGGTAACTGCAGACCCATGTGCGCCGTATATCCTTTGGACAAGGTCAGCAGTAGAAACAATGGAAACTGGTCTAGCAGTACTAACTCCACAAATCATACCAGCAGTATTAATCCTGGAATCCTACTAGCAGTACTAACTCTGAGATTCTTTTGGCAGTACTAATCTTGTTTTTGCTCCAGCAGTAGAATCCATGGAATGAACTAGCAGTAGAAACTTTGGATAGCAGTACTAACTCTTGACTTGCTTGGCAGTACTAATTTATTATATCCCAACAGTTATGACTACCCCTGCATTTCATATGGCTACGCCTCTATATACATAGCTAGCGGAAGAGGATTCTTGTGAAGAAGATCAAATATTCCAAAGTCAAACAATGATGAAGAATCATAATTCATAATCATATTAATTTATGGAATTTTATTTAAGACAGCCTCTATAACTATCGAATGTAAATGATGTGTGCATGATGCTCAATTACGTTTTACTTATGTTCACCTTGATGGTTAAGTAAGCTACTTTTTCAACATTTATATTATCAATATATTGCTTGCAGACGTGACCAAAATCAACCATAAACATGGCTTTTTCTTAAAAGCCAAATATAAATATCGTAGTGTAAACTTTACCAACAACAAACTTCAATTCACAAACACAAGACCATTACAAAGTAAAGCATGTACATAAAAAAATTCAAGCAAAAAAGATGAACAATAACATATCAAACTCATACATGATAAACATTTCCAGAATCGGCCAAACTATCGCCTCGCAATCTTCTTGGAAAGAACGTAAACAGAGAGCCAAACGAGCAGTAAAAGATTGACCGAGGATGCGAGCGATAGCGCAGTTGAGGCTCCGTTTTGGAGACAGTATGAATGATACCTGTTACAGATCTTGTTCCAATTGCTATGAGAGTTTCCTTTAAGTCCAATATATCCTACTCCTGCTGCTGCTCCTGTTGCTGAGGCCATAATTCCTAAAAGCAACTGCACCCCATACATATATACACATTTGATCAATATAAGTTATTTTGCTAATTTGATCATACCTCCATGAGCTGATTATATATTCCTAAAGAAATAAATATGCTTTAATTATTTAAGAGCTTACCGCATCAAGTATCAAGAAATGGAACTTTAGTTTTGTGGAGCTTCCTCCAGACTTATTTAGCGACAAAAGCGATACCACACCGGTGATGATGCTGTACAAAATAGCCACTGATTGTACTGCTATAAAGTATCTGCATATATATTAACAAAATATTAACATCATATTCCATCATACCGCGCGATTTTGCAAACTAAACTGCAAATTGTTAAGTCTCATTTCAGATATAAACTATTTTAGAAATTAAAATATGTAATATTATGGGTGTGTGAATGTTTGTCGTTCAAAAAGAAACTGCAAATAATCAGTCTCTTAGTGTATATATCTGGGTTGTATATTTTTATAGGCGTGCGTATTTGCTTAAAAAATTAAGCAGACATACGACATCAAACTACTTTTTTTAAGTGATTACCCTTTATAAAATAGGTAAGTAAACAGTTTTTAAAGTAGTGTCAGAACTTTGTATCCGTTGTAAAAATAAGCAATAAACTGTTTAAAAACGACCGTCAATTGAAAACTATATGTGTTACTTACATATAAGCTGGGGAGTAATGCCATTTTGCATCCCTAGTTATTACGATGCCCGGTGCAACTGGAATGCGTTTGGTTTCTTCATCCGTGACCATAACAATAAGAGCAACCAAAGATGTTACAAACACCGAGACCCTAAAGAACGTATCAGCCACCGCATGTTTCTTGAAACTACGAGCACGTGAGTCATACTCCGGTGGCGGTGGTGCCGATGTTTTCAATGGTACCTCCATACTTAACGCGGTATGTGGTGGAGTTGCGGTGTCATTAGATGCCATTGATAGATTAGATCAGAGAGTTGTTTTTTCTTTTGTGAAAGTGTTGAGTTGTTAGATATGGTTTGCAAAATCTAGATTTATACTAAGATTATTAGGTCAACTAATTTTGATAGTATATTCACACACGCATAGATAGGTGGATTTGAAAACGTTAGAATGTTCACACACACTTTTTGGTGAATTGGTCAAACGTGAGATTACCAAATGTGTATAAAGGTTTGCTTTGGTGTGAATTATTAAGGTTCTATATTAATCATGGAAGTCAAGTACGGTTGGCCGGATCATGGCTTATTTAATGTGCAATTTTGCCAGCAACAGCCGCCGCCAACTTGCATAAGGGGTGTTTGTACGTGGTCTATTTTGGTTTGTAGATAATAAAATGTTTTTGTCTCCCTTGTTTTCATAAGGAGTGTATAATTTAATTTAATTTAATTTAATTTATATATGGCAAGTGGTTAATTATAAACATAATTTGATATTTTGTAGTTGTTTTTACAAGCTAGTTAATAATCTTTTTGAAAAAAACGGAAACAAAATATTGACGGGGACAAAGAAAGTACATGTTATGAACTTAAATTAATTAAGCTTATCTATTGACACGTTTGTCGTCTTTGAAATGTATATAAACAAAATAAATGACACTATCACATATTACCTATACTAGCCTTTTTAAATCCTTCTATACACACGAGTCGTTTACTTTTAGTATGATATCATAATACGTTTTTAACATTTTAACAAATAAGTAAAATTTTGATTAATATTTTTTTTTTCATATATTACAGAGATAAGATGTCATGTCCATCACAAGTAAAATTTTAAAATATGACAAAATTCGAAACTACTATTATTAAAAGAAGTGTTTACATTTAATTGATTCTCTTCTCTTTATAGGAAATAGAAAGAAAAGAAAAAAAAAAAAAAAAAGAGACAATTATATATACCTCAAGTTGTTAAATAGAAAGATCCTTCACATACACTAATTAAATTATCAAAAAGGTATTCAAGATCACTAAATGGTTATGGAGATTAAAAGGTTTTGAATAAAATTGCAATCGTGCTAGATTGTGTTTGCATATAAAGACATGTATTTTTGAACAGGGAAGTGATAAATGTAACAAA
Organism: Gnaphalium uliginosum; assembly: GCA_963930675.1. Taxonomy (NCBI): domain Eukaryota; kingdom Viridiplantae; phylum Streptophyta; class Magnoliopsida; order Asterales; family Asteraceae; genus Gnaphalium; species Gnaphalium uliginosum. The sequence goes on along the minus strand of OZ005684.1, from coordinate 10,707,542 downwards.
AAAAATTAATCCATACACCAAACTTAGTTTCAATGTATTTATAATGCTAGCTTTAATTGTTGTACGATATCTCTATCTAAATCTATGTATAATATAATAATATATTAATAAGCTAAAATCCTGTGTTAACACAGTTGCTCAGTTAAAAATTCTATGTAATTAATTATTAATCAAAGTGTAATCAATTTTTCAAACAAATTTTTGGATATAATTCGAGTTTTTTTATTTTTTAATGGCAACAATTTGAATTGAAATTGGATCACTTTTAACTGTTCTTTTATTATTCTTTAAAATTGCAAATAAATTAGTGAGATAAGTTTTTGAATTGAATTAAGTATTAAATTTTGATTGGTCGATTGGACTTTAATTTTTGAATTGAAATCAATAAGTCACCTTTCTATAGTATATTTGATTTAAGATGTGTAATCTAGAGTGAGTGTGAACATAAGTATTGAAAATAAATTTTATTTTTTATTAACGTGGCGTGTAAGAAAAAAAATAAACAGACGTATTTCATTTCAAGTGTTCATATTTCCGTTATATTTTGTTCTAAAATAAGTATTCACTTTCAAAAATTAGATAATCACTTTTACCTTTTAGAGAAAAGTTCAATGTAGAATGGTAAAAAAATGTAGAATGAAAAAACTAATAGGATTGCTCCATTTCAATTACCCATTTCCACTTTTTATTTTTAAAGCTAAATATCTCACAAACCGTATATCCATAAATTATAAAAATTACACCGTTAGAATCAGCATCTTTTTATCTTTAATTAGAGATCTCACATGACATACTTTCGACGAACTTTTTTTTTTCGTTTTATAATGAGTATGTGAAATTCGTAATAGTAAATCACATGTGATTTAACACTCACATGTGAATATATTTACAATCAAATTATAAGTTTTAAATCACTATCAATAATCACACGTGAATATTCAAATTTACAATTATAAGTTTAAAATCACATAAAAATAATTTATTTACTCATAAATCACATGTGATTATACATAAAACCACATGTGATTATACATAAAATTACATGTGATTATATAAGTCACATTTTTTACGACCCAACAAAAATGAAAAAAAAATTTGTTGAAAGTATAGATTGTGAGATCTCTAATCGAAGAAAAAAAGACGCTGATTTCGAATATGTAAGTTTTATAATTTTTGGTAATGCCGTTTGTGAGATATTTGATTTTAAAGATACGAGAGGAAATTGTGTTTTAAAGAAATGGAGCAATCCTATTACTTCTCCCATTCTTCACTTTTTTAACATTCTACATTGAAACCACCTCTTACCTTTTAACTACACTTTTTCGCAGAAGTGTAATGACAAAATAGATATTTGATTGTACAAAAATGAAAAATTATATTTTATTTAAAACTGTGATCAAGTGGACAGTTATTGTGAGATACACTAAATACGCCGAAGTCCAACTTATGTTAAAAAAAGTTTTTACTAAGATACTGTGCTAGCTAGTGTGCTATCGTCACGTCCACCTCATTAAATAAGACAAGTAACAAAATCCATGAAATGTAGTGTACTACCAATAGGAATCGTGGTAATTTGGGCTACTCTAAAGTTAAAGTATAGCCGTAATTATATTTAGAAAATAATTAATACGTTAGAAAACGCTTATAAATATTTCAGCTGGCTTGAGTAAATTTAATTTAATTAAGTGGCGTGATTTTTTAAAGTCTCGTTTAGTTCAAAAAAGAATTTACGAAGGAATGAAATCCGTCAAAGAAATTGAAATTTAATTGAATTGTAATCTGATTAAAAAAATGTAATTATGAAAGATATAGGGCATGGAGTATTTTATGAAATGAATTAATAAAATTGTTCATATACAAATACATGTGGAGGTTCAATAAGAACCACTTAAATATTGAGAATTGTGATAACATCAAGAATGCGTAATTATTCACATTTGATGATGTCAAAATATTATAAAAGTTTTGATGAAAATCAATAAGACCTTGAAAACCGAAAAATTCTATGTTAAAACTTGTTTTAACTAATTTAATCAATTTGTTCACATCTGATCTGTCCAGTTTTGAACATATGTACTTTTATACGTAATTTTGTGATTTTTGACATTTTTTGCTTCTCATTCGAACAAATATTAATGTTTGCATGTGTATAAAGCTAATTACATATGAACATTTGCATATGCATGTATTTTTCACAAGTTCTTGATTTTTATTTGAACCTTTATACGGTAAGTATTATTATTTTATGTGTTTGAACGTACACCATGGGTTCATACTCATATAATCCATTTTAGTACTCTATCATGAAATTATGAATCATGATACGTACAAAACCGATTCATGGTCAGCACAAATTAAGAAACAAATTCGACGTGTTTACATGTGGCATTGTATATCCAAATACAAATATCTCAAACTTGGAGTTGTATATATATATAGGGTGGGTATGACTGTTCACAGTTCGGATAAAACCGGATTATCTAATTGGATAACTTGGATCGGATTATATGATTTGGCTAATTGGATTTTTGGATTGGCTCGGATCAGAACCAAACTTATTATTTCGGATTACGGATTGTTTTTGGTTTATAAACTACAATCCGGATTATCCAAAAAAACCAAATAAGAAATAAATATTAATTTTTCAAACATTTCATATATATATATATATATATATATATATATATATATATATATATATATATATATATATATATATATACACACACACACACACACACACACACATGCATATACATAATAGTTTACTAAATATTCTATAAATATCTAAATATAATACTAGTATATAATAGTTAATGCTAAAGATCATATTAATTTTTGTAAATGTGATAAATAATTTCACAAACACTATAATATATAGTGAAGATGATATTGATTTGAACTTGTACAAATTAAACTTAGTATCATCCATTTTGTATATTTTTGTTATAATATCTAACATACTTTTAACATAGATATTTGTGAATGTGTTTGGAAATCCAAAAACCAAACCGATCCATCCCAATAATAATTCGGATGGATTGGTTCGGTTTTTGAATTTGTTTGGATTCATGTATATGGATCGGTTTTAAACCGATGCATCCATTTGAACACCCCTAAGGGTAGGGATCAAGAGGGAAGTAAACAAATGGAAGGAGGGAAGCTATTCCTAACCATACATTCTGGTCAACTCAAAAGTCAATGTGATGGCAAAATTGTAAATAACTCAAAAAAATTTCAGAATATTAATATTCATTTGGAAAGAATGTTAATCAAACATACAACTTAATATTTTTAAACATTCTTTTACGATGAATGTTAACTCATATACATTATTATACACTGATAAATGTTACGCTATCTCGTTCAACAATGTATAAAAATATATATAAGTTAATATTCATCATAAATTATTGTTTTTGAATATTAAATGTAACTTTGATCAACATTCATTCCAAATGAATGTTAATGTTCTAAATTTTTTTTTTGTGAAATTCGATGATTAATGACGACTATAATTAAATTATCTACTTGTTTATAAGTTTTGTATGTTGAAATTCATTTAATTTTATTGTATTTATTGGTGAATCAAATTTTTCACAAAAACCCAAAAGTTATACCCAAAATTCTTAATATTTGATGAATATGAATTATGATGAATTGAAGATATGTATGAATGCCTTTGATGAATTTGAAATTTATAATGTTTTGATTGATTTACATGCTTTAATTTTGAATTTTAAACAAAAACTGATGAAATGGGTATTGTATATGAGTTGGAGAAGATACAAAGAAATATGTAGTTAAGGTTTGCTTCCCTCCTTCCCTCAAATTTAGAACTTCCCTCTTGATCCTTCCCCTGTATGTATATATATATATATATATATATATATATATATATATATATATATATATATAAAATATTTCTATTCTAGGAAGTTTGCGTTCATATTTATACGTGACTTCAAACTTTCGTAGCTATAATCACACTATTGAGAAAATTCTAACCAAAGAAGAATAAAAAAGAAATCAAAGTCGTGCTTTTAATTTGAAATCTTGCCAAAGTTCATACACATATAATAACTTTTAAACTTCGATATATATCGATACCATTACCTTTGACTTTTTAAGGGTAAGTCAAAGTCATAAAAGTTGAGTTTAAATAAGTAATTATAGTGGAAATTAAAGGCTCGTCACATTTTGTTTATGGCTGTGTAAGGTAAAACCACATATGTGTGGAATTAATTACGTGACGGCTTTAATTACCACCATGATTAGTTTCACTAATTAATTAGTTGACCATGATTATGTGTGGAATTAATTATAGGTAGTGTTCGGTAATTTGTTTGAACATGATTTGATTTTGACTCTAGACTTCAACCAGTTTAAAAATATAAAACTTAAGATTTGCATAATAATACAGCAGAACAGCTAGAAAAATGAAAACTTTGTATACATACCCGTTTAACTGATTATCGGGTCTCTGGTTTGTATGATCAAACCATTGGGTTCTAAAAATGAGTATTCAAGTGTTGACCCATACCGACATAAGAGGTCAACCAATTTAGTTAACCAACTTGGATCGGGTTTTTGAACATTAAGGAATATCGGTTATGAACGATGTAATGTTAACCTATCCAAATGTCTAATAACCGTATCAGAATCGTTGAAAGGGTTGACTTTTTACAAGGGGTTTGACTCATTTCCAGTCTGTTAGAATTCCAGCAACTGTTCTATATCTATGCAGATAAATATATTTGCCTTTATACATTGGTGAGCAAACAAGAATCCTCTATGACATAACCTCCAGAGCCTCTCTAGTTTGCCCAATTATGTTGAATACAGTTGCAGCTATATGCGATGGAGTCAGCCCTGCGTCTGCTAATTGGTCAGCGGGTGCACCATGGTCAATGTAACGGTCAGGCAGTACCAAGGGTCTCCACTGCAAAACCCAGCACCAAAGTTCATAACTTTAATTTCATATTTTTTCAAAAACATGATTCCTGATCTAAACGAAACGAAAAATGTATGGAAATGACAGAATGCATACCTTCAACTTTCCGTCAAGAAGGCCATCTAATGCCATGAAATGAGCAACGTGAGACCCGAACCCTCCTATTGACCCTTCTTCGACAGTAATCAAGACCTCGTGAGACTTTGCAAGGGCTCTGATAAGAGCATGGTCTAATGGTTTGCAGAAACGAGCGTCTGCAACCGTTATGTTTAAACCACGTTCTTGTACTAAACCAGCTGCAGCCATGCAACTTTGAACAGCTGAACCGTAGCCTAGGAGGGCTACCCGCTGCCCTTCGATCATTATTCGACCTTTTCCAATCTGTTTTCCACAAAACATAACAAAATAGCCTTAATACACTACGAAATTTCATGATCGATGTAAAAGGGAAAAAAGATATATTTTACCTCAAGAGGAATTCCTTTATTGCCTGGTGGCAAGGGGACGCCTATCCCATTTCCACGTGGATAACGGAAACAACTAGGTCTATCATCAATGGCTGCAGCGGTTGCAACCATGTGAAAAAGCTCAGATTCATCAGAAGGGGCCATGACCACCATGTTTGGGAGGCATGCCATGAAAGTGACATCAAACGACCCAGAATGTGTGGGACCATCTGCCCCAACTAGTCCTGCTCGATCCATTGCAAATCTCACAGGTAGCTTCTGCAAATCTACATCATGCACCACCTGATCATAACCTCGTTGCAAAAACGAAGAGTAAATTGCACAAAATGGTTTAAGGCCTTCACATGCCAATCCAGCAGCAAATGTAACTGCATGCTGTTCTGCAATCCCGACATCAAAACACCGAGTGGGGAAACGTCGGAGAAATAGATTCATTCCGGTTCCACCACCCATTGCAGCATGAATACCGACTATTTTCTTATCAGCCTCGGCTTCTGCAATCAACGCCTCTGCAAAGTAAGTTGTGTACGACTGAGTTGGTGCGGTTGACTTAAATTGTTTTCCTGTTGCTGGATCGAACTTCCCGACACCTACAATGAAACAAGTCAACCAGCAAGTCAATTTCAATTTCATTTCCAAAACTATTTAAAAACAAAACTTCCCAAATGTAGTTAACTTAATTACCATGGTACTTGTCGGCAGCTTTCTCGGCATAAGGGTATCCTCTACCTTTCTCCGTAATAACATGAATCAAAACAGGACCCGTTGTTTTAGTACTCTTGACCTCTTTAAGAATGGCAACAAGATCATCAATGCTATGACCATCTACGGGGCCTATGTAATATAAACCAAGCTCTTCGAATAGTGTCGATCCGGAACCACTAATCATTCCACGAGCGTACTCATCAACCTTGGCAGCAATTTCATGCATTGGGCCTCCAATTTGCTTAGTAACTTCCTTGGCAACTTCACGAAGTTCCCTGAGAGGCCGATTAGATTGTAATCTACTAAGAGCACTGCTTAGAGCTCCAACAGGAGGTATAGGACCATCAAGATTGGCAGTAGGTAACGAGACTTGTTTATTGTCGTTAAGGATTACTATCATATCTGAATCTAGATAACCAGCATTGTTCATCGCTTCATACGCTTGACCCGCTGTCATAGCTCCGTCACCAATAATAGCAACCACATCGTTTGTTCCTCCCTTTAAGTCCCTTCCCACAGCCATACCTGTTCATATAATGCCCAAACAGACCATACATCACAATTCACGCATGGAAGGATATTTCAATTAGGTAGCTGTAGGAAAATTGATTAATCGATATCAATTTATAATAAGAGAATACAGAGTAATTCTTCTCTCAAAATTATTTTAACTCTGGCACTAACATAAATGAGAAATGAGGGAAATTTCAACAATAACAACAACAAAAAGTGTATTGAAAGTGATTGTGTGGTATTATAAAATCAGAAACAAATAATCGGTTGTAATTAACGAGCAGTAGATGATAGTGTTTGGACGCAATGTTTGAAGTTATAATAATCCAATAAAAGAATGGTTGACAAACTTTTATAATCTAAGAAACTAATAGGTAAGAGGGATTTTGTGAATTTGAGTAAAATATCAAATCATGCTAACGAGTTTGTTGCAGCTCATATGAAATTGATAATTAAATCAACCAATTACTCGAGTCATAACAATTAGATAATACATCACGGAAAGCAGAATCTGTTTACCTAAAAATCATGTCGCGATAATCAGATAACCATTACATATCACATCAAGAAGCCAAATAAAACAAATGATGAATTACCTAACCCTGCTGAAATGGTGGTAGAGCTATGCCCCGTGCCAAAACAATCATGCTCACTTTCAGAGCGTTTAGTGAACCCTGCCAACCCGTTTGTCTGCCTAATAGTATGCATTTGGTCTCTTCTTCCAGTCAAGATTTTATGTGGATAAGACTAAAAAACACATTAAGAGTCATATAATATTCAACCATAATCATTTTTCATGTGTAATAATTAATGATCCTGTAATCTCACCTGATGACCAACGTCCCATAGTATCTTATCTTGCGGCGTATTAAATACATAATGAAGCGCCACCGTGAGCTCCACAACACCAAGACTCGAACCCAAATGACCACCAGTTTTAGAGACATTAAAGATCACATCAGACCGAAGCTCATCAGCTAGTTGCTTCAATTCCTACACCAAACAACAACAAAAGAAACTGTTTGAAATCTCATTTCCTTCACACAAATACGACTAAATGTTTAGCCGAAATTCAAAAAGACATTTTTTAACAGAAACATTATTCCGTTTGAAATGGGTATATTTGCAGGGGTTTAGCGACAAACTTGATTTTTCGGTCAAACCAGTGATTATTATAGTTCAAAATTATCATACAAATTTACCTTTGTATCTTGTTTGCACGCAAGTTTAGCAACATTTTTATAAAACTAAAATATGGGCACGTTTAATATTACTTAGTTCCACTTAAGTTGGAAATCTATACAGGAATTTAAAAACAATTCTCGACTTTTCTGGTCAAACTAGTGATTACTTTAAACCAATAATAAACAAATTCATATACTCCGTAACATTTACTCTTAATCTAATGCAAATATGGAAAAATTGTTCTAAAATAAAAAGATGGGTATGAGTAACTTACCTTAATTGATAGATTCTTCATATGAATTGGGTAATTGATAGTGTCCAAAAGTGGAGTAGGTGGTCTTTGTGAGTAATACTCGCCTCTCTCAGAGAGTGTAGCTCTAATCCCACTTGCTTTTTTACTTACCTGCTTAAACACAATAAAAAACCCATAATTTACAAAATCAAAAACTCAAATAAAAATATGAACTTTGAACAAAATTAAACCTGATTCAAGGGTTTATGTGATAACTGAGGGTTTTGTAGATCTATTCCAAAGAAACAATGTTGAATCGCAGAAGTGTGTGAATTAACCAACCGGTGGTTAACTTGACCCGGGAATGAAAACCCACAGAGCGCCATGGAAGAAAGCTTTGATCTTTATGGAAACCCAGAAATGTAGGAATGTATTGGATTGGATACCCAGGTGGGAATCAAAGAGAAAATGGTGGTGTTTGGATGCAAGAAGAAGATGTGTATGTGTTTCTTGGTGGCAATGTGTAAATCAATTGTGTGTTTTAGTGAGTGAAAAAAGTGAGGAACTTGGTGAATTTTGTAAGAAGACAAGTGTGGAACGAATGAAATCTTAAGCTAGTTTTTATTGGTCCACGTAATTGGAAATCACATTGTATGGATAGCAACCATTTGATGATAAAATGATGCATGAGTGCATCACCCACTTGTTTAATAAAGATGAAGAATAAATCATAAATTATGATTATATCTATAGCTATTTTATTTTGTTTAATAAATTATTTCATATTCTAAAGTTATTTTTGATAATTATAATTATAATTACTAGTTGAGAGTACGGTTAGAAAACTTAGAAATGGATTTACTATAAAGGGTTCCAAAAACTATTTACAAAAACTTTTAAAGGGCACTAGAAATTACATATTTTCATAATCTTCATTCAATATAGTTTGTCAAACAAAATTGATTTAATAAAAATAAACTTATTAAAACGTAAGCTCCCCTGTAATATTCAAAAAATCCAAAGAAACTTACGACTTAACACACTAACCACGTCATATTTCATAAGATACTAAAATAATACTCGTGCAATGTAGCGGTAGAAGTAATGTTGGTAGATGATAGTAGTAGCGATGGTATTTGTGAAAAACTTAAAATTGTTATATGTGTTTTGTATAAAATATTATTTTATTTATATGTAAGTTAATTTTAATATAATCATAGAAATTGTATTGATGGACATGTATTATATGTAGTTAAAGATTAGAGATATATAAAGTAAATAGATTTATTATTAATTGGAAATATTTTTTATTATAAAATGTTATAAATGATTTAAAGATAATTTAGACATTTTCTTGCATTGAGACTAATTTAAGATAATGATAGAGATGCATTACATTACATGTAGTAGTTAGAGATTAGAGATAAAAATAGTCCATATATTCGAGTGGCAATAAAATTAAAATTAAAATAATGTAATATATCCATAAACATCATGGGTGCGTTCATGTTGCAACCAAGTACCCAACTCACGTGTAGCAATACATTGCACGCAAATGCTTATCTAGTATCTACAATGAAAATGGTTTTATCTGTTTGAATAATCTATCTCTATTTCAATGCCTTTTTTGTCTACATATTAATTATTAAATTACATATTACATATCACTTAGTTAAATTAAAAATAGAACAATAAAGGTTAGTAAAAGGTTGTTTTGCAAATAAATGATCTTGGATCATCAACATTTCAAGTGCGGCTAGAACAATAAAGGTTAGTAAACGGGACAAGGAATACGGTTTGGGACTCTTAGGGTTTATTTGTATACGGATAAAGTAGGTTGAGTTAACACTCAAATAAAGAGTCCTTATTTATTTAATTTTTTGTAAATAAGTACTCATTAATTTACCCATATATAATACGTCCATTTTTCACTAATTTTGTGGTAACAAATCATACTTGATTGTACCCATTAATTTACATATGAAATCCATTTGAGTTGCTCAAATAAATTCCAACCCAAAAATCCCTTCTTTTAATTGATAGCTATGTTGGGTAATAAACTTGTGATAATTATCACTGATGACTTACTTCCTCTCTGTTTGATTATACACAAACAAATACGAGGATGTCATTAATTATATAAAATACATAAAAAATTATACACAACTTTAAAAGAGAATAAACATTATAAGATAAAATGGTACATAACTATGATTAATAATTATAAGATTAACGGATTATAGTTTAACCCTTTATTAACAAGACATGTGAGACTTTTAACTATTTTAGATAAAATGTCAAAAGAATTTAGTTGCAATAGTTTAGTTTATTTGGTGAAAGATACACAAAGTTCATAACTTTAGGGACCTACATTAAACTTAAATTACCCTGTCATTCTAAACACCAAATCCTCTCCGAAAACATACTATGATTTTAATCCAATTTCATCTCTGCAAACCAAAATCCCCAAAATAAAAACAAAAACTGTGGCAATTTTCTACATTTCACAAAATGCAAACCCACAATTACTCAAAAAAACACCATTATCTTTCTCTTCAAGCTCCGTAAAACTATTGTAAGTTCATACAATTTCACATTTTTGATCAATTTTCGTTATAAACTTTACATTTTTAATTCTGGGTAATGTGTGTTTAATCTTACAGTTTTTTTTGTTTTGAAGGTTACAGGTAATTTGAGTTTTATTCAATGGTATGCTCCCTTGCAGGTGGCCAAATGACAACCACCTCACAAATAATGTCAGGTACAAACAAGAATTAAACGAATAATAATACTTTTTTTTTGTTCTTTACCATCATCATTATTACACTAGCTTTGAATTTTTGAATATTGTGTTGTGTAATTGTGATATTTTCTTAGTACTTCATGGAAGAGACGGCTAATTGGAATGAATTAAATATATTTTTGAAGGTTTTATAGCTGATGTTGACATATTAGGGCATAAATGTATTTATAATTAAAATATCAGGTTAAAGTTAGTAACTTTGTTTAAATTGACAGAGAATGTAGGGAGTTGGAAGTTAGCAGCTCAGTATATTCAAAGGGAACTCAAAGAGGCAGATGAAGTAAATTTGCTAGACGAAGAAGGTAAAATTTTCTGATCATTTAGTTGGTAGTTGCAACACCGTTCTAACATTACTAGTTGTTGTTTTGGGTATTTGGTTGTGGAAGAATATTGTGAAGGATGAGAACAATGTGTTAGGTGCAATGTGTTTTGGGTATTTGGTTGTGGCCTATCTGAAAATGCCAAATTTTGGGTATGACATATCTATTCTACATATAGGCCATGCTATATAATACAGCATATATTGCATGTTAAGTGAAGTACAGGATAACTTAGTAGTGAAAAACAACCTATGGAAAAATTAGTGGTGCTCATAACTAATCAAGTTTGTCGAGAAGGTTGTTATCACAATTCAAGAATCTCTTTCGGTTGTCCATCTGAGATGGTAAAAGGCTGCATCTTTACCACCTGATATGCAATATGCCGAATCATACTATTGTTAATTCTTTGGAATATTATGTTAAACATCAATATGTGTATATACTCACTTTCTTCTCATGGTTGTGGTTGCCCAATGCAGATATGCATGTATTTGGTTTGAGGCCTATGATGGATCCATTGATATTGGTGAGGTTTCAAACAAGCCTGGCTTTGCTTTTATGTTATTTTCAAGAATTGTTTTCATATTATTTTCATATTCTGCTCTAGGTGCTTCTCTTAAAAGGGGGGAGAAAAATAACCAACTTTTTGTATATGGCAAATACAGTCACACTCATTGATTTCTCTGTTTCTCATCTACACCTCTTCAAATGCAGGCCTCTTTCAGTTGGGTCATTTTCATCTACATTCCTGATGCATTTTGTATTGTTCTCAAATGTTAATTTGCAGGTCTGTTGCAATTCTTGCAAGAAGCCAGTGAAGAATAGCCAATATGCAACCCATGCAGGTAACCTTGTCTTTCAAATTCGTTATTGTTGGTCTGATTTTAGCTGTAATGGTCTCACTATAACCACTAATGGTCTTTTTATGGTTGTAACATAGTTATTATTATAGATGTTACACGAGAGAATGACGAACGAAAGTAATTTAATTTACAACTTCATTTCATGCTGAACTTAACCTTATTACTTTAATATGCATATTATTTTCTTCCATGTTTACAGAGATTTGCAAGTCACTAAATTCATTAGTAGACAGTACAACAGAGACTGATGCTGTTGCTGTGCAAAAGAAACCCCCAAGAAAGGAGCGGAAGAAGTTACAAAATAATACTTGTAGTATCCTCACAATTCTTATTACTAGTAGTTCCCTTTAGTCATTATTTGTACAATACAATTTTCTTTCGATTTCCCGTATCAACAAAAATCGTATTTGATGAGCTTAACCCGAATATAGTACCAGTTGGTAAGCCTCAACGATGTACCCTTGCTAATGCTGCTGCTTCAAATTCTCATGCTAATGAACAAAGTTTAAAGGCAACTTCATTTCCTACACAAGCAAAAGGTAATTTCTTTTTGTCTTAATTCCGTTGTTGCTGTTTTGTCAAATTCTTGCTATTGTTTCATTTTTAGTGGCCTTTCTTTGGTGCACATCTTTAAAACTTGCACACAAAATATGCATATAATACATCCGTTTCAGAAATAATGCATTTATATAATGTTAAATGATGTTATAGAATGTGGAATCCATGTATTATTTGGTGACCTTTTTTATCTTCCCAATATTGCTTTTGTTGATTTACAAGTAAATATGCATATAATACAATCCTTCAGTTAAACAAAAGGTAGCATTTTATACGTCTCCCACGTTAGCAAAAAGTATCCACTACCTGATGAAGGAGTCATCAAATACATACAATAGAAATAATTGAAAGTTCGGTACATACAATCGAAACTTTTAAGGTTGGGGACGTACAATAGAATTGTGGGTACAGTTTGATACATTTCAGACATTTAATCCTTGAAATTATATCACATTTTTGTCATAATTCAAAACTCATTTTTCAGGTAGACAGTTTAAAAATGTTACACGTGAAAGCAGTGTGGCGAACTTTGATAGTATCACTAGTCATCGAACTCATACGAAACTTAATGACCACCAATTACAGACCAAAGGTCATTCATCCACTCTTTTTCTCCGAGATATGTATATACGTTACATATGGTTTTATCTTTTTACCGTATTGAACTGATGTTCGTGATAACGATGATGGCGGAATAGGAATGTTGAGTGTCCCTGGTCCACTTGCAACCAAGATTTTCTATTCTCAAAGAACTCAGCGTCTCAGATCTGCGATAAGCAACATGTACTACAGAACATCATCTACACAACTTGATGATGACTTAAGCAATATGCAATTCGCAGACACTAATAAGATACCATCGACTAATGGTTATTTGCACAACAACCAAATTGATGACCAGCTTGAAAAGGTATGTCATAAATGATTTTTACTGTTGTATAACGTTCTATTTCATGTTGTTGCATTGATACAAATTGTTTGGAAGTCGGATTCAATTTTCAAAAAAGTTGAATTCCCATTCTTCATTGGAGAACTTTTAATTATAGATTAACTTATAACTACTGTTAATAGGGTTTATCTTTTCTTATATAACAAATTTTAATTCAAGAAGTCTCTAGTTCTATTTAGCTAAAGATTTTGGTGAAAACAGATAGGCAAGCATGTCCCATGTATGGTGGAAAATACTGATCCAATTCCCTCCAAGAGTTCAGAAGCTGATTCAGATGAATCCAGAATGTCATTGCCTTCGAATTTTCCAGATCAGTTTTATGTGAATAATGCCTTAGGACCTCAAAGAACTATAGGAAATTTAGCAAGCAATATTCTTCCAGCTCCTCTTCCTTCTGACGAAATTTAAGGTAACTTTGATTGTTTAATTTTTTTTTTTTTTTCGATCTCGTTTGGTTTCTTATACTTTTCCCTTTCATCCGCAATTGCATCTATGTTTGCTTGACATAAATAGGCATCAGAAAGATCTGGAACTTGATTATGCAATGTGCTTTTTCAAGCATGTTTTCATAGTAATGGAACTTGATTTCATTTGGTTTCTAGACCCGTGAGTAGAAAACTTTGATGTGTTAAGACTGTCAGTTTCAAGTGACTTAGTTTGTAACGTAATTATGTACTAATTGGGCATAGCTCAAGTGGTACCGCCACCGCAAACGCCCAGACCCCACATGTGTAACCGACAGGTCAGGGGTTCGCATCCGTTCCTCAGCATACGTGGGTGATTTGTGGACAGGTGATTTGCCCGGCGTTGATGCTCCTTGCGGGTGGAGCGGACACGTACCATTGAAATATAGTACGGGGGTTAGGGGTACCCTCCAAATTACCCTTTTTTTGTATTTTCAAGTGAAGGCGGTGTAAAGGACAATTTCTATCTATAGGATACAAATATCTTATATATGCTGATCATGGCAAATATATTAGTGTGCCTCCTCTTAAGATGTTACGTACATGCAAATTGGCTATAAATAGGCGAAGTTGCCAACAATAATGATGTTTCAGGGTCTTTTTTTTTTCTCTTGAAGGGAGGTTTCTAAGACTATAAATGGCTCTAAACTAGAGGTAGCAATTGTGACTAATTTATAAGAAATGGGTTAGTTGAGGTGGTATTTCATTGGTAACAGGTGAAAAGGGTCAAATAAATAACATTAGAACTGAGAATGAAATGGGTCAAACAACTTAATTATGTTATTGCTTTTGGAGTCCTAATCATTCTATTGTAAAACGTTAGTGCCTTTTTAATAAAGAATTAAAGATATCTTCTATGATCATTGTAAATACATTAGTTGATTATAAATTTGAAGAAAAGGGAAAAAAAATATTGATGACGAGTCGGCCCAACCCTGACCTAACATGTTACCCAACCCGCTCATTTTGCCATGTCTACTCCATATGCAGCTACTTTATATTGTAGAGCTTTGGAAGAGAAAGTAGGCATAGGACATACCATTGTTTTTTGTAATCATTTCTAATTTCATCTCTGCAATTAACATGTGGTTTTATGTCATTGTAGGGCATCTATTAGGACAATGCGGCGATGTTCCTGCTGTACAGCCACAAAGGAAATTTTTTGGTAGCCGAGGTGATTATTTCTTTATTATATTTTTAAGCTTTGGAAACCGTGATTCTAACTTCACATTCTAAACTATGGGAAACAAAGATTCATATCTAGGATGGCATTGGAACTTATTCAAACTAGGGTTTGTCTTCTCACAATGATGTATAAATCCTCTTATAGTATTATTTATTGGTCCTCTATGAAGATGCCAAATGTAATCTTAGTATGTTTTCGGAAGTATGATACCTTATGACTGAGTGGTAACTCGTTCTGAATAGTGGTTACCGGGTCTTTTGCAATATTAATGTACATAAACCCAACAAAATATTATCATATTTTGCTTGGATGACGCTAGCCTTGTATGATGTTTACGTTCCTATCGAATGTCGTATGGGACTTGTATGATAGTGTGGTGACAGAATTGTTATATAATAATTGCCCAATCGCATTCTATTGTGAAATGATGATTGCACGAGGTGTATGCTTCATCTTTAAGCATAGTTCAACAACAAAGAACACAAATTTGAGGCACTATGTTCAACAACAGACAACAATGTTATATTTACATTCCTGCCGAATGTCTTAGGGGACTTGCGGATTTCACTTCAAGTACGATCTATTAACACCGTTAGGAGGATTTCAGTTCTACCTTTACAGTTGGCAAACATGGTTGCTAATAGGTGGTTAAGTTAGTTGTTAAGAATATCTTTAATCACCTTAACTACCTTTTTCATGTTGCCCGTGGAACTGGTCAGTGAGGGGCCGCAAGAGGATCAGTTTTACCCTTTACCCACTTAACTACTCTAATTTACATTTAGTTGGCAAACAAGGTAGCTAACAGTTGGCAAGATGAACTATCTTTAACCACCGTAACTACTCTAATTTACATTAACACCTGACTAAAATCCTCGATGAATACGAAAAGGATAACATCAAACTAACTACCTTTAACTACTTTTACTACCATAATGAAATGAATCAAACTTACAAAGTAACCATACAAAGATCAACACTCAAACACCTTTTAAGAATTAAATTGTTGCATCTCTCAGTTTGGTTATCAACAACAATAATATTGGATTATGATCCGCATAAAAATATACAAGTTTCCGAAGTAAATATCATCACAAATCTATACAGCTTGGAGTGTTCTGTTGTTACTAGGTACAAAGAGAGCACCTTCTCTTTCATTTACACCCAAATCATCTGAATCAAGTTCAAGTTGATTTAGCCTCCTAACAAACGCAGAAAACAACGGGAAGTTTTTAGGCGAAAAAAAGTCGCCACCCATTCTCTGGTAAAGAAATAGATCGATTTCGTTCTCACCAACCAAATATTTCTTAATCTGTTCAAAACTCTTGGCATTGCCTGCAACATGCAAGTTCTGACCACAAACCTCAACACAATGCTTTCTGCAAGCATCTGTTATCTCCGCAAGAAGTAACTCGGGACTCGAAAATGACTCATTTGGCTGTTGTTCATCCAAAAGATCCATTCCTGGCAAGATCATTCTACATGAGTTTTCACTGAAAACCTTCGCGATTTCTTCATACCCATTTCTGTTAATTGTGTTATAGAACCCTGCTGTTACCTCTGCTGGATGGGATCGGCTTCTGTACCATGAATGCATAAGAGGCAGTTTACCAGACACCATGACTGTAGTGTCACTAAAAGACGATGCAGCTAACGATAGCATCCGGTCTGCGTGAGACACAAGTTGGGTTGAATACCATGAAAGAAAGAAATCACCATAAGGACTCTCCCATGACCCACCTTCTTTAAAGAAAGTGTCAACAATAGGCTGCTGGTTGTAACTTGGTGCATCATGTGGACCCCTAAGTCCCCAAAAAGGATTTCCAAGATTTTCGGCATGCTGTTTGAGATTTCTCATCATGTTTTCATCATAACATTGAAACTCCCCTGCACCATAACCAACATTACTCTCGACGTGATCATGGTGAGACGGATAACGAAGCTCACCGTCTGGCCCCATACCAATTGTCACCCCCTGCAAAGATTCACCAATCAATCAGTACACAATTCAAATACTCATTTCGGGAATTCAAGATTTCCCATTTGTTAAAATTGAGAAAGATCAAAACTTGTTTGAGTCCTTACAGTGATTGTGGACCCCATATACGGAGCAAAAAACGTCTTGAAGCTCTCTATGAACCCTCCATAAACTTGCATGGCAGTTTTGCCATCGAAAACAGGAAAATCATCAACACCAAACGACAAACACTCATCATAACGCTTCCCTAACCGATCAGAAAAGAAGATACCCGGCTGAGATTTACCAATTTTTGACACCCAATAAGGGAGTGGAATGTTTTCTTCTTTGGATCCATGGAAGCAGAGGGAAACATGAAGTTTAAGACCCGATTCTTGAATCATTTGTACAAGAGTAAGGTAACCGGACCAATTATAATTCCCCATGGATTCTTTCTCTGCAACTCCCCACCAGATTGGGAGCTCAACACCTTTAACTCCTAACAACTTTAAAGCCTTAAGTCCTGCTGCAATTGCTTTTGAATGGTTTATTGCATTACATTCAGAAACAGAATTCATTGGCAATCCAACGTATAACTTTACAGCATCTTTCTGCACATTTAACAAGTATCCATCCATACATACATTAAAAAGTGTTTCACAAAACATAATAACTAAATCTGTAAACTACTTCACTTATGTGGTTAACATCAATAACTACTTACATGATTGGAAATTGTAATATCTGCTTGAGAAGCTTTGGTAGATGCAGCAGGTAGAGAATGAGAAACAGATTGAGCTGAAACCCTAACAGAAAGATTAGAGCTTTTTACTATTTGACCAAAACCCATTTGCAATTTCGTGGCAGATGAACTTATGATCATTAGATTATTATTAGTATTATTTATGCCTAATTGGCAAAAATTTCTTGAAATCAATGACATCTCCATGTTGGTAAAGTAAAGACTTGTGCTTTGTAGCAAGAAATGAAATGGGTAACGAAAAGATTTGTACTTTCCTGATAAAAAGTTTAAATTCAATTGGATAAAATGGTTTTGGATAAGGGAAGTTTAGGGTTTAATCAGAGAGATAGGGATGATTTGATTTGGGGTGAAAGAAAATGGGAAATGTATATATACCCAGCAAGGAAAGAAGAAGTCTCAGTATGCCACGTGTCATGTTTTTAGTGAAGCAAAAGTTTGAGCCGCACACTCAGTCATGCACAAATTCACTTGGTAATCATATTATTTCATAACAATTAAAATTATTTTTTTATGGGGAGAAAATTCTACGTGGGCCAATGAAGTCACTGGTGGCTCTAAATAATCGTTCTAATATTATAATTACCATGCAAAGTCTTGTTTCACCACCAAAAATTCTTTCTATATCACATTAATTAATTGTACGTTACATGATAACATCATAAGGCTTATTTAGTGAAAGCATATTTAGTAATGTATGAAGAATTTTAGTCAAGTCATTCTCCTCCTTGTAATAATGTATAATTTCAATTTGTATTGTAGTTAAAGAAAAGAAAAAAAAAGGGCAATTAGATTTTTCGGCAATTCTATTGACGGATCGGTCTGACGGCCAATATGAGAGTAGGCATGTGCATGGTCTAGAACTGGACCAAACCGAATGGAGACCGGACCGAACTGAGACCTAATTTGCACCAGATTTGCGGACCGGCAATTGGACCAAATATCATCGGTGTGGTTCGGGTCGGTTCTGGTACGGGTCTAATCGATTTTCTCAAAAGAACCGAACCGAGATTATTGTTATTTTAATATGGTTCTTTTGTTGGCTTTTCACAATTTTGAGGTCATTAGTTGGAGCTTCATGCATAAGTTTTTATTGTAGTTGAAAGACCTGAGTTTACAGTATGATGAAAGCGTATAATCTTTGAGTTGAACTATAAACTGATGATTTGAATAAAGAACTATCATTGATTTGTGAAATGCATTCTTTATTTCAAATAGTAAAAGAGACCAATTAATAACAAGATTATAATATCCATAAATGATTCAAAAACATAAAAAAAAAAAAATATATACTCACATTAACCACTGAATGACATATTAAATACTAGTTTGATCATAAAGGAAAGTCTAACATGTCACGTATCATGTTAACAAAGAAGATATTTACACAAGAACAGAAGCTTCTAACTAATTATGGTTTATGTAGTTGTGTTATATGACTGTTGATTGGAAAAAAAAATTGTTAGTATAAATAGGTAACAAAAGATTAAGATGATAGGTTATTTTTCTTACGATACATAAGGAATTGATATACTATAATTAAGGAATGTATATACTAATTTGGTTCGGTTCATTTTTAGTTTTTTTTTTCCGGGTATGGTCCGATCCGAACCAAGTCCAGAAAAGTGACAAAATATGGACCATGGTCCGGACCAGATATGCTCGGGTATTTCGGTTTCGGTCCGGTTCCTCCTAGGTCCTCAGATTTCCTCGGTTCTTCCCGAAAAATACATAACCCTATTGGCCTATATGAGATAGTTAAATCATATAATCTGCGATTAAAGAAATACAGGACGATGATTAAGCCACCTCCGTGTTTATGATGCATATCATCCACACTAGACTACTATCGTGGGGACAATTTGTATCGTAGTAGTTGGTTACATGAAAAAAAATCAAATTACTTAATTTTAAAAGGTTTTATTCAGAGTTGAATGTTTTCTCAAGGACGTTTCTTTAAGGCTTTCTCTTATATGCATGTTGTATCAATTGAGATTTGAATTCGATCACAACTAATTGAGTGACGAATTATGTCTATACCGCTAGGTAAAAAGCTATTTAGTTCGGAATAAATCTTCTATTTAATTGAAACTTATTTTGATACTAAAAGCGTTTATACACATTAAGATTGACTTGGGTAACATCTGAAGTCACTTAATCAACTCACAATTCAATAAATCAACATCCAAATATTCAAGTGTCTAACCTCTAAACTAACCTGTTATCCTTATTTCAACAAAGATATTTTGTGTAACAAAGTTACAACATCCAAATATTCAATTCATATTAGGATTAGTGAAAGATTAACCCTTGTAATTACATATTTTAGTTTACTAGGTTAGATGACCATGAACCAAATACAAATGGAGAAATCATTTATTCCTTCACTTTTAAGTTTAAACACCAATAATAAAAATTCGTCTTTGAATACATATACAAAATTGAAACTCATTTGGATTATAGTTCGAGACTCTCACAACCAAAGAATTGAAATGATCACTATGTGGTGTTGGTTAGTTGTGTGGTGTTTGACCATAAATAGTGGCCATTAAGTGAGTTTCACATAAATACTTTGGCTATCTTGCAAACTACCCTCGTTCCGTTTTAAAGATGTATTTCCAATTTAAGTGTTCATGTTTATATTTAATGTGTCTTACAATAAGTGTTCACTTTCATTTTTAACAAATAAAAAAAATTAATTAAAAAAAATAAGAAATTTTATTAATTAACAATGTAATCATTACAGTTTCAAAATCTGGACATTTAAATTATGATAAAAGGATGTGTAATCCATGTCACTACTTTTGTTTCTAAAATAATTATAAACAACAAACAATGTAAATAACGTTGCACACATTGTAAAATGATAATTTAATATCAAGTAGTAGTGCTTTTTTCAAAATAAATAAATAAATAAAAATTGCAATTTAAATAATTTATAATTGGAGTGGTTGGCTATGTTGCCATTTCGGGGGAGCAAATCTTCCACGTAATTCAAGTTTCAAGCTCAGAAACTACCATCCAGACCCCCCGCCGTTTGATTGGTCCACACTTTTCTGACGTGGATAATAACTTTTATGCTTTAATTGCATGAAAACCACGTTTTCTGGTATACACCAATAATAATTCTTTTCTTATAAGTTTATAACCTTCTAAACTAAATCCATCTCAAAGATTAGATGCATATGTGCGGAGTAGTTTTTCCGGAACCTCGTATTTTTTTAGAAGTTGAATGAATATGCGGCTGGAACTTTTTCAACCGTAAGAAAATGACACGTGGAGTAGTGACTTGGCCAAAGGTTATTGTTGTGTTTGGCACGAATCTTTTAAGGGCTTTTAGAGGCTCGAACTTCTATTTTGTATAAGTTCACCATAAGTCTTGTTTTGAAGCAAAATAAAAATGGGGCTTCTTGAAAAAACAAGCACCTAGAAGCCCTTAAACAAGAAGCTTTTTGAAGTGACTTTTGAATAGAAGTCCAAGCACCAGCTCCAGCCACAAACTTTAACTCCAGCCGTTATTGCCAAACACACCGAGTATATCCGATCCAGATCTTATACCAGTTCCTTAAATCAAATCATCTACATCCCTCTAATTAAACCTTAATTTTCCCTTATCCAAAAACCATTTAATCCAGTTAAATTTCACTTCTTGGCAAAAAAACATAAATCTTTTCATTACACACTTCATTTCTAGGCAAAAAACACAAATCTTTACTTGACCCACATGGAAATGTCATTGATTTCAAGAAATTTATGTCAGTTAGGCATAAATAATATTAATAATAATTTAGTGATCATAAGTTCATCTTCCACTAAATTGCAGATAGGTTTTGGTCAAATAGTCAAAAGCCATAATCTTTCGCTTAGGATATCAGCTCAATCTGTTTCTCATTCTAACCTCGCTGAATCCACCAAAGCTTCTCAAGAAGATATCGCAGTTTCCAAACATGTAAGTACTTCTTGTTGCTTAAATGTGATTATTTGAAGATTTACTTTTTCTTATGTTTGTGAAACACTCTTTTAATGAATGTAAGAATGGATACTCGTTGAATGTGTAGAATGATGGTGTGAAGTTATATGTTGGATTGCCAATGAATTCTGTCTTTGAATGTAATGCAATAAACCATTTAAGAGCAATTACAGCAGGACTTGAGGCTTTAAAATTATTAGGAGTTGAAGGTGTTGAGCTCCCAATTTGGTGGGGAGTCGCAGAGAAAGAATCCATGGGGAATTATAATTGGTCAGGTTACCTTACTCTTGTTAAAATGATTCAAGAATCGGGTCTTAAACTTCATATTTCTCTTTACTTCCATGGATCCAAAGAAGAAAACATTCCACTCCCTAATTGGGTGTCAAAAATAGGTGAATATCAACCAGATATCTTCTTTGCTGATGGATCAGGGAAGTGCTATAAAGAGTGTTTATCTTTAGGTGTTGATGATCTTCCTTTACTCGATGGCAAAACCACAATGCAAGTCTATAAAGGGTTCATAGACAGCTTCAAGACGGTTTTTGCTCCGTTTATGGGGTCGACAATCACTCTAAGAAATTAAACAAGTTTTGTTCTTTTTCAGTTTTAACAATTGGGATGACGAAATCTTGAATGTTTGAAATGAGTATTTGAATTGCGTACTGATTGATTGGTGAATCTTTGCAGGGGTGACAATTGGTATGGGGCCAGACGGTGAGCTTCGTTATCCGTCTCACCATGATCACGTCGAGAGTAATGTTGGTTATGGTGCAGGGGAGTTTCAATGTTATGATGAAAACATGATGAGAAATCTCAAACTGCATGCCGAAAATCTTGGAAATCCTTTTTGGGACTTGGGGGTCCACATGATGCACCAAGTTACAACCAGCAGCCTATTGTTGACACTTTCTTTAAAGAAGGTGGGTCATGGGAGAGTCCTTATGGTGATTTTTTTCTTTCATGGTATTCAACCCAACTTGTGTCTCACGCAGACCGGATGCTATCGTTAGCTGCATCGTCTTTTAGTGACACTACAGTCATGGTGTCTGGTAAACTGCCTCTTATTCATTCATGGTACAGAAGCCGATCCCATCCAGCAGAGGTAACAGCAGGGTTCTATAACACAATGGGTATGAAGAAATCGTGAAGGTTTTCAGTTCGAACTCATGTAGAATGATCTTGCCAGGAATGATCTTTTAGATGAACAGCAGCCAATTGAGTCCTTTTCGAATCCTGAGTTGCTTCTTGCGAACATAACAGATGCTTGCAGAAAGCATGGTGTTGGGGTTTGTGGTCAGAACTTGCATGTTGGCAATGCCAAGAGTTTTGAACAAATTAAGAAAAATTTAGTTGGTGAAGATGGAATCACGCAATTTCTTTACCAAAGAAAGGGCAGTGACTTCTTTTCGCCCCAAAACTTTGCTTTGTTTTCAGCATTTGTCAGGAGGCTAAAGCAACTGGAACTTGATTCAGATTATTTGGGTGTAAACGAAAGAGAAGGTGCTCTATTTGTACCTGGTAAAAGCAGAACACTCCAAGCTGTATAGATTTTGTGATTAGAAGATGGATTCCTTCAAACTGCATAGAACTTATTGTCTTCAAAATATGTACATTCTTATGGCACTCGTGTATAAGTATTCTGGTTGCGTCATTTGTATATAACAATGGCATATTTTGGTTATACTGTATTTCAAACAGGTCAAAGTTGAACTAAAAGATTTAGCTACAAAAGAGAGAATGGGTGGAACGGTATAAATGATATGACCTCTTAAACAGAAGTTGAACAACAGATATTTAGACAGTTTCATAATCACAATATGATTCATCATCATTTTGTGTTTTTTAGTTGTAATTTAGCGTTCAATATTGAGAAATGGAAGATATCTTTTGAATGCAACAAAAGAAGCAACAGTCTCCATTCACAAAATCGCAAATCGGAATGTTTGACTATCAATGGGACGTTCAAAACCTCCTTCAAAATTACAATGGCAGTCTTATGAACATGTCTCATCATCTAGTTATAACTAGGTCAACAACAGCTGGAAAATGATACATCTCGATTAATAATATATTTGAATAATATTCGATCATTTGTTCAATAGTTGTATGTTTATTTAACCTAACCAAAGTTGTTCAACACAAAAGGCAAAAAAGATGAACATTTACAGTACTCAAATAAGAATTGAACAAGAAACACAAATAACAAAATACTCTTTACCTCTGCATTCTACATGTAAAAAAAGGTATCCCGGCATGGTGTTGGTCCAGCAACAAGTCTAGTTATTCTTTGACGATGAATCGTTATGTTTCTTTCTGCGTGAACGACCTGTAGGAGCAGGCTCAGCCAATGGACCAGACCATGTCTGGATAGGTTGTTTTGCATATGAAAAATTGGAACTAAACGGGACATCAGGAGGATCGAACGATGGATCCATATGATGTGAAGAACCCAATGGGTAACCCAGTGTGCCATCCTGGTGGGGTGGAGGAAACTTCTCACTTTTGCTCTTCGCATTTGCATGGGTAATCAACCTCCGTCTCTGCAGAGAGCAGCACATGTTCAAATACAAGTATATGTAACAGTAGAAGTGGCAATTCAATCCATTTACTTACAATTGGGTGGATTCAGGTAACAGGTTATGCTTAATCTCTAAAAGGTCAAACTGGTAAAATCGATGAAGTTAGCTAAAAAGGAAACAGCTTTTTTTGGCATGCTTTTAATGTTACCCGCTTTGACCCATACACTTATTCTACCTATTACCCAACCCGTCCATTTTGCCACCTCGTATTATCCCAATTGTACCAATGATGAGACATCTAGAAAGTCACTAGTTGATCAATATCTCAAGATTGATAAAAAATAAAAAATAAACGACAATTTGCATAAACGAACCCACTGTGTTTAATATTTAAAACAAAAAATAAGCTTATCTGTCATACATCAATGTTGGCTTGCAGCTCAGCATTGGCTTCTGGAGCAGGCATAGCCCGTGCATGTCTTTCACGTGTGCGAGTCTTCTTCACTCCGTCGGCATTGGTTTTACCAGCAGCTCTCAATCTACCAAAAAATATTCAAAATTTAGATAAATTTATAGATACCAAAGTAAACAATTTTATTTATTATTGTAACTTTTTGAAAAAAAATTTGGAATTACTAATTGATAAAACACATTGCAGACCTTCGAGCTTCTTCATCGCGTAATTTGGCATCCATCTCCTTGCTGGGTGGATATTTTGGAAGGCTTGAAGGATCACATGCATAAGGTTTTGTCATAAAGAACTGCGAAATAATACATGGCAGATATTACTAATCAACACCATGTTCCCCAAGAGGACCGTTATTGATCAATTCATGTATAATAACAAAACATTTAAAAACATGAACGAAACATGGGATACCAAGAATTGTGCTGATGTTTATTCAAGTAAGATGGTCCTGTTTTCTAGCACTTGACACCTTTTCTGAAGTGTTTATATGAAATCCTTTTCACCCATTTTCACAACCCAAAAGATGAAAAAAAAAAAAAAAAAAAAAAAGATTTAAAAATTAATAAACAGAAGCAGAAGAAAAAAACAGTCCTCATGAATAGACAAATTTGATGCTTTTGTTGGCTTAAGACCTTCAGAAAACCTTTAAAGTTGAGCTTTTTGTATACAAATTACAACGTTGGTGGACATTTATTGAGATGGATATAAAATCATCAAATGTGGAGCAACTGTGATGTCATGGGAAACGACTCGTACGTCAAAGGAGTGGCTTTCATGTGAAAGGAGGGTATATGTTTACTTTGCAGCTAAACAATGAACGATCTAATCAAAATGAAGATAGACCATGAATTGATAAATAGGTCCACAGTAAATTCCTATGGAGATCCCAAATTTCAAGATATTAGATATAATCAAAAATTAAAACCCTAACAACTGTTTGTAATGTCTAGATGGAAAGAGATTGATATGAATGCTTACTTCACTACTTAAAGCAGCTGTTGCAGTTTGCCTTTCTGCAGGATCAATTGCAAGAAGAGTATCAATCAGTGGCAACGATGATGCTGGGAAATGTTTAAATGTTTCCGTTATGCACCGTTTGTATGATTGTTGGGGCTTAAATATGGTTGCATGTGGCAGCTTTGACTTTTTCCAATATTCTTCAGAAGGAGAACCACATAATTTAAAAATCTTATGAAGCTGCTCTACCTGATAGCAAAAACACGTAATATGAAAACAGTAGCGCTCAACACCTTATCCTGAAACAAAATATACAGAAAAGCATTCATAAAATCAAAAAATTCACTAAAAAATTCTGCATATTACCTCCGTACGACCAGGCATGATAGGCTTCCCAGCCAATAACTCTGCTAGAATGCAACCTGCACTCCAGAGGTCAACACCTACACCATAATCAGTGGCCCCAAGAAGAAGCTCGGGTGGTCTATACCATAATGTAACCACCCGACTAGTCATTTGCTGCTTGTGATTTGGATCAAAAAACGATGCCAAACCAAAATCAGCAATTTTCAAACTCCCCCCATTATCAAGAAGAAGATTTGACCCTTTGATATCCCGATGCAACACGTGGCGATTGTGACAATGTTCAAGCCCAGATAAGAGTTGATGCATGTAACACTTGACCTATATTATTCATAAACAGTTCAAACACACACACACACACACACACACACACACACACAAATTGGTTATTTTATTTGAGCAAAGTATCATATACTAACCTGAGGCTCGGTAAACTTAATAGTAGGACTAGCGGCAAGTCCAGCCAAATCATGCTCCATGTACTCAAAGACAAGATACAAACTACAAGACATTCTTGACGTCACCAACCCTTCCAACTTTACAACATTAGGATGGTCTAAACGACGTAATATCAATATTTCTCTGGCCATAAATTTCACACTCTCAGGCTCCAAATTGTCAAACCGAACTTTCTTCAATGCAACTATTTTTCCTGTCATAGTATCCCTAGCTTTGTACACGTTACTGTATGTGCCTTGTCCAATCTAATCACAACATTGAAATATAAACATTAACATATGCAGTAAACGACAATAACTAAGATTACTAAACATCACAAATCTTATGCTTTCAATAGCCCACCATGATCAATCATATTTAATCTGATTTTCACTACATGTTCACCTAATTTGTTATATCAAGCGACTAAACCCTAACAGACATAAGTTCTAGAAAAATTGAAAATCAATCATCAATACATACCTTGTCAATTTTCTCAAAAGTATCAGCTCGGCGAGGAATCCACCCGTTGATCGCCTCACCGGCAACAGCCGATAACCAAGCTGGCCACCCAGCAGCCACCTGTTCACCATGGATATTTTTACCCGGATTACTAAGTCTAGGGTTCGGTTTCAACCGCCTTCTCTCACCTCTCTGCCTCACATTCCCATCTTTTTCCCCTTTTGGAACAACCCCATTTTGCACTTCCTGACCTCCATTATTACTAATATCAGTGTTCGCTACCGAAGCTTTCTCTTTCCTCCCAGACTGAACATTTGTCTCACTATTTCTCTCTCTTGTTTTATTATCAGCTACAATTTCAGAACTTGGTGGCCCAAAAGATGAAATCTCTCTTCCAAACACACACCCCATCTATCTCCCAAACTTTATTAACCCTAACCCTCATTTCTCATGTCATTCTGAGCTAATTCCAATCACACACACCCTGAAAAACAAACAAATCAAATCCAGAACCCAATAATTTCTTACAAAAAAAATACTAAAGACACTGTATAATGTATTTCAGCATCAATAAATAAAGGGAAATAATGGGGTTTTGATAAAGATACATAAAACCCTAGCTTTTTCTCTTTTATGCCCAACAAAGCAAGGGCAGCAATCATTCATATGTATAAAGCCCACAAGTTTATATACATATATATTGGTCAAACATGAACAAAAACAAAAGGGTTTGATGGGAATAAAACAATAAACTTTAAAAATAGTGCTTTTTTCAAAAACAAGTTTCTTTGATTAAAGATCTAAAGATGGATTGTAAACTTACTGAGTTTTGATGACGATAGATTTGTGAAGACAGTGAGAGTTGATCTGCTGCTGTTGTGTTCCCACACTTTAGTCAATCACTCTCATATCGCATTTGCTTGTGTGTTTTTTCCCTTTTTAAATATCATTACACGAGGTTTCACCAACCCTGTAAAAAATTAAGAGTAAATTACGGTCCGTGTATGTCATATATTTCACTTACACTCCCTGGATCCATGTTTTTTCGAGTTCACTCCATTTGTCCATATTTTCTATTACTCTCGGTCTCTCAGAGGTGCTACAAATAATCGAACTCGAATAACTAACCCTAATCTGAACTTGAATAATCCAAATTCAAAGCTTATTCGGTTACTCAATTCGAATAATCCGGATCTTATTTGAATTGAATAACGAATAAATATTTTAGATTTTAGGTAACCCGAATAACCACAAATGTTATTTAATTTAATATAGAAATATAACTATATATATGTAAGTTATTTATGATTATATGAGTATATCCATATATAATATACACATACATTACTTACGATGATTTATATAAATCATTAGTGCTATTTTGTAAAGTTAAATTTTTGTTTAAGATGTGAAACTATAAATATCATCTTATTCGAGTTAAAATACATTACTCGAACCCTATTCGTACCCGAATAACTAAAAATCGAATAACCCGCCCTTAGTTGAATCGTATTATGATAAAATAATAAACTTGAAAACCCGAATAACACGACTCATATAACCCCAAAATTGATTAACCCGACCCAATGACACCCCTACCTCAAAGGGTAAAAATATCTTAAAATTTTAAGGGTATTTTCATTATTTCACTAGAGATGAGGGACCGGGAGCGATATGAAAAATTCAGATCAAGAAAGTGAACCTAAAAAAAACTCGACTCAAGGACTAGAGTAAAATATACTCCAAGGATGTAATTACTCAAAAATTAATACACAAAAGGCTTGCCTTTTTAGCCACCATTTTATAAGAATTAAAAAAATATAAAAAATAAATACTAGGTTTTATTATATAAAGATTTGATTATGTAATTTAGGACTATTTTATTGGGATATGATTCAAATTCCTAAATATAGAGAGATTTGAAATCGGGTTATTATAGGTAACAAGATACTTAGAAAGCAAATTTGAAGCCTATATATATAGGAGTTTTGATTTAGGGTTTTGGTGAGGAGGTTGAGCAAAGAGAGAGTATGAGAGTCTTCCATTCGTCCCGTGTGGTGGTCTCAGTGATTCAATAACAACGGCGCGAATTTCGTTATTGTAATCTACCGGTGAGAGTGGCGTGAGGATACGTGATAATATTCAAGAGTGTTGAGAGGGGCGTAAATTCTTGTAATATTATTCGTGTAGTATTTTAAGTGACTGCATGTCCCGTGGTTTTTACACTCCTTTGAGATGTTTTCCATGCAAAATATAGTGTGTCGTGTTTTTTCTGTTTTATACGTGTATTGGCTTATACAAGGTTGTGTGATTTGGTGTGGTGGTGATCGATCCTAACGAACGGTATGAGAGCGGGTCAATCCTAACAATTGGTATCAGAGCGAGGTTCGTGGAGAAGAATCACATAACCGGGAAGAAGTCAATACGAGAAGAAAACAAAGTGTGGTTTTTCATATTCTGCGCAGCGACGGAAGAATTGACGGTGTGAGTTCGTTAACCGTCAGATCGTTGTGAAATTTGAATTGTCGGTTCATAAGAGGTTGTTCAACGATCAGATCGTTGGGATTTTCATTTGGAAATTTTGATAGAGATATAAATTGTCGAAGTTTGTGCAGAATATTCGTAGGATTTCAGTGCAACTGTGAAGAAGAGATCATTAGGGGTTATTTAACCGTTGGATCAACGTGATATTTGGGCAGGATTTTCAAGAAGTATTGATCTATTGTGTGAAAAAATTTCGTGATGATCGGATAATTATAAAGAGATATGATTGTTCGAAGTTGCTGCTATTTTGGAGAGGCTTTTGCACAAACTTTCAACTTAGAGAAGAATTATCATGGTGATGTGGATGATGTGAGGTTCAAAGATGATGAGACTCGGTGGAGTATGTTGATCGTGAGAGTTCCTTATGTCAAAAGTCTTCCTAACAATGAAGTTGTTGGGCGGCGTGTTCCGATAGAGAGAAAGCAGCGGTGCAAGATGAAGATCACGCTCATTATCGTTTAAAATGAGATGCACATCATTGAGGGTGTTTTAGGGAATTTGAATCAAATGATGATTTATTGGGATATGATTCAACTTCCTAAAATAAAGAGATTTGGAATCGGGTTATCTTGGATAACAAGATACTTGTAAAGCAAGTTTGATGCCTGTATAAATAGGAGTTTTGATTTCAGGTTTTGGTAAGGAGGTTGAGCAAAGAGAGAGAGTATATGAGAGTCTCACTTCGTTCCGTGTGGTGGTCTCGGTGTTTTAACAACGATAGTGCGAATTCCGTTATTGTAATCTACAGATAAAAGTGGTGTGAGGATACGTGATAATATTCAAGAGAGTTGAGAGGAGCGTTCATTCTTATAATAGTATTCGTGTAGTGGAATTTTAAGTGGCTGCAGGTCCCGTGGTTTGCGCGGGCGTCTCATCCCTAAGACTTGTTTGCCCAATCCGAAGCACCCCTTTTCCATTCCTAAAGAGATCCAATCGTCAATTCTAGGATCAGATTTGCAGCTCTTGCAGTAACAACTTAGGGGGGATTGGTAAAAAGTCAGAATTTAAAATTTTAACCCTAGTCTTGGAGTTTTCGCCCCAACCTAGGGCGAGGTCCTACGGGGCCATCGAACAGTTGGAAAAAGAATAGCATTTGCTGCTGCGGTTTGAGCAGATCGAAGGTCCCGTGCCATTTGAACTCAAATCTATCTTATTGCAGGATGTATCGACGGAAAAGAAATTGTAGATATATGATAAATACATTCCATATAGTAAATAAATGAAAATGTAAGCTTTTCTAGTGGTATGCCTTTAGGAATTTATGGTACTTTCAAGTTTCAATTTCATGATTCCCATCCGTCGAGGCCTCGTTTTACCTGCCCTTGGGACAGGAACTGATTTCCTCTTTCCTGATCTGGATTTTTCGCGTGTTGTCATGGTCGAGGGGCCTTCTTAGGGGATTTTATTTTTGCTTATCAACAGAGTTGGAACTTAGCCGATGGACAAGTGGACCAATGTGAAATCGTTGAATAAAATCAACTGAAAAGGGGAATTACTCGCAGCCTTTAGGTTTAGGTAATCGTCATCCTCACATTCCTTCAAATAAGCGTTTTCTCTGTTTTATACGTGTTTATTATTGACTTATACAAGGTTGTGGGATTTGATATGGTGGTGATCGATCCCAACTAGCGGTATGAGAGCGGAGTCAATCCCAATATATTTTACTCCATTTTTACTAACACCACTACTACATGTGGCTTTGTTAACAAGTTATGACATTGATTAATTTTAACATTTACTTTTTATTTTAAATCGACTAATACATATTAATTAATTAATAGCATGTTAGAAAAACTTTTGATAGCATATAAGAATTTTTGGTAAGTTGATATTTTATGTAAATAATTAATTAAGCTTAAATATATGTTATTAGAATATTAAAAAATATATATGAAAGTTAGTATAAAGCATGTGATCTTGGTGTTTATATTTGTCCATTGCATAATATAATGATTAGTTAAGGGAATAACTTTATAAAAGTAATATAGTCGTAGTCAAACATCAACATATAAATGTAAAATTATCTATAATATATACTTAAACCATAATACAATGGAGGAATCCTGACCGTTAATTATATTTTCCCAAATCAATCCGACCACTAAGATTAATTCATAATACTTAATTTTTTAATTAAAATTAAAATTTTCGGATATAATTAAAAAGAAAAAAATCCTTTCATAACTAATACTAATATTGTGTTTCCTAAAAGTAAGAAGATATCCATAAAATCTCTCACCCATGTAAAACAAAAAATCAAATTCACAAGAAAATGTCTAAATTATCTTTGACTCATTTAATGCATTTTCATTAATAATAACTTAAGGTTAACATTAACATACATTAAAAAAACAACTCATTTTATAAATTCAATTTAAATTTCTCGCGTTGTCTCCGGTCTTAAACTAGTTATAAAGTAAACTAAAAACTTAAAAATAAAATAAAAAATACTTGTTTTATGTGAATAGCAAATAATTACTTGTATGTGCGGGGATGAACCGAAAAATAATAGTTTATGTAATTGTCTAATATCTAATATCTTACATTTTTATAAATGGTTTAACCATTTTCTTCAATGTCTTAAATGTTTAAAGAAATGTTTAAAGAAAGGAAATGACATGAATATCCCTATATATAACAAAATAGACTAAACTACCATTAACTAATTATAGAAATGATATTTAGTCCATAAATAAAGAAGTGTATACTTGAAAATCACCATGACCCCTAATTAATCTAAATTGTGACAATAATGAAAATATACATATAAATTTAATTTAAAAACTAAAAATTTCTAACAACATATAATAATATTACTTTATTAATACTTATATAACGAAATTAACTGAATTAAATACCCCGCTGCTTTGTGCGGGTCTCTGCTAGTTACATATAATGCATCCTGTATATATTTTTGGAGTCTTAATTTCTCTCAACAATCAAAATTACAATTTTACCCTTACTATATTAAGTATTAACTATCATAATAAACTATTTTTGGACCTTTAATTGTTTTTGATTTGCTATAATTAGATACTATTTTCAAATATCAACTATAAATTACATAGAAACTATCTAAATTACATCATTAAAATTTAAAATTTGAAACCGTATCTTTAATATTCTATCACCACTAGCTAGGAAAGTAAGAAACAATGATAAAATCTTGAACTAATGCAAACAATAAAAAGTGTGAATCAATAACTAAATATTCCTCCCCACCGCTATGCGTGGACATACTATCCCACCGCTATGCGTGGACATACTGCTAGTATTTGTTTGATATATATTTGTTTTCAAATTTATACAGAGTAGTATATATGTACATCTACATTAAGATAGCTTGTATGCTTGTCGTTTTTTTAAAACAAAATTATAATAAGAAGAAAAAAGAAGTGCAAATTTCTCCAACCTATAAGCATTTTCATACACCAATCTTATTTTATTCCATGTGATTATAATACATGCACATTTTGAAACATAAATACTTTAATTCACACGTTACACAAAGTAAAAGCCAGTGCTATGATTTAACTAATTAATATTCCTATCAAGTCAAGTTTTATAATATGAAGAAAAAAAGTGTGTTTTCATTATCGTTACATGGACATTCAAATTACAATTCGTCAATTCCATACTTAAATAGAAGCTGAAAATCAGCCACTAATATAAGTGGACCAACACAACCGACTTTTCAAAAGCAAAAAAAGTCAAAAATCAATAACCATCCTTAACCACTTAGCCCTACTAGCCATTGTAACCAGACAACCGGTCCTTTTCAGGTTCGACCCACGGACAAAATACGGATTGACCGGTTCAGATTATTACCAAACCCAAGCTAATCGCCGTCAATCTTTGTAAATGAAGGTAATATGCACCAATTTTGTTGTAAATATCAATCAACTTATGTTAAGTGCATACTGCATAGCGCAAATAAGATTGTAATTCTTTACGAGATAAAAATAAAAGATGGGAGGTGTTTATTACATAAAATCCTACTAATAATTCATAACATACATTCTTAGTCAACTGTGATCCCATTAAAAAAACAAAGAGATGCTTTAATTAAAAAAAACATGCAGAATATGTACTGCAAAAGACCATCCATGGTATCCTGCATACAAGAACAGATGGTATCAGAAAAGTATAAAAGAAAAACTTGCCAGAGATGTGCATGCAATAGGAAGCAATGAGCATAAAAGAAACCATTTGTCAGTAATATAGATTTGACCACTTCACTCGTAAGATGTATTTATTTGGATATAGTACTTCATATTTTAATCTCCAACTAGTATTACTTTCCGGTCAAAGCTGACATTTTCGGAATATATTGGCCAACAACAAGCGACATTAAATCCTTACCATCTGTAATACACTAATTCTAACTTTAACACATAAGTTATACAGGCATGCATTCTATGAGTTAACCCACTTATTAATAATTGGGTCAATTTGGGTTATAATTTACTCAAATGGTTCAAATACAAAACCAGGTCAAACAGGTTGGAAATTGACCTTTTTTTTGTATTTAGAGAAGTACTCTATAATTTTTATAATCATATTTGACATTAATTATCTACAAAAAAATGAAATGTCGGTTAGTCAACCCAACTTGACTTGACTTGTACTAAAAATAACCTCTTCTCACCCGACCTACCAAACCTTTTTTCCACCTCAAGCTTATGGCACCTGTTGCCTCGTGCAAATCCTCAAATGGTACGCATCAAGAATAAGTCACTGTGAAATTCCTTACAGAACCACAAAGCTGAACTTGAAAGCATAACTAACAGAATTCCACGATAAGGAGAGGTTTAATCTCTAATCTTGCACTTTTATTTCCTCTCATTACTTTTTCAATATAAAGTCCTTCACTTCCCTACCGGTGATTACTTTCCCTTTTATGAGAGAAAAAGTTAGAGTACAACCTTAGCTGCAATGACCTTTAGTGATCTCAAAAGCTTGAAAACTAGTAAAGTTTGTTGCTTGATTTTATTTGGCTTTAATTCTGATATGGGCCCAGGATTTCTTAATTGCAGTTCTCATATTGCAGTTTCGATGGAGTATTTTCATGTTCTAAATGAATTTGTAGACTTGCAAAAAGAATTTTATCAAGTTTGTAATTATCAGCAAGATCCAATTATAATGTGTTTTTTAGTTTTCATTTCTAAATGAAAAAAAAAGGATAAAAATCATACTATTTATCTTTCTACCCACCCTACAATGAAGATCGGTGGACTTTTAGCCTACTATTAAGGGATTCAATATAGAAAAGTAACTTGCGATGGAAGCGCACAGTAAAGCTTGTTTTATTATTAAAAAGAGTGCTTTACAAACAAGACAGAAATAATTGAAAGGAAAGTTTAATTAAATACTTGGCAAAAAGATAAAACACACAAACCTAAAGTTAGCGTCACGGATCATTCCCTTTCTTGACAATCAAGCATCGTGAAGCAAGCTATGACAGCAAAAAAGCACCAGAAAGAGCAAGAATTTACCAGTTAGATAATGCAGTAACATGAAATCAGCAATAGGTCTGCGTCATACCAGAAATAAGAAACTACAAAGGTGGGAGGTGTGTTTGTGTGGGTCAAACGGGGCAAAAGTCGCCCAAATGTAGTTTTGATGCATAAAACCTGCTAAATCATATTTTCAAAAAGATAGACTACTAGTACAATAGTATAACTTTTGTAATCCTGTTTGACAGACTAATTTTGTTGTTTGTAAAAAATGAATTTTTAGGACAAAAAGGTGGATTTGATCAACCCATGGTCCTGACCGGAATACTTTCCAATTTTTGACCAATTTTACACGACACCCAACCTGTTCATCTTGGCACCTCAACTGAACAAACAAAATTATCATCAACAACAAAAATACAAAGTAAGAAGTTAAAACACAAGTTTAAACGTACTAGAACGTCAATTATACCTAAGGATCAGTTGACATATCATCTGAATCTGAATCTTGAGGCTTTAGAGGCCCCTTGAAGGAACTGTTATTATCACCAAGAAGCTCACGAGTTGCTTTCTCAAGAAACTCTTGAGCAGCAGTCTTCACAGATGTTTTAGTCGAACCAAGATACTTCCTTCTTTTGCTAACATTTCCCTCTGAACGCTCACGATTGACCCCTTCCCGTCTGCTGATTTCCCTCATGTTCTTCCTTTGATCTATCAAGTAATTCAATGATAATCCACTAAAAGTATTTAAAAAGAAAACAAAATACTAGGCTATGATATGACAATGCTACGAGCCACTTACCAGAAGTAAGATCAGGCAACGAATGCTCGATGAAACGGGTTGCTGCCTGGTAGTTTAAAGTGGTTGAAGGTCGCAGGGGTGCTGCATTTAGTCATATGAAAATAGGCATAAGCAAGTATATGCAATCTAAGAGGGTGTTTGAAATTATAATAACCAACTTTTAGGGTTTTGGATAACCTTTTACTAATTATCATCTTATCATTTGGGATTTAGGGCTCAAATAATATGTTTCATACTAGCTGCAACAATACAAAATACCAAATGATAAAGTGAATCACTTATATACTCTTATTTTATCTATTGCATCCATAAAAAATCAGAACTAGCTAAATGTGGGACACTTCAAAAGGTTATAATCACAACTACAAGTAACAGACACAAATGTCTGTAAACCACAATTTCATGTCATGTGTTCTTATGATCCTAATCTGATTACTAAATACTCCATTGTATAATCTCTTCAAATAAGCATCAATACATCCTTAGATTCCATTTTGAATCACCAAGACCCCAAAAGTTTCGAACTTTTTTTCTCTCGAGACTTCAAACTTACAAACCCAAAAAGAAAGAAAAAATACAACAAAAAAGAAAAAGACAAAAAGAAAACTTACCATTGCTCAAATTTATACACCTATCCAGCTTCTCCTGATACAACTTCAGTCTCTCCTACATTTCAAAGAAATTTCATTATGTTCCCAGGAAATAATAACTATAAGTTACAATTATTATGAAACAAATCAACAAAAGGACAAAAAAAAGAAAGTAAAAAACCCTACAAGTTCTGATCTGACAGGATGGTCATCTGGGTCAACACCATTACAACGAAGCTTCACTTTCAACAAAAAGAAAAAGAAAAAAAAAAAAAGAAGAAGCAATTAATCAGAGTAAAAAACCAAAGTGTTATAGAGATTGAGATAGATAGATACATGTGAAGAGTGTAGTTGTGGCTTTAGCAAGTAAGAGTAAAGATTGAGCACGTTGAATAGGGTCTAATTCAGAAATAACATCAGCTTCACAACAAAGTGGTAAAAAGTCTTGAAATTGAGTTGTAAAATCTGAAAAATTATTTGATGTTCGATTCACTGATTCCATCACTGGTTCTGGAATCACACTTTCCATCTTCTTGCTTGTTTTACAGTTGCAAATTGCAAAATCTCAAAGTGTAGCCGCTAAA
Organism: Gnaphalium uliginosum; assembly: GCA_963930675.1. NCBI lineage: Eukaryota > Viridiplantae > Streptophyta > Magnoliopsida > Asterales > Asteraceae > Gnaphalium > Gnaphalium uliginosum. The sequence goes on along the minus strand of OZ005684.1, from coordinate 10,670,475 downwards.
ATTGAGGTGGCGCACTGCGCAGGGGTTTTGCCCAACTTACAATTTTAGGTATTTTCTGTTTGCGGCTAATAACCTTATTTTGTAAGTTTGAAATTTAGAAAAATCTAAAACAAAAGTTTAATTTTGAGAGTTTATGGGCAACAACATGTAAATTATGTGGGTTAGGAGGTGATTTATATTTCAATAAAAAATCTAGGAGGTAAACTTATAAATTTATTATGCCTTTTATTTTAAGGAATGTAATCTTCATATAAGTTTTAGGTTTATCATTGGTTTTGGTATATAAAATAATAAAGTAAATAAATTCATTCTTTTGTTTTTCTTTAGAGTTTTAAAAACCATACAACTCGGGTAAATAATATTGTCCAAACACCATCTTAACATAAGCTATTAAGATACAATAAATCAAGGGGTATTCTTGTAATTTTGATGAAATATATATGATAGAGTAAAAGATGTACTTGGGTGGTTAATAAGCTGTTTTGATGCAAGATTGGTAACTATTTTAATGGCCTTAGGGTGGTTCGTTTTCAGATTTGGGGATAGTAATATACCCTTTCCAATATAACAGATTCCGCTTGTTCTCATGATTTTGAAGTTCGGGTGATTCTCATTTTAAACTCCCCACTATATATATATATATATATATATATATATATATATATATATATATATATATATATATATATATCATTATTGTTAGTACAAGACGTACAGTCTTGTGTCAGTTAGCTTAGGTTTGATTTTGTAAAAGTTAAAAATTTGTCTAAGTCCTGTATTGCGAAACTTGTAATTATGCGAAACTTACTTGTAGTGCGAAACTTCGAGAGTTTCACTAGTGTGACTTGTCTAGGTTGAGAAACTTAAAAAGTTTCGCAAGTCAAGTTTCGCATGGTCTATATATATATTCACAAGTGTTGGTCAGAATTCAGTTACGCGTTTTTGAAGAGCTAGTTTTATGCGATTGATTTGTAATCTCTTTGAACGTAATTATGTTGTAATCGTTTGACTATTCAATACACAGAAAGTTTGATTCGAATTGTTCCTGTTTATTTCTCGATTTATTACATTCACGGTTGTAAAACGAATTAGTATTTCTGCTACTTAATTCGTGCAATTGGCTACATATTAGGGATTAACAATTATCATTATCATCTCTTTATATATTTATAAGAAAGTTGAAATAATGTAGACAATTTATAATCAACCTCTCTTATATTAATCTCACCCCTTCAATTAATTAGTCTACCTACTTAATAACCCTTGATTTAATTCCCATTTAAATGTCCATGTAATAAGTCTCATTATACATGTTTAATTTACCTAATTACCCCATAATTAAATCTAAATCAAAATCCCCTAATTTATTTAAAATCCCCTTAAGTGACCATAAATTTTAATATATGGCTTTTTCATATCAACAATATACTGACTTATTTTTGTAGTTTTGGACTTATATTATATTTGAAAAATGTGAACACAATAAAAAGGTTATTTAACATACTATCTATATTTATGCATATTTCCATCTTTTACCGTTTTATTTCCATCGTTAATAATCCGTAATTCATCATAAATAATTGATTTTTAAATTTGAGAAAGACTACTACTATACAAGTTTGACTATTTTTTAAATCAATTAGTGTATTTTCTATGTCATATTGGACTACTGTCTTTATTAATTTGGTAACACAAATTTATGAGGTAATATTAAATCTACTAATGGTTTCCTAAAAAAACGTAAGAAACATTACGTTTTAAAATTATTCGATTTTTTACCTTTATCAAGATGACTACAAATCTACACATCTTTAGTATTTTAAATTCAAATTTAATAATTCAAGTTTTAATTCTTAATGGCATAACTCACTCATCATTGTTAATATAGAACCATACCATATATAATTTTCAAACATCATTGTGATTGTTATGATAATCAGTTTTTTCGATGAATTTTTAAATAATATGTATATCGACATCTTTTTTGCAGCTTGGTGTTGATCAGTTGATGGTGTTTGAAAGTATATCGTGAAGCCGGTGGATCAATCAAGATTTTTTGGCTTTAACGGTAAGTTTTCAAAGAAAAATTTCACTCCTTTTTAACGATAACCGATCTATTTATCTACTTTTTGTTGCCAAATCTTTCATCTATATGTATATCCTTAGAATCGCTGGTGAAATGATCTGCCCGACATGTCATGAAATTTTTAGTGCACACCCTACAGTATCATCCGAGTAGTGCACAAATTCGTGTAACTCCAATGGTGTTTGTGTTGACGAAAAATGTCACTGTATTATCTGGTTTAATGGTGGTGGAAAATATTAGTATTTGTATCATTTTCTTTGCACCTGTGGGTACTTCTTACGCTTATTTTTATAATATTTAGCAAGTATGCCAATGAATACATGAGATATTGGATATTTAAAGGTACTAACGGTCGTGTCTTCTTATTTCGTACTCCAGTCAAACTACTTTGATTGACAGGTTAGGTGTTGCTGGTTGGGGTGTTGCATGAATTAAAACCGAGGCATAACAATTCATCATTGATGTATTTCTCTCGTATTGATATTGATTTCGATATTGAGTTGAACTGTTGCAGAGAGCGACGACTTATGGAGTACAAATTATTGGTATTTATATTATTCCCTCTCTAATCATGCATTTGTAGACAAACTTTTATTCACATAATGTACACGTGGTTAACTGTCACGTGGTATTTTAGGTTATATAATGTATTTCTTAAATCTTCACATGTTAGAGCCATAACGGTTAATAATGAAGATGGAGATGAAGGGTACAACATTTTTATGCTTATGACAAAGTATGTAAGTACCTTGTGGAGTTTTTTTAGTTTAATCTTTAAGTTTTAATTTTTAACATTCTAATCATTCAAGTTTTTTTCCAAATGACTTAGTCTTTTATTGCGGTGATTTATTGGTTTAACTTTTAAAAATCAGATGATTAAACTAGATAAACTTACAATGATAAAATTAATATAAAAAATATATTTTAGAGATTAAACTATTAATTTTTTGAAATATAAAATCCGGAGACAATTGAAAGATTAAATTATAAGAAAATTTTATTTAAGGGTTAAAAATCAATAAGTAAAACTTTAAAGATTAAATATTTATTAACCTCTTTTTCGCTATATTTTTATTGTCCACATTACTATTTTTGTTTTAATAAAAAGTTTTTCTACTTGTAAAAAAAAATAATACCAAAAATCATTAATATTTACCCTCATTTATTATTCTCAATAACTTATTTTCTCTTAAATATTTGTACTCAAACTTGCCTTTAATATGATGGTAAAATAAACATTGTATCCATCTATCATATATTACAATTTTTTATTTGGAGGACAATATAAATGCGATTGAGGGAGTATTATTATGACGATAATTCCTGCAATGTTTGCACTTCGTATTGCAACAAATAACTAATTCACAAGACTGAAAATACTAAGCACACATCGTAATGCACATCCAACATAATTTCGTATTGCACATCCAACATAATAGAAAACATAAACTATTAATATTGTTCTTGAAGCCATAACAAATTAATGATGAACTTTTTCATTAATTTGTAGTCTCAAAATAATTAAAATGCTACATAATACATCCAAATTATATGAATTTAATCTATATTTAATAAATTATCTATAGGCATTTCATGTTATAGTCCTGCGAATTTCGCGAGTTATATTCTAGTTCTTGATTAGAAGAATAATGATATAGTTTATAAATTGTTACATGAGTAATCTACTCATTAAGAAACCAATGTAATAACTTTCTTCAAAAGTGACTCGTAACATCAAGATGTTTGTGTATTATTACTAGCGTAATTCGAAAATCAAAATGTTTACGTAAGAACCTGGACTAGATGACGGGGCCTATCATGAATTTGGTAATCAGTTGAGATTTCTAAATTAGTCAATCTTGTAACGGAAATATTATAAGTTTGCATCTTGAAATATTACTCCCTTCATAGTCTTGTTTGGACGGAAGCACTTCTAGTTTGGGTGGACTTATTTTGAAAGCTTATATTGCTTATAAGCTAAAATTTAAGTCTTTGAAATCCCTAATTTGAGCTAATTTTATTATTTATTTATTACCAAGTATATTTTTTTTCAAAGAGCAACACAAGACACTATCAGAATCAACCCAGAAGGCGGGGTTAAAAAAGAAAAAGAAAAAAAGGGGAAGGGCAAAAAGGAAATGGCCAACACCAACCACAAATAGAAAGAACAAAAAAAATACAACTACATGTTGTCCACTTGTCCAAAATCAAACGCGGAGCACAGAACCAGCGAGACCAAAATAAGCCCCCACAAAAACCCCCCAAAACTGAAACTGATCCGTATAGAACCAGTTTTGACCAGTTCATTTTCCTGTTTCGATTCAGTGAGATCAAATACTCAAACAAATGCCAAGTCTGTCTCCAACATATTACACATTAATACCTTCTAACTCGATCCCAATACTTCAACTCCATGTATTTACCAAATCACGTGACAAAAACGCAAACTATCCTTACAAAGAACAAACAGAACATTTTTTTCTTTACATTCAAACTGAACCATAGTATTAAAAAAATGTAGCACAAACAACTATAAAGTCAATAAAGTTTGAAGCAGTTTTGAATTCTACCAACAGTATTTACCAAGTATTGTTCATGCAGAAGACCAAGGGATGATTAGCCTTATGATTATTTAACTCGATTCATTCGCTGCCGATTTTTGTTTACCTTCGTCTACTTGTTCCTCAGAAGCAGCAGATGGCTGGATTGGCTTCTTGAATTGCACCAATACCATGGTCATATTATCACATCCCTCCCCTGTAGACGTTGATGGTGCCAAAATTTTATCAAACACTCTCTCACATATTGTTGATAGTTTACATTCCTGTAAAAAATGTATGGGTTAGGGTGCACAATTTCTAACCATAATAACGTAGAGACACGAGACTAAGACAATAATTTAAAGGTAACACTAGATATCTTCATGCTTACCGATTTCAATTGTTCATGAATGAAATCCACTAATTGTTGACTTGACATGCAATCCCTGAACAAATGAAAATAGGATAATTCAGCAATGATCCAAGAGTAAGAAACAATAATTTCATGGCATATCGATAATTCCACCACACATAAAAATAAAATAAGTTATTGAGTTGTTGAGTATGATTGAGATCCTTAAGGAAAGAAAGATTTGGTTTTATAGGTCCAGCCCATATGGAACTTTTGGCCTTTTCATTACTTCTAAATATACTTTCATTTAGCTGTAAAGCCTAATAGACGGGGAAAAACTACAACCTTCAATTCACGAATGTATTAATTAAAGGTGGCAAAATGGGCAGGGCGGGCGGGCTGGTAACAGGTAAAAATCAATTAGGGTGAAGACGGGCACTTTATGGGACAGGTTGGGTTAGTTGGCCCAAAAATATTCAATTTTAATTTTGTACATATATTAGTGTGTCAAATATGATTTTGATAACAACCCAACTTTTTTGCGTTAGATGATTTAAAAAGTTTTATGCGTTAAAAAGACACTTTGAGCGGCTTTGGACCGGTTTGAGCAATTTCAACCTAACTTGTTTTTCATTTGACCCTTTCTAGGTCGACCCATTGATAAGTTAATGGGTAGATATTTCCACTTTTAGTTTCAACACAACCTAGAACTGTGTGGGAACGTCTTTCACAAAAGGCACCACTCTCTTGGGTACCAAAAAGAAAATAAAAGCACTAGAACCTTGAAAGTTGAACCTCCTATGATTTTCCAAGTAATGATTAAAGCATTGGAGAAAGAGCAGTACCAGATACCATCACATGCCAGCACAACAAATTCATCATCATCACATAGCTCAACCTAAAAGAAAAAACATATTACACAACAAACCATTAAGTTGAGATGATAAGTTGATTAAAGATACAACACGCGTTAAAAATGAAATTTAGAAAGAGAGAAAACAAATTATCCTAAGCAGCAAGGGAGTTGACCATCTAAAATGCACCCCCTTATACATATGTCAGTCAACGAAGTGACGAACTAGTGTGACGTGATGCATAAGACCTTTTCTGCAAACTACTTAAGCATAGGCCAGAAGCAACAAGGAATTTAGTGGTGTTGTAGTACCAAATTGAAACAATAAAAGTGAATTGAGTCAGTTGTAAGGTTGCTAAATAGGTTGAACTGGGTTATAACAATTCTCTAATGTGTCAAATACTCAAATTGGTTAAATTTAAAACAAGAAAAAGAATAGCTAAATAGAAAAAGGTTGAAAGTCACCCAATGTGTATTCAAAGGCTTGAACTCCCAAATTGTTTTTTAAGTATATTAGATAATTATAATTATTGTAGCAATATATACCCTTTAGTGATGATATTCATAATTCAATTAGTCATTCTGACCCATCACCCAACTTGCCCGACCCACCATTTTGCCACCGCTATTGCTACAATAATAACGATTCTAGCAACCAATTACTCAAAAAAGCAAAATTTCACATGCAAAAAAATAAATTCATGGTAGATATTTTTCATATTGCTCTAGGTCTTGGAAAGATGTTAACACTCAGCAAGCAAAATATGCAATCAACCCCTATTGTCAGATAACTAATTAAGAAAGAACAATTCAACAAACTACATGACTAACGGGTTGAAAGAAACACACTCTTATTCAGAGGGAAGGTACAACGGACTTACGGTGTTGACATCTGGATTAGCAGTTACTATCTGCTTTTCAGCAGACAAAAACTTATTCTGCTTAAATTCCATATCACCTGCAGAAACCATCACAACATTATCACACAATATCCATCCTAAAAGATGACGAGATTTTTTCTGAATAATATATAATATGATGAATGGTGAAAGAAATAGAGAACCTATAGCTCTTGTAAGATTAAGACTGCCATTGACTCGTCCTGCATGAATAAATCCACCTGCTTTTAGTATCCTCTCCCTCTCAACCTCAAGCCCAGGCTTGTGATCTCGCGAAAGATTGTATGCCTGTAAAACAAGAACCACGATGAGGCCCACATATTTTCATTTACATTGTGATAACGCATAACTTCAAACATGACGTCTTAACCATAGCCATAATTGTATAAGTAAATTTAATTTCATGAAGTGAGATTATATGTGTACAGATTAAGCAAAGAATTTTATGAGTTAGACACAAGAAGAGAGGTTGAAATAACTAGATTGATATTATTACCTCACCCTTTCTGGAAATTACACAGCGAGAATCACCAGCATTTGCGACAATAAGTTGATTGTTCCTCATGATCGCAACACACGCTGTACATCCAGATGTTGGCCCCGTGAAATCAGAATGAGGCCCCTGCAAAAAGCCAATGCTAGATAGTAAAAACTATCCGTATCTATACAAGCAAAATATGTATGAAACATAAATAGATATACTCTATCATTAAGGGTATAATAATAATAGTACCTCCTCAAAAGCCCAATCATCGACCTGATGACTTGCTTCACCTCCTCTTGGAGACCAAATGAGACCCTCTATCACACCTGTGAATTTGTTTATTTTATCTCCCAAAACAGATAATTCCCTCCACCCTCTCTGTCCACGCATCATCTCATCCATTCTGCATCAAACAAACAAACAATTTTTTATATGAAAAAAGGGCAACATAATAACTATTTAGTTGAGGAATTTTAAATTAAATTAACCTGATAAATGACTTCTGTACTGAAGTTTCAATATCCCCAGTAGAATATGCTTCTTGCTTAAGCACTTGTTGGTGAAGATACTTGGCACAAAACTTAGCTACAACTTTACCTGAGGTCAACAAGAACAAATAACATAAATATATATAAGGACTGCCATATGCAGGGAAGATATTGATGCATCGATTTAGTGACATCCATCTTTTAGGCTTAATCATTAGACTGTTACTAGCAGCAGGCTACCAGGCACAAGATGCAAGATACTTCTTAGGAAAGGAAAGAATGAGAAACAACGGGGAATATTTGTAGTGCCAACCACCTTATCATGCGATATTTGAACATTTACATTGATGTATTTCGGGCTAATGGAAAAAACGCCAGTTGTTGTGACGGACCTCTACCAAACTAAAGACTCCTCTATGGTATCACCCAAGTCAATTAAAACAAAAGTCAAAAGTTGCATATGTCATGGCTCGACATTTTGGTTGATAAGCATAGAAGAATAGTGTATTTCCGTTCACATTGCAAAATTTTATTCAATAATAGAACAATTAACAGTAGCCTGCTTATGCCTATAAGGACATCCATCATGGATCTATGCCAAGTACCTCTCAATGTCATTGAGGACTTTACACACTATTGGTAACGTACGATTAATGTTACAATGAAATGAAAATTTTTGAAAATAAAGATTGTATGCATACACAAGTAAATTCTCGGTCAAAATATAAATAAGATTACGTACTAACTCATGATCTACCATAAAACTTTAAAAGTGTTAAGAGAACTTTAGTACACACCTCCGTGGCCGTCATATACACCAAAGAAAGAAGTAGAGGAGTCCAGATCAGGAATCGCTGCGTGCTAAAAGAAAACAAAAATTAGAAAACCTAATATCATTAGCTTAATACCTCAAACCATACGAATATGATCATATGCCATGTAATCAACTTCTGGAGAGACCTAAATACTAGAGTACATCATCAACATACAAACTCCTAATAACAACTTCTTTTCAGTTTAAATGATGTAAACATCCAGAACTTATAACATGGCAAACTATCATAAGGAGTAATATTTTTTAATCGTATAATGAAAACGTGTGTGCATCTCAAATAGTAAAGTTGGTTATGCTGTAATGGTAAACTAGAAAACAAATCTTGGAGAACATGAATTCAAAATATATATTCAAAGGAAACATAATTGCTAATTCTTGAACTCATGATCTACTCACAGAATCTTCCATTGTTGCACGCCACCCTTGCATCGATGATAAACCATATCTGACTCTCCCATTCTCACCATCATCAGAGAACTTTTCTGTTTTAGGAGTGCTAAGGTATGTACCCATGTTTTAACTGAAATGACAACAAAACCAAATAGCCAAAAACCACCTTTAAGTTCATTTGAAATGAAGAAAAATATTAACAATAATTTAAAACAAAAATGTTCACATGTGGTATTCACTTTCATTAATAATTGCAAGGTTGGGTTCATGATTTGTAGTGTCAAATCAAGTAAACTTGAAACACACCAAATTACTATTATTTTTGCCAGTTTGTTTTGTATTGCTTTGTCTAAATCATTATTATAATTCACAATTTGCAAGCTTTCAAATATTTTTTTCTTTACTCATATGGTTTCCTAGTTTGAAAATAGTCAAATTATTACTCAACAGATGAGGTAAAAGATCCTTCCAACAAAAAAGAATCCCCAAATCCCCAATTAATGACAAAACATTATAAAAATAGCAAAAAAAACACTGTTAAACCAAATATACCAAAATGTCAAGAATGGTCCACATTTACATATACAATTAGCAATATTTTAAAGAATTAATCTTTAATCAAATCTTGGAATCATACAATAAACGAAAATACCTAAATTTCTACAACTTTAAGCTCGAGCTCGAATTGCTCGATAAATTGCAGCCCTAAATCCTAATTACAAGAAAGTACGGCAATTCATATATATTCATATAATCTGAGCACAGCAATAAACGATTATGATGTGAGCTTACTCAGATTGCCCAATTGGGCTGTCAATCAATTAACCGAATTCGATTAACACTTCAAGAAATCGAATTTGATACAAAGAATTGCGGTAAACCTAATTGAATCTTGAAAGCAATCACTGTGTGTATTGGTGTGTGTTTTTAATGAGTAGAGTTGGAAAGGTGTTGGTACGGCTGGTGTGCTGAATAATAATGACACGATTGGAATGTACATGTGATTTACAGATTTATTTGTAGTTATCCACATGGAAAAATAGTACTACTTCTAACAATACCATTTGCTTGATATTGACTTGGGTCCAAGTCAAACTTTGATACCAGGTGCCATGGTTGCTGACTTGCTGGTGGGTCTAAGTTAAAAAGTATTTATTTACTAGCATCATTTTTCTATATGTTTTATAATTTTTTTATTTATTGTTTTTATTTATAATGCAAATATATTACAAAAATTGATGTCATATACACCATTTAATCATTTAATTTAACCTTATACCATCAGCCTCTAATTTACACCGTCATCATCTCAAATACCCACATCTTAAAACATCAAACTCGTGACTAAAAAATAGTCGTGTACATATCATCTGCATTTCCATTTTGCTAAACTAATATCTTTTTAATACTATACACAATTTTAAAACTTGTACATATAAAACCAAAGCCATCAATGTATATATTTGTGATAACCTTTCAACAATTGAGTCGTGACAAGTCTTGAGGTTAGAACACGTGTATATATTTGTGATAATTTTGTGTGTAAGTATTTGTCTTTCTTGACCAAAAAGTTATTGAGTTAACGGTATCGAAATAACCTTATAACGATGAGGTTATGGTTCAAGTTCCGATATTGAGATAAATATATTCTTCGTGATAATTGTGTATATGAGTACTAGTCTTTCTACAATAAATAAAAAAACTAGATTATAACCCGTAAATTTGCAGGATACTACATGATTTTAATACAAAAGTTATACTCCATATTACATTAAAAACTTGTGTACCTGTTTATATGTGTGTTTTAAAATTTATTAAGTACGATAAAGTCAGATTAATCAAATTAAATGAAAGGTAACCAAGTTGTTTATCGTGCACAACAACAGTATTGTGCACGACTTATTGACTCATACGAAAGTAAGGGAAAAATTAACTTGGCCAAATTTAACTTCAACTTTCAAACATCCTCCATCCTAGCAATTTTGAGTGATGTTAAATACTTAGAAGTGCTAGTAGTGAGTGAACCATCACTTGTTGAATCGGGTGGGGACTCACTTTTTCTTCTCAAGCAAAAGGGGACTGGGGAAATGGCTATGGTAGACGAAGGAGTTAAAACATCTTCAGAATCGAGAGGAGTAACCCTGCAGAATAATATGACACTAAGTTAAATTTCTTATCATTGGAGAAATATATAAAATAATCTGTAAATAGATAAAACCATTGAGAACATTTGCTTATAGAAGTAAATATTGAATGTACCTTGAATATAGGAGTAGATTCAAGCACTTCCTCAAAGTCAGGTTCTTCATATACAACATACTCCTTAGCTTCAAAGGCAGTTATGATTTCGCTATCATGTGTAGCGCGATGAATGGTATAAGGAGTGTAACCATAAGGCAATTATTACTTTTAAGGGTTCATTGCTGCCACAACTTGAGTAAATACTACATTTCTAATGACTTCACCTGATGACTGAATCAAGACATTCAATTTGTTTCTCCATACGTACAAAAGAAAAGATTACCTCATTAAAATAAGACTTTGATCCATTTTGAGACATTGTAGCCCATATCTGAACAGATATGATACATCCAGTTGTAAATAATTGACTAAAAAACTGATGTTAGAAAACTGCGTATAAAGATCCATTTTTTAGAAAGCTGATATAGTAGAACAAAGGTAATACAAAAAGTGCGTTCACACTCACTAAATAAATAAATGCTAACTTTAAACAACTGGCATGAAAATGTAAGAATCATCAAACGGGCCAGATGCATTATGATCGATTCACCATTACAAAGAAACTCAACTTATAATTTTGATTGAAAGGAAAGAAAGCATAAAACACCGGTGGATTATCATGATCCTTAGCCAATACAAGGCTTTCATGAAGCTCATTGATCATATGAAAGCACATTAGAATAAAAAAAACATACCTAACTAATGTTGTGTGTGTATGACTAAAAAGATTAAAAATTATAATTGACATTACATCGAACAGCTTGTGTGCGTTCAGGATACTTTAAATATTCTAGTAAGTTCATGAAAGAACATCAACTAATCAGAGTCATAAAAGAAAAAATTGATGCAGTTTTTCAATTCAACAAAATATTAACAAATACAATCATGAGAAATTGATACCAAAAAGACTAATGTTACTGATTCATAATGGTGTATCAAAATTGAAATTGAATAAAAAGAGAAAATGAATCGTTAATCTTAAATTACCCATAGGGGAGGAATTGATTTTAGATGGTGCAACAAATCATCACGCTTGCTTCATCTAAAGGTTTAAATCTATATTATATTGTATCAATAACCAATCTTGTGATAAAAACAAATACAAATCCTATCCACTAATTGTTGAGCATACCTTCAACCTTCATTTTCAATATGCCAGCAGAGATGATTCACCGTGAAAATGGCTAAAAAATGTTATTCAAAATGTGTAGAATAGTAATTTGTCAGCTTATTCCTCATAATTGTTGATTAATTTACCATTATGATAGGCTTAATCTTCTCTACATTTATTCAAACGAGATTTTAAATTACTTAGAGGATAATTTTATATAACCATCAAGGATAATGGGCATTTTAGACAATTTAAGAGCTCTCTATATACATATTAGCTAAACATTGGTCATAATCTAAATCTAGGACTCTAATCTAATTGACTAAATCATTTAATGGTGAGGATTAACTTAAGAGGATCTAGATTCATTTTGATTACATATTTTAACTCCTCATATAACAGTAAAAAGAGATTAAAAATAACTCAAAATTTATTGGGGTGACAAGTTCAACGAATAAAAGTAAGAGAGACAAGATAAATGGATCAATCGAATTAATTCTACATTTAAATCTATTTAGTTTGACTCACGTATCATTAGTCATTTTTGAATTAATTCAACTAATAGATCTATTTAAATGGATCAATCAATCATACTAGCCTTTAAGCTCACACTATTCACAATATTTCTTTTATTTTCACCGATGATCTCTTTAAACATATTTTAGGACTGTGAATTAGACATGTTTAACATTTTACTTAAACTCACGAATTCGCGTAATGCATCATAATCAATCATAATAGGTGTATATGTTAATCAATCAATCAATAATCATATATGGTGATTTCTTTAGACGCCACGCCACTACTTTGAACACCTAATTGATATAGAGTACTTATTTAATTAGTAAAATATTTGTTCTTGTTCGTTTTGGGATAACGACAGTGCAATTGTCATCCTTATGATATTCTTGTTCGCTCACAATTTTTATTGTGCTACCATACTTTACTTTAATTGGATTATTATAAAGAAAAAGATTATAGTAAAGATGATTTCAAAGCACATTACGATTTTCTAGTTCACATTTTTAATTGCAAGTTTATACATTTATACATAAAAGTATAAAACAATCATCCATAACATATGAAATTGATTCTAAATGTAAAAGAAAAGTTTTATATATAAACATAGAAAACCAATACGAAAGTGACAAGTGTCCCTCACGATAAACCTCCTTTCTTTTCTCTCCTTTCACCCCTTCCCACTTCTCCCTTTTCTTCTTCACCTTCTCCCTTTCCGCCCCGACTACCACTTTCCACCTCCCACCCTCCCAACCTAATGGCTGACACCAGCCACCGATTCACCTTTCGGTGCCAGATTTCAATTGTCGTTGTCGCTATTGGATTCCGATGACCGGAAAATATATTATTACTCCCTCCGTCTCATTTTTATTGTCTACATTACTATTTTGGTCTGTCAAAAAAAGATTCTCTACTTAAAAAAAATAACTATTAAATATAATTAAACTCCCTAATTTACACTCATATATTACTTCCAATCATTTACTTCATAAAAATTTCCAGTCAAACTTTCTTTTAATATAAGTATAAAATTGACATTCATCCAACAAAAATTTTTAGGGGACGATAAAAGTGGAACGGGGAAGTATAATGCACCTGAATTTCAATTATAATGCACTTGAATTTTAACTATAATGCACCTGAATTTTAACTATGATGCATTGCAATTATTACAATGATGCACCTTTATAGTATAACTATGAAGCACTGGAGTTTTTAACTACGATGCATTAAGTATGATCCAATGTATTTATTAATATGATACACTTGACTTTAATCATGATGCATTTTATCCATGATGCACATGACTTTTAATTTATGATGCACCTGACTTTTAACTTCAATTTTAACATTATGACGGATCAAAAATAAATAAATAGAGTACGAAAGAATATCAACTAAAGTTTAAAAGGCGTAAATGAAGGACATAATAAAATAAAGAAAAAAAACGTAAGAACAAAGTTAAAACTAAAGGTTTTAAAAATGTTAAATGATAATAGATAAAATTATATTTAGCAAAAGTTATATCGAAATCTGACGGACAACGATCGCCGAAGTCGCATGACATGTGGAAGTAGAATGGTGAGGCAGAAGTGGTGAAGGTGGAAGGAGGGAAGAAAATGGGTGGAGGAATGAAGGTGGGAGGGGACATATGTCACTTCCTCATTAGCTTCCTATCTTCATACCTAATTCCTCATTTTCTCTAAAATCACACCCCATAACATATGTATACTTTCTTTCAACAACTTATTACATCTTTAATATTCAAGTTTAATCAAATCTGGATAGCAAAAATATATTGATCAAGTGTCCGTGTAAATTATCACCTTGGTTTTGGTATTGTGTAAAGTATTATTGAGGTTGTTGATACCATCCTTGGTTTTGGTATTGTGATTGTGGGTCATCGGGTACAATTGTATACGGATTCGCAATATGAGCGTATTGCACAAATCCGATTGGGATACTTAGTGATTGATAGCTCAATTGAGTGGAAGTCGAACCCGTCAATGAACTCAGATTTGACATAGGTATATTGAGTAATTTTTGCCATATTGAATTTGAATATTTGTGATGGTGTTTAGCCATGTTTGTTATAGCGTTATAGTGTGAAATAGAGTAGTGTGCATATATATATATATAAAGAGTTATTTTGTGAAGAAAAAAAGGTTGTTTGTAGTTGTAGATGTGTGAAAAATAAGTATTTGAAGTGTATATATATCTAGGATTGAGGATTGAAAATACGGGTAAAAACAGTTAAAAATAAAAAATAAAAATGGGCTATATATCCCTTGATAACGTTGATATTTTTTTATTTTATTTTTTTACGTTTCTAACAGTAAAAAAAAATGTTTTCTCAATTTCACTGCGCCCCACACATGTGTCCTTCGTCACTCAACCGCCGCTCTTCACCGACGTGCCGTATCAATGGCGTTGGCCGATGCGTCAGTTTTTCAACGGTAGCAAACGTTGAGTGGTCTAAAAGTTGAATTGTCAAAGGTTTCTATGAATATTCACATGCGTATATGTAAATCGCAACTATCATACTTGAATTTGAACTTTCAAAATAACCACTAATTGAAGACACTTGAAAAACATGGGAACATTTTTCCTCCGGATAGATTTTTTAAAATCCAAAATCAAGTACAATGATTACAACATATTCAGATTAAATCTATAATCAGAATATAATATTTTAACTCAATTAAAAAGCTGTCACACTGCAGATCTTATATGACAAACATTGCTTGCGAATAGCATCTCACGAGTTTGCATAAAAAAGACAGTCCAATAAAGTCTCATGCCCGGGAAACCAGCCAGAATTATTAAGAGCGATGTGAACTATAAGAACCTTCTCATCAATTTAATGGGCATGCTTTCTCAAACTCTTTCTGCTCTTTGCGACATAATTCAAATTCGTCGGTATTGTAATACATGCAGCCAGCATAAGCATCCATCTCCTTTGTGCAGCTCTGATGAAGATCTTTCAGCCTGCATGGGAACCAAGTTTTTAAGGTTATCTACTCATTATTGTAATCTAAAAAACTAGAAAACTACAATTCAATAGTCAGATGTATTCCACATCATGAAAATGATCCTAACATCACCAATACAACTACCCCAAGAAAATAAAAATAATTCCCCAAAAAAGGCACTACAAAGAGCAACAGGCAACAGCAATGCTGATTTGCCATTGAAGAGATAATAAAAGATGGAATGAGAGATGCTCGACAGTTCAAAAAGAAAGAGAGAAAACCATAAAAAAAAAAAATAATAAAAATAAAAAAAGCTAACAATAATAATCCTAACAAACAGTTTATAAAGTTTTCCAAAAGATAATGTTGGCAACTGTTGTAAAGTTCATAAATAGATGACGAAGATGAATAACAATATTATCCTGGATTCCTGGTATATTTACAAAAATAAATAATCATGTATGCTTACATGAGTGTACACAAATGGCACCACGAAAATCCCTATATAAAACTACACACTTGTAAGTACATATATAAACTATACATGTACACAACTAAAACTTAGTGTGAAAAGACACATGACCCGGAGTTATTTTTTAGAATGCATATATAACACATTAACACCTCAAGTAAATTCATTTCATAACAACGTAAAATCATACAATCTAAAACAATAATCCATCAGAAGTCGAGAAATGAAACGAACACAAAAGAATATGAAACACTATACCTATTTTGGTTTTAGTGTTAGAATCCTTGAAGTTTAGCTTCACCGGATAATCAAACTAATAACCTAGATGTTTGTTTTACCAGACCCGTTTTCTAGAAGAAGCTATATGTTGGAAGGGTTATCCTACCACACCAGGGAGCCCACTAAATAATTAAATTTTGTTAGAAGGACACTTGCATAGAGCATATTCCCCACTTATGTTAAAGAAGACATGGTTGCAATTTCCACAATCCCACTTCTCAGCATTTCTATAGGCAATGTATGGTTATACTTATATAACTTTCTTTTGACTATAACTAGGCTCCCAAGCAAGCTTTCCTACAAGCAATTGCATCAATGTCTTACTTTATCTACTCCTAAGTCAAAATCTTTTGAAGATAGCACTTGCTTTTGTTCTTCTAGTGTTGGCAAAATTAGAATTGTGTTGTTAGCGTATCTTGTATTTTAAGCATATCCTCTTGTGAGAATGAGAAAAACATCATATATTTCGTTCTGTTGATTAATATAATGATCAAAACCTGTAAATCTACAGACATTGGAAAAGAATCTTGGCATCTAATCTGATACCTAATATGTCCTAAAACGAGTACAAAGAGATAAACAATTGTGGAAAGACGGTCGCAGAGAATAATTAAATAACTCTAAAATACCTCTAATTGAAAGGATTAAACAAATTCAGAACAAATTAATTATCAACAAATACGATATACCTTCTAAAACAGATAAATTATCGAAAAATCGCTGGTCTCAATCATAGCTTAAATCAGATAAATAAGTGGTCTTAATTTTGAAGATATGATGCGACCATACTGACTTGAAATTGATTAAATCAAAGAAGTCGACTTGATTTTGATGACATAAATTTGAATCGAGGAGCAAGGGATTATGGTATTGACGGGCCACTAACAATGCAATATCCGCACTTTTAATCCTTAGATGGTATTAATGGGCTATATACTTATAAGACTATAACAATATGAAGAAAAAAAGGTGCCACTCAAAACCTGATGAATAACACTAGTGCATGTTAGCGCAGTGCCATTAAGGCTCAACTCCCACAAAGAACATGCTTATGACTCCATTACAAAACTAGGCTTGAAGGAAACAAATTAATTTGCTCAACTTAAGAAAAACTTATACATCTGATTATATCATAGAACTACAGCAACTTCAGAACATCTGATTTACTTGTATGTGCATATCAATCCGTTAAACTAATCTGTAACCTAATTCTCCATTTCTAGTGCAAAAGCATACCAAATCTCATACATACATAGAAATTTACATATACAACACTTACAATGACAATACGCAGCGAGTGACTAGTCTGCCTTTTTCGAGGCATTTCTCCGGATTAGGATCCTCCTTCTTACACTTGAGAAATGCAACATTTTCACCTCTACATCTGGTCGCTATGTGTTTCGACGCCGACATTAACACTGCCGACGTGGGAATCGGTTCGCCGGCAGCATCTACTGAACTCGCCATCGCAAATTGACCTAAATCGCAATCACTATTAAATAACATAATTAATGTTCTAAGTTAATTAGTTTTACAAATTACAATAAACACATATAACTCAGATGAAATCAAATCAAAAGTAAAGATAGATCGATTAGTAATAAGATTAGGGTTCTTTAACCAAAATAAAATAAAATGAGATTAGGGTTTTACGAACCTTATTTGTTGAGTTTCCACCGGTAATTGGCGCAGACTCGATTCAGGGCAGCTGGGGCGACTAGATGAACAATGTGTGTGTTTTTGGGTGTGTGTTGAGAAAATTACAAAAGACATCCTGTACTATCTAGTAAGTTTCAGTTTTAGCCCAGTAACTTATTTATTTACATTTTCAGTTCATAATAATAAACAATTATTAAAGGAAAAGTTTAACATGAACGGTATCAGAGCAGTCTCAACGGACCGTTGTTTCACCACCGGTTCCAATCGATGGAATCGAAGTCAATGATACGGACTGTCGGTTTAGAGCCGTCGGCTTCACTGGTCAAATATTTGACGCTACGTGTGTTTAAGAGTATGGGGCCCACTTGCGATTTAATGTTTTCTTTTAAATATGACGGTTAAAAGATAAGAAATAAAAAATAAGAAAAAGTTATAAATGTTGATCCACGGTTATATATCCGTTTTTAATTAAAAAAAAATATTGTTTTAACTTTTTTTTCATATCTCAAACACACTATAAATATGTATATAACTACACCTCAAATCCACACACACTTTTTCATCATCTTTCTATTACATACTATACAACTATTATCTACTATATAATTCCACCAAAATTTTATCAAATAGTAAATGGATTCCGATTCCGATATTGAAGAATTGCAAGCGCTCACTGTTTTCGATCCAGCCGTTGCGCTCATTTCGTTAATTCGATAGACTCCGATTCGGACTACGAAGACGAAAGTTCATTCCGTCCGGCAAGAACACCAATACGAAATTACCGTCAATGTTAAGTAGTGTTTTTTTCGCAACCCCCACCAAATTACCGTCAATGTTAAGTAGTGTTTTTTTCCAATAAATTTAATGTTTTTTATTTTTATTGTAATGTACGTTTTTTAATGAATGTAATGTTTTTTGTAATGAATGTAACGTTTTTATTATAATGAAATGTTCTTTATTTAAATTATTGTGTTTTAAATATATAAAGTAAATAATGTGCGAGTCCTCGAAAAACGAAGTGACCAGTAACTGTTGGCAGTGGACAATATTCAGTTTCAGTCAGTTTTGAAAAAAACTTATGGGACGCTAATGTAATACAAATTGAACAGTCAATTTCAGTCACCTGTTAAAAGTGGTCTAATCTTGTTACACATTTATATTTCGTGTTTATAAAGTTGACGATATATATTGGAAGAAAAGAAACAAGTATCATTCATTTAACGTATACTAAACCCCTCGAGGGAAAAGGATTTGGTGCGTAAATATGCTAATTATATTTAGCTCTAGAAACATGGTGATGTAATATAATCTAGGACATAAGTATACACATAGATAAAGATATGTGCATGATGTCAACGCATTTGATATTGGCTGCATGGTTAATCTAATGTAAACACAGGGTAACAAATACATAAAAGAATGTAACATTTGACATCATAATATACAAAAAGGTGCAATGAGATTGTATTTACAATCGAACAAATAGTGGGGTATAGTCACCGACACCATAGAGAATGTCATAGTTTCAATTAAAGTTACGAGTGATTAATCCCTCGAATATAGTGTAGAGATCCTTGTTGTCTGGTCCAAAAATTTCATCTGCCTTCAGTAAAGTATCCTATTATAGTCACAAACTATTAGAGACGACAAAATGCATAAAGATGGAATGAGGGCGAAAGAAACAGTTGAAAACACGTACCTCCTTTGATTGCTTTTGAGAGTTTAATTCCTTCACATTTGCTAAGAATGTAGAAAACTGCTCATATGACAATCGACTCCTGATAAAGCAAACAAAAACAAGCAAAAAACTGCAATCAAAGAGTGAACGGGTAATTTTTCTTTGAATATCACCAAAAAATTGTCACGTTTTTAATGGAAAGAATAAAGTAAAAGAATTTGATTAATGGTAATGGAATGAGTAGGTTTGTTGATAAGATTATTCCACTAACGAGCAGCTCATTCTTCAATAGTATAACATTTGCACCGATACAGTTTTGATGATTTGAAGATTCACTACTAAGATATTGAATGTACTTATCTAATGTTACTTGCACTGAAATTGCAAGAGAACATCTTTACCTGACTTGTCTGAAAAATTCTTTACCGTCTACCCGAGTTCTTCCTGGAATTTACACAAAGGAGCAGTCATTAATCACATAACAGTAGAGATTAGGGGAAAAAATCAGTTTGCTTTCACTACAAAAAGTTTGATTTGTACACTGTTCTTTTTCTTCACAAATTAGGAAAACATGTAACCTTTTGGCTTTTGTAACATTTCACATTTAAAAGGGTGACTAAATAATATAGTAATAAGAAATTTTGAGCATGAAAATGCCCCTATTCATAAGCGCATAAAGATAGAGAAACATAAAATTAATCTATGCTTGATTATGAAAAGATTATAAATAAAAAATATTGTAATCCTACACTTCTATTAGTGTGAAATTGTCGACCAAAGTGTGTATACTTAGCTAAGTTATTGTAGTGATTGTATTTGATTATAGAAGTATGCGTGTATGTAGCATTGGTACCAGACATTGAGCTATATGGACTTGAGTTTGCGGATGAAAATGCAGAAGATGAAACAGAAATTGAGTTTGCGGATGAAAATGCAGAAGATGAAACAGAAATTGAGTGTCTTCTTGGAGAAACCGGCTTAGACGTCCTCGTCGGAGATGCCGAAACTGATAGAGTAGGTGGGGATCCTGGAGGTGTAAGCCGAGGTGTGCTTGTTTGGGATGCTAACAAAAGGCTTTGTGATATGCGAGGTCTCGAGACTGGTAAGATAAAAGACAAAAAAAAAACCACTTAGAAAATATTGGCACTCATTGGTTACACAGGGTGTTATTACTATAGTACAGCCATATGATATCTAACACTGACACAGATAGATTAGATAATTAGATAATATCAATAAAACAGGTTGTAAAAGATAGTGTATGGACGTACTTATCCTATTTGAACTTGTATCTATCAGATAATCAGATATTCGAGTGTTTGGCGAACTTGGCGAACTTGGTGAACAAAAAAGGACGTTGTTTAAGTAAAAAAATAAAACTAATAAAATGTTTAGATAGAGTTGATATGAAACTCAATATCCATCCAAAAGTAGTCAAACAATTAAAAGCAGAATTTGTTTACTTAAACACTAAAAGCTGATTATTGTGACTTCATGTTGCAATAATCAGATAATCAGTTCCAAAACAAAAATCCAAACAACCCCCATATGTCTCACCTTCCTTCACAGACTCATCATGGTGTGAATTTCCTATATCTGAAGACTGACTTTTAATTAATGAAGCGCTTTCCTCATCATCTGGAACATGTTAAATCACTCATTTGTCAAAATAACAGTAATAATAACAATAAGTTAAAAAAAAAAAAAAAAACTGTTCTGAATAGAAATATGTGAAATGTAATAAGATAGTTGGTGACCTCCAGAATATGTTTGAGACGACAAGCTCGTGTGGTTTTGGACATTGGCTGCAACAACCGGAGGAGCTGTTGCCTGCAATGTATATGAACGAAAGGGGATTTAATTAGCAACTTATAGTGTGAGCTAGAATCGCATTGTCCAATCATTGGGTTTCAAATTTATGCATACTATTGTTCAATTGTTCTACACAAATAGGACCTCCGACTTTAGGAAAAATGTTTACCTATTTAAATACCCCATAAAACCCCTTTAAAGGTAAATATGCATTATTGAATAACTAGAATCAGATAATCAACTATAACATAACGTGTTGCAGGAGATGGTGTTTCAGTGAAGCTTTTGCTGTTTAAAATTGTAATAATCACAAAAACAATCGTTTGAATGTTTAGCAAACTATGGTTGTTTTAAGGAATTAAGACATAAAATTACCACAAATGACAATCTTGTAAAGAAATAACAGATGATTTATGAGAAAGGAGTAAAAGTATCTCAAATTAGGTATAAATATCAGTATGAAGGTATCTAGTTTAAATCTTAGATAACCACTTCTGTAACAAGTTGGGATAAAACTTATTATCCAAAATCAAATCAGATAACAGAAAGTAGAATTTGTTTATTCAAGCTATTAAAACAAAAACTATTAAAGAAACAGCTTACCGGACTTCCCTCTTCATCTTGAAGAGACATCATGAGTGTCTTTCTGAAGCTCTCTAACTGTAAGATGTAGAAACATGATTTAGTTGATGACTTATAAAGACAACAACAAACTATATGTTGGTTCAAATCATCCATTCAACCAAATACATTCATTAAGAAACAAAAGGTTCTTGACCTACTAAAATACTAGCATCGTTATATGTATCGACCAAGAAGTACAAAGTGAGTTCATCTCACATACCCATTGCAATGTATGGGTTTTCATACAAGTAGGTTATGAGTAACCTTGCAATAAAAGGAAGCAACAAAAGTCTGCATAAACTTGGTTTTGACTGAGACATCATACTTTTATACTTTATAGCTCACTCATGCCAGTATTGTACTCTTCTATACAAATAATGTTATCTTTAATCTAACAATGACAACTTAAAAGTCAGAAATGACATGAAATCAGTAGCGGAAAAAAAAAGGTTCAGACCACAATATTTGACTCGAGTTACATTAAAAACAAAATGCTTGACTATTTATAATAGATGCCCCCCGCCGTATAACAACCTCAAATAAAAGAATCTAGTCAACTTTGAGCCTCATGTTGCTACCATTCACTACCAAGGCATCTTGCAAGTGAATCATATTCCATTAATATGACCCAAACCATTATCATCAATATCTATATCTATACTTCTCATATAAAGCATTTATCTTGGGGGTCTTTCTAATTAAAAGACAATGGTCTTACAACCAAACACCCCGTTAATTTCCACACTCTATATAAACCAGCACAACCCACATAAAACACATGCTACACACCTAAAAAAACACACTCAACACTATTCCACTCTACACAAGTCAACAGCCACCTACTGCCGCCATCCACCACCACCCACCTGGTGTTACCACCACCGTCCTCCATACCAACTGCTGCAGCTAACGCAACTATCACCTAAAACTCTAACCACTTTAGCTGCCACATTTTGCGATACATGACTTAATATATGTTGAAATAAATTAAATCTAATAAAAGATGATAGCTTTAGTTTAAATTGGAATCTTTCTAGGAAATGACACGCTGCAGTTTTCTGATGCTGGTTGTCATATTATATTCATCATTGGATTTATGAAGTAATATAATAAGAGGGGAGCTCATGTTATAACTACAACCCCTAAATATATAATGTATAACAACAACAATGTTGCTTCATTTTACACAAGTGACATATACAAATACAAATCTAGTCAACTCTCTATTCTATCATTATATATCACTTCAATTTAATAATCATACTACTACTAATACTAATCTTCTTTTTATACAATGAATTAGCAGCACAATTAGGTTTTAAAATTACCTTAGCAACATCACGTTTAAGCTTATTAACAGTTTCCAGCAGCAATGCGTTCTCTTTCATCAAATTCACCTAAATTAACAACCTAAAGCTCATTAAATAATCAATTAGGTAAATAATTTAACAATTAAACAAAATTCATTACACAAACCCTACTTTCTCCTGTTCCGCAAGTGTCAGTTTATGTAAATTTTGCGATACGGTAGAGTCAACGGAGTCAAGCTGATAATTTAGGTCAACGATGACGGCGTCACGGTCAGCGATTTGTTGCCGGAGATCGGAGGATTCCGATTCGAGAAGGGAGACACGTGTGGAAAGCGCAATGGATGTGATTTTGCGAGCAACATCGAGTTGTTGAAATGGATCTGATGGTAAAACTGATAATACTTCTTCTGGTAGATCGAATGATGCACCACTCACTGATTCTTTTCCTACCATGTTTTTGATTTATTTATTTTTTCTAAGTTCTTTTTGAGGTTTGAATATTTAATTTAATTTCTCCATTATTTAATAAAGTTATTATAAATAATTGTAGTATATAGTTATTATTATTATTATTATTAATTATAATTATTAATATTTATTATTATTATATATGTAGAGGTTGAGATGAAATAAATGAGATAAGTTGGTTTTTTATTAGTTTGAGTTTTTAAGTTTTGGAGATATTGTGTGTTTCATATATTTTTTATGTAAGAATGTAAATTTTGATTAATTAAACACCATAGACATAGTAATAATTCATGAGCATTACAAACTATAAACATGTTATATAAATGAAAACGAGTTTAAGTAATCGTGATGCATTAGGTTACCATTTTTTTTGAAAGGATCAACGTTATAATCTGAGAGATTTGACAAAGTATTTTGATAATCAGCGTTCGTCTTATTCTTCCGTATTATCTATATATGTAATCTTGTTGACATGCGATATGTTTATTGTCAATATTAGTATTAATTTAAGTGACTGTTACGTAATAAATTATTCAATACTTTCAACATTCAACGGTCCTCCTATTTTGACAAAAGATAGGTACTTACGGCCAAAAAGAGATCAAAATCGAGAGGTTATGTGAGGGTTATCGTAAATGAGGGATATATAATATAAAGATTTAAGTGTTCTTTTTATAGAACAAATTGAAAGGAGAATTTATAACATATATATACTCAAGTTAAGCTGAATAATTTTTTCAAACAACTTCAAGATCGTTTTGCATTATGGATTGACTAATTGTGTTTTGAGGGAATATGATATATTTCAATCTAATATATGTACTCCCCTTTAAACTTTAACCACAGTGAAATATAGGTAACGAAATGGGGGAGTCTTTTCGCATGAGAACAACGTCAATAAACACATAGCATGGTTTTTTAGTGATCCATGCATAATTATATATGTTGGTATTTTCAGAATATAATATACGAATTGGTAGTTATTATGAAGATAATAATAATATAATATAATAACATATTTAACTAATTAAAATAATATTAACAATCACTTATTCGTAATATCT
Organism: Gnaphalium uliginosum; assembly: GCA_963930675.1. Taxonomy (NCBI): domain Eukaryota; kingdom Viridiplantae; phylum Streptophyta; class Magnoliopsida; order Asterales; family Asteraceae; genus Gnaphalium; species Gnaphalium uliginosum. The sequence continues at coordinate 10,645,339 of OZ005684.1, read as the reverse complement.
TTTTTTTTTTTCTCACAATATTTACATTACATATATTGCATATACAATACAGTAACAATTTGTATGGAAGGACAACAAACAGTTGCGGGTTCAATAAAGTTTTAGTTTGGTAGTGTATAACTGTATATGAGATCACTCCTAAGAACGGACTAAAACTGACTCGTCAGTTTGTGTTAATTCAGTGATACATCAATTTTTTTCAAAACTGATCAACAACTGACCGATTACTGCCAACAATGACACTGTAACTTAAATTTCTGGAGCCCCACATTTACTAATATACTTTTATTATTTCTATACACTAAAGGAAAAAACAAAAAAAAAAGACGCAACCTGTTTTCTCATCGGATATCTGACCATTCAAACTGACGAAGCCAAACTAACTGATCGTACCAATAGCGTCACTTAAGTGATGGCCGTCACTTGCAAACCTACCGACCAAATGACGGTCATTGGCATTGATCTAAGCTCTCGTAGATAAGATTATTTTATTATGGATACAAAAGTAAATACAATGGTGACTTGAACACTCCGTGGCTCTTGCCGTTCAATCTCGACCTAAGCTTGAAATAGTGGCTTTCTTATTTAGACTTTGTCAAACCACAATTTATTTTTAATTTAGTATTCGGAGTTTAATATATGCCGTGAATTTAAAACGATTGGATAAATCATTGTCAAAAGGAATATATATATATATATAGCGTACATCCTAAATTTACAACTCGTCCATCAAACTACGTTTTATGAAGATGGGTCCCTAAAATGGATCTATTTTGAATTTTTCAACAGCTATATTTAAGACCTAGTAGTAGTAATATAAAGGGATTATAGTTCAGTTATATATTAAATTTTATACTCATTGCTATTAAGTGCATTTAACTTTCATATCCTATATTATATGAGTTGAATCTTCTAAAAACTCTATTTTATGCTCTCAATTTTCATACTCTCTGTCATATAAGGTAAACTTTCTAAAAGCTCTAAGTAATATGATATAAATTAGACATTATAAATACTCTTTTAGAAAATTTCATCCCATACAATAGAGAGTATGAAAATTTAGAGCATATAACAGAGTTTTTAAAAGGTTCAGCTCATACAATATAAGGTACGAAAGTTGGAAACATACAATAATAACTAGCAAAGACCCACGCTACATGACGGATAACATTATTAAAATCGATCAATAACTATTGTGATTAGCCTTTATATAGTTTATGTGAATAATATGTTTTATTGTTAATTTAGTCACATTGACGATTCTATCTTGATAAAGAAAAAAAAAAAGATATATGTTACTATCTAATTATTTGAACAAATAAGAGTCGAGAAAGATCAGTCACATTTATTGTTAGTCCTTATAAGTTGATCCACTTATTATATCTTGATAACTAAAATTACCTTTTTTTTTCCTTTTATATATGCCGTAGTAGTTTTATAATAACTCACTTTCGGATTTTATAATATTCCAACAAAATATCTATAAATATATCTTATTGTTTAACGACTCTATGTGTCAAATATTTTTTCATTATTCAGTAAATTTAAAACTTAGACATGCCAAAACTAAAAAAATAAATAAAATATACCAATATTGATTTTTAACACGTACGTTCAATGGATGTGCTTTGAAATGAAGTGTTATTTTACTTTCATGAAAATTTTGTTTGAGCCAAATGTAACGTTAATTTTGAAATGTAATTAGTTTGTTGTTTATGACGAGTAAACCATGTTAATTAAAACAAAACATATTGTATTTTAAATTAAATGGTATACATACAAGACTTGTTGTCTTTAAAATAAACTAAACCTATATCTATAATCAAACGTTATTTGAGAATAAATTCTTATACTTTTCTTTTGTTGCCTCTTAAAATAAATAGTCAAAAAAAGTTGTACGAAATTGGTTTCAAAATTTGAATCAACAAAAAATTTATAAAACTATAAACAAGGTACTATTATCTTTTCCGTGCAAGTAGGAAAACTATTTGATATAATGAGCTATTTTCAAAATTGCATGTGTTTATTTATCGACTACTTAGACATTTCATTTAATATATAAATATAAAATATATTTTGAGTAATATAGGTCTTTTTCAAAATTAGATATTGGTAGTTTTGGTATTTTTGGTGTAAGTAGGAATATTTATGTCATTTGTGATATTTAAATGCCTAAGACATTGAAGAAAATGGGTAAATTAATTATAAAGAGAATGATAAGTGTAAATTTGAACGTAAACGAAACAATAAACCCTAATATAAATTGACACATGACATTTAACTTTGTGTACTTCTTTTAATATTTTTTTTTGAAAACGTAGCAATTATCCTGTCACTTGAAACAACATATTATTTTTTAGAATTTTACTAAACATAGCTCTAAGGGCTATGGATAATAACCAACAAAGCATGTGTAGTTGATAGAAAGTGATTAATTTTCAGTTAATGTTCACTCTTTATCAATATTCAGTTGACAATTTTTAAATAGTTGATGGTTTTTAGTGAAAGTTATACCTTTAAACGTAGTCCCTATTAAAATCTTCTTTAAGTCTTAAAAATACTTATTGAGAAATAAAACATAGATCAATTCTAACTATTCATCAACTTTACTAACTAAAAGCAAAATACACACGTAAACTTTGTAACATCGGATAAGTTGAAGAGAAACCCGTAACTGGTTAACTAAATTTTGTAATAAAAAGCAAAATACAAATATACGGAGTAATAAATATTTATTTCTTTACATTTGACGAAAATGGCGATGATTCATATACAATTAATTTTTTTTTTATTTACATATCACTTTTTAGAGCACATGGAGTGGTGACATTGTTTTTACATTGTTCTGAAAAAGCTCTATAAGCTGAAAAGGTGAAAGAAGTGGAAGACACTATTTTTACAGTATTATGTAGTTCCTGTTTTTTTTTTTTTTTTTTTTTAATTTTAGAAATTCAACAATTTAATAAATTGAAATAAATAACAAAATAAATTAAATTAAATATAACATTACAAATTCAAATGATTCAATAAATATAAATAAGATAAATAACACAATTACAATTCCAATACATTAATTAAAACAAAATACATTAATCAAGTAAAGATTATATTAAATAACATATTAAAATGTAATCCCTATTTTAATTTGTAAAATTGTAAAATTCAGAGATTAAATTTTATTCCAATTTGAGCTTTATGGTCCAAATATAAACTGGCCCGTCCTCTCAAAACCACTTTTTCACCCTCTTTATTTTGTCCGTGCAAGTCACACTCTATCGTTGTTTTTCTTCATTTTCATTTCATGCATTTGTTTTACAAAGAAGCCCATTCATTTATTTTACAAAAAATTACCAATATAAAGCATCATAAACCGTTGAAGAAAAAAAAAAACATCTCTTTACAGTGTCTTAGGGGGAACGGTTCGGGAACACCAACGAGAACACTGAGCCGTAGTGGCAGAATGCCGAACTTCGGTATTCTCGAGTCGGAATGTCATTGAGAAAGCTCCCATTCCCTGTGCTCTTGTGAATACAATTTGATGGTGTATTTATAAAAAGTGGCGGTGTAGGAACACTGACAAAAATATTAAGAGGGTGTTTGAGATTGCTTATTTGTAAGCGTTTATCTGCTTAAAATATAATGATGTGTTCACATGATTATTTTAAAGTACTTATTAGTAGTTAAATAGACTTCAAAAAATATTTATTTTTGCTAATCTGCTATTAAAATAAACAATAAAAACATATAAGTCTAAAATCCCAAACATCCCTAAATTATGTAATCACAGTTTATGGATCACTCAAAGTTACCCTTTTTTTTAGTTTATGGATCACGTTTTATAAAAAGAAAAGTATATGCACACACTATTTATATGTGAAGAGAGCCACGTTATACTGCATGCAAGTGTAAACCCACGCGCTTTCCTCCGCGTGTGATACTATCATTTCATCTCGTAAACGGACCAGACCAGACCCGATCTCTCCCTTCTCTCACAACCCCCATATATATTTTCTTTTTTCTTTTTTCACAAAATAAAAAACCCTCTCTCGCTTTCTTTCTTTGTTTCAATTCTTTTTCTCATTTTGGGTTCTCTCAACTTACGCAGCGATTCAACCTCAACAAGAAGGTAATATTAACTAATCATGTTTAACGTTTTGCATGTTTTCATCTTCATTACTTCAACAACAACCATAAATCAAAAGCTGTAAAAATACATATATTTTTCTTCATGTAAAGTTGCTGTAAACCCCCTTATTTACTCAACTGTATATCATCTCAAGATTTGTGTTTTTTTTGCTGTATCTATAGTTGTATATGTTAGCGGTTTTACTGTATTTGTTGTATTTTGTTTGTATTTTCACGAATTTGATGCTGTTTACTTCGATGGGATCACATTACGAGTTTTTGTACTACTTAAATCGTTATATATTGTTTTATTTGTTGCGTATATTGTTGTAATTCGTGTTTGTTGTATTACTGGGTTTGTACGATTTGTGTTAAACTGTTTCACTTTTTTGCTAGAAAAATTGGATATTATTCTTTAGTACCAGGGGTTCTGGATTTGTTAAATTTTGAAAATAGTGTGACTGATTAAATATTGTTTAATCTCATGGGTCACATTGTGTTAGTAGTTACTTTATTAAAGTGCATTTCTTGTGTAAGTAGTAATATTTATTTTTATTTTCTTTTCTCTTTTAGAAATTGGGTTTTTTTCGTTTGTGATTAATGTGGTTGTTACTGTAGGTTCATATAGTAAATCTAAAAGATACCGTGTGAATACTTAAATCTTGATTGTTATTCATGTTATGGAAAATAGTAGGGTTGAGATTAATCTTTTTTATTTTTTCAGCTCATGTTTGTTTCTTATAGATAGTTCGGTTACTTTTTCTGTGGTGTATAATGTTGCAGTGACAGATGCAGTTTGTTGTTGCTGTTGTTGTGTATGTAATACGGTTATTTTGATACTAAGTTTGTTGCTGTCTGAGTCATGTGCAGTTACCATGTCGCCTCATTTTTTGTTACAACTAGGTTATTGTGATATTGTTGATAATTGGATTGAATTATTTTTTGTTGCAGAAAGTTGGATTTGAAATGGAGAACAATGATGATTGTAGCAGTGATGAAATGTCAGGGAAACATTCACCTCTTCCGCAAACCTATGCGTATGGACTGTATGGAGAACTAGTAAACCGTTCTCGTGTTGGTGACGAGTACCAAACTGAAATACCATCATTGATTACGAATTCTGAGTATCTTGATTACATCAAGAACCCAATGCAGGAGGAAGAAAAGAATACAGGAGTACCAAGTGAGTTCTTGATAGGATTAGATATACCAGTAGTTTGGATTAATCAAAAAAATATGAACGATAATGTGGATAATGTTCTTGTTCCGGGGTGCATTTTGGAAGCATGGAGTGAAATGGAGAAAAGTAGCTTTGTGCTAGGGTTGTATATTTTCGAGAAGGATTTTGTTTCGGTGAAGAGATTTATGGAGAGTAAAAAGATTGGGGAAATATTGTCGTATTACTATGGCGATTTCTATAGGTGTGATGAATATAAAAGATGGTCAGATTGTCGGAAAAGTAGAGGCAAAAAGTGTGTATTGGGACAAAGGATATTTAGTGGATTAAGACAACAGGAGTTTCTTGCTCGTTTGTTTCCCCGTGTGTCTCAAGAGTGCCAGAATTCCCTCCTGGAGGTACATCAAACGAAACTTTATATCTTTTGGACTTTTTTTATTACTTGGGAATTAACATTTTAAGCGATTTAGTACGATTTGTTTGAAAATTATGAACACATGATTTTGTTCAGTTTTAGTTATTTTAGGTATTTTCTCTAGTTCATGCTTTTACCTAGGGGATATTTGCTTGAATGTCGAAGGATAACGTATATTTTTTATTTCTTTAGTTGATTGTTAACGGTTAATGCTGTTGACGTTACTGTAATGTTAATGCTATATGAATATGACTTGGTAACTGATGCTGATGTTAGTCAATGGATGATTTTTTGAATTCAATTCCTAATTATTAATAGTTAACTCATGTAAATGATGCTTTGGTAAGTACATCGTGTTATGGATTGATGAAAGATGGTCATTAATCATGTTTGCAGTCAATCAGAGATTTGCTTTTGATTCTTGTAGTAATTGATGACGGTTGTATTTAGGATATACTACTAATGGACATAATTTACATGACTTTAGGATCTGTTGGCTAATGATTTTAGAGTTCCTTGATAAGCATGATTAAGTTTGGTTAGATGATGATAGGTGGTGGCGGTAGGCTAGGGTTTCTTAATTGATTTAGGTTTTCAAGTTGAATGTGATACCGATATGATGCAGGAAAGATTATATAAAGAGAAAGGGTACTGAAAACATCCCACATTAGGGCCTAGGGGATTCTTTTGTACTGTTTTTCTAAAAAAAGTTTTACAATTTTTTTTATTCAACCATTGAGTTATTCAGTGTCTGGCATTATATCTCTTTGTATAAACTCAATGGGAATCCTATGACTTGGGGAACTTTAAAACAAATGAAACACTGAAACACCCTTGATATCTAATATAGTAAGTAATTTGACTGAATACATTAATATCCACCTATAAGAAAATACTCATTACATGATTCATGCACAGTTTACCGTAAAATATAGCTTACATGATGGATAATTGACAATGTTGTATGTTAAAACGTTGTGGTATTCCTTAAGACCCATTGTTTACACAATCACCACCTCTTCCCAAAAAAAAAAATTATTATTATTATTTTTTTATAACTATAGAGCTACCAAATTAAGTCTGTTAACATGATTTTAAGAATTAAGTTCAGACTAGGAGTGTGCTCACCTTTTTAAAATATTTTTGTCAAGAATATTCCACCTTACATAATATTCTGAAACCCATAGAGATAGTGAGGGGAAGTAGTTAATGAGTTTTATAATATCGGTGCTAAAACCTCTGAACCAAGTGTGGTGGGTTAATCAAGTGGGACAAGACCTTGGATAATAAAGGAAGAAACCAAATGGGAGCAGACCATATTACTCCCTTCCTTTGGGGGGATTAACAAGATAAGACTTTATTACTTAGGCGCTAAACCTACAAATTTACAGTTGACGACTTTGTAAAAAATGCTCTTACGTCTCATCTTCACTTGAGTTGTCTTGGAATTGATGTGGAGATTGGTAAGGATTGAAACTATTGAATAGAAAAGAAGGAAGTAAGAGATATAAACTCTAGAGAAAGATGAATAATGTAGAAAACACTTGGAAAGAAGTGAGTTCATGGTCGTCCTATCTTTGTTTGAAATCTAGCTATTCTATATACCGATTTAAGCTCTTGAGTTACAACAGTCACTGACATAATTTCATAACATTATACATTTCTCTCTATAGTACTTTTGGATTTCCTACACTTGCATCTCTCTGTGTATTTGTGTTGTGATATCAGTTCCACTCATATAACAGTTAAATCATGCTATGCGGCCTATAGGAGGTGCTTGTACATATAGGATAACTAGAAGGCCATTTGATTATTACACATTTACACTCACTGTTTTCTATGTGTCAATTTCAAAAGACATGCTATACATGCACAGTGATCTCTTACAGAATTGGAGATGAACTTGGACCAAAATGAACCCGAGTCTTTAATTGTTTAAAAAGCAAAAAATTAAGATATAGAGTGAAAATCCTTAAGTCATTTATAATTATTCACTACGATTTTATCCACTTATATTTCCTCGACTATTTATCAGCTATTAGATTATAAAAGGTCATACAGTAATATATGCAACAATCAAATATAAGGTTAATAAGTATAACATGAAAACGGGTTGGTCTTTTTTCGTTATTATGGAAACTAAACATATTATTATTTCTGTCGTAATAATTTGGCAGGTTTCTAGGACATTTGAAGATGGGGGGGTATCTCTCGAACACTACGTGATTTCCTTAAAAACTTTAATTGGGATTGAAATGTTCGTTGATGCAGTGGCAATCGGAAAAGGTAAGCAAGATTTAACAGGCAGTTCTATAGAACCCACCAAAGAAAACCAAGCGATACACATTCGTCCAGAAATACCAATTGGAAAAGCTTGTTCGGCTCTCACCGTAGCAGAAATTGTCATGTTTCTCACGGGTGATTATCGGCTAAGTAAAGCGCGATCCAATGATCTTTTTTGGGAAGCGGTGTGGCCTCGCTTGCTTGCAAGAGGGTGGCACTCAGAACAACCTAGCGGGTACAATTATGCTGCAAATGGGAAGCATTCTTTGGTGTTCTTGATGCCCGGTGTTAAAAAGTTCTCAAGAAGACTAGTCAAAGGAGAAGCTTACTTGGATTCTGTGACAGATGTTCTAAATAAAGTTGCGTTGGACCCAGAACTTATTGAACTCGATTTTGAGGAAAATGGTAAAACTGAAGTGAAATTGGAAGACAGAGAGGAAGAAGAAGAAGAACACAGGTTTCCTGAAAAACGGAAAAGCCACTGTTATCTTCAACCGCGAGCTCCAAACCCGAGTCTTGGCAATGTTTTAATGAAGTTTACAGTGGTTGATACAAGTTTAAGCGGTGGAAAGATCGTTAGGATAAGAGAATTGGGACCCATGAAGTTGACTTCAAGATGTTCTGATGAAATTCACAGCGAGTTGGTTTCTAGTGATGAATCAGATAGAGCAAAAGCATTGGTGGATCAAGAAAAGCGTATCAAGAAACAGAAAGTGTTCGATGACAGAGAAATACCCGAAAAGAAACATGTGAAGACATCCAACGGTTCAGATGAGGGTCCCACGAGGAAAGTTATGAAAGACAATTTGAGTAGGAAGTCAAAACAAGAAATTTCTGGGCATAATGCAAAAAGGCGTAGGAGATTAACTGCATGCAGTCGGGTAGACTCCAAGGCTGGGTCTAGCTTGGAACGAGATATGGGTTCATCATCTCATGTGGGTTCATCTTCTCAAGCTAATAATAATGATCATAAGTTGTCATCAAATTTAAGTTTTACTTCAAGATGCAGCTCAATTGATACTGTTGAAGAACAGCGGATGAATTTAATTGATTTGAATGTTACCCCTGAATGTGGAAATGGTGAATTTGTGACGCAAGTTAAAGATGAAAGAAACGGGCCGGGCCCACAGAAACAACCTGAGAATATTGTCAGTCCTAAAGAGCAAGAAAATGGTGGTTCGAGGAGACAGGGTACTCGAAATAGGCCACCAACTGCTCGAGCATTGGAAGCTTTTGCTAACGGTTTTTTGACTGTTAATAGTAGGAAGAAGAGTAAAGAAGATAATATGTGGGATTTTGGTTCCAAACCTTCAAAACCAAAAAAATCTCGAGCTGGTGTAGTTGGGATTGTTAGTGAGAGTAGTACAGGCGATGCTTCTTCTGTTGTGAAGGGAGATGATGAAAATGGTGAAATTGACAAATAGTAAAGTTCTTGAGATTTGTATATGTTGCAGAGTTGGGTAAATGACTAAATTCTCCAAGAATCGTTTTTTTATGACGACCCATTGATGAGAAAAAGGTTGAGCCCTGATCCTGATTTGGGTTGGAAATAGACTTGGTTATAGTGTTTGACTTTTTAGATCTTTGACTTGTTAAGATTTGAATGAGAATTAGGATATATGTAGGGGATCGTTTTATATTTTCTTGTTCATATGAAGGCTATATAACTATTCGGATGCATGATTTCGATGGGAATAGGAATTGACAGTTGATCTTGGTGCGGTCATTGGACTAAATGAGCACAAATGGTCAAAATTCGAAAAAAAAGTCTGAACTTTCATGGGTCAAGTGTGATCAAGTCTCTAAACTCTGTCTTTGTATGATCAGATCCCTTGAATAAGTCAGGACGCTTTTAGTTATGAAAAAATATCTTCTTTTTTCTTTTTATGTTTTCATAGAGTTTTTTTTGTCTCTTGAAAATCATAAGGGGTTTAGAGAACGTGTTCAGATGTAAGGGGTGGAGTTTTCATTTTTCAAATTAGGAAAGTTAGAAAACCTTAAATCATTTATTTCATTTTCTTAGAAAACTTCTTCGGAAAAATCCAACTTGAACACGTTATTCTAATTTTTCAGTTTTCTTAGAAAATTTTTCAGAAAAATGGAAGAGTTTTTCGTAACTAAACGCGCCCTTAGATTGTTCTGAAAACAAAGTTTCAGCTTAATCAAGCAAAACATAAAAGTTCATAGGGCGTTTATGATTTTTCTGGACATAAATCAGTGACTTTTTAAGTATTCAAGTGAAGTGACTTTGTTCTGAATAAACTAATGCAAACACTTTATAGTGGTTCATAGTTCATACGTTTATAGTCCATGTTAATTTATACTATACGTTAACGATTGACATAAAAATGATAGAAAACAACATTTATATGATTATTTTTTTATTATTATTATTATTATTATTATTAATTTATAATTTATAGTTTATAATTTATTATCAAAAACAATTTTGATCGACCTTCTAAAGTCGGTACTCTTACATTATATAATCAAGCATCATATTTCTCTTTCTCCTCCTTAATACATAAACAATCACTCTCCATAAACACATATTACACTCCTTTAAAATACACACAAACACTCTTATCCTCTTTATCACTTTTTTACATTATCGTCACTACTATTGTCACCTCTTACGATTACAATTTCACCGCATTGCACGGATATGATGTTAGATAGAGATAACGAAAGAGTCCTCCCGGTAGTTCTCTCTATTTATAGGGATTACTTTTGTCAATTATACGAGCCGTCTCGAAAACCTTAAACTGACCATCAAATAAATCACTATCGATCATCCATCTTTCTATCTTAAAAGTGGATCCTTCGGTTAGTTTCTAACTTGGATTCAAGATGTGTCCTTAATAGATATCAATACAGGAATATTGAAATATGTCATCGTCACTTCTAGCCGAAATTCTTTCTTTTCGATCAATATTTTTCTGAACTGATGATCCTATGGAAATCTAGTTATTTACAGATAAAAAATTACCCGAAGTTATGTTAGTAATCGACTAACCATCTTAACAACTTAACATGTATGGTAGCCTTTTTTTACACAATTTTGTAATGTATAGCTAATACTACATGAAAAGTCGTTAATTATGGACCGTTATTTATTCATAGTTCTTTTATGAAAATTTTGGACTAATCATCTATGTTGTTGACAGCATTAATGCATCGTGCTTTTGACCAGTTGCCGAGCTCAAAATTTATATTTTCAATCGTCAATTTTTTTGTGTATACATGAATGACCGTTCATTAAAATGTAACAACACGAATCGTCCGTGCAATTTAGTGCACGGATTATTTTTCAAACTTTTTTCCCCCTTAAAACAAATAATCTATGTTTGAGGAGTTTTTAGTCAAAATGGTGGGGAGAAAAAATATATTATTGGTTTATATCTTATTATTGGTATGCAATTTCGATATGCAATTTTAAAATACGATGCTTAATTTACTAGCTTTATATCTTATTATTGGTTTTCATTTCTAACTAGTATGAAAAACTTAAAAAAACACACACACAACAAAATAGAAAAACATAAAGTATTGAATCATATTTTAACATGCGCCTTTTAGAGATTGCAGGAGGGACATGAAATCTCAGCCCTTGATTTTTTGATTTATGATCCAAATTTACTGCATTTTAATATTAATGAATCTTAAAAGTATTGCATCTTAACATCACTACATCTTACCTTTATAATTTGTCTTAAAATGCAGCTGTTTTGTCTAACTCTCTTTCCAGGTCCGAATTGCATCATTTATGTAATGTAAACCAAATACTCTCTACCATGAATCCTACATCATCAAATGCAATCCATCTTATCTCAATTAATGGAAACAAATTACGACTTAAGTTTTAAAGTAATTCTGTAAACTTTTTCTTTTTAATAAAAGAAATATCTCTACTAAAAAGAGTACAAAATTTTATAAAAAGAATACCTTATTACTATTAGTAAAGACTTTCAAAAGAACACTTTTATTATCATTTGAGTAAATTACATCACGCATCATACATTTCACTCCTCATTTTCGGGTCGAATTTTTTGTGAGTTCAGTATCTTGACCTAGATGTTCATTTTTTGTGAGTTCAGTATCTTGACCTAGATGTTCATTTCACTTTACGTCTTTCGAAGGGTAAAAAAGTCTTAAAATTTAAAAGTATTTTAGTCATTTTATGAGGGATGGGAGACGGAGAGTAAAATAAAAACCCGAGTAAAGGGACTTAACTTGCAAAAGACCCGATGCGAAGACGATTAGAAACATCAATAACGTAGAATGTAATTTTAGGGTATGTTTGACAAAACGAGTTGTAGCTGTAGGCTGTAGCTTTTTATTGAAGCTGTAAGCTGTAGATATATTTTTCTAAATGTGTTTGGTAAAGTAGCTGTAGCTGTAGTTGAAATGAGTAAAATGACAATAAAGGACAATGATAAAATAAAATAAAATTAAATGGTATATATATATTTAACGTATATAACTCATAATAATATAATATAAATAATTAAATTATTTATATTTTTAATATAAATAACTAAATGATTTATATTTTTGTTAACATATTCATTTTCTTATAATTAAGGTAACATTATAAAAAATATGTATAGTTAATAGTTATAATAGAAACTACTTTATAATAATAATATGAAATAATATGTATAGTATATGTGTATATGAATATAAAAATAATAATAAATATTTTCTTATAATTAAGGTAACATTATAAAAAATATGTATAGTTAATAGTTATAATAGAAACTACTTTATAATAATAATATGAAATAATATGTATAGTATATGTGTATATGAATATAAAAATAATAATAAATAACTAAATATAAATTTGACAAATAATATGTTAGTGTAAGAAAAATGATAATAATTCAAATATCTATATCAAAATTTATGTATATGTATTAAATATTTGATTTGATACAAAAATGATTATGAGTTAATGTATTACATACTATATTTCGTGTAGTACTAATATGAATATGTCCACTGTTATTTTAAAAAATGTTTCTAATATTTTGAAGGACGTCAGGTCGTCAATATTGTTAATAATTAACTATGTTTAATTCCTTTTTAATTTATTGAAAACAAAAAGGATAATAACTTCGAAAAATCATTTGCAATAGTAGTGCCGATAAACTAACTAGTCTCAAATTGTATATATAAATGACGAGGACAATCATGTAAATATATTCACTAAAAACTTTTTTCAATTTTCAAAGCTTGTAGGATTTGTTTTTCATTTATAAGCTTTTGGAGCTTTAGAAAAAAAAGAACCTTAAAGCTCTTTTATACAAATGAAACTTTTAAAAATGAAGAGCTTTTCAATTTGAAAATAAAAAGCTAAAACGCACCCAATTTTGTATATATTTTTGCTACTCAGTGATATTAACGAACGTGGATCGCTTAACAAGGCGTTACGTGGACTCCCAAACTTGCGCGTATGTAAACAACACACGCCAACAGCAAACACCGCAGAAATCAAACAAAAATGGGTCAGGCATTTCGTCGAGCATCTGGCAGGATCCGTACCCCTGCACCCACACCTCCGTCTTCATCATCTCAGCTCAATAAGCCACTTGATCGTACACAGCCCAGAGTCACCGTCGATCACAAACTTCCCTCTGGTCGTAATATTGATCCTAGCTCCGGTAACTTAGTTTCTCAAGTTCATTTTTTTGCTTCGATTTCTATTAAAATCAATATCTACCTATACACATTGCATCCAATTTTGTAAATTTGTGCCTCATATTGACCACTGTATGTCAGGGTTGATATTTCTTTCAATTAATTAGGGTTTTAGTATAGGTTTAACCGTTTAAGTGTTTCTTGAAAGTACCCAAAAATCTGTGGTATGTATGCTACTCTAAATCTTACAACTTTAAATTTGCTATCAAATGTGTAGAACGTTCAATTATTGTTGTTGTGTGTATATGTGAACCGTTGACATGTTACCAGTTTCGATGAGATGATATGGCAACTTATATGGCTGCCATGTCAGAAAAAGGAAAAAAAAACCGACCAGGTAATCTACTTAAGAACTCACCAGATACATATACATATACATACATATACATATGATATTAATAATATAATTGAAAGTTTGTTATATACAATAGCACATTTCAAAGTATCGTGCATACAGTAGGATTTTCGGGTACAGTTAGATAAGTTCAAAAGCACTTTATAATAAAGTCACTCATATTTGAAGTTTCTTTTTAATTAATTAATTTAATTGTTGTGCTCACATTGTTAGATGATCAACTAAGAAACGGCGGTGATAATGTTATTGAAGAACAACGTGATTCGGAATACGATGCTATGCTTAGCAAGATGGTTGGTCGAATTCAAACAAAACCTGGAGGGAAGTTGGAGATGGGTGAGGTGAGTTGACATTTGACTTGTTTGATATATGTCTTTATCGTTAAAATGATTATTGTTGGTCGTATTAGATATAGGTTGTAATTCAGTGTTGATTGAATGATGTTGGTTTACTATAAAACGCAATTTAGTTCCAAGTGACTCAAGATTTTGGTGTCAAAACTGTAGAGATCCTAGGTACTGTATGCTTGCAGCTTATTAGAAGCCCCTATATCATTTATAAGTAATGAGTACATAAGCAGTTTTTGTTTTGGGTGAGCAAATGATAGCAAAAAGGAATTACAGAATGGAAACCAAGAAAGAGTAAACAAATTACATTCTTCTGTGGTTCTTACTGTGAGATGTAACTGTTTATTCTTGCAATATCACTAAAGTAATAAGAAAAAACCTCTCACATATTAACGATTGATCTATATTTGTTAAATTTCTTTTTTTGTAACTAAATCCTTGCTCAGTCTCTCTGCTATGTCCTTATATTTGCATGCGTGAAAATAATTATCTTCTGTTCACCCCACTTTATTTTAAGGGACAAATCAAACTCAATCCTCTGATGTCAGATACCATAGCCAACTTGTCCAAGTGTGTCGCGTGGAAACTCAGAGTCATTTATGCTTTCTATATATAGTTTTGTTGTGCATTAGGGTAGGCTGTGTTGGTGTTTTTAAGTTCTTTTCTCTCGACACTGCTAGGATCCCAATGAAAATGTTTCCCTATTCAAATACTGAAAAAATAGGTGAGTACTGTGTACCAAAACCAATACTATCAGTATTTCATTACATGACAATAAGCAAACATGCAATTCCGTAAGTGTGGTTTTCGGAATGCACAGAGTAATATTAAGTAGCATTATTTTTTTCCGATTCAAGCTTGGATAATTGTTAGGGGTGGCAAAACAGGCTGGTCATGGGTCGTATAAAATCTGGTTGCCAACTCACCAAAACTTTTTTGTCCATCTTTGTGAATCTTGTAAATAACTAATGTATTAGATATGATTAAGAAGTTAATATTTAACAATGAACAGGAAATTAACAAAGAAAAATATTATTTCTTTCGAATAAACAATTTAGGACGTTGTAAGCATTTGAATGCATAGGACTACTGGTGACAACTTTTGACTCGTTTCAGGTGTAGCTCCCTATTTTTGTTTTACCATTGGACCCGTTATTTACTAAATACAACCCAAATTGACTCGTTTTCAAATAAATGGGTGGAAGTTGCCTCCTCTGCTAAACATTAACCTGTAAAATACTACTTGTGCAGGCATTTGTAGTTGACAAGTACAATAGACCCATGCCAAAGTTGAGAAATACAACTTCAGAGACTGCCAAATATGACCAGAGACCAGCACCTCCAGGAACCTTAAATGTGGCACAGCTTCGTCAGATTATCCTTCTATATCAAGGCAAGGCCGATGATCACGATGGCCCTATGGATGTCAACCAAATAGCAGAAAAGTTTCGTGTAAGTGTTGGTCAGGTTCAACAAGCAGTGCAGTTTCTTTCTCTTCCTCCAGAATATTTCAATAAGCAGAAAAAGGAGCAAAGATAACCCTATCACTTAGTCGTCAGCTTATATTGGTAATTGTTATAGCAGCAATGAGATATGTAGCAGCATACTCTTTTTTGTGGCGGATACACGCATCTTCACCTATAAAATAAGAACTCGGAGAAACTTGGCATACTTATGCTTGCAAAACTACGTGTACCGGTGTGGTTTACGTTGACCTGTTTCCTGTATGATATGAGGTTTACAGTGTTGACCTGTTGTATGGCAGCCTGCAAGAGTGCTATAATTTTGTTTTATCATGCTTATGGCTCTTTTATTACGTTTTTATAGTTTTCTAACCGAGCTATGACTTGGGTTGATAATTTCTCGTTTCTTGTTTCAAAATATGTCCTTCAATTCAAATATGAACCTATTATTGCATGGCTTTGCCTGGTCACCTGTTAAAAGGTTTGTATGCAGGCAGGTTTTGCCATCTTGCTGTTATGGTTTAGAATCTAAAGGGTTTTGTAGGAGTGGAATTGTTAGGAATGGAAATCAAGAGACAGTATTGGTATTTAGAAACATGTTCGGTACAATGAAATGGAAATAAACATTAACTAATTTATAGTTAACAATTTACAGTTTATGTTGGATGTTTATCTGTTTGCAGTTTTCATGTCATTGTCGTTTTTCTGTAAGATATGCAAGTGAATGCTAAACTTCAATATAAACTTTATTGTGGTCAATCAACTTCGGTTGTCATACCCAACAGTCCAATAATAGTCATAATCCGTGATTATGATATGAAGTTATGAGCTGCACCGGAAAATAAGATCACAATTTTGTGCACATAACCTCTAAACTAAATAACGTAAATATATCACCAAAAAATTTCATATATACAGGAAGAGAATTAATTATCCAATTGTGAGAACATTGGGAAGTAATCAAGCATAATTATACACTATTGCGTGGGTCGTTACACTCAGTAAACTACGTGGGTAACTCCAAGGACCCCGTATAGAACGAGGTGAAGGGTGGTAAGAATCGAACGGTTACCATCTAAGGAGATGGGTTTTCGATCGTTAGCAAGGCTCACCATGATTGAAGATGGTGGAGAGAGCAAGGAGGCTCCTTTTGATGTTGCGTTGGTTGTTGATTCTTTCATGTTAGCTAAGGTTTCCTCCCTTATAAAGATGAAAGAGATAAATCCAACATGGAAGTCACATGGGCTTGACCATATAGAGGTCCAAAGTGAGAGTTACACCATCATAAAGCAATTTATTTCTGCTACCCATGTGAGTAAATGAAAAGCAAGGATGTGCTTGGATGATACTTATAATCTTTTCATGTAAGAATGATCTACCTAAAAACATAGTATGTTTAAATAGTACGTTTATAGCCTAAAAACATAGTAAGTCTTAGGGGCGGTATCATAACTTCTTTTTAATGGATGCAAATTTTAAGATCATCGCTTCATATTTTAGCCGTCGAATTGAGATTTATTTTTTTCAAGGATACGCTAAACTAAGTCAACCCAAAATTATGTTAGCATAAGTACAACCAAATCAGGAATTTTTTTGATTTAATTCAATTTTCAACATGAAAAACTATACCAAAAGTTTATAAATTTAGCAATGTGAATAAACCTCGTGGTTACTTGTTTTCTTTTAGCAAGTTTGTCTCACTAAGAGTTATGAACTACTTTACTTCTTTATTTGTGAATTATAATACATTATTTGTGCTTATGGATATTTTTATGGACTTGTAATTATGGATAATTTTTGAAGAAACGCTATCTCCTTTTAAAATATAGAGTTTGATAATTGTTCTTGTACCATATCACCTTCTAAAATATAGAGTTTAATAATTGTTCTTGTAACGATACAAAGTTTTTTTTTAACTATAGTTGATGAATAAGGAAAGAAAACTAGTGAATAGAAAGAAAAGGAAATAAGATGGGAAAAAATACAAGTAAGGAAACAAGTTTAAAAAGAAACTAGAAGCCTGGAGTCGAACTTGTGACCTATTGGTGACAAAAAAGAGGACAAGACCACTAAGCTACAGTGGCAGATGTAATGCTAATTTGACTTAGTAGATATATAATCAAAATTACTGAAACCTTTGTGTGGGCACCGGCCCACCCTGCCCACACTTTTGGTACTGCCACTGGTAGGTTTCATGTCATATGGGCAGCCTAAAAGCATAGTATGTTTAACATAGTACATTTATAGCCTGAAAACATAGTAGGTTTCATACGACATATTAACGATCTAAAAACATATTACGTTTAACATAATACATCTATAATCTAAAAACATAATACGTTTCATACAACATATTGTCAGCCTAAGAATATTACTATTTTAACATTGTACATTCATAGATTAATAAAATAGTAGGTGTCAGGTAGAATATTGTAGTTTTCTTAATAGAGTATTGTTACATGCTTAATAGCATGTGAAATGCTTTAGACAAATCATCATAAGGATTATGAAATACTCAGTAATGATTGGCACCGAGTCGAGATATACAGGGTAATGATTTATAAATGTTCATTTTTTATCCACCTGCCACTAAACATATTTTATAATATTGTATTATAATCATAAGCTATATTTAGACCACTTGGAGTGGAGGTGTTGGGGCGGCGTGCAACTTTCACGACGTGGACAATGGGAGGTGCGATAGGGCGTCGTCGTGGTATTTTCAAACGGGGCGGGATGCGGATGAAAGTGGGCCCAACGACTATTTTCTTTTCTTTTTCAATTTCATTCACAAATTCACAAATAAAAACAAAACCAAAAACTTTTTGACCATTTGAATTATTAAAAAAATATATAATGACTAGGTAAGGACTCTTTTTTAAAAAAATATTTTTTAACTATTGTCTTTTTTTTAAGTAATGCAATTTTTATTATTAATGAAGAAATTTTTATTTTAAAATTTGTGTTTTATTTAATTTTGAATTGTATATAACTAAAATATATTATGTATTTGTTTTGTTAATAAAAAAATGAAAAAGAAATTAAATTGTGGGGTTAAGGGTGAGTCCAACACACCATCACATGACTTGGTGGGATTACTCACTTCATGATGTTATCCCACCATACCATGCGATGGTGACATGACACCCATAACACCACCACCAAGCTCGTAACCATTATGGGTGGTCTTGATTGCACATGGATAAAAAGTGATAGATGTAAATTACTTCTCAAACTCATACCTCACATCGAACACATTCACTTATTGTCATATATATTCTTCATATTTAACTTTATTATATTGTATCAAAAACACGCATTACATAAAAAGAATTATATTTTTGAAGTTAGATAACAATAAAAACTTAAACGCGTTCTATCATATATGCATATCATATTTTTATATAATTATATCTTTAGGAAAGTTGAATTTTTACACTATATGATTTAGTATATAAAACATATGTATATGAAAAAATCTATTGATTAAAAACAGTGGCGAATCTAGGATTTACATCAATCGGGGTCCAATTTTGTTAATTTTATGATGGGATGAGCAACAAGTTAAAATGTTAATATTTACAATACAGGTCGGGTGGGATCGAATAGTTACATAAATAAAAATAAATAACTCGTGTAGACGTTTTATTAATATCTGAACATTTGAAATAGAAAACTAATATGATAGTTGATACACTAACTTGTTCCTTACGAGTTGTCACAATCAAACATGTGTAATGTTCAATATAGTAACATAAAACATGATATTAACTAATTCAACTTTTTTTATGTAATTCAATAACCCAAAAATTTAAACACATACGAGATAAAGTTACAACTATGCTAATAAGTTACCTGTCAGTTAAAAGAATATTTAAATTTTCTACATGAGTGAGTACTATTGTGAAAGTGAATCGGAAAAAAGAGAAATACAATAGAGTGACTTGCACTAAAATCAATTATAGAATTATGGATAGCAAGTCTAGACTTTTTGTTCAACAAAAGTGCAAATTTTATTTATTCCGTACTTTAAATAAATGATCAAGATAAGTTAAATTCAATGATTCTTTTTGTGTAGTTGGACTAAATGATTGGACTCAATATTAAAGTAGTTGGTGAGTTTTTATCTTTAAATATTATTCATTAATTCAAATTGTATCCAAACCTAATTATAAGTGGTGTCCTTTATGTATTTATCTAATCTTTTGATAAATATTTAGAAAATGTAGTGTGGACCCCACATATACAATGAAAGAATCGCCCTGATTGAAAATAATCTAAATTTTGTTAAGAAGAATGATGGATGTTTCTTCTTAAAGGTTTGCTGAAAGTGAATTTATTTAGTGAATTTACTTTTAGTAAATTTAAAAGTAAATGTTTGAAAGTGAATTTATTATTTAGTAAATAAATTTAAAAGGAACAAAATTTGGTAAAAAAAAATAATAAAACCGCCAAAACAATTTTATAAAAGTGTGCTTTAAAAGGGAACGAGGGCTTAAAATAAAAGCGAAACACAGCAGTTTTAGAGAGAGAAAGAAACCCCTAAATATATATAATCCCTCTCTTTCTCTCACTCTTTTATTACTCTGCTTCTCGATTCGAAAGAATCCTCTGGTTCGGTAATTACTTTTTTCCTTTTATTATATTTACCATTAAATTATGTATATGTATAAATCAATCTGTATATATGGGTATCTGTATATGTTCGATTTGTGAATTTTGTGCGGAAACATCACGATTCAATATATCGTATGATCACACTGCCTAGATCGTGTTATTTTCGAAACCCTAGTTTGAAGGTGTTTCTTAGGTTTGATGTTTAGGGGTTCGATGAATAAACCCTAGTCTGTATGTTAATTAGGTTTTTGTTTAAAGTTCCAAATTTTGGGGATTTTGAGCTGAAGTTGTTTATTGGGTTTTCTTTTTGGATTAGGATTTTGTTGTTGGCTTTTAGGGTTTATGTGAGGTTCTCCATTGCTGATTAGGGTTTGTATGTTGCTATTAGGGTGTTATGGTAATGCAATTTGAGGTATATGATAATATGGTTTTATGTTTTTTTTTCTGGCTGATTAGCTGAAATTTGAACATTGCAATCCTTACTTTTAATGGTTTTGCTATATGAATAACGATATACTGGATTTATCACTCTCTATTTTGTATCATGTAAATTCAAAGACTTTTTATTTTGGGATGTTACTTGTGTTGTGACGTTCTCATAAGAAAAATGTTAGCTAATACTCATCTGTACTAAATAATTGCTATATTGTACCCATTATATTCTAGTTTGTATAAACTTCTCACTCTTCTTTTCATCATTGAAGGGCTTTTAGGTGTATGGATTGTTTCAATTTTCTTGAGATAAATGAAGTTGTGAGTTAAAAATATTTTGTGCCTAAGAATTGCATTATGGGTCCAATAGATGATTGACACATGCTTCCTGTTTTCGACATTTTTTTCTCCTTTGTGTCTACGTAATATACAAAATACGGGGTTGTCCTTATCTTCTGGTGAATCAGGCTCTGCTTCTCAGTTCTCACTAACAACATTGAATTCCTTGATTTATGTTCCAGCGCTGTAAGCTGCTGTAACTTTGTAATCACAATGAATGAGAGAAAGACCATAGACTTAGAGCAAGGATGGGACTTCATGCAGAAAGGCATAACAAAGTTGAAGAATATTCTAGAAGGCCTTCCCGAGCCACAATTCAGCTCGGAGGACTACATGATGCTCTACACGTATTATTTTTTGCTCTATTGCTCTGTTTTGTGTTTGACCATTTTCCCAGTTAGTTACATGTTGTATTAATCATAAACTTTGTTCCAGAACTATCTACAACATGTGCACGCAGAAACCACCACATGATTACTCTCAACAGCTGTATGACAAATATCGTGAGTCTTTTGAAGAGTACATTACTTCAACGGTAAATCTCATACCTTTTTTCCATATATATTGATTGAAGTCATCTTATAGCACTGATTATTTGGTAAGTGATATGCCAATGTGCATCAGCAGATGATTTGATATTGTAAGTAAGCTCTAAATATGCAAATTATTGGCATAAATTGTATTCATTGTTGTGCATGCTTTTTGTTTATAGGAACGTATGAATATAATATATAATGGATTATAAATATTTTGCTTTAATTATGAACAGTTATCATATGAATATAATTATAAATAATATATAATGGATTATAAATATAATTAATAAGGAGAAAGTTTATATATAGAGATGGGAGGTTCATAGATTTTTAACTTCGGATATATCCTATCTGCTAGTTATTTTGATATTAATTCATTATCTTATCATTTTATATAGTTTAAGTAAATTACCTTTCAACAGATAGTTTTAAATTTCAAATAAAATTTAAATGAAAACTACCTTGTTGCTGTTGGAAAGCATGCCCCTCTGGATAGGCTTCCCCTGTTTCTCTCTTCCTATCATTCTTTCTCCTCAACCATTCTTTCTCCTTAACATTTAGATCTTACATTTAGATCTTCCTCGGAGTCCACAATGTCTAAACTTGTAGTCTGTTGCTTTAAGTTACAATTCATCCAGAAGTATAATAAGTATAAAAATAAGAAAATTAACATAAGCAATGCTTCAATGCAGACGATCCAATTTATTACTAGATTCAGGTTGTGCTAAGATAATAAAATAATGAAGAAAAAATTACCTGCATAGAGAACTTTCTATGCTTGCCTGTCACGTTCTGTCCGTAGAATGTGCCTCGTTTTAGGTGAACTTATTATAAAACTAATATTTATGTACATTGTTTTGTTGCGTTTAGTAATAATTAGCTCACAAAGTAATAACATGATGATGTGGATTCTTTTTTTCATTTCAATTCTATTTCGGCCACTAGATAAAAAAAACGTAAGAAGACATACAAATTACAAAGTGAACAAAAGGATGAGCATTCTAAATGAGATGGGAAAAACAATCACACTTTCACACCTTAAAACTCTGATAAACATAAATGGTTCCAAGCAAACATTTAGTTTTCATGCATATGTCTTGTGTTCTGTAAGGCTTAATTGATGTTACACACCAACTACAAACTGGTTTTCCCAAGCTAAAGAACCAGGGAGCGTTTATATAGTAAGTGACTGGATAAATAACTGTCAATTGTTTGGTATGTTGGTCTTAATGTGCATATTTAGGCTTATTCAAATCTCATCAACTTCAAAATGTATGTTTATTTAGTATAATGCTTGTTCTTGCTTACATTTATTTATTATTGGTTGTTTGTTTGTTCAATTGCTACTTTATCTTATGCAGGTGTTACCTTCTTTAAGAGAGAAGCATGATGAGTTCATGCTTAGGGAGCTTGTGAGAAGGTGGTCAAATCATAAAGTCATGGTGCGGTGGCTTTCCCGATTTTTTCACTATCTTGATCGCTACTTCATTGCCCGAAGATCTCTTCCGCCACTAAATGAAGTTGGACTTGCCTGTTTCCGTGATCTGGTATTTCATGAAATTAGTCTGTAAAGTATTATGTTTTACGAAAATAATATAGAATACTTAATTCTCTTAGATTTATCTCTTTTATTGGCTTGTTATTTTACTGTTGGATATGCTTGTTTAGGTATACCAAGAAGTGAATGGGAAAGTGAGAGATGCTGTAATTTCTTTGGTATGTTCTTTCCCAATTGTATCTCCACAAGTTCTTTTTTTTTTTTTTTTTACCTTTTTGTTTGAAATATTCTTTTACAATTGCTAATCAGATTGACCAAGAGCGTGAAGGAGAGCAGATTGACCGAGCGTTACTAAAGAATGTTCTAGATATATTTGTTGAGATAGGAATGGGGCAAATGGAGTACTATGAGAATGATTTTGAAGCATCCATGCTCAAAGATACAGCATCATACTATTCACGCAAGGCCTCAAACTGGATATTAGAAGATTCTTGTCCAGATTACATGCTGAAAGTAAATTTCCGATGCTCTTTTAAATCATGAAAGTCAACTATGTAAAGATCAATATTTTCTGAAATTTAAGCATCCTTTATTTGGAATTTTAGGCAGATGAGTGTTTGAGAAGGGAAAAGGACAGAGTACTTAATTATCTTCATGTCAGCAGTGACCCAAAACTTCTTGAGGTATGTTGTTGTGGGTTTTCTAAGTCTGCCATTATATATTATCTTATGGTAGGCTATGGTTATTAAATGTGTATTTTCAATTGGTTGTTTATAGAAAGTTCAACATGAGCTGTTATCTGTTTATGCTACTCAATTGCTTGAGAAGGAGCACTCGGGTTGTCATGCGTTGCTCAGGGATGACAAGGTATGCACTTACTAATGATCGTTTGCTAAAACATTGTATAATGTAGATCTGTTATATGGTTATGACCAGCTACATGTTGTTTCTTTAGGTTGATGATTTGTCAAGGATGTACAGACTCTTTTCAAAGATACCTCGAGGACTGGATCCTGTATCTAGTATGTTTAAGCAGGTTTGTTATATTGAATAAAATTCCATTTTTCTTATAGAAGCCAAGTGATATATGGGTTATTGTTTTCCTTTTCAAAATCCTCTTCTTTCTTTTGGTTTCCTGTATTTTACAGCATGTCACTGCCGAAGGCACGACATTGGTTAAACAGGCAGAAGATGCAGCTAGTAACAAGAAGGTTTGTACATACATTCTAAACAGCATATTCTTTAGAAAGCACAGGAGTTTCAATGAATAGCACATTCTATAAATCCACAAGTAGTTTATGTTCTCGTTAAGAAGTAGAGGGACACTTGCTATATGATGGTGATGCATATATGTGTTATTCCAGATTAAGACTTCATTTGTTATTGTATCTTTTAAATTCTCTGGTTTGTCTCCCTATTTTTTACTACTGTTTGTTAAGTAGTTTTGTTGTTTCTTACAGGCTGAAAAGAGAGATGTGGTTGGCTTGCAGGAACAGGTAACCATGATACCATCGAATTTGGATAATTTAGTAAGTTTTATTGGCCAGAACCTAATGTTTGTATCCAGGTTTTTGTTAGGAAAGTGATTGAGCTGCATGACAAGTACCTGACATATGTAAATGACTGTTTTGCAAACCATACTCTCTTCCACAAGGTTTGTATTGTATCCTTATTTCTCAAACATTTATACCATGACAGCAGTTTTTCTTTTTTCTTATTGTTATTTTTGTAAATCATCTTTTAGGCACTTAAAGAGGCATTTGAAATATTCTGCAACAAGGGTGTTGCTGGAAGTTCAAGTGCAGAGTTACTTGCTACATTTTGTGATAATATTCTTAAGAAGGGTGGTAGTGAGAAATTGAGTGATGAAGCTATTGAAGACACACTTGAGAAGGTATGCTGACTGTTGTATATATTCTTTTCATGTACCTGTAAGACAGGCAGTGACATTTTGAGTTCTATTAATTTGTAGGTTGTAAAGCTGCTTGCCTACATCAGTGATAAAGATCTATTTGCTGAGTTTTATAGGTAAGTCATTTAGGTTCTGATGAGCATCAACCTGTTGTGCTTCATGGTTTAATAGGGCCATTATTTTGCCTTAATCTCTGACAATTTATTATGTTGTCAGGAAAAAACTTGCTCGGCGGCTTTTGTTTGACAAGAGTGCTAATGATGAACATGAGAGAAGTATTTTGACGAAGTTGAAGCAACAGTGTGGTGGTCAATTCACATCAAAGATGGAGGGGATGGTAAGTATGACGGTTCTTATAATATCATATGTTGTAGAGGTGGTAAATTTTCCAGGTCAAGTGGGCTAGGTAATGATTGAACAAAGGTGGTTTTCTTGGGTCGAAACGGATCAGAATATTAGATTGGGTGAACCCCATGGCTCAGTGTACTATTTTTCCAAAAATAATAGTTCTTTTGATGAATAACTAGTGTTAAAATATGATTTATAGAAATTATATAATTTCATTTATAATCTTATTTTTTGACTTGTTAGAGATAAAACATGAATTGACTTGACCTATTCCTTAGTAAATTTGTCAACAATGCCTCCTCTAAGACTTACTATGCCCGCATTATGGGACTGTAATTCACTTTTTGTGTCTATTTCAGGTTACAGATTTAACACTGGCAAAAGAAAACCAGTCCCACTTTGAGGAGTACTTAAATAATAATTCAAATGTTAGTCCTGGGATTGACTTGACTGTCACCGTGTTGACTACTGGATTCTGGCCAAGTTACAAATCTTTTGACTTAAATCTCCCGGCAGAGATGGTACCACAATCATTAACTTCTTTTATGATGAGAGCTGAGTTTTAGGTTTTGTCTTTGTGTAATGTGTTTATATTGTTACATGTGCTTTCTAAAGGTCAAGTGCGTTGAAGTTTTCAGAGAATTTTATCAAACAAAAACAAAGCACAGGAAACTTACGTGGATATATTCATTGGGTACTTGCAATATAAATGGGAAATTTGAACCAAAAACTATGGAGCTTATTGTTACAACCTACCAGGTTTGTGTCTCCTATTAATCTTTTATAGTTATATATGTATAAATTAGTTGTTTATCTCTATGGTTTTGACTTTTGACCTTGATTGATGCAGGCATCTGCTCTACTACTGTTCAACACTTCAGATCGATTAAGTTATCAAGAAATTATGACTCAGTTGAACTTATCAGATGATGATGTTGTCAGGCTACTCCATTCTTTGTCGTGCGCAAAATATAAAATTCTTCTCAAGGAGCCAAATACCAAAACAGTATCTCCAACTGATTCCTTCGAATTCAACTCTAAGTTCACTGATAAAATGAGGAGAATCAAGGTTCTTACTTAGTATATAACAAGCTAGTATCTCTTCATATTAGACCATCAAACTATCCTTTATTCGTTGTCTGATGTGATATACAGATTCCACTACCTCCTGTGGATGAGAAGAAAAAGGTAATTGAGGATGTTGACAAAGACAGGCGGTATGCAATTGATGCTTCAATCGTGCGAATCATGAAGAGTCGAAAAGTGTTGGGCTATCAGCAGTTGGTTATGGAGTGCGTTGAACAGTTGGGGCGCATGTTTAAGGCATGTTTTTCTTCTTTTTTTATTTATCTGACAATACCAAAACTTGGAAAGTGACCCATTAGATATACACCTTGGGCTGCTTTCAACCTGTTATGACCCATTACTCCATTAGTGTAAAACATAACCTGAATCGACGCTCAAAGTTGTCACCTATTATGGTCAGTTATGGTGACAGTTTTTTTAATCTTAATGACTTCATTTCTAACTGATGAGTGATGAACTTTTTGCAGCCTGATGTAAAAGCAATCAAAAAGAGAATTGAGGATCTGATAACTCGCGATTATCTTGAAAGGGACAAAGAGAACCCAAACTTGTTCCGGTACTTGGCATGATTCTTCTTTATGGTTGAGGACAAGTCGAGCCTAAATAGCATGAGATTTGGAGTAGACCAGTGTTACACTGGAGCTTGAAATTTGGATGAATGAAGCTACTGTAGCAGGCCGTTTTCGTGGGTGTGCAAAGTGGTGCGATTGCATAGGGTCCTCCAAGTTTGTAGGGCCTTCGAAACTATAATCGAGTATGCTAGTACATTCAAGCCGGAAAAAAGTTCTCATTTAGTATTTGTTTTTCGGTGAAACTATTGGTTGTAACAGTAATTTTTCAACGCTTTAATATTATCTTAATTCTTAATGTTTCACATATGTTTGCGAGTTATTTTCATTTTAACAATCAACTTCCTTATTAATGAGGTTCAATATCAGAACTTAACTTCTAAGATCAAATTACGTGGCTCTTTTCTTTTAAACCTATTAGCAAGTGTTTTTCTTTTTCCCTCTTCGAAAATGGTTTTACATGGCCAAGAGGAAAAATTTGCTTCACTTTTACCAATTCATAATCATTTATCATTCATTATATTTACACATACAACACTATTACAACGAGCACCCACAACAAAACCAAAATCAACAAAAAATCATTTTGAAACTGCAAGTATAACTGACAAAAACTACTACAAACCCTTGACTACCAAGCACAAAAATAATTGACCAAAATTAAAATCCCTTAAGCTCCTTTGTGTTCTAATAACGTTCTCTATTGATATGTCAAACGTTAATAACTTCTTAAGATGATGTCACCCGACTCTTTAACACTTGAATGTAAATATATAAGAACTCTAGCAATTTACTTGGAGAAACCTTTTTGTTACTCTGATATTTTTATAACCTCAAGTTCAAGTTCAACTTCTGAAAAGTTTTTGCATATGGCCTCCACGGGGATGTTCCTGGTATTAGTGAAAGGATTATTAAAGTTGACGGTTCGTGGTTGTGGTTCAAATCAATTTGGGGCTGGAAAATATGTCAAACAGGTATATCATACAAGCTTGAACCCGATGTCAGTATTAATCTCATTATTTACCAACCGTGAGATATATACTACGAACATGATTTGTGGTGCATTCCTTGTTTATAGCATTTGATTGATTATGTGAATGAGTTATGATCAATGTCTAACGAACGTAAAGTAGCCTAAGAAATTGATTTTTAATTCTCCAATCAATAGTGTTTGGTAGTCAACGAGTTGTCCCAGTTTAACATCCGTTATATGATGACGTTCAGGTTTTGTTGTTTTTGAAATTGTCTGTGTAGTTTCAAAATGATGTTCCATTGTATTTAGTTATGGCCTTTGGGTTAGGGACTTAGTGGTACTCATTATGGTAGTTTGAGTGTTTTTGATTCCATGTGATTGTAATGTAATGTCTAACTGCCTGCTAATCATATGAAATTTTGTATTGTATTTACAAAGGAATTAGTTATTTATTGAGAAAAAAGATAATATAATAACAATAACTAATAATAATAATAATAATAATAATAATAATAATAAAATAAAAGTTTGGGTTAGCGACTATTTTAAGTTGGTTATGTAAAATATTGAACAATATTATAACCCGGTAAAGATGAAGCCAATATTTCATCTATGTAATGTGAAACCAAGTCTTAAAAGAAATGAACCACCTAAAGATGCATACTTTATAAATGATTGTGGTTTGATATTAGAAATAAGCACTTGAGATTTTACCTTTTATGGTAAAAACCAACACCAATTTGAGTTCTAAATTACTCATCATATATTCATATATGGCAAGAACCAACACCAATTTGGTGTATATATAAGAGCAAAATCCTACATAAAGCCTCTCCATATTTTCATCTCGTATACCCAACACTATCAGAGTGCTAAAGGGTGAACTTTTACTGCGGTCAAAAATGATACTGATCCTGTTTTGTACAGATGGGTCAAAATTGTTGCCGGATGTTATTTACAGCTCTGTTGCGAATTACTGCCTGTTATTGCCTTTGAAGCCTTGACGATTAATGGCCTCTCGTGCATTTTGTACCAAACCTACAAATTCTTTAACATTTTGAAAACTGAAGTCAACAACCCTTTTGACTGAAACAGTTATCTCTTTGTACTGAACTTCTTCTAGGATTGTGCATGCAGCATAGTAAGCCTTCCACGATTTCATAGAAGCCTCCATTGCAATACTTGCATCACTTGTCTGGAAATCAATTACAACAAATAAACATCACATTTAAAACATCAAAACAAGCATAGAAGCTTGAGGGTAGTGTTATAAAATGATTCAGTGATTATTTGTAATGAAACTTTGCAGAATATAATATTTAAAATAGTTCAGTGATTATTTGTATGTGTTAATATTATTAATGAGTTACTAGAAAAGATGTCAAGGAACCACTCAAATTAAGTTTAAAGCAGGATAAGTACTTTCATTTACCCTTTTATAATCAGTTTAGTAGGCTGGTAATTGCAACTTCAAGTCCACGTAATCAGATCCAAAGTGCAAATACCCCCTATATAGGTAATACATATTTACATATGAGAACTTACCAAATCAAGTAGCCTCATAACACTGGGTTGGTTTCGAGCAACAGCCTGGTTTCCAAGATGTGCAATGCTCTTAGACAACATGGTCTTATCCATTGCTTGATTGTTTAAGTTATCAACATCAGATGCAGACGACGATGGTGATTCACCTGCACAGTTGGCAAATTTTATAAATAACAACAATTGAACCTTGATACAGTAATAAGATAGGGTGACTAATTAATGATCATGATAATGGAGTATTATGTATGTTAAAATAAGAGAAAGGTACAAAGAATAAAGTCATATGTTTTCAATAATTTAAGCTCTGATAATTAAAATGCTAAATTTGGACATACCCAGAGTAGACATTTGCATATTTGTTTGCAGGTCTTGCCTGGTGACAGAACTCTTGCAATAGACTATCTTCATACATGCCACTTCTATGCATTTATAGGCCAGTGCTGTAGCAGCCATTTCTTTTCGTTTCTCATATTCTTGAGCACAAAGTCTGCAAATTTTCTAAAAACGTCAAGAGCTAGAGCATTTAAAGAAAGTTGTTTGTAACACTACAGTTATACGCAATAAATTAGTAAATAAAAACCGTTCAAGTATGTAAGTTTTACTTACTGGGAAAGTTTAGCAGATGTGCTGTAAACATTCACTGGATCCACTCCTTTGGGTTTGCTTAAGTCAGAGGTGCCTTCCTCAAGGAGAGAAGCAGCATAAAGAAACTTCAAAGCAGAGTCAAAGTATGCATCGGTACTCTCATAAGAAAATCCAGAAATCTACATATAATAAGATAAATAAGATTACGATTAAGAGAATCAAAATCTTCTTGGTTAAAAAATTAAGCAAGCATTAGAAACCTTTAAACGATCGGCATAGTCTTTCGACTTCTCAGCTCTATTGGTGGCAGTCAAAGCAGTTTGACTAGATGCATACTCCTTCAAGAAACTTATAACACCACGATCATTCATGTTACGACAATCAGCATCTCCCGGATGTTTCATAACCTTTGACCCATTTTGACCAGAACCATCCAAACTGGTAATTTCCAAGGATCTAGATGAGCTAGCCTCTGCTTTTGGCTCTACCTCATTTGAGTCCCTTTTATTTGATATGTCGCCCATGAATACCTTTCTCAAATCTTTGTTTACAATTGACGTTATTTCAGAATTGCACATTTCACCCAATTTAGCTTCAGAATTAGCATGCCCTGTCAATGATGTTGGCTTCTCAATTCCTATGGTGCCACTAGTTCGATTTCTAGAAATTTTCTTGCCACCACTAGAATCATTTATAAAATTGTGTCTCCTGTCACCTACTATTTCAACATCAACTTCAACTTTTCTAATTTTATTAGGAAATTGTTCTTGATCAGTCAACGGATCAGATGCCTTTACCTTTGTTCTTTGGAAGCTGGATCTATCATCTTTATCCTTGAAAGATGATAATCCCTTCCGAGAACCCTGAGGAATTATAGCATTTACTTTCCTGCTCATTCTACAAGTATCAGCATCACTGTCCTGCTTTATCAAAAGGTTATTTCTAATCTTGGAGGCTTCTTTACGTGTGGATTCAACTACACCACCAAATCTTTGTGTTCCACCAACATCCTCCTTTCTTGGAATTTTGATCCCGGTACCACTTCTGGCATGAGCTTTTCTTGAAACGGTTATTTCACCAGCAGGTGAAAGTTCTTCGCGAAAAAAACATCTGATAGGAGCTGATGAAACCGACCCTACCGGTGACCCTTTTCTTTCTTGCAAACTAGCCCTTCTACAAGAACCAGAAACTTTTGAAGAACTTGAGGTGGCAGCAAACAGAAATCGTTCAGATTCCAAATCCTTGCTTGAAGTAACTTTCTCTGTATCTTTATCCTTCTCACGACTAGTGTGAACTAAATTCTCTCTACCAGCCGACAATTTGATCTTCATTGTTCTTACTTTATCTTTAACCTCGGTGTTAGAAGTCTTTAATCTCTTCTCTGAACCTCCTATTCTATCTTCACTGTTTTCCAATCTGTCTGCAAAAGGTTGACTTTCCTGCCAGTCTTTCAACTTTCTTTTCTTCTCATGCATTTCCACATTTTTATCCAATAATTTACTCTTCATGGAGCACTCAGTGTACATCTGTACACTTTCGTCTACCATATCTCTCTCATTTTCAGTCTTAATCTTATTTGCAGTTACAGTCTCATACTGATCAGACCCTATCTTTCTTTTCAGTCTTTTAGGCTTCAGATCACCTGCAAACATTTTTCACAGAAATATATCAGTAATTCAGTATTTTCAGATAATTATCTCACTTAGCAACATATATCCTGTGTAGTTTGAACAAGCTCACCTCCATTAGCAGCATGTCTTCCCACATCAGCGGGCATATTTACTAAGTTTTTCTCAAGCAATTGCTCGTTTGCTACACTCAAACATTTTCTTTTCGGTCTATACTCTATCGATGAATGTGAATTTTCCATCAGACTGGAGCTGCTAGCTTCGGGTCTGGACTTACTCTTCTTTAATCTATTAGGCATTATCTCAGAATCAACATTCGAGTTCATATGTTCAGAATGCACAATATTAACGGGAAGACTGTTCTGATTCTGCAAAATTAAATAAAGGTTCATTTCCTGCACGGCCTTTGTAGTTTCATCCTGACTGATATCACAAACATTCCTTCCAGGCCTACACAAGCAAAAATATATAAATATATATTGTTTCTTCCTGAAAATGTTAGATGACGTAAATGGAAAACAGAAGAATACTCACAGCCATGTTGACATACTACACAGCCACTTATCAGGCAGATTATCTGGCTCAATACCAATCGGCAGAAGCCTCCACTTCTCACAACTATCACATGCTACCCAATTGTCCGAAGGGTCTGCTAGACCCACTTCTGTTTGCTGAGGGACTGCCACATCAGCAGAAGATCCATTTATATCAAAATGGTTTCCTTTTACCGTCCCATCACCAGTAGGCACGTCTAATGGTTTAGTTTGTATATTCTGGTCCTCCAGTATATCTTTATAGCTATTACGCACCTTCACAATATCTTTTTGAGCAGTCTTTTTGTCGTTCAATGCTCTAAAGAGACTAGACCTCGAGTTTTCCTTTAAATTGCCACTAATTTGAATGCCCATTAACTTACTTTTTCTTTCAAATGGCAATTTCTCAATACTTTGAGGCACTTTTACTTCAAGGGGTTCTCGAATGGTAGCTTTAAGACCAACTTTCTCTTCAAATCGATCTGTCTCATGCGTAGAAACATCAGTCTCATTTTTACAGCTGCTTTGAATGTCCAGTAACTTACTCTTTCTTTCGAATGGCAATTTCTTAACACTATGAGGTACTTTTACTTCAAGATGATCAGTCTCATGCTTAAAAGCATCAGGTTCACTTTTACAAATTGAAAGACCCACACTGCCTTTGATCCGGCCACTTCCCTTTGAATCAAGTGAAAACGTTTTGACATTTTTCTGTTCATAGCTTCCATCTGACTCCTTGCTTGTAAAATCAGGGCTAAACAACTTATCTTCAATCAATTCTCTTTGTGTTTCTCTTTTCTTGAAAGGCATGATTTTCTTAGCTAGTTCATTTGCTTCACATGTAAAAACAACTTTAAAATCATTGGTCAAACCCCATTTTCCATCAACAGGTTCTGTCCTGTTCTTGTATTTCATTTCTTCCACAACTTCACTTACATCAATCTGCTTCACCTCACCAAGAACGGAAGAGGAATCATCAACAAAAATGGAACCCTTTGTTTTTGTTTTCATTTCTGTTAAGCAAAGTAAATCCTCATTTAGTGGTGAAAGCAGCCGATTTCCAGGGACAAAGATAGACGTCATATCCTACAACATGTTGACAAGAAGAAATTAATAATTAATAATGAATAGATAAAATAAAAGAATATAATAAAAGAACGAGAGTAGAAAAAAAACACAGCCAAACTTACACGCAGTATGCTGCTAGGAGAATCAAACGGGGCATCACGAGATTCAGTAGGCGCCCCACCACTATCCTCAGGATTATTGCCTGTTGAGGAAGATGGAGAAAGCAATCCAAGACTACTGCAAAGTTCATCCTTTTTCTTTGCAAGTTTGTCAAAACCTACTTTAATCCGTACCTTCAGTGACCTTTGCACACTTGGATTTGCCATTTTACTTGTAGTGGTTTTATTTTCTGATACATCTTTACTAACAGAATCATTAGCAGATAATGCATTCTGATCACCAAATACATTTCTATTGTTAAATGCAGTAGCTGGTTTAACAAAGCCTGCAGGTGTGACTGGGTTTAACGAAGCAACCTAAAAAGTAGCACAGCTCACAAATGTCAACCACAACAAAATTTCTCTTTCAACCACGATAAAGAACAAAAAAAATATAAAATTCCATATACCTCGAAGCGAAAACCGTCATATGACCACGGTTTGTAGAAACTCAGAGCCTTCATATGAGAATGGGGTGTGGGAGGATGTTTCTGTGTCGGTAAAAACGACCCATACTCACCATATTTTGGCCCTGCCAATAAATTCGTTAAAGAACTGTCCCTGTCTGGTAAATATCTATTATGGGTGGCTTACCCAATGATTCCATAGATATCAAGCCTTCAAAATCTTTCTGAAACTGGCCCATTATATTGTCCAGCCTCTTGTCCTAAACGAAGCAGAAACATAAATGTTACTAACTAGTGATAATGCTCACAAGAAGAAAAAGACGGCATACGATATTTGCATGTAGAAATTTATAAAGATTGGCTCCACAACCATTTTCTATAACATGTTGAAAAAGCATGAGTTATCTAAACTTACTAACCTATCAATTGACCCAAAGTTGCCAAATAAGACGACCAACACTGATTTCTAACGACATCACCAAGTGTAGGTCAGCGAAATGCATCAACAGTAAACTACGATGATAGAATAATACGTGCACACAAACAACCAGATTCATATAATAACAAAACACAAGCGAACAAAATGCACCTTGCAATAAGTAGAATACGATTCAGATTATCAAGACAGCACACACACACAACACACGCATTTGAGGGCTGTAAATAATTACTGTAAGGGATTGAAACTCAATAGTCATGCGAAAACAAAACACCACGAGAGTACAAAAATCGTGTCAATTTTAGTACTGGTACACACATACATTATCAGAATAGACAGTCCACAGCTTATAATTTCTACTTGGTTAATTGGTCCTGGATATCAAAGTTTCAGAAACAAACGTGCTAATCACAATGCTGATTCTTTTCTTATGGTTTTCTCAATTATCCTACTAAAAGTAGTTTTGGTAAATCCTGGTACTTACACATAAACATAAACGAATTCTACTCCATTGATCATCATATCCATATACTCTACTTAGTCCAATAATCACCACAATTTCAATACTTTTAATCAAGTAAATTATTTAATTTTTTTCTTAGAAAACAACAACAATACGAAACTCTTACAATGTAAGAGAGAGCAATATCAGGGTCAATATTGTCGTCATTATCATCAAACCGAGCCTCTCCTTCTTCAAGCTCAGTATCTTCCATATCTCTATTTTTAATTTTAAAAAAATCTAACCCTAACACTAACCCTAAAACCTACAATTAACACCCCCAAAAACCCTAGCTTTGTATCCGAAAGTCCAACATAATTGATCACACAACACACATTACTACAGATTACTTTAAAAAATAACAAGCTAAACCTAAAAAAAAAAAAAAAACTTAAAACCCTAAAAAATGAATCCCTCAAAAACTAATTACAAACCGTTATATGATCAAGATAAACAAAAACAAACGAACATTCAGATGTATGTAATAACGATTATATATATTAATTATATATAAACGTGAAACCAAGTTTGTATTTCAGGAGTAGTGTCTGTTAGAACAATCTATAGAGACATGACATAAATACGCGGAAAACGATCAATATTAAGATTTTGATTTGTTTTTTAATTCTGGAAATTGGTTTTTGGTTTATTACGTTTGAGAGATGATGCAGAATGAATGACAAAAGAGGGGGAGACGGTGTGTTTTGTGGTTTTTTATTTTATTTTTATTTAATTTAATAATTAATAATAAAAATAATAAAATTTGTTTTTGGGCTTTTTCTTAATTCAAATTTGATTTCTTATAATTCTTCTATTTTGGGCCAGAGTAAATAGGTCAGGTTTAATCAATGCTGATTAATGATGTCCAAAGGTAAAATTGGATGATTAAAATTTATCAAAAGAGGAAATGGTTATTGTTTTTGTTGTTAGTATTTTGTGTATGTAAGGGCGTGATGTTTGTGTAACGCGTAGAAGGGTTTAAGGTCGCATTATAAGTAGGAAGGGTAAAAGAGTTCCGAATTTTCGTTAAGGATTTATTAGCAGTTTAACATTGATGTATGTTAATCGATGTGAATACAACGGATAGTTAAGAATAATGTATATTTTATACGTATAAAGTTACTAGTACGGTAATAAAGGAAGTATGTGAAATAACACTACTACTCGGTAGCAGATAGATAAGAAAAAAATAGATTGTAGTGTGATGTTAAATGAATATGAGACGTAGGACGTGAGAAATACGAATCTAGATGGTTAACTTCAATATAACGTCATGTGACATGACTGACATCTATATATAATGAATACACACGAAATGAAACATAACACGATGAAATGTTGCGCTTTAAAGCACATGGAGATGTGTTGTTCTTGTAATCTAACAAGTAGAAAGAAGAACTCGTATCCACAAGTTCGTTTGTACATGAAATGATGGTACAGAAATGTTTTAGTATGTTTGTAATGATGAGTAACCTTGATTAGTATCAATAACTCCAAAATCAGTTACTTTATTAGCTTTATATCTAGGATTATACTGTTGAGGATACGATGTTTGTATTATGAAATCCTTTATTTAAACAAAAGGCTTAATGTTGGCGATGGCAATAATTCAAGTATGACTGAGAAATGTAAGCCTCTATAATAAAAGATGTGATTTTCTACAAGTATCACGAGCTTTATTTAGAACCGAGTCATGTACATAATCTCCTAAGTTG
Organism: Gnaphalium uliginosum; assembly: GCA_963930675.1. NCBI lineage: Eukaryota > Viridiplantae > Streptophyta > Magnoliopsida > Asterales > Asteraceae > Gnaphalium > Gnaphalium uliginosum. The sequence goes on along the minus strand of OZ005684.1, from coordinate 10,608,581 downwards.
CTTTATTAGAAATATATATATATATATATATATATATATATATATATATATACATACATACATACTTGCACCAACTCAGATTATTATCTCGATTTTAGAAGAACGACTGAAAACACAAACACGAAAAATGCTTGCAGCTCAACCGACCCCTACATGACTAAAGACGTGCTTATTAACCAGTAGCATAATCCCTTGATCCGCCCATTTGCCATTCTATCTAGAAAACACAGGTCCGTCTAGTTATCTAGCCTGGTGAGACATTCACAAACATAAAATTTAACAGATCACTTTGTGGGTTCAGAACATTAGAAAATTAAAATGCCGGAGTATAACACACAGGACACTTTGGTTGCAATACTTACATGTTACTGGTCATAATGCGGTTGTTATCAAAATGCAAATACAATGTATACCAGAATGTACCGTCTTTATAATTCGATAAAAGATAGATGTTTAAGCATTCATTGAGTTATTTCAGCAAACCACTTTTGACATACATCATGATGCCTAATTATCTCCTTGTCTCAGCATCCTTAGGATCGTAAGGAAGAGGTTTAGTATGTCCAGATATAGAGTGACTGAGGCCCAGATGTACTCGTCATAAGTAAACCGCTTAATCAAGTTCTCAGTGTCGTAGATTATGTACCCAGAGAACAACACAGCACCAAATCCACCAATAATGGCATTTGTCGCAGGTCCGAGAGGGAAAAACATCTGCACCACAAATCCATGCATAGGTAAGGCGAAATGAGCGCTAGTTAACAAAAAATTATTGGACATATGCATTGTTTACCGAAGTACCAAACTCCAAGACATTAATGACATTTGACTCCCATGAGGTAGAGGCATACCAACCCAATTATATGAAAATGGGTCAATAGGATTATATTTGTTACATAACGGATTAAACAGATAGGCAAATTTTGTTTTTTTTTTTTAAGTAGCCAAAATAACATATCAAACGGTTTGAACTACTCAATGGGCTAACGTGAATACAAATACGTACGCTATGAATTGTTTGATTTAATATAATTTTATTGTTCTTTTTAGCTAAATTCATTAATCACCTTTGACATATTAACTATTTTAGGGATGGACAAACATGTGTAATGGGGCAGCTGCCGCAGCCCAACCCGACCTAACCCGTTTATGGACTGAACAAATTTTGACATGTTGGATAACGTGCCCATTCAGCCACCTCTAGCACTAGGTGCTATCAATTCCTTGAAGGCCATGCCCAACTGGTGGAGCTTGGAAGGCCTGAAGTTTGACCAGAACATGTGGGATAAGGCTTTGCATTGACCCATTACACTAACTGGGAGAAAGGTTCAATTATCGCTATTACCCAAAAGGATGCATTGTGTGTGAGATAGAGAAAGAGGGAGAGGACCTGCATAAAACTAGTGACGAGGAGAATAACAAGGCTGGTGAACAAAATTGGTCCCAAGAAGCTAAAGTCCTTTCCCTTCTTTGATGCCCAGAAAGTATATGCAGTAAGAGCTGAGACCACTGCTGAGGTTAAAATCAAAGCTTCGAGCACGATCTTTCCTGTATGATTAAGTTCAGATATGTCGACACAAGGTCTTGTATTACAAAAATCATGTTTATAAGCATTAGGAGATGAATTCAGGAATATATACCATCGGTGTTAGCACAGCTTACACCTACAGTGAGACTCAGAGATGCAGTGAACAGTCCAAGGAAGACCAAGTTGAGTGGATGCTTTTGCTGATAGACATGCAACGGCCACAACACTGCAACAAATTTCCCGACATTTCATTAAATATTATGAGAAGATTGGATAATTACATATCACTCTCATGAATGAAAACTAATCTAGTTGTGATTCAATTGAATTTGATGTTTCGAGAAGTGTCAAATTGAAGGCATGTATCCGACTATTAAATCAACTCCTCAAGGCGTCAGAAAGCCTGAACATGAAGGAACTAACCTTCCTAAATATCAGACACAAACTAGCTAAAAGCCAGTGCCAGGCTGAAGTCAAAGAGAGACCTAATACGCAACTTGAGAAGATCCACACTATGGTCATCAGTATTTAGAAATCCTTCAATTCAACAATACCTAAAAATTCTTCAATTTATCAATACCTAATGAGACACTGGAAATCCTAAGCAGTCCACACAAATGCCCAAATGCACATATAACGAGTGAATTCTAATACTCATAAAAGCTCAACAAAGTTATAAGTTATAACACAACTCAGCACTAAAACTCGGAACAATAATCATAAACGATATCTTGTCTTCAAAAAAAATCAACAAAGAAAAATGAAAGTCTATATTTCCTATTACCAAAATCAAAGCTACAAACAACCATTTTGAATATTAAAGCATAGGGAGTGTAAATTTCTACCTTCATCTCTTGCAACCAAGCTAATAGGTATATATGAACAAAAAATGACAACTTAATATATATTCACAGCTCAATTATAGCTACAGATATATATAGCACATTTTAACCTAATAAAAATGAATATACTATACATACACAGGATCCACACACAAAAAGTAACAAGTGAGAGATAAAACCATATAATCAATTAGATCCACACACCAATTTCACAATAATAAACAGAAATAACGAATTTTAAGATCTAGGGTTTCGTATCGTACAGATGAATGGCAAGAACACGAAAAACAACAAGAGTCCAGAATTGCCACGAAGGAGATCGTTAATCGGAGCATAAAGAACGGTGAGACACGAAACGGCGGTGGTTAAAACCATCTGAGCAGCGAGAATTCCGTAGACTTTACGGATGAAACCCCAACGAAGCTGGTTTTCACCATAGCTGATTCCAGGGTACAGAGTTCCTTGTTCAATATCACCTTCATGATCTTCTTTTGTGTTAATTCTTGTGAATTCAAACATTTTGTCAGATCTTGATTGTTAATTTTTGTTCTCTCGGATTGGTGTGAAAGAGATGATCTGATAGAATTAAAAGGGTAGTGGATTTTGAGTGAGTCAATAAGTCGTGTATATTGTATTAGATTAGATTGGACGGTGGGTGATGTGTATCTGTCGGGTTAAACCCGATATATCAAATCCGGGCGGGCTGACTATTGGGCATTTGGGCTGGTAACCTCTCTTCTCTGTCCCTCTTTTTTTTTCTAATATTAATATTAATTATTAATTAAATTTAAATTTAAATTAAAAGTTAAAAGAAAACTATAATTAAATAAACCTTCAAGGAGTCAACATGTCAGGTTTTAATCTTAAATTTAATTACATAAATAGCAAATTAGATATCACACAAAGGCAAAAATGTCGTTTGAGTTTTTGACTAATTACCCATGTTTATTTTCTGATTTCTCTACAAAATTCAAACGCTCATTTATATTTGTCACTAATCCATTAAATCCCTCTGTGACCTAAATTAGGGCTTTAAAATTTATCAATGCGGTATCATCATCATCATCATCATCATCGATTCTTTGGTAATTATTCATGATAAAAATATGATAAAAACTAGATTAGATACAAGAAAATAAAAGGCTAGAATTTGGATTAAAATGGATAGGCGCTTTAATTAAATGGGTCTTGCTTGACAATTTGTTTAACCCGATATAAGAATCAAAGGTCTTGTGTTTGGTCGAAGCCGATAACCAATTTAGATATAAACTACACACGTCGTTTGCATATTTGTAAATTGTAATTCCATCTCATCGAAATAAATATTTATATCTTTATGTGAGTCATTCCAACCTCTTAGCAAATGATAAAGATTGTCACCCTTGGCTTTAAGTGTATCCATGTATGTACATTCAAACTTTGACTTATGAAACAGACCGGAAACATGTTACATTTGGGTTATGATGTTTACCCAAATCTTTTTTGGTATCATATCCTTTTTGGAATGATCGTTGTTATGGACTCGAGTCGGGTATTCATGCAACTGGGATATCTAAAATCCTATTTAACATGTAATCTGTCGTTATGTCTTTCTTCAAAACTGATTTCGCAACTATCGTCATCAGGTAATCGATTTACATATATTTTTTGAATAAAAACATATATGATTTCTTTTCAATTATTTAAGTTAAATTAGGGCTTATTTATATTCATAAAGACATTAGAAAATTTAAAGCAATACAAATGAAGTTAGTTTACCCATTATATTTAAATATTTAAATCATATTTTGGATCAATCCGGATATTTAATACTCCGTATATATCCGTATATATAATATAACTAGTTTTTTAACTTGTGCGATGCACGGCTATATTATATCGCATAAATGTTAATGTAGAAACCGTCTAGAAACCCTAAATATGATGATAGATGAAGCAATACATAGTAATGGTCGAATATGCTTAAGTATGACATCTAATTACTTAAGAGTAAAATAACAACATTCTCAATATATGAATCAAAGGTTAACATGAAAATTAATGAAATCTTTAGTCTTTAATGTTGATATGACGATGAAATACATATTTAAGATCTTATGAAAAATGTTTGTTCCGATCCCAAAATTTAGTTACAGGTCTCAACCTTTTAAATGTAACGCTCGTATGATTTTTATTGAAGGTTTTCCTCTTAGATAAAATTTTATTATAAAGTTTCATTAATATTCGTGACTAATGAAAGCAAACATGCAAATATTAAACCCTAATATTAATTCTATTATTATTATTATTATTATATATAAAAATATTTAATTAATTAATAGAAATATTCAACATATTAAAAAATCTTATCTCATTACTATATATTACTAATATTGTCCAAAAAAAAATCATTTCACGTCAACGTCCTTCGAATTTTCTTTATTATCAACCGTGATTATTATTAATTATTATTATAATATTAGCATTACTATTATTTTATAGCTATATTTTAGTAGTTATGCCATGTAAGATTTTTTAAAAATCTATAATGATGACACATTGGATTTTCGCTTATTTGTCAAATAGATAAGACATCCAAATAAGATATATGTTATCCTCAATTAGTTATATAGATAGAAGATAACATATAATATATAATATAATAACAATAATAATAATAATAATAATAATATCTAAAGTGTTCTTAGTTTTAATTAAGCAGTGAGATTTTCACATGTATTATATTATTATTATTATAAAATACATAAAATGTAGTTGTTAATTAAACGATGTATATTTAGAGTGGTGTTCAAATGAGAATGAGAATTTTGATGAGAATGGATTAACCAACAAGAATGCGTCACGTGTCACAAAACTTAATGTACAATTACGGTAGATTTATTAAGTTCAATAGCAAAAATATTAACACCCTTTTATAAATAGAGATAATTGATAATTGAATTTTACATTGCACAAAGTTGTTAAGGATATCCTTAATGAATAAAAGTTATTAAAAGTTTTTTTTATACTCACGTCACAATTCTCTAAAATAAAATAAAAAATAAAAAGACAATAAAAAAGCCTTTTACAAAAAGCTTTCATTCATATCCTTACAAACTTTAAGAAGTAATTTACTTCATTATCCTTTAGAAACTCCAAAATACTCATACATATCCAAATAACCAAACTAATAATAACTAAATGCTTAATCTTTAAAATTATTAGCTAAATGTAACTAAAGATGTAATATGACTTCTTTACCCTTCCTCTTCAAATTCCTTGTACTTTTTAAAAAGACATTCATATTTAGCGGTTAATTTCTTTAAACCTCCGACTGTACAGATGTTGTTCATCAAATCATACGCTATCTGTTGTTTTTGGGTTTTTAACTACTTAAATTTTCATTTAATTCAAACTATGCACATATATGTTTTATTATACTTGCAACGGCTAAAGTGAGTATGTTTTTATGACTTCTTTTATTTATATATTGTAAAAGGTTGTATAGTCATTTGCTCTTGATTTCGAGAGGATCTTGTGCTATCATTGAACAGCTACCGAAGCAGTGAGTGGAGATTCCCCTGCAGAGAGCCTTTTTAATATTAGGTCTAAATACTTTAAGGATGCGTTTGGTTCGGGGATTTGAAATTCCAAAATTAAAAGGTCGAAGGACTTGAAATTCTTTCATTTGAATTCCTAAGGAATTGTTTCATCAACAGTTTTACTTCAATGGATTTTGATAAGATTTCTAAATTAATGACTAAGTTGTCCTTTTTTGATATTTATACCACAATTGCCTAACAATAAAGTTTCAGGCAATAAAGAAAAGCCATCAAGACTCATATATAAGATGCAGTTTACAATGACATACAACAATTGCTTTTAAAGAAAATATTGTTGTGCATCATGTGTCTATTGATAATAAAATACCACAGTGCCATCTAAGTTAACTAAGGAATTTTCTTTAATTATATCAACATTTTGATATTAGAATTCGAAATAAGTTAAATCAAAGAAAAAAAATGAAAAAAGAACTTGGAAATTTTTTGAAGTAAGTTAAAGGTTGCAAATAATTACCGGGTCACGTTGGAGGTTGTGAATTTCAACGGCGGTGGTTGCAGATCTCGCCGGAGAAGATGAGTTATACGAGATCGAAGTCATGTACTTTTAAAGTTTCATGTAGAAATTTTGAACGAGATCGAAGTCATGTACTTTTAAAGTTTCATGTAGAAATTTTGAAGGGAGAAGATCAATAGATGAAAGTGTAATTGGGGAATTTTGAAGGATTAGGGAGAAAGGGATACTGAAAAGACAATTATAAGCAATCCCTTGTTTATAGAATTTGCAAATCCCTTTAACCAAATATGGGATTTACATTTCAAATCCCACCAAATTTCATCAAATTCTCCAACCAAAAACACCCTTAACTTTGGAAGAGAATGACCATCGACAAAAATTGAAAGACCCATAGGGTTTGTTTAATTTGTAGATAAAGGATAGAAGTGTATCTTGACTTGTTTATTAGCACTTAACTAAGAAGAGTTATTATAATTAAAATGATTTAGTAATAATCAAATTGTTTAATCGGATATAGATGAGTCCAAAGTAGTTCAAGAAAATAACTTTTTACTGTATTTTGGAGTTTTAAAAGGATATTAAAATAATTTTGAGGTTTGTAAGGATATTGAAGGAATTTTCAAAGTTTGTAGGGATACGAATGAAATTACACCCTTTTTAAAAGTTTTTCTTTTCGAAAACTACACACACATACTTTTATTAAAAGTTATTCATAAAAACCTTGAGGTATCTAAACAAAAGCTTTTTCTCTAATGAATAAATTTTTTTATGTTTTTTTCGGCATAACTAAGCTCATAACTAAGCTTTAGAAGAAGCCTTCGTTATCTAATATAGCATACTTGTATTTGTAATCGCATAATGCATATGATTGTAGTAGTTGATCGGATAGTAACGATGTAAAAAAGATAAATATAAGATGGTTTGTATCGATGTTTATTTATCCAAACAAGAAAGAATAATACGTATTTTTAGTTATAAACAAGGTTGTTAAACGCGGACCGGATTGGACGGTCGAATTGGGAACCGGCAAGTTCACCAGTTCGGTTGGCATAATATAACCGCTGACAACAAACTGGTCAAGAACCGGCGGTTTGGTCAAAACCCGAACTAAGCCGGATAAACCAGTTCACTCAACTAAGGTTTAGATTTGAACTACTGAATAACTTGTGCACTATGATTATTATATGAGTTTATTGTTTTGTTACGAGCTCAACTTTATATTCATTACTATTGTATGCTCATAATTTTCGTATCATCTATTGTATGAGCCATGAGGTGAACATTTAAAAACTCTATTGTATGATCACAACTTTCATACCCTCTATTGTGTGAGAAAAACATTTCTAATAGAGTTTTTAAGATGTCTAATTTATATCATATTTCTTAGAGTTTTTAGAAAGTCAACCTCATATAATAAAGAGTATGAACGTTGAGAGCATACAATAAAGTTTTTAGAAGGTTCATCTCATACGATAGAGGCTATGAAAGTTGGGTGAATACAATAGTAATGAGTGTAAAGTTGAGCGCATAACCAAACAATAATCCCTTATTATATGGAAGGTGTGTAGTGTTTTAATTTAGCTTTCCAACCGACGTGCGATGCATTTCTAGTCAAATACTTCCTCCGTCTCATTCAAAGTGTTCACTTTGACTTTGCAGTCAATTTTAGAATTTTCTAACTCCACGTTTCACCAATCAAATAACATATTTACCTACTAAAGTTTTTTCGATTGGTTAAAATATGAAAGTGGATACTTATTGTGGACAACCTAAAAATAGTAATGTGAACACTTGTGATGGGACGTAGATATTACTTAGTAACGAGTAAAAGAAATATCTATAATAACCTTATAACTCATTTCACACTCTATTTCTTAAAATTTAAATCTAAAAATAGAAAGTAACTAATGCACCTTCTTTTTCTCTTTTAATTTTTACTTTTTTCTAAACTTTTTGTACAAATATCAAACAAATATTGTAACATTCTATTTTTACCGGTATTTTCTACATTATTGATTTTGATTTATTTTTTTATATAAAAATTTAATGTATTAACTAAGATTATATAATGTTAAATGAATCTATTTTATAAAGAGCACTAAAGAATGCTTTCTTTGTACATATACTAATTTATTTTGCATACCATACAAATGTAAGAAATATTTATGTTTAGCTATTTTGATTAAGATGAAATGTGAAGAAGATGGCAATTGTGAATTTCTAACACAATTTGAGTTCTCAAATATTTTGCAAGAACAACGCTACATCTTCTTAAAGTTATCACGAAAATAATGAACAAACGTGTTATTATTCGACTATTAGTATTGAGTTACATCAAGTTTTTATGGTCTTCAAGAAAATGACATGTGCCTGACAATTACTCATGTTTTGTATTTATTTTCGTTGCATAATGCATCTACACTAGTAGTTAAAAGAATATATAAGCAACAAGGATCGAACTCTAGAGCTTTTTATTCGAATTGATGCTACGTTAACGATTTGATGTATTCCTGTTATTCATCAAGTAATTTGAATGATATTAATATGTACTGATTTCATGACATACATGAATACAAACATTATTTAATATAAAATAAAATATAAAGTTATTGTTGTATGTATATCCATTATATATATCCATCTATCTATTATTTATGTATTATATATTATACTATCTATTATATATATATAAAACAAAGATTTTTCCTTGTTTTCAAGCCATACCACATTATCTTTTTATCTTTTTTAAAACTCACTTAATTATGCCACATCATCAACTTAATTTTTCCTTAAAAATCTTCAAAATTCCTAACACTTTCTTAAAGTTTTTAAAATTTTGAATTTCTAACAAACTACTTCCTTCTATTTTGTTATAATTTATTATAATAGCTTTTTAAAGTTATGCATTACATTTATTAAATAATAATTTTTTCCTACATAAAAAATAAATTCACGTTCTTACTGATATCTCATACATTGTAATGATCTAATATTATCATCATCAACTACCAAGTTTAAGAAAATTAGTTTTAATAAAATATATAAAATTGATTATTTTCTGTACATTAAGTTCATCCATTATAGTTTAATTTATGTTACTAATCATTATCACAATGATAATTGTATTATTTAATTAACAATATTAAACTTACAAATTAATATAATTGTATTTTATAAATGGCCGTGCATTGTACGGGCTCAATGTCTAAGTATATTATATATAGCGATTCGATATTTGAAACGGGTTGAACCGGTCCAATCGATTGAACCAATGAACCAGTAATGTCACCGGTTTAATTACCGGTCTGGTTATCGGAACATTGGTTAAAAAGAAAAAAAAGAAAGTTGCATAAAAATACGTATTTTTTTTAGTTATAAAGACAAAGATTTTGCATAAATTTGTTACACGGTACTTCCAACTCTTCTAGCACAATGCATCGCTAAAATCGAACGCTGACGGTAACACTTTACTTTACCTCCTTTTTATCTCTCATTTCTTCACCCGATCTCTACATACAATTCGTACATATCATCAGCTCACCCAGACCAATACCATCTTTCAATCTCCATAGTCAACCGCCACACTCCACCGATCATCCCAAACCCAATGAAAGGCCATGATTTAATTAATTCAATTTTACCAGACGAATTGATCCTCGAAATCTTCCGTAACCTCGATTCCAAATCAAGCCGAGACGCATGCTCCCTCGTTTGCCGCCGTTGGTTAACCCTCGAACGATTCAGCCGCGATACAATTCGCATCGGTGCTTCCGGTAGCCCTGACGCTCTCGTTCATCTTCTCGCTCGCCGTTTTCCAAACGTCACCAATGTTTACATCGATGAACGTCTTTCCGTTTCTCTCCCTGTCGATTTCGTATGTTTCATTTCCCCCAATTTGTTAAATTATTGATTTTGCGTGTATCATTGTGTTGGAAATTTGTTTAATTGGAATATATAAATATAGTGAGTGATGATTATGTTACAATTACGCATAATATGCAGTAATTTATTGGCATTTAGTATTAATAAGCAAGTGTTACGAACCCTAGATTATGAAATTGGAATGCTTAATTTAAAATTCAGCTTTGATGGGATCTAATGAGTGTAGAAAACCAGATATTACATCAGGAAATAATTTGATCTGCTACAATCAGCTGTAAGGTGTTATAGACTAACTTGAACAACTTTGCTAAAATCACGAGTCACATCTTATGCTCAAAAAGTGAAAGAAGTTAGCGATTTGTAGGGACAGAGACTGTAATGTAATTTTACTTGGTGGTAAAATTGCCAAAACTTCTTCATGCTGGTCATTGAGTTGGGAAGTCGTGTCTTTCCTTTTGTGATGGAGGAGATAACATGTGATTCACTGTTTCCACAATTTTCCATTTTTAGAATTTGATTTTTTATTAATGTCGTATCCCTTATTTTTATGGGTTATAAGGAGTTCAATTGGTTATTCAGTTAGTTATGTGATTGTAAAAATATAGCAGCTTCCAAACATCGATTGATTCTGGGCATTCATACTAATTTATCACCAATGGATGCAGGGAAGAAGGCGCAATGCTAGTCACTCGGCTCTTTCATGGCTCAGGCTTCACTTTGTGTCTGAGAAAAGTGATGCTGGAGCTGGTGAATCAGATTCGTATTGTATATCTGATGCTGGTTTGAATGCTGTGGCTGACGGATTTAGCAATCTTGAGAAATTGAGCCTAATATGGTGCTCCAATGCAACAAGCGCAGGCCTCGGTTCTGTAGCTCAGAAGTGCAGATTCTTGAAATCTTTGGATTTACAGGTAAATATCTCTGATGATGTTATTCTATTAGATGTATAGGTTGCCAAACCGATAGTAACATATGAAGTTTAGAATCTGATGTAACTTTAGTTTTTATTTGTTTTCAAAGGGTTGCTATGTCGGAGATCAAGGTCTAGTGGCTATTGGAAAGTGTTGTAGGCAACTTGAAGTACTAAATTTACGGTTTTGTGAAGGTTTAACTGACACAGGTTTGGTTGAGTTAGCCATTGGATGTGGGAAGACCTTGAAATGGCTCGGTGTTGCTGCCTGTGCTAAAATAACTGACTCATCATTAGAAGCTGTAGGAGCCCATTGCAGCTCTCTTGAGACTTTGTCGTTAGACTCTGAATTTGTTAACAACAAAGGGGTGCTTGCAGTGGCAAAAGGGTGTTCTCTTCTGAAAAATCTGAGTCTGCAATGCATTAATGTCACTGATGAGGCTTTGACTGCTGTTGGTGTCTTTTGCTTGTCGCTGGAGTCATTAGCGCTGTACAGTTTCCAGAGATTTACTGATAAGTTAGTTTCTTTGATTTTATATCATTCCTGCTCATGATTAATCTTCTTATCAATATGTCCCTGTTAAATGCAGCATTTTCATATCTTGTAGATTTGTAAAAGTCAAATAATTTTCTTTATGGTAACCATTGAGTCATGGACAGAGGTAGTTTAATATGCATGTTAGTGCACCATTCTTTTATAAGTTTGAAACTAGTTCTAAGTATGTGTATTTATTGGCATTACAGGAGTCTGTGTGCCATTGGAAAGGGATGTAAAAAGTTAAAGAGTTTAATGCTTAGTGATTGTTATTTTCTGAGTGACAAGGGATTAGAAGCAGTTGCAGCAGGTTGCTCTGAACTTTCACATCTTGAAGTTAATGGCTGCCACAATATTGGCACGTATGGGCTTGAAAGTATAGGAAAATCTTGCATGTAAGTTATCTTATCAATCAGTTTATTAACCTTTCGTTACTGTGTTTGTTGCTTTCTTGTGTCATCCCCATCGGAAGAAGTCAGTATGTCAAAACCCTTGGCTTTCCTTTTTTATTATGTCAAACTATGCAACCTCTATTCAAGTACGATGTTTATTAAGGTAGTAATCAGATATGACTAATGAAACATAGTAATGTATAAAAAGTTCAAGCAAAATCAACGAGGAAACAATGTAGGATTGAAGGAGTGATCAAAGCAATTAAGTTCAAACAAAATCAGTGAGGAAACATTGTTGGACCAAAAGAGATGAAATGTTAACGAATTCCAATGATAAAATTGTATTGAAATTTCAAAAGTAGAAAACATTTCTAGAAGTGTAGCACTGAATCCATTCACAGTATTATATGTTCTGAAATTTATTCAGTCTTATATGTTCAGTGGCTATAACAATATGATGCTAGTGGATAGTGGTTATAGCAGTGAATGTGTTGATAATTTTTATTGTATGCCCATTCGCTTGGTTAAGAAATTGATATGAGTACATTTGCAGGCGTCTTACGGAGTTAGCTTTACTGTACTGTCAAAAAGTAGGCGATGAAGCCCTATCCGAGGTTGGTAAAGGTTGCAAGTTCTTAGAAGCTCTTCACTTGGTGGATTGCTCAATTATCGGGGATAAGGCCATATACAGTATAGCTACAGGTTGTAGGAGTCTGAAAAGGCTTCATATACGCAGATGTTATGAGGTACTATACTTTCATATTTGTCCGTTATATCATCTTTTTTTGTGCTATCGCTTAGATGTAGTCTGCCTAAATTTTGTTTCCAACTAACTTCTTCCATAAATCTGTTCTTTTGATTATCTAATTCTTGGTGTGGCAAAAGGCTGTATCTGTCTTCTTTTAGAGAAACCTTGCTGATTGAAATCAATTATCAATGTACTTGTATGAAAGTCTTATCGGCATTATCTTCAGAAAGGACTTGAAGAATCTATTTGTGCCCTAAAGTTCATTCATGAGATAATTTGATCTTAATCTTTCATATTTGTCCTATTGAACGTTTCATCCACCCATCATACATATTGATGTGTATTTCACCGTATTCGTAGGTGGGGAGCAAGGGAATTATAGCTGTTGGGAACAACTGTAAATACCTTACAGATCTTAGCATTCGGTTTTGTGACAGGTAACACCTTTCCAGGTCCCATTTATTCCATATACGAGATATTAGTGGCATTGCATGTCCAACGAATTTTGTGTATAACTAGATCACATATCTGATCCGTGTGTATATCATACATTGCTTGATAAGTTCATTATTATCTACAACTATGCTAGCATAAGCAGTGACTCTGTACGATTAAGTAGGGCTGCAAACGAGTCGAGCTTTTAACGAGCAACTCGAGCTCGTTCGAGTCGAGCTTTTATCGAGTTTGAGCCCGATCTCGAGCTTAAAAGTAGAGCTCGAAATATATATCGAGCAGAGCTCGAGCCTTTAAGAGCTCGGCTCGAGCTGTTATCGAGCTTTTCGAGCTTTAATTAAAATGTATATTTATATATAAATGTATATGTAATTTTGAATCTATAAATAATATTATTATTATACTTTAAATATTGTTATACTATTTTACATATTTTTAACAAACTTTCACACTTTATTTGTATTTTCTATATATTTGAAATGATTTTTGGTATTTTTTTTATTTTTAATCTAATATAAAAAAAGTTTGGGTATTAAAATTAATTTTTTATAAGAATATTCGAGCTTTTCGAACCGAACTCGAGCCATCTGAAACATTTTCGAGTTGAGCTCGAGCATTCATAGTGAAAGCTCGTCGAGCTATCGAGCCGAGCTCAAGCTCTGAGCTCGAGCTCGGCTCGACTCGATTACAGCCCTACGATTAAGTATCCTCAGAAGTAATTATGTATCTCGCTGATTGACTAGCTGTTTAGGTCCTTAATATGTTTGCTTGAATTGAGACCTTGTTATTGGTGATAAACATGTAGCATATGTCATGACAGTACAATATATATTCTGTCTGACATCACCTGTAAAATCACGCACATTAGCTTTATTGATGCTAAAGACGATTCGTTTTCGTAAAGGACAATGACTTCTATTGTTGCCCTGTTGTGCTTTGATAATTTGCTCCGTTTTTCTTGTTTTCATGTCCTGTAACTAGTGGAACACATGTTACATATTTTTTGCTATCATATTTCAGATACGCTTGTTCTTGTCAATTGAAATTTATTTATTTTTATATATTCAATATGTTGGCAGGGTAGGAGATGAAGCTCTTGTTGCTATTGGCCAGGGTTGTCCCTTTTTACGTCATCTAAATGTTAGTGGCTGCCACCAAATCGGGGATAACGGAATAATAGCGATTGCAAGAGGGTGCCCTCAACTAAGTTATTTAGATGTGAGCGTTCTTCAGGTAATCTCTCTCTCTCTCCCCCTCTCATGTGGTGCTTAACCTTTTTGTGGGTGGTCATTGTGTTGTTTAAGTTCCTCCCGAACGATATATAGGAGGTTATTAATTTTCATATGCATAAATATTTTGAGGCAAGAACTGAATTAGGTTTGTTTTTATTTAGACTATCTGTATAATTAACTTAAATTTGTGGGTGAACAGAATTTGCGTGATATGGCATTGGCTGAGGTAGGTGAAGGATGCCCTTTACTAAAGGATATTGTACTATCACATTGTCGTCAGATAACAGATGTTGGTCTAGCTCATCTTGTTAAAAGATGCAAACTGCTCGAATCCTGCCATATGGTATATTGCCCGGGTATTACTGCAGCTGGTGTTGCCACGGTAATTTCTAGCTGCACCAATTTGAAGAAGGTTTTGATCGAGAAGGCCAAGGTCAGTGAGAGGACTCAAAGGCGCGCAGGATCCGTAATCTCCTACCTTTGTGTTGATCTGTAGGTGGACGAGGTGTGTGGGATTGACTAGTCCTTAGATTTTTTACTTCCTCAGAACTTTTGTGTTTACCTTAGCCTTAGAAACGGACATAGAAACGCATGGAGTGTACTTCAATGATCACACAAATGGCCTAAATTTTCTCGTATTTTAGTGTACTTTGTTGTAATAAGGCGAGAAATGTATTTTCTATGTATGTGATTTATTCGTGTGGTTCCATAACAATATAGTTTTTTGTATCTTTCATAGCTCTACTATTGTAAGGATCGGTTTTTAACGTTTGGATAAACATATTTTGTTTGCGGTTCTGGTAGTAAATTTATATACTGTTATGCAGCATGGCATTTCATTTACAGGTAGCAGATTTGGGTTATTTTTTTCATCTCTAATGTGCTGAGTTGGTAAAGTAAATATGAATTCTTTGTCGAACGGATTGAAACTTATTTAAATTGCATTTAGATGTATTAAACATTTTTAATTGTTATGTTTAAGAAAATGTTTTCACGAGGATCTGTCCAGATCAAACATAAATTTACGTGTATACGTTCGGTATTAAAAATTTATTAAAAAATTTCTTTGTCAAGAGACTTAAAACAGTCTACAATAATATCATTTTTTTTCTATACTACAATTATTTCAAAACGTTACACGATTATTATATCTAGAAATATTTAATGTTTTTTTTAATTGGATAAGTTTCTTTGAGAAGTGATGATATAAAGAATTCCTCCGAGCAAAGGCCCCACCGTCAGTACAAAGAACACACACCCAAAATACCAAAACAACCGCACTCCCCCTTTTATAACACACAAAATTAAAAAAATTTCGAATTCAATCGAGCTCGATTTCAATTGCACATACTTGTTTTCAATTTCTCAAAGTTTCTTCAGATCAAATTGCGCTCAAATATGTATATAATTTGTGTCCATTTCCGTCATTCTTAGAGAGCCATAAATATGAACTACGATAATTATGCTTGTGCGAGGTTTATAGTATTAATTTGATTATGTTATTGTCTGCTAATGAATCCAGTATTTATCGCTCCGATAGAACTCTAATTGAACGAAAAACTACCGATATGCAAAGGTATTAAACCCTAATTTTTATGATTTTGCTACTCGTAAATTGCTGCATTTTGATGTATTATAATTTCTATTTCTAGTTTTTTATGAGCTGTTTGTTTGTGTATTATAATTAGTATTCGTTGTTTTTCTGTAGAGTTAGTTCACAAAGCCCTAAGAGCTGACTTGGATATTTAGGTTTAAAGTTAGTAGTATTCGAATGCTGAAACGATATTTGTGTTATTGCATGCTAACAGATATGTTTTAATTTTTCTATACATGCTGAAGTTTTCTTATAAGATTAGAAACATGTCTTTATAAATGTATGTGTGATGAGAGTTGAAAATTTGTGTGATCATAGGCGACTAGGAGTTGTTATCCTTTTTGATTGGTATGCGGACGAACTGTAGGAAGATATGAGTAAATTGCTTTATCGTGAGCTGACAGTGAAGTCATGGTTTTTAGGATATACAATGAGGTTATAGTTGAAGTTATTTGACGTGTTCGATATTTTGGAAAATTTTCAATTTCATGGTCTACGGGGCCTTAAGAACCTTGTAATTTTTAGTTTCGATACATATTCATAGAGTTTAGAATTGATGGAAAGAGTGGATGACTCTGGTTATATGCAAGGAAACATTTCAGTTTATTGTTGTATCTAGCACGAGGTATCTGTAGCTAATACACTAGAGAAGAAACATATTAGCATTGGTGTATGTAGTTGTTGGTTCTTAACAAGTTATGTGTCAGGATGTCAATCTTTGTTCAGTTGATCCTATGAAATTTGGACCCGTTAAACCTTAGTTCTTCGTCATTATCTGTTAGATTTATTTGTTTTTAAAGTTAAAACTAATAAATATTTCGGAGTAAATAAAAGGCAATTAATTGCTATCTGAAGCCTCTCTTCCGATTCTTCCTATATTTCCTTTTATCTACGACGGTATTTGACATTGGTTTTATAATCCTGATGTATAATCCAACCTATATATTCCTATGATATTGCGTCTTTTTATCTACCTCTATATTCTCAAACACTACTCACGGTAGTAGCTTTGGTATTTGGTATATGCATTTGCAACACCGCTTCAATATTACACAACCTTAATGATATCAGTCCTTTTGGTTATTCACCCAAATCCTTTAAGCTAGATCCTTTTGAAATTGAATCTTTTTATGGTCAACATCTTTTGAAAATAGTTATATTGGATTGGAACTCTCCTAGGAGTCTTATGGGGATTCCTAAAACGAAAACTTTTTTTACTAACACATGTTATATGTAGCTGGCAATATATGTCAAGTTTATCAAATCACTTCATGTTGATCGCTTTAGTAATTGATATTTTTTTATATGACATTGATGATTCTATCTGTAACAGTTAATAAACCTAAAAGGAATTGCTAACTTCTTTTTCTTTTAATTGACTACCACGCACATACTGGTTCATGTAATTCTGTGCATACATGGCGATGGCTTCCTATTCTAGCTTCATTGTTATCATTTCTTCTCTGATATTGATCAATATACCTAGTTTGTCATGACTTGATGAGGGCTATAATGCAAGAAGTAAGGTAGACGAGAAATATGCTCAACTATATATTCAAAAATCGTTGACATTGATTATGTTATTGGCATGACTATAGTTTAGTTTTTATGTCACTACATTTTACAGATGACCTACACTGTTACTTGATCTAGCACAGTAATCCTTAAATTTTAATTTGTTCATCTTTAAATGCAATGTTGGCCATTCTCGTGTATGAATACGCTCTTATGTGATCAAATAAGAGTAACACCCACAATGTTACAGGTGATCGTGATGTGTCTATAGCTCCTAGATGACGTGGTATTTCTAGTATACATCGATATGAAAGAATTATATAGTCCTTTTCTGTTTGAGTTTCATCTGATTCATATATTTCATTCAGTATAAATTATGGAATTTAGTTTTTGGAGCTCTTCGAACTGTAAAATTAAATTTTCTGATTTCGACTTTATAGTCTATATCGTTAATAATGGGCTTAAAAAGGGAAAGTGTTTTTTGAGGGGGACCAAAAGGATATTCAGTTTCCATTTCCAAAACTTTTAAAAAACAAGAATCAAAGTCATCTTGTTGCTTTCAATCTCTATCAGAGTCGTAGTTTAGCTATGTGTGATGGTTTCATACGAAAAGATTCAGGACTTTGATCTGAAAAACATCCCTTATCCTATTTTAGGAACTTCATTTTAATTGTCTGGCTCTTTAAATTAGATTTTAGATCGTCATTAGGTATTGATAGTTTAAAGAAAAGTCCCATCAAGCAAAATCTTCAGAAGTTCTGGCTCTTTTTTTGGAAGATTAGGTAAACGTAGTAACAATAGCTGTATTCTCAAACATAATTATATAGTAGCCTGAGAGGGGGGGGGGGGGGGGGGGTTGCAAATACACAAGTTTCCTATATGTTTTAAGAACTCGGGAATTTGGTTTTATGAAAGCATGGACATAGTGCCTTCAAGTCCCTATAGATTTAAATCATTCAATTTGGCAGATTCCTTATGCTTAACATAAAATATATCCATTTTACTCCTAAGCATGGTGCTTGATATTCCTCTGGTTCCTATCCCCAATAAACGCAGCATTTACTTCTACGTAGGAACCCATGATGATGCAATGTGTCCATTTTAACTAAACTTTTGTAAAGTCTTATTATAATTCATATAATTATTATTTTAAGGGGAAGTATTAACAGTGTTAGATAAGTAGAATTTGAGGACAGAGTTAAGTCTTATTCTTAGTTAAGGATTGTCATTAGTGATTAGTATTTTGATCAAGTTAGGAATTCATAGTTTGGCTTTTATATAAATAGAAGGTTAGGAGGATTGTTTTCATTATGCTGAATTTGATTATTGGATAGATAGAAGCATTAGATTTCGTATCGCTGGAGAGCGACTTATTTATTGAACGTTGGTCATTGGAGAGCCAATCTACCTCTTGAAAGGTTGATCAAATCCATTTGTTAGTTATTTATGCGTTTTCATTCGTTTTTATCGTAATATTGTTGTCGGGTCTTAACAAGATTTATTCAGGAATACCTTTATGTGTGTGCCAATAGTTATTATAACATATCAGTTACGTTAACTTTAGCCCACAAGATTTCTTTGTTTTGTCATCCTACAGGGGCGTGTTATATAGTATTTGATTGGTTGTCATATTTTGCATTCACTTTCGTATAGAGGGATAAATTATTTTTCAGTTTTAAACTCTTTTGAATGCACTTGCACAACTGTTTAGTACTAAGCAAGACTTTGGAATCATTTAACTTATGATATGAATTATTAGCTAAATGTGGTTGATTTTTCTACAGCTGTAATACATGGCCTGTTATTTGCATTATGTTTCAGGAACTGATATGAATAGGCAGGATTTAGGCAACACCATGACTGTTAGAGGAAAACCAGGTCCAGCGGTTTTCAAAAGCAATGGTCAGAGAGAGAATGAAGGAGAGTCTAGATTCGAACCATATGTTGGGTTAGAATTTGATTCAGCAGAAGCAGCACAAGAATTTTATACTTTTTATGCAACTCAAGCTGGATTCAAAATTAGAATTGGTCAACTCTATAGATCCAGAGTTGACGGGTCAGTTATTTCAAGAAGATATGTTTGTTCAAGAGAGGGTTTTCAAACCCCCTTGAGAACCGGTTGTCCTGCTTTCATAAGAGTACAAAAGGGTGATAATGGAAAATGGGTTCTAGCAAACATGAAAAAAGAGCACAATCATGATCTCGACATCTCAGGTGAAGTCCGTACCCCGATTATACAAAGAAAAGCTCACCCCGGTCCAAAACAGACACCAGTTGTGTCATCAAGAACTGGAATCCGATCACTTGAAGATGATGGCCCGTCAGGTGTCATTGATCTTAAACGTCTTAAACGAGAAGAACTAGAAGCCGAACCTAGAGGTGAACCGTGCAAAGGTCTCGATTTCACATCTGCTAACGAGGCATACAAGTTTTACTACACTTATGCAGCCAGCATGGGTTTCAAAGTGCGTATCGGTCAATTATTTCGTTCAAAAAACGATGGCTCGATAACTTCTAGAAGATTTGTGTGCTCAAAAGAAGGACATCAACACCCTTCAAGAGTCGGGTGTGGGGCATTCATGAGAATACAAAGACAAGATTCGGGTCGATGGGTGGTTGACCGTCTTTCAAAAGATCACAATCATGAACTTGACTCTCCGGAAGACGCAAGTCAAAAAATGCCCAAAAGTTTTAAGGAGGAATTAAGTAGTGGGTTGGAAAATTTGGATTTACTTGAAACAAATGGTGGTCTTAGCCTAGTGACAAGAGATAGAGGAGGCGGGATTGGAAGTCGGTGGTATAACGTGCTTCTCGAGTACTTTCAAACCCGTCAAGCTGAAGACACAGGATTCTTTTATGCCATTGAAGTTGACAATTGCAGATGCATGAGTGTTTTCTGGGCCGATGGACGGTCAAGATTCTCCTGCACTCAATTTGGTGATGCGATTGTCTTCGATACATCGTATAGGAGATCGAGTTACACTGTTCCTTTTGCTTCTTTTGTTGGTGTGAATCATCATAGACAACCTGTGCTTCTAGGATGTGCTCTAATCTCGGAAGAGTCTGAAGAGTCATTTACATGGGTTTTCCAGGCATGGGTCCGAGCAATGTCTGGAAAACGTCCTGTGTCCATAATTGCCGATCAGGACAAACCAATTCAAAATTCAATTGCTCAAGTTTTCCCAGGCACCCATCATCGGTTTTCTCCCTGGCAGATTCTTGCTAAAGAACATGAAAATCTAGGGGCATTACGGTCCATGGAAGAGTTCAATTTCGAATATGAAACTTGCATTTCACAAAGTCAAACAGCCAGTGAATTTGATTCTGCATGGGGTGTGCTCATGTCAAAATATAACTTAAAAGAGAACAGTTGGTGTAAAGAGATGTACAAAATGAGAAAAAGTTGGGTCCCATTGCATATACGGGGAACGTTTTTTGCTGGCATCCCAGTTGATGGGACTATGAAATCCTATTTCGGAACGTTTTTAACATCTCAAGTCCCGCTTAATGAATTTCTCATGCGTTATGAGAAAGCAATTGAGCATCATCGTGAGGAAGAAAGAAAAGAGGATTATAATTCATTCAACTTACAAACCGTTCTTCATACAAAAGACCCGTTAGAGGAGCAATGCAGACGGCATTACACAATAACTGTATTCAAAGTATTCCAAAAAGAGCTTCTAGAAAGTTACAGCTATGTTGGGATAAAAATAAACATCGAGGGTGCCATCAGCCGATATTTAGTTCAGAGATGTGGCAATGGAGATGAGAGAAATACCGTTGCTTTTAATGCTTCCAATCTTAATATCAGTTGCAGTTGCAGGATGTTTGAGTTTGAGGGTATTCTGTGTAGGCATGCATTAAAAGTGTTCCAAATAATGAACATAAGAGAAATCCCGTCTCGTTACATTTTGCATAGGTGGACGAAAAGTGCCAAATATGGTATTCTTCGTGATGTTGATTCTGGAGGTGGGTCCCAAGATTTTAAAGCGTTGATGGTATGGAGTTTAAGAGAAGAAGCCCATAGCTATATTGATGCAGGTGCAGCATCTATAGAAAGATACAAATTGGCGTTTGAGATATTGCAAGAAGGTAGGCGTAATCTCTGTTGGCATAATTGATGAGCATAAATTTGAACAAAGGTCCGGTAGTTCTCATCTACTTCACTTTTTATTATTTTGAAGTTTAAGATCCGTCTCTAGGGTTAAAGATTACAATATTATGAAATTTGCATGCTTGGATGGCTAGATCTCTGGTTGTTAATTTCAGCAATGTATTTTCGTGGGAATTTTGTTCCCTAATTAGAACAAAAACCATGGCATGTGTTTTTAATTTGGTCTTTTTTAGCTTTTCTACATCTCGAGTAGTACTGGTTTGTGGCTAGCTCCATGCCCCCTTATATCTAAGGGGGGTGTTCGGGGTGTTCAAATGGATGGATTGATTCAAATTCGATTCATGTAGGTAAATCCAAATGGATATTGGTTCTGCATATATAAATCTAATCCGTCTAAACTAATTCAAAATTCGAACAGATCTGTCCAAATTACTATAAGTTTTTCATTATCCAAACATAAGTATATATTACTAATAAATCAGTGATTGTAGCAAAACTATACAACTTAGATAATACTAAGTTTGATTTGTACAACGTCAAATAAATGATCATGTTTTTCACAAGAAATAGTAGTTTGTGAAATTATCTATTACATGTATACAAATAATTATTTTATTCGGTCTTTTTGGATAATACAGTTTGAAATTTAGTAACCAAAATCAATCCGTAATCCAAAATAATAATTTTGGTTCTGGTCCGAACTACTACAAATAAATCATACGACCCAATTCAAGTTATCTAATTGATTTTATTCCAATACTTGTATCTGTGTTGTTGTGCATTATATTACTACGTTTTCATCCTAATTATCCTCCTATGAGAATTTCGCATGTGTCATCTCTATCTACTTATCTTGAATCTTAATTTTCCATGTGTGAAATAGGAGTCATCATTATAATTTATAATTTATTCATTTAATTTCACCTCGGGTAGTGTTTGGCACAATTTAGATGTTTGGCATTTTTGTTTATAACCCAACGATCTCTCAATTTACTTGTTCGACCCATTACACCCAACTTGACCCATTTATAAGTTGAAATCGCCACCTCTACTTATATGCCTGCATCATTAAAAAGTCATAACCTTTAATATCTAAAAATTTTAAGTCTTTTCTAGACATGTAATTAAAAATAAATTGAATCACCACTTGAATGGCAAGGCTAGACGCTTTCTTTCTTGACCACTCCTTCCCCTTTTTTTCATCCCACAATTCGAGCAATTTGTTTCTCATAACACAACAACTCACAAGCTTCACAACTTGTAGAACATATTTCCGAATCTTTTTCAAAGAAAGAAAAAATTTTTACCACACAAAGTTCATGGCTTGTTAGACTTTCTTCGGCTATCGCTATGTTCTTGATTTTGGTCGACGCTTTTAAGCAATGGTTAGAAACTTTCCTACCGGTGAGACTCCTAGAAACAGTCCATTGCTATCACACACATTCGTAATTGCTTTTATCGCGGCCACTATAGCCATAGTTTCATTTCTTTGTGGAAAGAAGAATAGAAAACGATCACTTTCATCAAATAACCGCACAACAAGACCTAACGAGAACACAGAACCACTTGTTTCAACGACAAATGATCATACAAATGAAGCGACATACGTTAAGATTGAAGATAAGAACAATGATTCTTCACAACCCGAATCAAGTATGAAAAATGAAAACAAAGAACTTCCACCACCTCCAAGATTGGCTAGTATAAGAGCGGCTTCTTTTCACGTTGGTGAAAACTCAGGTCGATATCACGGTGCCAAGTTGACATCGAGTATGAGTATGAGATTATCGGGTAGAATGAAGGGACTCAAGAAAGGATCAAAGAAGCATGAAACACGTAACGATCAAATGCTTGAAAATGAAAAGAAAATACTAACACGCGAAGATTCAGTTTTGGAAAAACCGATCATTCTTGGCGAAAAATGTAGGATCCTGGACGAGGATGAGGACGACATAATTCTTGATGAAAATGGACAACGAATCACCACATTTCATCGGAAACAATCTCGTTCGACTTTGTCTCGACAAAGTTCAACGGCATCAACGATTCGTAATGGATATTAATTAGAAGCGTTATTAGGATATATAAATCCCATCACATTTTTGTAATTTGTGTTATTTGACATTTAATTAATGCTCATGAGTTGTAAAATCATTGAGTGTACGTATTAACATTTGAACCAATTAATTTTTTCAAATAAATAGACAAAAGTTATATATGTACAACAGATTCGATTACATTCATATCATGAAAGTGTCAACTGCCCAAAATACATCAGATTAATTACAACACCATAGCCATTTAATCGTGTTATTAATATTTAGATTCTGATGTTAAAATTTTAACACATACGATCTTAATTAACAAAATCTTCTTATCTATTTTGCATAAGATCTGTTTAAAAACTCGACCATGATCATATAATCTGAGGAAATTGATCGATTTGTCACAAATTCTGAACGAATATAAGGATTTGCCCTTAAAAAAAAGTTGACGATTTGCCCTATCCGGAAGCAAGTCGCAAACTTATGACGTGCGACCCAAAACTTGAGACTTGCGACCCCACGATCGATCAAAGCGTGGCTGAGACTTATAACACATGTGAACGGGTCGCAAGTTTTTAATCCGTTGACATGCGATTTGCGACCCAATACTTGAGACTTGCGACCTGGCGATCGTTCAAAGCGTGACCGAGACATGATAGCACAGGTGAACGTGTCGCAAGTTTTTAACCCCTTGACTTGCAACTTGCTCTGTTGTACAAAAAACATTGAAATACGCAATTTTTGGCTCTAACCCTCATTTGCGACCCGTTCACTACCATAGCCTAAACCTAACCCTAGCCCTAAACCACCCACCACCGTAAACCACCACCACAACTGCCGTAATCGGAACCGTAACCTCACCACCACAGCCGTTGCCAACCCACCCTAGCCCTAAACCACCATCACAGCCGCACCCACTACCATCACATCCAACTAAAATTAACCGCGTTTTATGAGAAATTGTGAAAAAAGTCGATGATGATATTATCTTAGGGTCACAGTATTTGTGAAAATGTTAAAAATCCCGGAAATCTCAGAAAATCTTATCCAAACGGATAAAGGATAAAGATATTTTAGCCAAAAAGTGATCCGACCAGCAAATCAGGCCACGACACCGCGTACCTGTACACGATCTTGTTTGTAGCCTGGTCGCAAGTCACAAGAAACTGGTCGCAAGTCACAAGCTTGGTGCAAATCGTTTATTCCCGGACACAATCTTGTTTGTGTCCGGGTCGCAAGTCAAGATCCCGGTCGCAAGTCGCAAGCTTGCGACTTGCTTCTGGGGAGGGCAAATCATCAAATATTTTTTCGCAGAGCAAATCGTTACTTGTGTTCGAAAAAAAATTACAAAATGATCAATTTCCGTATAATCTGAGGATCCCGACCAGATATGACCTATCTTAGCATAAATTAGTAAGTTAGAAATTCTGTATTTGTTAACTCCTTTATTTAACACAAGTTGATGAAACTATAGTCCTAAAAACATCTGATCCTACAGACTTAAAACTTACTGTATGCACTGTCAACTTACCATCGAGCGTTGTGTGTAAAATCATCATCGTCGTCGTCATCCTCGTCATCGTGTATACATATAATAACTCAATATTATACGCGTCAAACATCGGTACTATTAGGATTACCTAATTTACGTACTCTATAAGGGCCAACTTTTTTAAAATTATTTATATTTATTAACTTCTCAAGTTTTACTTGCACAAAAAGTATGCATAATTTACCCTAACATTACGTAAACTTAAGTATCGATCGGTTATCATATTATATACGGTAAATCATTTATTTTTTTGTCAGCTCAAAAGAGAATGATTTAATGTCATCTAGTTAAATAGGAGTACGTAGGTGGCTAGGTGTACCGTGGACGTACTTACTGCAATCTTGAAAAAATTTACTCTTTAAAAAAATTATTACATACATAGCAAATTTGCTCTCTCTCTATATATAAACATTTTTAACCCCTTGGCCATATCTCACTCGTTTCTTCCCTCCCACCACCCATGGCGGTCTCGCGGTAGAGCTCCGGTGATTGTTACTACAAATAGTAAGTCTCTTTTACATACATGTTTACACAAACAGGCCGGAACTATAAATAATAAGATTAAATGTACCGTGTACGTGTTATGTGGTTCTCATTTCTGGATTAAAAATATGAACTTTAATTTAAATTAAAATCGTTTCATAGTTCATTTATCGTGTGTCATGATGTGACACCTACCAATCTAGGACTATAAATATTGCCTAGACCATTAGTACTATGTGTGTTTAGCATTGGTTAATCTAAATATATGTGACATTTCATGCGACTACGTGCACACGTTAACAATCGGTTAAAATCGTATAACCGTAAATTGGACGAAGTCCTACAATCATACGACGTTGGTGATAACTCTTCCTAAATAACGTAAATCTATTTTTATAAGTAAATAGTAGTTATTTGCACTTATATTGTTATCCTAGTATAATAGTACGCGAAACATCTAAACGTTTGGATCAAAACGTAACAAACGTGATGAAAACGGGCAAACCAAACCCGACGCCCGAGCGAAACCCAAAATATATATTTGTAACTCAACTTAAGTATTTTAAGAGTACTTAGTCATCCCGAATATCATTTACAAATTTACAATGTGCTCGAACACATAACGTAAATTATTAACTTTTAAACCGCGAAATTTACGTTTAAACGAACGAAAAACGTAACACGAAATCAAGAAGCGAGTCACGAGCCCAACCCTTGGAAGGGTCAGGCCCAGACCCACGGCCCAAGGCCCAATCGGCCCAAGAATGGGCAGCCCAAAGCCCATGGAGTTAGCCCATGTATATATAAGTCTAACTCTTCTCATTTCTTTCATTTTCACTCAACAAACACACACACACACACCCTATTTTCTCTGCAATCAGACCTCACCACCACCACCGCAGCCACCTGACACCTCCCTCCAGCCATCACAAGGCCGCCATCCAACCACCCTAAGCCGCCATTCGAAAAATAACACGAAACGGGAAAACTAGCTTCCTTTCTCCTCTTTCGGTTGAACAAACATTGTAAGAACTTCAAACTCTTCAAAATTTACTTGTAATACTCTTATAAACATGTTATAAAGTTCACTTAACAAGGAAATGTCCAAATCATAACATAAAAGTCATTTTTCATGGTTAAAAGTGTCAAAAACGTCACATGCAAGCTGATCGGAAAAATGATTTGACTTTGAGAGGCTGTTTCTCCCTCAAAATTTAACCAAAATGGACGATTCAAAAGGCAAAAATTAAGTTTAAGATGTTAGCTTTCATTTCCAAGTGGTTTCACAATTTTTGGAGTTCGTTTAATACCCGAAATGATTATTATAAAAACATGTATACGGGCTGTCCAAAAACTCAGAAAATTCACCTTTCTTGTTTTAATCATAACTCGAGATATACACCTCCAAATAACATGAAACCACCGCCAAAAGTTCACAAATTTTGTTAGGTAAAAATTTCGTTTAGATAACTTTTTCGGAAAATGTGCAGATTTTGCCCAGAAATCCGATCTTGTTGCATATATCCGGATTGGTCACATTCTGACCTCAGGGAACAAACGGAATTTTTAAAAATATTTAGGAATACCCAAAAATTCTGGAAAAATTATTTTAAGGAGTTAACATACTAAGGAACAACATAGATTTTTCTTGAATTTTTATTTGAACATTTGGAACACGAAATAAAATTTACAAAACTGACCTGTTACAGGCCTCTGTGTCGCAGAAGCCCAGTAGTCTGCGACACAAGCCTTTGTGTCGCCATAACACCCGGATCGTCACATTAGCGACACAAGCCTTTTTGTCGCCATAACACCCGAATCGTCACATTAGCGACACAAGCTTTTGTGTCGCCATAACACCCAAATCGACACATTAGTGACACAAGCCTTAGTGTCGCATAATACCTTAGTGTCGCAGTGTCGCTAAAAACACAGAATCCATATTCTCGACCCCAGCCAGGGGCTCTGCCCCTTGGACCCCGCTAGGGGTTGCCACCCCTTGGACCCCGCTACCAGGGGCGCTGCCCCCGAACCCCCGTCATTAATGGGCTTCGCCCCTTGCCACACGGATCAATTACCCATAACTGGAAAGTAGAAATATGCGTAACATAATTAATCAAAGCTGTGTATTCACAAAATATCGCCAACGACCTGTACATGTTTTCTAAGCACAAACAATAACTGAACAAATGGACATCTCTAATTGAGTGAACATTACATAAGTGGACGTTAACCTCCCACTTACATAGATGGTCTTTGAGACATCTACTTACACACACAACCTCATACGTTTAGGGCGTTAGGAGGTTGCACTTGGAAACTCATTACGCTCGTTTATTTGCTAGTTGCTTATCATACTCAGGTGAGTTCACTGTCCCCCCTTGTTTTTATTTCTGTTTTGGGGCTGAAAAGCATGAATTTACATTAAACTTTTGGTTGCACTTTTACATGTTATCAACTGTTTTTGAACTGTTTTACGCAAACTGTGGTATGTCATTATGTTAAGCTTGAGAATTCTTGTATAAAGTCCCCGGCAACTCATTCACTACTAACTAGCTCGTAGCGACGAGCCGTAGATATTATGGGTAGCATGTTATTTAGGGTAGACCATCTCTCACTCACACTTCAACGTGGGTGCATAATATCGCCATTACCCATGTTGGTTGAAGAACATGGCGCATTTGGGGCAAACCTCGGTCGGATAATCGGATTAGTAGTGGTCTCAAGGCTTGAACATCTCTCTCTTTATTACCACATATTTATTTACATCAACATTTAACAACCAAATGCTCATTATACTTACGTCCCCGATTGGACGAACACATGGGTGATAGCGTCCCCGATTGGACGGCTATACCCTTACTTATGTCCCCGTTTGGACACATCTTTGGTTTAACAGTTACAAACTTTGAACTCACCAACTATGGCCATAGTTGACCCTTTTGTTTTGTCATGCTTTTCAGGAGAACGCCGGTAAGATTGGATCATATGTGGGCAAATGCATGGGATCATGTTATTCAAGATTTAAATCATGGACATTTTGAAGGAAACTTTTATAACCTTGTTGTAACAGTACTTTTGTAACCATGAACAAACTAATGTATTGTTAATTGCCTTTAAGGCGACTTTTTAATTTAAGATATTATTACTATATCTTTATCTTTCGTGTTGTGAATTCCTCAGCTGTTACACCTCGTGTTTCCGTTTTAGCGGGGTGTGACACATGATCATAATCATATTACACCATCTGTATAAAGTGAATGTGTAGAGTTACATAACGTTATCAATTTTTAAAATGACGAAAATCAGCCCATGCAAACAATTCCAAATACATGGCCATGGTTATAGATATCCTCAAAATGAAGTAGTAATAACTACTCCTTCGTCCCTCTTTTATTATTCACATTAATATTTTTGCTGTACTAATATCATGCAAAAAAATAATTATAAAATATTATTTAACTTTCAATTTTACTTATATTTATTACTCTCAATTATTTAATATTGTCATTTTTAAGGAATGAGGGATAAAGAGAGTAATTAAGTATATATTCGATATTTTATATATGTTGGAATTGGAATAATTATTGAACTTTTTAATGTAATTTATCATTACATTAAATTGTTGAACATGTATTATATTTATATTTTAGACACATAAATTATTTTTCTTAAAAATAAAATAAAAAATCAATCTTTTATACACTGTACAAGTATAAAATTATATGTGGGCCGGTAGTTAGGATGTTATGGGCTATCATATCGGTCCACGTCGAGAATATGGATTGGATTTAATGCTTGTACATTATACTAGCTTCTTTAAGTAGTGTAATAATTAGAGAATATGAGTTCGTCGATTGGCATGAAGGTAACCACTTCACATGATAACTGAAAGCTAGAAGCATCAAGGAAACCAACCACTTTTCGTTACATAGGACCGTCGAAGTTCACTGGACGGCCTTGATTAAACCAAGAGATCTGGGCTAGGTGTCATTGATTGTTTGTTCTTTAAAGCATCTCTCAAGAGTCTAATTCGTTCTTTTAGTGGTCATGGTTCTTTTGTCAACAAAATAAAATACAAAGTAGTATTTATTAGTTTATTTTTTATTTTTAAAATTTTGATTTTTTAAGAAATATGTCAAAAGTGGGTACTATTTCACAAGCTTCTTTTCTATCAGTTGAGGGTACAAGTATAGATACATTGCCGGTGAAAGTAAAAGAACTAATATCAGGAGGTGCAGCTGGTGCAATTTCTAAAACAGCAGTTGCTCCACTTGAAATTTGGCTCGCACATTACTTGCATATGAAGTAAGTTATTGTATGAAATATGTAAGTGGGCCTCTCTGTGTGTGTTGCACTGTTACATAAAAACATATATCTCGACTATAAGAGCATCTAACGCTGTGTTTTGTATATTGTTTTCTAGGTTGTCGATACAAAAGCAAGTTTGAAGAATGGTTCCACTAGTATTATCACACAGCCTCGCTACACTAGCACTAAAAATGTGTTAGCGACTGTTTATAGAGAGGCTGGGGTATGTGGCTTGTATCGAGGCCTAGGTATCCATTTTATCAGAAGTTTAAAAAAGTGTCTTTGTTAATAATGAAATCTATATAAAGGTCTCATAACATTTGCAATCTGATCATGATGTGTATTTTATCTTTCTTTATTTGTTATTGACTTCAAACTAGGTCCAACTCTTATTGGTATTCTACCATATGCCAGATTGAGATTTTGTGTTTACGAAGAACTAAAGAGGCATGTTTCCGAGGAGCAACAAAAATCGATTTTGATGAGTCTTTCGAATGGCGGTATGGCTGCTTTACTAGGCCAAACCATAACATACCTTTTGGACGTCATTAAAAGACAGATGCAGGTTTTTTCTTCTGATGTTAGTTTTTTAGCGACTCATGTGTTGTTCGATTTTGACAATAACACGTTATTTCAGGTTGAAAATCTGCAAGATGGAAATGCTCGACATAAGAATACATGGAAGGGGATTGCCACAATTGTTTCCCAACAAGGTTGGAGACAATTATTTGCAGGCCTCAGCGTTAACTACCTAAAGGTCAAGGCTCACAATATTCCTTTTCGGTTTGATAGCACATCTTCAAGACTTCAGAATCCAAATTTGGATCAATCGATTTACGAGTAAATGGGTCAAAATTGCTACTGTATATGATTTATCCATTCATATGATAACAATATTTTTCGCATGTTAAGTAACAAGATTTCACTAATATTATTGACAGATTGTCCCTTCGACTGCAATTGGGTTCACTGCATACGACTTGATGAAGGTGTGGCTCCACATACCTCCTCGACAAAGAAGCTATCGGTCTCTGCTGCATAATTTCATTCAAATTTGGCCATCGAAAAATGTAACCTGTAATACACAACTACATAATAGGCATTGCATAAAAATGAATAGAGATCATTTCAAGTTCATAGTCATTAAGTTGGTAATTAAATATGTGTCCATCATTTCACATAAATAAGTTTAAGTTATTGTAAGAACAAGTTAACCAATATTTTAAATTTAAATGACGTCATTTTTAGTTTATGAATACGGATTTGGATTTGTACTTGGTCTTTAATAAGAGATCGAAATCGAAATGTTACATAAAGAAAGAAAGAGACAAAATATGTGATCGCCTCTTAATTAACTGAGGGGTACGTGTTTAATTTAAAACCAGTGTGAATTCCATCTTATGAAGGGACGGCTTCGTAAGATATTATATACTGATATACAACATGTATGATACACGACAACGTTACTACAACGTCATATTAATTATTAGATAAGATGAAAAGATTATGTATAAGTTAATAAAAATGTATCAAGTATATAAATAAAGGAGTCAATTATGTGAGTTTATCGGCTCGATTAACAAATGAATTTGTCAAAAATATAATTCTTGATTAGCACCTATCACTTGTATATGCTTATAAAATAGTATTATATGAAAATGAATTTTGATAAAGAGTGCCCTAAGGGTAATGGTTTAGTTTACCTTATTTAAATTCAAAGTATTAGTTAAGTTCAAAATTTTCATGTTTATAATTGATCTTGAAATAATTCAATTTGTTTATAACGGTCGACGGTAGCATCGTTCTTTCTAAAAAAGATAGTTCCTCTCATATTTGCATATGAGATCAATGAAACTAGCCGATTAGGCTGCTCTAAACAGATTCGATTCCGAATCTACAGAGGCAGCAAGTCAGGCTAGACAAGAAGGCATTGATTGAGCAAGTGCCTTGAGAGGCCCTTAGGCCGGCAGTCTAGAGCAAAAATATTTGAGTAATATATATATATAGAAAATGATTGTTTAATAAATGCATGAAAAATAAATAAAGAATATTTAACCATTGCCCTGAGGGCACCATTTATCAAAAACCTATAGAAATAAATAAGTATGAGAAGAGAGCTAATTAAATTATAATTAAGTATTATGGGTCACGTTAGTACATGCATAGTTGTTAAACTCTTACGATTCACGAGTCGACTCTTACGAGTCGAGTCAAAAATCTCAAAAACGAGTTAACTCGGACGCCGACTCTTAAATGACTCTAACTCTTACGAGTCGTCTATTGACTCTTACGAGTCGTGTGTGAATCTTCCAAGTCTTATGCGACTCTTACGAGTCAGAAAATCAGATAAACTTTTGGTATAATGTAATAAAAAAAAATGACAAAATAGAAAAATAAATGACTATAATCTATTTTTAAACTAAACATTGTGTTGATTGTCTGTCAACGACTTAATTATCGACTTTCACCATGTTTTAGTTCACTTAAGAACAAAAATTTTAAACAATAATATACATATATATATATAAATATATGTATTTATTGTAAAATAGCGACTCTTACGAGTCGAGTCGAGTCACGAGTCACGAGTTAAAAATTGAGATTCCGAATCACAAGTTAACAACTATGAGTACATGAGAAAAGAGTTTATTAAGATACAGCATAGTTTGAAACATGAGCCGTAACAAACAACTAATATAAGAAGGTTAAACAATATACTATATTATTGAAATAAAAAAAATTGTGTTTGAAGTAATATACGGAGATGACTACTATTGAAAGAAGTAAGTGTATACATGTCTATATATTTGCTCACAAGACTAAAAACTTGAAATAGTGTTTTCCAACAATATACAAAGTAAACCGCTTCAAACTGAATAAATGGCATATCACATGCTTGACAAGTTAATAAATAGAATAATGAATATTTTAATAATTGAGTAGATGATATAAGTTGGTCTATTAAGTTGACAGAAAAGATAATAATCCATTAACATCCAAAAGCCATATATGTTTTAAACTAAAATAATAGAAGATTGTACCATTGTTAGTAATTCACTTGCACGGTTATTCACTTTAAAATATGAATTTACTGGAAAGACTTGCAATCTTTATGGCGTAAAAAGGGACGATTTTAATGAATTTGTTAACTTACAACCTCATATGAGTATTTAATTTTTTAATATCTCTTCATATATTGTTATAACATCTTGTAACATTAAATAAATGATTTATTTTTTAATAATGATGCACACATTCAACTTCTTTTCATTAATAGTTATGCTTTTGGTTACCCCACATTTAATATTGAATTGAATTATAGTATTATTTTATTCTATTATGAAAATACAAAGTATAACTTCACATGCCATGATAGATTGGAAGATAAAATGTGAACATGCCACATTGAATTTTAGGCAATGAGAACACTCCATATAGAAGATGGGATACTCTCTTAGTTATATAGATAGATACTAGTGTTAGTACCCGTGTGATGCACGATTACATTAATCTATATGTATTAAGTTACATTAATCTATCTATATTAAGTTTATAATCAATACCAATCTTCAATATTCACTTACAAACGGCTAGCATTATTTTTCAAATTAAACTTTTCACTATTCTTGTAATTGTTTTTTGTTGAACTCTATTGATATGTGGTAATTAATTCAAGTGTTAGCTTCGTAATATAATAAAATAATCAAATGACTCCTGTAAAATAATCAAATGACTCCTGTAAAATAATTTTATTACATAAATGATGGTCAGCATCATCCACAAACATACTATCTAATGTTATCGATTGTTTCACAAATTATGAGTATGCATAATTCACCCAATAACATGCGGTTAAGTGATGGTTACAATCCAACAAACAAAAATAACGTCTAGTTTTGACTTTAGTAATAATGAAATGCTAAAATGTAATCAGTGCCACTTTGCCAACTGAAGAAAATTTCTTATTTTATCTCCAAATCTATTATACAATTTTTTCGATTTAACATTAAACTTTCCTTCACCTTCAAATCTTCAAGGGAGTACATGTTATGGTAGCTTGTAAAGTAGAAACCCCGAACAATATACAAAGACCAATAACTAAACATGAGTCTAAGATTTGTCAAATTAAATTCAAATAGATCATAATAAAAAGGAAACTATTAACTATATATATATAACTATATATATATATATATATATATATATATATATATTAGTAGAAGAACAACTTAATATATCTTTCTAATTTATTATTCTTAAATTTTCATTTCTTCCTTTAAAATATAAACAAATATATACAAGATTTGAAAGGTATGGTGGATACCATCATATCAAGCCATTATAATATTTTGCAAAGACTAAAATAAAACATATTACCATGCTTGAATCATGTTTCATACCTTGGCTGTCAATCGGTCATTGTAATAGAACGAAATTAAGAAACAATTTTCAATTCATATATGCATGTCAATCTATTTTGCATCTATATATATCCTTCATAATTCCTTTATTAATTAATGTTATTATATTTGTCATAATAAGATATGATAAATGATAATGAATGTTATTATACTTTTCAAAAATGTTCAATTAAGTCATTGTATTATTTTTGTATCTATTCAGATTATTATACTAAAAAATTACACTCTTGAGTTATTGTACTATATGAAAATATACATTTATTTCATTATACTATTTTTTTTGTTCACTTAGATAATTAAAATTTTGAAACATGATATTCAAATCATTAAACTTTTTCAAAATAGCTATTCAAAAATATCATTATACGCTTCAAAAATATGTGTATTAATTATGGTTGTGTATAAATATTTTTCAACTTTAAATTAAGTATGTTAATTAATTGTGGTGGCTAAATATTTGAACATTGTGCGTGTGTAAAGTAGTAAACGAACCAAATGAACTCAAATGATATTTTTTGTTTACGTTTGTTCATTTATGTTGGTTTTTGTTTGTAGACTTAATAAACGAACATCAACAATTCATCTTTTTAAGAATGAACAATAACAAAAAAAAATTTATTTCATTTTAAGCGTTAATGGTCGCACATTTATTCATTTACAAACATCATTTGAGTTCGTTTATAATTTTACACACGCATAATATTAAAATATTTATCAACTACCATTAATTAAAATACTTGATATAAAGTTGAAAAACATTTATACACAACCTTAATTAAACTATATATGCACGAAGCTTATAATAATATTTTTGAAATGCTATTTTGAAAATTTTTAATGACTTGAATATTATATTCTATTTCAGTTGCCTAAATGAACTAAAAAATAATATAACGAAATAAATGAATAACATATATAGTATAGTAATTTAAAAGTATAAAGTTTTTAATACAATAATCTGAATAAGCGCAAAAGTAATATAATAATCCAAATGAATTTACGAATTTATTTAAAAAATATAATGACCCTCAACCCTCCGCATTAACCCTTCTTACTATACTCTAGTAAGTTTTAATCTAATATAAAGTCAATAATGAAAATTTACCGGAGTAATTGCAAGTCTTTAAAAAATAAAAATTATAATTCCCACATGTAAAAGAAAAGTAAAAGAAATAAAATTTAAACCCTGTGCTAATTCACATGATTGGCAGGTAATGGTCAAACAATCAAGACGTCGTGTTCAAATAAAGGGTCTCAAACCATATGACCCATTCACGTTTCAAGTTTCAACCCCTCCAAATCTCAAATTTTATACATATAAACCCTAACTTCCAATTTCCAAGAAAACCTAGATCTACGCATCAAATATCTCCCTAAATTTAAAGAATCTTCAACAAAGGTTACAACTTTCCGATTCAAAGGAGATTCGGGTATCTTTAATTGAATGCAATCTCAAGATACCTGCTCTCCTTATCATCATCTGCAACTCAATTTCAATCCAAATCTCAGCAATTTGATCTGAAATTTGAATTGGGTATTATTGATTTCTTCTTTTTATGGTATACCTTTTGTGGGCTTATAGTTTTCAAGCTTTATATTGAGAAATTTGAATTGGGTTTTGATTTCTGATTTATCAAGTTTGATGTTTGATGGTTATTTTTGAAAAAAGGTGGAAACTTTAGGTATACCCATATGGAAAATTGACTTGATTTGGGAGATTTTTGAAGTTTCTGTATTATTTGTGTTTTTGATGCATATGGTTGTTGTCATTGTTGAGAAAGATTGTCTGGCGAACGTAGTAAATTTGTGCGTACTCAGACGTTTTTCGCTGCGTTACGTTGAGGAAATTGTTAGAAATAGATGGGATAAAGAGTATTGCAAATTACAAGGTGGATAGGGATATTAGGAAGACTTATCATAGGATCTGAGAACAAAAAGGAAATTGGTGTTTTGATATTTAGTATAGTTTTTGTAAAATGGGTTCTTCACAAGGTTCCTCTTTGTTCACAAATGTGGCCGGGTTAGTTGAGGGAACGGCTATCGATACATTGCCTGTGTACGTAAAGGAATTAATAGCAGGAGGTGCAGCCGGAGCATTTGCTAAAACGGCTGTTGCTCCACTTGAAAGGATTAAGATTCTATTGCAGGTGGAATATTTGGTTGATGTTTGTTGTGCTTAGTGATTACTATATTGTGTTGTTTACAATGTAACAATATTTGATACTAAAATTTTGTTATTTACGATATCCAGACACGAACTCAAGGTTTTCATTCAATTGGAGTCTATCAGTCGCTTAAAAGGCTACTAAAGCATGAAGGGCTTCCAGGATTTTACAAGTATGACTTTGAGTTGCTGTGTGGTTATATTCAATAAAGGAAAGTTGATGTCTGACTTGATTCTTGCTGTTCTTGCAGAGGAAATGGTGCTAGTGTTCTTCGAATTGTTCCATATGCTGCATTGCATTTCATGACTTATGAACAATACCGATGTTGGATCTTGGACAACTATACTGTATTAGGAACAGGGCCTGTTGTAGATCTTTTAGCCGGTTCAGCAGCTGGAGGGACTGCTGTCTTGTGCACTTATCCCCTAGATTTGGCTCGCACCAAACTCGCCTATCAAGTGAGTTATTCCACGACATACATTTTTATGCTTGTGTGTGTTAGCTTTATGTATAAAGAAAACTATAATATATAAGTTCTTAAAATTCATGTTTTGCACCCGTTTTTATGAGAATAGTTTTCATGTGGTACTACTATCGTTTCTTGTAGGTCGTGGATGAAAAACCAAGTTTGGGGAATTCTTCTAAAAGTATTATTGCTCAAACTCGCTACAGTGGCATTAAAAATGTGTTACAGAGTGTTTATAAAGAGGGCGGGATGCGTGGCTTGTATCGTGGTGTAGGTATGTATCCATACACCTTTTTCATTTTTTGTCCAACAGTTAATAAATGAAAAATCAATGATAAATGAATTTGACCCTGCATCTGGAAGTATTTGTGTATATTTACTTAATTAACATCACAACATTTGTAATGGTGGTGTGCCTGTAGTTTAGAATTTTTAATCATCGTATTCCATATCTAAACTAGGTCCAACTCTTATTGGTATTCTGCCGTATGCTGGTTTGAAGTTTTACATATATGAAGAACTCAAGAGGCGTGTTTCTGAGGAACAACAGAGATCGATCATGATGCGTCTCTCTTGTGGTGCTTTGGCTGGTTTACTTGGTCAAACTTTCACGTACCCTTTAGATGTTGTTAGAAGACAGATGCAGGTTTTTGTTATTTAATCTCTTACATCTACTTTCCTAGTTACTCAAGCTTATACTGATTTTGATACTGTTATGTTGTTTATAGGTTGAAAATCTGCAAGGTGCTGGTGGTGCTAGACACAAGAATACATGGAAGGGGCTTACCACAATTGTTTCGCAACAAGGTTGGAGGCAATTATTTGCTGGCCTCAGCATTAATTACATAAAGGTGATGTTCTAAACCAAACTGCTAGTAAATAGTTCAGTTACGCGTTATTAGTACAATCTTCATGCTCTAAAGAAGTTGAGTAGAATGATATAGATTCCCTTACAATGGTAAAAGAAGAAAAAAGAATGTCGTAGTTGGGTAGATTGCATGAAACAAATCCTGATAATGTTTAACTTCCGTCCAATTTCTTGTATTTATTATAGTTGACAGACACGTTCACACCAAAAACAATGGTTAGAAATGTCATTAACTAATGAAAAGTCGAGTCACAGTGGGTTGGGCTGGGTCGTCCCAAAACATTTATTTTTAAAATTTTCTAAAGCATTTTTCATACTTGAACATAGGTTGTTACATTGACACTCGGTTTTTTCTAAATAAATGAAGTGATTTAGTAGTTGGTATGCATATACCTTACTCTCTGGGCGACTCTTGACCGTCCCATTCAACATTTCAACCTATGAGTCCTGCTCATCTCTGTATATTACTCCATATGATTTTATCTGTTTCATCCGTTATAGATCAAACATAGCCCAGATCGAGCTGTCCATAAGTAATGGGTTGAAATTTTCACCTCTAATTTTTTCATCACTCATGAGATCAAAGAATCTTGATTTCTGGCATGCTAACAATGATTCTACAATTATTGTTGGCAGATTGTTCCTTCGGTTGCCATTGGTTTCACCGCATATGACATGATGAAGTCATGGCTCCGCATACCTCCTCGACAGAAAGCACAATCAGTCGCTGCTGCATAACTTCTTGACACCCTTATCCTCAATTTTGGTGTGACACTCGTCGAGTAAAAAAAACTTCAAATCTCTGGGTTTCAATTCTTACTTAACTTGTAGGTTTTAGACCGTTCTTCAAGATTATGTTTAACGATAACATCCCTACTTGTAAACTATGAAATATCAAAATAGTTATGGGCATTGTATTGTATACTATACACAAATATAACAGTGTTTAGACTCTGAAATCCAGGAGTTCATTAGTTCTAGCTTTAAGTTTATTTTTCGCTTCAAAATTTTATCTGCGATTATAATGTCAAAACGAATTAAAATCAACACTTTATGAAGTAAGAAGCATGCAAACAATGACAATCACATGGATTCTTTTATGCAATTTACTCAACGGTGTATTTGAGATAAAATAAATTATATTATATATAAATAGTACTAGAACTAACAAATATCTTTGTATTACTAATCTGTTTTTGTTAAAATGTCTATTTTCGTTGGTTTTGATTGAGAATCCTCTAGAGCTTTCTGGAACTTGTTGATTTTGATTCTCACCCACCCAGTGCAAAGCACGTGCGGGCCCATCCATCCGTGGACAAATCTGAAATGGCCACCACACAGCAAGTAATGCACATTTTTCAGATATTTGCCACCAAAAAATATCTCCTCAATCCTTATTTGTACCGTACAAACATCCTAGCATAGTTTCGGGAAATTTATTTACTTCATATAAAATCTTATTTCTAATATTTTTTTGGAAAAAGATTTTATTAGAAATAAATAAATTTTTAAAATTTTTTTTTATTAAAAATAAATAAATTTTCCGAACGTATGCTATCAAGTAAAACATGAAAATCATTTAAGCATCGACATAGTCGACTTAGAGAATTTAATGGCTCGGTGTGACAATATAAGAAAGCCCTCTAAACACGAAAAATATACATATACATAGATATATTGCGTAAAAAATTTCATTAGTACTAATAGATTGCAAGTAGGTTAATCGTTCGATGAATTGATGTTAGAAATAAATCTAAATTGATGTATTCTCTAATTTTTTAAGTAAATAGAGTAATGCTATATATATTTAATTACATAGGCCTACTTCAATTGATTGAATATTTTTTTCTCTCTTAATTTCAACAAATCAATTTTTCACATCTAGCAATTAAATTTTTAGGTCAATATTTAGGTCTGTCAATCATTTTTCAAAATGATATGTATTGGGACTATATAATTGCATAGTTGACATGTAAAAAAAATGGGGCCCTATTCAAATTGGGCGCTTAGTTGGCACATGCCTAAAGTCGGGCCTGATATTTTTTATAAGTCGAGTAAAAAATACAAAAATTAAGATGACTCAGAACTTTACTTTTGACTCTTCTGAATCTTGTGCGATATTTACGTTAACTGTTGGACCCTTAGTATTGAATCTAAATCGAACCGATCAAACAATTGAAAGCGCGGAACACAATCAATTGAACAATGCAAGTTAGCAATCACACGAAACTAGTCGATTAGCTTTTATATATATCAATCACAACGAATCAACCAAATACAATCAATACCTCACAAATAGCTTGAAAACTCTCTAGGTTCGTCTGACCAGCTCCAACACGACCAACAACTCTTACCCACAAAACCCTAACGAAATATATATATACTAACCATACTGGACCCTGCGACACAAGCCCAATGTCGCAGGCCCAACCCATTGCGACACAACCTTTGTGTCGCTATAGCGACACAGGATTTGTGTCGCACGACCAGTATATTGTGTATTTTCTATAATTACATTTCGTTTACAGGCTCGAAAATACAAACTTAATACTTCACACACTCAGACTAATTAACTTTAACAGAACAAACGTTGACCAACTGACTCACATACATTTATGCACCAACAAACTCCCCCATGTCAGCAGCTTGGTCAATTAATCTTCAATTAGTCTTCACCAATAAACTCCCCCATGGAGATAGCTTGGTCTTTAGAAATCTTGATGTTCAGTTTCATATGACTGAGAACTAATTAGATCTTCAACTTCAGTGACCATCATCTCTTTCATCAATAGCTTCTCCAATAATATTTATCGTCAAAGTCTTTGGAGAACTCTCATCAATTCTTATCGTTTGAATATGAGCATGATATGTAACTTGAATAAAATAACTCAGAAATAAAATATTTTTGTAATTTTCTTTATAAGACAGAATTAAAATACTTAAAACAATAAATAAATAAACAATCTTTTTGGGGACATAGTTGTTTTGGTCTGGTTAGGGATCATATCAGGATAACATGCAATTATTAGTAAATAGTAAGTGTTATTTCGATTATCAGTATGTTTGTCCACTATAAATTTACTTAGCATATTTAAATTACCTGTTATAAAGATTAGTTCAAGACGATTATTGATATTTTTTCCATCTAAACATTTATACTTAAGTATATGATTTCAACTCATAATGAGATGAACCACTTGTGTTATTATTAGCATGCATATTATATTATATAACTCACATTAAAATATACATTTGAAATCAAAACATGTTAGTATTTTCTATATAGAAGGTGAAGGTATGGACGTATCTTTAGACCTAAGTTAGCGGTGACAGGTCTGTACTTTCGTACAACAGAGTCACATAAACAATAGTCCGGGTTGAACAAACACCAGTCTGAACAATTAAACTAGAGGGTACAGGTCTGTACTTTCGTACAATAGAGTACCATAGTTTAACACAAACCAGTACGAGGCAATCTTTTTAAAACTTTTCTGTACATTTGTACATTTTATTTGGGAATTGTAGGAATGCCACAGGTACGTAATAGTTGTCTATAGCTTAACATAGACTACGCACCTAAGTTCTTTTCAAGAATATATTAGATGAAACCAGATCTGTATTGACATACAACAGAGGAGACAACTAATATATTTCCCCAGATAACACCATACAAAGACCCTGTATTTTAGATCATAACATGTTTATCATCCAAATATTAAGACGAAGAGTCAAACTATTCCGGACATTTTTGCCCTTATTTCAACTTAATGTCATACGTATTAATATGTCTTTATATAAAATAATATGCATATTTGAAAGTTAAGCTTCTTAGTAACTTTAGAACAAATGTCTACCAATACAATATTTGATGAATCTAATATTTATAAAAGGTATTTCAAGTATGTTAGATAAATCTACTGACACATCAAACATAAACCTTAAAATTCCATTTTATGCATGTCTCCTGATGTACTATCATTTCCCCAATTGTTTACGGACACAATTCAACGTCTATTTTTAACAATGTTGCACCTATTGCGTTTCTTTAATACTAACAAGTATAAAGAGTGGCAGTTGCCTTTTTCAAGAACTCGCATGTTCATATTTTGCTGACTTTTTAAATCAAAATTTTAAAATTACTTCCCCTGAACAACAAATTCTTTAATCAAGCACAAACAAATAAAAATCATTAAAGAAAAATTTCAAGTCACATGTCAAGTCAAATTCAAATTCTTTTGGCATTTTTAACCACATCTAATCACTTCATAAAATCATCCATTCACCCAAACATCATCACCACACATGACCACCTAGAAATCAACCTTCTTCGTCACATCCTTGCAGTCATTAAAAGATTAGCTATCAAAAACCTGACTGCATCACCACAAACAAACATCAGTACTTATGAGACACCCAAGCCTTGATAGACTTGGGTTGTCCACTATCATCCATAACCATCACATCAATGAGTTTATGATATTTTAAAAACTCAGTTGATTTCATTGATGTGTCGTTTGTGGATTTGGGTTTTCAAACCTGGTTAGGTTCAGATGATTTGTTTTCAACAATGTTGTGCTTTTGGACTTGAGGTCTACTCGGCACACCTTTGTTTACTCTAGCCATAGGTTTTGGAGAGTTGGATGCACAACTAGATACAGACGAAAATGAACCACGCCTTGAAAAGGATTTTTGAAAAGAATTTCTAAATAATGAAGTTCTTTGCATACCTCTGCCAAACCTATCTAGGGATAATAACTGACATTCACTAATGATGTAGCCCTGTTGACCACACCGAAAACACGACCGCCTTTCCACATACGGCCTTTTCCAGTGACTCCCTTCAAATTGTTTCGATTGAGGATTTACTGAGGAAGGCTTAGAGGTTGAGGCATTTACAAAACATTAACACTTATGCGTACATGTTGATGTAGAGGCCTCTAAAGTTGAACCAGTAGATGTTGAAGGTTGGTCATTCTTAGACTTTTCATTGGAATCCTTCTTTTGAGTTTTCATCTTTTTGGATTCATTGTCAACCTTGTTTTTACTATTATTATTAAAACCTTTTCAGATTCATTTGTAATTATATGATTTTCGGGTTTAACATTAATCTTTTCAACTTTGACCTCAGACTCTTCAGTTAAGACCTCAATTTCAACAATGTTCTTAACACACACAAGAGATACAAATTTAGCCTTAACAAACTCAGGCTTTGTAACAGCAGGTGTTGTCTAAAAAACTGACTCAGCAACATATGTTGTATCTACCTTTGAAAAGGTAGGTACAAAGTCTTTAACT
Organism: Gnaphalium uliginosum; assembly: GCA_963930675.1. Taxonomy (NCBI): domain Eukaryota; kingdom Viridiplantae; phylum Streptophyta; class Magnoliopsida; order Asterales; family Asteraceae; genus Gnaphalium; species Gnaphalium uliginosum. The sequence continues at coordinate 10,565,174 of OZ005684.1, read as the reverse complement.
GCATCATTTGAAGGCATTGGCAGATAGTCAGAAGGAGGTGGTACATAGTGGTAACCAAGACCAGCCTTACTCTTCGTATCTGTCCTTTGCGATTAGAGGATCTCGTCAAAGACCAGTGAGGATGTTGAAAAATTTGACAACTTTCTTTTTAATTCAATTACTTGGGCCTGTGAGTTAGCAAGTTTCTTTTTCATAATCAGTTTCATATTCAGATAACTATCTATTGCGTCTTGCTGACTAAAATTTTTGGCCTTAAGTGTTTTTCTTTCGTCGAAAGCAGCATTTAATTTTTTATCAAAAGCCATCTCATTATCTTTTAAAATTTTATTTGCCTTATGAAGTTGTTCTAACTCAGACTTAAGGCATTCATTTTCCTCACTGTACCTGTTAACTTTGTTAGTTAATTTGATACATGAAACACAAGATAATGGCTCTTCAATAAGTACCTCAAGTTTACTCGTGATATGAGACATCAGAGCTTTATTAGTACTACCGATCTCATTATTATGTTTTAATAGTTGAGTAAAGCTTCGGAGAGACATTGTGATGCCTGCAAATTTTGTAAATCACAACTACCCTGATGTTGAATGGTGAGTTGTCAAATTTAGCCTTTTTCGACTTTACCCTCCAAACTTTGATTCGAAAATATCGAAAACTGCCCGAGTAAAACGAAACTTTTTCAAACCAAAATTAAGAACTTTTAAGCTTAAAAACAAATGTTGGTAATGCGAAAAATTTCCCGCCAAAAGACCTTTTTTTTTTATATGGCGACACAAGACTAGTGTCGCAGGCTGTGTCGCGGGCTGTGTCGCAGACTGTGTCGCAGTTCAAGTTAAAAGTAACCCTAGTAGCGACACAAAAGTTAGTGTCGCACCTAGTGTCGCAATGTCGCGGCCAGCAGCTCCAAAAACCCTAAAAATCGAAAATTTTCGAAACCCTAACGAATTTCGAATAGTAATCGACGAACAAACCCAAAAATACACTTCCAGAAGCACAATATGCAATCTAATAGACCCGGAAATCACGATCAATCACCAAATACCTTCACAACTCATACCGAAAACGTACAAAAACGACCTAATACCACACAATCCGAAGATTATGGCTCTGATACCACTTGTTGGACCCTTAGTACTGGATCTAAATCGAACCGATCAAACAATTGAAAGCGCGGAAAACAATCAATTGAAAAATGCAAGTTAGCAATCACACGAAACTAGTCGATTAGCTTTTTATATATCAATCACAACGAATCAACCAAATACAATCAATACCTCACAAATAGCTTGAAAACTCTCTAGGTTCGCCTGACCAGCTCCAACACGACCAACAACTCTTCCCCACGAAACCCTAACGAAATATATATATACTAACCATACTGGACCCTGCGACACAAGCCCAATGTCGCAGGCCCAGCCCATTGCGACACAACCTTTGTGTCGCTATAGCGACACAAGATCTGTGTCGCACGACCAGTATATTGTGTATTTTCTATAATTACATTTCGTTTACAGACTCGAAAATACAAACTTAATACTTCACACACTCAGACTAATTAACTTTAACAGAACAAACGTTGACCAACTGACTCATATACATTTATGCACCAACATTAACGTAATATAAAATAAATTACAAAATACAAAAACAAATTATTATAGTCTATTTCAATTTAAATATTTGTGGTAATTGCCGCTCAATGACTCAACTATTGATTCTTACTATATTTAAGTTCCTCTGAGAATAAAAATTTTAAACAATAAATATATATGTTTATTGTAAAATAATAAATTTTACAAAGTTAAAGAGTTGCGATTTGTGAGTGGAAAATTGAGATTCTAATTGAGATTCTAATTCGGACCGAGTCACGAGTTAAAAATTATGATTTTTGTGTGATAATTTGATTTCTCACAACTTTATTTGATATCTTAATCTAAATTTAATTTAAATTTTAATCTTCTAAGAAGCATCTTCACATTCATAATTCTTTCTCTAGAACATTCTAATCAATCTTTCCTTCCACTATTTAATACCCTGGTCACTAACTTCAAACCTAATTTAACAAATTACTTCACACTCTCAGTTAATCATCATAAACATTTCAACAAAGCAATTCCTATCACAACAATGGAATCAACTGTGAAAGAAGAAGAAGAAGTGACATTCATATCATCAACAACAACAGCTTCATCATCGTCTTCATCTTCACCACGCCCAAAAGAAGGGTTACATGAGGTAGGACCACCGCCGTTTCTAACCAAAACATTTGATATGGTTGAAGATCCGGCAACTGATGCGGTGGTTTCATGGAGTAAAGCAAGGAACAGTTTTGTGGTTTGGGATTCTCATAAGTTTTCAACATCTTTGCTTCCGAGGTACTTCAAGCATAGCAATTTCTCTAGCTTCATCCGCCAGCTCAATACTTATGTAAGTCTTTATTTAGTATTATTCCAGCTTGATATGTATTTAAGTGTATATTGTTATTTTACACTCATGCATGCAAGGTGTTTGATGAAATGCTCAACTGAAAATTGTTGATTAATTTTATGGGTATTTGTGTGTTTTGTTTGAATTGATAATTAATTGAATGATATAGTAATGGGGATGTTGTTAATTTCATTTCCTTTTATTTTTCCAAATGATGCTCTATTATTTGGTACTGTATGAAATCTACAAAAGTTGTTATCTTTAGGTGTATGATGTTTCTGATTCTAAGTGTTAACTGATTTAATAGAATTGCTCTACTTTGATACTAAATGTGAAATTGTATGAATTTTGGTTTTAGGGTTTCAGAAAAGTGGATCCAGATAGATGGGAATTTGCAAATGAAGGGTTTCTTGGAGGTCAAAGGCATCTGCTGAAGACAATCAGAAGAAGGAGAAATGTGGCACAATCGACCCAAATAAAGCAAGAATTCGGTCCCTGTATTGAAGTAGGCCAATACGGGATTGAGGAAGAGCTTGAAGGATTGAAAAGAGACCGAAGCTTGTTAATGGCTGAGATTGTAAGGTTGAGGCAACTGCAGCATCATTCAAAAGACCAGCTCATAGCCATGGAAAATAGGTTAAGAACAACAGAAAAAAAGCAACAGAACATGATGGGATTCCTTGCGAAAGCGTTTAGCAACCCTGAGTTTCTGCAGAGGTATATGGATAAGTACGCACACAGGGAACAAGAGCATATTGAAGTTGGTCGAAAACGAAGATTAACAATGACACCAAGTGTGGAGAACTTGCAAGATGTGGGTGGTGGTACTGAAAACATCCAATCGAATGTGGACCCGTTTTTTGCAGCTGCTGTTGAAGATGAATCGAGTAATGATGTTGGTAATCAAGGAGATATTTCGAGCTTGGTTGAGGATGTTTCCCATGACAATCTGTGGCAGGAACTGCTGAATGTGGATCTACCTTTGGAAAAACACCCTGAAGGGTTTCTTGATGATTTGGTAGGTCAACAGCTTGATTGGGATGAGGATCTGCAAGAACTAGTGGATCAGATGGAGTATTTAAGGTCATCCAATACTTGACTATTTGATGATTGAAGTGATTCTTGTTGAGATTATTTAGGGTAGAGTTTGTGGGTCTCTGCAACTCCACCTCCTCTTTAGTAGAGTGCAATTCAGAGATGCATATGATTCTCTAGTGTTATGGTATGTGAAATTTCTTGATATTGTTAGTGTTCAGAGTAGCAAGTGTGTGTATGATATTTAATGCATCTGATGTTGTACATGTTCTATACAAAGCAGGGGAGGTTGTGGAATTGCAAGGAGTCCATGCTGCTGTTCCTCGTGTATCCTTTTGTTGTTTTCTGTTTATTTATATCTACTATTGATAGTAAGTTATCTGGGAACAAACAACCCTGGAGCTTCATTGATTTGTCACCTCTGTTTGATTCATCTTTGCAGGGGCCAAAGAACTTCAAGGAGAAGTTCAAGGAGTTCTCATCTTTGAGATCAGTATCCATAGCCAGCGTGGTTTTTGCTTGGAATGAAGAAATGAGGTTGGTGTTATGTATAAATCTTCGTAGGGTGTGTTTATTATTTTAAATTGCGTTGTAAAATCAAGAGTTGGATATGAAGGTGAAAAGCTTTCTGGTTGACCACTGCTTCTCTAAATGTTTTGTGTTCAAGGACTTGATCACAATTCTAGTAATACCTTTTGGGTTACCTCTTTTAAGTAATTTAGTACGTATGCCATGAGCCAGATTATAAGTTAGCATTCATAGCCTTGTTGGGTTGCCATCGTTATTAGGATAGTTGTATTATTTGTAGTGAAGTGAATTCTTGATTACGAAAAGCAGCTTTGCGTGTGCACTGTCTGGGTTCTCGCTTTGTGACATACTTCATGTGAGCAGCACATGCGGTAGCATTACTGCCAAGCATAGCTCGAGTGAGGAAGTAATGTCAGCAGCTTCAACTAATAAGGCAACCACCATATTCCCCATGGGCCTTGTTAGCTAACTTCCTTGGATTTTTATTTTTACTTTTAATACTTGTCAGCAGCTCCATAAAAGCCTCGTAACTCATGCCTTAAATCACCAAATCGCAAGCACTTTCATTAGTGTATCGTACATGTATAATCCATTTTCCCCCATGGAGGAAGGAGGTATGCGAGTTTTCAAAGCTACAAAATGTCAGTGAAAAGTAATTCACAATCTTCTTTTTCCCTTATTCTTCTGTAATAATGTCGAATAATCTTTTTATACACTTATTAATTATAAACTTTTTCCTTTTTTATGCATTTCACCATTTTGGGGTGGTGAGAAGTCAAATGAAGCTAAGATCTTTAATCGTTGTTAGAACTTAGAACTCGATGAAGAAGTCCATCGTACTTCAGTTAATACGCGATAAAGTTGCTACACAAATTTACGGTGGGGTTTAGAGAATAGTTAATGATGCATTTTCAAGTTTTAATGTCAAGTTACTACAAATTAGCTAGTAGATGAAATCAATCATTTGTATTTGTTAATTGACACCTCTTTACAAATCAATGACTATAACAATGATAGTCCTTCCATACATAACTCAACCACTAAACTAAGAAATACCGATTGAAACGTTAAGACCCTAGAGTGATATGCCTTGTTATTGTTAACAAGTGAAGAGTCTCAAAAAATTTAGATATAATTCAAACATAACATCAATTATAATTGCTAAATCAGATCACTAAATTGGTAGATCAACGAGAAATGAAGACCCAAACAACAAACGATCATCAAGTATCTACAAATTCGACAAGGAGATCGTAACCTTTGGTTCCTCATTTTGGGTGCTGATGAGACGATCGAAATGCAAGAATCTACGGTAAAGTGGACAAAAGTTTTGTTGCTATTAGAAAGTGATTTTATAGTAAAATTGGGATTGGGATTGGGATTCTAGAGAATCACTTTGATTGCAATGAGACCTTGTTGTTCTTTATGTTTTTTCCCAATTGGGATATAAGTATAAAAATATAAAAATTATCAAGGCCCAATTGCAATAATATTAATTCTCTAGAATGATAAACTTCACTATAAATCACCGCTCGATAGCAGCTAACTTTTGTTCATTTTACCGCGAATTTTTGCGTTTCGATCGAAATGAGGAATCAAAGAATAATAACTTTGAGTTTTGATTCTCTTCATGATCATTCATTAAGAATAAGTACTTTTATATATTTATTTATTTTAATTTAATGAACGACAAACATGTCTAACACACATATTATACACTCAGTGTTTCAAATAAGATTTGAACTCATAAGCCTCTTGATTGATAGAGTTATCTCGTACCGACCAAATGCCTTTTATAATTGCACAAATTTTTTTATCAATATTTATAGATTTAGTAGTTCAATTATCTGTGTAACCATTTCTAATTATTGAACCTTTGATTTATTGAAGCACATTTTCGTTAACTTGACATTAAAACCTCCAAATGCACAATTATAATAACTTGATAATCACGAGTTAGCTTAATAGATACCGATAATTTCACATACATTAGCAGCGATAATTTCACATACATTAGGAGTGGGAAGAAGAACCAAACTAACTTGTTTTTAAACTTTGACGACTCAAAATCGAAGACTTTTTATAATGTCGAGCAAAGCTTTAAACAATACTACTCTTAATCGCCGTTAACTCATTTTTATAATGGCGAGCCATGTCATTATCTTTTTCTTAATTACTTATCTATCTATATCTATATCTAATTACATATAAAATATTTAACTTTTATTTTAAAATTAGATCAAACGATGTAAGAAGTCTAAATCGCTCTTATAGCTCATTTATAACATTTTCATCAATAAAAACCTATTCCATATTAATAATCTATAACTTTGTACTATTTTACTGTATATAAATTCAATTTTCCAAAATAATGGTCCATACAAAATATGTACAAAAACGTTCACCGTCACTGTACAACACCGCCAATTACCATCATTATTTTCACCGATGCATTGCACGTGTATTATGCCAGTTTATTTATAACACGTGTGTATGTAATACTGAAATTAAAATTATGAGTTTTTTAATATTAAAAAGATATAATGTAAATCCAGATATAAACAGAGTAGTAAAAGTTTTTTTCTTTTTAAACAAATATATATATATATATATATATATATATATATATATATATATATATATATATATATTAAAGTTATAAATATAAAATACTTGCTTTGTATAGGTTATCTCTACAACATGTACCCTCCATTCCAGTTAATTACGGCGTATTTTTTAAATCATCATGAGTCTTGTCAAAATCTGTTTTAATAATTTAATAGTTGAAAAAGGATGCTCAACCATCGTTTGTACAGATACAAACGGCTATTGGATGTATGTTGAACTGTTGAAGTGACACCACCCACAGTGGATTACCCTGCCACGTGCGGTTCTTTTTTCTATTGTTTATTTTAATTATTTATTTTCACAAAATGAAATTAGAGAAAATTTATGACATGGTTAGTCAATACAATCTTTTACCTCTCGTAGTTGTTGTCAAACTTTTTTTCCTCCACGCTAGACACTGATCCCGCATAAATGAACCAGTAGAGCTGCAGTAATTATTAGTCAATAACCTGAAGCCACGTGTATAAGAAATTTCGCAGTCAACTCTATATTCCACGGTCAACGAAAAATTCCGGCGATTTATCCTAATATCCCGCATGTCCCTTTAAAAAAAAAGCGGGTATTTGTCATTTTACGAATTATTCCCGTTTGAAATCGAAGAAAAGTTAACTTTAATTCGAAAAATGACAATACCCCACGGGTATTTAAATGGATATGCGGGATATTAGAGAAAAACGTGGGTATTTGAATTTGGAAAGCTGTTGCGGGAATTCTTCATTGACCGCGGAATGTTTCATTGACTGCGGGATTTAGTGTACAAGTGACGTCAGGGCTAGTAATTCCCGCAGTCTCGCTCTTCATTTTCTGCGGGACCAGTGACCATAGCGCGAACACGACACGGACCATGTCAGAAACTTTCTCATAAAATTATGTTTTAATATTTAGATGACCTTATTTGATTTGCTTTTCGAGCGTAAAATTGAAATAAGATTTGTTTTTTAAATAAATTTACTTGTAAAAAATGAACAATAAAAATAAGCCCACTCAAATATCCCACTCATTAGTATGCATTTATGACAACAAATCAAAGGCCTCCTTATTTCTTACGTTAACGATAAATTCGTCGAATTTATGCATTACTTCTTTATATAATATAATTGTTAATTTAAAGTTTTGGTGAAGTTATCAAAATTAATTGTGTATTTATCATTGTTCTATTCTAATGTCGAGTTTATATACAATTTTTCGTATACTTTTTCTTAATTTAACATGTTTCTTTTAACAAATGTAGTTATGAACTAGTACTCTTTCAAAAACCACTTCGTCACATATATATATATATATATATATATATACTAAATGAGTATAAAAGAAAGTTTTAAAATTTGCCACTTGACATAAACTTCTACGTGGCAATTTCTTATAATTTTCAAATTAATAAATTAACTATGTTTTAAATACTTTAGGATAACCATAAGTTATTATCACAAGTGTCAAATTATTATTAAACAAGGATATGTTTAGGATAATTAATTTATTAATAATTATCTGTAAATTATTATTGTCGTGTGTAGTTTTATTATGTTTAAGATATATTTTAATAATTGTATTGGTGCAATTTCTTGATTATTTATGTTTGTATTATGTATTTACATTATTCAATTGATAATACAGTTGATATCTAAATTTATTTATTGTTCTAAAAAAGTTTGACGTAGATGATCTTCTTTTGACATACCATAAAATTAAGTATTATAAATTTGAGATTGTCATACATCGTATGGGTTTGCATCTAGTATATATATATATATATATATATATATATATATATATATATATATATATATATATATATATATATATATATATAAATAAGTAGTTATCGTTAGCTCTTGTACCCACAAAAGTTTACTTTTACTCTTAAGAAAATCTTAAGAAAATGCCAAGAATCCACTTTGTACTATAAATTCAAATATTCTTCGAGTTCTTTAATTTGATCAAGATTTATCAAGATTTCATTTACATTACTTCTAACTAAAAGCGTCGAGTTAAATTAAATCTTTTTAGTGTTCTTGAGATTTACAATTTTACATAGATTTATTAATGGATACACGACATACATATACGGGCATATATACATGTTTCTGACGAGCCTCAAACCCATAACCTTTTAGTTGACAGGCTAGTCTACTATTGAAATTTATTAACTTTGATGTAACTTTTGCATTTCATTTTTATGTCCTAAATCACTTTAAGTTTTAATCTTCTTATATACTCTCCATATTGCGTATTATCTCATATCCTTGATAGTATTGAACGATTCTGATAACATCAACATCCTAAGAGGTCACAACATTACTGTAAATGCATTCAAAAATAGCACCATTCTTTAAAAAACTTCCTACTCCGTACTTCATTAAGTTGCACCCTTCCATGTTTGATGTGTGCACACTTCCGACAAGAAAAGTTAATGGCCATTTGCTTAAACCTTTTTTTTTCTTTTTTATCTTTCTTGTTGTTCTTTTTATTTTTTCTTGCTCCATTTCTTAATCTATAAATATAGTAACTTGTTAGAAGTTAGAACGAATTTTTTTCTATCTGCACCCAATAATTTTATACAACCAATTAAAAAATTAACAATTAACGATAATAAAAACATTTATAAACTATATTGATATTGATTATAGTACTTAAGACTTAAGAGTTATTTAAGATAATTAAATCGAAGTTTAGAACAAAAAATGAAATTATAAAGTAAAATCCTAAATAAAAAGTTGGTAAAGTTTAAAAAGTGTGATTGTTATCTAATTTTGGGTTAATTTTTTTTAATTAATAAAACTTATCTAAAAAGGAAGAAAATGGGAAGTCGGAGAGAAAAGATTGACGTGATACTTTGAGGGGAGTCAGAGAGTCTTATTTTTTATCCCAAAATATCTTTAACATGATGGTACCGTAAAATCTAGATTCAATATGAATTATACCCGACTTGAATAATGAAACAAGCTAGTCCACAAAAGATCCATTTCATTAGTTGTACTTTCTGAATAAATAAATAAAAATGTTCAAATTTTATCATTTTTATAACGGGTGCGGGTATGAAATTTTTCTAGTTCAGATTAGTCGGAAAACACGTGTAAAATATCAAAAGATAAGGTGCTAGTTAATACGGAGTATTTTGGAAGATGAAACATGCAATTTACTAAATCACGGGAAACACGTCACATGTAACAAGACAAACTGTGTGAACATGTTAACGGCGTTTTCACTTACGAGACGTTGGATACTCATGTGAGTCGATTCTGAATGGTTGATTGCGAGTGGTGAAGTTGTGTAATTTGAATTCACTATCCGAAAGGAGGTACATTGTAGCAACGAAGGCCCTCCATGATCTCGATCTTAAGTGGTCAAAACTCAAAAGTTTGTGATGGAATTGAAGTTTGTTTACATGGATTTATAGCCGATGAATGTGGGGGCAATCGATGTGATTCGTTACATCGTCAAAAAGAGAAAATTGTTCCGTAGTATGTACTCTTTGTATACCTTTACATGATTGAATTGATGTACCATATGCGCCGAGTTCTTCTCATACTTAGACTAAACCGTAAAAACCTGTCTTTACATGTTATTCCCAAATTCTTACACTTCCATCCTATAAGCACATTTGATTGCAAAGTGATGTTGCTACATGTGACAACATAAGATGATCTACAAAGTTTGTGTTTCAGTTCCATCGATGATTATCGGATAACGCGATCAAACGCTACTTAATTATTAACTTTTATTCTGTTGAATTACTGTATGTTTAATTTATTAAATCACTAATCGTGTGGTTTTTGTAGAATGCAATAGGGGAGTTGGCTTGCTATAAAATATAAATAGCATATTGTTAGAGCTCAAAATGGAAGGTCAGTTGCAGTGACAAAAATACCCTTAATTGATTTTTTAACCTCTTTTTTTTATATGCATCTCAATCAATCTCAATATAATATTCATCATTATCCATCACGATCAGTCATCCACGTAAATTATAAGGACAAAAAAAAAAACCCCAAATAGTTCTTTTACGTTACAAAGTTAACGTTGCACAATTAATGAGTAATTAAAATACTAAAAAAGGGTTAGAGCATTCACAATGCTATGGACTTTACAAAGTTCATAGCATGCCACCTCATGCCACATCAATAGGATCCATTAATTATTTCTCTTCTATGAACTTTTATGAGTGTCCATCTCCATGGACTTTGAATCTTTGTCCATAGAGAAAGTTGTCACCTCCTCAATAAATATGTCATATAGACTATGGACTTTGTGTATGGACACCATTGTAGATGGTCTTAGAGCTACCTAGGTTTAATAAACGTACGTTGTCAAGGAAATAACTGAAGAAAAGCCTTAAATAATTGAAGTTATATAAATCATAAATAACATATATATGAAAATATATTTTTATATTTAGTAAAAGTATATTTCTATATTAGTATCTCTTTTGGGGTTACTCAGGTTGTTCGGATTAACCGAATTTAAAAATATTTATCTGTAAAATGATTCAAAAAGATTTGAATTATTTGAATTCGATTAACTAAATAAATCCAATCCGTTTAACTCGATCCAATTTAAGTCGACTCTCCAAGTTTGCATCGTGCAAATTTTAGTCTTGAACTTTTAGGCTTAGTGGTTCCATTATTTGTGCAAGGATTATTAGTTGTTAAAGTCATTGATTTGTGAAGAGGGATCAACAAAGTTGAACTTTAACTTCATCTACGAGTTTGTATTAATTTGAGAATAAAACCTAAAAATGCATATTTATATAACTCGGCCTATAATCTGATAATAACAACGCTTATAAATTGATGAATAGATCCAACACTATCCCCACTTAATGGATGCATATATCTAATAAGAGAAATGTTGCATATATTTACGAGTCTTATCTTTTATCCCGTAAGATCTTTAACATGATGGTGCCGTAAAATCTAGATTCAATATGAATTATACACGACTTGAATAATGAAACAAGTACAAACAAGATCCATTTCATTAGTTGCACTTTCTAAATTAATAAAAATGTTCAAATTTTATCATTTCTATAGCGGGTACGGGGATGAAATTTTTCTAGTTCAGATTAGTCGGAAAACATGTGTAGAATATTAAAAGAAAAGATACTAGTTAATACGGAGTATTTTGGAAGATGAAACATGCACTTTACTAAATCACGAGAAACACGTCACATGTAACAAGACAAACTGTGTGAACATGTTAATGGGGTTTTCACTTGTGAGACGTTGGATACTCATGTGAGTTGATTTTGAATGGTTGATTGCGAGTGTTAAAGTTGTGGTAGAAGTTAATTTGTAATTTGAATTCGCTATCCGAAAGGAGGTTGTAGCAACGAAGGTCCTCCATTAGCTCGATCTTATGTGGTCAAAACTCAAAAGTTTGTGATGGAAATGAAGTTTGTTTAGGTGGATTTATAGCCGATGGACGTCGGGGCGATGTGCATTTACTTATATCATCAAAAAGAGGAAATTGTTCCGTAGCATCTACTCTTTGTATACCTCTACATGATCGAATTGATGTACCACATGCGCCTAGTTCTTCTCATACTTGAACTAAACTGCAAAAATCTGTCTTTACATGTTAATCCCAAATGCTTACACTTCCATCCTGTAAGCACATTTGATTGCAAAGTTATGTTGCTACATGTGACAACAATCACAACATAATATGATCTACAAAGTTTGTGTTTCAGTTCCATCCATGATTATCGGATAACGCTATCAAACGCTACTTATTAACTTTTATTTCTGTTGAATTACTACACGTTTAGTTTATTAAATCACTAATCGTGTGGTTCTTATAGAATGCAATTTTAATTTTGGTATTTGTAATTACAATAGGGGAGTTGGATTGCTATATAATATAATGGCATATTGTTAGAGCTCAAAATGGAAGGTCAGTTGCAATGACATAAATACCCTTGATTGATTTTCTACTCTCTTTTTTTATATGCATCTCAATCAATCTCGATATAATATTCATCATCATCCATCACGGTCAGTCATCCATGTAAAGTATAAGGACAAAAAAAATTTCCCCAAATAGTTCTTTTACGTTACAAAGTTAATGTTGCACAATTAATGAGTAATTAAAATACTAAAAAAGGGTTAGAGCTACCTAGGTTTAATAAACGTACGTTGTCAAGGAAACAAGTGAAGAAAAGCCTTAAATAATTGAAGTTGTATAAATCATAAATAACACATCTATAAAAGTATATTTTTATATTTAGTAAAAGTATATTTCTATATTAGTATCTCTTTCGGGTTATTCAGGTTGTTCGGATTAACCGAATTTAAAAATATTTATTCGTAATCCGATCCAAAATAAGATTCGGATTATTTGGATTCGATTAACTGAATAATCCAATATGTTTAACTCGATCCAATTTAAGTCAACTCTCCTAGTTTGCATTGTGCAAATTTTAGTCTTGAAATTTTTAGGCTTAGTGGTTCCATTATTTGTGCAAGGATTATTAGTTGTTAAAGTCATTGATTTGTGAAGAGGGTTCTACAAAGTTGAAATTTAACTTCATCTACGAGTTTGCGTTAATTTGAGAATAAAACCTAAAAATGCATATTTATATAACTCGACCTATAGTCTTATAATAACAACGCTTATAAATTGATGAATAGATCCAACACAATCCCCACTTAATGGATGCATATATCTAATAAGAGAAATGTTACATTAACAAAAATTCTATACAATATGGGAACCAATTTTATAAAAAAGACCAACTAGGAGGACCAACTAGGAGTACCAACTAGGAGCGGGTTTTCACTGTTTTTCAAATCGGGTTGGCCGAGTTTTCCGGTCGGACTGGTAGCCTGATGACCGGTGACTCCCGGGTTTCTATTTTTGTGAAAAAAGAAGATTTGTTTGACCATTTGAAAACCAATTTGGTTTCGTTTTCTTCTTATAAATCTGAAAGTAGTTTTTCTATGAACCGCTGGCTTTGTCAAAATCTCAAATTGTTTTATTTTTTATCATTTTCCTGTCAGAAACTAGCTAAAAATTCCAAAACTCAGATCTAAAGGCTAAAAAAAGAGCACACAACCACAACACCACCCAAACTCAAATATAATGCATTTCAGGAAGAATTATATCTTTGGCATTCTATGGCGGATTAGTCGGAATTTACTATCGGAGATAACTACACCAGTACTCGAACGAGTTACATGATTTTCAAGTTCAATAAAAAAAAAACAAGTATAGAACAACCTTCAATAGATGAACATTTAAACTTAAAATTTGTTTTGATATATGATTTCCAGGAGTAGTATGAATAAGTGATATGTTTTGCGAGTAAAAAGTGAGACTTGGAGAGTTAACCGTAGGATCAAAGAAAGCGTACCAAATTCACATATCATAAGAGGCAACCGCTTCAAACATGATCGTTGTAATATGTAATATGATAGGGAACCAATTTTCTAAAGAAAGAAACAAAATATGTAATATGATGATCCACGTCTTGGTAAGGTGTGTTTAACATAAGATAAGAGGTGTGTTTAAAATTACGTATGTGTATCCATATCAAAATAAAAATGGTTTCCTTTTGTACAAACTGACTAGGTGTGTATCCATATCATTCGATGTTTATATAAATCAATGATATATTTCTTATATTAAAAAATTTTCACTATACTAATTACACTTTAATTGATTTTTGTTTTCTTTAGACTATTAAAAAATGTTCCAAAATATATTTTCACCTTGTTTGTATGTACTATGTAAAAGGGTGTATGTATGTATATACATTATACATCGTTTACATACATACGTGTGTGTATATACGTGTCTCATGCTTTTTGCACACTGACGACAAAAGTGACAGCAGCTACAGAGATGTGGTGGTAACATTACAGCTTAATATTTTCAATTACAATTGCTCACCCTCTAATATGTTAACATAAGTTGACCGCTGCTACCTATTTTACCCTTACTTTTGCGCGCGAAAAAATACAGCCTTATATTTTCATGTTAAAATAATATAATAATAATAATAATAAGAACAACCTTCTATTGGTTTTTATTTGGAAACTTCCAAAGGAGGGTATTCACCACTATTTTATAATACATCCTATGCACCTTATGAATTAAGATCCAGAAATTTTAAAAGAGCAAGAAAAAGTTGGATCATATTTCGAACATGAACGGTATGCCAAACACTACGTCAAACAATTTCTTATAGTTCTATTTTTAATGACAGCTCCTAAAACTGTATTAACAAAAATCATATGATACGATTAATACGAAAAGGAATTCTTTAAATCTCCGCTCATTTTACAGTATTTTTATTTTATTTTATTTGTACGTGGCTATATATATATATATATATATATATATATATATATATATATATATATTTTTTTTTTTTTTTTCTTTTATCGAAAACTTTTTGTACATTGAAGGTAAAACTTTTCTGTAAAGCTTTTTTGAATAATAATGATATGGCATATAAAGAGTCTTTTGAAATTTTTTTATCTTTGCTCTTATAACATTATTGAGATTGAGATTAATGAGAGTGATAAACTTTTTATGAATGTGATAAATCTGACAATATCGACACTTGAAAAGTGGTTGGTTTACTATTAAAATGTTGGCCATCTTAAGAATATCAACTACATTATTTTATTTATATATGTTATACATTATATATCAATAAAAAAGAAACAAAAGAGTTGATATTATATATATAGAATAGTAGGTGCA
Source organism: Gnaphalium uliginosum (assembly GCA_963930675.1). Classification (NCBI taxonomy): domain Eukaryota; kingdom Viridiplantae; phylum Streptophyta; class Magnoliopsida; order Asterales; family Asteraceae; genus Gnaphalium; species Gnaphalium uliginosum. The sequence continues at coordinate 10,549,847 of OZ005684.1, read as the reverse complement.
TGCGTTCCTGACTTCCCTCTGTTGAAATTTGTTTAGTATGTATAATAAGGAAAAAATAATTTTCTTTTCAAACTGATTATATTTTCATGTAAATTGTGCAGTCTGACGAGTTAGCTTTGCTATGTGTCCCCCTTGATACAAATAAGATAAATATAGGAAGGAGAGACAAAAGTTGCTTGTGCAGGGAACAAAAAGTACTCCATTTCCATTATCTGTCACTGTACACAGATTTGGTTTGGTAATTCATACTACTGTATTTGTTTGTGTTTTTTAAGTATCAAAATGCAAATGCTACAAATATTTGATTTTTCATCTAATTTTTCTATTGGGTTTTTTTCCATCCTATTGTCAACAGATTCATAACATATTATATGGCTCAAACTCCACATATTAATTTGTAATTCAGTGTTTGAACGCATTAACTTATACATTGTGAATTAGTTTATAGTTATCCCTTGATATTGGATTTTATATTCATAGAAGATGTTATAACACAAAATTAGGTGTAACTTTTAATATCTTTTTGACGTTAGTTGTAGCTAGTTCATAATCTTTTGTAGACAATACTTGGTGAATATATACATCCGTGTTTCCTACGATTTATATAGGAATGTTTTCCTACAATGTTGATAACGATTTGTTAGATTACACTAGATGTTTTCTAACACATACTTACTGGAATGTTTTTCCAACTATTACTTTTGGATTGCGATCCAACAAAATCATGATTTGATTACTATTTGACTGGAGGTCAACGATTTAAAAACGAATTGGGTATAACAAACCAACTTATAAACCTGTGAATTCACTCAACAATTTTGTTGATATTTACTCACTATGTTTTTCAGGGAATTAGCAGAGTAGGTAAGATCTGCATACATCCAGGATGGACTACACACGCAACATTAGGATGCCACTTCTTTTGGGGACAAACGGGATTCAAATTGTATAACTACAACTACTATAGTCATACTTCTGAAATCCACTTTTAAACTATGTATTATTGTTTTTAAACAATACTATTATCGTTACAACTTTCCTTAGTTGTACCCTTTTGTAATAACAATTATTCTGGCATCTTAATATATCATGTTTGGCGATAGCCATATGCTCTGATATGTATGTATGTTCATTGATTACGTCAGCACCCCCGCTTAACGCTAATGCTTCCGCTAAACGAAATTACCGATTTTGGGGGTGTGACATATGTCTTGCTACTCGAAATACCTGTCGAGGTGTTCGTATTAATTAATTCTGTTTAAAATATTAATTCACCCCTTGAAACGTCCCAGATTTTTTTTTTAATATATTTTCACTTTAAATTCTCATAAACACTTTATATATATAAAGTAATAATAACATGGTTTAACACGTATATACATTATTTTCACAAAACATCAAATGTTAATATAGAGCATGATCTATGAGTCCGTCTTCTTACTATCTTGCCATAGTAAGTCCACCACTAATAGCTTCCGGGTCGCTTGCCCGAAATCCCGCCCTTCATCCCTTTAGACGTACCTATCAACACAATATTCAACAATACGTAAGCACATTGCTTAGTAAGTAAAGGAATAGCACATTTTCAATAATATAATAAACCAGACATCTCATGTCTTTATCCTTCAATCATACATTCACTACATTCATCATATACTCAGTTGTCACAATTGATCACTCAGCAATTTGACACTCAATTTATACCGCTAGACACAATTGATCACTCAGCAATTGGTCACATAACTCACATATACTTAGGCACAATTGTTCACTCAGCAATAGGCCTCTCAACTCAATCTCATAGGCACAATTGTTCACTCAGCAATAGGCCTCTCAACTCAATCTCATAGGCACAATTGTTCACTCAGCAATAGGCCTCTCAACTCAATCTCATAGGCACAATTGTTCACTCAGCAATAGGACTCTCAACTCAATCTCATAGGCACAATTGTTCACTCAGCAATAGGCCTCTCAACTCATCAATATCCGCAGTTATTCAATGCAACTTTGTATCACAATTAGTAATAACAAATTCAACCAATTAAATTCTTTACATTCCTACTACTTACCTCGAGACTGACGTTCAGATATTTATGAATTGCTACCCGAAATACCTGTCGAGGTGACCGTATTCAATTAACTCTGATAATAATTAATATTATTTAAAATATCAATTAATCCTGCGACACTACCCCTAGTGTCGCTATACCTCCTGGCGACACTAAATTAGTGTCGCATAACACACTATTGCGACACAACCTGCGACACTAGTTCTTAGTGTCGCTATGGCAACAGTTGTAACTAACAGTGGAAACTAGCGACACAAGCTGCGACACTAACTCTTTGTGTCGCTAAAGCAACAATACTAATTAGCAGTGGAAACTAGCGACACAAGCTGCGACACTAACTCTTGTGTCGCAATGACGAACAGAACAGTAGCAGCTTACGAAAATTAACAAGTTTCTGAGCGATTTTACCAACTTAAATTCAGACCAGTTTCAACAAACGATTATTACATACACACAATCCATTCAAAACACATTCCAACTCATTTTAACCCGCATAAACACTTTACCCCCAATTTCTCATTTTAAGCTCAATTAAAACTCAATTTTTCATCCTTTAATACTCGAATTAACCACAATTTCAACAGAGGGTTTGGGTTTCTTACCTGAAATTGCAAGGAAACACTTTCAACAATCACTTTCTAAGCTTAATTCTTGATCCCCTTTGGTTTTCTTTACTTTCTCTCTCTAAAACACCCAAAAACACACACAAAAAGAGCCTGGAGATGTATATTCGTTTCTGGAATATTTTGGAACATGTTTTTATTTTTAATTTATCATTTAATTATACAATTAACCCCTCAAAACCGACTTTCTGCCCGGCACTGTGACACAAGCCTTGTGTCGCACTGGGCTTTGTGTCGCTACCTGCGACACTAGCCTTTGTGTCGCATAACAGAAAACTTTTAAATTTAACAAATTTCGGGGTGTTACATCAAATTTATAAGAAAACTCAGATTCTTACCTGAGAGGATTTAGCAAACTCAAAGAAGCACTTTCAATAATCAATCCCTTCTCAATTTTCGATTTCCTTTACTTTCTCTCACTAAAATCACCAAATACGCACACACTAGCGATCCTGGAAGTGTATTTTTGTTTCTGGAATGTTTTAGAACTATTAGTGGGGTTTAACCCCTCTATTTTACACTTTAACCCCTTGCTAACCGCCATTTAGCCCGACACTGCGACACTAGCCTAGTGTCGCATAAGGCTTAGTGTCGCTACCTGCGACACTAACCCTAGTGTCGCATAGCAGAAAACTCGATTTCAATTTTTGAAAATTTGGAGTGTTACAATCTATATTCCGAGTTTGCACATATATTGAAGTGTAATACCTTAATCACTCATACATTTCATCCTAATTGTCCTCAACATGAAAAACTCTTAATCAAATAGATTTAAAAAAAAAAAAAGAGTTGTGTGATTACCACAACCCAAATTATTTACTACGGGGTAGTTTTTTAGTAAGTAAAACGTGAATTTAGTAGGATGAAAAACAAAATAGAGAAAGAGTATTAAGATTAAATATTTATAAATCTAACACAACCGTTTATCAATGTGTTGTACTATAAACATAAACAATGCATAGTTATTTTGAATTTATCAACATTTGTGATCGAAATATCTTCATCCAAACTAAAATTAACGTGTTATTAATGCGCGAGACCATTTATATAAGTTATTAATAATCTGATAATAAGAAAGGTTAAATACATTCAATTCGATAATAATTTATTTATTTAGTATATATTTATATTTAAATAATATAAAGGGGGTGTTTTTTTGTTTTGTTTTTGTTTTTGACAAATAAATAAGAAAAAATGCTCCGTATTGCAGAAGAAACGAGCGATAAAACGAAACAGAAACAAAAAAAGAAGAAGCCGTATATATTGTCTTCTCCCCCAAGAAATTTATCTAGTGTTGATATAAAGGAGAAATCAACGAACTTTTATAGTCCCTCTCTTATCAATTTTTTGTTAAAGTAAAAATCGATGGCGTTCTTTTTGAAGAAGCTTGGGCACAGATCATCCTCCGTTGTCGTCCCTTATTTACGACGTCTGCCAAATCGTCCACGCCCTTTCATGTCTGAAATCAAATCCGTTCTTGGTACGTACTTACTGTTGCATGTAATTTTGATTGAATGCCCCAATACTAGCATTCTTATTTTAGGGCAAAAAGCTCAATTTTTTTTTTTTTTTTTTTTATCAAATACCACCCGATTGCATTATACTATTCTTATTATACACCCAATTTTGGGTTCTCTGTGAATTTAAAGTTTACATTCTTAATTGGGGCAAAAAAGCCCTAGTTTTTATTATCAAATACTTACCCAATTACATTTTACTGTTTTTATTATACACTAAAAAATAAGCATTTTTCGGTTCTCTGCAAATCTAATTGTTAATGTTAAATCATGTAAATGATGTTTTTGGTAAGTACATCGTTTTATGGATTGATGAAATATGGTCATGAATCATGTTTCCAGTCAATTATCTGCTGTTGATTCTTGTAGTAATTGATGACGGTTGTATTTAGGATATACCACTAATGGACATACTGTACATGACTTTAGGATCATTTGGCTAATGATTTTAGAGTTCCTTAATAAGCATGATTAAGTTTGGCTAGATGGGATAGCTCAGGATGCTTCATGCTGGTTGCGGTTGGCAAGGGTTTCTTGATTGATTTAGGTTTTCAAGTCTAATGATACCGATATGATGCATGAAAGATTATATAAAGAGAAAGAGTACAGAAAACATCCCACATTAGTGACTAGGGGATTGTTTTGTATTGTTCTTCTAGAAAAAATTTACAGTTTCTTGTATTCAACATTGAGTTATTCAGTGTCTGGCATTATTTTATCTCTTTGTATAACTCAATGGGAATCCTACTTTGACTTGGGGGACTTCAAAACAAATGAAACACTAAAACACCCTAAATATCAGTAACAAAATACTCATTACATGATTCCTGCACAATTTATCCTAAAATATAGCTTACATGATGTGGAGAATGGTAAGGAATGAAATTATTGAAGATAAAAGAAAGGAATTAAGAGAAAATGAATAATGCGGAAAACACTCGGAAAGAAGTGGGTTCATGGTGGCCTTATCTTTGTTTGAGATTTAGCTATTCTATATACCGTTTAAGCTCTTGAGTTGCAACAGTCACTGACATAAATTCTTAACATTATAGATGTCTCTCTGTATATACTTCTGGATTCCCACACTTGCAGCTCTCTGTGTATGTGTGTTGTGATATCATTTGTACTCATATAACAGCTAAATCATGGTATGCGGCCTATAGGAGGTGTTTGTACAGAAGAATTTGGGGAACCAATAGAATTTGGGGAACCAAGATAATGGTGAGAGCATTTGCATGGGGGTACCAACGCCGGCGTGTTTCTTACTGTACCATCATCTCCTTTAATCCTTAGGATTGGGCCATTGAGGAGAACCTTAAAATGTTTCCCTTGGTCTTCGAGAGACAAACATAGTGTTCCAACCATAGGACCACCAAATCCTTTTTGTTCAAACTCGACAGTGATCAACGGGTCTTCCTCTTCTGGCTTACCCCCAAACCACATGTTAACCAATTGAAAAACATTTTGAAAACCTGAAATGAAATTAAAAACACAAATTGGTCATATTGCATACAGACTGGGTTCAAAACCGGTTGTGCTTTTCGATCAATCGGTCTACAATTGGCTTTGTATTTAACGTTCAACATACCTCCTAACCCAAAAACATCATATAATCCGGCTAGTACCATAGATCGATAAGCTTCATCAAACGCTAACTCTTGAGAACACCACAGAAATTTTGAAGTTTTCGGGATCTCTTGCTTCACTAAGAATACATCTTATATAAGCAACAGCTTCCTTGAGCTTCTCATTTGCATCTTTTCAATATCACAAAAAAAGGATTAGGTGCATATGTGTTTGAATATATTTCTAAATGTAGTTATGTATAATTGTGTGTTTGAAGAAGATAACTACTACAATTATATTTATAAGATCATCATATATATATTTCTAAATTCTCAATCAAAATATAACTGCACAAGTTATTTTATATATTTCTATAAATTTGAATCAAGTTTATATATACAATTATATTTATAATCTATTTTATATATTTGAATCAAAAGACTATAAAGTTCTATGTTTGAAGAAAATTGTGTGAAAGTATATGTGTGATGTGTCTTGGTTCCAGGAGTAATGTAATAGTACTAGAAATTAGTAATGTGATTAAAAAAAAACAATAAAAAAGTATACAAAGATAAATTAACTTACTCCTGTAATCGATATTGTGGATAACCACCAGAAGAGCCACCCCTACAAAAATTAAGAAAACATGAAATAGTTAGAACCGAAGCAATTAACACTTTTTATAGTGGTGTTTTGGGATTTTTTTAAATAACTAAAATGAAATATATATGTATTTTTTGATATTTTTTTTTGGTAGAAAGGTGATTTAAATTAAGAAAGCTGAATTATAGATTAATGAATAAATATAGTAGTTTATGACCAAGTTCATGTGTTTATGAAATATATTTATAAAATTCATGCCTCTGGAAAAAAAAACCCTACTCTAACATTTATCTTTACTTTTTAAATCATTTTATCAGTTATTGTTGACCACCATTACTTATTTTATGTATAAACTTGTTTAATACATGAATGACACTTATCTTTTAAATTCCTTTTTTTTAAACTCCATCCACAGCTACAGTAACAACCACATTAATCAACGAAAAAAACCCAATTTTCTAAAAACAGATAAACAAGGAAAATACATACACAAGCAATACAGTTCAATTAAATAATTAGTAACACAATGTGACCCATGAGACTAAACAATATACAATCGGTCACACCATTTTCAAACTTAAACAAATCAAGAACCCCTGCTAATAAAATGAAAATCCAACTTTTTTCTAGCAAAAAAGTTGAACACTTTAACACAAATCGTAGTAATTTATAAAAACTCGTAATGTGATCCCATCGAAGTAAACAACATCAAATTCGTGAAATTACAGACAAAAACATAAACAACGATATAGATACAGAAAAAACACAAATCTTGAGTTGAGTAAATAAGGGGGTTTACAGCAACTTTATTATTATAACATGAAGAAAAATCATAGGAACAAAACACCCATTAGAAACACTAAAACAACATTAAATTTAAATAGTGATACTAACCAAATAGTCGAGTATTGAAATTGTGAGCAACCCAATGGCTACTGGATCGATGTTTTTCACAAAAGGTGAAACATAATCACATGTTGCCCAGCCTAAAGCTCCAACAGGAACAGCAACCTTCGTTATTTTTCCAACCCTTTGAGATGCCCTTTTCACCTTTTTTTTCTCGTTCGTCCTCAGAAGGTGTTGTTTCAGCTATTTTTTGTAGTTTTTTTGCATCACCATCATAATCATTTGAGTTTGTGGGTGTGTTCTCCTTTGGAAAAGAACTCTAAAGTTTATAGAATTTCGAATCATTATCTGTGGAAGTGTGGAACAATATGGGAAGAAAAAAAGTTGGGGTTTAAGGGTTTTGATTTTTTTGGAGCGAATGAGGAAGAAGGTGATGATCTGTGAAATGTAAATCATTTGTAGAAAATCCGTTAATCTTTGATATAGGGCAGTAGGAATTCCCATGAGCCGTTGAGATCTGAACACGTGGCTCATGGAAGACCGTTGGATCAGGGATCGGTTGAGGTCTGGCTGGCAGTCCTACGTGGACCAATAGAATTCGGGGAACCAAGATAATGGTGAGAGCATTTGCATGGGGGTACCAACGCCGGCGTGTTTCTTACAGTCCCATCATCTCCTTTAATCCTTAGGATTGGGCCATTGAGGGTAAAATGTTTCCCTTGGTCTTCGAGAGACAAACATAGTGTTCCAACCATAGGACCACCAAATCCTTTTTGTTCAAAAGTCGACAGTGATTAACGGGTCTTCCTCTTCTGGCTTACCCCCAAACCACATGTTAACTAATTGAAAAACATTTTGAAATCCTGAAATAAAAATTAAAAACACAAATCGGTCATATTGCATACAGACTGGGTTCAAAACCGGTTGTGGTTTTCGATCAATCGGTCTACAATTGGCTTTGTATTTAACGTTCAACGTACCTCCTAACCCAAAAACATCATATAATCCGGCTAGTACCATAGATCGATAAGCTTCATCAAACGCTAATCTCTTGAGAACACCACAGAAAATTTTGAAGTTTTCGGGATCTCTTGCTTCACTAAGAATACATCTTATATAAGCAACAGCTTCCTTGGTAAGAAATCAGAATATGAAAGCGACAGATTATAAAAGGACTAACTCAGCGTACGTGTCACAATATTAGAGGGTGTCAATATATTGGTTTACAATAAATAAATAAAAAATAAAAGGTGACAGCGGAGGCATGGTTGCCGTTGTGGCAGCACCACTATCGCAACTCTGTAGCCGTTGTCAAATTTGTCATTAGTACTATACACATGTACGATATAATAACAATAGGAATTTTATAATAATAATAGGAAAATAATGACTACAATCGTAAAAGCTTTAATTTCAATGTATGCTTAAAATTGTTGTATCTTATGGTTACAAATTTGTATACAGAATTTGTAATTATTATTTGTATACAGAATTTGTAACCATAAGATACAACAATTTTAAGCATACATTGAAATTAAAGCTTTTACGATTGTTGTATCTTATGGTCCTAATATTATTATAAAATTCCTATTGTTATTATATCGTACATGTATGTATAGTACTAATGACAAATTTGACAACGGCTACAGAGTTGCGATAGTGGTGCTGCCACAACGGCAACCATGCCTCCGCTGTCACCTTTTATTTTTTATTTATTTATTGTAAACCAATATATTGACACCCTCTAATATTGTGACACGTACGCTGAGTTAGTCCTTTTATAATCTGTCGCTTTCATATTCTGATTTCTTACCAAGGAAGCTGTTGCTTATATAAGATGTATTCTTAGTGAAGCAAGAGATCCCGAAAACTTCAAAATTTTCTGTGGTGTTCTCAAGAGATTAGCGTTTGATGAAGCTTATCGATCTATGGTACTAGCCGGATTATATGATGTTTTTGGGTTAGGAGGTACGTTGAACGTTAAATACAAAGCCAATTGTAGACCGATTGATCGAAAACCACAACCGGTTTTGAACCCAGTCTGTATGCAATATGACCGATTTGTGTTTTTAATTTTTATTTCAGGATTTCAAAATGTTTTTCAATTAGTTAACATGTGGTTTGGGGGTAAGCCAGAAGAGGAAGACCCGTTAATCACTGTCGACTTTTGAACAAAAAGGATTTGGTGGTCCTATGGTTGGAACACTATGTTTGTCTCTCGAAGACCAAGGGAAACATTTTACCCTCAATGGCCCAATCCTAAGGATTAAAGGAGATGATGGGACTGTAAGAAACACGCCGGCGTTGGTACCCCCATGCAAATGCTCTCACCATTATCTTGGTTCCCCGAATTCTATTGGTCCACGTAGGACTGCCAGCCAGACCTCAACCGATCCCTGATCCAACGGTCTTCCATGAGCCACGTGTTCAGATCTCAACGGCTCATGGGAATTCCTACTGCCCTATATCAAAGATTAACGGATTTTCTACAAATGATTTACATTTCACAGATCATCACCTTCTTCCTCATTCGCTCCAAAAAAATCAAAACCCTTAAACCCCAACTTTTTTTCTTCCCATATTGTTCCACACTTCCACAGATAATGATTCGAAATTCTATAAACTTTAGAGTTCTTTTCCAAAGGAGAACACACCCACAAACTCAAATGATTATGATGGTGATGCAAAAAAACTACAAAAAATAGCTGAAACAACACCTTCTGAGGACGAACGAGAAAAAAAAGGTGAAAAGGGCATCTCAAAGGGTTGGAAAAATAACGAAGGTTGCTGTTCCTGTTGGAGCTTTAGGCTGGGCAACATGTGATTATGTTTCACCTTTTGTGAAAAACATCGATCCAGTAGCCATTGGGTTGCTCACAATTTCAATACTCGACTATTTGGTTAGTATCACTATTTAAATTTAATGTTGTTTTAGTGTTTCTAATGGGTGTTTTGTTCCTATGATTTTTCTTCATGTTATAATAATAAAGTTGCTGTAAACCCCCTTATTTACTCAACTCAAGATTTGTGTTTTTTCTGTATCTATATCGTTGTTTATGTTTTTGTCTGTAATTTCACGAATTTGATGCTGTTTACTTCGATGGGATCACATTACGAGTTTTTATAAATTACTACGATTTGTGTTAAAGTGTTCAACTTTTTTGCTAGAAAAAAGTTGGATTTTCATTTTATTAGCAGGGGTTCTTGATTTGTTTAAGTTTGAAAATGGTGTGACCGATTGTATATTGTTTAGTCTCATGGGTCACATTGTGTTACTAATTATTTAATTGAACTGTATTGCTTGTGTATGTATTTTCCTTGTTTATCTGTTTTTAGAAAATTGGGTTTTTTTCGTTGATTAATGTGGTTGTTACTGTAGCTGTGGATGGAGTTTAAAAAAAAGGAATTTAAAAGATAAGTGTCATTCATGTATTAAACAAGTTTATACATAAAATAAGTAATGGTGGTCAACAATAACTGATAAAATGATTTAAAAAGTAAAGATAAATGTTAGAGTAGGGTTTTTTTTTCCAGAGGCATGAATTTTATAAATATATTTCATAAACACATGAACTTGGTCATAAACTACTATATTTATTCATTAATCTATAATTCAGCTTTCTTAATTTAAATCACCTTTCTACCAAAAAAAAATATCAAAAAATACATATATATTTCATTTTAGTTATTTAAAAAAATCCCAAAACACCACTATAAAAAGTGTTAATTGCTTCGGTTCTAACTATTTCATGTTTTCTTAATTTTTGTAGGGGTGGCTCTTCTGGTGGTTATCCACAATATCGATTACAGGAGTAAGTTAATTTATCTTTGTATACTTTTTTATTGTTTTTTTTTAATCACATTACTAATTTCTAGTACTATTACATTACTCCTGGAACCAAGACACATCACACATATACTTTCACACAATTTTCTTCAAACATAGAACTTTATAGTCTTTTGATTCAAATATATAAAATAGATTATAAATATAATTGTATATATAAACTTGATTCAAATTTATAGAAATATATAAAATAACTTGTGCAGTTATATTTTGATTAAGAATTTAGAAATATATATATGATGATCTTATAAATATAATTGTAGTAGTTATCTTCTTCAAACACACAATTATACATAACTACATTTAGAAATATATTCAAACACATATGCACCTAATCCTTTTTTTGTGATATTGAAAAGATGCAAATGAGAAGCTCAAGGAAGCTGTTGCTTATATAAGATGTATTCTTAGTGAAGCAAGAGATCCCGAAAACTTCAAAATTTTCTGTGGTGTTCTTAAGAGATTAGCGTTTGATGAAGCTTATCGATCTATGGTACTAGCTGGATTATATGATGTTTTTGGGTTAGGAGGTATGTTGAACGTTAAATACAAAGCCAATTGTAGACCAATTGATCGAAAAGCACAACCGGTTTTTGAACCCAGTCTGTATGCAATATGACCAATTTGTGTTTTTAATTTCATTTCAGGTTTTCAAAATGTTTTTCAATTGGTTAACATGTGGTTTGGGGTAAGCCAGAAGAGGAAGACCCGTTGATCACTGTCGAGTTTGAACAAAAAGGATTTGGTGGTCCTATGGTTGGAACACTATGTTTGTCTCTCGAAGACCAAGGGAAACATTTTAAGGTTCTCCTCAATGGCCCAATCCTAAGGATTAAAGGAGATGATGGGACTGTAAGAAACACGCCGGCGTTGGTACCAACCAACTGGTTCGAACCTTCGAAGGTTCGGGCTGCTAGGGGTGCCAACAAAATCGTGGTGTACTTTCCGATATCAGCTCGGAAGGTCGATCATGATGTTGATGTTGAGATCGAAGTGCCATTTATCCGAGGTAAATTTTTGAAGATTATAACCTGTTTCAATCTAATGACATAATATAAGCTTTAATCTGTTTGCTTACATATCATGTGTATTTTCTTTAATTTAATATACTACACATATGTAATATAAGCTTTTATTTGTTCTTTTGCAGAAACATGGGTTGATTGTTGTGTTGGCTTAAGAAGTTGGAGTGGTAACCATATGGTGGTGAAGTTAGAGTAGTTGCTGAATCTTATTTCTTCTGGATAATATATATAGATTAATTATGAGTATTTGGACTAATGTTTGTATTCGCTACCCAACATGATACTTTTTTCTTTTGCTATATGCCACCATTATCACTGTGTCTTTTGGCCCTCAAATACTAACCTTATCTTAGGGCTCTCTCCCAACATTATTATTTATTTTTTGGAAAAGAAAAACAACCTCAATTTCACTGGACAGGCCCTAAGCAATTAAACATTTATAGAAAGACATCTAAATCAAACCACCAATGCAATACAAACTAAAAAAACACACAACTTCGCCTATACAAACACCAAACAAACATTTGGAGGATTAGTCCGATCATTAACTCCTCTTACTTTTTAAATAAATTAAATATTAGATATATAGCAACTCACAAATTTATATTCATTATATCTTATTTTTGAAAGATATTTAGTTCAAGAGTACGATGAGCATCAATAAAATATAGGCACCTAGTATTAAGAGAAAATGAATAATGCGGAAAACACTCGGAAAGAAGTGGGTTCATGGTGGCCTTACCTTTGTTTGAGATTTAGCTACTCTATATACCGTTTAAGCTCTTGAGTTGCAACAGTCACTGACATAAATTCATAACATTATAGATGTCTCTCTGTATTTATTTCTGGATTCCCACACTTGCAGCTCTCTGTGTATTTGTGTTGTGATATCATTTTCACTCATATTCTTATTGACATATAGATGAATTTTGGCCTGTATGCATACATTAATTCTTGATTTTTGTTGATATGATGAATGAGTTCAGAGCTAGTTGATAAAAAAATAGCACACAGGCTTTTAGTTTGGATATTTAACATCAACGTACCTTACACAAGCTGTTCGACGAGGAAGATTACAAGTAATGGTGAAGAGACCGGAAAGCTATGGGTAGATGATAATCGAAATGCGATCATAAGTGATGATCGCTTACAGTCTTTCCTAACCGTCCCTGGAATCGAGAAGACCACTGAGACTGATGAAGAACTACATGTATTTCTAGAATTGGAAATGGAGGATATTGAGCACAGCACGATGAAAGCCAAATTGAAGAAGAAGAAAAACGCTGTAATAATCACCGGCTACGTGCAGAAACAGGACCTTCGTAAATACTACGATGCTAGGGTTGAGTTACCATTACCACCACGGGAGATCTGTGAACCCATCAAGACAGAGATGAAAGATGGAGGGCTATTAGTAACTATTCCCAAGGTGGTCAAGAAGGAACCACCACAAAGCCTTTTAACTGACTAACTAATAATGTATTCGGTTTCATTCTTTAGCTCTTATCAATGTGTTATGAAATGTATGGGGATCTGATGCCTACCCTTTGTATTCTAAGTATAATAATGTTGCCTATTATTAGCTCTTTTTTATGTACTTTTTTCTTGCTTGGCTGCTGGTTATCAATCCACATTGGATACTATGATCAAGAAACCATCAGGCCCTCCTAGCGAAAAGAATGTCATATGGCTTCTATCATTTATGTGCCTAATCAAGTCACAGGTATTCTCTCACCATTTTGTTTCCTTTGTTTGGAATCAGTGGATTTATGTTTGTTGAATCTGTGAACAGTGAATACCAGTTGCTAAGATTTGTGGGGCTTCTTTCATTTCCCAACAATATCATAGAATGCTCTCGTTATTATGTTTGATTGCTCCCTAAACTCTGTGGTTATTGTACAATTTAGTACGCAAGGTATATTGTTTGCTTCTAAAGGGAAGCGATGGTCTCGAACTGGTTCCTGCCAAAGTTAACCTTTTTGACCTGCAACACTAACCGCCCATTCTGCCACCTCTGGATACAGTATAATTAATCAAATGAAATCCATTGATGTCGGTTATTCAATTAATTACTACATAAACTGTAGATTAATTTAATGGTGGATCATTTCTGTTAGAGAAGTCGCCTTTTATTCTAGTTTTGCATCCTGGCTGATACATTTGTGATACGTAAGTTTAAACACGTGGAATGTGGACATACAATTCAAGTGTACGCATCGGTGGGTGAAGTTGAATGTATTAGAGGGGTCAAATGTTGCACAAGCCTGTTCAAATGCTTACAGTGTTGTATAGTTTTGTTTGAAGAAATTTTTCTTTTTCTTAATAATATAATGTAGTTTTTCTACTTCTCACCAAAAAGTACAGTACAACTCGTATTAGGTTCCAGGTTTGACCTGAACCAGTTTAGAGCGGTTACCCAACCCATCCGGTTTACCACCACTACTAGTTTCTCATGTTTTACTTAGATTAGATTAGAAGCTTGCTTAGCGTAACTGATGTTAATGTTTTCTTGTTATTTTGTCTGGTGCCCTAACAGGGATTAACAATCTGTCCCTTGAGTATATCCCATGGTCACTCATCATGTTGTTTAACCGTTTGATGTTTGTAACGGTAACCTATCGAAGAAACATAGTAAATGACATCTTTAGTCACATCCAGTCAAATTAGCCACCTAAACTATTAACAAGAATATCAGTGCATCCATTTAATTTTGAAAGATATGAATTAGATGATCTAGCATAAAGAAATTTTCATGGAAGAATATACACTGTCCCAGTCAAAAGTATCCTAAGCAAGTGAACACATTGTATATTATAAAATCTGGGAGTAGTGACCCCGTAACAGTAAACAAAAACAAGTCAATTGACCGATGCTGTTCGATGTTTATGTGAAAAAGATCAATTAAAACTTATCTTTTAAAGTAAAAAGGGAATTTGGTATTGATACATTAAATTTAACACTTTGAAACACAATAAAAATATAGGTCACCAAGAGTGTTTTTGACACACAAGCGTATAGTAGCTTATAGAAGCTTAAACTTATTTTTTTTATAAGCTTAAGCTAATTGTATTGTTTGAGTGACAATAATTCTAGAGCTTATGAAAAAAATAAACTCTAGAAATATAAGCTATTTGAACTAGTTTTTGAAAAAAAGAATAGCTTATTAAACATGAAATTACTAAAGAGCCCTTTATTATATTATTTTATGTTTTATATTTGTCCTTTTAAGTCAATTCAAAACTACAAACTTTTGGCTCTAGTTACTTTGTCAAACACTTACATAAAAAATAAGCTTCAGCTACCAACTCCAGTTACTAGATATTTTCGCCAAACACATCCTAAATACATATGGCAAACAAAGTGCTTTATAACGTTTTATACATTAGTGTATATGGTACATAATATTTTTGTCCGATTAATTACTTCCAAGATAGGCACAAAGTATATGTGATGGGAGAGGCTAATATGAGGGGAACAATCTCAACAACCTTTTCTACTTTTCACCTTCTCATTTTCAATTGATAATATATATATATATATATATATATATATATATATATATATATATATATATATATATATATATTCTTTGTTTTCTAATCATATTTTGTTTATATTAGTACAAAGTGAGAAAATTTACAATAATTCCCTAGTTACCTTCTTTTAGTTAAAGTTAATTACAATTAAAGATGTCAAATGTACTTCATATACCATGTAACATTTCCCCTCACTATTTGCCTTTTTGATAAACTTATCATATTCAAGTTCATGATCTTAAAGCGTTAAATTGAAACTTGAAACCTCAACTTACAAAAAGGTAAGAAGCTCATCATAATCAAAACACGAGACAATAAATTACACCCAACACAGGTTATATAGTGATGGATTAAATTTGTAAGATTCTCAATATTTGTTTTATACTCCGTCCGTTTCAAAATAAGTGACTCACTTATTAATTTGGGTTGTCCCAAAATAAGTATCCAAATTTAATTATAGGCAATCAGAAAAGACTTTAATAGAAAAGACTTTAATAGGTAAAATTTTTACATTTTGAAATGAGACGGTCAGACGGGTGTAAAAAAGCAACGACATATAAAAAATGTAGGAATTAAACCAGAGAAAAGGTGTAACCGTAGCCCAAAATGATGGAATTTGGGCCTGATGATTGAGCCCAAATAATGACATTGAGATTTTGAGACCTTTCTGAAATTTTCAGAACACAAGTCAACCTTAGTTAAAAAGTCAAGGTCAATAAAATCAAAAACCGTTGTCTCCCATTTCCAGCAAATAAAGAAGACAATATTACAAAAAAGGTACCTTACTTGCGCCAGTTCATTTTACGTATACATTTCTTTCTAGGGTTTTAATTTATTACTCGTAGTTCATTCTTATCGAATTCAATTCTACTCCAAAGATCAGTCGATCCATCGATCGATTACAATGAGCAGCAATCACGAAGGTGAATTCGACATGACCGATCTCAACTCTAATCTTCCTGCTGCAACTGCTGGTACTTGTAATTTTGTACTTTTTAATCGTGTCGTATATACATATACCGCGTGTATCTATATATTGGTGATATTAATAATAGTATTTATTGTTTGATTTGAAGCTCTTAGTGCTGAGGATCGTGCTGGTCTTGTCAATGTCCTTAAGGTTGTTTGTTTATAAAATTCTTTTTCTTATTGTAGTTTTTGATTGATTGAATGACCGATTTGTTTGTCTAATTTATAGCTATATTGATATTGATTTGTGTTGTTTGTGTACAGAGTAAGCTTGATGAGTTGACTGGCCAACATCCTGACATTTTGGATACTCTTTCGGTTAATGTTAGGCAACGTGTTGGTGTTCTTAAGGATCTTCAGGTATTACATTATATGTGTTTATTGTGCTTCAGTTATTTAATTGGTTTCACAATGGTTAGTTGTTATCTGGTGTCAGCTCATATACATAGGTAAAGTATTTTTGATTGTTGAGATCGAGAACATAAAACCCTAAATAAATAAATAAAATGAAATATTTAGTCCAAGCCATTTGAATTGGAAGTTTTCCCCGTAAGATATGACAAGAATTCAGGGTTTCTTTTAGTTTAGAGAGCTTCCACTTTTCACTATGCGGACCGCTGGAATGTGGTTGGTTAACCATAACCTTCAATAAATGGTGCAGACCAATTAACACAATAGTTACGAATAATATTTGAGGGTGTAGTTACTTTCGTTATTCTTGAATAGGTCGCTACACTGTTTAAAATGTATATTAATATTTATAAATAACGTTCCTCCTGAGGCGGTAGGCTGTAGGTCTATATAAACCGGAAGCAGGGCAAGGATTTCTGGCACATTTATTTATTGAAAGGGGTTATACAAAAGTATAGAAATTGAATGGGTTCTAACTAGTTATGTTAGGCACTTCCCACCGGACAGACAAAGAAGAAAAAAATGATAGGCTTGTAGATGGGTGAAATAGAGCTGCAATAAGTGGGCTGTGTGGTGGATGTGTATTAATCCACTTGTTATTACTTACGAGTATTATTTTTGTGCAGTTAAAAGTGAATAATTGGCTGCATTTCAAATGCTTGAGACATACTTGTACTCATGATAAACTTGCGCAAGAAAATAGAAACTTAACTCCAGTCTAGGTAATTGACATAATGATACACTTTGTCCATACAGAGTC
Source organism: Gnaphalium uliginosum (assembly GCA_963930675.1). Lineage (NCBI taxonomy): Eukaryota > Viridiplantae > Streptophyta > Magnoliopsida > Asterales > Asteraceae > Gnaphalium > Gnaphalium uliginosum. The sequence goes on along the minus strand of OZ005684.1, from coordinate 10,532,075 downwards.
AACATGATGAGCTGGAGGCCAAGTATCTTGAAGAGAAGGCAGAACTGGAAGCAAAGTATTTGAAGCTGTACGAGCCACTGTATGCTAAGGTATCCATAATTATTCTATTTTGTTTCGGCTTTTGGAATTGGTTTTACAAGCTTTCAGTAAACTACCAATTTTCCGTGAAGCTTGATGGGTCTGCAAAAGACCTTCTGGCGACAAACATGTTATAAATATAAATTTGTATTTGTAATACTTGACACATAACTTCTAAGGTGTAATCATGATGAAGTTTGAATGATTAAGTAGTTATAACAATTTGAACAGAGAGTAAATGGTCATTTGCCTTCATACCCTTAATTACTTGCAGAGATATGAAATAGTAAATGGTCTGACTGAAGTTGAAGGACTGGTGAAGGAAAATAATGAGTCAACAGGAGGTACCTTTATTCAACACAAGTTTTTATCTCGCACGTCTGTTTGATAAGAGTATCTAAGTAAGCTTGAATTCCGTTGCTGATACTCACAGATAAGGGCGTGCCAAATTTCTGGCTCACTGCAATGAAGTCCAATGAAGTGCTAGCTGAAGAGGTGATTGAACAATCAACAAAGTTCCCACTTTTTTATTCAAGTAAATATATTGATTGATAATTGTTTTTATTTTCCAAGTTAGATTTCAGAGTCAGATGAAGGAGCTCTCCAGTATCTTAAGGATGTCAAGTGGTGTAGAATTGCTGGTGCCAAGGGTTTTAAGCTTGAACTCTTCTTTGATCCCAACCCTTACTTTAAGAACTCTGTACTGTCAAAAACGTATGAGATGATAAATGAGGAGGAACATATTTTAGAGAAAGCGATAGGGTATTTGTGTTGTGTCTTATTGGTTTTATTCGTCTTTCCAAGACTTCTACTCTTTAAAGCATGGTCTCACATTATAACGGAAATTGTAGGACGGAGATCGAGTGGTTCCCGGGGAAAAATTTGACCCAGAAGGTTCTGAGGAAGAAACCTAAGAAGGGCTCCAAAAGCACCAAGCCACCAATTACAAAAACAGAGGATTGTGAGAGCTTCTTCAACTTTTTTAACCCGCCAGAAATTCCTGATGATGAAGATGATATTGATGAGGATACAGTAAGTTTAGCACTTCTTAATGCTTTGATGTTACAAATCATTATCAGAACATGGTTTTATCCTCCACCCCGCCCCACCAAGTTCTAAATAAATAGAAGTTTGACTTTCATTCTTCTTTGTTATGCTTTTGTTAGGCAGTTATTTAGTTGGTTATCTGTTGTGCTTGTTCTAACATGTATCGTGCCAAATGGCCTACCCCATATCATATTTCTCTATTGCTAACTTATTATGCTTCTTGTCCATGATGTTTAACAGGCTGAACTGCTTCAGAATCAAATGGAACATGATTATGACATTGGGTAAGTACTTCAATGTGAACTTTAATTGATTAAAAGAACATAATATGACAAATTTAGACTAATCTGAAAATGTCTTGGATCAATTAACTTTAGTGAAGCCTTAGGTTATTTGAGTTTTTATTCATCGTGCTTCTCTTCTAATTATAACAACATTTCTTTTGTAGTGGTTATATTGATTGCTTAAGATGTGTGAAACCAATCATTTGTTCCATACACTTGAGATAGGAATCATGCAGTGTCGTGTGTTAATTTCTGTTGAGACCCAACACCCAAATGTTGTTAATAACTGTTTACTTTCCAGGTCAACTATTCGAGACAAAATTATCCCTCATGCTGTCTCTTGGTTTACTGGTGAGGCTGCTGAGGATGATGAATATGAAATTGAAGATGAGGAAGATGATGATGATGACGACGAAGATGATGAGGATGCTGAAGAAGACGAGGATGATGATGATGATGATGGCGATGATGAACAGGATGTACACAGTAAAAAGAAGGTAATCAATAACTTTGCTAAATTTTTTCAACATTTATATATAAGGTTTATATGGGCCGGTAAAAAATATGAACGCTATAGGTTTCTTTTATATGGATTAATTGATTTCTAAACTTATCAACATAGGAAGTCACTTTTATACTGTAGATTGTAATTTTGACCCGTTTAAGAATGGGATGTGATTCAGGTTATGTTTCATTTTCAACTGGTCAACTGCATAGAAGACAGAACAAATAGTTTTAGATGGAATTAAATGGGTCAGATGGTTTTGTAATCATATATAACACACTAATTATGTATTAATAGTCTTAAAAAATAATTTTTAAAAAGGCGTTAAAACTTAAAATCACCCATTTTGACTTATTACACAACCTGCCCATTTTGTATGCGTCACCTCTAAATAAATAAATATTAAAGTATATTAATATAATTGCCTTTCACAACCTAAGCTTGTGTGGTAATTTACAGACAGAATTATGTGATTGGCCATCTGTATCATCACAGATCTTTCTTAGGAGGTATTGTTTATCTGCATCCCCCCCCCCCCCCCCCCCCCCCCCCCCCCCCCCGCATTTGCATTTGCACTCATATCTTTATTGTTTCTCAACACAACCACAACTGTGGTGTAATGTTTTTAGGCATGTAATCCCCTCTATAAAGTATTAATAAGAATGATTAGCTTGGTTTTTTAATGCATTATACTTCAGCTGTACCTGAACATATTTCATGCCCTTGTTGCCATCTGCATACTTAGTTGTTCCTTAAAAGATTCATTAAAATATGTATGTTTTATACGCTAGCTAATTCATCTGTTGATCTATAATGCAGTGAACAATCTGAGCAGAAAAATCAGTTAAAAGCAGCATTGTGCTCAGAACCGTGTTCTTGATTTACAAATGTATCGATGTTTGAAATAGCAGCTAGTGGCTGATTGAAAGTGTGCAGTGGTTGATTTTTCCACCCGTTTCTTGTTTGATTCATTTTCTCGTGGTCATTGATTTTGAAATACGGTTGGAGTGCTATTCCTCTTCCCTATTTATTATTGTGTATATCATTTTTTACCCGTTGGAGAGACATTTATTCTTTCATTTGAAGGCGTGGATTGTCAACTTCTTTATAAATATAAATATTTATATTTATGTTCCGTCCGTATCCGACCAGTGATCGAATTATGGTGTTGGACGGGCATTATATTAAATACTATAAATATAAATGATATCATGTATTCATGTCAGTTGTAATATTAGTTCATAGTATTTCAACTGTTTATTTTACAAGTACCTATTTCTATCACCGTATTCATATTTTCGTTGGAAGTGAATGTTGCCATGCCCGTTTTTATTATAGTTTAGTATGAATTTACGTGTATATATATAAACAATAAAAAATAAAAAGAGGTGATCACCCAACAAAACTTATAAACCTGCGTTTGAGGTTCATCGATTGACTAAAGGAAGTAGTTATATGCACAGTCGCTTTCAACAAGTAGGTGATCGATACACCGCCATTGGTATTACGTACAATCACTGACTTTCGCCTTGCTTGGTGGCAACGATTTCGTTCATCTAGGTTGAGTACGTTGTTGTCTTTATTTTGTCTTGCGGTGAAAGTGGTTTTTTACTTGAATTGAAACGTACGTGAAGCCTGATCTTTTGTTAAAACTGATTTCATGTTGCAACTTTGAATTTGTTACGCCTATCTTTGATCATCAAATTAACTTGTTTAATTTAGTGGGGTACGTCAAAACATTAATTGTTCTCGGGTTTTTTTTTTCAAGCTAATATAAGTAGCGTTTAGATGTATTCAAGTTTAGCACTGCAAGTGATTTGCAAAAATTGTTAACAATTAATTAATGCTTGATAGGTTGTTAATCTTCATGGGACATGAATTTGTGTACGTTAACACAGAGAATACTTTGTTCTCGATTTAATATTATTAGTAAAAAAAACATAGCTCTATAAGATTAATTGGCTTCATTATTTTTATTTATTATAGAGTCAAAAAATATAAATTCACAATTATTGGTTTAATTAAATCTCTAACAAATCATTAAACTTAAAGACTAAGTTATGGATTTCTCATGGGACATGAAAACGTGTACGTTAGGACGGAGAATTTTTTTTCTTTTATCACATTGTTTTTTTGACAATTGGACACCTAACTTGCTTTATATTTATTGTACAGTATTTAAATATTTATTATATTATAATTATATATATATATATTCTGATGATGATTAAATCAGAATATTTATATAACATGTACATTTAGTAGATTGAGATTCCAGTCTCATATGCATACGTTTCAAAAAAAAAAAAAACAACAATTGTATTAATTAATTAAGTAATAAATTATTTAATATGTATATGTATATACACAGTGAGTTGGAAAACTTTTTCTAGATATTTGGTGAATCATGTTGTACCTAAATTAAAAGCCAAGTTGACCATTTTCTCACTGCTTCTCCCCACCTGCGCACTGTCTCCCGCATGCATCTTATCATTCGATTCTGAGTACGTACAATTGACGATCTTATCGACATCAGCTTAACATAAAATTATCGACATAACAAACTGTCAAACTTTTAAAATTAAAATTAAATCATTTCTAAAGGGGGTAAATAATTACTCGTATTAGCATTGGCATAAATCTTAAGAGAAACACGTACATCATGGTTGTCACCAACAACTGTTATATTTGACAAAGACCGTTTCCATCTTCTTCCAATATATGATCGATCAAGTGCGATTATTGTGGGCATAACTTCTGTCTCCACTGCGAGTAATCAAAATTCCTCTTTTCTTCTTTTTTAATCATTATATTTACAAATACTATCACTATAAATATATGAAACTCGTAAATATGCTCATCATACTACATTACCAAACCACATAATTAAGTTGGTGTGTACTAGTTTTCGCTGTCACATTCGAGTAGCTATGTGGTTGGAAAGATGTGCAAAAAAGATGGTTTACGTTTGCGTACTTTGTTTAGTTTTGATTTGTAATGGAATTGGAGTTCATGCAGCTTCTTCTTCACAAGATTTGCAGCCGTATAGAACCGGTTATCATTTTCAGCCTCCCAAAAATTGGATCAATGGTACATGTTAACTTTCATTGGACTTACGTTATTGATATAAAATCCATTACTTCATTTAGTTGTAACTAAGTCTAAACTACTAAGGTGAATTTGAATCAACGTCTATCGTTTTAATTAATATGATATCAATTCAAAGTTACGTATTTAGTTTTTTATTTAATTTTGTTCCTTGCAAGTTAACTATGATATTAATTCAAATATGCAAAGTTTTCCAATATCATATCGCTATTAATTAAGGGTCATTTTGTTCATCTGATCGATTTGATAATCAATCACGTTCGTGCTAAGCTAAATACTGAACTTTTAATCAAGACTGATCAAATCTCTGTTTTAAACTCCTGCATTATGCACGTTTTTTTCAATCCTGCACGCTCTCGTATAGTTGCAACCAAAAGCAGAGCCAGAAAATTTGTAGAGGGTGACAGTTCATTCGAAGAAGACGAAAATTCCATAATTATGAAAATTTATAGGCTGTTCTCTAGCCGTAGAGAACAGTCGTCTCATGAATCGTTTAGAGTGTTAGCAGATTTCCTTAGCGAAAAAAAGTACTTCATTTTTTATAATTCTTAATTTACTACAAAACTTTGTGTAGGAAAAGATAATTGCACCTGCTCTTTATCTACTCCATGCAACACATGCACTCTATGGTCTGTTATTATTTGGCATATTCTAATTATTTATGGTAATTTCTTGGCATGTGATGTGGACTGGCTGCTGCTCACTCCTGTAGATCCTAATGGTAAGACTTATATTCATTTTCAGTATCAAAAGGTTATAGTATTTTTTTTCACAATCTTATAATTTTGTTACTGTTCATGTATACTGAAGGTCCAATGTATTTCAGTGGAGTTTACCACTTATTCTACCAATACAACCCTTATGGTCCACTTTGGGGCAACATTTCATGGGGTCATTCCATTTCACATGATCTTGTCAACTGGTTCATTCTTGAACCTGCTCTCAGCCCAACAGACCCTTACGACATCGGCGGTTGCTTTTCCGGTTCAACCACAATATTACCAGGGCCAAAACCGCTAATTCTATACACCGGACAAGATGTAAATGCTAGCCAGGTTCAAAACATAGCCTTCCCCAAAAACCTCTCTGACCCATTTTTAAAAGACTGGGTCAAATGGTCTAGTAACCCTTTTTTGACCCCTGTCAACGACATTAAACATGACCTGTTTCGTGACCCATCAACCGCGTGGATGGGTCCAGATGGAAAATGGAGGATGGTGATCGGAAGCGAGATTAATGGTCATGGAACCGCGCTTTTATATTATAGTAAAGATGGTATTACTTGGACTAGGTCTGAAAAACCATTACATTCTTCTAGTGAAACTAGTATGTGGGAATGTCCTGACTTTTATCCTGTTAGTAATGTCGGTACAAATGGTCTTGATACATCTTTTCAAGGGAATAACATTTTGCATGTTCTTAAAGCGAGTTTTAATAATCATGAGTATTATGTGATTGGGACGTATGATCCGAAAATGGATCAGTTTGTTGTTGTTAGTAATGATTTCAAGGTTAGTAACGCACAGTTTCAATACGATTATGGAAGGTTTTATGCTTCCAAGTCTTTTTATGATAGCGCGAAACAAAGAAGAGTGGTTTGGGGGTGGGTTAATGAAGGTGATAGTCAATCAGATGCTGTCAACAAAGGGTGGTCTGGCCTTCAGGTAAAATATATTGTTTTTTCCTATATGCTCAAAGGAAAGTTGTTCAAATGATCAACTAAAAATGAACTGTATACGGTAATATTATTTTTTCAGTCGTTTCCTAGAAGCATTTGGCTTAGTGATACTCGGAAACAGTTGGTACAGTGGCCAGTGAAGGAAATTGAGAAACTGCGAACAAAACAGGTGAACATCCTGAATAGAGAACTAAAGGGTGGGACCCACGTCGAAGTACCAAGTATCACGGCCTCACAGGTGTGTGAAATTTTCTCATGTAGTTAAACTGTCTTATTAACCAGTAAGTAATGGAAGTTGTATTTCAGGCTGATGTACAAGTGTCATTTAATATAGCAAATCTGACTGAAGTAGAGTTGATAGATTCAGAGGAGGCTGATCCCCTACTTCTTTGTACACAAAAGAATGCTTCTGTCAGTGGGAATTTTGGCCCATTTGGTGTGCTGGTTTTGGCTTCAAAGAAGATGACAGAACAAACTGCAATTTTCTTTCGAGTTTTTAAAGGTCCTAACAAGTTTCATGTGCTCATGTGCAGTGATCAAAGCAGGTTAAAATTTCATTTCTATATAAATGATTGATATTGATCACTAAAAGAACATTAACTTTTAAGTAAAGGGTTGTATAAATTAAATATCTGATACCATTAAACGTATAAAATCAGGTCTTCAGTTGCACCAGAAGTGGACAAAAGTATCTATGGAGCTTTTCTTGATATAGACCCTCTTCATGACAAGATCTCACTTAGAATTTTGGTATGTTACTTGGTTCTTTATCAAACATGAAAATTTTAAAATACTCATAATGGAGATTATACACATACATATATGGACAGAGTAGACATTCATAAAATTATCCCTAACTCACAATGAAAAGGCTCACCAAATGAGTGACATCACATGTTATCAAAGATTATTCATGATGCAGAATATCTTGACTACATTGTATTTGGCCATAATAAGTTGTTCTTTAATGAATTTGCAGATTGATCATTCAATTGTCGAAAGCTTTGGTGGAGAAGGACTTGCTTGTATCACCGCTAGAGTTTATCCAAAGTTGGCGATTAATGAGCAAGCGAAGCTTTATGTATTTAACCATGGCACAAAGAGTGTGACTTTGTCCAGTCTAAATGCTTGGAGCATGAACAAAGCTCAAATTGTTCCTATGGTCTAACTAGAATGTATCGCATACGTTTTAAGTATTTAGATTAATAGTGTTTGATACCAACCCAAGGACCCATTCTAGCTACTAATCGGGGATTCGGGATCTATTAGTTCGAGTTCTAAATCCTTTTAAGAAATTAGTAGAAATGAAAAAAGGGTATTATATTAACTTGGTTCATATTCATAAGGTTAAGGATTTAAAGGTTTCGTGCTTCCATTGACACTAAAATAATATATATATATATATATATATATATATATATATATATATATATATATATATAATAAGCAACAACAAGAACTATGGACCATAAATCTTTAATTGGTATTTATTTTGTGAAAAATAATATAACTTCTGGTTAAGGGTGTGCAAGCCTAGATTTAGTATTAGCATTCAATTTGGGCTCAAAGAGAACGCTACCCAATTATTTGTTTTAATTACTAATGGGCCTGAATTTAAACTCATCAACTGTGAATAGAAACATTTTTGGCCCAACATAAAATGAACTAGTTTACCACCTCATTAACTCATTTAACATCTCCATCTTGTTCTTGTTCTTGTTATGTTTTGCATTGATTGATTAGAACTTAGAAGCTCGAAACCAGATAATGAAGGTCGTTTAAACAGAAATTACAAACTATGCAATATCGTTCGGTTACTTTTCCATGTTGTCGTGACCAAACCATTAGCGATTTTTTTAAATACGATGAGTTTCTATAAAAACTATGCTACACTTGGTTAATATATTACGTAGAATACGAAAAGAAGATCAAAATCTATAGTCTTTCAATTATTTATTATTATTATTATTATTATTATTATTATTATTATTATTATTATTATTAAAATTCTTGAACGGGACCTTTCATACAATATATTTTAATATGAAACATATATGATTTCATGTACCCATAAAGGCACTCCAAAATCTAGAGGTTCCAATCATAAAAGAATGTCCCTTTCGTCTTGAAAAATGTCACATTTTAATTTCAAGGTATTTCAACTTTTTTTTTAATTTAATGTACCTCGTACGATTGTACGTATTTCATTAAAGGCTGTTTTGACAAACCTATTATATGGGATGTTATTTTCCTGTAAAACTTATCTCGCTTTCGAGATGTGATTTGTAATACGACCCTTTGATCTTTGATCAAAATTATTTTGTTCAAAAGAAATTTTTTAAGGTATTGATGTCAAGTAGCTTCAACTATCTTTAATAATAATAATAATGATAATAATAATAATGTGACAAATAATCAAATACGATGATCGATGTAACAAAGTTAATACATTGTCACAAATGAGTCATGAAATTATTTATTCATTAATATAATACACTAGTATAACAACTTTGAATGATAATAACTCATTCAAATATTACAAGTGGATTTTGAAGTGATTTTCAAATCCGTATTAATATAATCTTTTTCGCCAAATATATATATAAACTATTACAGCTATGCATATAAAATTAATTTATATATCTATTATTGTTATTATTTAAACATGTCATAACTCAAAATATATTCATATAAATCTTACTATCTACAAGTTAAAGCGATTATATTAAGAAAAATGTTAAACATAGCCCTTATGACTATAAATAAGAAATTCAGACATGTATAAATTATTTGTACATTGATAATAACCACTCATTTAAATATAATTGCTTCCAATAAACTTAATGTATTACTAAATTTTACACAAATTAATCCATAAACTTAACGGAGTTACAAATAACAAATTCCTTATATTAATCATCTCATAATCCAAAAAATATTTAAATACAAACTATATATGTATTTATGATATATATATATATATATTTTTGTACAATTCGATTCTAAAACAACAATTTAAACATGTACCAAAAAATCCATGATTTTGTCGGGAATATCATATCTAGTGACAAAGACCAATGAGGTGGAAAAAATTTCACTGTTTCAATGGATAACACCGATGAGCTGGATTAAATTACTTATATCCACATGGCATGACGTGGAATATTTGGATACCACCAAACATAAAAGTTCATGGCCACTTATTCTTTTTGAATTACTTTTAAATTATTTATCACCACACAATAATACTCTAAAATTTAATAATGCAATTTCTTTTCAAAAGTTTTACGGCACTTTATAAAACTAAGAAAACCACAAATATCGATAAATATATATTACAATTACAATGTTGCTAACTTTTTACTGTGTATATATAAATTTTGGTAAAAAATATCAAGTATTACGGCATATCACATAAATGTTTTCATTTTATCAAACATAAATATATTTGATCAGTTTTTGTACGCGTTGATCAATATATGTCGTCTCATCGGAGCGAGTCAGTTGACCACTCCGAACGAAAAAAGCTTGATGCATTAGCTAGCTTTATAAAACTTTTAAAAATGTTTTTTGGAAGATTAATTTAACCCCGCTTTTTACTAAATCAAGTCGATGTTTTGGTATTTGTTTTATGAGCAAGACTTTGTTGACTGCTTTCTCAATTATTATAAAAAAAAATGAAGGATAAAGAATATATAGTATTATAATTATAATTAATAATTATAATGTTTTGCTATCAAGACTAAATTGATTACTTCTTCGCGTGTGATGGCGTTTATTATCATTCATTTTATTGTGATATAATGAAATGAAAATGATGTATATTTCTAATAAGCACCCTTTTAGTTTGGATAAGATAACCGTATCTAATTCCCGATCTATAAAAGTACGACAAATATTTGTGTTTAGTCAATAACTAAAGTTTGTATTTTTTTATCAATTAAAACCAAAAATAATGGTCGACATTTGTGCAACAAGAAGATTTGTGAAGTTTCCAAAAGAAAGGGAGAAAGTAATTGCCGATGAAAAGAAAACCAATGAAATGGCAACACGTGTCCCCTTGCTTAGATCGAAAATACGTAACGCGGTTTCTAGAAAAAGCAAGTGGAGGGATGTAAAATCTTAGTATTGGACGGCATAAGAAACAAAAAGGTGATCGAATGGACATTGTTACCGGCCAACAACTTTGGTCCAAATGTTTGACCTCATTGTCCAACATATTTGTAAACCAGTTAATCGTAATCACTACGAACGGAACTAATTGGATGTTAATATTGTATAACTAAAATATATTTATCGTAAATTGCATGAATCGTTCATCCGATATACACACATTCTTACGTAAATTGTATTACTCGTTTATGCGGTTACACACATTCTCACTGTTATTCCATGTACAGAAGCAGTTCAGAAATCTCAAAAGTTGTTGCACGTTTTAGACCCTTCTTCACCATCTATTTTGCTCAGAAGATGGTATTTTAGTTATTATACGTAGAAGATGAACTGAACGTGCAATAACTTTTGAGTTTTTAAAGTGTCATGCAACAAATAAAGTACATCGATGAGAATGTGTATAGATCACAATTACAATTCATGCAATTTACTCTATTGGATTTGTAAATTGTAATAGCGCATTGCCATGTATTTGTTTTTGTCTTCACCGGTAAGGTTTATTTTGATTATGAAAAAAATGAGTTCAATTAACTTCATTATGGTGTAAAATCCATATTATCAAAATTTACCATTAACTTTCATGTATCGATACAGAAAGGATTAAAAGAAAAATATACTTTTTAATAGAATAAGAGAAATATATATTTACTTCATTGAATGAATATTTTGTTGGATACAATGTTATACTAGTCATTCAGTGACTCGGTGCTATCAGAACAAAATCCTAACAGAAGTAAAAATCGAAGAAGAGAATGAGAAAGAGGAGCCAACAAAAAATGAGTTGTTTGATACCTAAGTCAATTACCTCCATTATCTTCTTGATCGAATGATTAAGCAACACTTTCTCCCTCTCCCGATCTCAATGAGTTTCTTAACGATTTTGTCTATTTAGTGGTAACAAAAAATGATGATTACCTACAAAGACAAAATCTATACAAATGAACCTCTAAGAGTTTGCTAGCTAAGTGGTAAATTCGAGAGGAAGATAATTAACTTTTACACATCTGACGAGATCTAACGTTCAAATCTCACCAAGCTCAAACAATTTTTAGGGGTCAATTTGTGTGACGGTAAATTTATTCCTTGTGAATTACCACGTGTGGTATTTTTGTATAACAATAACAAGAGAAGAAAAAAGCATACAAATGTGTTTCAATCACATGTTCCAAAAGTTGATCACAATATGTATCCATGCTACTCGATGAAACTAATATATGTATATATTTATATGTCGTATAAATTATCTCTTTCTTTTATTTTAAAATTGTACTCAACAATGTCTAAGTATCAAATTGTCTTTCAAATTAATTAACTATTCAATCTTACCAACCAATCATTAATTTATTATATCTATATTTATAACAACCTTCCATTTTAAACTTTGCAGATTCTCTTTTAGAAAATTAACATATAATTCCATTGAACCTTTTATCTTTTATAAAATGTAAATAAAGATGAAAGTAGATCGTTAAATAATATCACTTAAACTTTCAATCGACTTTCACAAACTCTATATCTATTCATCACCACTGATATACGCGGGTATACTACTAGTATATATTATATATATTATAAAGAATAAGAGAAATTCACAAAATTTGGTTGGATAAGAACAAAAGTTATTAGGTAGTTGTGGTCCTTTTGGAAACGAGTGGGGGTTCAATTGACGGCTACTTTTTTTCTAATTTGGATCCACTGATGGAACCAATTCATTTTATAACATAAATTCTCAATCCATTTACTTCATTCCAACTCATCATGCCTCCACTCTTATCCACAACAAGTCCTTTTTTTTTTAAATAGAATAAAATTTAAAATTAAAGAACAATAATTATGAGTACAATTTTCTTGAAAAAATGGATTATCTATTTTCTAATGGTAAATTACTAATTTTTCTATAGGGGGATTTACAATCTAAAAAACAATACTTTAATCGTGTATTTTTCTAATGATTTTTTTTTTTTTTTTTGTTACATTACTTATGACTCAAGGTTTTATATCTAGCATAATAATTTTTTTTAAATATAAAATCTATACACTTGTCTAAAAATGGCAAGACATAAGCAATATTATCAGGACAAATGGCCACTTTGGTGCTAACTGCTAAACCCATTTCTCACCGCCACCACCACTACTTCACAATATCCATCACCGCCACTTATTACCTAATTATAATCAAAACCATATAAATTCCTCTAATCATCGTAACATCGATAATAAGAAACAACAATTAGAACCACTCATATATATTTATGATGATGATATGTTATATACATTATTGTTGGATTAGTAGACACGTGTTAAATGGTGCAAAATGTATACTCAACAAAGTTACTATGAGCTCAAACATAATTGCGTGTGTTAAATGGTGCAAAATGTATACTCAACAAAGTTACTATGAGCTCAAACATAATTGCGGGGGTCAAAGGTGTGGGATCTTAGAGGCAACGTCCGTAACTACATTTACGGTTTCAACCAAGCACTAAACTTTTTAACTGCAAACTTAATCTATGACGCAGAACAAGAAATGTAATAATCCTACACGAATGTCAAATTCGAAAACTAAGAGAAAATATTATTAAACCATAAGTAAATAATGACAATTGCTCTGACTATTTATATAAGGAGTCTCTTTGAAAGGGTAGAATTCTTATTACCTAAATAGCCAATAACCTAAATAAAATAAAACTCATAAAAATCTGGATTCGCGCAGCATCGAATGAATTATGGTTTAATCGGTGATGAGAAAACTTTTAACTGGTGCTGAGAAAGCTTGACATAAATTTTCAGCCTCACCACCGAATAGATTGGATTTTAATCGGTGTTGCTCTTCCCCTGCATCGAACCCTTTTCACTCGCGTTTCTTTGCATGTTTGCCACGCTTCCATTGATCGATAAACTTATCCGCCAACTCGTTTATCGCGTCCTCATCATTTCCCCTCACTTGAAAAAGAACTCGACCCTGAGTTCACATGGAGAATTGTTGTGTCTGTGGGTTTGAACTTAAAATCTTGTGTATTTTTTATCTTGATCCGTTTTTCACATTCACAACAATCCACAAACGAATCTAATTGTTGATCTATTGCCCCTTGTCAATTTAACAGTTAAATAAAAGTGTATCAAAATCAAAAGTGGAAAGACAATGTAATAATCTTATTATTTTTCTTATCCTCAGTTATTTCTAATATACGTAGTATATAGGATTATATTTTTATCAGGGATAGAACGTTTCGAGACTATATATGTGGTGTTGGGAAGGGGTGTTAAAAGCAAGCAAAAAGAGTCTAAAAAGGGTATCAACTGTATTGCAACCTTACGAGTCTAATCAACAGTTTTGGAATATATCCAATTTGAAGCCGCATATTTACGATCTCCCAAAACCCACATAAATAGTTCGGTCATGAGCGAACGTTCAACTCCAATTTGCACCGCTACAGTGGTGGGGAAATAGGGTGTGATGATAATTTTTGAATCATATAAACACTTTCTCAATAAAGTATTTCGACTCTTTATTGCCCGAGTTTATGAAAAGACAACACTTTGATTCTTGACAGAGAAAACAAAGCAAAACCGAAGAGAATTGATGTATTTTTCGTATGTTTCCAACTAGAGAGTTCGGCCCCCTAGAACCCTGCAAGGGGGCGCAACCCCCTTGACTCTCGTATTTAGTTGCGGTGGTCAAGTTAGCTTGAACAAGTGTTCATCTCGCACTTACCAACTTATTTTATAACTTAAGTTGAAATATCATTTGGTCCAAGCAAATCTCAATTACATTAAAATTATCAACATCTACAACCTTCACGAAAGACTTAATTAGATCATTCCCAACAAATATAGTTTCATGTAATTTTAGTTCATAAAACTTGTCACGGTGGTCAAATGTAAAATTGGATAAAAAAAAATTTTAATTACATAAAAGACAATTTTTTAGGGTACTAATGATTTTATAACTTTCACTCCCTCAAAAATAAAAAATATAAAACTTAATATTTTTTAGCCCCTCAATGATTTTATCTTAGCTCCGACTTTGCTTGTCACGAACATAAAAGTATAAAAGTGAAAGGATTACGATAAAGAGTGGAACTAGTCGAAAAATTGTTCAAAAGTTGTGTTAGTATATGTAAATTGGCATTGTTGGATCTATATTTTGTAGAAGGGACAAATGATAAGTAGATAAGATTAATTGGAACAAATCATATGTGGATAAAGATTGGAAGAATGATATATTAAATTCTATTATTTTAAGGTATGGATGAAGATTTCGTACGGTATATAAGTTGAAGCTTTGATAACAAAAAGACATTTAGAAGTTGCAGACGTGAGAATGTACATGATGATGTTGCAAGAGAACTGCAATGCCTATCAAATGACTTCGGAGGAGTGAATTATTCGTCGTTTTTCTTTGAACTGCAATGCTTATCAAATGACTTCAGAGGAGTGAATTATTCGTCGTTTTTGAAGAAAAACGTCGACTCTACTCTAAAGAAGACACATCTTCGACTTTAAGACGACGAAAGTTCTTGCAAACAAGGTCAGGATCTCCCAAGACATATATATTTATATGAGAGATAGTTGATTTGATATTGAAAGTAGTAAGTTTAGCT
Organism: Gnaphalium uliginosum; assembly: GCA_963930675.1. Taxonomy (NCBI): domain Eukaryota; kingdom Viridiplantae; phylum Streptophyta; class Magnoliopsida; order Asterales; family Asteraceae; genus Gnaphalium; species Gnaphalium uliginosum. Next base: position 10,516,598 of record OZ005684.1, on the reverse strand, counting down.
GACAAATATTGTGATCAATTTGAACTTGATATTTTAATTCTTATTCTTTCATCTTGGAATCAATACATCAACATTATTTGGTTACAATGAACTCACATATCCCCTGTAGTACAACTTTGTCCGAGGTTAGATTGAACCCATAACCATTCGTTTAGATAAATGAAATTAATTATAGTTCAAAATTTCATATTACACCCCTTAATAATGTTTCAATAATTAATAGAACATACATAGACTTAACTCATTAAGCATATACATAGACTTATATCATTAAGCATATATTGAGAGTGAAATGAAAACCCGAGTCAAGTGATTGAACCCGCAAAAAACTCGATTCAAAAACGATGAGTAAAATGTATGACAAACATGAGAGACAATGAATGTCATTTATTCATTTTAATTAGATAATAAGCAAGCATCAACATTCAATTTACATTGTTGATATATATATATATATATATATATATATATATATATATATATATATATATATATATATATAAATTAGTAAGGAAAATCTATCGATATTTTAATTTTATCTTTAGGAAGCTATATTTTATATTTAAGTGTTTACAGAAGAGTTTCCACCTAATGGTGAGTTAACTTGGTCAAATTACTTACAAAAATATGAAATTAAGTGCATATGTTATTACATAAGTTGAACTTAGGTTGCTTAGGCATAGCAATTTGTTAATTAGAGAAAGCTTCTTGAACATAATAATTAAACAGGAAAAATCTTATTCGTTGAATTTGTGTGTATTTGAGAAAAGCTAAAAAAAGATAATTTACAAGTGTCCATCCACTACCCAATCAACTTATGTTACATTTATGCCTTAAAAATCTTACTCGTATCTATTATTCTTTTATTAATATTATTTTTATATTTATTTGAGAATCAACCTGAATCTAACAAATGCCTTTAACCCCTTTATAAAATCTTCCAATAAACCAAAATTTTATCCAAAACTTGTGTTTGGCTTCGCTAGGACACCATGTTCTCTTCAATATCATAGTGGACCCAAATGTTAGGCCAATGAATCTTTAGAGTGTGATATTTGACATTTACGAAGAAAATGTCGTTTTTAGAAAGCAACTATAAACAAAGAAAATAAGAAAATTAATACTCAAATATGTAATTGTATTAATGAAACAATAATTTGGTACAAAATACAAATGGCATCATGTGCTTTGCACATATTGTTACATCTTATCTATATAACTTATACTATATAAATGCATAAAAAATTTGCCACAAATTCCAAAAATTTTTACAAGGAATAAAGTAACAAAGAATGACCTATACAAAAGAGCTATCAAACCAACTCTTGTGGCCTCCCATGTTTCTTTTACTTTACCTTTTTAACAAATACTCTACTAATTCTTAACATCCGAGCCTTCTAGCATTTCAAATTATGCTTTTACTTGGCTCTTAAATTGCACTTTGTACTGTTTCATCCATAACAAATTCTGCACTTTTCATACTCCATGCACTCACTTGTGTAATCTTAACGCTCTGAGTCCCGTTGTTAAAAGCAAAAAGATGAGCATCTTCGTAGTTAACAAAATTTGGGTAAGTTCGACTAGTGATACATGTTTTTCCCTCTGCTCCAAAACTCTCGATAATCGAGTGATCAATCTGTAAACATTTAAAGTACAAATGTTATGATCAAGGTTGTCAAAAGATCGAGATTTTACTGAACAAATTTAAACATGGGATAGTGTTTCATACCAAGTTTCTTAGCGAGATCTCACTGGCCCGAGGATCAATGTCAACAAACGCTCCATAACTAGTTGTGTCGATGGTGCTTCTAACCGTAGACCTTTAAAAAAAAAGGAAAAACGATTAGTTATTGAAAGTTAGAAAGTTCGGTATCTTTCAGAGCAATAACGACAACCATAAACTTTTCGTAAGATAATAGTGAACGAAAAATCAATACAAACCTGCTAAGATCGCTACACATAAGCACCGAGTACTTTCCATTCTTGTTTTGGAACACCCTAAAGAAGATTGCGGTTTGTTCTTCCAAATCTTTAGAAGCCATAGCTAACAAACCAAAAGGCCCAAACGCACCCTTGCTTGATGCACCCCTTTCGGTACAAAGTGCTTGTGGATCAACTGAGGTCGTATCCAACACCTCTGCCTCATTCAAATCCTCCAATTTGAATGAAATAGTAACATCCGCCTAATAACATTCATTAAACAAAAACATTAGCCAATGGTACAACTTATAAATCACAAGTGTACAACTTTTATGCACAGAGTACAAACCTGAGCAGCAGTAACACCCTCGATTTCAATAACAGAGCCCGGTTTCATGTTCTTATTTTGTAACTTCACTTCATTTTCACGAAGCGCCCCAATTTCCTCAACCGGCCATTGTATCAACTGCCTTCCTGTTCTATCGATCCATAACGCCCTAGGAAACGACTACAAAAACATATAAAAAAACATGTCGTAAATAACCAATAAAACGTGGTTTTTTGGTATATAATAAATATAGCAACATACATGTTAGGTGCCTCCATTACAACCTTTTTATCAAATATTTACATACTTACCCCTCAACTTTCTTACGTTTATAGATTCACCCTTTCATATAAGTTAGGCGCAACTAACAACATATGCCGACATACCGAGTATATTTTTTTCAAAATAAAAATTAACAATAAGTTATTTACCTGAAGACCAGCCCATCCTTTTTCATAATCATCTTCTTGAGAATCAGATTCAGGAATCCAGCCCCACAAAACTCTGCGGTTTTTCGCATCATCGAAAAACGACTTAGACGCATAAAAGTTACCATAATCATATCGTAAATCCAACGTACTACCACTCAAACTCAACCCATTTTGTGGCAAAAAATTCTCACGGTCAGGACTATAAGTCCCAATAGTATACCAATCATGTCCTCGAAACCCTGCTTTCATTACATGCATAACACTTCCACTATACGTCGACGTATCAAGTCCATTTGTACTATTCAACGGCACCGGAAAAAAGTCCGGGCATTCCCAAGTTCCGGTACCGTCCGCCGCCGCCAACGGTTGTTCATACCGAACCCAGTTTTTAAAATCCTTACTTTGGTACAAAAACGCCATGCCGTTGTTATTCCGGTCGCCGCCGACAACTATCCGCCAGATGTTGTCGGGTCCGAGCCATGCGGTACTAGGATCACGGAAACAGTCGTCATTGACGCCGTCAGGTGGGGTTATGATTGGGTTGTTCGGGTATTTGATCCATTCACGGAGAAACGGGTCGGATAGGTTTTTGGGTCGGGCGAGGTCTTGGACTTGACGGGAGGTTGAGTCGGATCCTGTGTATAGCATGGCGGGTATGTTACCGGGTAAGATAGTGGCGGATCCGGACCAACAGCTGGTGATGTCAGCTTCTTGGGTTGGGTATATTGCTGGGTCGAGATGGATCCAGTTGACTAAGTCGTAGGAGACTGCATGGCCCCACACGATTGTTCCGAATACTGGTGCGTCTGGATTGTATTGGTAGAAGAAATGGTATACTCCTTTGTATAACATTGGTCCTGTAATTATACATAACAGAAAATGACTATTATACCCTTGAAGTTTATAAAAATGAGTTTTGTAATATTTGTCAAAAATAAGGTGAGACAAGTGTAGTTTTTGAGGCCAGTTGTGGTTTATTAAAGGTATAAAAGGTTTAAATAATTCTATTTTTGTGTATATATCACATGAACAGCTAACAACATAGCCTGTTGTTTTTATGTTTAAATAAGAACAAAGATGGGGCTATTTTTGTTTAATAGGAAGTTACTTTCTATTTTGAATAAATCTCTTTTTATAGACTTGTTTCGATATTATTAGTTTATAGTCGAAAAAAATAAATTTTGATTGTAAAATGTGTAAAATGAAAAATATTTTATTCAAGGTTTTCTTATTGTCTATTTTTGAAAAGTAAAAAAATTCAATTTCAAATAAAAATGTGTTGAAATAAAGAAAAAGAGAAAAAAAGTAAATAAGAGGAATTTTATTCATCCCAAAAGCGTCGAGATCAAAAAGTGGTGGTGGGCGGTGGGGATGGAATTTTTCCACCTTTCTTGCGTATTTAGTGGGGTACTTTCCTTACTATGGACTCTATCCATTCAAAATTAGATGAAAAACATTTTTTTTTGATTTAATAAATAATAACTTATTATTTCTTTATCTTTTTAATATTAGTGAGCATGATGGCAATTTTTTCTTGTTTTTAAGATGTCGATGTTTTTAATGCCCATTTTAGTAATATTAGAAAGTAACATTGTCGATTGCTTTAAAACTCAACCACCAAAACTAACACTAGAATGGACAAATACAAAAAGATAAAAACTCACCGTTGGGATCTGCGAAATTATAACCAATAACCATCCATATCCATATACGTATCCATGTCAACGGAACCAAAAGAGAAATAAATTAGCTACCGTATACATATCAACTAAAATAGTAAATGATAAGATTTCATTCATCGTATTGCATGATAAGTTATTCTTACATACTAAATTAACTCGTTTTATTTTTACAAAAAATGTTTATGTTAAAGAAAAAGAAAACAATATAGAACAATTATTGACTCGGAAAAAAAAAAGATCATACATACCATTCATCCAATTACTCGGAGGTTGAAAATGGTACCCTGTTCGATATGGTTGTTCGATTTTTTGAGTTGGAAGCGATATAACGTTGTTAAGATTCCGACCTGCTGCATCGCCGGTTCTAGTCTCGTAAACGAGAGCAATAAAACATAATGTAAGAAATGAGGAAATAAGATTGCGCATGATGTTGTCGTACGTTTTTTATATCAATGAGTTTAAGGTTGTTTAGAAGAGTGGGTATTGTTGTTATGAATTTGACGATGGTCCAATTGGTTGCTTTTATAGACTTTGAGCTCAACAGTAACTCTAAACTGTTTCAACAAATTCTCCCTAAACTTTCATTCTTTTACAAAATTCACCCCAGGTTCACCCCTCACTTTTGAAAATTTTCTATGTGTCTACCTCGTATATGAATTTTATATTTCATTGTCTTTATAGGACCCATTTTTCATGACTTTGAAATATCAAGCCGCCAAGCAACGGTTTAACAGTTGGAATGCTATTTTCATTTCATCCGATTAAATATATTTTTCTATCTTATAAATATATAAAAATTATTAACTGACATACACTAAAAGTCGTTAGCTAAATCATCAAATAGTAAACATAACGAGTTTTACGAACTTTTTGCATATTCACCATTATCATATCTTATACGAGTATCGATTTGCTGATAATTTTTTCAAGTTTGTCTTATGAAAACATTTTAGATATTTTGTGATATGTCCACTACTATTAATAAATTATGTGCCTATAGTTTATCGAGGCTCATCGTACTCTTGCACTAAATATCTTTGAATTGTAAGAGATATTGTATTCGTGTAAGGAATATTTTAAGTGAGAGTTGCTATATTTATTTAGAAAGTAAAAGGAATCCACTTGAACAAAAAGATGCAAAGTAATGTTGGGAGGGACAACAAAAAGGGTCGAAAATGAAATATTTGATACATTAAGGGGCTTAAAAGGACGTTTGTTTGGAACTTCAGGTGTGTAAAATGAAATGAAATGACTCATTTTCCAGCAAGGCAACAACAAAAATAATAAGATAAGGGTATTTGAGAGCTCAAAAGACCCACCGATGATGTGGCATATAGCAAAAAAAATGGATCATGTATTGTTTTGTTGGGTAGCGAATACAAACATTAATCCAAATACTATGACTCACACCCTCTAACTAATCATAAATCCATTATCGGATTATCCACAAAAATTTGATTTTTAGAAATTAGTATATACGGATTATTTTAAATTTAAAGTACTAATAATGTTGGAAATACTTATTTTAATTTTATTTAATTTAATTAAATTTGTATATATGACGTTAGCATATACTGGCTTTTATTATTGTTCATATATATATATATATATATATATATATATATATATATATATATACTCGTGTAATCTGGACCTCTAGTTTTTCTTTTCCCCAAAAGATGATAGAAATACATCTTATTTGTGAAACAGTTGGGCAAACTTGAAATTATCATTAATGTATATGTTGGGGTTTTTCAAGTGAATAATCAAATTTATAAAAAAATAATTTCTTAAATATCATTACTATTATGAATATGAAATTAATAGAATGATGATTCTTTGATATGAAAGTTTAAGTTGACAGAAAAGGTTGATAACCGACAATTCAGATGTATTCGTAATCGGCTCTTTGTTCATAATGTGTGGAACATATCTGACTCACTCAACAGTTGTGACAATTGATTTTTCGAACTTGAATCCGAGACATTGTGTTAATTGTGACAACGATGATCATACTCATTACTAACTGATTATTTTAAGTACTTATAATTCTATTCGACGTGAGTTTCTATGATTTGGAACATGGTCATAAGTTATAAAGACATAATTTAATTTACATTTTACTGATGATCATCCTGCAAGTATCCCGAAACTCTAAACCGCAAATCCTAACCCCTAAACTCTAAACCCTAAACGCTTTACAAAACTCTAAACCCTAAATTCTAAACCCTGCTAAAACCTAAACTCTAAACCCTAAACCATGCTAAACCCTAAACCATATTAAACCCAAACCCTAACCCTAACCGCAAATCAAATGTACAACTAATCAGTAACATATATGTTACTAATTTGTAAAACCCACCAAAAAATGAAAAAAAAAACTCGTCGAAAGTATAGCTTGTGAGATCTTAAATCAAAGAGGAGAAAACACTGAATTTTATGGTGCAATTTTTATAATTTTTCGACTTGTCATTTGTGAGATATTTAGTTTTTAAAAAGATGGAGAAATAGATATTTGATAAAAATGAGTGGTTGAGATTGATTCCCCTATTCTCACACAAAGTTGTTGTACTCATTTGAACCCTACTCCCACGGGGAGTAGGATAGAGAGAGAAGGATTTTAGGTGAGAGAAGGGGGAGAAGAGATCTGGATCGTTTATTTATTTAATCAATGGTTCAAATACTAAAATGGCATGATTGTAAACATTCACAATATTAATTGAAGGCTGTAAGGGTATAATGGTCCATGCAAATTCATTTAGTTTTTATTAACCGTCAATTTTAGGAAGGTATTTTTAAAAACTGGGGCTTGCCATGTCTTTTATCATCATCATCATAATCATATTTTTTTATTATATATTCGAGTTCATTGAAATTAATAATTAGGTAAAAATTAGTGGTCTTCAACATGGAACGTAAAGACCACTATCTGAATCAGATCGACCATCGTAATTATTTTTAATTTTATTTTCACAAAATTGAATCTTAAGAATGAATTAGAATCAAAGGTTGTGAATCAATGTTATAAAATTAATGAGGCAATGAATAATATTTGTGAATCATCAGTATAAAATTTATGATTCAAAGTTATAAATTGTGGATCAATGTAATACACATTCGTTAGTCATTTTTGGTTTTTGAAATGTAGTAATGGATGGAGCAATGAATTAAATAATACATATTACATCTACACAGAATGGGTATAGTGGTATTGGCTTATTTATTAAAGAGATTGAATTAAACCCACACATTGACATGATCTTTTAAATTTGCTCGCCACTATCATTATCCGTTGTTTTAATGGATTGGTTTTTATCGACAAATGTAGGTAACCATGAATTGATCCAAATGAAGATATTGCTCCTGGTTGTATATCACGATTTCATCGCCATCATTTTAGGAATATTGAAAACTGCCCATTTTACTAAATTTAAATGAAATATTATTTATTTTATTATTTAAATTGCAATTGACTAGATTATTCTTTGACCTTTAATTTAAATGATTGGTTGAAAACTCTTTTCCCCCTTTTCCACCCAAATAACCTTCTTTTTTATCCCCTTACTATATATATATATATATATATATATATATATATATATATATATATATATATATATATATTATTTTAATTTATTTCGAAAAAAAACAATATGCAAACTTTTGATTTTTATTTCCAAAATTAACTAATTTATTTTTATTTATTACGATACGATAATAGTACCTTGTACGTTGTCGCACCCCCAAATTTACAGTGCAACGGAAGTCGGGTCGAGGCGCGACTAATCACGGATCATTACACAAAGTTATAACAAACGACCTCTAAATGAGACGTTTTTAAATTACATTCTGAAAAATATATTGTTTACAAAATACATTTGTACTAATCCACGAGTTCACAAGATAGCTTAGAGATTCTAGTACATAACTACTATTACAAAAACAGTAATGCAGGAAAATCTCTTTGTTTGTTTGTAATACATGCGACTCGTGCCAGAGTTCCCTGTAGGCCATCCTACTGTGTCTGCGAACCTGAGATTACATACTAAAACGGTCAACATAATGTTGGTGAGTTCATATGTTTGAAACAGTTATCAAAAGTTGGTAATAATTACAAGGTTTAATCAGTGTTGCACGAATGCAAAATAAGTATATACTATTGCCATGAGTCTCACAGTTCGACGCTTAACCAGGTTTGTGCTTCGGGCAGGAGCATAATTCAATACACCCGTAACAATCAAATATTAATGCGTTCGTGGGTCGGCTAGAGCGACTAGCCCGGACGGGGATGTCAATCCCCGATAGATCTATCCAATAATACTCGCGCTCATACAATTAACGAACTATGATAAAGTGAGGACTCTTAGTGGATTAAAGGTCTCATGCAATCCGTATAAGAGTTGTTTCAGTACTTGTGATTATAAAAACAGTGTATGTAATCTCACCCCATAGTATAAAACAGTAAAAGTGGGGCTATGAGACTCACCTGAGTCTTGTAAGCAAATATATCAAGTAGTGGGTGTTCGTGTCCCAAAGTGCAACCTTCTAGCGTCCCAAACGCATAAGATTGTATGTAAGTGGTGGGTTAATGTCCACTTGTGCTAGTCGTCCACTCAACTAGTTATGTCCAAAGTTTGTTTATCATTTGTGTTTAGAGAACGTGTACGGTCCGCTGGTGATGTTTTGTAATAATAATTCTCACAGACATTATTATTATGTTTTGTTTCGTTGTATACTTGTAATAGTATATGTGTTGTGTGTACAAGTAGTGTCGTATATGATATAGTTGTTGTTTCGCGAAAACGTTCCTTAGTAAAATATGTTTTCAATCAGACTCTTTTATGCGACACAGTGGTTGTGTCGCTATTAGGTGCGGCGACACAAAGGTAGTGTCGCAAAGTATGAAATTCAGATAGTTGTGCGACACAAGAGTTGGTGTCGCCAGTCGAGATTTTGAATAGGTGTGTGACACAGCGGTTTGTGTCGCAGGTTAGTACTATTCGATATAAAACGTTGCGACACCAGTTAACATTGCTTGTTTAGCGACACTAGGCTTGTGTCGTAGGTTGCGACACAAGTTAGTACTGCTGGTTTATAAATGTCGCGACACAGGGTTTTGTGTCGCAAGAGTATTTCGAAAATCAGTAATGCGATACAGGGCTTGTGTCGCAATGGTTTTTGGGCCATCTGCGACACAGGACCTGTTGTGATTTCAGGTTCAGGATTGTGGTTAATAGTGCTCGGTTTGACCCGTAACTTTTAGGGAAGTCTAAAATATGTTTTTAAAGCTTAGAGAGATTGTCGTTGCGTTTAGTGGTCAACCCGAAAGTGTTGTTTTTAAAAGGATGTCAAAACAGTCCATTGGTTCATTTCATCAGTTTTTGTGTCGTTTTCGTGGCTCGTTTTGACTAGTCAATGTGTCGAGATAAAATCCGAGAATATTACCAGTTGTTCATATATGTCTTAACTACTTTCAGTAATTTTTCTAGAATTTTTGAGTAACTCTAAGTATTTTTAATAATTCCATTTGTCCTCTGAGGTCCAAAATCGACCAATCTGGACACAGGTTCAAAGATTAAATCACTGAGAAAATCTACAAAACTTCATGAGACGTAATTATACAACTTTCAAAGCTAACAAAATTTGTGAGAATTTGGTACAAGTTTCAGGTCAGTTGGAGTTGTGTAGCTCGAGTTATGGACTCGAGAAGTTGAGTTAAAAATCTGTCACCCGAGACAGTTTAGCGACACATTTTTGTAAAATCATTTTCGGGTATCAAACGGTGTCGAAAAATTATGAAACCACTTGGAGATGAAAGCTAACTTCTTAAAATTATTTTTTGTCTTTTGATTCGTCCATTTTCGATAAGTCTTGAGCACGAAACTTCTCCTTAAAGTCGGACAAAGTTTCTGCCCGGAAATCTGTGGGTGTTTTATGTTCATAAAAACGTTTTTCGACTTTTCTTTTGCACATAATCTTGTTATATGGACATTATAACATGAATCTAAGTGTGTTCCAAGTAAAATAAAAGGGGGATAGAGTTTCTTACAAAGAAGTTGATGAAAGCACGAAGAATGAAGGTCGAAAGCTCATTTTCTTGCTTTTTCTTGCAAACCGAAAGAGATGATGCTATGGTGGTTTATGGTGATGCTTGTGGTGGTTTGTGGTGGTGATTTGGAAGGTGTTTTGGGGCTAGGGTCGCAGAGAATAAGAGGGAGAGAAAGAGATGGAGTGTGTGTAAGTTAAAGTGTGAAATGAAGGGAAGAAATGGGAGGTATGGGTAAAAAGAAATGGGGAGAAGGCATGGGGTGCATGGATGGCTGCATTCTAGGGGGCCCACATGGTGTGGGTGTGTTAAATTTTGTTCCCCAAGTTTACGTTACGTGCGGTGCCCGTTTACCCGTTTGTTTCGTCGTTCTTTTAATCGTTAAACGTTTATTCGTTATGTTTTTCGTTAATGATTTATTCTCGTATATTTTGATTGAAGTTTCATTTAAAATTCTTCTTTTTAAGTTATTGAAATACATTTCGGGCTTCGTTCGGTTGTCGGGTGCGATTTGCGCGTTTTTGTCGCGTACGGTACGTTTTATACGAAACGTAAAACGTCTTAGATATCATTACCAAGATATAAGTTAAATAACAATTATTTATTATAATTACGTTATTTAATAAAATATTTTTCACCAACGTCCGTATGATTGTGCCGGATTCCATCCGATCGAATTTGCGTAATTAAAATTTTATTTCGTACGTGTATATATATTTACATACATACAAACTGTTACTGCACTTAGTCTTATTTCATACTAAACACGAATGACGGTCTACTTCGCCGGGTGTCACATACGTAGTCATTTCTCATTTTTAATTGTTTTACAAAATAAATTTATTTAAGAAACTTAATGGGAAACACACATATATCCTTATCCTTATTAATTAATTAATAAAACTCTTTTAGATTTGAATTGGATTTAAAACATATACAGTGGGAGGTTAAAATCGAAACTAATTAAAAGTTAAAAATTTTAAAAACCACTAAAATACATAATTGTTCATATGTGTATAATGTCAAAATATGTATAAAAATGTTAATAATAATCGATAAAACTTTGAAAGCTAAAAAATTATGTGTTAGAATTTATTTTAATTAACTTTAACCGATTTGTTCACATGTGATCTGTTCAGTTGTGAACATATGTGTTTTTACGTATTTTTATACGTAATTTTGTAATTTTTGATATTTTTTATTTCTCATTCGAACAAATATTAATGTTCACATGTGTATAAAGTTAATCACACGTGAACAATCATATATTTTTGTAGTTCTCAAAAGTTCTCAACTTTTAAGTGGTTCTCATTTGAACATTCCTATATGATCCGTTAATTAATTTCTTAATTAGTCATATCCATCATGGTTACCTATATATATATAGGTAACCATGATGGATATGACTAATTAAGAAATTAATTAACGGATCATTAACATACCTACATTAATTGATAAGAGTGAGGTTCAAACGAGTATAACAACTTTCTCTGAAAATGGAGGTACCAATAAGGACGCGCCACGTGTCACAAAAATTTACTTTACACCACGTTTTTAAAAATTAAATATCTCCCAAATGGTAAGTCGAAAAATCATAAAAATTGCACCATAAAAATCAGCGCTTTTTTCTCTTTCGATTAGAGATCTCACAATGTATACTTTCGACAACTTTTTTTTCCGTCATTGGATTTTGTAAACGAGTAACACATGTGTTACCAGCATGTATGTTACCTGCTGGTAACACGTGTTATACCAGCAGGTAACACGTGTGATACCAGCAGGTAACACGTGTGATACCAGCAGGTAACACGTGTGATACCAAGGAGTAACACATGTGATACAAACGAGTACCACACGTGTTACTAATATTGTACAATCATAAATAAAAAAGTGTTCGAAAGTATATTATGTGAGATGTCTAATCGAAGAGAAAAAAATGTTGATTTTTATGGTGCAATTTTTATAACTTTTCAATGAGCCATTCTTGAGATATTTAATTTTTAAAAACATGGAGAGAAGTGGGTTTTGTGACACGTGACATTCCTATTGATTCCTCTATTGTTACAAAAATTTTCATTTTCATTTGAACCTCACCGTAATTGATAAACATAATCCAACAAATGTTACAACTCCATCTAACCTTCCTTGTTTAATAAGATTAAATAAGTAATTCAATGAGAAATTAAAAATAGTGTTATTGTCATCGCCACCACTATACATTTCGCTCTTACATATTTTTGTACTACTCTCGGTCAAGTAAGCTTTTGCAAATTTATGTTCGTCAAACGCATCACGTGTTGCAAAATCAAGACATACATAGAAGAAAATTAAATCTCTAATGTCCACAATTGATGCGGGATCTGCATGTCTAAGGTGTTATAAGACAAATAGATAACGGGAATGTTAATTCATGGGAAAATAGATAGGAGTGATATGATGAAGATAGAGCTAGTGAAAAAACAGAATCAACAGGCAATAACCTTTTAAGTATTAAACTTTGGTTGATAATATTATATTAATTTAATTTTATACATAAAAAGTGCAAGTGATAAGGGTTGGCAAGAAGAAGAGTTAGTTAACTTGGGGTACGTTACTTGAAGTCAACGTCTAATATCTCATTTTCAATGGGTTTGATAAGAACATAGTAAAAATACGTACACAAGTTTTACAAGGAACAAACTACTCATGAATTGATCGAATTACTTAATGTTATCTGTGTTTTAACAAACTTGGACGCCTTCCCCAACGTAACGGACCCATGCACTTCATATTCAATCATTGTTTTCTCTTTGCGTGTCCAAATTTATCCTCAATCGATATATCATACGAAATTAATTAATTATATGCTGGCCTAATTATTGGTTCAAACTAAAACACGTCTATAAGACCGGTATCACTGTATAATTATCGAGTAAACGGGTACACCGAAAGGGATTCATGTAGTCTTTTGGCTCAGATTTACACGGTCGTCTGTAATACTGATATTTCTGTGAATATTTCTTAACTTTTTTCTCTGATCATCCCAATGTATAATTACGTAAGTACATATTGTATTGGATTCATAATATTTGACATTTCCTTCATAAAAGAGATATACCATTATTAAGACTAGCTAGGGCCGGGTACGAGACCGCGAGTAGTACCATATATTAACACAAACAACTTTTCATGTTTAAAGATGGTCCTAATTTAAGCCCTAACTCCTAATTAAGCTACCATTATTAAGACCATAAAATTGATTTGATACAAAGTTATAATAATAATACTGAATTAATACTTATCATATTATCAGAATTAGATTAGATATTCGGCCAATGGAAATGAAAAAAACTTAAGCGTCAAGTAATTGACTTCATGTAATTATCACAATCAAGTAATTAACTAAAAATTTGGATTACACGTATTTTTCTATATTAAATTGACTGATTGATTGTTACATTACTTAATTAATTGCGTTTGATTCCATTGAAGTTGTGTTTGGTTTAGAGTCAAGCTAGACTCGTTACATGATTAAATATCAACGTTTTGCAATAAAACAATAAACTACATAAATAGTCCCCATTCTTTTTCATTTTTGCATATTTCGCCTCCTCTAAATATTAGTTATACATATTGACATCTTTGTCCTTGTGGTCCGTTTTACTTTTCAAACTTGGTCCTAGATGAATAGTCTACCCTCTTCTATATTATTTGATAAATCCTTTAAATTCTTTTTCCTTAGAGCCAACATACTAGGGGGCGTTTTTGCCCTTTTTCGACAATCAATAGCCGATATTTTCACACCCTGTAAATGTTGATGGCTGAAGTTGACGATCGATATTTAAGATTCGTGCGTTGAATGATATTTTTTTTCTTCGGTTAGTCCAAACACATTCCCACATTGTTTTAATATTGATCGCTCCCCTAAAAAATATACCCGACGTTGTTCTGTTAAAGATAAAAACAACATGTTTCCACTTCTCGTGCTCTAGTAATTTTGTTATCGTTTTCTTTACCAAAAAGTATCGAAGCTATGTAATCGTCTAGAATAAATATGGAAATTTTAAAAGCTAAACTCCACGTGTTATCTATTTATAAGATTACCAGTTTCTTCTGTCTATATTTTACTAATAATAATATAAATATATATTTACTTTAAACTCGTACATTAATAAAGTTTGGAACCTACTTATCATAAAGGAAATGGACCTTTAGCCGACTCACCGACTTGTAAGCCTCCTATTCCATTCAAAACAAAAAGCGTGTATCCGATATGATACCCAATAACCATCAACATCTTTTCTTTCACTTTTTTTTGTTTTCTTTTTTACGATAACTGATCCCCCTAACTATACTAATGAGTAGGTTAAAAACAACAAGTTAGAGACAAATATAAGCTACGACCATCGATTCTAGTTATAAACTTTCAACTCCAGTTAATAGCTACTTAATTTCGTCAAACACACCCTACATATACACTATTACATCTGTTATAAATTTTGGACCCAAACAACACAACAATTGCAAACAATTGTAATCACACAATTAACAAACGAATAAAAGTAATGCGTAAAAGTAAATCGACACGGGGAATTTGTTGAATAATGAAACCTCGTAGGTTATAATGTGTTACATATGCAGGTATTTATAGAGGACAATGGAATATACCTAAACCCTAATGGACCCTAAACTCATAATTGGGTTTGGGCCAACTATTCTAATCTACCATCTAACACTCCCCCGCAGTCCGAGCAACGAAATCGCAAAAGCTCGAGACTGAAGCAAAGAATTGTACATATTAAAGCATTAAATCTATAACTATTTTGTTGATGAAGATATCCGACAGCAAGCGGATGCAAATCTTCAAACAACAGCAACAAAAGCAAATAAAAGCAGTAGCTATTTTGTTGATGAAGATATCCGACACCAAGCAGATGCGAATCTTCAAACAGCAGCAGCAAAAGCGGTAACAAAAGCAAAATAAAACAGTAGTAAAAGCAGAGATTGTCGTTGGTCGAAAGCAACAACATCAATAATTTTTATTTTTATTTTTATTTTTTGAAAGAAACTAAAGTAGAATTGTAATAGAAAGGAGATAAAGAAGGAAACAATATATACGAATGAAGAACTAGAAAATAAAATCGTTTCTTTTGAAAAGATACAAACCATCTTTTGAGAACAAAAGGATACAAACCATCTTTCCAATAATAACTATAAGTAAATAACATAATAATAAAAAGATCTAAAGAAACCAATCACAGGCGAGGACTTGTGAATGAACAGAAAATTAGGAGGAGGTAAACGGGATGCAACTTACGAACGTAAAGTTTGACGACTTTTTTTTTCCTTCTAAAAAACTATACTAAAAGATTGTCGATAAATTATAAGGTAAAAGATATTAGAGAAATATGAGAATAGTAGATTCGCGGACGGGGAACGCGAAAAGAAAGAATGCGGAAGCGGTAGGTAAGAGGGTTAGAGAACCCGCTCTGATACCATGTTGAATAATGAAACCCCGTTGGTTATAATGTGTTACATATGCAGGTATTTATAGAGTATAATGGAGTATACCTAAACCCTAATGGACCCTAAACCCATAATTGGGCTTGGGCAACTATTCTAATCTACCATCTAACAGAATTAACATGGTTATATGCAATCGGGGTGATTGCTTTAGTCCACGACCAACTAGAGAGTTCTTTGTATTATTTTCGTAGCTTAGGGTTTACAATAAAAGAGAGTTACAATATATAGTAAAAAAACGGATTCAAACTTGCGTAACAAGTTGGGCCAAATCCGACCGGGTACCCACCAGGTAGGCCAAGGTACCCGCCGGGTAATCCTATATACCCACCGGGTAAACTAGGTATCCGCCGGCTAAGTTCCTTACTCCAACTTTCTGTGATGTTTTCTTCAGTAGCTACCGGGTTCAACATTAGTTTCCCGTCCGGTAACCATTCATGTACCAGCCGGGTACTTCCATAACATCACCAAACCAAGTTTATTCGATCTGGCTTGGTTCGTTACTCAGTGTACTCAACAACATCAACTAATTCCATCCATGCAACAGATTTAACTACCAAATATGGATAATTAGTACATAATTTTCAAATACGTAGAGTTGGTCAAAAGGCCCATATAATTTGTTAAACTTGTCTATTCAATCGGTATATATTTTTTTCGGTAGAAGCCATTGAAAACGTTGGTAAGCTTGAAACTTCGAAATGTCCTTCAAATCCTGGGACTAAGTGTAGAAGGTACACGAAAAATTAGGTTTGAACCGTTGACTAGTAACATTGTATTGAGGGTGGGAATTGAAACATTGACAAACTCATCATTATTAGACTTTTTGTGTTATAAATATCCAACTTTGACTATTATTATTCAAAGGGATTATGATCAAATTATAGGTGTTAAGAGTTTACTAGTCAATTCAAGAACATGAATGAATTATACTATAGTACTTACGGTTAGAAATTAATTAAGCTAAACAATATTACATAAAGAATTAATGAGAGTGAATAAGACCGCAACTAAACGTCGTGTTTTCTCACCTATAACCCAAATATGCAATGTGAATATGAGTCAACAGAAAGTTTTTTTGGGGGGGGTTATGAAAACAACGTATTACCAAACTCGAGTGAAAGTGAACTAAACCCACGGGGAGTACACTTGAGTTAAATTAACTTGAAAGAAAAGTGCACTCAAAGTAAATCAACAAGCAAGATGTAAATTGAAACAATTAGAGGTTAAATGACTACACTGCCGTTTTCGATGTTAGGTTAGACATTTCAACGGGTTAGAACATTACTGTTAATAGTTCAATCATTTGATTTGTTGGTACAATGTATGTTAGTATAAAGGTATCACGATTAGGCACTTTGAAAGCTACATGTTGGGTGTTCCCTGCAAGTTATAAGCATACCAATGAAATAATACGACTAACAAACATACCCATAAGTTTCGATACTCAGATGTGTAGCTACGTACATCCATGACACTAGTCTTGTGTCGAATCTCGACCTACAACTTCACTGAATGTAATTACTAATTAACCAAAGTGCCACTAGCAGCATAAATAATTTCTCAAAACTTAATAGAGGAATACATTTTTCTTTTTTCCTTTTTTTTAAGGATACAATATTTTAAGGTAATCTTGCTCAGGTTTTGCAGATTATTTACATACAGATACAAGTAAAATTAAATGATAGTAGTTTTCCGGCAGGAAAAAGGAAAAAGATCAATCCCATATTTTGAACGTGATATGCGAGTTGTGGGAAATTGATGCTTGTAGGTAAAATGGCAAAAATTTCAACGGTGACAAGCACGTAGTGAAAATGATGGGCATGCAAAACACGTTACGATTTTATATCTATAAATGGACTGCTAGATCCTTTTAAAAAGTTATAACTACCAAAATAACTGTTGCCTAAAGTGTGGTGCTATTTTGTGACATTTACCTGTTAGAAAACTACAAGACATTCACTATACTTTAAGCAGAATTTGATTAACATTTACAACGAACTTTTATACTCTTGTTGATTTGAACTGAAGTAAAGAATAGTGAGTCAATCCTACACCAGTTTTCACCTGCAGTTAAAACTGTTGATGAAATTCTGCTGAAGATCAATTCCATTGAGTTGCAAAAAACAAAAAGCAAATCCAGGATCATTAGCTTTACTAAATCATTTACATCTGTTTATATATTCCTTGCTTGAAAACATCCACAACTCTATTAGTTGCTTGTGTTTACCATTTCAACTCCGTTATCAAGCAGAGGCGGGGTCTTTGGATTGTTGATTTTGTTCAAGAGCCTCCGGAAGATTCAGTACAATCTCCGCATATGCTACAACACCATCACATCGAAAGGATGTCAGTTTCACAACCGACATATAACTAATTAGCTTTTAAGATGAGAAAGTGTGAGTGCAGTATGGTATTGAGTAGAAGGCAAAATTAGACTCATTTACTTACAAATGGGTCGATTGTAGGCCTTTGATAGTTTAATGGGTATAAACGAATAACAGATAAAGTTGGCTAAAAAGGGTCAAATAGATAGGAAGTCACCCAAAGTGCAGCATGAAACCTCGTAATCCATTTTCAATCAAAATTGGAGATGATATAACTTCTGTTATCGAAGCCATAAAGTTTATTAAATATTTAAGAACAATTTGGACAAAAAGTGTTTAATGTCAACCCGTTGATCCGAATATTTACCCACCTCTAATTCACAGTGACATATGCATGCATTATCTACTTGACATAACGAGGGGAGAGAGATAACCTTCTGGCAAACTCAGGGTGCGCAATGCAGCTTCTGCATAGAGTAACCGCATGGGACTATTGTTGCTTCCAAATGCTATATTCCCCTTTTTGCCTCTCATTGGGGACTTTTTTGATCGATTCATCGGCCATGCCACAACGCTGATTGCAGTGGGAAGTACAGACAAGAGATCTGCATATCTAAGACTGACAGTCACCTTGCTGTAAGAATGAACAACGTAGTCAACACCAGTACTGACAATGGATCTGTATTATATCAGCAAGAAATTCTAACTTCCATTATCATCAAAATTTTAATTTCCATGGCTTTTCTAGCTTGAAATATTACCATTCAGTGTTCAAAAAGAGGGTGACTTATATGTGATACGTTATTGGAATTTGCAAAGATAAATCATAGTCATCAACTACGAAATACACAAAAACATGAGTGGAATATGTACGGACCAATCAGAATCATCTACCACAAATTCAATCATGTGGTAGGGAAGACTGTGATAAAGTTCTCCAATTTGGTTACCATATAAGTCCTTTATGAGGCGAACCTGCAATAAAAACAGTTAAACAAAGGGCATGTTAGCCCAACAGAGCTTTAAATGCTAGGCAAGGTATAAATAAATACCTGTTCCCGTCTATCGACATATGCTTGCAAAAGGTCTCCAATATGATCTATAAATTTCTGGATAAAAAAACATGGTGGACACAAATATTAAGTCCAAACCATGTAAATTAACATGTATCGAAGAATGATTACATGCTAAGAATTATATACCATCGCATTTGAAGATAAAAGTTCAGTTTCCACTTCACGAATTGGCAAAAAGAAAGGAACAGTGTGTTCAAGGACAGTCATCTTCTCAAGAAAGGACTTGCTTTCGAGAACACAATGATATTGTTCACGTGGTTCACCTACAAAACCATGAAAAGAAATAGATAAGTTCCTCACATCATGGAGTGATAGCAAATGAAGCATGTATTGATTAAGAAGTAAAGTGTCACATCACTACTCAATAATACAATGATTAGCACAAGATTATATTTTATGACACTTGTACTGTATATGCAGGGTGAATTACTACTACAACAGAAGCCTTGCACAGATTTACAATTAAATGATAAAAGTGTTTATTCTTCCATTTATAAAGGTAACAATGCCATCCACATTCTTCAATCTAAGTTAGTTGGCACGACGTTGTATATTATTTTATTGCTTTAGCTTCTAAATCCTTATCATTGATACCAAGAAAAATGTAATTTGTGAAAGCTATGTATGTTTATCATCATAAACCAAAAGGTATATAGATTAAAGAGACGGGGAATGGGTCATTGGTCAATACTTGATGAAACCGATAAAATTACTTTGCTAATTACAGTATGGTCAGTCCTAAATCACCCCTATTCTTTAACAGTCACAATCAAGTATTGATAAATAAAACCATAACGAATCAAGACAGTTACATACAAAAATTCATAAAGATTTTGGATGGTTTTCTTTTCTAATACTACGTGTCATGCCACCATCTGGAGGTTGTAATGATTAGTCATATTAACTATAGGGCATACATAGATGAATAAAATCGGTTTGGAAAGCCAATATAATAACGATTACCATTATAAATCAGTCATAACCAAAATACGCAGGTTAAGTTTTTATAGTCATAACATAAGAGATCAAGTATTGCAATTTTACCAGCAAAAGATGTATCATATTGTATGCCAATGCGTGCGCCTTCCAAACAACATATCAGCTGCATATAAGAGACTTTGATGTAAGCATATGGAGTACCTTACGGAAGCTATTCAGGCAAAATTATGTATTAATACCAAAGTCTAGTAATTGACTCGTCATGGAAGTCTCACACACACATGTAAACTGAGAAGAACATATTAAGATTTAAGCATATATTACCTTGGTTCCAACTGTATATATAATTTTCTCCTGAAATACAGATAGTGGCAGCATGTTTCCATCCACAGGTGACTGCATCGCTTTTCTTTCAGCCTCCATATGAACCTAATAAATATCATTTCCAGTACTGACATCAACTTTTGGTTGTGTTAAGACCACAGTATAACAGAGAATGATCATAATATCTAAAAAATGTGAAGTAAAAAAAGAAAAAAAAACCCCCATACCCGTTCTCTTATTGTTGCCAATAACCCATCGTTCCACTGTTCACTATCTAAACAAACTTCTGTGAAATGAAAAAAAAAAAAAAGTTTTCGCATAACTAACTTTATGAGAGAAAAAGTTTGAAACAAAAACTGTAACTAAACTTACCATGCGTCTGGGAAGCACGTGCAGCTTCAAATTCCCTTTGTAAACGCTCGAAAATCATTTTATCAGAATCTCTAATATATATTTGATCAAAAGAAAATATATTATCAACACAATTGTCACAGGCTCACAGCCATTAAAGTTTAACTATATCAACAACACATATATTTCAAAGACTTGATACCGAGAAAGGCGCTCAGTAAGTTCGGCATGCCTTTTGAGAACACTTGAAACTGTCAAATAATACAACTGCAAGTCTTAAATTCACAACAAATAGTATTTTGAAAAAAAAAATACATATAGACAAATAATGTACATCTGGCCCTTGTAGTGTCCAAGTGTATATCATCTTCATGCATATAGCTCTGATATATATACAAAACAAATATATATATAATCATATAAGCTAAAGAAAATCAAAATAGTTTCAAAATTACTACTGTGCATACAATAAATATAAAATACGCAACACATTACCAGTTCTACCATTTTATATGGTGAATCCTCCAATGAAACTTACTGCAAGGGGAAAATATAAAAAATGAAATGATAACAATCACAAATTGATCATAAAAAACCCTAATTTGCTTCAGACCATTAGAGTTCACAGATACTGACTACATTTATATGGTCTATATGCATAAATCGAAGAAAAAGTCGTACATTTACATTTTGAAGTTTCAGAACAAATTGTAAAAATTAGGGCAAGTGTGATCAGAAGACAAAATACTAAGTGACAAAATACTGTGAGATACATTGAATAAATTAGGGCTTTTACGACGCCGTGATAGAAATTTTGTTAATATGTGTGTCGCAAGATTTAATTAGGGAAACGGTACCTGGTTCGCCGGCGGTGGTTACACGTTTCTAGGGCTCCGACGGAGATGAATGAGATACGGTGATTAAGGAGCGGCGAAATTAGGGGTATATTAGTAAATTAAGAAAGTGACTCTCGGTTTATATAAATAGAAAATAAATTAATTAATTATTAATAGGAATATTAAATATTAATATTTTCTTATAAATTTTTTGACCAAAATACAAAATAATACTGTACAAGTTAAGAACAATCCTCAAACAAGTTGATAAGTGCAAATGTCTACAATTGTTAAAAGTATTTCTACTGATAAATAATGAAGTGATTAAAAAGTCTAACTACACATTTGAGTTACTTGTCGTAATATGTTGTATCTTTTATGAATTCTTCCAACATTAACACCGTATTAAAATCACCATTGTTCTTACCGATCGAATGACTTGCCTAAATGCTCACATATTGAAAATTTGTATCTTCACTTCGGCCGTTTGAACATTTTCCAATACGATCTCATCAATGTTCATGTCATGATAAAAGAGAAAATTGAAATAATAAAATTATAGAATTAAGATACAGTTTTAGAGATTATTTAAAAAGAAAATTGTTAAAAATTTAACAGAATACCAGTTTCTTACTCTTATGTAACGTGTTTCATACTAATTCTCCAATGGATCTCTATTTGGCTGATGATACATTTGGGTTTTTCTTCCCCTTTGTCACCTTTAAAGGTTGATTTACTTTCGTTTTTGGTATTTGCATCAAGCAAAGAGGAGTATTGCGCATGCATGTCTTTTTTCATCATGAAGAACACTCGGCTGAATAATAGAGATCCATGACTAACAGTTGGCATAAATAACATGCATATTAACTGTTTAAGTGAATCAGACACCTTCCATGACTAACAGTTGCATCATCATCATTATCATATTCTTCATCCAAGTGCAAGCAAGAAGATGTAACATATAGCACAAGTCATTAGAATGATCTTTACCCAGAACTCAAAAGACCACAAACAACTTGAAAAATGGAAGTCACCATACCCAAAATTTAAAATTCAGAAATAACAGCAAGGAAAATAAACTTGCGACTTTCAACTAAGATATAGTACACATGAAATTAGACCATACACAAACTGTATTTTATGCATAATGACGTATAAGCATGATTGTTCGATAAGAAAAATGAATAACTACAAATATAGTAATGCAGTTTCTTTTATACCTTTTCACCTTTGCTCATTTCAATTAGAAGCATTAATCCATACATGCTTCATGTTTGCTACCCTTCAACATATGAATTTAACTAGCCTAATTAACATCTTGTTGTACAATGAAGCTCTAGAGCTATCAAAATGAATTTGATATCAAACTTACAAAGAAATGGAAACCAAAAGACACATACATTGCGTTATCTTGGAATTGCATTTCTTTTCAACTTCTCTTGATATTTGGCGAGAGAATACCACAAACCACCAAGAGTGTTAATCACCAATCCGCTAACATTCAGGAAATGTACTTGAACTCCTCCCAATAAGAAGAACCCGAGGGTCTGACCAACCAATCATAAATCAATTAATTACATTGATGAATGATTATAATCTTTAGTTAACAGAAAAAATCATGGCAACTTACAGTAGATCCAACACCCTTGAGGACTCCAACAATGGTTGTAGTTAGGGCAGAATTGACTATTGTGCATAGAAACATCGTGTAGTTCAAGATTATGCCCATCACCAGTGAGAGAACAAACATCACAAAAAAGTATACTGAAGCACTCTGTTACATGAAAAAAAAATAAAAAAAAATCACCGTCTAGTACGGAGTAATTATGAAGATTGGCAAATTAGTAATTCATGTTGCCAAAAAAGAAAGATAAGATCCTGACCTTTGCATACAGTAGGGAAAGTGAATTTGGGAATTCTCCTGTAACTATTATGAGAAATACAAGGAAAGGCAAGGATAGAAGGCTATTGTAGAACATAATTTCGATTGACGAAAGTCCATCTTCAGCACCAGACCTTTCCACCAATACAAGGTACATTGTCTGCATATACCATTTTAATGTCATTTCTACTGGATAAACAAATTAGTAGAAGTGGCAACTGGCAACATGCGCGGGTCATGCGAGTTGGGTGACAAGTCAAGACGGATTATTTTTCATACAGACATTTTTGTCCAAGTTTTTTACATTTTCTTAAAAACTAGTGTGTTAAATATAATAATCAAAACCATATTATTATAACACAGCTCTAAAGGGATTAAGTTGAAATTACATATTGGGAGATAAAATATGCGACTTTCGACTAGTTTCCTTTTTAACTAAATTTTTTAATTTGACCCATTAGAGATAAAATACAGCCCAATTCGACTAATTCAAAAGGGATTAAGCCACCTCTACAGATTACGGCATAAGCGGTACGAAATTGCAAGACAAGTTTAATATCTTACCTGAAAGAAGACAGAGATGAGAGCCATTACATATCCAAATAAATCGAAGGAAAAATCTCCCAGTGCTGCAATCATTACCCCGGCAGCAGTAAGTGATACAGAGAGAATTACCTGATAACAAAAGGATCACCAAGTTGGTTAGAAATCATCCATGAATGGAAAAACTTAGAATACTTTATATACTTCGAGCAGCAGGATATGAAAACAAGTCTACAAAACGCAGAACTACATGGATACCAATACAAGAATGTATGCTTCTATACAACGTATGATCATATTACATATGATAATACCGAAAATACCAAGAACAAAACTACATACATCTTTCTCTGCTACCAAGTCTTAACAATTAAGATTCTATATAATATAGTTGCTATATTTAACCAACAAACTGCAGAAAAAAAATCATAAAGAAAACAAAAAACAATAAAATGAAACGTAACTGAATTGTTATGCTAACATATACAGGATACAATGTAATAAAGTTACCTGCTTTGAGTGTTTTCCCTTCTTATAAAAAAGTCCAGCGACTAATACAGCCAACGGCGTTAGTCTCTTTATAGCAATGTACATTGGAATATTGACTCCTTTCAAACTTGCTAAAGCAAAAGCCACATTCCCATTGTAAAAAAGTGAAACAAGAACGAGTTTTTTGGCAGTATCAACATTAAGTGCCTTGGCTCTTGTCCATCCCATTATTCTTCCAAAGTGTATAAGTAACGCAGTTGCCATTTGCTGAAAAAGTGTCCAAGAAAAATATAAGCACTTGCAAACGATCACTTAGTAATGATGTAATCACAAATATTGAAAATGCTAACCTATTTCATATTACCTGTAGAGTGAGGAGAGTCATTGAATGCGCATACTCCATGACAACTGCTTTGTTAATGAAAACCATGGCCATTGATGCAATTCCATATGATAATGCAGCAAACAAACTACACAAAGGATTGCAATTTAGCATACTGATTTGACTAGTATAGTAGTATATACATTTACTTGAAACTCGAGTTTTTGCTCTTGAATCTTGACTAATGACCCAAAGTAATCAACTTTATTACAACGTACAAACCATCTCTACATACTAATGAACAAATCATAAATTACAAACAAACGACTATTAATTTATATTTCAGACAACTAACTAATAATTCACAGCTTTAAACACAATAAATCAGCTTACAAACAATTACATAGATTGTTAATCACTAGATTCCAAACACATCTCATCTGACAACATTAAGCAATAGAAAAATAAAATTTGGAAATGATCAAAATTGGGGGAAAAAAGAAAAGAACTGACCTAAGATAAGGAGGTGTATCTTTGTCCATGAGTGTAGATTCTACAATTATATCCAGAAATTTAAAAATGAAAATTTGCTAGTATTGCTGCTCCAACCGCATTAGTAGTAGCAAATACTAATGCAGGAAGGATACATAAAAAATGATTTTTTGTTAGTTTATTGTGTATTGTTGGTACAATTGGAAGACATAAGAGGTAATTGGGTGGGTTTCGTTCATGATTGCGGGGATCTTATTTGGGGATCTTGAAACTAGTTTTGGATCTCGCGCAATTGATTCAAGTTAATAAAAAAAATGAAAAAAAAATAAATCTATTGTTATTTATTTTATTTTAAATTTCTTTTAGTTTTGTTCTTATTAATATTAATACAAGTTATTATACTTTTTAATTTCACCAAGTTAGTAGTAGTTACTATAATCTTAAGTTTTGCCTCATCTAAGCAAATAAGAAAAGAAAAATAATAACAAATATAATATTATTAAGGCGACCGAATAAAAATATTTGTCATTTAATATACAATCATTTATCATTTATGTAGATTTAATCATTTTAGAAATACTAGTACTGGCATTTAGTAATGTTATTAACAAAATTCTTTAAATATAAATATATATATATATATATATATATATATATATATATATATATATATATATATATATATATGTTAGAATAATAAGTAATAAAATATTTCAAATAAATGCTTAGAATGATTATTTGATGGAAAGATAAGCGATGATGATGAGATAAATAGTTTAAATTATGAGTACATTACAATCTGAAACAAAAAATGTTTTATCACCTCATTAATCTAAAATGATGTTACCAATACACACCAATAGAAATTAAAATCAAAATATCAGTCCATGACATATAACCCATACCGTTACGGTAAATAAATTTTGGACTCAAAAGGCCTTTGTCCTCTAGTTAAAATTGATATTGACATTAACGGAGTGTGGTTATTTTCGCATTTGTTCATATTACTACTCTTTCAAAGAGTTTTTGTGATTATTTATCATTATCACACATACCAATAATGTATATTATATATCTATCAAGTAAATGACAGTGACCTTTAACATTGCCTGCAACTCCAAAAGATGCTCATGTAAACATATATAGCCCACCACATGCACTTGACCACAACTGCACAGTTTGCATTTCATGGGGTTTAACATTAAGCTATATATGTCTCTGAATTTTGTACCTGTTTGCTTATTCTCTCTGTGTTATTTGTTGTGTTTTAATGGAGTCGAGGTTGCGGGGTTCAAGAACCATGAACGTCGATCAAATGTTTCGCAGCCTTATCGGACAGCCTATCATTTCCAGCCTTCGAAAAACTGGATGAATGGTACACACTCTTTTCTTGGTTAAAGCTCGGTTATTGCAACAGTTACTTGTTTATGTTATGCTGTTGATTAATGTTGTTTGTGGTTTTATGGCATAATATTGATTACTCTACATTCTCAATGGGCTGCTCATGAACTTTGCAGATCCTAATGGTAAAACACAATCATATAAATACTTCAACTTTGTTTCTCGAAGTTAAATTGCGCGTAAAAGACGTACTTTTTACCAATTCCTATTTTAGGAACAGTAATTTCAAAATCAACGTTTAAAGGCCTATGTTATAGGTTTATAATCAGTGACCTCAATTCAGGTCCCTTATTTAGTTAATTATATAGTACAATAGTACATTATAACATGGCCCTTTAACGTTAATTTTGAAAGTATGTTTCCTAAAATAAAAAAAGGTCAAATGAAAGTACGTTCGTTTTACATGCAATTTGCATTTTCTTGAATGCTAGAATGACACAGATTGTTGTTGCAATTGGTTTTCTGTATTTATAATGCAGGACCAATGTATTACAAGGGAGTTTACCATTTTTTCTATCAGTACAATCCATATGGTGCACTTTGGGGTAACATTTCATGGGCCCATTCCATATCATATGATCTTATCAATTGGGTTAATCTTGACATTGCTCTAATCCCAAACGAGCCTTACGATATCAATGGCTGCTTTTCTGGTTCCGTTACTATTCTTTCAAGTGGTGGGCCTGCAATTCTCTACACAGGCAGTGACACCTACAAACACCAAGTCCAAAACTTGGCATTTCCGAAAAACATTTCTGACCCGTTACTAAATGAATGGGTAAAATCGTCACATAACCCTATATTAAGTCCTCCTGAGGGAATTGACCCGTCATCATACAGAGATCCATCAACGGCTTGGATGGGTTCGGATGGAGAATGGAGGGTTGTGATTGGAAGTGAGATTGACCATCACGGAACAGCTGTTCTATACAAAAGTAAGGATTTTAGCCATTGGATTAGGACTTCAAGCCCGTTACACTTCTCTAACAAAACAGCAATGTGGGAGTGTCCTGATTTTTTTCCTGTTAGTGTTAATGGGAAAAACGGGCTTGATACATCAGTGAATGGAAAGAAGGTTAGGCACGTGCTTAAGGCAAGCTTTAATAGCCATGATTACTACGTATTGGGAAATTATGACCTGAAAACTGACCATTATAACGTTGATATTGACTTCATGGATAGTAAAGGGTTGTTACGGTATGATTACGGAAGGTTTTATGCTTCAAAATCATTTTATGATGGTGAGAAGAAGAGAAGGATAGTATGGTCATGGATCAATGAAGGTGATAGTGAATCAGATGATCTCATGAAAGGTTGGTCTGGCCTTCAGGTAAATTCATACTTTATATTATTATTTTTTTCATATGCTGGTAAAAAAAGTTCATGGTTTGAGCTAGAGGTCTCAAAATGAATGGACTGGATAACGGGGCTCAAATTGAGTGAATTTAGTTGGTCAAAACTCAAAATGGGTCGGATTGGTTCAGCCTGCAAACACTCCCTTTTATCCATTTTAGTCTTCAAAGTAACTAATATGCCAAGTATTTTTACAAGCCTAGATTTTTATCATAAAAATATATGTTTTCTTTAAATAAGGTGTCTTAACACGTGAAGATACACTCCGAATAACTTTCTAACATATTTGACAAGTTCAACCCATTTGGCTCGCTTCCCTTTTATTTAATTTGTATAGCTTAACCCGTTAGAGTTTGAAATTCTTGCTTTAAATGTTAAATTTTCATGCCCAGCTAAGTATGTAATTAACAATGAGATTTCAGTCAATGCCTAGGAGCATCTGGCTCAGTGAAAATGGAGATCAGCTGGTCCAGTGGCCCATCAAGGAACTAGAAAAACTACGTACAAATAAAGTGCATTTTGAGAATAAGGAACTTAAAGGTGGATCCATCCTCGAAATTTCAGGCATCACAGCTTCACAGGTAACTAAATTGAGTCCTTAATTGTATTAGAGCTATATATATCAAGAATAAGATCTCAAGAGAAAATATTTTACTTTTGAGGTCAAACATAATCTTTACAACAAGTAGATAAATATGGACTTGAACACTAAATTGATCATGCTTATCAATTTTGTAGCAGTGTTATTATGAATTTCTAGTTATTAACAACAAGCAAGCAAAAGATTCGTAACTTCACATCAATTTCAGTTGATTGACATAATTACATTTCGATGTAGGCTGATGTAGAAATCACATTTAGTTTGTCGAATCTTAAGGAGGTAGAAATGTTGAGTGCAGAAGTAATGGATCCCCAGATTCTATGTACACAAAAGAATGCTTCTGTGAGTGGCAGTTTTGGGCCTTTTGGGTTGCTTGTTTTGGCTTCAAAGGACATGATTGAACACACTGCTGTCTTTTTTCGTGTTTATAGAAGTACTAACAATATCCAAGTGCTCATGTGTGCTGACCAAAGCAGGTTACATTTATTCTATACTCAATGTACCTCGATAATTGAACTCATATACACACCTGTGCAGTACCATTTCCATGACTACAAAATGGTTACTTTATCTAGCAGGTTGGGCGGGTTTGTTTGACCCGAATCACCCTTTTCTCCAAAAATATTACTAGTGCTACAAAAATTTTATGTGATTATATTATTGCAATAATACTTGAACTTTCCCAATAAAACAGTTTAGGAGCTTTCTGCACTAAAGATAATTTTTTGGCGATTTTCAACTTTTTTTATTTTTATTTTTTAACCACATGAATGTCTATGTATAAAACAGAACACAAAGAATGAACCATGTTGTTGCATTTTCATAGTCGTTTCTTCTTACAGGTCGTCTTTGAGATCAGAGGTTGACAAACCGATTTATGGGGCTTTTGTTGCGCTTGATCCTCGTCATTCAAAGATTTCACTGAGAACCTTGGTATTTTTACTACCAATATTCAAAAGATTACTATTATCTTTCTAAGTTTTAGTTCCTCGTTGATTATATGTGTGCTAAAGCAGGATTTTGATCAATTTGTCCTTGTTGCAGATAGATCATTCAATTGTTGAAAGTTTTGGTGGAGAAGGGTTGGCTTGTATTACAGCCAGAGTATATCCAACTTTGGCTATTGACGAACAAGCACAGCTTTATGCATTCAACAATGGTAGTCAAAGTTTAAGTATTTCGAGTTTAAATGCTTGGAGCATGAAGAAAGCTCAAATTGTTCCCATGAGGAAAAGAAGAAAGCCTATTAAATACAAGAATTGAACTATGTATGATCAATACAATAATGATGTCAAAGAATCACATTATTAAAGGCCTCTGGAATTCAAATATATTATTTACATAATGAATCATGATACAAGTAATGTAGCCACATGCGCGGATTTAGAAGGGGCAGAGGGGCTGTTCCCTCAAGAAACGGGTACGAGATATGGGTATATAATGAAGATCGTATATGAATTTTATATGAACTGTCCTTTAGATAGATTTCAAGAATCTTCGATTAGGATTATATAGATTTCGAGAATCTTCAGTCAGTATTATATTCCTAGAAATATTCCTTTGAAATCTTTAATCTTTACGACTATTATTTTAGGATTATATATACTCGAAGCTTCGTTACATTACAGGATACCCTATTATAATTCATAGCAGTAATGTTTTTCAAGCATAAGAAGGGAAGCTAGTAATTCATAAAATGGTCAAATAAATGACAAGATAATCAAGACCTATATAGTTTTTTTGTTGCTTTTTGTGGAACGGCAAATAAGACCTTAATTAGTCGTTGTCTCATGATATATTTAATAAAATTTATACAATAATTAATTACCAACAATCTGCTCGATTATTAAGTAGCTAGCAATTGGAAAAAGATAGAATTTATATATTAAAAAAGGATATGAAAAAGTAGTGAGGAATAGCAGGCCTTTAGGGTTGATAGGAATTGATGAATGAATATAGAATGATATGCATATGCATGGATATTATTTTATGACAAAAAAGATTAATTATATATTTGCTTTTTGGGGATGAAAAGGAATCAAAGCTAGGTAGCAGGTTTTCATGAGCATGTCTGTCTCTTGGAATGTAAATCACGTGAATATTTCTCTGTTTCCATGCATTCATAACCCAACCCAATTTTATTATTTATTATTATTATTATTATACTTCCCTCAATAATAGTAAAATTAGAATTAATTAATTTAGTAGCTAGTCTTCAAAATGTCACTCGATCAACTATATGTTTGGTATAAATTGCATGAAATTTGCTAGTAGTGAAGATAAAAATACATAGTTAAATTGCTTAAATTATCAATGTTAGAAAGCTAGATAATTTTTTTTATAAAGTATATTATTATTATTATAAATAAAATGAAGTTGAAGTGTTGAAAAGAATTTATTAGGAGATAGAAAGTTAAAGATTGGTTGAAGTATTTGACAATAACAAAAATGACAAAACACTTAATGTTGTTAGATAAGACAAACAAAGGTTGGCCAATTTACCTTGGGGAAACCAACGGTTTTAATTATGATTTGCTGTCTATATATTATTTTGTACAACATATAACAAAATGCCGTGGGTCATTTATAAAATAAATCAATAAATATATGTTTAACTAATTTAATAATCAATGAAGATTGAGGTAAAATGATGTTTTTTTTCTTTTTCTTTTTAAAGCTTTCTTTTATTAGGAAATATTATATATATATATGTATGTACTTGAAGAATATGAGATGATCAAAAATGTTTCTTGACACGTCACGGTTGTTAGAAAGATACTATGAATGTACGTTTAACCACTAACGGTAACTAAAGTATTGCAATCAATTGACAATTATACTGTAGCATATATGGTACGTGGGGTCGACGCTTATATATATGGTTCCATTCTGTAGGGTCTTTTAATTTGAGCTTAGTAAGTAGTAATTGATCAGTATTATTACTGCGAAATTTGGATTAGTAGGTTAATTACATGCATGTCAATATACTTAATTTTTGTCAAAATCTTTTTTAGCCAAACTCATCTAAAGTCCAGTATATAAGTTCAAATGAGGTTCTACTCTAAAACCAATTTGTTATAAAGGGGGTAACTCATGAACTTATATACAAACTTTGATTTCTTTATGTTTTTGATGTGGAACTTGAGTTTACACTTAACAATCCTCCCCTTAAACTCAAATTCTACATTAGCCTCCTTTTCAATGTGAGCGCATCCCCCTAGATCAAGCCTTAATAGTCTCGTGGGGGATCGGGACGAGACCGGGCGATCACCGAGATCATTGACCATAGCTCCCTTTCGATGATGTTATTTCCCCCAAGATCAAACCTTATTATTCTCGGATGGAGGCGAGACCAGACAATCTACTGGGATCATCGACTGAAGTTGAGAGTTTTAAAGGATTCCGTCCACATCAACACCGGACTACATTCGTAGCTCTGATACCACTTGTCAGGATCCTTTTCAATCCAATGCGTCTAAAGCCCATGTATATAAGCTCATATTAGCTACTCTAAGATCAATTGGTGCTAGAGGAAGTAGTCATGAATTTATATACAAACTTTGATTTCTTTATCAACGTAGAATATGAGTTTTCACCCAACAAATTTTCAATAAAAATACTTCTTCAGTTATATAATAAAATGGTCTCTAATGCTATTAAAAGTCTTTAAAGAATTTTTGTATGCTTGGAACTATGATGAAACTAAATATGACATATTGTTTGACACACTTTCATGTTAAGCTACAAATATATGCTATGTATATTAAATGCACAGCACATGCAAAGTGGCTTTCAGGAGCTTCAATTAATTCTTATACTCTTGTAGATTCATTGAGATATATATTTGGTACGTTTTATGAGTACATATTTGAAGTCATAGAAGTATGATTCAAATTTTTAACTTTTGAATAGACAAAACAACCCAATAATATTTCTGCTACAGGGTTTTATGAGTAAAAAATAATTTTAACATCTTGTAGATTCGTTGAGATTTACACACTTTTATATCGGTGCATATGCTCATAAGATTGTGACAGCTCAAATATCGACTCATCACGTCAGAAGTAAATCAATATTACCTAATCGCCCGTTCAGATGTGGTGGCCAACCAATCAATATATTTAACAAAACAAACAAAGTTTTAATAAATTAATTAGGTTCCTACTTGTCATTATTGGTCGGGATCGATTGAACTAGAAATGCTTTCCAAAGCCCCAATATATTACGAAACCAACTAGACGTAAGACGTACACACACCGGAGGCAATTTGTTGTAATCTTGTTCTAAGCTAGCATTGTATGATATTTGACATTATACTGTATTTGAGTACTTTAGATGGCACAATTACGCAAACATATATATACCTGGCATATGTAGAAAGTTCTTCTAAAAGTCTTGACCATGGGTTATTTCTTATGGTAATTAAGATACAATAATAATGCCTAAATGCACCGTTTTGTAATTCTTGCCAATATGATCTGAATAAGATTCATATGCTTGTATACATGTGGAGTATGTATAGTAGCATGGATTTTTTCTTGGACAGCAGAATTTGTCATTTTTGCTACGACACTCGTAAGAAACTCGGTCATTATTTGGTTCATTAAGAAAACCATTTTCCCCATGAGGCTTTGATTATGAAATCATGAAGGCATAATGATTATTGTTTAAGCATGAAGAGGGTTATTGAATTCATGAGGGATATGATGTCATGTTTACAGTTAATTAAAGTCAACTTGGAATGATATGGATGTGATTGGAAATCTGAAAAGATGCTGTTTAAGCACAATCCAAATTCTGCTACCCAACAACACTACATTCTTACCTTTGTTCAATCGTGTCTTAATGACAATCTATAAGAGGTCCTGATTTGGAGCCAACAACTCTATATATTCAGATCTTAATTAAGGGAATTATTTATAGGCTGCTAGTCAATTAATCCATAGGAGCTCACATTTGATCGAGGTCAAACGTTCAAATCGATCTCACCTTGTGCAAACAATTTCTAGCTAGGGCACACCAGTCTTTCTAGGGAGAGTTTTACCTGAACTAAATCTGTATAAATCCCCATGGAGTGACATATAAAAAAGTGATGTCGAAACCACGACTAAAAAAAAGTTGCTAGCTAATCGACAAAATAGAGTTGGTGGAATCAGGTCGTGCCTAGCTTCTAAAATGGATATGATATTTACAACACCTAAATTAATTTTTTCACTACAATGTACAAAATTCAAAGCATATGATACAACTATATCATAGCATAGTTGTGGCTGTATGGATTAATTTTAGTATTGCAAGTATCATCACCCCTTCTAAAATTATTTGAAAGTGAAGGTCAAAATTTGAAGTGGGTAGTTTTTATATTAGTCTTCCCTGGATTACTAGTAATTGTCTGTCTAAATCAAGGTATAGTAGTAATAGCCTTTTGGTTGAGTGTTATTATTAACGACTACTTTTTTTAACAGTTTATTTTGATTAACAACCAATATGGTGGAGGGTCACTATTGTTTATCTTTTAGGTTCATAGTTTAACATATCTTGGTATAGGTGGTAAATATTTGTCTACCTAGTATTAGTAATTAATATCTGGAATCTATATCATAATGAGATCATAAAATGATCGTAATGTTTAACTTGACTAATTAATAGTTTAAGGATTGTTGCCTCCTATCTAGCGAGTGTCTCATGTGACTACGCTGTCGATAGGAAGTGTAACGCGGCATATATAGACATATAATTGTTGCATCCTAACAATTTGCGCTCGATCTGATACACAACAGAACTTTACTGCACCATGGTAGCTAGCAGCAAACATAGAAGACGTCAACATCATACTAATGAGTTGTGTTTCCAGGAACATCCAAAAAGCTAGTTTACTCCTAACTAAAAAAAATTATGAGTCCATCTTATATAAACGGGTAAACGGATGATGTTTTCTTTGTTCAAGTTACTTAAATGGGAAGGCGAGTTTTGTTTTGACTAGGATGTACGTAACCTAATCGGGTTATTCTCTTTACCGTTTCCAATCCTTTCACTATCCACCCTCAAGATTTTTATCTAAACCTGAAACCTATTACAAGTCTATGATATCTTCAAACGACATAATGATATGATTAAGAAAACTAATTTATAGGGTTTTCTGTCAGCTTTAAGTGGATTGAAAAGCTGGTGATGAGAGGTAGCTAGTGAATGAAAAGTTATAGACGTATACATATATGTATATAGGGAAAAACAAAGTAGTAATTTCTTGAAAAAGATTAGTAGATACTCCTAAAAGCAAAATCAATAATGCAAGTGGTAATATTTCTGCAATTTTACAAGAAAACAAAGAATAGGACAAAGTTTTGTAACGTCAGAAACATTGCCCCTCTGCCCTCCTCCTCATGTTGCCTTTTTGGTTCCATTTTTTGATGGGTTGGAGCTAGGCCCATTTTTATTTATTTTTAACATTTCTTCTCATCCACATATCATTATACTTCTCTCTCTCATAACTGGTCTCTAGTTTCTTCAACATTTATTTTCTTTTTGTGTTGTACGAATTGGGTTGTCTTTTGTTTTGGTTTATATCTTTGTACTCAAGTGTGTGGATTCTTGTGTTGAATATATCATCTTGAAGAGTTGCCTAATAAACTCTTTTGGAGAAGAAGTTTTGCTAACTGTCAGGTTTGAGCTTTTTCACTTTTAATTTTTAGTTACATCTAACTTATTCTATGAATTATCAACCTAGCTAGCTTTTGTAATCTAAACTAACAAAAAAGAAGGTAGAAAAAGAGGTCTTCTAATCATTTTTTTCTTGTTCTTTTCTTCAGGGTTTTCTTGTTTTTCAGATCTATGTTGGTTTTTGAAGAAGCAAAAAGTTGATCTGTCTGTTATCAGTTAGTTAATCTAGCTCTAATATATACAAAGAACAGACAACAGATATAAAAGAAAAAGCTAGATATATAACAAGAAAGAGAGATGAAAGGCATCTTTTTAGATGACAATATGTCAAATTTAACATCTGCATCAAATGAAGCAAGCCTATCTTCATCAAGCAACAGGAATGAAATTGGTACTATGTACCCTCCACCGCAGATGCAGCAGCAGTCCTTTGGTTCTGTGCCAATCAGTACCAACAACCAAATTCAATCAAACAAGAAAAAGAGGAATCTACCAGGCAATCCAGGTAAATTAATTACCGAACTTTTTCTTAATCAAACTTTTTGTTTTTAACCACTTTTTGTATATACATACTACACACTAGTGTCTAGTACTATACATACATACCTACATACATTCATACATACGTTTACTATTCTTTTTCTAATCTTTTTATTAAGAAACTGGTTATTTTGTAGATTTATTGATATGGGTTTCAGTTTTCTTGGATTGAATTGATGATTTTGTTAATAAAAAATTTAAGCTTTCTATATTTGGAATTGAAAAAGATCCAGAAGCTGAGGTGGTAGCTTTGTCTCCAAAATCACTTATGGCAACAAACAGATTCCTATGTGAGATTTGCAACAAAGGATTTCAAAGGGACCAAAATCTTCAGTTACATAGAAGAGGACATAACTTACCATGGAAACTTAAGCAAAAATCAAAACTTGAGGTTGTTAGGAAAAAGGTTTATGTGTGCCCGGAACCGAGTTGTGTGCATCATGAGCCATCACGAGCACTTGGAGATCTTACTGGTATCAAGAAACACTTTTCAAGAAAACATGGTGAGAAAAAATGGAAATGTGAGAAGTGTTCAAAGCGTTACGCTGTTCAGTCCGATTGGAAAGCTCATTCCAAGATCTGTGGCACACGAGAATATCGATGCGATTGTGGTACCCTATTTTCAAGGTAATTGCACAATTTCATCACTCAAATGGTTGCTATTTATTTAATATATACAATGTATAGTAACAAACTAACAATCAAACAAAATACAATTTCAAGATCTTCACAAGTGGAACAGTAGACGACATAATTTACTTAAATTTAATTTGTTCAATGTTATCACTATATATTCTTTACATGACAATCAAGAATATGAAGTTAACAAGTTGATAATTAACAGTAGATATGTCCCTTTGATCATGATGTGGCATGTCTTTCTTGTGTATAGTCGTATCCTAAGTGCTTACATGTAAGTTTATTATTGGGGTGACATGACTATATGCATGTGAGCTGTCTGGCATAAATCTCATATTAAACACATTGTGTTCCAACACAAAACAAATTACTACTAATAGATAACCTTATGTATTTACAAATCATACGACTTTTAATCTCATAATATGATGATTTATAATCTATGCTGGGCAGTGAACAAATGTTTTCACTAACCTCACAGATATGCTTATATGTGAGCTCATACAGCTAACGACACTTATCAAGATTATTACTAGATAACAACC
This sequence comes from Gnaphalium uliginosum, assembly GCA_963930675.1. NCBI lineage: Eukaryota > Viridiplantae > Streptophyta > Magnoliopsida > Asterales > Asteraceae > Gnaphalium > Gnaphalium uliginosum. The sequence continues at coordinate 10,479,369 of OZ005684.1, read as the reverse complement.
CGAAAAGAATAATGATTGGTAATTAGTTAAATCCTTTTTATATTTAATTTTGTCATATTTTTCACCACAGGAGGGACAGCTTCATCACTCATAGAGCTTTTTGTGATGCATTAGCAGAAGAAACTGGAAGATCTTCATCGTCGTCTTTAAATCACCTTCCGCTTCATTTACCGATCAATTTCCCACTCAAAACCGAACCACAACATCTTTTCCAACACCCACAACTTAGCTTCAACATTGGGTCAAGTAGTCCACATCATAATCATCAATTGCCATCATGGTTAGATCATCATAATCAACAACAACAACCACAAAACCCTAACCCTAATAGCAGTCTCCATCTTCCTTCACCTTCTTCTCACATGTCTGCAACTGCATTGCTCCAAAAAGCAGCTCAAATGGGTGCAACCATGAGCACTTCTGAACCTCCTCAACAGTCCATCATATTAAATGGGTCCCACCAAAACCTTCAGCATGATCACATGTGTGCACCTTCACTATCATCTCTTCATAACCATCATAATCCATCTGCCCTAGCCAATTTGTCATCAAGTGATAATAATCATCATGTGATGTTAGAAACAAGCAGCAGTGGGTTTGCTAATATGACCACAAGTTGCATGGACCATCTACTTCATCCAAATTCTTTAACTTCTACAAATGTAGGGTCCACTAACATTCAAGAAATCTTCAATGGGATGCTAAATTCTTCAAAGAAAGATCACAATGGCTACCAACAACAACTCTTCCCACAAGCACAAGCTTCCGCCGAATCGATTTTAAGCAAGAGAAAAGACGGTGGGAATGATGAATTAACGAGAGATTTTTTGGGTCTTAGAGGGTTTCCTAATCCTAATGATCATCACCATTTTCTCAACATGGCTAGTCTTGATCACATGGGTCAAATGAATCCGAACCAAAGTCAAAACCAAATACCTTGGCAAGGTTAGCTAGCTAGTTGTTTGGATATATAGAGATGAACTACACACCATTTATGGTGTGCTTAAAGTTCATTTTCTGTTTTTCTTTTGCTTTTAAACTTGTTTTTAGTGATGAACACTGACCCCAGTTTTCCATATCGTTGGTTCTTGATATTGGAGATTCCTGAAAGCTATAGATGCTTCAATGTTTTTATAGTATTACAGGTGTGTTCTACATTATGGTTATCTTGAACCACTTTAAAGAAACAAAAAAATAAACAAAGAAAAGGAAAGGAAACTTTTTATGCTGTAAATTAAAACAAGTACTATCTAAAAATAACTATTGGCATGCTAGGTTAAAATGAGGCACTTGTTTATCTAAATTGTAACCCCTACGTATTAAAGTGTAGATATTTTTTTAAGTATTTCAACAATATCGAATGTATAATGATCATAACTATATATTGTTTTTGGTACTAATTATAAATAATATTTGCTGGTCAGACAAAATTATCTGACCTATTTTGCCATAACAAAGATTTGTTTGTTTGAGATATTTTGTTATCTCAAATTTAAAGTTATAATGAATGTAAAAAATCTATCAACCTTTTAAATATTATTCAATTCTTTTTACAATTTTTTAATTTACTATAAATTTATATCAAAAGGGTGCTTTGTAGTACCCAATAATAACTAGTTGAACCAAAATAGAAAAAGGGTAGTACTATCTATGAACCACTTTATTTTGATGGTTTATAGAGAGAAAAACAAGAATATGTTTTCTGTAGAACTGTAACAATTTGTCCATTTTTGTTGCTACTTTGGTAACAGTCACATGGCAGAATCTTTTATTTTCTAAGGTACAGATCGATCGATAAAAAGTATATATGATATTAGTGAGACAAAACATGCATCTTTTTGCTATAATATACTCTATTAAGTAAAATAATTAAGCATCTTTAATTAATACTGTATTAAACTATTTAAAGAGACTTATGAACTAAATTTAAGTATAGTACATGCATGTTGATTGAACTTTTCATTTTTTTTTAAAAAAAATAATTAATACCACCTTTTGAAAATAAACTACAATGGGAAATTTTGTCTTTTTGGAAATTAACCAAAAAATTAGTTGACCAACATTTTAATTACTCATAAACATTTAAGTTTTATGTGACAAAATGAATATATACAGTAGGATATTATAGATATGTCATTGTTAGATGTTGAACTTTTAGTAATAATATTATTAATATATATAAAATATAATAAAACCGATTAATGAACTATTGAAAGACATGTTTAATATGATAATTCGTGTCCGATAATTATAGAGACGGCCGGTCACATTCTTACACTCCTCATCGATCTTGATCCGAATCAGTTAATATAATCATGAGATGCCACAAATGATGGTCAATGAATACAAACGATTGCAACAAAACAAAAATAATCATCATCACTAATTAATATATGAGTTTCCTTTTATTCTAATCATGATCATGATCATGAATCATGAACCATGAATCATGAATCATGAATGATCAAGGAGCTAGTCGGAGTTACCCCCATTCACAAATTTAAAACTCAGAATTCCACAAATGTGGCAAATTTTAAGTTTGTAGATTTACCTTCATTCACTTAAAGTAATGAGTTGATTTAGAAAAGGGTAATTCATCTTACAACTCATTTTATGTATTATAACACACGTAGTCAAAATTAATGATACGTATAAAAAAACTTATATCTACATTTTCTAACTTTTTTTCTTAGAACGAATTTTCTTTTCAATTTATTGACAATTGAATAAATTTAACCATGAAGAAGGCGAATCTGAAGTAGGTGGGTAAATTAGAGGGAGATTGAGAGGTTTGTTCGGACTTGGGAAAAAAATGAGATGAGAAGCTTATTATTTAAAAGAGAAAAGGAAAACAAAGAAAAAGAAAAGAGAAATAGAAAGTTATCTGTCAAAATTTTAACGTTAATGGTGATTTACCAAAATGTTAGATCTCTAATATAAGAAATACAGATAAGTGGCAATTAAGAGGTGTCACAAAACATAATTTGTATTGAGTTGATTAATGTGTTGAGGGGTCAAACACCATTTATTCCCTCTCGTCTCCACTGCGCAGATGGTCAACTCAATAGGAGCTCTACGAGAAAAGACCGTTAAAATGAACTCGTTTTGACCAATTATCCAACCCACCCATTTTGCTATTCTTACATCCCAAGTTCATTCATTGTCTGTTATGCCAACATTCATAGAATCAGGGTTATGGATTACACACACCAGCCATTGAACTAAAAACACATCAACTATGAAACAGAAAACAAAAATAGCATATCAGCTTTGGGACTCAAGTATAAAACCCAAACCTTACCTCTATGGAAAGCCTAGATTAATAGACAACTCTTTTGGTTTAACGTTAACCACCCTTCAAAAACACTTATTTAGTAGGATTTACACTGTTCAATATACAGCTCTGAAAAATGAGAGATGGCAAAACTCATTATTGTCGACTGTATGAATCCATAATATCAAACGGGAAAAATGCCCATTTAAAAATTCTAATATAAATGCTACACTTTGACAGTTTATGCTAGGTTTGACCTTCTACGACTTCCCTTCATCTCCAAGAACAAATGGATTTCAAATTAGCATAAAGGCAATGAGGCGCTAAATTTATATGCACATTGGTTTAAAAGTGTCACCAACATCAAATGCTAAGACCCCACAGGAGCAATGCCTTTCGCCTTGGCTGCAGCAGATGCAGCACTAGCGGCTGCAGCGGCAGCAGCCGCCGCTGCTGCCGTAGGACTTGGTGTTGACGGCGGTACTGGTTTAGATTGTGAACTGCTCTGAGATGCTATAATATGTTTCTGCTGCTGGGGCTGCGATTTTAATTGAGCAAGCATTTCTTTAATCTGTTTTCCTGACAATGTTTCGTGTTCAAGCAACGCTTTAGCAACCGCGTGGTGTTCGTTACTGTAAGTAGTGAGAATATTCTTGGCGTTATTATAAGCCCGTTCCAATAATTCCCGAACTTCTTTTTCGATAAGAAGCCTAGTTTCGGTACTCATGCTTTTCCCATTATCATCGTAGTCATGAGCCACCACACCAACTTCTTTGCTCATGCCGTATTTCGTAACCATGGCTCGTGCAAGATGCGTAGCTTGTTCAAGATCAGAAGATGCACCTGATGTAACTTCATCTTCACCAAAAATAAGTTCTTCAGCAACTCTTCCGCCCATACAAACATCTAGCCGAGCAAGCATTTCTTTGCGAGACACGCTTGTTTCGTCTTTTTCAGGCAATTGAGCCACCATACCAAGAGCCATCCCACGTGGCACAATTGTTGCTTTGTGTACGGGGTGGGCCCCATCCGTATGAATTGCTACAAGGGCATGGCCACCTTCATGGTATGCTGTCAGCTTACGAACCTCATCGGATATAACTGCTGATTTTCGTTCACTGCCCATCATGATCTTGTCTTTTGCGTACTCTAGGTCAGCCATGCTTACAGATTTAGCACCATCCATTGCAGCCTTAAGAGCAGCAACATTAACCAAGTTTGCCAGATCAGCACCTGAGAATCCAGGTGTTCCTCTGGCAATCACAGCCAGATCTACGTCTTCTGCCTTTAGGATCTGTTGGACAAAATTCACGAACAGTATTAGTTGCTTCACAAGTAACTCAACCATTTGACTTTTGTAATACTTAGTGGGTGTTTGGACTCACGATGTGTGTTTGATGATGTCATGTAATTCTTGATGATCAAAATCAGCTGTACTAAAACAAGCTGGAAAAGATAAAGGTTCGATGTGCTTTTGGTGTTTGAAGTTCTAAACTTGTGATTTATAATATTCGACAATTACTTGATATTTAATAAATAAATAAATAAAAACAATAAACACAATCTTGTGAAAGGGGAGATATATTTGTGACTTGCGAATAAAATTCTATTAATCTTAAATAAAGAAATGTGAAAATTGGTAATTTTAGTTTATCCTCGGAAAATGATTATTCGGATCTGTCTATCCAAGCATTAAGAAATAATTGCCCAATAAGATAATCACTTTCAAAACGTACACAAAATACCTCATAATAGTTAAATTAATGGTAGTTTTTTAAAAACAATATTTCTATACCCAATTTTTTCAAAATTTTGGACATAAATGTTTTGGGTCAAATTAAGTCAACCCATAGCAAAATGCAAAACCTATCCATCCCGACACATTACATGACAAACCCATTTTGGCACCTCTAATTTTCGTCCATATTAGTAGGCCAATTTTTAAGAACAGTATAAATACCTTTGACATGTGAGATTCCATAATCTGCCTCCTGCCTTCAACATCAGGATTTGGCACAACCACACGGCGATCAAACCGGCCAGGTCTAACCAGTGCCTTATCCAACGATTGTGGGAAATTAGTTGCAGCAATAACAATAATACCTTCATTTTGTTTAAACCCATCCAATTCAACAAGCAACTGATTCAAAGTCATCTTCATATACTGCTGGTCCTTCGGGTTACGGCTTCCTCCAATAGCATCTATCTCGTCTATAAATATGATACACGGTGACCGTTTTTTAGCTGCAGAAAACAGATCCCTAACCCTCCGTGCCCCAACACCGACAAACATTTCTTCAAACTCACTACCACTGCACGAAAAAAATGGGACTCCTGCTTCACCAGCAATAGCCCTGGCTAACATGGTCTTCCCAGTACCTGGTGGACCGACAAGCAAGACACCTTTTGGAAGCTTTCCACCAAGACGAGTGAACCGCTACAACAAGTGAGGGAAAAATCAGAACACAAACACACATATAGGACCACATACATACATGTATAAGAAGGGGTTTTCATGGTGGGGCTAACTAAATTTTTAAAAAAAGCTTGAGCCTAATCTCATATGCTGATATGCAGTTCAGTCAAAAAGCCAAGCCTACACCTAACCACATTTAGCGGTAACCTCAATTAGTGGTTGACCTTTATTGCCCGTAGAAAATAATATGAATGTATTGATTCTGTAACAATCAATAATATGCACCAATCCTCTCAATCGTCCGGAACCCTTACTTGTCCAGAAGAATAGATATTAAGTTTATATTAACTAGAAAAAGAGTAACAAGAAGTTTTTTGAATACATCGCAAGATAAATGATATTTAAAGCAAGCCGTAAATAAATTTTGGATTTCTCACTGTCTTTTTGTAAGATAATATATAAAATGTAAGCAGAATGCTTCAGTTAATCACCTCTTTCTAAAGCATCTCACCTAAAACAAACAGCACAATGTGATTTACTAGGATTGCTAGACCTAAAGCACTCCACATTAAATGATGAAACCTCTTTTTAGGTTAAGTTTCCATACTGGTTCAACGTTTTTTTTTCACAACATAATCATTAGGTAAACCTAATTCCTCTCTTTCCTTTTACTACCTTAGGGTCCCGAAGATAGTGAACGATTTCTTCAAGCTCAGATTTTGCCTCGTCTACACCCTTCACATCACTAAATTTTGTGTTAGATTCCATACTGGGCTGCACCTCATCATGCAACCCAAGTCCTGCAACGCAACAAGATATCAAATGCCACTTATATAACACACATGATATTGAGGCCATTAGCACCTGTCTACAATAATAATAATACTATAAAAAAGTGATACCTTTAGTGATTCCTCTATCCTCAATGAGGGCTCCAACACCAGAAATCAATAGAAAGCCCATGCCAAGAGCACGAACTGTACGCCATAATTGTTCTTTAAAATTTCCTCCTTCATTAGCCACCATATGTATGGGAGCAGCAGCAGTTCCTAATGCACCTTCTTTTGTTGACTTACCCACATTCTTAAAAGCTGAAAGGCCACCAATAATTTCTTCATCAAACGTTGAGTTGCCCGAGCTTGCCATTCCTGTAATTCAAAGTTTTAAAATAAATAAATATTAGTCTTAAAAATATGACGTCTTAAACGGGGACTCACTTTCAACTCACCTCTTTGCAATGTCTTGAGCAACTCACTTTCATCTAATCTATCGATTTTGACCAGGGCCTTCATATATTCTTGAAGTGCTGTAGTACTAGAATGCAAAGAAGGCTGACTTTCAAAAAGTCTAATCACTGCCTCTGGATCATTTCGATGATTTAGCTCCCTGAGATAAGCTGCGTTAATTGATCCTTCTGCATCACGTTCGCGAAATCGTCGTGCAAGGCTTCCCACATAACTGGACTGAAGCCTTCGTTGAACACTTGGAAGCTTGTACACTACAGAGACATAATCATCAAAGCCAAGAACTTTATGAACAAACTTCCTACTTTTCCTTAAATTCATAAGTCGTTATTTGATACATTAGCCATAACTATGCACGTGGCATACGTACCTGCATCAGATCTTAATTTTCGTGAAGTGGTATACGATCTAGTATACACGCTTCTTGCAACTCCCTGTTGCCGCCGTTGCTGTGCGACCTGTATAAGCGCAACATAAGACAATTAACACAACACGAAAGTATAAAAATCTACACAGTAAATCATTTATATCTCTCCATGAGTCATCACAACAACAAAATACCAAGTTGATAAATTTATTATCAACCCTTAAACCATAAGTGAATAAACTTTTTTTATAGTTTAATACTTAGATTAGAATGGATCTTAAGCATGGTTTCTTGCAACATTAAAGGTAACAACTATGACTAAAAAAGCATTACTTTTCCAACATTATTAATCAAACCAAGCTGAAAACATGTTATAAATCATCACCTTATGCTACTAACTTATGATAACTATCTCTATCTATCTCAAATTGTATGCAAAACTATATGCAAAATAAGGAGTTGTGCAAAAACCCTAAAAGCTAAATAAATCTAGGGTTTCCATTAAAATTTTAACATAGCTTAAGTAACAGAAAATTGAATATAAAGCAGGTACAATTCTTGAAATAAATTAAACAGAAGAAAAAAATAACAATTCACAAATTAAAACACAGACCTGAACAAGAAGGCGTTTTAAGCGCACCATTCTTAAATCAGAAGATCAGATCGTTGTAAAATATTTGTTAATTGTTGGTCGAAATAATCAATAATTTAGGTTAATGCGCGCGTTTAGTGTGCGGAAAAAAAGAGGGGTGGAAGGGGAAATTAGAAGTAAAATTTGTGGATTTGGTTTGTTTACTTGTTGTTCCTTGAAAGTGGCTTTCTGAACAACTTCTGATTCTCATTGGTTTTTTCTTTCTTTTCTTTTTTTCTTTCTTTCTTTTTCTATATAACTATTATTATTATTATTATTATTATTATTGTTATATTATATTATTAATTATTATTATTATTATTATTATAAGTTTTATAAGTACTCATAAATAATGGTAAATAATAAATTCCATATTCTATTTTAAAAAAAATAAATGGAAAATGAATAATGTAATTCAAAAACTTAATATGTTAGCTAGTTGTAAACTTTTGATTAATGATTATAGATGATGTTTCTGTTAGGAATTATAGACCCAACTAAGAACGTACAATCACAAAATTATACGCCACAAACAGTAAACGAAATTAAGATTACGAGAAAAGTAAACGAATATGCGAATATTACTCGATTGATTAAATATACGGCCAACTATAGAGAATTCTTATTAATTTCGTAAGTGTTAGGGTTTACAAGAGTATGGTTTACTTATATAGGAGATATAAAACTTTGACAACAAGAAAAATAAAATATGTTGGCCGATCTAGAGCACCCGTCGGGTACACTTTCTTACCTGTCGGGTAGACCATCAAGCTTTCGAACTCTGTTACGTTTTGTATATAGCTTTCCCCGTTCTAAAGCTAGCACCTACTGTGTACACCAAACCTACCAGCCAGGTAGTCAAGTACCCACCGAGTACTTCACCAGATTTTCAATTTCTTCGTTTTTCTTCTTCTATTATTTTGTTTAATCATCACACCCTCAATAGTTTCTTCCTTAAAATGCAGGATGTTAACAAAATTTAACAAGAACTACTTTATAAATCGATAAACTTTTGTAAGATAATTGTTCTATGATGATTTATTTGAATAGTAAAAAAATATTGAATCCAAAACAAAACGACTACAAAAATTATAGTTTTAGAAATGTTTTACTTAATTTTTTTTAACAGTATTACTTTGTATTTAATAGAATTGTTTATTTAAGTCGGTAATAAAGTAATACTAAATGAGAATTAAATATCTTTTTTTCTATTTTCTATTTCTATTTTAAAACTCTAAAAGTTTATTCTCATATATTTTTTTGTATATAATAATATAATATAATATAATATGATTCTTTTAACCTTTTTAGCCATACAGTGATCCGTGTCAGCTAAGCATGCTCATCATCCGTCATCGTCCAAATTGAATCATTACTTCGTGTGATCGTGTCAATTGCATATAATCATCAACAATATTCAAAATCATGTAAATATCGGAGGGTTTTTTTGCTGTATGATGGTTTTATCTAAATCGACTACTGAAGATTGCATTCGCAACTCAGGTTTATTTGTTTATATGTTTTTAGCTTACATCAAAATTAGCAACATATATCACACCAAAAATTGTCAATTTTTGGTACTGGCAACTGGCAAGAGCTGTATGAACATAATCGTTTTATATGATTATGATTATTATTATTATTATTATTATTATTATTATTATTATTATTATTATTATTATTATTATTATTATATTAATTATTATTATTATTATTATTATTATTATTATTATTATTATTATTATTATTATTATTATTATTATTATTATTATTATTATTATAGTCTACGCATACAACCTGTTTGATGATTTGCCTAAGAAAGAATGAAATGACAATTGCTTCTAGGCTTAGCTTACCAATACCTTTATTACGTTTGTGGATGTAGATTACTTCTTATGCAGTTGTGCTTATTCGATAGTTTATTGAAACTTAAAAGTGAAATTGTTTTAATATCATTTGAGCTCACTGCCTATGTTAACAGTTAGTAACTTTGTGCAAACAAATAAGTACTTTACTAGAGATTATAACGAATACTTGTTCAGCTGTGTTATACTCATCACGTGCTTGCACACGACATAAAACGGTCTCACTGGACGTGAAAATACATCAAGATTTTATATTTTTTTTATCTGACTGACATAGCGCTGATCTGAAGATTCTAACAACATCATTATAATAAGCCGTCATGTTCTGTTAAACTGCTGCAGCGGTTCGGGTTCAACACCAGAGAGTTGTAATACAGAACAATTATAAAGAAAAGCTTGATGGCATATTGCATGAAACAGGCTCGAAAGAGGTTGTCATCACGTGTCACGGATATAGGTCTTGCAAGGTTAGTCATTCTTTAAAGATAAAAAAAGATAAAAGAAACATGTGTTCTCTGTGTTAATTATGTACAGTATTATTTCATAATCGATATTCTCTTTGCCTCACATTAATGTTGCTCAAAGCAACTTTTTGATGGAGATGCACAATATTAATTGTGCTCTGAACTGATGCGACTTGCAAGTCCTTTAAATTGCATTACTTGATGACAGGATCGATTTGAACCTTCCTGGTCAATAATTATAGCAATTGAATATTTATAGAAATACCGCGGAATTGTAATCTATAATTAAGAAGCAAAATCAATTTGTTCAAAACACAAATTAAATACAGAAATGGTATAACAGAGTGGATATGAAAAGCCTCAATATTATTACAAGAATAATACGAATACACTTGCTGTATTAGGGTTACAATTAACCGTGAAGCTATTCTCAAACTATCAAACTCTCTATTTTCTGTATATCTAAATTCACACACTAATTCACTCTGAGATGTATTTCTATTGAAGGTAAGGAGCTCTATTTATAGAATTATAGAGCTTCAATTACACGCTACAGTAATTAATGAAAAGAACCTTTCTTTCTAATCGTCCTATCTTCTTGAGTCATGCTCTGTTTTACTGCGTGCTTTTTGCAGAGCCGATATTCGATTAGCCCACATGGTTAGGAAGATGCTCTAATCATAAACAGTAGAAATTACTCTATAATACACGGGCAGTAGAAACTTCAGTAGAACAGTAGAAACTACACAAGCAGTAGTAACTCAAGCAGTAGTAAGTTATAAACAGTATTAACTTACCCAACAGTAGAAACTTTGTACTGGCAGTAGAAACTTTACCCCGGCAGCACTAACTTTGTTCTACCAGTACTAACTCAATCTTTTCTACCAGTAGTAACTGTTTCTACTGGTAGTGTGAAACCCGGTAGCAGTAGTAACTTTTGATCTAACAGTAGAAACTCCTCTTCACCAGTAGTAACTAGCAGTTGTAGTCTAACCAGCAGTATTAATTCCCAATCAATTTTCTAGCCATCTTTAGACCCAACACTTGATTTTGTTTTGAAGTTAGTACATAATGCTTGTCAAAGGGTAGTTTTAGTAATTTTATTTCTTTATTACAGGATAGGATTCCTATGGTGAATCTTGCTGCTGCTTTTGCAAATGAAGGAATTAGTGCCTTTCGCTTTGACTTTGCTGGCAACGGGTAATAGCCTTTTGCTTGTAATGTGGCTGCAATAATATAGATATTTAGGCTCACTATTCTAGTTGTAATTTAAATAATTATTGGCCTTGTTGGCATCTTTCTAATATCGACAATAATTATTTTTACTAGTCAGCTATATTATTAAAAGGAATGTTATTCTATATCGAAAGAGTGTGGAGTCTAAATAAACTATGTTATCATCGGTTAACATTCCGTCTTTATCCAAAAAAAAACATGATATCAGCCTTGTAATGATAAAGTTTTTTATTGTTCCTTATAGAGATAGCGAAGGTTCATTTCAATATGGGAATTATTACAGAGAAGTTGATGATCTGCGTACTGTGATACAGTATTTTCAGCATGAGAAACACTCTGTGGCTGCAATTATTGGACACAGTAAAGGTCTGCAGTTTAAACTGTCAATTTATTTGTGTAGAACTAGATTTACTATTTCATAAGCCTTCTATCCCCCTAAAAGAGAGAAATTAATCGATTTCAGTACTAGTACGAATTGTTGATCAGCATTCAGTTTCTAGCACCTGTTATACATTCATTTAGTTTTGAATTTATTACAGGATTCAATTCAGTGTCTTCTTACTTTTTATAATGCATTATTACATTAAATATACTGTTACGTTGATCAGAAGGAATTTTGCAGGTGGAAATGTAGTGCTTTTATATGCCTCGACGTTTAATGATGTTGATTGTGTGGTCAATATTTCTGGTCGTTTTGATTTGAAAAGAGGTATCGAAGGTCGCTTGGGTAAAGACTACTTGCAGCGAATAGAAAAATATGGATTCATTGATATTACCAATAGAAAAGGTAAGCTTTATTGTTTCTTGCTAACTAGTAATTGCCTTCTTAAGTTACAAATGGTTATCGCTTATTCAATTATTCAACTTTTCAACATCTTGGGGCTGACCTGAAATTTTAAACGGATTATAGGGAACATTAAGTATCGTGTGACTGAAGAAAGTTTGATGGATCGTTTAACAACCAATACAAGTGCAGCATGTCAACTGATTCCCCAAAACTGCAGGTTTGTGACTCCTCTGAGGAGTGTTTGGATTTATATTTTATAGTCACATCCAGTTTCAATGTTTGGATAAACAAATTCTGCTGCTATTTATTTGATTATCAGGTTGTTTATCAGCCAAAGCAAGTTTGTTACGTATGAGATCGTATCAAGTTAGCAATTTAACCCGTCTTTCAACCTAATTTGAGAGCCTTTTACTCCTATTCCATATGGTGTCCCTCATGTTTATTTATATTTCAGAAAATCGTCTTTTGCCTCGTATTATCCGTTTATTATTTATTCTGCGAATAACCACCATTTGTCAAATACTCAAACATCTGATTATCTGATTATAAAATTTTCAAAATACTAGACACACGTCGAAGCACCATCTCCTACCTACCCGTCTAGTTGTCTAACTAATATTTTCTAATATCTCACATAATCACTTTCAAAATGTGCGTCCAAACACCCCCCTTAACATAACTTACATTTTCTTGTTGTATTCAACGTTCAAATATTCTTTGTAGGAAGAAAATAACATCAACGATTGCTATAATTTCAGGGTGCTAACGATCCATGGTTCCGCAGATAAGATTGTACCCATGGAAGATTCCAAGGAATTTGCAAAGTGTATATTAAACCACAAATTGCACATCATCGAAGGAGCTGATCATGAATACACCTCACATCAGAATGAGCTAACTTCAATTGTTCTTGATTTTGTCAAAGACAGTTCATATGTACGAGCAGCAGATAAGTCTCTACGTTCATGCTTATGATGACTAGCTTTATTGTCTATACACTCATCTTTTATTTATCCTAGACTATAATAAACAAGACATTTTAGCTCCATAGTTTATAATTAATCTGACCATTTCTGATTCGAATGGCTTTTGCTTTCTGGTATACTTGTGCATATTTTCAAAACCAGTTTAGGGCAATCTTTACTGAGAATTTCTATGAAATTTCATTTTAGGTCCATATATTTTATGTACATTTTTTGACTGGAGAAAGTACCTGGTAGGCTGGTATGTAAGCATTTGTTAATGAAAATGCCTGGAAATCTCTAAACTTAATTACTTGTACCAACTAGTAAAAAATGCATAAGTTGTGTTTACATCCTAGTATTCTTTCTTCTTACACCAATATGTTTCTAAAGCATGTTAGTCGTCGTTGACTAAGTACCAACTAGGCAACTACCAAGCTGTTTCATTTGAATGACAAACGTCGCAATTTAATATTCACATGTGGCCTACTTGCAGTTACTGGTAATATACAAATCTGTCCCTAAACTTTTTTATAGTTTGTAGCTTCAATCCATTGTTTCTTCTTTTTTCCAATTGTTCCTTCCAAATAGGTTAACTTCAGGGCCTCAAAATCCCAATAAAGTAAAGGGTGTTTAGAGTTAATTACACCGATCGTCCCTGTGGTTTACACGAAATTACACCGATTGTCCCTACGTTTGAAAAATTACACCGATCGTCCCTGAACTATTTAAATGTGAACGGCGCTAGTCTCTCCCACTAACGTCCGTTAAAAGAAATGGTTAAGTTCGGTCAAGTAAGGGTATTTTCGTAATTCGAACTTCTCCTCCTCCAAAACTCATCCACCGACCTTCTTCCTCTCAAAATCTACCATTTTTGTTACTTTCTTCACCATCAATCTTCATCTCCACATAAAAATTAACAAATACACATAACAATAATTTGATCACACCTATCACTATTATCATCTTCCACTATCACCATAATCATATCAATATGCTACTAATTAAACTCTATCAAAATTCAAATCGTAAAACACCGATATGTAATTAAGGAAAATGCAAACAGTATACCATCAATTTGGAAAGATCATCATTATTATCATCAACTTCAATATCAAATATTGATTTTAATCAAAGAACAAAAAAAAAACAAATCTCGGTTGTGTGATGTATTCATGACGACGATCATTGTGACTGGTGGGGGCAGCGTAGTAGCGATTGCGCAGGTGGCCGACGGCGGCACTTAAAATGAAAAATGAGAAGGTGTCGGTTTGCAGGAACGAAGATTAACGGTGAAAAAAAAGTAAAAATATGATTTTGGGAGGAAGAAGAAAGGGTAGGTGGGGATGAATTATGGAGAATGAGTTAGATTACGAATATACCCTCATGTTACCCAACTTAACGAGCTTTTTAACGGGCGTTAGTGGGAGGGACTAGCACCGTTCAAATTTAAGTAGTTCAGGGACGATCGGTGTAAATTTTCAAACGTAGGGACGATCGGTGTAATTTCGTGTAGGCCCGATGAATCTTACGTGGCCGCTGGATCATTGTCAAATATACGTCCTTTTCAACCTAGCTCGACTGATATGGTAAATCGTAGTAGTGGATTGTATCAAACTTCTTCTAAAGCACCGGAAATTGATGGTGTTGTTCATGAAAACGGATCCAAAAATGAATTTGGTGGTGGGGATCAATATGGTGTTAAGAAAGCGCCTGGACATTCTAGTTTAGGCCATGAGAATCACCCTAATCCATCTGGTGGTGATCAAGCATCTAGCGCTTATGATGAGATTAATCAAGCGGATTATGTTGGGATTAGTTTAGTTGGAAAGAAGTTTAAGGAGGTCAATCCTACCGCATACTACGTCGAGAAAGATGATGATTATATGAATGAATTCAAATGATCCATGATTGTATGATATCATTTGGTGTATCAATTTTTAATGTTTGAACTAATTGTGTTGTTCCTGAATTTCTTTTTGTCGTAAACTTGTGCTATTATTGTGTTTTTCAGTAAACTGGATCTTATTTCTTTCGATTTATGTATGATACCAAGTAATTTTGATGGCCGGGTAGAAATGAACCCAGTTTCCAAAAGCAGTTATTTGTCATAAATTTTGGTAAGTTTGGTAGTTGTTAACTACGAGCGATCTGATAAAACAATCAACATTTATATCCAAAGTTACGGTACACAGCAGAAAAGTTTCTTGCTTGATCTTATCTGCCACTTGCTTCCAATAATTTGTACGAATTAATTTTAATCATTCAGATAGAACCCAATTGGCTAGTTGAAATGTATGCGATTTGTATTTTATTACAACTTGTGGGTGCTGAGTTTCGTTTTCTCCAATGAATTACAATGACGACACGTAAAACCGAGATAAGAAGGTAGTCGCGAGTCGAGCTGAATCAAGTTAATGATAATACCGAAAAGAAAAAAGAATTATAAATTAATAGAAAAACAATAATTTTAAGGGTACTATAGTCGATTCAAGTATGAAAGTTTGGTGTTAGGGGGAATTAAACACAAAACACGAGGATGGACGATGTAATAAATGATTGAGGACCGTTTGTGAGAATCGAAAAGATCATAGGGACGGAGAATGTAATTACCCCTAAACTTTTTACTCCGTATAACTTATGAACTAAAATTACACTAGAAGTGCTACAATCAGATACGTCAAATTAATCAAGTGGAGTATAAGTACAGCACTGATATGTTTATCCAATCCAAATCAACTTTAATAAAAAAATCCCATCCACTTTTATTTATCTACATCATTTTAAAATCCAAGGGTGTTTATTGTAAACTTTAAAATCTCTAGTCCACAAAATGAAAACAAAAAGTAAACTCCATGTATTGGCGTTGACCTCAAATATAAATACATGATGATCTAATCGACCAATCTAAATCAAATACAAGCACCTACCCCCATTTCAAAACAAAACTATCCATCTTGTTCAATTCAGGCTAAAAAATGAGTAATAACAGCTACTCTTCAGGACCTAACTCCGGTTATATGTATAAACGTTCCGGCAGCAATATCAATGAAGATTACATACCCGAAGAATCCTCACCCAGCTTTCAAACCGATGGGATGAACAGCTTTCCGTACCAGGAATATCAATATGGTGCACGCGAAGTCCCGACTGGGTCAGATGAATCTGACGTCTCCAGTGGGCCTGGGTCAATGTCAGATTTACGTCGTTTTCAACCTAGCTCCAATCGTATGGACAATCGTAGTAGTGTATTGGATCCAATTGGTGAAGCACCTGCAATTGATGGTGTTGTTCATAACAATGGATCAAAAGTTGAATTGGGTAGTCAATATGATGGTGATAAGAAAGCACCAGGCTATACTGGGTTGGAACATGGGAATCACTCGAAGCCAAGTGGTGAAGCATCTAGCGCTGATGGTGAGATTAATCAAGCGGATTATGTGGGGATTAGTTTGGTTGGAAGGAAGTT
This sequence comes from Gnaphalium uliginosum, assembly GCA_963930675.1. Lineage (NCBI taxonomy): Eukaryota > Viridiplantae > Streptophyta > Magnoliopsida > Asterales > Asteraceae > Gnaphalium > Gnaphalium uliginosum. Next base: position 10,462,654 of record OZ005684.1, on the reverse strand, counting down.
TAAGGAGATCAACCCTACGGCATACTATGTCGAGAAAGATGATGATCTGAATGAATTCATGTGAGATTGTATGATATTCGATTTTTAATGTTTGAACTAGCTTCAATTGTGTTGTTTCTGAATTTGATTTTGTTGTAAACGTGCTTATTGTATTATTCAATAAACCGGATCTGATTGATTAAGTAGGGATTAAATGATATATGGGTCTTGATTAATTAACAAATGTGTTGTATTTTACTAATTGTGGCTTTAGGCTAGTGTTATCGTTACCTCAACAAAAACATCCTCATCAGTCGTGAAATGGAAGACTTTTGTGAAACAGTTCAAGAGTTAATGTCAACTTCGAGTGTTTATTGTAAACTTTAAAATCTTTAGTCCACAAAATGAAACAAAAAGTAAACGTCATGTATTGCCGTTGACCATAAAATTGCTAGTACAGGGTCTCTATTAATTAATAATACATGTGATCCAATCTAACTTGATACATACCCATCGCAAAACTTGAAAATATCTCTATCCATCCTAATTAAACCGACTAAAAATGAGCTTCACTTCAGGACCTCAATCCGGCTATATGTATAAACGTTCCGGCAGCACTATCAACGAAGAATACATACCTGAAGAAGCGGCTCCGAGCTTTCCATCTGGTGGGGGTCCCACAAGTTTTGGGCAGGAGGAATATCAATACGGTCCACGCGAAGTCCTGACCGAGCCCAATGAATATTCAGCTCCCCCTGGATCAAGGTCAACTATACGTCCTTTTCAAGCAAGCTCAAATTATATGGACAATCGTAATAATAGTGTATTGGATACAATTGGTGAAGCACCGACGATTGAAGGTGTTGTTCATGTTAACGGGTCTAAAACTGAATTGGGTGGTGAGGCTCAACATGGTGATAAGAAAGCGCCTGGACATTCTAGTTTAGGCCATGAGAATCACTCGAAACCGAGTGGTACTGAAGCATCTAGCGCTGATGGTGAGATTAATCAAGCAGATTATGTCGGGATTAGTTTGGTTGGAAAGAAGTTTAAGGAGATTAATCCCACCGCGTATTACGTCGATAAAGATGATGATCTCATCAATTTATGTGATCCAGATTATATTACCCATCTGGCTGATGTACGACTTTTTAATGTTTTAACTGTACGTGTTGTTTCTTAACTTAATTTTTCTTTTTCTTTTTTGGCTGTAAACGTGCAAACTAATAAATTAATCGGATCTGCCTTGTTTGGATTTATGTTAAATTATCAGTTATTAATTAGGAATTTCGGTATTTTAATTGTAAGATTATGATGGAAAGATTAAATCCGGATTAAAGGATCCTAATAATTATATGTCCGAATCTCTGTGATAACAGATACAATCCAATTGGCGTGTTGATATCGATGCAATTTGTATTTTTTATTTATTAATTAGTGATATCACTTCTCAAAACAAATACATAAACATGGCTACACCAATAAAAATGTGAACAAGCTGCACATTTCATGGAGATCAATAGTCCGAACGATGGATCGCTCGCGATAATTCCTGTGAAATGCACTTCATTGTGGGCCGGTACTTGGGATCTGTGAGAATGCACGCCCGTGCTACTTGATAAACACGGTTTAGTGAGTCCAGTAAAATATTTTCGCCAGCAGACCGGTTTAGTGTTGACAGAAGCTCTCCATGATGCTTTCCAAAAATCGTCTCAAGTGCCACCACTCCGAAGCTATACATTATACACATCACATTTTTCAGTCACAATCATGGTATATGCTAGTTCTGTATGATCAAACCACCAAAGTTTTAACCATTAATAGACGTAAAACTAAAAATCATAGGAGTAAGATTCCGTAAAAACTACCTGGAGCAATGTATCCTAAGGTTACTTCAATCACTGTTTGGTTGGACGAATCAGGGTCAAGCAATCTGGCTGCTCCAAAATCAGCAACAAATCCTTCCATTTTTTAGTTCAAAAGAATGTTGTTGCTGTTGGAAAATTGGGATAAAATGTGAATTTTTTCCAAACTTTGGACCTAATTATCTATATGGAAATATAGTAATTATATGTAATATTTTATATGGTTGTGTAGCTCTTGACAAGAGATTCGTAACGACGTATTACATGTCCAAAACGGATGAGAGGTAAATGAGATATCGAAGCTCAAAGTAAGGTGTATGAAGCAAGAATTTGATGGGTTTTTGGTTTGTTCCCACATCGGAAATGGGACAAATATTAGAGGTGTTTATAAGTGTTTTTGTCTAAGATTCTTCAATATAACCATTACACACTCCAACTCCTATGCGCAAATCCTCTCAGGCTCCTGATCCACGGCCTACGGGGCATTTTTTTTGTCTCCTAATCCACGGCCTACGGGGCATTTTTTTTGTCTCAGGCTCCTGATCCACGGCCTACGGGGCATTTTTTTTGTCTGCGGACACGAATGCAACTCGCGCAAGCCGGTTTTTGCCAGTGCAAATCCTCAAGAGCTTTTTTTGTCTGCGGACACGAATGCAACTCGCGCAAGCCGGTTTTTGCGAGTGCAAATCCTCAGGGCTCCTGATCCATGGTGCGACCTACAGACATTTTTTTTGTCTGCGGACACGAATGCAACTCGAAAAATCCTGAGCCGGTGCAAATCCTCAGGGCTCCTGATCCATGGTGCGACCTACGGACATTTTTTTGTCTGCGGACACGAATGCAACTCGAAAAATTCTGGGCTTGCGCAAGCCGGTTTTTGCTGCAACCTGTTCTTTTTTGACCCGACCCATGACCTACGGTTTTATCCGGTTTGACCCATTACAGTATGTTATGGAAATGGTGCACCAGATCATCAAAGTCATACACCAAAAGGAAAAAGCGATTTAGTTTCCTTTTGTAATGATTTTAATTTTGTAAGTGATGTCGTTTTAAATGCTTTGATATCGTTTTCATATTAAACGATTTGGTCGAACCCTATATAAAGGGTGTTGCTGTTCTCATTAGAACTACACCGAAAAACATCATTCTCTTTCTCTCTAATACGTACGTACACACGGTATCTCTCTGCTGCAAATTTCAGGCAAGTGTAATTGACTCTGGCAGTACGCTGCTTTGACCGCCGTACCCTGAGAAACGGACTCGAAATTCGTTTTAAGGGAATCGTGTTCAACACAAGCTCCGGCCCCTTTACGATTCGTTTACATTGTTTACATTATATTTCTTCTATTCTGTTAATACGAATTTTCTTTTGTGATATACTGTACTACAGTTGCTTGATATATCTTTGATAATGTTCACCCTTCTCATCCAGTCTAATTCAACGGCTATTTCACTACCATTTAATACGTAAAATATGCTCCCCTTTTCCATGTATTCATTTACAAGGAAGTAGCATTTGTTATGCAAACAAAAACCGTAAAGTTTGACAATGTTTTTGTGCCTTAGGTTGGTTAACACTTGGACTTCATTCTTGAAACTCTGGTCGAATGTTGGTTGCTTGGCTTCGAACAGATGGAGTTTTTTCAAAGCAAATGTTTTACCGCTTGGTAGTTTAGCTTCATAAACACTACCATAGCCACCGGTTCCTATGCAGTATTTAAGATCAAAATCCTCTATAGCTGTGATGAAGTCTTCATATGCAATGGTTCCATCATAATTCAAAATGGAGCAAACATCTCCATGTTTTTCAGTTTCTGGCTGGATTTTATTTGTCTTAGCCTTACTGTGATGACGGTAACACACATAACAGGCCAATAAGAAACACAATCCAGCAATGATAGGAAGAATAATGACCAGATGAATATTTTGACGTGCTTTGCAGGTTAATTGTCCGCCGAAGTCATTATATGTTAAGTCGACGTCTATAAGTTGGCCAGTCTGGCATCTTAGATAAGAAGGAAGTCAGGAACTATTCCGGTGAAATGATTCCGAGACAGATTTATGTGGGTCAAAACCTCAGTGTGTAACAAAGGTATTTCTCCAAATAGATCATTACTAGTAAGGTCCAGGTAGTCTATTAAATAGCATTCATTAAGCTGTCTTGTTAGAGTTCCGATTATAAGATTCATAGAGAGGTCTAGATGATTTAAGTAACAAGGATATTGAAACGTCGATACAAGTTATATCAAATAAATAATAAGAAATAATAATGCTTATCGTGTATACTTTTCCCTTATAACATTAACTAAAGATCGTTGTCATTAGTATCGTTGTCATAAACTAAGTAGCTTGCTGACTAGACTTTATAACGTGCTTGTGTGGTTAAAAAAATCTTCTTCTTTTTTCCTTTTTGTATGTTAAAAATAAATTATACCTTGATTTGACAATAAATAAAAAATTCACCATTAAGAAAATTTGTTAAAATATTTTATTTTATACACGATATATCCGACTAAAACAACTAATAAAAATATGAAAAGCACTACATAACCCGACTCATACTATGCACAACATGGACTTTTTATTTTTAAAGATATCGGCAAGGAATTGTCCTTTTATTGGAACTTCACGCAGTTTAATGGCCGGTGGATGTCATCATATGTTATAATATTACCATCCGATCCTTCAACTTTTGGTCATTTTAACATTTGAATTTAAATATCAAGCTAGTCACCAATGAGTCCCTATAGTTCTTTCATCGTGTCAAATTTGGCTTCATTCTAAGTTGCTACTAGGGCTGCAAACGAGTCGAGCTTTTAACGAGCAACTCGAGCTCGGCTCGAGCTTAAGCTCGTTCGAGTCGAGCTTTTATCGAGTTCGAGCCCGATCTGTTTTTTTCATCAATCTAAGAAAGTGGGTTGTATATATAAAAAGGAGAAAAGTTTATGATGTTCTGTTTTTTTATGATGTTATTTTAGTATTTTTCATGAGTTGGAGTGGGTTGGTGAGAAGGGGTTGGTGAGAAGGGGTTGTTGAATACACTGACCTCACTCACGTATGACACCAGGTAAGGGAAATTTGTGTTTTTGATCCTTCAGGTATACACAAATTGTAAAAAAAAAAAAAAAAACTTTATTTATCGAGCTTAGGGGTATATAAACAATTTCTTTGGTTTCAGTAACTCTACTCAAAATTATGACAATATCTGATCTCTCATGTGCATAAACCACCTTGTTGTAACTGGATTCTTAATTTAGAGTTGAAATATAGACAAAATACAAAGTAATTATGCATTAGAAAATACAAATCTAAAGTAAAAACAATTATATAACCTGGAGATGGTGTTTCTATTTCTTTTACGAGAAGCCATTTGTAAGTGAACATTCATAATACCGCATTATAAAACTAAATGAGGAAGATATCATTTTATGATTCAATCATTTTTCCAAACATTTTATTTAGGTTTCGTTTATAATTGGAATTTTCTTTTAAGCATAAAACATTTGTTACCTTTAAACATGTTCATATTTTTATATTTGTATTGCGTAATTAGGCTCCAAAATTTGTAACGATCATCGCTTTCAATCCATGAATACCTCACAACTTATCTAAAACCTTCAAATAAATACTCTCTAAATCTTAAGGATCGGAGTGTACACATTTCTAATTGGTTGGATGAATTACTTTTAAAAAGGAGTAAATTACCTATTTGGTCTAATTTGCTCTCCAATATCTTGAAATTGTCAAAATCTATAACAATATCCATTCTAGTCAAAGATTTCGCTCCATTACATCAATTTGGAGCGAATTGTAGTATAAAAAAATCCTTATAAGTTCACTCCAACTAAATGCCCAACAATTCACTCCATTTGGTAAAAAATTACACATAAATTTGCTCAAATTCCAATTCTTTTCTTATCTAATGCCCAATGTACAACTATATCAAGGCGATGTACAAATTTCTTATAGGGATAAATAAAAGTGGTTGATAGTAAACTAAAAGTGACTAAAGTAGTTTAGAGAAAATCATAGGTGCCGCTGATGTGTGAAACTTGGTTGGGAGTTCTCCCAACCATAACACATGCTCTTAAGGGATTTAGTGACAAGGTAATGATTGAGATTTTTTTATTTATCTACAAAGTGTTTATTAAACACCGTGAGTTTTTGAATTTTGATTAATAAGTATAAAATAAGCCTAAAAACAAACCTAATTCATTTAGTCATTTGATACATAAAGATGTTTTTTTTCCCTCGATCTCCGCAAATTAACTTTAAAAATTTAAGCATACAAGTTTACTCCTACAGCGTACATATCATTTTTTTAAACACAAGGTTTCTATAATTATATTTAAATTTATATAAATTGAGTTTCATATATATGCAGGCGTTGACCTCAAAATTATTGGTATAGGGTCTATCATTAGTATATGTACTATTTCCAATCAGAAAAAGAAAACTTTGTATCCTTTTCCGGCTTAAAATGAGTGACGGCTACTCTTCAGGACCTCACTCCGGCGCTAAATATCAGCGTTCTAACAGCTTTATCGATCACGATACAGCGACTGATGCATACGAAATCCAAGAAGGTCCACCGAGCTTTACATCCGGTGGTCAACGCGTAGTGCAGCAGCCCGATGAATATGTCGGCACCCCTACGTTATCGTCAATTATACCTCAGTTTGCAACTAGCTGGAATAGTATTGAAAATCTTAGTATACTGGATCCAACGTATTCCGGTGAAGTACCCCCTTTCGCATCTTTAAATGGCTTGGGACCTCAGTATACTGGAAAGGAAGCGCCTGGACTCAGTGGCGTAGATCTTGAAAATCGCTCCAAATCATCAAGTGAAACATTCACTGCTGCTTCGTATAATCCATTAGATTATGTTGGTATGAGTTTGACCGAAGGGATGTTTAAAAGGGTTAACCCCAACGGGTACTACGTGGAGAAAGATGATGACAAGAATGAATCGACATGATGATATGATCCGATTATAACATCGATCTGGCTGATAGATTTGTAATGTTAATTTGAGCTGGCTAGCTTCAACCTTCTCCTGTTTCTCAATTTATTTATGTTAGATGTAAACGTGTGAAATTACTTTGAATTTATTATAAAATGGTTGGTACGTTATTGTTTAAAATGTTGGTGTAAGTGTAACATTCAGATCGCAAGATTAAATCGGGATCAATAGATCCTATCCTAATCATATATATGGTACAGCAGCAGCAACCTCAACAAAACATATATACTCGGTGTTCGATCTACCAAGTAATTTTGATGGCCGGGTCAAATGAAAACAGTTAATTTAATAGATCAATTATATCATACATTTTGGTAAATTTGGCCTTCAAATCAGATAAAAGAACCAAATTTATATCCATAGTGACGTTATGGTACATGATCAATTGCGTTGCAATCTTAGATGCAATTCGTATGCATGTTATTACAACTTGTAGGGTACTAGCTAGCTGGATTCGTCTCTTTTTAACCCGTTTTTGAAGGTCCAAGGACCGCATCCTTAAAAGATGATATAACATATGAACTATTTATGTCAGTAAATAAAATACAATTTAGAAGACAACTTTGGGTGATTGCCAGTTTGCTACTGGTCAACCACATTCAGATTTCCTTATAACCCGGTCAAAATGCAAACTTGATACAGCTGTCAAAAGTCATTACTATTTAATACTCGATTACATAGGTTTTGTTTTCTATGTGCAATTATTCGGTGGTTGTCTGGTTGACTAACAAACTTGGGTATGAATGCCTGACTAAAAAAACTGAAAGAGACCTCTCAAAAATCAGTGAATTTTAGATCTGATACTAGATCACCAATTAATTTGACCAATTGCTGCTGCTAATAGGGCTGCGATCTCGTTGTTTCGGGGTTCCCACATACTACTGCTGTTAGTTGTTGTCATCGCTGTTGCTGACTATAGGTAACTTATTTAACATCCAGCTGTTGCTGCTCACATGTTCAATTCACTCTGTTTTCGTTTACAGTCTTTATTCATAGATCATTGTTATACATGTGAGAATTATTGGAAGTTTTCCCAATAGACGATAGTGTCGTGTCCATATTATCAATTATTATTGGTGTCTATTATAAGTCCATTACATTCAATTTTTATCTTTAGTATGAGTAGAAACTTTGCATTATCAATGTTGTTGGGAGTAAACCCAAGTCGCAGACAGGAATATGTTATAAACTATAATGTTATAAAATCTCGATTTTATGTGAAAAATATAAAAAATAGTTAATAAATGTTTTAAACTAAAAGCTTTCATCTTTTATTGGATTAGCCTCTTAACTTCTTTTTGTAATGTTTTAAAACCATTATGACCTTCTACTAGAGGTTAATAGTTCGTAAAACAATCTCAATGCAATGGTTCAATATTTCTGAAACTTCCATAAATTCATCGTCACCTCGTTTGCCTTGATAAGGGAAACAACTACGCAGACAAATTTATGCATGTTTGAGCACATATGATTTTTGGAAGTACAATGATCTTTATGTATGTTTGGGCAATGTAAGGTGTATTGAAGTTTGAGGGTGACATATGTAAGATATTTTGATTTGAAGTTTGGGCACGTCAAAGGTAGAGATTGTACAAAATTGACACAGTTATGTTTGTGGATGCAGGACGGAAGGTCTTAATAGTGCACAACGAGGTCCAGTTTTATACTTGTCCCAAAGAGTTCAATTTGTTGTCAGGGCAGCAAAAACTGTGTGTTGATCGACACTAGACTGAATGGTTGAAACAAAACTTGTTGATACTTACCAGTAACACCGTGTCATTGCTGCGATACGTTAGCAGCTTTAAGTTTTTTCTGTTCTTCTTTCAGTTTATATCCTTAACTGTTATCATAATGTCTTTCATGAATAACTATGAACACCTAAACATTCAACTAAAAGATATAAAGGCGGCCACCAACAATTTCGGTGACAAACCTATCGGAATTGGTGGGTTTGGAGCTGTCTATAAAGGAGAACTCTCTCTCCAGAAGGAACGCAGAGTGGTCGCTATCAAACGCTTAGATCGTAAACATGGACAAGGGGATGTCGAGTTTTGGAAGGAGATCACACTGCTTTCTGAACTGAAACATAAAAATTTGGCCACCCTCTTACATTTTTGCAGGGAGGGTAAGGAAAGAATTCTTGTGTACAAGTATGCATCTCGTGGGAGCCTCGATGTCTATCTAGGTGACGCTAGCCTCACATGGCCCCAACGTCTCAACATATGTATTGGGGCTGCTAGTGGAATTGCGTACCTTCATGATCCTAAGAAGACACAACAAAGGGTTCTTCATCGTGACATTAAAAGCTCAAATATACTTCTGGACGATAAATGGACTGCCAAAGTTTCTGATTTTGGCCTATCAAAGATTGGTCCTGCTAACCAAGCACGTACTTATCTCGTGTCTAATGCTGTAGGTACACATGGATATTGTGATCCGGCGTATTTTGAGACGGGTATCTTATCAAAAGAGTGTGACGTGTACTCTTTCGGAGTAGTGTTGTTCGAAGTAATGTGCGGGAGAATGTGTTGTGTATATGATAAAGGTAAGTTAACAGGCATCTTAGTGCAAAGCTGGAGAAAATGTTTTCAAGAAAATAGGCTAAATGATATCATTTTTCCTGATCTAAAGGAAAAAATAGATCAGGAATCTTTGTTGAGGTTTGCAACAATAGCAAATCAATGTTTAGATAGAGATCATAAAAAAAGACCAAGTATGGTCAAGATCGTCAAAGATCTTGAGCTTGCCCTTAAGTGTCAACAAGTAAGTTCTCTATATATCATATAAATTACTACAAAGCTAGGAATAAATTTTCATCGCATAGCATTTGACCCTAAATGTTTTTGGCAGAACTTTCGTCAACACATGCCCAATCTTCCCACGATTCGAGTCTCCTATGAATTCATGAAAGAGTTTCATCACCTCAAAATTCAGTTGGAAGATATAAAATTGGCCACTTGCAACTTTTCTAACGAAAAGGTTATTGGAGGTGGTGGGTTTGGAGTTGTATACAAAGGAGAACTCTCTCTACAAGAGAGACAACAAAGCATGGTTTGTTTCAAGCGCTTAGATCGTAGATTTGGGCAAGGGGACGTTGAGTTCTGGAAAGAAATCATGTTGCTTTCCAGATACAAACATGAAAATGTGGTCTCTCTCTTGAGCTTTTGTAATGAAGGTGATGAGAGGATCCTTTCATATGAGTATGCATCTCGTGGAAGCCTCGATCGCTATCTGAGTGATTCCAGTCTCACATGGACCCAACGCCTGAAGATATGTCTTGGGGTTGCTCACGCGCTAAACTACCTTCACGATCCTCTAGAAAAACAAGAAGGAATTGTACATAGAGACATTAAAAGTGCAAACATACTTTTAGATGACAAATGGACTGCTAAAGTTTGTGATTTTGGCCTTTCGTCAGTTGCCTCGATTGACCAATTGCAAACATATCTTATGTCCAATGCGGTTGGTACTCTTGGTTATATAGATCCGTTGTATGCGGAGACATGCATTCTTTCGAAGGAGTCTGATCTGTACTCTTTTGGTGTTGTGTTGTTGGAAGTGATGAGTGGGAGATTATGCGTTAATTATCATAATGGGCTTGCTGAAAATTTAGTGAAAAAGTGGAGAAAATGCTATGAGAAGAAGACATTAGATGATATCATCTTCCATGATCTAAAGGAGCAAATGGAGTTGGGTTCTCTAGATGCCTTTTCAACAATTGCTTATCAATGTGTGGAAAAAAATCGTGACGAACGACCAAAGATAGCCGAGATCATAGAAGTACTAGAGTTTGCACTTGAACGACAAGTAAGTTCTCTTTATGTGTTCTTCTAGAAATATCTCATGTTACTTTTTAATTTGTTTATGAGTAATAGATGCAATAGGGTTAACAGGAAGCATTTTTACAGGAGCAATTTGAAGAACTGAAGAAGATTGATAATCTTGCGATATCTCCATCATCAGACACATCCCAAAATCAACCTCTCACGGGTATCACAGAAGGGACTCTTGCTGGAGATAGCATAACGGTGATAACTCTATTAGCAATGTGCTCTCGCTTTAGGAATTTGATTTTTATTTGTTACTTCACTTACTTATAATACAGAAACCATTTGAATACAAGATATTAATAGGAGTACTTTGACACTATAAATATAACTCACATCTAACTTTTCAACGGATAGGAGTTTACACAAAATAATAATCTTTGTGCAGAATGCTTACCCACACAAAGTCAATGTTGCCAAGAGGCAAGTATACCACGAATTCATGGAAGAGTTCGCTCACCTTAAAGTTCGACTTGAAGACATACAGTCCGCCACCAACAACTTTGATGTAAATAAAGTATTATCACGTCGTGGGTTTGGACCGGTATACAAAGGAGAACTGTCTCTCCCAGAGGGTCAGGTAACCGTAGCTTGTAAGAGTTTAGATCGCAGACACGGGCATGGGAACACTGAGTTCTGGAAAGAGATTATGACACTTTCCAAATACAAACATGATAATATTATCTCTCTGTTACACTTTTGTGATGAAGATGATAATAAGATCATTGTATACGAGTATTCATCTCGTGGGAGCCTCGATCGCTATCTGAGTGACCCTAGTCTCACATGGACCCAACGCCTAAAGATATGTCTTGGGGTTGCTCACGCGCTAAACTTCCTTCATGATCCTCTAGAGAAAAATGAGGGAATTATACATAGAGACATAAAGAGTGCAAACATACTTTTGGATGAGAAATGGACTGCTAAAGTCTGTGATTTTGGCTTGTCAAAAGTTGTCACGCCCAACCAACTTCAAACATATATCATCGCCAATACTGCTGGTACTCTTGGCTATTGTGATCCGTTGTATGTGGAGATGGGCTTGCTTTCAAAAGAGTCTGATGTATATTCATTCGGAGTAGTGCTGTTTGAAGTAATGTGTGGAAGATTATGCATCGACTCAAGTAATGGTCAGGTAATCTATTTAGCGGCTAAGTGGAGAAAAAGTTATGAGGAGAACAGATTAGACGAGATTGTCTTTCACGATCTCAAGGAACAGACGGACTCGGGTTCTTTAAATACGTTTTCAGCCATTGCTTGTCAATGCCTAAAGAAAACTCGCGATGAGCGACCAACTATGGCAGATGTTATAGAAAAACTTGAGATTGCAGTTGAACAGCAGGTATGCTTTCTTAATTAATTTCCATCATTTAAAACTACCCTATATATGTTGAACAAGCAAGTTCAGTTGTACGTACTTCTTCCAAAATTACTGATGGATTGAAATGAGTTGATACGAAATATTTTTTTCGAGCAGGAGCACTTTGAAATAATGAAGAGGATTGAAAATCTCGTGATATCTCCAGTGTCAACCACATTTCAAAATCAACCTCTGATGCGTATTCCGAATGGAATTCTTGTTGGAGATGGCAAAACGGTAATAACGTACTAATTAAACAATACGCTCGTGATTTAGCTAGGTACTCTATTTTATCTTTTACTTGAAGCTAAAAAACAAAGAACAAATGAACAGAAGTTTAATTATGTGCAGTCTCATGTCTAAATTAATTAGATCGATGTCTTCTGGCGTTTAAATTAGTTGCACATATACATATTTGTGTACGTATAGTATGCACAATCATAGTAAGTTTAATATAGTTCATTTGATGTATGTTTCAGAATTGAATACGGGTGTGTGTTGAGATAAACTTCCATACATGTGCAATAATAATATTTACTTTGTTATCCCTCTATACTAACTAGCTTGCTAAAAAAGTATGTTTCATATGGTTACTTGACAGTGGCTCTCAAAACATAAGAATGGGACAATTTGGGAAATAATATCTGCGATAAATTGCGTCTCGGCTGACTTACTTCGACATGATAGCTCAGAAAATTCGAGGTTAGTGACCGATTAACTCTCGCTAACTACAGAATGTCTTTATTTGACAGCGGGCTTGTCACTCTCTTATTCCTTTCGCATATATATTGTTATATTATGTTTCTGTGGGTATGAAATGCTGTTATTGATGATTACTGTTAGAAACAGGATCCTTCAAGTTACAAATTTAACATTATGGATTTATGGGTCATGTTGGTGTTGTTATGAGACGCGAAAAATTTGACAAGTTATAAATGATAAAAATATAAACACGTGTTGATAGCTTATCTATATAGCACCATTGTAGTTTGAGCATAAAATTAAGAAAACTGAAAGGTCATATATTAAAATTAGAATAATGTTTTAACTTCATATCAAACATGTCACTATCTTAATTCTGAGCTTTGCAAACAATGTTTATAATACATGAAATGTCATTTCCTATAAACTTAAACGGTGGAGGTTATTAGTTCAGGTTACTCAAGGAAGGCGGGTTTTATTACTCAGGAATCGAGTTTTCATTTCCTATAAACTTAATTGTTATTATTTCTTTATCTTTAGTTTTTTTGTAATGAATGAAATGTACGTGGTACTTTTTAAGTCTATAAGGGTGTGATATGCAGGTTTTCAAATGTATTGAGGGGTGTAATGCACAATGGGTTTTCAGTAAAAGTGAAAACTCGATTCTTGTCGCCGAATATCACATACGCCGTAAGCCTCATCTTCAATCATAACGGTACGGATCATGGGACACATATACCTTTTAAGTTCAAATTGGATGACGAGAGATATTATTCGAATCCGTGCATTACACATTTTAGACAAGATGGATGGATGATGATAGAACTTTGCCAATTCACAAGCACCAAAAGAGAACATGATTATGAGATCGACTTCATGCCACTCTCCATAATCACTTCGTCTAGCATTGAGTATTTTCTTGAAGGCATCGAATTTCGGCCCGTTGAATATGTAAGTGGACAAAATGAATGTACTTAGTTTCGCCTTTTGATCTGATATAAAAGTTTTTCTAGTTTATGAAATTTTGTTGATTATGTAATTGTATGATAATTTTCGGTACATAGTTAACTTTTTGTGGATCATGGCTTTCATAATCCATACCGAGTTTAGGCTAGAGATAAAACCAAACTACTAAGGTACAAATAACCGATATCAAAATTTAGCTAGACATTATAAAATTTAACGAATGATCTACATAAAATTTAGCTAGACATTATAAACTTATAAACTTAAATATAGGTCTAAAAATTTGATCGGTAGATGTGAAAAATTAATTGAATGAGATTAAGAGAGAAAAAATTCAACCAATGACAAAAATAGATCTTTTTAGGACTATGTAATTAAGCTTGTATAACATTACTCTTATTAAAAATGAAAGGCTTTTTAGTGTCTCATTCGCTCCGTTTCCAGTAGAAACCAATAGATGGAAGACTGTGTAATACTTTATGTTTATGAATATAAAACTAGAGTAAGGTTAAAATGAGTACAACAACTTTAGTTGAGAATGGAGGAACCAATAAGAACGCGCCACGTGTCACAAAACCCATTTTCCCCAACGTTTTTAAAAATTAAATATCTCCCAAATGGTAAGTCGAAAAATCATAAAAATTGCACCATAAAAATCAGCGTTTTTTTCTCTTCGATTAGAAATCTCACAATGTATACTTTCGACACATTTTTTTTCGTTTTCGTTGGATTTTGTAAACGAGTAACACATGTGTTACCAGCAGGTAACACATGTAATACTTGCTGCTAACACATGTGATACCAGCAGGTAACACATGTGTTACTAATATTGTACAATTATAAAAAAAAGTCGTCGAAAGTATATCATGTGAGATGTCTAATCGAAGAGAAAAAAATACTGATTCTCATGGTGCAATTTTTATAATTTTTCAATGAGCCATTCTTGAGATATTTAATTTTAAAAAACGTGAGGGTACATGAGTTTTGTGACACGTGACGCATTTCTATTGGTTCCCCTATTCTCAACACTTTTGTCATGCTCATTTGAACCTCACCTATAAAATTATTAACTCTTAACTTTTCAATTAGAGTTGTAATTTTAATTTTAATTTTAATAAAGATATATGTTTGTATATATAAAAGGTTTCGATAACGAAAAAGAAAATCAAGTAAAAAAATAATTCAAGTTGATAACATACATAGGTAACCTAAAAACTAGCAAAAAATAGAACCCCAAAAAAATTAAGCAATATAAAGATGTGTAACACTATAAAGATTATAAATCCAATAATCTTTTTACATATTTTTTCATTTCATTAAAGCATACTACTGGCAGATTTGCACCATTTTGGATTACAAAAATTAAAAATGGTACTAGTAGCAACGGTTGAGTATAGAACCACTATAACCATTTTTCCAACCAGTATCTATAATTGCAAGTTACATCAATAACCAAACACCTAAATTCATTTCTCATCAATAACCCAAATTCAATAAACAACCTCCAGATTCACAAAAATAACCAAAATGCCCCTTGTCAAAATTTGACCTAAAAAGCACTTTTTCATTACTTCGACTTTAAGTTTTAACTATGTGCATCTTTAAAACCTTCTTTTTCCAAAACAACCCTCAAACTTTCAAAACATTACAAAAACAACCCAGTAAAATCAACTATTTACCTCCCAGTCCCTCTACTTTTTCCCACCTTTCGTCCTGATTATCGATTCAATCCTCTGCAACTTCAAATCATTCTTGAACTTGTTGATGAAATCATCCGCCTTTGCATCCACCTCCACGTCATCATGATCCACCTCCGTCACCGCCGCCTTTTTTCTCTCTCTCACGGTGGCCGGCCGGCGAGCTTCAACTATCTTTTCAGTTTCATCATTCGAGAACCCCACTTTCAAACTCGCCAATTTTTTCATCTTCCCAGCTGCCGTCTTCACCGGAATCTTCGCACAACACGATATATCCGACTAAAACAACTAATAAAAATATGAAAAGCACTACATAACCCGACTCATACTATGCACAACATGGACTTTTTATTTTTAAAGATATCGGCAAGGAATTGTCCTTTTATTGGAACTTCACGCAGTTTAATGGCCGGTGGATGTCATCATATGTTATAATATTACCATCCGATCCTTCAACTTTTGGTCATTTTAACATTTGAATTTAAATATCAAGCTAGTCACCAATGAGTCCCTATAGTTCTTTCATCGTGTCAAATTTGGCTTCATTCTAAGTTGCTACTAGGGCTGCAAACGAGTCGAGCTTTTAACGAGCAACTCGAGCTCGGCTCGAGCTTGAGCTCATTCGAGTCGAGCTTTTATCGAGTTCAAGCCCGATCTCGAGCTTAAAAGTAGAGCTCGAAATATATATCGAGCCGAGCTCGAGCCTTTAAGAGCTCGGCTTGAGCTGTTATCGAGCTTTTCGAGCTTTAATTAATATGTATATTTTTATATAAATATATATGTAATTTTGAATCTATAAATGATATTATTATTATTATACTTTAAATATTGTCATACTATTTTACATATTTTTAACTAATTTCACACTTTATTTGTATTTTCTATATATTTGAAATGATTTTTGATATTTATTTTTATTTTTAATCTAATATAAAATAAGTTTGAGTATTAAAAATAACTTTTTATAAGAATAGTCGAGCTTTTCAAGCCGAGCTCGAGCCATCATGAAACATTTTCGAGTCGAGTTCGAGCATTCATCGTGAAAGCTCGTCGAGCTATCGAGTCGAGCTCGAGCCTACTCTAAGTGAGTCGAGCTGAGCTCGAGCTCGGCTCGACTCGATTACAGCCCTAGTTGCTACTATAGTTAACATCGATATAGACATGACTATTATTTACAAACACATACGAATAATTGAAGTTTATAATTACTCCTATTAGTTGGTAATAACTCCAAATAAAACAATTTGTAGTTCTATTTTTGAATGTATGTTAAAATCACTTCGCTTCAAATCGAAAATAAAGAAATATGTTAAAATCTTTTTTCTTCTCTAAAACTAAGAAAAGAAAGTAAAAAAAATAGTTTCTCTTTTTTTTTTCTATCAATTTGTTTTATCTTTTCTAATTTTCCTTAATTGCAACTATACGAAAAAGAAGCTAAAGTGTGAGGTGCCAAAATAAAACAAATCAACAATACAAGGACCAAATATGTAGATATTAAAAAGGGCATTCAAAATCTTACTTGATTGCCAAACTTAAAGGCTCTTGAATGCAAATAAACCGAATAGTACAAATAGTGAAAAAATCAAACATAAAAATGGTGTCGACACAATTTCTCTCCAACTCTCACAAAATATTCTGGACCTTTTCCTCTGAACATTCATCAACACCTTACCATCTAGTGAAATTATGTCGACATATTTTCATTCTCATTCCTAATTATCACATTTATCTGATAAAATTTCATATATCGTATATATTTCTTAACTGATCACAAACACAAGGTGTCGATGCTTGCTGAGGTTTATGTCATATCTCTCAATAAGATAAATGCGTTGCTGAATTCTGTCTTCGGGAGCTCTGCTACACTTTGTTTGATTTAGAGAAGTTTAAAGCGAATATTCGGATGTCAAGAGGTAATTCGATGATCACCTTTTGTTACGTTTAGATGAATATTTTTTACTTTGATTTGTATGTTTTGAAATATATTTTGATCTAGTATTGATTGTATAAGATGGTCTGTTTGAAGCATTGTGATGAGTTTAGCACGATATTCTCAAAGATATATGAGCTGTAATTTGACTTTTAAAAGTCAACGTACTTGAAATGTCAAACTTTTATGGAAACACATCGATATATGACAAATTATTGCTTCAGAAATTATAACTTTATTTTAATTAAATCCAAAGATTTAGATGTTAACAAATTCCAGAATTCGGCATTACAATTTACGTCAATTTTGGTGTGTAGAAAACCTATTTTTTTACATTAGACTTTGTTTCACTCCGGTATAAATTATATGAAAACAAAATTTGATGTATAAGATGTAGATTTGTTACTTGCTTGCATTATCTTTTCACTTTCAGGTCTGTCCATAATAACTCATTTTCCTACTCTATACTTAATCCCCAACAGGAACCATTTTCAGAAACTTTTTAGAATCCATCTCAACAACTAGTTGTATTGACTCACCCGAGTTAGATCCATGTCGCGATGATAAAACCGCTCTTATCCTTAAATTTGTGTCCATTTCCATCATTCTTGTTGCGGGAATCATTGGTGTCGCAATCCCATTGGTTGGCAAGAACTGGCAGTTCCTCAAAACCGATTCTAATCTCTTTTTTGCCACCAAGGCCTTTGCGGCTGGTGTGATCCTAGCCACTGGATTTGTGCACATGTTACCAGATGCTACAGAGGCATTAACCAACCAATGTCTCCCTGAAACCCCATGGGCCCACTTCCCCTTTTCGGGTTTTATTGCAATGATGGCTGCTTTGACCACATTGCTTGTTGACTTTGTTAGCACTCAGTACTATGAAAGTAAACAAGTGAAGAAAATACATGATGTTCAAGATGTATTGATGGATTCTGATTCAGAATCTTTGATAGCTCCAGTGGTGGTGAACGAGAAGGTGTTTGGGGAAGAAGATGGTGCTGGGATTCACATTGTGGGGGTGCGTGCTCATGCTGCACGTCATAGTCATAGTCATGTAGAAGCAAGTGACTGTTCGGAAGGGCAATTGCATAAGCATTCACATGGTTTCAGTGATGATGATGATGAGGTTGGTATTCGGCATGCTGTTGTTTCACAGGTAATGTACTTGATCAATTATCGGATTAGCTAATTAATTTCTTGTTATATACTAACTTTTCTAATTTGGTGATTAGATTTTCAGTAAGGGCATGTGGCCTAGTGACATGTGTATATAATCTACGTGGTTGTACATGAAATGTGGTGTAGGGAGTGTCTGTTTGTCATTCTAAAAAGAAGTTTTTTTATTCCTTAGAAGTATATAACTTCAAAAATTGATGGTCATTCTTTTTCAACAAAAGGCGAAAAGCGAAGTACAAATAATCTAAAATTCAAAAGCTCTTGTTGAGAATCATTTTTCTTAATATAATTCTCTTATTGATAGGTGTTAGAACTTGGAATCATATCACATTCGATTATGATCGGACTTTCACTAGGCGTTTCACAAAGCCCATGTACCATTAGACCCTTACTTAGTGCATTATCATTCCATCAATTCTTTGAAGGGTTTGCACTAGGAGGGTGTATCTCCCAAGCAAAGTTCGGGTCCCTCCACTCGACGATAATGGCATGCTTTTTTGCTGTTACAACTCCTTTAGGAGTCGGAATAGGCATGATTATCAGCTCATTTTACAACTCTAATAGCCCAAGAGCTCTGGTTATTGAAGGAATTCTTGATTCCATATCTGCTGGGATTTTGGTTTATATGGCTTTAGTTGATCTAATTGCTGCTGATTTCATGAGCAAGAAGATGAGATGCAATGCAAGGCTTCAAGTGGTGTCTTATATTGCATTATTCCTTGGTGCTGGATTAATGGCCCTTCTTGCCGTTTGGTCATGATAAACAAATTAAGTAACATAGCGATACTACCAAAATCCTCTATCAAGTCTTTCTGGTGACTGATATGAATTTGAGTTTAAAAATGTTAGCTTTCATGCGAAGGATCGTTAGAGGCGTCTCAAGATTTTAATTTTTCTATGAGGTGCAAAAATGCACGCTAACGATTTACATTATGTGCTTTGAGAATAACCTACTACTGTGTTGAGAGTGTATATTGTAATATGAATGCTGTATTTGTGAGGGAGAACTTCTCTGGTTTTCGTGAGTATCGTCCTATGAACATGTACAATGCTTAAGTTAAAACAAAAATATATATGGACTGGGCTTCTTTTCAGATGAGTCTCAAGTGGGTCTTGTAGTAGACGGGTGTTCTACTTTCTTCAAGGAGATATGATGTCCATTTGAATGTGTGGAAGCACGCTTGCATTGGTTCTTTTGCACGCCTGTCTTGAGCACTAATCACATCAAACAAAAAAAAGTAGCCTATACCCTCGTGTATTATATATACTCGTGTATACAATATATATAGATATGTCATAGAAGACAATATAAAGCAATTAGTGAAGTCTATGCTAAAAGCTAGTGGGAGATTGTTAGCAATATAATATTTTGTAATAGGATTTGCATAGACTAAGTTATTTGTACTTTATACTTTATTACTTGTAACTGTGTGACTAAGGGTAGTTTTTTTGGCCCTAATCATTCCTACACGCTGTTCAAATTAACGGCCGCTCAAGAAATCGTCCATGTGTTTTAATTCGATTAATCAATAGCTCAATTAAATCGATTTCACTGTAAAATTAGCTGGTTTCTTGCACTAAGATATAAGGTACTCTATAGTATAGAGAGCATGTGCCTCTACACATGTATTGAAGAATCTTGATTCATATTAAAGTTTAAAGTTACCTTGTATTATAAAAAAATAATCATAATCATAATCATAATTTTGAGTTTGAACCACAACGAGCCAGTTAAACAAAGTTAACAGACAAACATATATATGATGCAAAAAGTAAATATTTGATTTTTTTGTAAATAGTAGCTTAACCATGATTAATTAGCACAACCTTAAACTGAAAGCAAAACATTGAATAGCTAGAGAATCAAATCTAGCACATGCTAAATGGCTTAATGCAATGAAGAATCAATATAGTAAAAGTGATTGCTTTCAAACTAAAGTGACGGTGGACCATGGATTACAATTATTGTTGCTCACTACAATCATCGTCGGCTCTTTAATTTTGACTATTTCTGTCACATTTTCGTTTACTCGTTAGTTTTGACGCAAAGATGCTAAAGTGATTGCTTGGATATTAATTTAATTTTCATTATTTTATAATATACAAGCTCCCTCCGTCCGTCCCACTTTTAAAGTTCCCTACAAACTTTTATTGGATTTAAAATAGGTCGAATGAATGTCAATTTTGTTCTTGTATTTAAGACAAGTTTAACTGAAAATTTATATCAAATCAATAATTTAAAGTAATAAATTAAGATAAATTAGAAAGTAATAAACAAATGCAATAAAATCAAACACATGCTAACTCATACGGAGTATTGTGTATTACAAAAACAATAAATATAATAATAACATCATTTTATTTTATTTTTCAAATTTAAACAACTAAATACTTACCTTCAAAAAGTACGGAAATGTGGAAAACATGCTTGAAATAGAATTAAGTAATTTATTTAAGTTTGAAATAATGAAATACTACAAATTCAGATGCGAATAATCCGATTGTACTTTAATTGGGTGAAGTGATAGAGGAACATGTAAATTGTACTTTGCGATCCAGTTTGTATGGCTAGACCTACTTATTATATGATTTTTCTTAATTCTATGATTATTAAACTCTCTAAATTCAAGATAAAATTATCAGAAATGTCACCACGAAGCTAGAAATTATATATGCGAGGGACAGAAAAAAATATTCTTTTCTATTGTTTTGACACTAATTACTTTTATTTTATTCATTTTCATAATTTTAGATTTTTTTAGGAGTAGCTGTCCCTAGTAGAGCTGCAAACGATTCAAACTTTTATCGAGCAACTCAAGCTCGGCTCGACATTGAGCTCGTTCGAGTCGATCTTTTATCGAGTTCGAGCCCGATCTCGAGCTTAAAAGTAGAGCTCGAAATATATTTCGAGCTCGAGCCTTTAAGAGCTCTGCTCGAGCTGTTATCGAGTTTTTCGAACTTTAATTAATATGTATATTTTTATATAAATGTATATGTAATTTTGAATCTTTAAATAATATTATTGTTATACTTTAAATATTATTATACTATTTTACATATTTTAACTAATTTTCACACTTTATTTGTATTTTCTATATATTTGAAATGATTTTTGGTATTTATTTTTATTTTTAATCTAATATAAATAAGTTTGGGTATTAAAAATAATTTTTTATAAGAATAGTCGAGCTTTTCGAGCCGAGCTCGAGCCATCATGAAACATTTTCGAGTAGAGCTCGAACATTCATCGTGAAAGCTCATCGAGCTATCGAGCCAAGCTCGAACCTACCATAAGTAAGTCGAGCTGAGCTTGAGCTCTCTCGAACTCGAGCTCGAGCTCGGCTCGACTCAACTCGATCCGATCACAGCGCTTAGTCCATACCCCTTCTAGATCTCCCCACAGTGTGACTAAAGTATACCATATAGTTTTCATTAGCTTGTTTCTCAACAAAAACTTATGAATTACATCAAAATTATGATGATTCTTAATGTCAATGATATTTCAGTTTCTATGCTACAAAACTATATTGGTTTCGATTCTTACAATAACTGAATTATTTAATTTAATTATTTATTATTAGTGCATTATTTTATCATAAATAAACAAATCTCAATGTGTCCAATGGTCGGCAAGTCTCGATATAATATTGGCTTGTTTTCATGGTTGAATAAATTCTTTTGGCTATAAATTGCTTTAGTAAAAAATTCAATTCCATATATAGAAGAAGTCTGATATTTTATCAAAATTCTTAATTTTTAATCCAAATTAACAACCCAGAGATTATTCTAATTTAAATTATAAATAGATGAATTGAAGGACCGTATATTCTAATTTATGTTTGGGCTTTGGAAAAGAAATAATCCTGCAATTTAACACCCTCATACTCAATAATTTTTTTAAAATAAGAACACACAAAGCACAACTTTATCATTATAGAAGTGGCGGAGCAAGAAATTTGTGTCGACGAGGGCAAAAAATTACTTAGAAAATTTACGGCTCAAACACAAAATAAGCGTAAAGCATCATCAAAACATCATTAAAGTTTTCAACAAATGTGGACAAAGATAAAAGTTAACTAGCTTAAAACAACTTGCGTTAAGTTGTTTTCTCCTATTAGATTTAACATATATTTTAAAAAAACTTATGTGATTTTTTATTATAACTTTGTTATAATCTTTGTTTCTCAAAAATATTATTTTAAGAGCTATAAAAGTCTGTAATTTAAATTTTTCATAAACTTAAGAAGACATAATATTTTTTTCTTTGATATTAATAAAATCAAGAAGTTTATACTCTACCAAGTTAGTAGTCAATATTCAAATTCAAAATAAAAAGTACAAGAACTAGTTTGTTAGTAATAAACGAATTTTCTTTTAGCTTTCTTGTGAATATATGTTTGTTAAGATATGGTTAATTAATAAATTATAAAGTTTGAGAGTGAAAATGTGTATTTAATTCAAAATATTGGATTTAAAGTAAAATGTGTAAATAAGTTAAAAATAAAAGTGGGGCCACTAATGTTATCTTCCTCACATCCACATTATCTCCCTCCAATTTCACTTCACCTCACACAACTTCCATTAAAATTCCATAAAACTGAGCTTCGTTTTTCTTTTTCCTCTTTTCCCTCTCTTTTATGTTCTTATTTTTCATTATGAACTGAGTAAAGGGGGAGACAAGGTAGCAAATTTGCATTCTATTGCACTATATATATATATATATATATATATATATATATATATATATATATATATATATATATATATATTAAATAAATTGAGTCGTAGGGGACGAGTGACCCTATTTGTCCCATGGTGGCTTCGCCCCTAGTTATAGGAGCTTAAAGTTAAACTTTGAGTGATGTCTATTCTAAACAATAATTTTTTTGAAAGAAAATCGTGTATTAAAATAAAAACTAGCAAGATGTTAGTAATTACAACTTTAAGAATTAATCCGTCAAAAGAACCTAGTTAACAACTAATCTGGCAACACGTCCCAATAAAACATTCCTACCAAATGACCCTAAACAACCATTTCGAGTAAACCACCCTAACTAACATTCCAACGAAAAGCATTCCGACAAAACAACCCTAAAAATAATGACAAACCTGAAACTTTGTTCCAATTGAGAAGAATCCTATAATTAACACTTATTTTTCACTATGTATCTCTTATATTGTTTTTACAAGTGAATTTAACAATGTGATATCTTCGGGTAATTTTGTTAGACACATGAAACATTTTTTTTCTAATAACTGTTGAAACATGAATAAATCCAACTATAAATTAGAAATGCCAAACTCATGTAAACCAATAATAATGATGATGTGCGACCCTGTGATGTAAGTGTGACACTAAAAATCTGCATGGCCCCGCATGCCAAACATTTGACCCCAAATTCTTTCCAACCTTTGAATTATGAGCTTCGTAGCCCACCAAAATTTGGTAGTTACTGTTGGACAAGTATATATTGTGGTCAACATGTTTAGTCAATAATAGTAGAATAAACAATTTCAATGCTTT
The DNA here is from genome assembly GCA_963930675.1 of Gnaphalium uliginosum. NCBI lineage: Eukaryota > Viridiplantae > Streptophyta > Magnoliopsida > Asterales > Asteraceae > Gnaphalium > Gnaphalium uliginosum. The sequence goes on along the minus strand of OZ005684.1, from coordinate 10,438,602 downwards.
TATCTATCAATGGATTTTACTAGAATTGCCGAGCATATTCTACTGTTAGCTAAAATTGTATTCTTTTTATAACTTACACATATCGATATCCGTTGATGGGTCGAAAACAATTACAAAAAAGTTTCTAATTAGACTACGTACATTCGAGCGAGTGAAAAGAATTAGGTTAAAGTTGAGACATAAAAACCCTGACAATACATCAAGATTTGTCAACACTATCAAAAGTCAAAACTTAATAAAATTTTTTATGTACATATCAACTTTTATGCATTTTATTAAGTGTATTGTTATCCACAACCTTAATGGTTGTTAATAAATGCATAAATTATTGTACTTCAATTAATATTTATAAGGGTCAACTAAAATTTAGAAAGTCAATGAGTTTATTATGATATGAGTACAACTGGGTTGTAAAACTCGGCCAACTCAGCCGAGTACTCGGGGAGTACTCGTGACTCGGGCTTGATCCGAGGCGAGTCGAACTAACCCGGGATGAAAAATCGGTCAACTTCGGTCAACGTAAAAAACTCGAAAAACTTGGAATAACTCGGTCAAACTCAGTCAAAGTCAAAGTTGGTCAACATTACAATATTGTTTTAAAATTTGGGTTTTTTCATTTTAGTCTAATTACAAATAGGGTTCACTTTCTATTCGATATTTACACATAAATTTTAAAATATATTAATTACATGTAAAAAAATCTAATCCGAGTACTCTCCGCCTCGACCGAATACTCTCTATGATGTCCTGATCGAATACTCTCCGCCTAGCCACTTCAACAAGTATTAAAACATATCCAAAACTCTTAGTGACAACCCTAAAAGTTATCTTTATCATTTTCCTTTAATAAATACCGTAGAAAACTACAATTAATACATGTATTTGATGTATTTATGAAATGTTTGTTGTAGTTACTAGTGCCCAAACTTGAAGGATGTAAGTTGTTAATTAACATAGATAGACATCTTCCGTATACCAACAGCGACAAAAGGTTTTCCAGAGAAAGTAGGCAATAATATTAAATTAAATGTTATTATTTGAATTCCAAGCAGTCGACATGAAAGTTGGAAGAAAATACGGAGACATGCAATATTATTTGAAAATAAAGTGAGTTCATATTAAACATATCGATCGTTTCGATACGAGTTGGAATTAGTTCAGTCACGTCGTGGTGACTTGTGAAGTTTTTCTTTTCTTAGTTAACAAAATATAGTAAATATTAATACAAAGAAATACAACCATAATCATAATAATCCATACTCAAATAGTAGTCTACTATAGGTTTATATAAAGATTTGAGAATGCACTAAATGGAATTTCATCTTAATTTTTTAATTTTTATTTTTTATTTTACGATGATTCAAGTGCTCAACTCATACAATCATATATTTTATAGGTTAATACACCGGAGGTTCACTTTACTCTTCAAAAAAGTTCATTTTGATTGTTGTACTATTTTTACGTCTATTCAGATCATTGTATTAAAAATTTTATACTTTTAAGTTATTGTACTATATAAGTTATTAATTTATTTCATTATATTATTTTTTGATTCATTTAGGCAACTAAACTTTTAGAATATGTTATTTAAGTCATTCAACTTTTTCAAAATTGCATTTCAAAAATATTATTATACACTTCATGCATATATAGGTTAATTGTGCTTGTGTATAAATGTTTTTTAACTTTATATCAAGTATTTTAATTAATGGTGGTGGATAAATATTTGAATATTATGCGCGTGTAGAGTTGTAAACAAATTCAATTGATGTTTGTAAACGAATAAATGACCATGAACGCTTAAAACGAAATGAATTTTTTGTTATTGTTCGTTCTTAAAAAAATGAATTTGTTGATGTTCATTTATTAAGCCGACAAACAAAAACCAACATAAGTGAACAAACGTAAATGAATGAACATCACGTGAGTTTGTTTGGTTCGTTTACTACTTTACACACACATAATGTTCAAATATTTAGTCACCACCATTAATTAAAATATTTAATTTAAAGTTGAAAAACATTTATACACAACCATAATTAACACATATATTTCTGAACCGTATTAATGATATTTTCGAATAGCTGTTTTAAAATTTTTTAATGATTTGAATATCACGTTTCAAAAGTTTAGTTATCTAAAAGGAGAAAAAAAATAGTATAATGAAATAAATGTATGTTTTCATATAGTATAATGACTGAGGGGTATAATCTTTTTAGTACAATGATCTGAATAGACGCAATAATAGTACAATGACGCAAATGAACTTTTTTGAAGAGTACAATGACCCTCTAGTATATTAACACTATTTTATATTATCGGCTAGAATGGTGATTACTTGTATACATGATGATACTATGATAGTAGAGAAGTAAAAAAGGTGGATGAAAATGCATGACAAAATGTTGAGTTTAGTCTCCAACTGTTTAGAAATAATGGGTATAGTTATAATATGGTGTATATTTAGGGGGTGGTTGGTTTATTAGTGGTAATGGTTATGGGTATGAGTATAGGAACAGACTGAGAATTAAAAGTAGATCTGCCCTATTAAATGGGTTTAGATCATTTTTATGGGTTTGATTTTTGTTTTTTAAATTCGATTCCATAATCCAAACACTCTCAATAAAATGGAACTCGTACTTTTTCATAAACCAAACACACCTTCAGATTAGAGGATTTTGTCACTATCAAAAATGTCTATATATTACTAAAATCATTTTCATAACATGGTAAATGTAATGATACAAATCACTATCATTACTTACTAATATATAAATAAATTTACTAACACACGTATCAATATCTATATAGTTTTATAAGCATAAATAAGATAAAATGAACATGTTATAAAACTAATGTTTCTATATTAAATTAGCAATTAGTTTGGTTTGTTCCATTCAATTGAAATTCATGGGTTTTAATGATAAGGACAAGAACACCACCTACACGATTGGAGAAAATTCACAAAATATCCCACCCAACCCAACCCAACCCATTTACACACACTCGAACACTCTTTTTCTCACACTCACTCCACAAAAACACACATACAATTTTTCATCTTTCACCCAAAAATGGAAGATCCTGCAACTTCTGTTCCATCATCTATTTGGACTTCTCTTAATAGTTATTTCACTTCAACTGTCTTATTCATCCTCCTTAATCTCATGATTGCCACCATTGTTTTCACCTCAAATTTATCAAACAACCATCAAGAAGGCCAACAACAAGATGACCAACAACATGAAAAACAAGATTCTCATGACCAACAAAACCAACCACAAATTGTTAGATCTCCTTCTATCCTTAACCGTCTTAAATCTTTTAACCTTAACAGTCTAAAACCCCAACCGGGATCCGACCAGGAAACCTATTATCAAGAAAACCCATTGGAAGTAGCTGCTACACAATATGTCTTCAATCAACCTTTTCACTACCAACATTTCGATTTGGATCCGGTGAAACCGGGTCAAGAAACCCAAACGGGCATGACCCATTTCGAATTTGACCCGACCCATGGAGAAACGGAGACGACCCACTTAGATTACAATCCGATTAATTCAAGTCAAGAAACTGAGACGGTGATGACCCATTTCGAATTTGAATCGACCCATCAAGAAACGGAGGTGACCCACTTCGATTTTGAGCCGTCCCACGAAGAGCATGGTTCGGATTCGGGTTTTGATGATGCCGATGAGTTTGAGAGTTTGGATGAGGTGTACAGAAAACTGAAAGGCGGCGGCGGCGGACACGTGGACAGAACAAAGTCCGCCGGTGAGGTTCCGGCGAAGATTCCGGTGAAGACGGCAGCTGGGAAGATGAAAAAATCGGCGAGTTTGAAAGTGGGGTTCTCGAATGATGAAACTGAAAAGATAGTTGAAGCTCGCCGGCCGGCCACCGTGAGAGAGAGAAAAAAGGCGGCGGTGACGGAGGTGGATCATGATGACGTGGAGGTGGATGCAAAGGCGGATGATTTCATCAACAAGTTCAAGAATGATTTGAAGTTGCAGAGGATTGAATCGATAATCAGGACGAAAGGTGGGAAAAAGTAGAGGGACTGGGAGGTAAATAGTTGATTTTACTGGGTTGTTTTTGTAATGTTTTGAAAGTTTGAGGGTTGTTTTGGAAAAAGAAGGTTTTAAAGATGCACATAGTTAAAACTTAAAGTCGAAGTAATGAAAAAGTGCTTTTTAGGTCAAATTTTGACAAGGGGCATTTTGGTTATTTTTGTGAATCTGGAGGTTGTTTATTGAATTTGGGTTATTGATGAGAAATGAATTTAGGTGTTTGGTTATTGATGTAACTTGCAATTATAGATACTGGTTGGAAAAATGGTTATAGTGGTTCTATACTCAACCGTTGCTACTAGTACCATTTTTAATTTTTGTAATCCAAAATGGTGCAAATCTGCCAGTAGTATGCTTTAATGAAATGAAAAAATATGTAAAAAGATTATTGGATTTATAATCTTTATAGTGTTACACATCTTTATATTGCTTAATTTTTTTGGGGTTCTATTTTTTGCTAGTTTTTAGGTTACCTATGTATGTTATCAACTTGAATTATTTTTTTACTTGATTTTCTTTTTCGTTATCGAAACCTTTTATATATACAAACATATATCTTTATTAAAATTAAAATTAAAATTACAACTCTAATTGAAAAGTTAAGAGTTAATAATTTTATAGGTGAGGTTCAAATGAGCATGACAAAAGTGTTGAGAATAGGGGAACCAATAGAAATGCGTCACGTGTCACAAAACTCATGTACCCTCACGTTTTTTAAAATTAAATATCTCAAGAATGGCTCATTGAAAAATTATAAAAATTGCACCATGAGAATCAGTATTTTTTTCTCTTCGATTAGACATCTCACATGATATACTTTCGACGACTTTTTTTTATAATTGTACAATATTAGTAACACATGTGTTACCTGCTGGTATCACATGTGTTAGCAGCAAGTATTACATGTGTTACCTGCTGGTAACACATGTGTTACTCGTTTACAAAATCCAACGAAAACGAAAAAAAATGTGTCGAAAGTATACATTGTGAGATTTCTAATCGAAGAGAAAAAAACGCTGATTTTTATGGTGCAATTTTTATGATTTTTCGACTTACCATTTGGGAGATATTTAATTTTTAAAAACGTTGGGGAAAATGGGTTTTGTGACACGTGGCGCGTTCTTATTGGTTCCTCCATTCTCAACTAAAGTTGTTGTACTCATTTTAACCTTACTCTAGTTTTATATTCATAAACATAAAGTATTACACAGTCTTCCATCTATTGGTTTCTACTGGAAACGGAGCGAATGAGACACTAAAAAGCCTTTCATTTTTAATAAGAGTAATGTTATACAAGCTTAATTACATAGTCCTAAAAAGATCTATTTTTGTCATTGGTTGAATTTTTTCTCTCTTAATCTCATTCAATTAATTTTTCACATCTACCGATCAAATTTTTAGACCTATATTTAAGTTTATAAGTTTATAATGTCTAGCTAAATTTTATGTAGATCATTCGTTAAATTTTATAATGTCTAGCTAAATTTTGATATCGGTTATTTGTACCTTAGTAGTTTGGTTTTATCTCTAGCCTAAACTCGGTATGGATTATGAAAGCCATGATCCACAAAAAGTTAACTATGTACCGAAAATTATCATACAATTACATAATCAACAAAATTTCATAAACTAGAAAAACTTTTATATCAGATCAAAAGGCGAAACTAAGTACATTCATTTTGTCCACTTACATATTCAACGGGCCGAAATTCGATGCCTTCAAGAAAATACTCAATGCTAGACGAAGTGATTATGGAGAGTGGCATGAAGTCGATCTCATAATCATGTTCTCTTTTGGTGCTTGTGAATTGGCAAAGTTCTATCATCATCCATCCATCTTGTCTAAAATGTGTAATGCACGGATTCGAATAATATCTCTCGTCATCCAATTTGAACTTAAAAGGTATATGTGTCCCATGATCCGTACCGTTATGATTGAAGATGAGGCTTACGGCGTATGTGATATTCGGCGACAAGAATCGAGTTTTCACTTTTACTGAAAACCCATTGTGCATTACACCCCTCAATACATTTGAAAACCTGCATATCACACCCTTATAGACTTAAAAAGTACCACGTACATTTCATTCATTACAAAAAAACTAAAGATAAAGAAATAATAACAATTAAGTTTATAGGAAATGAAAACTCGATTCCTGAGTAATAAAACCCGCCTTCCTTGAGTAACCTGAACTAATAACCTCCACCGTTTAAGTTTATAGGAAATGACATTTCATGTATTATAAACATTGTTTGCAAAGCTCAGAATTAAGATAGTGACATGTTTGATATGAAGTTAAAACATTATTCTAATTTTAATATATGACCTTTCAGTTTTCTTAATTTTATGCTCAAACTACAATGGTGCTATATAGATAAGCTATCAACACGTGTTTATATTTTTATCATTTATAACTTGTCAAATTTTTCGCGTCTCATAACAACACCAACATGACCCATAAATCCATAATGTTAAATTTGTAACTTGAAGGATCCTGTTTCTAACAGTAATCATCAATAACAGCATTTCATACCCACAGAAACATAATATAACAATATATATGCGAAAGGAATAAGAGAGTGACAAGCCCGCTGTCAAATAAAGACATTCTGTAGTTAGCGAGAGTTAATCGGTCACTAACCTCGAATTTTCTGAGCTATCATGTCGAAGTAAGTCAGCCGAGACGCAATTTATCGCAGATATTATTTCCCAAATTGTCCCATTCTTATGTTTTGAGAGCCACTGTCAAGTAACCATATGAAACATACTTTTTTAGCAAGCTAGTTAGTATAGAGGGATAACAAAGTAAATATTATTATTGCACATGTATGGAAGTTTATCTCAACACACACCCGTATTCAATTCTGAAACATACATCAAATGAACTATATTAAACTTACTATGATTGTGCATACTATACGTACACAAATATGTATATGTGCAACTAATTTAAACGCCAGAAGACATCGATCTAATTAATTTAGACATGAGACTGCACATAATTAAACTTCTGTTCATTTGTTCTTTGTTTTTTAGCTTCAAGTAAAAGATAAAATAGAGTACCTAGCTAAATCACGAGCGTATTGTTTAATTAGTACGTTATTACCGTTTTGCCATCTCCAACAAGAATTCCATTCGGAATACGCATCAGAGGTTGATTTTGAAATGTGGTTGACACTGGAGATATCACGAGATTTTCAATCCTCTTCATTATTTCAAAGTGCTCCTGCTCGAAAAAAATATTTCGTATCAACTCATTTCAATCCATCAGTAATTTTGGAAGAAGTACGTACAACTGAACTTGCTTGTTCAACATATATAGGGTAGTTTTAAATGATGGAAATTAATTAAGAAAGCATACCTGCTGTTCAACTGCAATCTCAAGTTTTTCTATAACATCTGCCATAGTTGGTCGCTCATCGCGAGTTTTCTTTAGGCATTGACAAGCAATGGCTGAAAACGTATTTAAAGAACCCGAGTCCGTCTGTTCCTTGAGATCGTGAAAGACAATCTCGTCTAATCTGTTCTCCTCATAACTTTTTCTCCACTTAGCCGCTAAATAGATTACCTGACCATTACTTGAGTCGATGCATAATCTTCCACACATTACTTCAAACAGCACTACTCCGAATGAATATACATCAGACTCTTTTGAAAGCAAGCCCATCTCCACATACAACGGATCACAATAGCCAAGAGTACCAGCAGTATTGGCGATGATATATGTTTGAAGTTGGTTGGGCGTGACAACTTTTGACAAGCCAAAATCACAGACTTTAGCAGTCCATTTCTCATCCAAAAGTATGTTTGCACTCTTTATGTCTCTATGTATAATTCCCTCATTTTTCTCTAGAGGATCATGAAGGAAGTTTAGCGCGTGAGCAACCCCAAGACATATCTTTAGGCGTTGGGTCCATGTGAGACTAGGGTCACTCAGATAGCGATCGAGGCTCCCACGAGATGAATACTCGTATACAATGATCTTATTATCATCTTCATCACAAAAGTGTAACAGAGAGATAATATTATCATGTTTGTATTTGGAAAGTGTCATAATCTCTTTCCAGAACTCAGTGTTCCCATGCCCGTGTCTGCGATCTAAACTCTTACAAGCTACGGTTACCTGACCCTCTGGGAGAGACAGTTCTCCTTTGTATACCGGTCCAAACCCACGACGTGATAATACTTTATTTACATCAAAGTTGTTGGTGGCGGACTGTATGTCTTCAAGTCGAACTTTAAGGTGAGCGAACTCTTCCATGAATTCGTGGTATACTTGCCTCTTGGCAACATTGACTTTGTGTGGGTAAGCATTCTGCACAAAGATTATTATTTTGTGTAAACTCCTATCCGTTGAAAAGTTAGATGTGAGTTATATTTATAGTGTCAAAGTACTCCTATTAATATCTTGTATTCAAATGGTTTCTGTATTATAAGTAAGTGAAGTAACAAATAAAAATCAAATTCCTAAAGCGAGAGCACATTGCTAATAGAGTTATCACCGTTATGCTATCTCCAGCAAGAGTCCCTTCTGTGATACCCGTGAGAGGTTGATTTTGGGATGTGTCTGATGATGGAGATATCGCAAGATTATCAATCTTCTTCAGTTCTTCAAATTGCTCCTGTAAAAATGCTTCCTGTTAACCCTATTGCATCTATTACTCATAAACAAATTAAAAAGTAACATGAGATATTTCTAGAAGAACACATAAAGAGAACTTACTTGTCGTTCAAGTGCAAACTCTAGTACTTCTATGATCTCGGCTATCTTTGGTCGTTCGTCACGATTTTTTTCCACACATTGATAAGCAATTGTTGAAAAGGCATCTAGAGAACCCAACTCCATTTGCTCCTTTAGATCATGGAAGATGATATCATCTAATGTCTTCTTCTCATAGCATTTTCTCCACTTTTTCACTAAATTTTCAGCAAGCCCATTATGATAATTAACGCATAATCTCCCACTCATCACTTCCAACAACACAACACCAAAAGAGTACAGATCAGACTCCTTCGAAAGAATGCATGTCTCCGCATACAACGGATCTATATAACCAAGAGTACCAACCGCATTGGACATAAGATATGTTTGCAATTGGTCAATCGAGGCAACTGACGAAAGGCCAAAATCACAAACTTTAGCAGTCCATTTGTCATCTAAAAGTATGTTTGCACTTTTAATGTCTCTATGTACAATTCCTTCTTGTTTTTCTAGAGGATCGTGAAGGTAGTTTAGCGCGTGAGCAACCCCAAGACATATCTTCAGGCGTTGGGTCCATGTGAGACTGGAATCACTCAGATAGCGATCGAGGCTTCCACGAGATGCATACTCATATGAAAGGATCCTCTCATCACCTTCATTACAAAAGCTCAAGAGAGAGACCACATTTTCATGTTTGTATCTGGAAAGCAACATGATTTCTTTCCAGAACTCAACGTCCCCTTGCCCAAATCTACGATCTAAGCGCTTGAAACAAACCATGCTTTGTTGTCTCTCTTGTAGAGAGAGTTCTCCTTTGTATACAACTCCAAACCCACCACCTCCAATAACCTTTTCGTTAGAAAAGTTGCAAGTGGCCAATTTTATATCTTCCAACTGAATTTTGAGGTGATGAAACTCTTTCATGAATTCATAGGAGACTCGAATCGTGGGAAGATTGGGCATGTGTTGACGAAAGTTCTGCCAAAAACATTTAGGGTCAAATGCTATGCGATGAAAATTTATTCCTAGCTTTGTAGTAATTTATATGATATATAGAGAACTTACTTGTTGACACTTAAGGGCAAGCTCAAGATCTTTGACGATCTTGACCATACTTGGTCTTTTTTTATGATCTCTATCTAAACATTGATTTGCTATTGTTGCAAACCTCAACAAAGATTCCTGATCTATTTTTTCCTTTAGATCAGGAAAAATGATATCATTTAGCCTATTTTCTTGAAAACATTTTCTCCAGCTTTGCACTAAGATGCCTGTTAACTTACCTTTATCATATACACAACACATTCTCCCGCACATTACTTCGAACAACACTACTCCGAAAGAGTACACGTCACACTCTTTTGATAAGATACCCGTCTCAAAATACGCCGGATCACAATATCCATGTGTACCTACAGCATTAGACACGAGATAAGTACGTGCTTGGTTAGCAGGACCAATCTTTGATAGGCCAAAATCAGAAACTTTGGCAGTCCATTTATCGTCCAGAAGTATATTTGAGCTTTTAATGTCACGATGAAGAACCCTTTGTTGTGTCTTCTTAGGATCATGAAGGTACGCAATTCCACTAGCAGCCCCAATACATATGTTGAGACGTTGGGGCCATGTGAGGCTAGCGTCACCTAGATAGACATCGAGGCTCCCACGAGATGCATACTTGTACACAAGAATTCTTTCCTTACCCTCCCTGCAAAAATGTAAGAGGGTGGCCAAATTTTTATGTTTCAGTTCAGAAAGCAGTGTGATCTCCTTCCAAAACTCGACATCCCCTTGTCCATGTTTACGATCTAAGCGTTTGATAGCGACCACTCTGCGTTCCTTCTGGAGAGAGAGTTCTCCTTTATAGACAGCTCCAAACCCACCAATTCCGATAGGTTTGTCACCGAAATTGTTGGTGGCCGCCTTTATATCTTTTAGTTGAATGTTTAGGTGTTCATAGTTATTCATGAAAGACATTATGATAACAGTTAAGGATATAAACTGAAAGAAGAACAGAAAAAACTTAAAGCTGCTAACGTATCGCAGCAATGACACGGTGTTACTGGTAAGTATCAACAAGTTTTGTTTCAACCATTCAGTCTAGTGTCGATCAACACACAGTTTTTGCTGCCCTGACAACAAATTGAACTCTTTGGGACAAGTATAAAACTGGACCTCGTTGTGCACTATTAAGACCTTCCGTCCTGCATCCACAAACATAACTGTGTCAATTTTGTACAATCTCTACCTTTGACGTGCCCAAACTTCAAATCAAAATATCTTACATATGTCACCCTCAAACTTCAATACACCTTACATTGCCCAAACATACATAAAGATCATTGTACTTCCAAAAATCATATGTGCTCAAACATGCATAAATTTGTCTGCGTAGTTGTTTCCCTTATCAAGGCAAACGAGGTGACGATGAATTTATGGAAGTTTCAGAAATATTGAACCATTGCATTGAGATTGTTTTACGAACTATTAACCTCTAGTAGAAGGTCATAATGGTTTTAAAACATTACAAAAAGAAGTTAAGAGGCTAATCCAATAAAAGATGAAAGCTTTTAGTTTAAAACATTTATTAACTATTTTTTATATTTTTCACATAAAATCGAGATTTTATAACATTATAGTTTATAACATATTCCTGTCTGCGACTTGGGTTTACTCCCAACAACATTGATAATGCAAAGTTTCTACTCATACTAAAGATAAAAATTGAATGTAATGGACTTATAATAGACACCAATAATAATTGATAATATGGACACGACACTATCGTCTATTGGGAAAACTTCCAATAATTCTCACATGTATAACAATGATCTATGAATAAAGACTGTAAACGAAAACAGAGTGAATTGAACATGTGAGCAGCAACAGCTGGATGTTAAATAAGTTACCTATAGTCAGCAACAGCGATGACAACAACTAACAGCAGTAGTATGTGGGAACCCCGAAACAACGAGATCGCAGCCCTATTAGCAGCAGCAATTGGTCAAATTAATTGGTGATCTAGTATCAGATCTAAAATTCACTGATTTTTGAGAGGTCTCTTTCAGTTTTTTTAGTCAGGCATTCATACCCAAGTTTGTTAGTCAACCAGACAACCACCGAATAATTGCACATAGAAAACAAAACCTATGTAATCGAGTATTAAATAGTAATGACTTTTGACAGCTGTATCAAGTTTGCATTTTGACCGGGTTATAAGGAAATCTGAATGTGGTTGACCAGTAGCAAACTGGCAATCACCCAAAGTTGTCTTCTAAATTGTATTTTATTTACTGACATAAATAGTTCATATGTTATATCATCTTTTAAGGATGCGGTCCTTGGACCTTCAAAAACGGGTTAAAAAGAGACGAATCCAGCTAGCTAGTACCCTACAAGTTGTAATAACATGCATACGAATTGCATCTAAGATTGCAACGCAATTGATCATGTACCATAACGTCACTATGGATATAAATTTGGTTCTTTTATCTGATTTGAAGGCCAAATTTACCAAAATGTATGATATAATTGATCTATTAAATTAACTGTTTTCATTTGACCCGGCCATCAAAATTACTTGGTAGATCGAACACCGAGTATATATGTTTTGTTGAGGTTGCTGCTGCTGTACCATATATATGATTAGGATAGGATCTATTGATCCCGATTTAATCTTGCGATCTGAATGTTACACTTACACCAACATTTTAAACAATAACGTACCAACCATTTTATAATAAATTCAAAGTAATTTCACACGTTTACATCTAACATAAATAAATTGAGAAACAGGAGAAGGTTGAAGCTAGCCAGCTCAAATTAACATTACAAATCTATCAGCCAGATCGATGTTATAATCGGATCATATCATCATGTCGATTCATTCTTGTCATCATCTTTCTCCACGTAGTACCCGTTGGGGTTAACCCTTTTAAACATCCCTTCGGTCAAACTCATACCAACATAATCTAATGGATTATACGAAGCAGCAGTGAATGTTTCACTTGATGATTTGGAGCGATTTTCAAGATCTACGCCACTGAGTCCAGGCGCTTCCTTTCCAGTATACTGAGGTCCCAAGCCATTTAAAGATGCGAAAGGGGGTACTTCACCGGAATACGTTGGATCCAGTATACTAAGATTTTCAATACTATTCCAGCTAGTTGCAAACTGAGGTATAATTGACGATAACGTAGGGGTGCCGACATATTCATCGGGCTGCTGCACTACGCGTTGACCACCGGATGTAAAGCTCGGTGGACCTTCTTGGATTTCGTATGCATCAGTCGCTGTATCGTGATCGATAAAGCTGTTAGAACGCTGATATTTAGCGCCGGAGTGAGGTCCTGAAGAGTAGCCGTCACTCATTTTAAGCCGGAAAAGGATACAAAGTTTTCTTTTTCTGATTGGAAATAGTACATATACTAATGATAGACCCTATACCAATAATTTTGAGGTCAACGCCTGCATATATATGAAACTCAATTTATATAAATTTAAATATAATTATAGAAACCTTGTGTTTAAAAAAATGATATGTACGCTGTAGGAGTAAACTTGTATGCTTAAATTTTTAAAGTTAATTTGCGGAGATCGAGGGGAAAAAAAACATCTTTATGTATCAAATGAATAAATGAATTAGGTTTGTTTTTAGGCTTATTTTATACTTATTAATCAAAATTCAAAAACTCACGGTGTTTAATAAACACTTTGTAGATAAATAAAAAAATCTCAATCATTACCTTGACACTAAATCCCTTAAGAGCATGTGTTATGGTTGGGAGAACTCCTCCCAACTAAGTTTCACACATCAGCGGCACCTGTGATTTTCTCTAAACTACTTTAGTCACTTTTAGTTTACTATCAACCACTTTTATTTATCCCTATAAGAAATTTGTACATCGCCTTGATATAGTTGTACATTGGGCATTAGATAAGAAAAGAATTGGCATTCCCTCGCCAAACTACACCTCCCGAAGCCGACCATGATTGGTCCAATATTAATCAACGAAGCACCCCGATCGGGGAAATGTTACATTTGAAGACTTCTTGCACAACTCTGAACTTAACCAAAGATCCCCAATAAGTCGGTATTACTTGTTTTGACAATCAAAAGGTCCAAGTCACATTGTGATGAATCTACCAAAAAAATTTCCTGCTTAAGTATTTGCTCACGTTAAGTCGTAAAGCGTTAAGAAGATGTGCTTGAAGCGTTCGAATTTTGTGGCTCCTATATGAAACTCAATTCTTGAATCCCTTGGTTTCTAGGTTTTGTTATGTTGATTCAAGCGTTCATTGTTACGTCTTTTGCAAGTAAATGTGGAGACCTCAAATTTCACAATTGTATTTACACAGATATAGATATAAATAGTAAAATAAGATAAGATAAGACGGTTGAGTGAGGTCGAATTTAGTGCATAAATAATTCAAATTTGAGGAATGACGGCTAAAGTAGCCATATTTCTGCTCGGGCCCATTGACGTTCATAGCATAACTCTTCATCCCACAACTCAGCCCACAAGTCTAGCCCAACAGGTACTAAGAGTAAAGTTGACCAAAAAAACCGGGTCCCGACCTGAAACCGAAAAAAAACCGAACCCGAAACCGGTTGAAACCGGTTTTTATAAAAACCGGTTCAGTTTTTATAAAAACTGCCGGTTTGGGAACCGGTTTGGATTATAACGTTGGCGAACCGGTTTGTAACCGGTTTTACCCGAACCTGTTTAAAAAACCGATTTTTGGGGTTTTCGAAATACAGCCGTTTGTTACCGTTTTGGAGCGGAGTTTTGGTGTTTTTTTTACCATTTTGCCATTCTAAAACTAGTATAAATAGATACCTTTAGTTTGGTTTAGTTACAACACTCAATCTTGCTAATTCTAGTCTTTAAACACTCAAAATGCTTACGATTTACGTACGAAACTCTCAAAAAATTCTCTAACCCTCTCAAAACGCTCTCGAAACGCTATCAAAATGGCCACTCAATCTTCTTCAACTTCCGCCGCTGTTGGTTCTTCAAATGCACCAACTATTGTTCAAGTTTTGGTAACCAAACGAAATCCCAAGATTTGGTGTAATTACGACAAAGTGTTATTGTCGGATGGTTCCACTAATGCATTTTGTAAACGTTGCGGGAAATTTTTGAAAGCCGACTCCAACTCTACTTTGAAATCACATGCTACAAAGTATTGTGATGGAGTCAAAAGTAATCTCGAGTCGAGTCAAGCAACAATGTCACGGGATGAGGGTATTTTTACATACGAAGCGGAGCGGTGTCGAGAAGCATTTGCCGGCTTTGTGATTCAAGAAGTTTTGCCGTTCAACCACTTCGACAACCCTCGGCTTACTAGGGTCATTCAAAATACTCTTCAACCGCGATATAATCATGTAAGTCGTCTTACTTTTAGACGTGATGCTCTTAAATTGTGGAAAAATGCTAAAAGTCAACTAATAATCGGTTTTGAAAACTTAAATACAAGTGTATCATTAACAACCGATGTTTGTTCGGCTCCTCATGGTTTGCCCGGTTCGTACCTTTGTGTTACCGCACATTGGGTTGATCCCGCAACTTGGCAAATGATGAAACGTACCATTGCTTTTGAAAACTTTGACTATCCTCAAACGGGTAAAAACTTATTTTACATGTTACGAGATGTAATGAAAATGTTTAAAATAGAACAAAAGGTTTTTTCAATCTCGTTTGATAACGCGAGTAATAATACAAACGTCGTTCAAAGATTAATATTAAAATATGAACCACCTTTGAAAGGCATTTTCTACCATAGTAGATGTGTTGCACACATCATTAACTTGGTTGTGCAAGACGGACTAGCGGTTCAAGAAATAAGCGTAGTAAAAAACTCGTATAAAATTATGTTACAAGATATATTTTGTTCGGGTAAGGCTAGATACAAACATTATATGAGATTATGTAAGGAAACGGATTCCATCTTTTTAACCCCTAATTGGGACATGCCCGAAAGATGGAATTCGACTTACAACATGTTTATGTGTGGTTTACGGCAACGCGACACTTTATACGTTTTTCATGATCAACTTGTTCAAAAAGGTCTTGCAACATCATTTTCCTCCGACTATTGGGAGGTTATTCAAAAGATAACCGAATTGCTCAAAGTTTTTAAAACCGCAACTACTTTATTATCGGGTGTTTATTATCCCACAAGTCATTTGGTACTTAATCAAATATTTTTAATGAGTTCAAAACTAAGTGAATACGAATTTTGTGGTAATGTATATGCAATAATGGTGGCTCCCATGAAAGCAAAACTAAGAAAATATTTTAAAGAAATGCCACCGGTAATTAGTTGTGCCGCCGCGTTAAACCCATGTTTGAACATTTTCGGGGTGGAATTACTTATCGATAACATTTGTAACGATTTGGATTTGAATGATGAGGACCCATTTTTTGCACAAAATACAAAAGACTATTTTAACAAATCTTTTAAAGATTTATTTGGTCATTATTTTCAAAAATATGGTTCAACAACAATGGTTTCTTCTAGTTCGGCTTCCACAATGTTTGCTTCATCATCTTCTTCCCGAGATCCAATGATTAATTTATATAATAGTTTAAGACAAGAAAACCATAAATGGGCAAGGGGTGATGGTGACCAAAGGGCCACTAGCGAATATGGGAGATATACCGGAACGGATTTTTTAGCCTCAATGGGACCCGAAGAATTCGCACATTTTGATATTTTGGCTTGGTGGAAAGGGAGGGAATCTCAATTTCCCATTCTAACCATCATGGCCCGAGATTTACTAACCGTCCAAGCTTCTACGGTAGCTTCGGAATCCGCTTTTTCTCTTAGTGGCAGGGTACTTTCCATACGAAGAACAAGACTCACACCGGCCTCATTAGAGATGTGTATATGCTTGAAGGATCACTTAGACGCTGCGGAACGTATACAAAACGTTTCAAGTCTTGAAGGTGAATTGGAATACGAAGGAGATATACACGATATCGAGGTGGAAGCGGGTATGGCAATATCACTTTCCGATGAAGAAATTGCTCTCGATCAAGCTTCGCGAGAGGCTTCCTCCGAAGAAGATTTCGACTTTTGAAGACTACCCAAATTGAAGATGTTAGAAGAATTGAAGATTAATAAAAGTTGAAGATTTTTGAAGATTATGAAGAATTATTGGTTTCAATAATATTTTTATGAAGATTTAGAAGACTTTGTTTTAAGTTATTGTTAGGTTATGTTTCCATACCTAATGTACTAGCATTCTATCGGAAAAAATTTGAAGAATACGTTGGTTTTCCCTAAAACGCTTAACGCTCGGATAAGATTGAATTATATAGAATTATTGGTTTCAATAATATTTTTATGAAGATTTAGAAGACTTTGTTTTAAGTTATTGTTAGGTTATGTTTCCATACCTAATGTACTAGCATTCTATCGGAAAAAATTTGAAGAATACATTGGTTTTCCCTAAAACGCTTAACGCTCGAATAAGATTGAATTATATAGAATTATTGGTTTCAATAATATTTTTATGAAGATTTAGAAGACTTTGTTTTAAGTTATTGTTAGGTTATGTTTCCATACCTAATGTACTAACATTCTATCGGAAAAAATTTGAAGAATACGTCGATTTTCTCTAAAACGCTCAACGCTCGAAAAAAACCGAATTATATAGGAAAACCGGTTTGAAACCGGTTTTTGAACTCGAACCGGTTCCAACCCGTTAGGGTTTTTCTCCCCCTCAAACCGGTTCGGTTCCAAACCGGTTTTTGAAAAAATCGGTTATTGACTAAAAACCGGTTCGGTTTTACAACTCGAACCGGTTTTCCCAAAAACCGAGTTTTGTTCACCCTTAACTAAGAGTGGTGATTTGTATACCACCTCTTTTTTACCATACATCATCAAAATAATATTTGTAAAAAATTGGAGATCACATTCTCCTAAACGAATTATCATTTTGTTTAAATTCACTAACTAATAATGTCATACGTTATAAAATTATAATGAACTTACCCATTTTTCTATTCAATATAACTATAAAAATTGGTTTTTCTCTATTTTACCAAAAACGTATCCTTATAAATAAAGATTTTTGATTTATTTATAAGAAACCATGATATCTTTATAATGTAATAATGCAAATGATTAAAAGAGTTGCGCACTTTTATGTATCCCATATTTTCTTCCAACTGAAGATTACTAAAGAAAAGTCCAATTAGATTTCTATTTTACGTTAAGTTTCTCCTTCTTTATACTAATTACATCACATAAAGCAATATAATCATACAAATTATTAATTAATAATAATAATAATAATAATCTTATTAAATACATACATAACTAAATTTGAACATCTCTTTTAAAATCTTCATAACATCTTATCACCGGACGTATTACTAAATTCTATAGAATCATAATATAACATCATAACCTTTTAACCTTGTCATTTTAGTGCCAACATTTCACCTCTACAAGTAAGATAGACCCGACTAACAGACATCTCGTTTAAACTAAACAAATTGTGCATTAAACATAATATCAATACTCTTTTATAAAAATTCAAACCATACACAATAGAAAAGGTAATAATAATAAAATAAAAAAAATGACACCCAAATCAAACTTTTAACTACTTCCATTTAATAACTAACATCTGTCACCTTTCCCATTTGCACTTTTATAATAGTAACCAAAATCACTTGCTTCAAAAACATTTATAAACTTGGAATCTTAAATACTTCTCTCTCCCTCAATTTCATACACTTCCACTTTCAGTCAACCTTTCAAACATGGCCGGCGACACATCTTACACTCCATCAAAACCAACCACCACAACCACCGTAAAACCACCACAACCACCACCACCATCAAACAAACCAAACCCTAATCTCAACCGCCATCCATACCGTCCAAATCCTATCTACAACCGCCACAATACCAACCGCCGTAGCTACTTTTGTATATTTTGTTTTTGGTTCATTCTCGTCACCATTTTAATCCTTTTTTTAGCTACAATAACTGGTTGCATTTTATACCTAATGTACCGGCCCCACCGTCCTATTTTCACTATCAGCTCACTCAAAATCTCGCAGTTTAACTTGACAACGACATCAGATGACACGTCACATCTTTCAACTAATTTTAACCTCACTTTGTCTACTAAAAACACTAATAAAAAAGTAGTGTTCTACTACGATCCGTTCATGATCACATGTGTAACTGTCGACACACAGATCGCTAACGGATCGGTTGCCGATTCGTTCACGAGCGGGCCTAATAACATCACTATTCTCCGGTCGTCATTGTATAGTTCAGCAATGCTGTTGGATACAACGACTGTGAATCAGATCAGATCGGATCTGAAAAAGAAATCAGGATTGAGATTGAAGATAATACTTGATACTGAAGCCAGAGTGAAGATTGAATCGATTAAGACTAAAAAAGTAGGCATCCGGATCCGATGTGAAGGAATTCATAGCTTGATTCCGAAAGATGTCACCGTTCCCACCGCCGGTGTTAAGAGAAACCGAACAACTGCGATGGCGCCGGTGGCTGTGGCAGCTAATGTTGCTGATGCTAAATGTATTGTTGATCTTAGGATTAAGATCTGGAAATGGACTTTTTCGAGTTAGTTTGAATTTTTAATTATTATTATTATTGTATTATTATTTTATTTTTGATTTTGATGAAATGGATTTAGATAAGAAGGATGAAGATAGAAGAAGAAAACATTTGTTTTCTGTAATTTTTCGTTATTGTTATTATTTGGTGGTGATACAAAAAAATTTATTGTAATTGTTTCGGTATATTTTTGGAGTTTGATTTAAGTGTGTTTATTGACATTACAGAAATGTTTATTGTCAATTTAATATAGTTATATTTATGTTTATTTATATGATTTTGGAAGTGCTACTATTTGGTAAGGATGATAATTAAATGGAAAAATGTATGATATTCGAGGTCTGATTATTGTCACTTCTTGAAAGTCCTCTGTTTTTCAGGAGTAAAAGGAAAACATGCATGACTTTAATATTGTATTTAAGATATTTGAATTTTATAACATTATGTCTTTATAACTTGTAAAAGGCATATATTTCACTTAATATGTTTTAATTAAAAAGAATTTTGATCTGATTTTTGGAAACTAGAACATTATTTTAAATGTCAATCTTACAATCTAGCAGACATATTTTTGTACAATCACAATGAATAGTACAATATACTCACTACCTTAGGTGAAATTTAAGTCTACAACATCTTAATTAAAGAATTTCTCTCATATCACTAGATCAAAGGTCTTTATATAAAGTAAAACATCGGATAATAGTTAATAGCATACTCATTTATTATAAGAACACGGACAATGATTAATTTAACTAATTATTTTGATTTTTTTTTCTAAAATACATTAGTCATTTGCATACGGAGTTTTTCTAATGACAAAAACTTAACATTATCTATGCATTTAGATATTTAGTCATGCCTTTTCTTTTTTAATAAATGGACCAGTATCCACATGCCACTCAATATGGATGAGGCTTTAAGAATCAAATGCACTTTGGTTTGAAGTTTGTAGTTATTCTCACAGAATTAAAGACACTTTTGTAATAACAGTTGTCACTTTATAATTGTAATATCCATAATCAATGAAGCTAGCTATCAATTAATGGCATTTTACAAGCAATGAATATATCAATGACACTTTGTAATGGAACACTTTTATGAATCCAATAGCAGTTTTACTTATAGCTAATTAACGATGGGTTTTCTATTCCCTTAGTAGATTAACATACAATACGGAAATAACAATTAATCTAGTGTATGAAGGAAACTAAACCCTAAAGGATCTCAACTTAATAATAATAAGCAACAAAACTAAATAAATAGACAAATAAGAAAAATACTAACATTTGAGAAAATCGGATTTCTCACACACATACCACCTTAGCAGACCTTCTTGACTTGGAGGCGAGTACTCAAACCAGAGCACCTCTAATGGCTCACACCCACGAACCAAAGAGAAAATTCCAACACCTAAGGTCCCGAATCTAATCGAGTAAACTCTTACAAGAAGTAGGAATGAGAAAGAGAGAATTGTATGTTTTGAAACCATGGCATGCCCCCTATTTATATAGGGAGAGGGAAGCTAGGGTTTCTTCTAGAAACCGATGTGAGACAACCTGATTTCGTCTTTCCAACCGCCGGTTGGATTATCCAGCCGCCGGTTGGACACGCGCGTTCCACCGCCTTACTTCTTTGGACTCCAGCCGCCGGTTGAACCTTCCAACCGGCGGTTGGATTTGGCTTCCAGAATTTTTCATTCGTTTCTTATAGTTTGTAATTAATTCATCAACTATGATAGTTAATAAACCAAATAATTAACCATAATATTAATTCCAATTAATATTATCTCTCATTTATTTCTCTTAACTTTTCGTTGAGGGCGACCCAAAAACGACTCTACTTTTAATGATATACTTACCAATTAGTTATAAACTTGGACACTATATCCAACAATTAATGCATCCACTACGATACCCACTACGATACCCACTATGAATAATATTAGTAGATTTTCATTGAATAGTTACCATCATTTAACTACTTTGAATGTCACTTACTTCTCAATATAATACTTCCCATTATATAGAACAACTTACTTAATGTAGCCACTAGATGGCTTATATGGGAATTCTTCTTATTTTACTTTTACTTGAAGATCAAGCAAGGTTTGTATTTGTCCTTTCCTTCTCCATTGTTACAACAAACTCAAGTCTTATAAAAAAGATGCTTACAAATATAGTCATGCAATATATGGTAGCTAGCTAGCCCTTTGTTCACTCACTATCTTATACCCATAACTTTCAAGTAAATACGTCTAGGAACGATGCATGAAGCAAGTGTATGTACGTGAAGAACGGTTCAAACGGAAACGAAGAAGACATGAATTGTTTTTCATCCCCCTGGTTGAAAGCCTAAAAGATAACGAATTTTAAACAAGCCTAGATAAATCAAAAATTTATCATATATTCATATGCAAGTATTTCTTAATTAAATCACCTAAATGTTTGGTTAAGGGACTAAAGTGGTTTTGGGCTATTAATTAATGGCGAAGGCATAAATGGATGTCCCCACATATAACCTCATTTGCAGTGGTAAAAAGCATAGTGGAATACTCATGTCTCATTTTTTGCTTTCTATTTGCTCAAAATGATGTAGCAACAATTGATGAAAAACTTCAATTTTCTTAATAAATAAATGACACAAAACTGTAAGCAATTCTATCGCGACTAGCTATAAAAACTTATGTTTGGACCTACATCTATACATTAAAATCTTTAAAAATATAAAAATAAAATATAAATCCCGTTACAAATTAATGATTCGCACGGTACAATACAGTTTTTAATACATGAATTCCATACATTCTCTTTCCTTACATTTACCAGTCATTTTAACATTTGCACCAATCAAATTAACATTCTTCTAATAATTTAATCAATCTAACTAAACAAAAATGATATCATGACCTAATAATCATCATAGATTCATAGTAGCCGTGTAAGATTTAAAGTGACATAATCAAGTTTCTCTATTTCATCAATCTAAAAAGTTTAAAACTTTCAAACAAGTGTATAATATAAATAACCTATTTGCATTATGACATTAGACTGGTCCTGTATATTTAGCTAATTAAAATTCAATTATTATGTTATTATGTTGAATAATATAATATATGATGATGATGATGATGATGATGATGATCACACCTTGCAAATTAAGTCCTCTTGGCAACTGTTCCCTAATGCATGATACATACAATTATATCAACCACATGTTGAATGATTTATTTATATGATTTCAAGATCTAACTAAATTTTTATTCATTATCATATTTTGGCCGTACACATAAATTTTTGTCGGTGTATGTATACATAAAGAGTATTTGCCATGTCTCTTTTATTTATCGACATTCTAAAAAAATTGTAAAAACCATATTCGAATATTAAAATAGTTTTTTTTTTTTATTATTCTTATCATTATAATATTTCCATGTATATTATTTTCATAACTAAATAAACTTCCGATTCTTGTTTTTCTGATAGTAAACTCCAAAATATATTTCGTGCATTTTTCCAAATAGTGATAATTTGTACAACAAAATATTAATCGGATGACACAAAAATATATTTTTTTAGATATATAAAAAGTTGTACTAGAATACTGAATGGGTCCAAGGTTTTGGATCTGGCCTTCATTGTCGGCAAACTTGGGCAGTTGGGCCTTCATTGTACTAGAAAATTTTTAGTATCAAATATTTCTAATAGTGAAACTAAAAAAAAAAAAGTACCATTTTTAATTCAATTTTAACTTAATAATATCAAGATTTAAATTACCACATTATTTTTTTGTGTCAAATTTGCTTATATTATATGATAAAGTATTAATTAAATATTGCTATATTATAATTATAATAATATAAATAAATATATAATATATATTTCGTGTTAAAGCAAATGTTGATGGAGTCTACCAAGTACCAACGATGACTCAAAAATATAACTTTAGTGAATGAAGTTTGTTCAGATTGTATATGCAATCACTTTTGTAAATGCTGTATCCGTTGATCAGAAAATAAAACTTTGGGGTATATTTGTAAATGCTGCATTAGTGTATTCACCTTTGTGCACTTTTGGTATTTCAGTGAGTTTTATTGCCACGTGTCACAATGTCGTCATTTTCTTCAAGTTGTTGGTGCGCAGTCTCTCTTAAAATACGCACTCACCCACCACCACCAACACATTTCTCGTCTCCTAGTCCTACCCATGGTTTTCAACTTTTCATCAAAAAGTTATACTCTACGAATATTTTTGCTTTATTGGTCCCTACACTATATATTCATTGCATTTTGGCCCTTCAATCTCATTTTAAACTACATTCGGTCTTTGTATGATGCGAGTTTGATGTTATTTATTACAACCATTACACTTTTATTTACAAACACAAGTGAGATATAACATAATGTATATAAACTAGCATTGTAACGAATTACATTTTAGCATAATGTATATGATGCATCGTAACGAATTAAAATCAGTATCAGTAGAAAACAATATGTTAATCATATCTTTTTAAAGAGAAAATTACTTAAATGGTCAAATTTGACCTCCTATGTCTAAATATGGACAAAATCTTGAAAAATATCCATTTTGATCAAGAATCTCGCTCCATCACATCAACTTGGAGCAAAATGTAGTGTTTTTTTTTAATTTGAGCGAAATGTAGTGTGTGTTTTTTCAATTGGAGCGAATTCCTAGGCATTTGAGCGAATTCCTAGGCATTTGAGTGAATTCCTAGACATTTGAGCGAATTGTTGTGCATTTGAGCGAATTGTTGTGCATTTGAGAGAATTATTTTTTTATTTTTTTTTGGGCATTTGAGCGAATTGTTGAGCATTTTAGCGAATTCATGTGTATTTTGAAATAATCGGAGCGAATTGTTGGTCATTTGAGCGAAATGTGTATTTTTTAATAAAAGGTATCTGAGCGAATTGTTGCGAATTTGAGCAAATTCATGTGTAATTTTTTACCAAATGGAGTGAATTGTTGGGCATTTAGTTGGAGCGAACTTATAGGGATTTTTTTATACTACAATTCGCTCCAAATTGATGTGATGGAGCGAAATCTTTGACTAAAATGGATATTATTATAGATTTTGACCATTTCAAAATATTGGAGAGCAAATTAGACCAAATAGGTAATTTACACCTTTTAATTAAAAGTAATTCATCCAACCAATTAGAAATGCGTACAGTCTGATCCTTAAGATTTAGAGAGTATTTATTTGAAGATTTTAGATAAGTTGTGGGTATTCATGGATTGAAAGCGATGATCGTTACAAATTTTGGAGCCTAATTACGCAATACAAATATAAAAACATGAACATGTTTAAAGGTAACAAATGTTTTATAAAGAAAATTCCAATTATAAACGAAACCTAAATAAAATGTTAGGAAAAATGATTGAATCATAAAATGATATCTTCCTCATTTAGTTTTATAGTGCGGTATTATGAATGTTCACTTACAAATGGCTTCTCGTAAAAGAAATAGAAACTCCATCTTCAAGTTATATAATTGTTTTTACTTTAGATCTGTATTTTCTAATGCATAATTACTTCGTATTTTGTCTATATTTCAACTCTAAATTAAGAATCCAGTTACAACAAGGTGGTTTATGCACATGAGAGATCAGATATTGTCATAATTTTGAGTAGAGTTACTGAAACCAAAGAAATTGTTTATATACCCCTAAGCTCGATAAATAAAGTTTTTTTTTTTTTACAATTTGTGTATACCTGAAGGACCAAAAACACAAATTTCCCTTGCCTAGTGTCATACGTGAGTGAGGTCAGTGTATTCAACAACCCCTTCTCACCAACCCACTCCAATTCATGAAAAATACTAAAATAACATCATAAAAAAACAGAACATCATAAACTTTTCTCCTTTTTATATATACAACCCACTTTCTTGAGAGTAAGTGCTCTGTTTTCCATCTTTTGAGCTTGATCGATTTAAGCTAAACCCGAATCCATATTCCAAATATGGATCGTGCACGCAGATTAGCCAACAAATCCTTAATCAATCGCTTAATCTCACAAACTAAACACAACTCACCCTCCCCTGTTTCATATTCATCATCAAGGTATGCTCATATTTCTTCATTACCTCAATACATTTTTTCTAATAACAAAAATGTTAAATCGAATAGTAATATTCATGGGTTTGGTTCAAAATCACAAACGCAAGCACGTTCGATTTCGATTGAAGTTTTGAAACCAAGTGATACATTTGCTAGACGTCATAACTCTGCTTCCCCTGATGACCAAACAAAAATGGCTGAATTCGTCGGTTTTGAAAGTCTCGATACGTTAATCGATGCCACCGTACCGAAATCGATACGTATCGGGTCAATGAAGTTGGATAAATTTAATGAAGGATTGACTGAATCACAAATGATTGCACATATGCAAGAATTAGCTTCTAAAAACAGAGTATTTAAGAGTTTTATTGGTATGGGGTATTATAATACTTATGTTCCAAGTGTAATTTTAAGAAATATAATGGAGAATCCAGGTTGGTATACTCAGTATACTCCGTATCAAGCGGAAATCGCACAGGGAAGACTTGAATCCCTGCTCAATTTCCAAACAATGATAACCGATTTAACCGGTTTACCAATGTCAAATGCTTCATTACTTGATGAAGGAACTGCAGCTGCTGAAGCAATGGCTATGTGTAATAATATTCAAAAAGGTAAAAAGAAAACATTTATAATTGCTAGTAATTGTCATCCCCAAACGATCGATATTTGCAAGACTAGAGCGGATGGATTTGATCTTAAAGTAGTGATTAAGGATTTAAAGGATATAGATTACTCAATTGGTGAAGTTTGTGGTGTACTTGTTCAGTATCCTGGTACTGAAGGGGAGGTATTGGATTACGGTGAGTTTGTTAAGAATGCGCACGCGAATGGTGTGAAAGTTGTGATGGCGAGTGATTTGTTGGCGTTGACGGTTTTGAAGGCACCTGGTGAATTTGGAGTTGATATTGTTGTTGGTTCGGCTCAAAGATTTGGAGTACCGATGGGGTATGGAGGTCCACATGCTGCGTTTCTTGCAACATCTCAAGAGTATAAGAGGATGATGCCTGGAAGGATTATTGGTGTTAGTGTTGATTCTTCCGGTAAGCCTGCTTTACGTATGGCTATGCAGACGAGGGAACAACATATTAGGAGGGATAAAGCTACTAGTAACATTTGCACTGCTCAGGTATTGTTTTTGGTTAATTTAATATGTTTACATACTTGAGTATTCTTGTTATAACAATGATATTTGTTCTAATAGTATGAGTGGATTTACCACAGGGCCTATGGCCTAGCAGTATGAGAGGAACCGATCAACCAAGAGGTTGTGGGTTCAAGCCTCACCAGAGGTCGTGAGTATATAATATTTGTGGTGATTGTACATAGCATGTGTGGTAGATTTAAAAATATATTATGAGTGGATTTACGTAACCTTTAGGTTTTGAAATTGATTATGTGACTTTGAAAAGTTTGAAGCAAATAATCAACTGTAACAAAATGAGGTATATTAGATAGTGTTTGGATGTGTTTTTGTTACTTAAGTTGTATATGAGTAGTTGTTTGCTTGTTTGGATAATTCTGATGATATAAGAAATTCGGTACATAAAATGAACAAAATGACATCCTTGTTAGATAATTTTTAACTTTTTGATGATTGGTTTTAAAATGCAAATTGTTGATTTGTTGACTGTTTAATGAATGGAATATGGTTTCTGATATAAGATGGTTGACCTACTTGGCTCGCATATGCATGGGCATACCCTAAACAAAGTGTTATTATACAGGCATTGCTAGCAAACATGGCTGCTATGTATGGTGTTTACCATGGACCTGAAGGCCTAAAAGAAATTGCTCAACGAACTAATGGACTTGCTGCTACATTTGCTACTGGATTAAAGAAACTTGGAACTGTGGAAGTCCAGGGCCTCCCCTTCTTTGACACTGTGAAGATAAAGTGTACTGATTCAAGTGAAATTGCTGAAAAAGCTTACAAAAACAAGATGAATCTTCGTATTGTCGACGAAAACACTGTAAGTATATTCTCACTAGTGATGGCAAAATGGCCGGGTGGGCAATGGATTGGTTAGGGTGGGCCGACCTATAAAAAAATTTATATTTTTTTTAACTTTATAAATAGTTAATGTTTTAACTACAGTCACAAAACTATATTACTCCAATAATAAATTAACGTTTAGAAAATAAAGTGAATCAGATGGTCATGCATTTGAATACATTTAGGATGCTTTCCACTTATTTGACCTGCTTGAACCATTTGAACCTGTTCCTAAAATCTGTTAGCTTAACCCATTTGTATATAAATGGGTCAAAATTGCTACCCAGTGTCAATTATCTTCGCAAACAGTAAGTTGATTCATTCAGTTAACTTACTTTCTTTTTGCTCTCAGATCACCGTCTCATTTGATGAAACAACCAGCATTGAGGATGTTGATACATTGTTTAAAGTCTTTTCACTGGGGAAACAGGTAAGTATTGTGATCCATATACAAATCTTTTGTATGTCTGTACTAATATAAAGTGGAAAGCAACTTAAAGTCATTTCCTGTTCTATCGTATCATAGGTACCATTCACTGCTGCATCTATTGCACCAGAGGTTCAGAATGTTATCCCTTCCGCGCTTGCAAGGGAGACTCCATATATGACACATCCAATTTTTAACTCGTAAGTTTCCTTCTCACTTTTATCTTTGGTATCTATATAGCTTAACTAATCTTTAGTGAGTTATCCTGATTCTCTTTTGTTTTCATTAGTTTCCACACAGAGCATGAGCTACTAAGATATATCAGCAAATTGCAGTCAAAGGATCTCTCATTGTGCCACAGTATGATTCCTTTGGGGTCATGTACAATGAAGCTTAACGCAACTACTGAGATGATGCCCGTGACATGGCCAGCCTTTGCTAATATGCATCCATTTGCACCCACGGAACAGGCAGAAGGATATCAAGTAATCATAATTTATAATCTTGTTCACTTCAAAATAAAGTTATACTCCGTAGTATTTACTCTATTATAAGGTCAAACACAGTGGTAATGGCGTTTATTTTCAGGAAATGTTCAAGAATTTGGGTGACATGTTGTGTACTGTCACTGGTTTTGATTCTTTCTCTTTGCAACCAAATGCTGGTGCTGCAGGAGAGTATGCTGGGCTTATGGTTATCCGAGCATATCATCTGGTATAATACAAAACATTATTGCACATTAACTTATACTTGTGTAGCTTCTAAGTCCTTTGATCATAAGGGTTATAGCCCAAATGGGCAAAACTGGATTGATTTGGGCTTTCTTTAAAATTTGGGTTTTTTGGGCCGAAACAACTTTTTCAAACGGGTCAGCTGTTGAAAAGAAACATATTCAAACGATCTATATGGGCTTACAAAAGAGGTTAAGAATTTACAGGTCAATACGAGTTGCAGAGGGGTTGTCTTGACCCGCTAACACTTCTTTGTCCTCTTTCTTTAAATTTCATAAATTATTAATATGGAAACAAAAAGTACATTACCATAATTTGAAATTTGATCTAGTAGAGGCTGTAAGCACTAATACATTCGACTAATTAAATTGTGATTGTAATTTGTTTAATACTTTTGATGCTACAAATATAATTATCATTTTTTAGATGTAAATAATAAAATCAATTTTCCATTTAATATATCGGTTATTACGAAATACAGGATAAGAAAACTTACCAGGTCAATGACCTGACAGCTCGTTTGACCCGTATTTAGAAAATGACCAATTAGGGCCCAAACCTGTTTTGAACTGTTGTCCAACCACTCATTTTCCCACCACTTAGAGTTGATTTCAAGAAAATTTACTTTGATCAAATATAGGCAAGAGGAGATCATCATAGAAATGTATGCATCATTCCAGTCTCGGCTCATGGAACAAATCCTGCTAGTGCTGCTATGTGTGGCATGAAAATCATTACTGTTGGAACTGATGCTAAAGGTAACATCAATATTGAAGAGGTACGAAAGGCTGCAGAAGCAAACAAGGACAACTTATCGGCTTTAATGGTATGCATATTCATCAAAGAAACACTTAACTAATGTTATCGAACGTATCATCAATAAATATTAGCTTTTTTGTTGCTCGAAATTTCAGGTTACGTATCCTTCAACTCATGGAGTTTATGAAGAGGGTATTGATGAGATTTGCAAAATTATTCATGACAATGGAGGCCAGGTTTACATGGATGGGGCCAATATGAATGCACAGGTATTTAAATTTGATATAAATTATGTTTTTAGTGGTGAAATTACTGAGAAATCAATAAATAACTTTCCTTTTAGCTCTTCTCCTTGCATATTTACCCATTATATGAATGATTTTTCTTATAATGTTGGACTTGATATTCTTGCAGGTTGGTCTGACAAGTCCTGGCTGGATTGGTGCCGATGTTTGTCATTTGAACCTTCACAAGACATTTTGCATTCCGCACGGCGGAGGTGGTCCTGGAATGGGTCCCATTGGTGTGAAGAAACACTTGGCACCCTACTTGCCTTCTCACCCGGTGGTACGAAATTCAATAATCATCCATTTTCAAAATTTATTGTTAAATGTTTTGTTTGAGCTAACTGGATTTCATAAATTGATTTAAAGGTGGCAACAGGAGGCTTACCAGCCCCTGAAAAGGCTCAGCCACTTGGAACCATTTCTGCAGCACCTTGGGGTTCTGCACTTATTTTGCCCATATCATATACATACATTGCCATGATGGGATCTCAGGGACTTACAGATGCATCTAAGATAGCCATCTTGAATGCAAACTACATGGCAAAACGTCTTGAGGTTTGTTTTCTCTAATGAATTTTTTGTATGAGTCGGCTTTTGTCCATAACTTTTAAAATCTTTTGTAAATAATTAGTGTGCCAAATATATTTACAAAAACTAGACTATTTCAATAATAATGCGTGTTTTAACAAAATCACATAAGAGGTTATATGCATTATGATTATACTTAGCGTGACTTTCAGCCATTCGATTTGTATGTTGTCCTACTTAATTTGATTTACCTTTGATCGTTAAGGATATAACTTAACCTGGATCAACCCATTCATAAGTAAATGGGTTGAAATTGCCACCTCTGTGTGAAACTAATGTCTTTCCTTTTGGATTTATTGCAGAGTCACTACCCTATTCTTTTCCGTGGTGTCAATGGAACTGTTGCCCATGAATTTATTGTTGATTTGAGACCTTTAAAGGTAAGCTTTACTCACCACCATCATAATCTACACGATAACTCCAATTCTAACTTTGTTATAAATTTCAAAATTAAGACTACAGCTGGAATAGAGCCAGAAGACGTTGCTAAACGTTTGATAGATTACGGTTTTCATGGCCCAACAATGTCATGGCCAGTTCCTGGGACACTAATGATTGAACCTACTGAAAGTGAAAGCAAGGTATTCCCCAAAATGACTTTTTGCCTACATATGAGGTATTTTTTACTTCCAATTTGTATAATGCTTTTAAATTCGATTTGCAGGCAGAACTAGACAGGTTTTGTGACGCTTTAATCTCCATTAGAGAAGAAATTGCAGAAATAGAGAAAGGAAAATTCGATATCAACAACAATGTTGTCAAGGTATTTTGTTAGTACTTAGTGCAATTGGTTTATGGTAAAGGTATTGAAAAAGTCCAATTTTTAGTATCTGTCAAAATGGGCCGTGTCCGGTTACACTTTTTCGTCCATCATTTATAGAACACATTTTCATTACAATAATAATTCTTTGGGCGACTTTCAACCTATTCCTTTGTAGCTAGTCTTTTATACGATCCATTTGAGATTAACACAATGCAAATCAGTTTACTCATAAGTATGTAGGTTAAAAAATCCGACCTCTAGTTTTAAGTAAATTTCTCTTGATTTACATTGGCTATTCGAAATAAATACAGTGATAAATTGCATTCACAGGGAGCTCCTCATCCCCTTCAAGTTCTCATGGCTGAAAAGTGGACAAAACCATACTCTCGAGAATATGCAGCCTACCCTGCTTCCTGGCTCCGTTCTGCTAAGTTCTGGCCAACTACAGGTCCTTCTCACTCTTTTTTTTTATTTTTTCATTTTTTTTACTTATGCATATTCAGTGTTATTGAAGTGCTTTTTGTTTATCTTTCGTGACAGGCCGTGTAGATAACGTGTATGGTGATCGCAACCTCATCTGCACTCTTCAGCCACAGCACGAGGAAGAAGAAAAGGCTGCAGCAACTGCTTAGGCTATGCCATTCAAGGTTTTTTCTTCCAAAACTAAATGGCTTTTGTGTTCTTACTTTCTTTGTTCCTCAATTTCGTAAAATAGGCTTTGTTGTATATAGGAATTCAGTAACTTTTGATAATTGACCGCTTAATAACAGTTGCTACTAAATTATAGCTTTCACTTGTTGTAAGTGTGCTTTGTTTCACATTTTTCTACCATGGTGTCGCTCTGTGGGTATACACAACTTATAAGTTGTTAATTCTAACATTGAGTTGCGTGAAATGTGATCAATGATGGTTTGCAAAATCCATCAACAACTGTAGCTAAAGGCCAATTTTTAATTTTAAAGATGTGCACTTAATTAATTACATGGATCTGTAATGAAAAAAACCAATAAAGTATGTTGGAGTTCAATATTAGTCAAGGACTCAAGGTGATTCAAACCATTGCACTGCACCTATAATTAAAGTAAGCCTTAAAAGTTTATGAACATTATTATGGGTTTTGTAAGATAGCATACATATTAAGTCTTGCATGGAATTTGTCTTCTGGATGTCACATGATCTCCATAATGAGAAGCTCAAAAGTTTTCAAAGAGATATATCAGTAGGATAGTCTTCTGGATGTCTTTGTATTGCTTCTCAAAGCAATCTTTCTTGCTCTATTAGATTTGAAGGTAACTCTTCATATACATCTGTGAACATGTCTTTAAGTGGCGATTTTGGTTCGTTTTTCAGCTTCTGTAATCGCATGTTTAATCTGTAAATAACAATTTTGTAAGAATACCATCTTATGATAGAATAATATGACATCAACGTATTAACTATTAAATCAGTGGTCTTGAAAATTGGCCGATTATGTTTTACCTGTTTTCGTAGGTTAATATGAAGCTCAGATTCTTCTTTTTGGCTCCACCAACCTTTTCTCTCGACCCAGTTTCTTAACCTCGTTATAGGAGAATGCATTGTTTTCCAATGTTCGATTTCATCTTTAGGCCGATACATTGTGGAATCTTCTGATGTAGAGTGGTGTGCTACTCTATATGTCATCGCCTTGTGTTTCATCATCATAGAAGATAGAGTTAATTGCATGGTTTGTCCATGTGGTTTACACATAGTAACACACCTAATCCCCATACTTTACTTCTTGCAATTTAAGTCCAAAAATCCAAAAGTTGTTATATAAACGATCCTCCTTCGACTGAAATACCCAAAATACCCTTAACTTCATTTTTTATTCATTTTTATCTTTAATTAATTAATACATTATGAAATGGAAAAAAAAAATCAAATAATTATATATTATATATTTGTGTCAATAATTTTTACTAGACTCATTTATCCAACCTCCGATCCTCCATCTCATTTTCATCTCACCTCCCCCATCCTCCCCTATTTGAAACCCTAACCCTAGCAACATCGCCCCATCCCCTCCATTCTTCACCCTTTTGAAACCCTAACCTGGCACCATCAACCCTTCACTTGAAACCATCTTTGCTGTCCCTTCTGACCCCCTCCAATTCCCAGCACCCGGAACCGTCACCAACGCCGGCATCACCGAAACCATCGTCCCTAACATGTCAAACTTTCAACCTAGATCTAGGGTTTCATGTTCGTTATTGACCTTTCTACACGACATACCTGTAAAAATCGCAACCATCACCGAGAACATTAATCCGGCCGACGAGTTCACCGCAAACATTACCGCAAACATCACTGTCGAGTTCGCCGTTGATTCCGCCGCCGATTTCACCTCTGATTTCTTCAACCGACGATAGTTGCGAGATGCAAACATCGTAATTTATGGTAACCACCACTAGAATTTGTAGATCGGCAATGAGAAGAATTTTCATTTTGTTTTTAAGCATGGTGGTCTTGATAAGAGAAAAGGAGAATAAAAGAAAGGGGTGTAGTTAAGTCACGCAAGATCGCCGGAAATGGCGACATTACTGGGGCCGGAAAATAAATACCATCGGAGAAGATGGTTTGACGGCTAAACTAGTGGGCTTATTTGAAAGTGATATATCTATGATACTTTTCAAGTTTTTTATATATATAATCTAACTTTAAATTCAATTTAAATAAAAATTCAAGTGATAAGGGTATTATAGTCTTTTTAGGTGGACGGGGACTTGGAGTACAACGACTTTTGTATTTTTGGACTTAGAATGCAAAAAGTAAAGTATAAGGACTATGTGTGTTACTGTGTGTAAACTACATAGACGAACCATGTAATTAACTATAGAAGATATAAAAAAACAGTAGCACGTCATTATAAAAAACTACACAAGATAAAAAAGAAAGTGCATATGAATAACTAGATAAAGATATATATAAACCTCGATAAGTATTGGTCGTTGTTCGTTAATAGCCATCTCACGAGCTTTACGAACTGCACTATAAGCTGCAAGCGCATCGTTGCCGTCGACCCTTATACTTTGAATACCTACCAATAAGGAAGCCATTAAATAAATAAACAGGTAATACTTTTGATTCAAGTTAACCAGCTACGAATAAATTTGATTGTTGATAGTTTGATCTAGTAATTGCTCAAATGACTTGAGTCACTTGATGCCTAAATCAGCAATCTTGTGTACTACCTAAAAAACAAATCTACATATATAGGCTGGTAACTGAAACCAATAATAATGTCAAAGTTGGTTACATTATTATGCAATTAGCTCTAACAAAATTGAAAAGATTTAGGTGAACCGCTACGTACTTCGAAACTGTTCCGTGACAGGAGTGGTAATAGCCCATCCATTGTTGCGGCATATGAACACAACTGGAGCTTCCAAAACCGCAGCAAAGTTCATACTAGCATGAAAGTCTCCCTTGAAAATAGTCAAATTATTCATATATCAAAAGATATCAACATAGAACATTTTTTAAAAATCATTGCCAATTAAGTGTCTTTTAAGAGGATTTTTATTGTTAACAAATTAATATGAAAGATTTCATTACCTCCTAGTAGTACCATCTCCAAAATAGGCCACTACACATGCATCCTTATTATTCATTTTAAGATAATAAGCAACACCAACTGCCTGTGGTAATTGTGTGCTGGACAAAAAGAAGAATATCAGTTCATCATTTACCTAGGTTTTTTTTAATTAACTATAAATACTCGTACACATTTGTTTGTATACAGATTTAGAGTGGCATACGCTATAGGTCCTGAGATCGTGGCGTGACCAATATTGTTTCCAAACAATTGATTTGCAAATTCTTGCACGGGTAAACCACGCCATAACAGAACTCCTTGCTCTCGATACTGCAATTAGTGCCATCATATTAGTTACATTTACACATTTTTGTTGACATAATTTGCATACACTTAAAGTTATAGAACTGTAATGCTTCCTTTTGTGTGACAAAGATTGAATACTTGTTGTAGTGAATATATGATGACCTATTGACCCAGACCAATATATGTTTTCTTTTCAACATAAGAACAATGTAACAAAACCTTGAACTCGGTTAGTAATATTCCTAATCGACAAATTTCATAAACACATACGTACTTCAGATCGTTTGATACCTGAGCCAATATTATATCATCAGAGCAAAGTGCTGCAGCTGACGCTATGTTGATAGCTTCCTCACCAACTGAGGTCAGATAGAATGATATTTTACCTTGCCTTTGCACCTCAGAAAACAATGTATCCATTGTTTGAAGGGTAACCATTGCAGTATACACTTTTAATCCTAGTTCTTTGCTCACCTAATCAATTAATTAAGTGTTATAGGAAATTAACAATTTTAGATGTATACCATTAATTATATAAAGAACCAATTGACGAAAGGTGGATACATTATATTCCAGCATGTTAGATGAGATCGGATGACCGTCTTCATCAAGAACTCGAAAACACTGCACCCTTTTCTCAGATGAACCATGGAGAAAGTTCATGTCAGATGTAAAGGAAACCTTGCCACCAGGAAAATCCACACCCTGTAACATCCATCAAGAATAATAGTAATTCATATTTGGATTTACATTTTTAAGTAGCCGATCGCTAATTCTCTAGCATCCAAATTCTTATATTCATCAAAAAAGGAACAATTCCATAAAAATGTAACAAATTTTCATATGAAAAAAACTCGATATAGCTAAGTTAAGTTCATGCAGCCATTGAAAGGACTGCAAACTATGTTTTGCTTATAAAAGTGAGTAAAAGTTTCATTTTTATTAAGAAAATGTAATTAAGTTAAACATCGGAAATTTGGTTATCTGTGTAGAGTTTTCATTTTATTTTACCACTTCATGAGCAAAATTTAACTTACAGTATGTGAATAAACTTATGTTACCTACATGGACTACAAGTCTTAAGAGCTGAAGTAATAAAACATATATATGATCAAATTAAAAATGATGCAGATATATGCATGCTTCTAACAAGAAAACATTGATAGAAAATAGAGAGGAAGTATTTACTTGGTTTTCGTCTAAAGTCGTAGTTTTTTCATCATCAGAAGAGGAGATGATGAGTTGTTTCTCGGCTTTCACTGATTTGTCACGACGAGCCACTGACAATGCAGCTGCTGATGAATTGCAAAAGACGGAATGCCTACCGCCATACATGCTAGTTATAAATGAGTTACTAAAATGACTCAAGTGAAATAAACAAGTAGAAGAAGGTGGTGTATGTGCAGTAGCAAGTGTTTGATAAGAGCATAATGTTTGGTTCATATTGTATATTGTTTTAAGAAGGTTACCGCAACCTCTTCTTCTTGACATGTTCATTTTGAGAAGATATCAAGATTTGTACGGAGAGAGAGAGAGAGGTGAATAAATAGTACAACATGAAGTTGGAATTGAAGTTGCATGTGGGATGGAGTGTTATGTCATTGTAATAAATCGTTCGGTTTGATAGTACGTGTTATTATTCAAAGTTTCAAACACTTTTTAGAAGAAAAACGTGAATATGGATTCTATATATGAGGTTAAAAACGTGTACATCTTGTCGATAATATGTAAAAAGATATTTCTATCCTTACGTGTCTTTCACGTGACTTAATTTAATTGAGATTTCTAACGGACGCTAACTCAAGAATTATTGATGTTGTACAAATCAGCTCCTTTAAAAATACTAACCAATTGGTTAATTAAAAAATGCAAAATACTTGTGTTGCATTGAAATAATTGGTTAGTTCGCATTTTCCGATAAAAAAAATTACATATACATATATATATATACTAGTTTTTTATACCCGTCCGATGGACGGTTAAATGTTTAAATTTATATTATATTTTATATATATATATATATATATATATATATATATATATATAGGGTAAGGATCCCGTGAAAAGTAACAATTGGTGAGAATCATGAGAACTAAATGTAAAATATAAAAGGCATCTAATTTCAAATAAAATAATTAGAGATTATTAAATGCAATTTGTATTTTGCATATAGTTCTCACGGTTCTTACCAATTGTTGGTTCTCACTAGATCCCTTCACTATATATATATATATATATATATATATAAGTGTTTTAGATGATATACGAAACGATGTAGTTAAAATTATTATTTTTGTCAATGGATATCTAAAGTTTTTTCTTATTAAAATGTAAATGTAGTGTCCCAGTCAAAATGACTTATAATGAGACCTGAAATAATAATCCGCCACCCGTGCAATGCACGGAGAGAATTTAAAGGAAAAAATAGTTTTTTAGTACAATATTACAAAGAAAGGAAATGACCATCGATTTATATCGTTTTTTAGTGAAGAATAGGTACATACCTCCTTAAATACATATTTATTTTGTAATTATGAATGCTTACAAAATTTAATGATAACATAATATATATATACTATATGGTTCTAGTATACATGTAAACTGATTATTTTTTATATATTTCGGATTGATGTTCAATGACATTAAAAATACATAAGAAACTAAAAACTGTTAAAATTGAAGAAAAAAAAACCATTGATGTACCGTAGCATTTTCTCTATAATTGATTTTTACAACTTTCTCAAACTCATATTACATAAACCGCAAAATAATTAGCTAACTGTTGATAAATTATTTTGGACCAAACAATAAACTGGAGGGTGTGAAATGAAAATAAATTTGAAAATAGAATTTATAATGTATGTACTTAAAAATTTATGATTGATAGTCAATAAAATTCAAATTAGGAATTTTATTAGCTAAAAAATAGGTGATTTAAACTTTTTTTTCCATTTGAATGACACGTAGGATTTTTTAGGAAGTTAGGATAATGACACCTAAGATTTTTGCTTAGTTGTCAAAATAATAAAGGTGTCACGTAGGAAAGAGGTTATCCTCTATTAGGTATATATATATATATATATATATATATATATACATATATAGTTTTTTACCCGTCCGATGGACGGCAACAAGGGAATCAGGAGCAATTTATATATAAAAGTTAGTGACAACATTTGACGTTAGAAAACTTCGTATTCACATTGAAAAGATGATTGATTAACATTATTAACCAACAACAACCTTTTTTATAATTTAGAATAGTGCCTGATTAGCAATCAAACGGATTAATCATAACTCATCCATTTTACCATCTATAAATGCTTTTGCGTACCATTTGTACATAGATAAAACCAACAAAAATAAAACAGTTAAAAATCGAAACTTTATTACATATGGATATTACATAGACTTACACAAATATCATTAGGAAACAATCACATCATGTTATCTACAGTACTTTATGTGTATCGATTGAACAAACAGATAAATATAAAAAGTTGGTGGAGATAAGTACGTATGAGATAGGTTGGTATAAGGATAAAATATGACATTCAATTTACCATTATTGTAGGAATTATTTAGGGAAATTTTATTTGTTTAATGAAATCTTTGTTTATTACGTATAGTATGATTTTAATTTCAGTGCCATGTAGGATTTTTTAGAAAACTATGATAAAGACACATTGAATTTTTGTTTATTTGTCGAATGAAGAAGGTTGCCACATAGGATACCTTCTATCCTCTATTAATTATATAGGTATATATATATGTGTGTGTGTTTTTATTTTACTTCAAAGGCTAAAGTTTTATTTGTAGATCTCAACAATTTTATTATCACACTTGTTTTCTATATATCATCTCTTAATATAAATTACTAAACACTTCTGAATAGTAAATTACTTGTTGTTATCTTTAACCCATTTTATTTCTCTTAATAAATACACTTATGAGTGAAAATATAAATTAAATGCAAGTTGGCTTGATGATAATGTTGTTTCCATATGAGCTTGAGGTTCATTGTTTAATTCTCGGCATGTCACTTCCCTCCCCCAATATATATCAACTAAATAGACCAGTTGCTTCTCATAAATTTTAGAATGAATCAGAAGGCGGCTAAACTGTTTTAATACAAAAGAAGTTATAATATATAAAATTTAAATTTAAATTTAAATTTAAAAAGGGTAAAGAATGTTTACTCGTATATCTATCTATCCGATGATGTTGCAACCTTATTTGCCCTTATTTTACTGCAATGAATGATGTTGCGTCAAAATATAACATGTTCACAATTTAATAAAAATATATTGTATCATCTAATATTTGCAAATAATGTAATGTATTGTTTACTCGAAATTTGTGAAAGACGCTTTATGGTAGGCTGCTATCTGGACTTTTAATTTTAATTTCATTTTATTTTTTCATGTTGCATTTTTTTTTTTTTTGTATTTACTTTTCTCTTTCTATTGATAATATTGTTTTTTTAATGTTTTTTTATGAACTACAAAATTATACTCCATAACTTATATTATATATATATATATATATATATATATATATATATATATATGTTTGAAAATGTATATTATATAATTTTATTATTATATTTTTGATTATCAAGACTTACGAGTTGAGATACGAGTTTAATTTTAAATTTTAAGTCACGAGTCGATTTATGAGTTGGCAATAATAAATGATAGTAATAAGTTTATTGACAATTACTCATTTAAATATCTAACGATTATAATGCCCGCGAAAAACATTCTCAAGATCCGCCACTAAACATCCCTCTCCTTTTTTTATTTTCAATCGGAATCGACACTAATGACACGGAGCCGTCGGTTCGGTCCGTCAGTTTTCTCCTTTGGTTTCCCACTCTCGGTCCGTTTGGTTTGTGTGGGCTGGTTTAATAGAATATGTTTTTTTTTTTGTTTTTGACCATTGTTAAAAAAAAAAATCTTCTTTTTGCAACGTTTACAATACTAGCCTTTTTTATTTCTATTATTATTTTTTTAAACACTTTCCATATCTCTATATATACACACCACTCCCTTTTTCATACAATTCACACTTCAATACACATTCCATACACTACAATCCACACACTTTTTCACTATCCTATATATAATTCCACCAAAATTTTATTAAATTCTAAATGGATTCGATTCCGACCTTGAACATTTGCAAGCGCTCACGGCTATTTTCGATCCGATCGCTGCGATCCAATAAATGTATATTTTTTTAATTATTGTAAATTTTAATGT
The DNA here is from genome assembly GCA_963930675.1 of Gnaphalium uliginosum. NCBI lineage: Eukaryota > Viridiplantae > Streptophyta > Magnoliopsida > Asterales > Asteraceae > Gnaphalium > Gnaphalium uliginosum. The sequence continues at coordinate 10,398,461 of OZ005684.1, read as the reverse complement.
TTTTTTTTAATTTAACGCAATATTTTTATTTTAATGAAATGTGTTTAATTTTTATTGTGTTTTAAATATAAAATTAAATAATCAGTGGGTCCCAAAAAAATGAAATGAACAGTCACCAATGGCAGAAATCAGTCAGTTTTAGTCAGTAAAAAAACTGACTTGACACTAATATGACACAAACTGACCAATCGATTTTCAGTCATTGTTGAAAATGGTCTAACATATAGATTACATATAATATTTCTTTTAATTTACATTTTTAAATACGTCAAGTATCGTTTATTATATAACTAAACATACAAGCTTATAGATTCGACTATAACTTAACACGCGATGTATCATAAAAGTACTTACGGATAATAAATTGACATGTGACGTATCATAAAAATACTATGTGTCATCTATCTTTTCAACCTATATAACGATGGTAAGATATATGATTTTTTTCTCTAAATTTTAAGTCTTGGAAACCATATTATATTTTTCATTAACACGATTTACGTATAGTAATGAATCAGAATACATGTTGAAGATATTACACATTAAAAATTTGAGTGGCAAATAACTTAAGTAATAAAATTATCTCATAAAACTTAACAATAATTACAAATATTTATTATTATTAGTATTATTATTAATAATAATATTATTATCTTATGGTAACCATACTGTTCGACTTTTGACTGACAAATCCACGAGGTCTGGGTGCACTGGCATATAAATTCAAACTAGGTAAAACTCTCTCAAAGAGAGACTCATATGACCACAACAGAGTTATCTTTTAATCTCTACTTTTACGTCGTTATTAAGGTTTGAACCTTAGACCTTCAATTCCAAATACATATTCCAGTGTTAATATACCACTTTGACAACTAATGGTGTAATTTGCAAAATATTACTTGTACGTTTACAGTGAAGTAGTTAACTAGTGGATGGTTTAAGGTAAAGTGTGTTGAAAAATAAGTATTTATGTATCGTTAATTTGTTCTGTTATAAAAAGAAAAATAAAATATCGTAAGTATTAGGAAAAAACAATCAAATTTAGATTCATTTTGAATGTATTATATATTTTTTAAATGATGCATTTGTTTTAAACAAAGTTGTACGTATTTAATGTAATTATTAGAAAAATCCGACACAACGAACGTCCAATAGTGATATAGTACTTATATACATCAAAATTTTGGATATCAACAAATGTGTATCGTTCATTACACAAACGTTTTACACTGACTGCCCACTATTGGGGAATGGGGATTTAAAAGGGAATTGGGTTTGGTTGAGGCTCATAAGGGTTGGTTCAGAAGCCCAATAGCTTGAATAATTGCTAGAATTAATTCGTGAGTTGCACATGCCTAATACTTGGGCCTAAATTATTGACCCAATACAAGAAGATGCTTCTCGGGCCAGTCTTTGGTAAGTGGTGGATACCTGATTCATTGGATTGGACTAATAATTATAATATAATTATCAAAATCAAAATAATTACTAAAATACGCATACTTGTGTTACAACCCGTCAAGATAACAATTAACAAATAACAACCCGTATGCTTAGATATTCCGAAAACTTTTATGATAGCTCATGAACCATGTGGAGAACTTTATAAGTTTATCATTGGTTTTCGTTTGCAAAAGAAAATAGAACTATTCATGAAAATAGATAAGAACATATATTTTCATGACATCGGTACTCGAAAAACAGGCTTAATCAGAGATTCAAAGAGTTGGATTAGCCACTCGCTCGCCGGACGCTCGGGCTCCGCATTTCAAGTTCGTCATCCTAACGGTATTGATATAAATAAGTGGTACTTTAGTTGGCACATTGCAATCCAATAACTTCTTATAATCTTCTCTAATAAAAGTATTTTGTCAAGCAAATATGAGCATTTATATTGGATACCCGACTCATAAGCACCACTTGCTCACATATCACATCACGTGTTCATCACTTACTCACAGCTCAAATATACCAAAACATCTCTATTCATGATCTACCCATTACTCACTAATTTCAACCCATTTTTTTTTATAATATGACCTTATTATCTATACTAATATATAATACATTTGTGATATTTTTTCAAGAGATAATTTACTAATTTACTCCTAATATTATTATTAATATTTAAAAAATATATTCGAAATTATTAACATAACCCTACATATATATTAAATTCTCATTTATATTAATATCATTGAAACTTAAACTAATAAACATATGACATAACTTTTTAACCGTAAGGAGTTACATGACATATCAATTATGAACGGAAACTAGAAAAGCTCGGAACAAGACGAAGATGTTAGCAAACTGCCATAGGCGGTTTGTCCACCATCTGTAGTCAAATTTCATCTTCGAAGCCTCCAAAATCAATTTCCCCCAATTTTAGATTTTTTAAGTGTTGTATAAAATTAGAAACAAACTCTTAATGACGTTTTTCTATGAAATTATAAATTTATGCGTTTATTTATATTTTTAATTTCGTATTTATACTGTCAATTCCTATATTCTAAAGTTTCAATATTTTGATTAAATATTACAATTTCAATTTTACATACATAATATTTCACATATCACAACTTACACCTGACCATATGAACATGCAATCTGACAGTTCGCAACCCGAGCATCGAGTATGTAACGACATTTCATTGTATTTTATTTATTTATGCTATGTTTCACGTAATATTTTATTTAATGATTAATCCAAAATATACGTGTTAAAACTGCTAAAAGGACGAGATAAACTTTTCGTTGATTTATTTTATTTAATTATTAATCTAAAATATACGTGTTAAAACTGATAAAAAAGACGAGATAAACGTATCGTTAACAAAATAGTTAAAGTTCAACTATAATGTACATGTACAAACTACTAAAAAGATAAAATTATCCTTAACAAACTAGTTAAGGTGACTAATATATATGTGTGAAAACGGCTAAAAAAGATGAGATAAACTTATCGTTAAAGTATTTTTCATATTTTAAATCCAAAAGTAATTCAGAAGATTGACTCACCTAAATAAATCTAAATGAAAGTTAACATTTAAAATATTCGTTTCATGGTACTTGTTCTCAAATCAAATAAATAATATTTTTTTTTTCTATATTATATTAAAAATGAAATAAAACAAAATAGAAGAAATGGAGATGATACAAATCCCATTCACAATTTCACATACAATGGTAGCTTGATGAACAAGTGTAAAATAAGCACAGCTTAACAATTCCCCCTTTCCCGACATCTTCTTCAATTCATACATAAATACATACAGATTTGTATCTATCTATATCTATATATCTATATCCATGTGAATCCATTAACAGTATGCTCAAAATGAAACACCTACTACGAAAACTTCACATCGGTGGTGGTTTCAACGACCACAACCACCGATTAACCTCCACCGACACGCCATCTCAACCTCCGGCCACCGCACAATTCCTCTCTCCGTCGTCTCCATCTCCAATCGGAGCTGTTGATTCACTATCCGTCGATAACATCAACAATTCAAATTCATCGGAAGTTGATTTCAATTTCTTCGAAGAGGAATTTCAGATGCAACTTGCGCTGGCGATTAGCGTTTCGTCAGGATCCGGTGATACGCGTGAACCTGAAGCTGAAACTGCACAGATTAAAGCTGCTAAACAAAGAAGTTTAGGTTGCTCACCCTCTGAATCGCTTGTTGAGTTTCTTTCGCTTCGATATTGGGTAAAGTTTTTGAATTTTTAGGTTTTCATTACTTTATGTCATTGTATTGTAGTGTAATTATGTTTTGCAATTCGATTGTTGACTTTTATGTTTGACCTAAATGTATTGTTTAGTATAATTTGTATATGAACTGTAGTATTAGTAAAATTAATGTGTTTGATATTCATTGAGCTTATAATATTCATTGAGCTTATATTAATGCTAAGCTTGGAGTGGTGTTATGAAGTTGCCTGAATTGGACTAAAGTGCTTCTGATTTCCTTCTTTTACAATGACACAAAATCATGATGTGATGTTATTAATGATGGTATTTGGAATGTGCAGAGTAATAATGTTGTAAATTATGATGAGAAAGTGATGGATGGGTTTTACGATGTATATGGAATTAGTTCAAATGTAGTGACACAAGGGAAAATGCCTTCATTAGTGGATCTTCAAGCCAAAACTGTTTATGATGATGTTGATTATGAAGTAATTTTAGTGGACAGAACCATTGATAAGCAACTACATTACCTTGAGGAAAGAGTTTCGAATATATCACTGGAATGCCAGGCTATGGGGATGAGCCAGTCTAGTAGTAGGTTGATTCAGAGAGTTTCTGATATCGTTGTTGCACAAATGGGTGGTCCTGTTAGTGATGCAGATGAAATGTGCAGAAACTGGACTACTAGAAGTCATGAATTACGGAACACTATGAAAACTATCATACTTCCCCTTGGTTGTATTGATTGTGGACTTTCCCGTCACAGGGCCTTGCTCTTTAAGGTATAAATGTCTCTGCCTTATCTCAATATTTAATTTGTTGGGTAATTAAGCATGGACAATTATGTATATGTCCCATATATATTATTATGTAAGGTGTGAAGTTAACGGACGTTTACCATATGATCAGAAGGTCTTTAGTCCTTTTGCCTGTACCTAATTTGTTTTCTTCTTTTTTCCTTTTCCCCCTATTGAATTGTTTTTTAGTTATTCGGTGTAGAAAGATAAAACTCTTGCTTTGTCGAATTTATTACCAGGTTCCTTTTCCTCTATCATCAGAGTCCAAGGGGCATGCTAGTCATACTTGCAGTTGATAGTATGTGCATGAGTTTAAATAGTTGCTTGGTAATTGTTTCCGCAAGTTAAGAGTTCTGGTTTGTAATTGAAGGAAAAGCCTTTTTTTTTTGCTTTTCCAATTTGTATGTTCCTTATTGGCCCCTCATTTCTGTATTACGGTGTCTTAAAACACAGGTGGTTGATGATTATGTATTTTGGTTGAGACCTGGATTGCTGCTAGTTAGGTTCACACTTTAAGCTAAGTATTGATCTTAAGAAATATACCCACTGTCAAAGTCAAGTCATATTTTTTCTTGTTGTCCAGGTATACATTTTGTAATAAGGTATTTAAGATCTTGTCCATCGAAGTCTTTATGTCAAAGATCATTAAATTGCAAGGTTTTTGACTGAACACGTCGTTCAACCAAAGTATTTTGAGTATCAGTCACATATGTAAAATACCTTAAAATGATGACAAAATATGAAAGGTAATATTAGCATGCCGATTTTTCTGAAAAGAAATTGTTGAATCAATATGGGGATATCCCAAAGTTAAAGTTGTTGAATTTTGGACAAGAGAGTACATCTGTGTACATAATTATCCATATATTTGATGTGCAATAAAAAAGACCGCACATTGAATGTACTGAAAGAAACTGTACATTCTATGCTAGGTACTTGCAGATAAGGTCAACCTTGCATGTAGTCTGGTCAAGGGGAGCTACTATACTGGCACTGATGATGGAGCTGTCAACTTTATTAAGATTGATAATGGGAGGTAACACTATTTTATCACAACCTTTTCTAACCCTTTTCATCAACGATTCTTTGTTTATACCCCTAAGTAAGAATGTAAGATAATGAAATGACTTACTCTTCAAGTATAACTTAGTTGTAAAAAATGTTTGGTGCATACATCAGAGTGAACCCAGATTTGTTGTAAGCATTTTTTTGGATTATTCGTTGTACACTAAGTTTGATGTAACATTAACGCTGGAGTTGTTCTTACAAGCTGAAGTACATAAGACTATAAGAGTATAAGACTATACATCGATAAACAAGTAATACTAATGATGTAACTTTTTGGTTCATTTATGCAGTGAATACATTATCGATCTAATGGGTGCTCCAGGCACCCTAATCCCCGTGGAGGTGCCATGTTGTAATATCCAGAGTATTGAATTGGATATCAGGAGGGATGCGAGAGGTGCTGAGAGCTTTAAGTATACGTTGCCACTGCTTGATATGAGCCCTGATCCCCTGTTAGTTACACCTGGGCGTGATGGTTTTGCCAAAGTTGGCCCCTCAGATTTGGCATTAGCTTCTATTATAGGCTCACAGTTGGATACTAAGGGAGGAAATGCTATGGAGAGAAATCGAACTGAGAGATTTGAAAATGATTTTGGCAAACTGCTTCCAGCGCTTGGTAGGTCACATGAAGGCCTGTCAGGTGTTGGTGTTGGTGGAAGAACATCAACAGCACAGAAATTACAACTCAATGACGTATCCAAATGTGTCATAAATGCTGCGAAAAATCCCGAATTTGCTCAAAAACTTCACGCAGTGCTGTTAAAGAGCGGTGGAAATTCTTCTGATTCACTTCTAAATGTAAATAGCGAGGAAGTGGGAGAAGCAGAAGTTCGTGAGACTGTTCATTTGTTAGATGCTGACATGTTGAATTTTGGGGATTGGCATGGCCCAGCATTAGGCATGTCTAACAACGAGCAGAATCTTATATCTTTCACTGCAGGTGAGGTTAGCAATGCTAATGACAATATTCCGTTTGTTGTTAATGGGTTATCATCAAAACAGCAACAACTAGTGTCTTTTAAGAATGATCTTGGATACACTTTACCATCTCAATCCACTAGTGAAGATATCATTAATGACTATCCAGTTGGTAAGAAATCTGCCGATTCTCGCATGATGGATTTAAAATACTCAAAGTGAAGCAAATTCATGATTATCGTGTGTCATCTGCAGTAAAGCCTTTGGAAAGACAACATGGAGATGGTGTTTCTGGTGGTGGACAATGCTTGGTAAACGTGGCAAGATCAGATAATATTAGGAAGGGCAAAAATTCAGATATGAACTTGATGGATACATCCACTATGGGCCAGTATCCTTCTTGCAGCAATTTCAGGGAAGGGATCAGCCTTGATGAGGTTGAATGGGAAATCCCATGGGAGGACCTTCAGATTGGAGGACGTATTGGTATCGGTAAGAATATACTCGTATCCATTTCTGTAAACATATTGTTAACATAGAATGCATGATTGCGAATTATCTAGCATTGGACTATTTTGGGTAAACCAAGAACCGAGTCCACTCAAGACCAGCTGGTCTTGAACTTTTGGGCATCAAGAAGTGTGCTTAATCGAGTTCATTGCGTTACCCCATTTCTCTACTAGCTTGTACATTCATTTCCTCCATCTCTTTTACATTTCTAAAGTTTATGTTCTACTACAAAATTACAGCATGTATCGTATTTCTGATTTATTGAAACCTTTATCTGAGCTTTTCTGGATCCCCATGTATGTAGAAGGAAACCTTAATACAGTCCGTGTCGAATATTTAGGAATTTAGACCATAGTGAAGTAATGAACTCTCCAATCTGTTAGTTTAAGCTTTGTAGGAACCATTGTTTATGATGACAATGTTGAACCTGGCGTAATGTCTGCAGAAGGAAAGGGAAATGATACAATCTGTATAGGACCTTAAATTTAACCAATGTTGTGCCATTTATGTGGATTAATGCTTGTCATCTGAATAAGAATGCATGCGTGTTAAGTGTTCACTAAGCTTAAGCATATTTTTGTTATTATTTAATGGTTAACTAGTTTCTATTAGCTAATGCACTTGACAATAAGCTGGAAATGACTGTCCTGATATCACAAGTTATTCCTTGGATTCTTTCATTTATATATATAGCTCAATTGCATTCCATTTAATTGTCTCATGAAGTTACACGTTAAGGGAGTGTGAGGGATATACCATAGGGGTGGGCGAGCGTTGATCGCTTGGGATTGTCCTAGGGAGATCTCAGGTTCGAATCTGCCAGCTTCAACTCCTTGGTTGGCCTTGTTTATAATATAAAGAAAAGTAAAGAGAGTGTGTGTGGTGCTTAAAGTTTCATTACATGGAATGCAGATCGCTCCGGTACATGATCACGGTTTGCTAGGTCACTAATATTTTGTACGAAAGGGGGGAGGAAGGCTCATTTCGGGTCGCTCCGGTACAAAGTACCATGTAATGTGGCACCAATTTACCCTATAACCAATAAGTTATTATTTATGTGGTAGAAATCCAAACTTTTAAAATATTTTATGGAGTAATACTTAACAAAGTCTCAACCAGTAGTCCTATACGGAACTAAAAGTTAAGTTTTGAAGCCTGTCTGTTCAATACCAATTCGGAACCTCAATTTCTGTTCCAGGAATGGAACTGTACCACAAATCGGTATGAAACGCTCCGGAACGGGGATCGTGAGGGTTTTAGCTTACCATGTGACTGTTAGTTTCATCACATAATAGCCTTATGTTATTTCTTCTCTTCCAGGTTCTTATGGCGAGGTTTATCGTTCAGAATGGAATGGAACTGTAAGATGCATCCAAGTCTTATTGGGGCAATTTCATATACCCCCCTTTAAACTTGAAAAAATATCATATATACACCCAAACATCTTTTAAAATATCATACATCATGCTGTGAAAAGTTGTTTTTTGGATATGATATCATGCAAGTAAAGAGGGAGATATATGAAATTCTTCCAATCTATTTTTATATCATATTTTTGTATGTTTCACTATCGTAATGTGAGTTCTGTTCTGAGTTGCAATGCTTTTAATCTTCTTAGAACAAGCTATTTATATGTTCTCTTTAAAAGTTTTCGTCGACGCTAATTTTATCCCGAAATCTAAATGGAATCGCTTATGGTTGGAAGTGGCAGTTTCATTGTCTTTAATCTTTATGCTTCAGGTTATGTAGTGTCTATAGCGAGTCAAACAGGTGTAATATAAACAGCTTTAATGATACACTTATTGTTTATAGATAATACCGTGCCTTGTGCAACATTGGAAGAATTAAAGTTTATTATTAGTTGGGAGGTAATGGCCTATATTTTTTATATGAGTTATGACTAAATAAGGATACTAAGAAATCGAACAAGGAGATAAATCAAATGCTAATTAATATACAACCCCTAACATACTTCAAATCTTCAATGAATATGTTAATCTCTAATTTTAGTCTCCTAAGTTCCTGCAATCTAATGACAAGAACAAGCTTTAGCTTGGACCATAGCTCAGAGGGCGTCGATGGATACTATGTCAATCCAAAATAGTTTATATAAAAAACTATGGCAAAATTAGAAACTAGATATACCTAAACTATAATACTATATCAATCTTAAACAATTTAAAATCCCTAACGTATTACAACTTATATGTTTTTCTTAGTTCTGTCCTATAGAAATCGTAGATATTCTTGACAAAGAGAGTTTAGATCCAGTCAACTCAATGTGACCTTAGCAAGTTACTCATTTTGACATGTTGTTATTGTAATCTATTTGCCACCTCTACTCTCTCCATCTTAAACATAACGTTCATGAATTTGAAAAAAATCAACTGCTAAGAATGTAGTTTACTTCAATTTTATCGATCTATAATTGCTGACAGGAGGTTGCTGTGAAGAAGTTCATGAACCAAGATATCTCAGGGGATGCGCTGACTCAATTTAAAGGCGAAGTAAGAGCTGGTATCCTTTAGCTTTTGTCTCATTAAATTTTCACAATAATATGTTTTCTTCTGTACAGGGATTTGATTCAGTGCATGGCTTTTTGTAATGTAGGTCGAGATCATGTTGAGGTTGAGACATCCTAATGTTGTGCTTTTCATGGGAGCAGTTACACGACCACCAAACCTTTCCATATTGACAGAATATCTACCAAGGTCGAGTTCTTGATCAATTGTGAGATAGTTTTCTTTATTCTTTGGAGTGATATTAAGTCTCCCTTGTCAGTGTTTGAATATGCTTATCTGCTGTCCAAATAAGCAATAAACAAATGAGCATTTATATAAGTAATCACAAATACTCCTTAAATGAGTGTATGTGGGTATGAATCTCTCGTGTTATTTGAAATTTAGAGCAGCGGGACCATCTATAATTTAGGAAGTATATGTTATTACTACTATTTCTATATTACCAATGGCTCTATAATTCATTGGGAGTTTGACCTGGTCTTTTGCTTTCACCTCTTTGATTTTTTTAGACCCCATCCTTGTAATATTTATTTTTTATTAGGTTCAACCTCAACCTTTTCCTTTTGTTCTTGTTGTTTGGTCAGTATTTGTTTCTTGGATGTCTTTATTTATGGGCATATTCTATCTTCTCATATATTGCATATAGTCCATTTCTCATGTTGCCTGGTTTATCTGTTTGTATTCGTTCAGGGGTAGTCTATTTAGACTGCTGCATCGTTCTAATGTCCAACTTGATGAAAGGAGGCGGATGCGTATGGCTCTTGATGTGGTAAGGGTTTTGATTCCAGTATTAAGCTTTAATATTCATGTTTGTATTATTTCTTTCTCATAATTACAAGAAATGCTTGTAGGCGAAGGGAATGAACTATCTGCACACTAGCAATCCAATCATTGTGCACCGGGATTTGAAGACACCAAATCTCCTTGTTGATAAGAATTGGGTTGTTAAGGTTAGCTTCTCTCCTCTGTTATGATAAAAATTGATTTGTTAGTATTTAAATATGGTGCTGTTGTACCTACTTTAATGTTTAGAATCATATTGTTGTCATGCTCATACAGCCATGGGCGACATACTTAGAGGCTTTATAACAATCAGTTATTAAAAAAGTTAACATTCAGTTCTCTTGCTCATTTAATGCACCAGGTATGTGACTTTGGAATGTCACGCATGAAACACAATACATTCCTGTCTTCGAAATCTACTGCTGGAACTGTAAGTTCTTTTTCATATGAACAATGAAGTATGAAACAAAATTATTATGGGTAGGGATTTGCACATGTTGTGGTATGTAATTACTACATTAAATTGATGGCCTGCCATTGTGTTGCAGCCTGAATGGATGGCACCAGAAGTTTTGAGGAATGAACCGTCCAATGAGAAGTAAGAGTCTAATTTTGTAAACTGAAAACTTTTAAGTAGATGTGACAATTTCGACCCATTTACTTACTAATGGGTCGATTCATATTACCTCTCATCTCTAACGGATTAAGCGGTTCAATAGTTTTGGCTGAAATAATACAGTATTTGTAAGTTTATTTGACACGGTAATTATTTAGTACGCTAAAAAGTGTTTTGGGTTACCCAACCCGTACTACCGAAAAGTTACCTTTTTAACAACCCCCATTTGTCACATCTATTTTCCAGGCATAAGTATTTACCGAAAGATGTTTTGGTGGTTTTCAGGTGTGATGTATATAGCTTTGGGGTAATTTTATGGGAGTTGGCAACTTTGCGCATACCTTGGACGGAGATGAACTCAATGCAAGTTGTTGGTGCAGTTGGTTTTCAGTTCAGACACCTAGACATTCCAGAATGTCTTGATCCTTTAGTTGCTCAGATAATAAGTGATTGCTGGCACTTGTAAGTTAATTTTCTTGCAGTCAATGGTCAACTAAAACATTGACCAAACTAGGAATGAAACTAAGTCGAAGATATATTGTTTGTTGATGGTTCAAGTTACTGACATATATCCATGATGATGACTTCTTTTGTTTGTGTAGGGAGCCTCAGTCCCGACCATCATTCAAAGAGATCATTGCCCGGCTAAGAAGCCTCAAGCATCTATCCATGGACAGAACAAAAAACCAACCAAGTCAATAGCACATTCTTGTATGTATCTATTGTACATTTTGGCCTCAACATGAAAGATCGTTGTAGATTGGAAAAGAGAAACGAATAGCAAAAGGTGTAGTTTGGGAAGTGTATATTTTGGTTCAATCAAACAGGGGATACAAACTATCACAGCCAAGCCATAACCTCACATTTTGTTCTTTCGACTTCATTCCTGTGCCAAGTGCAGTTACATGGGAGTCGTCAATTCGACAAGGAAACCTAAATGCCGCAAGAAGGATAATAAATGCTTAAAAGCGTTTGAAAACTTGTATTATTGTAGGGCAAAAGCACAAGGGGCCTCTAATTAAAGCGCTTCCCAAGTTCTTGTTTCTTGTGAAGTTAACCTATTCATTCGTGGTTGAATTTTTTAGGCTTAACCAGGGAAACATAAATACAAATTTCGTCATGTTTTTTGTTATAACCAGGGAAACATAAACATAAAAGTGTACATTTCAACAAGTTAGCAAAACCTTGTACATAAATGACTGATTTGTTTCCGTTCCCAAAAGATGCTAATGATTCATTCTTTTACCTACAACCTAGTGATGGGGACATGTGACTTAAGTACGTTCATGGGTTCAACTCACCATCGTGTCTTTTAATCAATCACGGGTTATGCAAATTTACCTTTCTCGTGAGACATGAAGACCGTCAGAGTTCAGTTACCGGTTTTGCTCATATGTATCATATATGTAATCACAGATTATGATATGATAAAATTCAAAACATAAATAAACATTAACATTTATATCTTGCATATTAATCTACATCTACATTATTTATATATTAAAAGTAAGTGTAAATTTGGTAGTCTAACTTAATCTCACCCCTTGAATTTAAATGTGAACCATTGATTTAAAGTTGAAAAAATGACAATCTAAATAGTGGAGAGGAGGTGACAAAAAAACTAAAATGACTATGTTTGACTTTTTAGAAACTTAATTATTTTGGTCAGCTATTTATTGATTGATAATATATTAATGGAAATATTTAATATTAAATACTTTATGTTATTATCAATAAAAAGATTTAAATACACATTTATGTTATTTAAAATTCGAACTCTTAAACGGGATCAACTTTTGAACTAGTTGAATGTATTTTTTCCCCAAATATACATTCAAATCCTCAAAATAAGTCAATAATATATACACGTCACACTCAAAATTTTGTGGTGTATTTTATCCATCTCTTCCCTCTATGTGAGTTTGTGTGTGTGTGTGTTTCTCTGTATTTATATGGGGACTTAATCTATTAATCTTTCTATTTTCTACTGAATTTCATTGTTGACTTGGTAAGACACTGAACATTGTACCAATTATTCTCTTAGAATTTAAATTGAATGTGTTCAATTCTAAGAAATTAATATATTTATGTCTATAGTTTCAAGGGAGATTCCGTCCAAATTTTGGGTTGTTTATAGTTTACAATAATTTTTATAACTATAGAAATGTTATTTTTTGTTTATTTCTATTTATGAGGTGTAATTATATAACAATTTTTTAAAAAACTATTAGCAGGGTGTACTGGCACATGATTGTGATAACTGTCAAGTAACTCTAGCAACTCTCTACCAGATAAAAATAGGGAAATCGTGAATTTATCACCAAAATAGACATGCTATGTGCATTACAATATCCAAAACATCTTAAGCTTTATGGTTGTTGTATTGAAGGAAATCAGTTGTTGCTGGTATATGAATACTTGAAACACTCGTCAAAGCATTCTTGCATATTAGTTATTACTCATTATTTACACCACCTAATTATAAATGTATGTGCATATTGTTATTTCAAGAGAACTACATGTTTGGTGCTCAACTAACAAGGGTCATCATTTCAAGAAGCACCAACTCAGTTTTGAGGAAATGAAAATTTTCAAAAAAGATAACGAAGGTCATTTTGGTTTTCTGATAATTTATTTTTTGTGATGAAAATATCACGGTATGTTCATGTAGCATGTGTGCTATTTATACTTAGAAATCTTTGACTGATCATTAGGTGACTGAAACATTGAGTCTGTACTCTTACTAAAGTTTCCGAAATGGAGACCTAGGTCTTAATCTCTAAACCCCAAACAAACATCACATGCAAATGGTTTATGCTATTTCATGTATGTTGACCCAGAAAAATGTGATGTGACAATCGCAGGTGGGCCCTGTTGTAGTCGTCATCTCATTGTAATGCAATTTGTTTTTAGCTATGGTGATATTCTCAGTTATTACCTTTTAGAATATATAGATGTGGTCGCTATAAAGGGGTCTTTCTCAGGTATTCACAAATTATTATTATAACAATTATTGTGATTATTATTACTTTTTGTATAGAACGTGGGGGAAAGTTGAGATTATGTTAAATTGACTTTTGTACCCTTATAAATGGAACTCTCTCATTGAAAAAATTACTCATTTGAACCTTACTCATTGCATCTTTTGACATGAATGTACCTTTTCTTCTTGATCAATAACTAATATAATTGTATTTTTTACAAGGAATTTAATTCAACCTACAACGATGATCAACATATATTTTCACTATTATGGTTAGATTGAAGGAACAACAAATTGATTGGAATACTTTGATGGCACCACATCCTTTAATCGTCATATCATAGCCGGTCAATTGAGTATGTTCTACTTGGCAAGTTTTTTGATGATCATATCATGTGTACGTGTAATTGTATGCATTGTTTTGTACGGTAATTAAATGGAATGATGATTAGTACGAAACACTTGTTATTATTGAAGACGACGATAACTTTTAAACTATAGTTTCTATATACCGAATGTCGCACATCAAATTGATCGTGTTTAAATATTTATCTTTTTGTATCGCCTTGTTGGTGTTTAGTTTTTGAATTATCATTTACAATGTTATAAATCGTTTTTAAAATGTATATCTAAAACTAATATCAATAGAAAAATATCTCTTTCAATTCAAAACATAATGCAATGTCATCCACAAAAATACATGTACTCAAGCGTTACTCCCTAAAATAAAATTATAATATAAACCTTTGTTTTGTGAACGTATTTCCATGTGTTATTTTGTCATAGATATACTATGATTGTCGGCATTGACAACAGACATTATAATATCTGCCATTAAACGTGTCTAAACGTGTTATGTGTTACTCCGAAAGCAAATTTTAGTTCATAACTTTTTATTGAGAGGAATGACTTACCTCCGGGTTATAGTTATTGTCAACCTTTGCTAAAGCTCCGAGAATACTCGCAGCACAAGGAGTCGATCCCTGCAAATCATTCTTTCGATGCCATAATTATACCTTATAAAATCCTGGAATCTGTTTCTCTAGTCTACAGTGTCAGACACAGACAAGGAGAAAAAGAAAGTTCTTCTACAGCACTAAACTAATCATGGAACGTATAATACACAGGTTTATGGGCATCACCTGCATAAAATCATATGTCATCGAATTTCTTCTTCTACCCAGTAAACAAATTACTAATATTCAAGATACATAAACAAAGATATGTGCCTTAACAGGGGTGTATTTGAACACAGTGATCAACTTTCTGTTGATCACTAGAAAGTCCAGTGATTTGTCTTATGAATGTGGCTTCTGCATTATTCACATTCTTCAAATAAGATCGAACAAATTACAAAGTAGCTCTTTACTCAGATAGAAGTTGTATTATGAGTTCCAAAAATCATTACTTGATAGTGCATACCTTCATTATTTCAAGGTGATACCATGGACCTGTGTCAATTCTAAGTAAGCAGGACATGTGCAAGAACTCTACACTAACCACAGATGCTACTAACTTATACAACTTCTCAAACTTTAGGTACATAATCATTCCTAGAATGTAAATATTTAATAGAAAGGACAAATATATATAAAAAAAAATAAATTAAAAGACACGGTAAATCAACCAAATAATACGCAGTAGTAACTTATTCAGAAAACCAACAATCAGATATGCGAAGAAAGTAGCTTATGGAATTTAAAGTCCTGCAGACTTACCATCAATGCTGCAAACTCGAGTGGCCTTACAAGTTACAACGACAGTAGCATGAAGTACCAGTTGAAATGGATAATGCGAACCCAAGTTAAGTCAACCACCTCAACGAAACAAAGAGAAATTGACAGTAGAAAGACATCGTTAAAGGGTCTTCCCAAAGTTTATTACTGATTCTTAAAACCTCCCAAGTCATTTTATGCCATAAATCTAGACTATTCTTATATAAAGTTTCTAACACAATACTTAGTTATTAACAATTAAAATTTTTTTAAATAAAGTGCTTCGTATCAAAACGACCGACGCATTTGACCCATACCAATTACCTGTTTTGACCTGCAACCCAACCCACCCATACTGCCGTCTCTAATAAAAGAGAAAACCACATGTTAAATGGATAAGATAGTTAAAATGTCATTCTAACTATCTTCCTATCATAGCCCTTCTTTTTACAAAGATTAGCTGGATCTGTAAAATTAGGCCTGTGCAAAGTGGCAGAACCGGCTCGCGAACCACAAAACTGCAAATATTAGAACCGAGAACTGTACCGTAGAGAAGCGGTTCAGTACGGTTCGGTTCCGGTTTTACACGGTTCGGTTCTTTGATGTAATAAAACATGAACAAGTTGTATTACTCTATTAGTTAAATACATTTTATAACCAAATTATAATGATCTAAGACATCCATTAACCAGACAAATATTCAAAACATGATTCAACCTCTCGTAAATATCTTCAAAAAAGAATATCAAATTTAGCACATCATCAAAAGTCGTGATGATTTCCCAATCTAAAATGTTTAGATATTCCAACAATATTAAGGAAGATTAACAATTTGTAATAACTAAAAGTGTAGGAAAATTCTGATGCAAACCTCCACGTGCTTTCTGTAAGGCCCAACATTATGCCTTATAATTTTTGCATCATTGTATATAAGACTACTAGTAATCAAATTAATTTACCTTTTGCAATTGTGTCAAACTCATCCAATTGGTCATCCGATATGACTACTTTCTTAGCTTTGTGAATCCAATCTTGCGTGCAAACTAATGCCTCTACTATGCCGGAGGTAAAGAACTTCTTGTTTCATCCAATACACGACCACCGGTACTAAAAGCAGATTATGAAGCAACGGCTGAAATTGGGATTGCCAAAATATCTAAGAAAACAAATATCAATATTACTGTATATTACAAATGAGTTACATAATGAATACTTACAATTAAATTAAATTACCTCTCACCATTTTAGAAAGAATAGGAAACCTTGGACTACTAACCTTCCACCATAGCGGTATATCGAACCTCTGAGTATTTGGCTCACGAGTCTCATCGATGTATTTATCAAGCTCCGATTTGGTGTCAAGAATTCTTCCACCAACCATCAAAAAATTATCAAAAAAAGCATTGTCACTATAACTCACATTCTCAGTGTTTCCATGGCTTTTCGAACTCACATGTGAACTATTATTTTCATAGATTAATTTGTATTCTTTGAATATTTTTGACAATGCTTTATCTACTACACCAACAAGATCTTCTGGCTGCTCGATCAATGCTTGTTCTTTTTCGAGGCCTTTTTCACGGGCTTTTTTAGGGTCTTCTTCTACTGGTTCTTCGAGGTCTTCTTCGTGGTCTTCTCCGAGTTCATTTTTTTGTTCTTTCTCAACCTCTCTATCCAATTTGCATATTTTTCTAAACCCGAACCGTATAATCTGCATTTTCATTCGAGGATCTAATATAGTTGCAAAGAACATCAACATATTCAATTGCTTCACACCACTATAATTGAAACGTCCCAGATTTTTTTTTTTTTTATATATATATATATACTCAATTTAAATTCTCAAAAACACTTTATACATTAATATAAAGTAATAACAACATGGTTTAACACGAAATATACATTATTTTCACAAAATATCATATGTTTATACAGAGCATGATTTTTCAAGATCAACTCCTTACTATCTTGTCATAGTAAGTCCATCACTAGTAGCTCTCGGGTTATTTACCCGCATCCCCGCCTCTTATTCCTTTAAATGTACCTATTAACACAGTACACAATAATCACATAAGCACATCGCTTAGTAAGTAAAGGAATACAAAATGAATCATATAATTAAGTAATGCACTCAACATAAAATCATATGACACAATTGATCACTCAGCAATTTGCCACTCAACTCATCACATGGACACAATTGATCACTCGGCAATTGACCACTCAACTCATCACATAGGCACAATTGATCACTCAGCAATTGGCCACTCAACTCATCACATAGGCATGATTGATCACTCAGCAATTTGCCACTCAGCTCCTCACGTGGGAACAATTGATCACTCAGCAGTTGCCCACTCAGCTCATCACTTTGGCGCAATTGATCACTCAACAATTGGCCACTCAACACAACATCATTATAAATAAACTCAAAATGTAAGATTCTTTACATTCCTACTACTTACCTCGAGGACCACGTTTAGATGTTTATTGCTCGATTTTCGAAATACCTATCGAGGTGTTCGTATTAGTTAACTTTGATTAAATATCAATTTACAACTATTAATTTAATCATGTTATAAAAATTCTCAGTTCGCTTTGAAATTAAATCTCAGTTCGCAGGGCAATCTCGGTTCGCAGGACAAACTCAGTTCGCATCGCAGCAACTCAGCTCGCGAACTGAGTTCATCTTCTTGCAACTGCGAACCGAGCCTGCTGTAACCAAAAGCCGAGCTTTTCTTTTCTAATACTCACAAATTCGACTTCCTAACATCCTAACAAGCTTTCTAACAACTTATATACATCAAATATCATCTCTTAACATCTTTTAAGCCTCTATTTCACAATAAATTCATGAATTGGCTAATTTCATAAAAACGAGTTATAACTCTAAATTCTCACCTGTCAAGTAAGAACAAGATGATAATGATGATGGAATTCGATTTTTGAATCAAGGAGATGATGCTACTGATGATTAAAACCTCACAGAAAGTTCCTTCAAGTTTTTGATTTCACTTCGCAGGATATGTAAAAATGTGTAGAAGTTTTGAGAACGTACAGGTATGTATATATATTAATCTAACCCAATACCATTACAATTTTAGTTCCCTTCTTAACCTATTGTCTGGAACCTAAAACCATTTTGCGAAGTTGATAATTTTAATTTCTCATATAATTAAATAATTAACCCTTAATAGCCGACATTTCACTCTACATTGCGACACTAACCTAGTGTCGCTCAACTGAGAACTTTTAGATTTACATTAAAAAAAATTTTGGGGTGTTACAATAATACTTATCAAATTTACTTCTCATATTAATTCCCATTATCACTTGAATTTTACACTCTAAGCCTTAAACTTCAATTGTTTAGGCAACTTAAGTCCTTCTTATTTACGATTTATGCGGTTTACAACGGTTTTTACGGTTTAGAACCGAACCGAACCGAACCGAACCGCGAACCGTGAATGGCTAAAAGTAAGAACCGAGAACCGAACCATAATATGAATAATCGGTTCGGGACGGTACGATTCCGGTACGGTTTGTCGGTTCTAACGGTTCGAACCGTATTTTGCACACCCCTACGTAAAATTGTAGACAGGTTTAGGTTCAAATTAGGCATTGTGTCCAACATAAAAATCAGAAGCAGCAATATCAACCCACTTATATATAGACGCATCAATTGGGGCAGAAATCTATTGATAACGGGTCAAAGTTGTGAAATACAGAGAAGTAGCAATAAAGGAAACCGATCAAATGGATCGAACGAATAAAGAAGGGGTCAAAATTCGCTCAAACTGTATTCAAATAATTACATCCTCCGAGCTCATTTCTTCTAAATTATATTACTATTACTATTACTGTTATAATAATAGTTTTTTGTATCATATTTTATAGTATTATAAATATTATAACTTTTAGTTTTTTGTGTCATATTCAATAGATTATTATTATTAATCTATTATTTCGAAATAAAGAGACTAGAAAATGGTGACGGAACAACCCAGCCCATCCCATTCTGACCTGCACTTAAAATTTAGCATTTTTGAAACATCACCCAATGTGCCCGTTTTGCCACCTACTACAAAAAATCAGGCAGCTGAAGAAGGGAGTATAATACCGGAAACAGCATACTAAACATGGATTATAAAAGGGTGATACTAGTATGTCATAATGTACCTGTTCTGGCAAGGAAGAGCAAGATAGACGGTTGTTGGATTGGACTGACAATGGGGTATAGTGTTCTGTTGGACTTATTAGTGAGGTTGGCAAGTTTTATGCTAATTAAAGCATAATGTACAAGTGGGTAATGCAGTAACCACTACGTACAATAGAAGAAGGTTGTGGTGCAAGCTGCTCATGCAGCAACCGCCAACTAATAGTGTGTTGTGTTGGATTGATCAAGTCAACAAGAAAAGAGGGGGAGTGGAAGGATTTGGACGTCAACATAAGGTTGAAACCATCAACCCTCCTTAAATCTTGGCCATCATGTGATTATGGGAGATACCCATGACTTTGATTTTGGTCTATAAAAGGGAGTGTATGAAACCATTTAAAAAAAGATCAACAAAAAAAAACAAACAAACATAGCAAATGAAGAGCTGCTTCTAATTATTGCCATATATATGTTTTCTGCTATCGCCATCCACATTGTGTTGGGTTCGGATGCTAACGAAACCAACACGGGTCTGCATTAGTCATGGGGTCGTTACGCAAGAAGGCTTGTAGCGAATCGAGAGCGTAAACACCTTTTAAGGGCAGGTAACTTCTTCCCGTGCAAGACTCTTTACGGTGTTCATTAATTTATGTTCAATTGCTTCATGTTGCTGCAGTCCGCGCTTTAATTGTTGCTGCTTTTCGGGTTTGTTTATGGCTTACATTTTGCGGTTGATATTGCTATGGATTTAACACTCTCGTGATTGATCGTGTTCGAGATGTCTAGCTGTTTATTTGACACATATTGAGTACAACTGTCACATTCCTTTACAACTCTCTCATTGTGATATTGTTGCACATGTTGGTGTAATAATAATATTTATGTCATGCTTTTATGTTCAACATGTTCCATCTCCAGCAAAGTAAAACAGCCAGCAACATACAAATCAGGGAGCAGAGCAGCACCTTTGGCAGAGGTGGCAAAATGGGCTGATCGGACAGGTTTGGTAATGGCTCAAAATGGATACTGGGCGAGGTAGGTAACTATGTATTCTGGATGGTATTTGAAGGTGTTGGAGCCAGGTGAGGTAAGACTATTTAAGTACAGTGTTA
Source organism: Gnaphalium uliginosum (assembly GCA_963930675.1). NCBI lineage: Eukaryota > Viridiplantae > Streptophyta > Magnoliopsida > Asterales > Asteraceae > Gnaphalium > Gnaphalium uliginosum. The sequence continues at coordinate 10,377,584 of OZ005684.1, read as the reverse complement.
CTTTGTTAGAAGTACTTTAAACGAATATGTGGTAATCAAATAAGAATGAAAATGACCTAGACATTCATTCCAAACTAATTATCGGTTGATGTACTCAAAATTAACAGATTTCCTTTCCTCCAACGCATCATGCAGCACATGCGGATGAGGGTAAAATGGGAAGTTTAATAATTTTCAATAGTTATTTTCACTAAGTGGACAATCTTTTTGAGACAAACATAAATAGTAAGGTGGACAATTAAAATTGGGACGGATGGCGTAATATTCAAGATCTTTGACAGAGATACTTGCCTTTACGGGGTGTATTTGACCATAATAATAAAGTTTCTGTTGATCATAAGAAACTCTCTGACATTGTCTTACAAATGAGGCTTTATATTATTCACAAACTTCAAATAAGAACGAAAAGTTACAAAATATCGCTTTTTATGAGTCCCATTATCTCGATAATGTATACCTTCATTATTTTAGGGTCATTCCATGAACCCTAGTTAAATCTAGGGCAGCCAGCCTCAGCTGACAGCTAAAGAAATCAGAAAATTCACTTGAAAAATTCACGACTTCAAAAGGGACCATTTGATCTGCAGATTGTAATGCTCCTAGAGTGACTAACGCGTCGACCTGAAGGTCGATCCGTCTCCCGTAAGACCCTTAGGGAGACTAAACCAAGAGAGTGCTTCTCAACGAGGAGCACTCTCGATCTGTCCAAGAATATCTCGGGACCCCGCTGGTAAATACGGGGCTCTGGCAGCTGCACTTTTTTTTATAACAAAAAAAAAAAATTAACAACATACATACATTGGGTCAATTGTTTCGATTAGTTTCCCCAGAAACTTAAGTTCCAACTCGAGAATTTTTGCAATTGTTTTCGCATCCAGGAATTTTTTGAAAAGGTTCATAGATATCGTTTGAGAACCACATGGTAACTGCATTAGATATTTAAAATGTTATTCCGACTCTCTTCCTACCCTGAACCTTCTTTTTACAAAACCAAATAGCTTGACAAGTGAATCTGTAGACAGGGTTCGGTTCAAATTAGGCATTGTGTCCAAAATAAAATCAGAAGCAGCAATCTCAACCTATTTATAGAAAAATGCATCAAATCAGGTAGGAATCCATTGGTAACAGGTCAAAGTGGTAGAATATTAAAAAGTAGCAATAAAGAAACCCGTCAAATGGATCGAACGAATGAAGAAGGGGTCAAATTCGCCTAAACTGCATTCAAATAATTACATTCTCCTAAATCATTTCTTCAAAATTAAATTATTACTAATATAACAATTTAGTTTTGCATATCATATTTAATAGTATTATATAATTTTAGTTTTTTCTGCAATATATTATTCTTTATTTCAGAACAAAATGACAAGATAGTGGTGACGGAACAACCAGGCCCGTACCATTTTGACCTGGACTTAAAATTTAGAGCAGGTCATAGATATATTTTGAATGTTGAACAGGCATTGACAATAGACAATATAATGTCTGCCATTAAAAGTGTTAAACATTACTCCGGAAGCAAATTTTAATTCATAACTTTTAATAGAAAGGAATGACTTACCTCCAGGTTATAGTTATAGTCAGCCATTGCCAAAGCTCCGAGAATATTTGCAGCACGAGGAGTGGAATTCTTCAATCCCTTCGAATCTTACTTTCGTTGCCATAATTGTACCTTGTAAAATCCCAGAATCTGTTTCTCTAGTGAAGAGTGTCAGACACTCACAAGGAGAAAAAGCAAGTTCTTCTACAATACTAAATTGATCATGGCAGGTATAATAAACAGGTGAATGGGTATTGCCTGGCATAAGATCATAAACAATTAAGCCTAGGTTTTTTCGGTATATCAAGATTCGCAAAACTATATATATAAATGAATATAAGAGGCTTATGTCTTCACAAACTGGTGCTAACCTTAGAATTGCAGAACTAGTTTGGGCAGTCCTACATCTGATCCAGAATCTACTGGCATTGAATCACTTTTTCTACCCAGTAAAAAACTAAAAATATTACTAATATTCAAGATACATATACAAAGATTTGTGCCTTAACAGGGTGTATTTGAACATAATGATCAACTCTGTTGATCACCAGAAACTCTGGTGATTCGTCTTACGAATGTGGCTTCTACATTATTAACAACCTTCAAATAAGAACAAACCAATTACAAAATAGCTCTTTACTCAGATAGAAATAGTATTATGAGTTCCAAAAATCAGTATCTCGATAGTATATACCTTCATTAATTCAAGGTCGTAACATGGACCCGTGTTAATTCTAAGTCAGCATGACATGTGCAGGAACCACTTTACATTAACCAAAGATACTACCAACTTATACAGGTTCTCGAACGTTAGGTAAATAAACATTCTTAGAGTGTAAAACATAAATAGAAATGAAAAATGTATATAAACAAAACTTTAAAAACACGATAAATCAACCAAAAATACAACGGCGTAGTAACTTATTTATAAACCAAATTATTATAGATTTTGACATCAACAAATAACGGAAAAGGCTGAGAAGTATTGGAAGTTAGCTAAAACAATAAAAGTATCAAAATGGGGCAGAAATGGAGATACCCATGTTAAGATAGTAATCCACTACTTTAATAGCATACATACAACCACTCAACCTTACAAGCCTCAAAGTACGATAAGATTAAAATTGGTGCTTAGATGTTCAAGTAAAGGGATTCCAACATCACATATTTAGGTAGAAAACCATTCCTGGAGGGCAAAACATAAGGAAAACGGATAAGGGTAAATAAGTTAAAACGTTAAAAAGCACAATACTTGAACAAAAACAAAATTGGTATTAAAGTTGATATCAAAGAGGATGGAAAAACTTGAGAAGAATTACGAAGATAGTTAAAGCAATAACAATATCAAAATAGAGCAGAAATAAAGATACCAATGTCAAGAAAGTAATATTAAAGTTGATATCAAAGAGGATGGAAAAACTTGAGAAGAATCACGAAGATAGTTGATGCAATAACAATATCAAAATAGAGCAGAAATAGAGATACCAATGTCAAGAAAGTAATCCCGCTTCTTTAATAGCCTACATACGCCATATCACCTCAAAGTACAAGCCTCAAAGTACGATAAGGTTGAAATGGTGCTTAGGTGTTCAAGTAATGGGATTCCAACTTCTCAAATATAGGTAAAACACCATTCCTATAAAGTATAAAATAAATAAGAAGAGAAAAAACTAGTGTGCATATGTAAGTCATTAGAAAATACAATTTGGAAAATTAATTAGAAAAATAACGATATCAAACTAGAGTAGAAATAGAGATACCCATGTCAAGAAAGTAACCCCGCTTCTTTAATAGCCTACATAACACTATATCAACCTTAAAGTACAAGCCTCAAAGTACAATAAGGTTGAAATGGTGCTTAGGTGTTCAAGTAATGAAATTTCAACTTCTCAAATATAGGTAAATCACCATTCCCGGAAAGTATATAATACAAATAAAAAGGGACAAAAACAGTGTACATAAGTAAGACGATAAAAAACACGATTTGGAAAGTTGTTTAAAAGAAAATGATATCAAAACAGAGAAATAGATATAACCATGTCAAGAAAGTAACCCCGCTTCTTTAATAGCCTACATACGCCATAACAACCTCAAAGTACAAGCCTCAAAGTACGATAAGGTTGAAATGGTGCGTAGGTGTTCAAGTAATGGGATTCCAACATCTCAAGATAATACATTATTTCCTCGAAAGTAAAATATAAATAAAAAGGGACAAAATAGTTTATATAATTAAGACATTAGAAAAAAAAATAAAACAGGCAAAAATATTGGCAACTTAACAAAAAACAGATTTAGTATGAAAGTTGATATCAACAGGAATGAAGAAGGTTGAAACATTTTGGCCTGTTTCAAAGAATTTAAAACATTTTGGGCGACTTTCAACCCGTCTGATAAGTCATTTGACCTATTCTCAGTGTAGCTCTTTTAAAATTTTTACTTGACCCACTTTTAGGCGATGGATTGAATTTGCCACCTCTAAGTACAGAAAAAAATGTATTAGAATTTGATTTCTCTAAGGTTACTTTTGCAGAATTGCATTTCAAGTTTAATATGCGTCTGTGGGTTATCTTAACAGACATAGTCCACTTTCCTTAGAGACTGTAGGTGCTATTTTAACATTAAAGGATCAAATAATTCAAAAGGTAACGTAGCTTACACGGAACTTGAATTCGTGCAGGTTTCCATCAATGCTACATTCTCAGATTGCTCTACAATACTAGCATTCAGTACCTGTTGAAAGAGATAAAGGGAACCCAAGTTTAAGAGAACCACATCAATAAAATAAAATAAAACTGCAAAGCAAAATAGCCAACCATACAGAAAGACCAGCATAACTTTTTGTCAAGATAACTATCTTTCTTGTTATAACTAAACCCTAGAATTCTACATATAAATATATAATGCGCAATTTTCATTTGAATCGAACTAATGGCTATAATCGAAATCGTAGCTTAAATCAGAATGTTTTGGATCAAAATCAACATCAAAATCAAAATTCAAAATTTAACATAATAAGAAAGAACTAAAAAAAATCAAAAGTGGAATTGGAAAACAGGATAATAAATTGAGAATGCAGATTACCGGTTTGGCCGTCGATACGGGACATTCACTGCGTAGGGTCACGTTTAGGGTTAGGGTTTGGGGTGATTATGCCGTGTATATATAGGTATGGATTCATGGAGTCGGTTTAGGCACATTGCTTTGGTCAAACGCTACGATCAAAGTCAAACGCGGTGTATTATTAATTATTATTATTATATTATTAATTATTATTATACTATTATTATTATTATATTATTATTATATTATTATACTACTATTATTATTATTTTATCTATATACTACGGGGAATGATACATTCACCGACCAAATTGATAAATCTACCAAAACTACGCATTAATAGATTATACTGTACAATCTGTTAATGCGTAATTTTGGTGGATTTATCAATTTGGTTGATGGATATATCACCACCCATATACTATTATTATTATTATTATTATTAATTATAAATTATGAATTATTCTTCTTCTTATTATTATTATTACTAGATTATAACTCCCGAATTTATTGGATACCACATAATCTTAATACAAAGTTTGTATAATATTTTTATTTTACTACATAATTTTCAATTGACATATTTGTGCGGTTAACATCATGTAATTTTCAATTGACATACTTGTGCAATAGTGTTTTACATTTGTATTATTAAATTATTGGTTATTTTATATTTCTTTTTTATTTTTGAAGTGTTATTATCACAAAGTTCAAAATTCCCCCCCCCCCCCCCCCCCCCCCCCCCCCCCCCCCCCAAAAAAAAAAAAAAAAGGTATCCAAGCAAATAATAAAATTAAAGGTAACATAATCATAAAAAGAAAGTTAACAGTAATATATTTTGATCATGTTTTCTATTATTATTTTTCTAGAGGTTAATGTGAAATGTTAAATTCATTTATGATCTGATAGCTTTTTGAAATGAATTGAAAGATGGTTGCTAGCGGATGTTGCGCTTGCACGACACAAAGAATATAGAACGGTAAGATTGCGGGCACAGTTCTCACAGATGCGTCCAATTGTTATGGCACCAACTGTAGTACTTCGTAAATGTACCTACGTGATGGTCAAGGTTTAGTGCAGCAAATATTTTATGATCAACAGTCTACATTCATTCATGCTTGTATAATCCCACTTATTGTGTATAAGCTTCATAAATGATTGTTCACTTTATATACCAAACATATTATAATGTTGTTGTACATCATCGGACTACATTTAAAAGTAGACTATTAATGTGTAGCAATCGAGCTATGCACTTTGTTGCTTTTTTGATAATTGAAACTGCATGTTAAGATAAAAGAAGAAGAGTAGAATGGGTTGGACGTCATCTTTAGTTTATTTTAAATGCAAACAACCTCCAAATTTATTTAAAGAAAACGTAAATAATTATTATTGTATCAATATTGTTATGTAATTGCTATCAATACAATACATATGTATGTATAGATTTTATGACAATGTATAAAAAAGTATTTCTAGGTCAACCCCACCAAACGGCACTAAAATGACGCGTTTTAACTTCGACATGTTTGACTTGTTATTTATATGTCCTACTCTCATTGCTTACTAACTTTAATTGGAACTTCATGTAGTCTTGTTTATCTTTTATGAAACTCCTACTAAATAATTTTCCGGTGGAATGAAAAACAATTCTCTAACTTTTAAATTTTCAACCTATTGAAAACCAATTGAAATAGATGAGAATGATTATTATAATTGAATGAAATTGGTTCTTTATTAATTTTATTTGTTAAATATTGAGTATTTGATTGTTTATTAAATAAGATGCAAATGTACAACTAACCTACTTTTATTCACAAACCAATGTTCAAATGGAGTTTTATAACCAAATTCATGTGTGGTACAAATATAATTACTAAATATATTACAAACCAATGTTCAAATGGAGTTTTATAACCAAATTCGTTGAAAATATATCCCTAACTAAAGTATTTTTTTATTTTAACTCATGCAAATAAAATAAAAAATATAAATATCTACTTCATCATTGTGAGTTTGCGTCCTCACTGACGTCCTGAATTCATATACTCCGTTAATTTTAGATTCTTATTCCAAATACCTCTGACTTGTATGATTAGAATTAAATTAAATTTCGAATATCCTATCAAATGATAAAGAAATGTAACTAATAATAATATTCTAGATTCTAGATATCTCAAATAACTATGGCGTCAAAACTTTTGTGTCTTTGACCAACAAATGTTTTTTTAATTAAAACTTATATTATACATGGTAGACCGTAAATTTTATAAATATATATGACAGATTCTTGTCTCAAAGCTAACAACGATATCTAATATTAACACCCATATTGTTATCCCAAAAACTATATTATATACACAGAGAAAAGATAATTAGAGTACAATATTTTTTGAAAAAATGAAAATGCCAATGAAAATGCGACATATATACAAAAAATCATTTACACCTAAGATCTTAAAAGTTAATTATCTCACAAACGGAAAATTGAAAAATTATGAAAATTGCACCATAAAATTCAGCGCTTTCTCCTCTTCGATTAGACATCTCACAAGACACAATCTCATTAGTTCTCACCTACTTTAGATAATTGTTGTACTTTAATGATCATACCTCTGTATACCCATCTAACAATCAAAATGCCAATCATTTTAACTTCACATAAGTTTAATAATAATTAAATAAAAATTAAAGATTTATAGTCACCGTTTACTACACAAGAACATTAAAATTGATTGATTGCAATTGCAATTGTAATTGCAACGTATAATTACAACAAACCATATAATTTTCTACCACAGTGAAACACCAGCACATTAGTCCCTGTATGGGCCACCAGCCCACCACCAAAATCTAAATTACAGTTTTTTTCTTTTTTCATCCACCTTCTCAATCACACTCAGCGGGGTTTTCCATTTTCCACCCGTTAATTAATTACTAGATTATAACCCGCAAAATTTGCGGGCTAACATATTAAAAATAAATTTGATAGATTATTATTAAATTCGTTATCAAATTTTTATTATACTCATACATGTATACGGTGAGACATATGTTTTAGGATGATGTAGTTTATAAATAAAAAACAATATAGTCTTACTATATATTCACTATTGTAAACAAAATACGATCATCCAACTTTAATGTATACACGGAGTAATTAAGTAAGCTAGATAACTTGAAAACTTCATCCATAGTTTTAAGCTGTTAATTACTGATATTAGACTTTGGAATTTGCATGGTCATTAAAATAAAAACAATGTGCGAATAAGTAATTTTTTCTCAACTCCGAGGACGTGCAATCCATAATGTGCTTAGGCCATCTCCAATGGTATCCTTCAAATCTCCAATTCTCCATATCCAAATATACAGAAAAAACAACACGTTTTTGAAATATTATTCCTTAAAAAATTTTCTTCTCCAACCATCATACTCCAAAATCTCAACTCCAAAAAATTTTATACTAAAATAATCTAACTTTTATACAATACCTTAATTATTTGATAAGAAAAAGATAGACATTTTAATATTTTTAAAGTTTATAATTGTGCATGTGTTGTTGATTGAATAATAATAAACTTGTTTTGTAATTTGATCTGATTTATTTTAATAGGTGCATATACGTTATTAACACTGCTATTAACACTGCAGTGGTAATCAGTTCACTGTATCATGATTTAAACCTTGTTCTTCATATCTAATTCAAGAGAAGCACTTTCAATCTATATTCATTATCTTGTTATTATTCTATGTTTGTATATTCAATTGTTTATTTGTTATTTATTTGATTATGCATGCTTAGTTGATTAACATAAACATTATGTCAGTTTTTGAAGACAATCTCGATCAACTTACTATACTATGCTATTAATTGATAGTTCTCTTGCCTAAATGTGTTAATGATCATTATTATGTATGCCTGCTAGATTGAATTTGGATTTAACTGACACCTAGACCATATGTATTCTATTATATTAATACATAGTAGAATAGTAGATACGACACATGACCTTACTCTTCACTTCTCTGTTACTTTTAACCAGCACAGATGCATTGAGTTTGTCCAAAATCTTCAAGTAACCAAATGTACTCAAATATCCAATTTGATACATGGTTTTCAAACTGATTCGTTTGTATACTCATTTAACGTACAGATTACAACAAATTGGATATCCAAATTTCACAATTTTATACTGATGGACTACCCCATTACTATTCTGACCTAAAAAAGCATTCTAACCATCAAAACATTGATAATGTTGACTTTTATCTATTTAACCAGATGAAGTCAAATTTGCATTTTTTTCACTATATTGCATTCCAATCCAAGCTTTCCAAATCTGTTTAAATTTAGCAGTTTCAAATTTTTATATCTAACTCAAATCTTAAAAGACCATATATAATTATAAATACGCCCTTGCCTTCACGAACTTGTTCAACAGTCTTCACGGGTGGCTGTCAAAGTACTTTATAGTTGTATGTACAACAGCTTCTTGAGTCTTCCGAGCAAATTGAGTTGGGGAGATATCCAAAGAATCAAACTCATCATTATTTTGCAGCCTGAAAATGTAAAACACTAAACCAGTTAGTCAAGTTAAGATAAGCAGGTGCTTATATATGTGTATGGTTAGTTGCGATTATCCTGATCTAAACTCGACAATTGGATATGCTCTGGTGTTTATGTGAACATGGCAACCAAAGAGGTGATAAGATACTTGAAGATTACCTATAATAAACATACTAAATATTAAATAAAAACATACACGTATGATGCGTCACTAAAACATAATAAAGTATCTATTTAAATGCGATAGATGAGTCGGGCTGAAACGAAACAAATTGATATACGTTTCATTTGATTAGTTTGTTTTGATACTAAGATCGAGATTACAAAACAAAATATATAATAATTTAAAGTAAAACAAATTAGGGACAAATCTCATGATAATATGAAATTGAAATTTACATCACGCAATAAATAGGGTTAGAATTATGCATGTAGAATAATCGTTATATCAAAGTATACACAAAATTAAAGGGGGATGCGGAATTATTCATTTAGAAAATATTAATTATCCGAGCATCCAAAAGGATCATTTCCATAGGGGGATGCGGAATTATGCATTTAGAACATATTAATTACCTGAGCATCCAAAAGGATCATTTCCATGGAAGCAAGCTGAGTAGAATTGTGCATGTAGCTTTATTTCACAACATCAAAACTTTAACACGGATCTTCCAGTCGTCGTTGTCTTCGTTGATAAGATTCAATGGAGTGAAAATCATCGACAACCATTGTCTTTTTTGCTGGTTATGTGATATTTCATCGACGTAATACAAAAAATGAATGGATATATATATATATATATATATATATATATATATGTATTCATGCGTGGAATAGATATTTGTATTTATAGTGGTGTATGTTGAGTTTAAAATGTAAACATTGGAAGGAAACATTATAGTTGGACGATTTTAAATTTGAATTTCTTCCAAATGCAGAGAAGATCAAATCATTATCTTCTAATAACTGCACGTGAGATATTCTCTCTTTGAATGATTTAATTAAATTAAAATTTAGTATATATTATTTGCTATGATAGATTAAAAGAACATGTCCAGTTACATTAATACATTGTATAGTTAACATGTTCTTAGTTTACATAACAATACACAATTAAAATTTAGCTGTAAAGAAATTAACACAATTATGAGTGCATATTTATATTAATCGATAAATATAGCTTTTAGTTGTAAAACCTACTTCCTGATCGTTGTGTGAATTTTTTAAAACCAATGTTTGAGATTTATTGTTATTATATATACTATTTGACATTACATTTTTTATACACATATATGTAGTTTTATATATTTTATTTTATATATCTCAGTTACCTTGATAAGATTAATTAATTCCAAGTCTAGATATGCATTAGAATTTTAAACGGTGTGTGTATTGTGATATGTTAAGGTTAAGTGAATAAACCCCTAAAAGTAAGGCCGATTTATATCGTTCCGAATAAAGTGGTCTTTTGAATTTGAAAAGCACGTCATAGTCTAATTTAGATGTTTTAAATTTCAAATTTAAATAAATTTGAATGGTTTAGTCCATCAAAAAATAGAAGGTTAATTATGTAATTTTACTAATTATTTAAACACATATTACATAAATAAATTTAGAATTTCAAATTAGTGGTGTAGATTATTTGTATTAATTCAATAAATAAATTGAATTAGTTTTAATGAATTAATTCAAAAATGTTTAGTCATTTAACCTCAATTAATCAATAAATAAACCTCACAAATACTACTTTAATATTAATATATTAATAAATAAATTAAAATTAAATTCACATGTTTCTTGTTTTTTTCTCCTCACATACATGATCTTTGTTTCCCTCATGTTTCTATGCACTTGGTATTCGTTGCTGATTACATTCACAATCTACAGGTGCGTTGTAATTTAGCTTGTTTGTGCTTGGATCTTAATTGTTTTATTTGAAAAGGGCAAGCTTGGATCTTAATTTTGATTTAATTTATGGGTTTTGGTGGGATTTATGTAAAAATCGTTACTTGGAGTTGCTCTCGACTGGAAATTTGGGATTTAATCTTTTGGGTTATTTTGATATGAGATTATAGGTTTTAGGTCTTGAAATTGTTGGGTAATAATTGTGGGTTTTTCAGATATGTACAAAAAGGCTGCAAATTGATTGGTTCTGATGTAAAATTAAGTGATTTACATGTGCAAAATTGATTTTGTTTTTCTGTTGTTGTTGTACTTGTAGTTGTAGTTGTAGCTGTATATATAATAAAAACATAGCTGTAATGCTTCAATGTGGTCAGTAGTTAGCTAATTATTACCCCAAGTTTACAACTTTATATGAAATTCACCCTTTGATCTCGAGGTATTTGACAAAATTGCAGTATGTTTGTATCAACTTGTATATACACAGAGGATGAAATGACAAGGAAAATAGTGTAGTTTCTTGCGTAGTTAGTTGTGATGTCCTTAGCTTGATAGATGAAAGAATTTTGTCTCATTTAAAGCGGTTAGAAACTGAGTTCATCAATTTCTGTCCCATTAGGCACTAGGCAGTACGATAGGGTTGGATGCATGAACTGAATGTCCCAAAGATCGAATCCTGATCAATATTGAATGCATTTGATGGTAATTTGTTCAGCAATCTTTTTGGGAGAATGTCCAACTCAAGTTTCTGAATCGGAAACACTTTCAACATAATAGCTTGTACTGTAAAGTTATATTGCAATTACGACTGTACTTTTTAAGCTAATAAAGCTTAACACTAAAAATTTAAAGATAAAGAACATAGATAATTATATGGACTACTTGTTTCGTACAATTCTAATCTTTGAATATCACGCAAATTTTATGAAGCATTTTTAAATTACAGACCAGGTTTTCTTTTGTATTGATTTCCATAGTTGCTTAAAGTTTATTTTCGGTTACTTTGCGATTTATATGTGACCTGATTACATTTAATAGAACAATGTTTTAGATTATGTTACTTTTCACCTATGGGTTTTGATTATTTTTGTCAAATTATTGTACATGCTTGAATCAACTGCACTGTGTGCTTGTTGCAGGTCTATCGATTTTAAGGAATGTGTTATTTATTGGAGCTAACAATTACTTATGATGTTGAAGATAGCAAGTTCTTCGTGATGGGACCCTGCAACCCCTTGAGGTTATGAAAAGATTGCAAATTGTGTGATTGGTTTACCACCAGAATCTCACCACAAAATCATCATTGGCTGTTTTGAGATATGCAAGAATGACAGATGTTTTTTAGATTTCTTCTCTAGCATTGTTGGAGTTTGATTTTTTTCAGTCGCAGACGTTGCCAATTGTCTTGATATTGAAAAGTGCAATCTTGTGGTCGTTCATAAGGTACCCTCAATATGTTTAGTCTAAAACAATGGGAGTGTTTGGATGTTTGTTTTGAAAGTGATACTGTCATTGTAAATTATCAGAATGAGATGATCACCTATGATAAAACAAGGTGTAAGAGATAGTAATTGGATGGGCTTTTGTCTTTTGAAATTATCAGCCAGTTTATTTAAAAAATTGATGCATAAAGTGATTAAAAGGTCCAAAAGGACATCCTTGTGAAATAAGAAATTACGTGTTGTGAGATGTGAATAGAAGTCTCTCAAATTAGGTTAGAAGAATAGGTAATTACATAATTTTAGTTTACCCTTGATGATCAAATTTGTTGCAGGTTCACTTGATTATCCAAAACTCATTATTTGATCCCTAAATAATACATTAATCAGAAGTAGAATCTGGTTATGCAAATCTTAAAAACTAGTTATTGTGACTACACACAACTATGAGATAATCAGTTTCGAACACTTACTTCTATTCTACTTCTCGTAATTTAATCTAGTTTGTGTCACACGAAAGTGATTTATATACGTTTGTATGTATGACATCACTAACCTGACGAAAAATCTTGTGGCTAACATATTCAATGGGTCGCGTTTTTGTAGGTACTTTTACCATGAAAATAGTACCATCATGTGATGGTGTTGAAGATCCAATTTATACTAAAGATGATGAGCATGATTTGTGGCCTCTAAATGAAATCAACCCAACAAAATCGAGATTCCCTTGTTGTTTGGTATGGACCCCACTTCCAGTGGTCTCGTGGTTGGCACCATTTATTGGTCATGTCGGTTTATGCATGGAAGATGGGACTGTAGTAGATTTCTCGGGTTCAAATTTAGTAAATCTCGATGAATTTGCTTATGGTACGGTGGCAAGATACATTCAACTTAACCGGGAGCAGGTACGCCTTCTTTATTCTCATAGTACTGTCGTTTCTTGTTGTATTTTCAATTTCATAAAAGTCAATGGTGGTAAAATGGGCCGGGTGCGTTGTTCATTTTCGGGTCAAATTGCAAGTTTTGTATGGGGCAAATTGGGTTGGCTCAAAACACTTTTTGTCCATATTTTTTTCTATATAGTTAGTGTGTCAAATAATAAATATATAATTTCAAAAATAAAGTACGACTATAATGTTGATACATTTTGAAATAAAGCAATTTAGATTGTTGTACGTAAAGAATTACACTGTGGGCAAACTTTTACCCGTTAGACCTTTTAGAGATAAAACATAAATAAAAAATGATCCGTTTACATAAAGTTGTAACCACTATTTAAATTACATGTTGAAAGTAGGACCAGTGCAATACTACTTTTATTACCATATTAAGATAAAATGTGAACTATGACTTGTGAGGTTAAACTGACTAATGTTCAAATTCGATATTTATTTCAAACTCTTATAGCACGGCAACATAATTTTTCCATGAATATATATGGTCTATCTTGAGTCATTTTTCTGTTTCCAAATTTCTCAAGAATTTTGCGTTGTAACTCCTTGGCAAGTAGTCCAAATGACCTTATTATTTTTATATGAAAACAGAGGATTTTTTTGATCCAGTAATTCCAGAAATGCTTTTAGGAAATGGGAATACCCAATTGATTTTTATATTGTACCAAATGATTATCATTATCAAAATAAACTATAAGAAGCAAATAAGTCAGAAGTAAGAAAATGCAAAAAGAAAATATAGAGTATGAGGCACTGCCATTGCTGGGACACTGTTATTAATGAGTTATTATATTATCATTTATTTGTTCTACAAAAAATTTACTTGACCACTTACATACTGGACAGTGTTGCTTCCCACTGAACCTCGCGAGTCACACATGTACGCAGCGTTACAACCATGCAGAAAGAGGCACTGCTATTAGCTGGGACTATGCGATCCAGTCGAGTAGGCGTCACTTTGAGCACAAATCCTACAACCTCTTCACATGTAACTGCCACTCTTTTGTTGCTAATTGTTTAAACCGCATTTGTTATGGTGGATCAATGAATTGGAACATGATGAATGTGGCGGCTCTTGTATTGTTCAAAGGGCGTTGGGTGGATGCTATGGCAGTGGTCAGATCGTTTGTGCCATTTGTCGTGATGGTTTGTTTCGGTATCAGCATTGTCGGGTGGCCTTTCTTGATCGGTCTTTTCTCGTTTTGTTTCCTTCTTATTGTTTGGTTTACTGTCGGCACCTATTTTCTGAAAAGTTTACTGGAATGTTAGTGTGTTTTTTGTTGTTGCTGTTGCTGTTGCTGTGAAGGCTGAAAATGTAAAATGAGTTGTCAATGTCAAATGGGAACATGTGAAATCTGAACGCAGAATCATTAAGATTGTTCCTATAGAGTGGTTTAGATGTACACTGAAAACTCTTCTTGTATACTCTTTTGTAATATGTAAATAGATGACATTTGTATTCGTATCTTTATTATAGTTTTGTAATAGTTGCGTGTACTATTGTTTAAAAACTCATGTTCGCCGACATGTAGAAACAACCATAAGGGTATCTCGAATAAATATTTTAGTGTTATACTTGCAAAACTTTCATGATCAGCAACGCCTGATTTACCCATATGCCCAGTCAAACGACATTATGTGGACGACAATATTTAAGTTTACTTAGTAGCCCACTCAAAATTGTAGTGTTATAATGTCGCACCTTTTTTCACGGTCCTCAATACTCAATACTATCAACATTTACACAAGTCTTGAGATTCAAGAGAGTTGGTTGAGCCATTATGACTCCTTCCAAACAATAAAACACAAATTTTGGTCGATTCTCAGTGTTAATAATACATTTTGTAAACGAAGTTTGTACTTAATCACGCCTCGTTGCAAGTATTCATAATGATTTTGCTTTTTAAATTTCCTGTTTCCTTTTACAAATATAAAAAATCAATAAAAATTCAAAACATGATGATTAATTTTAAAATACAAAAAGACAAATAAAAATAAAAAATCAATAAAAACTAAAATAAATTAATTAATTTTTTTCTGCATTGCGTTTGTATTCTATTAATAATGTATGCAATTCAATAGATAGATAGAAGAATAGAATAGGATAGAATAGAATAGATTAATTATTATTGAATTTGTCATGTTGCTACAGTAATTTTTAAGCACATTTAATTAAATTTATATTTCTTTTTCGTATTATTATCTTGGTAGTACCAACAATAGAAGAAAAGCCAGCTCTGTCATATGATATCTTCATTTTCTTGTCTCATACATAAGATCTAATTTATGATACAAACCCTCAATTCTTCATGTTTTCTTCATACATATATCAAATAAACCTGATTTCATCTTGCATTTAGGGCACGATGAATTCATCCGATGATTCATCGGTATTCAAATTCCCTCTTTCAGTTAACCATATATTCATCAATATTTGCTTATTATACTGAACAATTGTGTGATTTTTGAGCAGAAATGGAGCTCATTAACAATTGGAGATAAGGTGTGTGCTGCATTTATACCAATTATAGCTCTTGCTGAAATCCTTTTGTTTGCTGTTGCTGGTTGTTTCGGTATCAATCGTCGTTCAATTGCTAGTAGAAAGCTTCGTTATGATCATCATCAGCTTTCGTTACTTGCTTCTGGATCTAATTGTAAGTTTTATTATTTTTCTTGTTTAATTACTCCTAACTGTTTTTTGCTGCTTCTAAGGCACACACATACGAAAGAATTTTGACCTTTTAAAGTCAATGACATTTTGATTGACCTATAAGGTCAATCCGACTATGTAGACTTACCTTCAAAGTTCGTATGTGCTAATGTAGTTTGTTTTAAGTCTTTATAAAATTTTGTAGAATAATGATCAAACACAGAAATATATATGTATAAGGATCATGTACTTTGTTTAAACTAATTTACAATTTTACATTTTCATATCTCAAAGATACATAAATAGATTGATGCATGGATGCAGATTTTTGTATAAGTTGAAAAAATGGTAGATATATGCTCAGGGAATAGATACAAAAGTCGAAAGTTGAGATCTTGATGGCTTCGGAATGTTATTAAGCACTTCATTAGCTATATAAAAGGATAAACTATGATAGATTTTTCGACTTATATTACTCAAATTAGAAAAGAAATTGAGTTCTTATCATTATTTTTCAAGTTTTCGTAGTTCATCCTTCGCCTCTCCCTCTCTCTTTTGTATAGTGGCTTTAAGGTGCAATTTATATAATTTATTGTTATTTTTCCTTTGTATCCGATAGTTGTTTTTGTGATTATGATGATATGTTATAGTGACATGTATGCTTCGGGTTTTAGCAATTGTGTGACCATGTTATGAAGTGTGAAGTTTTATGCTTGAGCTAAGAAGGGATAATTTTTAACCAATATTTATGTTCTTCTGCAGTTAGTGTTAATGAAGTTGAGGCACTTTTTGAACTATTTAAGAGTTTGAGTTCTTCGATTATCGATGATGGATTGATACACAAGGTATACGTTCTAGTTATCATTTTCGTAGCCTTCCATTTAATCTTATTGTTATTTTGCTTGGATCATTTTGTATGTTGTTATCTAGTCATTATCAGTGTCTGTTTCTTTGTTTATATTATAATGAGAAAAGGAATAAAACTGATTCTTTTTTATGCTTGCTTAATACATTATTTAATTTAATAGAAGGCTATGCTAATAAGTTGATGTTTAATTTTGTGTAGGAAGAACTCCGATTAGCACTATTTAATACCCCTCAGGGTGAGAATCTTTTTTTGGATCGGGTAAAGCTCCTTTAGAATTGAACTTCAATATCTGGATTGGGTTTATCCTATATTTATCATGTTTTATGATTACCAAAATGCTCTTTTGTTTTATAGGTTTTTGATCTTTTTGATGAAAAGAGAAATGGTGTAATTGAGTTTGAAGAGTTTGTCCACGCTCTCAGTATCTTCCATCCCTATGCACCTATTAAAGATAAAATAAACTGTAAGACATCAAGCGATATTTTCGTATGCATTAAACTTCTACTCATAGAAGATGTCATCCCTAATAATTTTTTTAAATTCTTCAGTTGCTTTTAGGCTCTATGATTTGAGACAGACGGGATATATTGAAAGAGAAGAAGTAAGTATGCTGTTATATTAGTAATGTGTTCCGATTAACGTGCCTGTGAAAGTTCTTTTCTTCCGTGATATGGCTAAACATTTAGCAATAATTACAGATTTAAGCAGAGGTGACAAGTTCAACCCATTATTTAATGAATGGGGTATAATTGGGTTGATTTGGGTTACATTTTATCTCTACTAGTCAAACGAGTCAAATAAAAAAGTAGCTTAAAAGGAGGGGCTCAAACGGGTTAAATGTCTCCCATAATGTTATTTTAATGCATAAAACCTCCTAAATCATATTATTCAAACAAATCGTTTCTTACTGAAATAACGTGATTCTTGTAATTATATTTGCGGCACAAATTATCTATAAAAAAGTTATTATTTTGGATAAAAGGTGACCTGCAGTGCTTTGCCCAGCTACCCAACCCGCCTGAACTGCCCATTTTGCTACCTGTAGATTTCAGCATCTTCCAAATATCATGTATCGTCTCATTTTATACCTTATTTTGAATAGGTGAAGCAGATGTTGATAGCAATATTAACTGAATCTGAGATGAACTTATCAGATGATCTTCTTGATGTTATAATTGACAAAGTAAGAGCTTGCTTTCAAATGTGTTGGGGGTTTTCCATTATATGACATCACTAACCAGTAGAATATGATGATGATGGTTATTGCAGACCTTTGCTGATGCGGATGCTGATGGAGATGGTAAAATCTCTAAAGAGGAGTGGAAAGAGTTTGCCCTCCGATATCCCAGCCTTTTGAAGAACATGACTCTTCCGTACCTTGTGTATGTTATTCTACTTCGTCTCAGATTTTAATATTTCTTTTCTTTATAAGTTTGAACACATTTACTTGCAATCAGGTTGATTTGGAGTACATTTCATTTCTGACGGGTTATAATTCACCCTATGTCTTTATAATGCATTTCACTATACTTAAAAAGTTTACATAATTATTATAATAATACTAATTTAGCTTCTGGTAATCATTGAAGACATTAAAATATTCATTAAAAAATGAAAGGAGATAAGAAAGTGTTTGTCGCTCAACCCAACCCAACTTGCCCGTACTAAAACGTCACCCGTTCCAAACCATTACCAGACCCCTTCCAGTATGCACCTCTTATTGATAGTATTAATGGATTGTAATACCAGACCGCTTGCTAAAAATCACGTTGATCTAAGTGAAATTTATCTTGTTCGCAGTAAACTGATGTGGTGGTTTTGTGATCATCCAGGGACATCACTACAGCATTTCCAAGTTTTGTTTTACACACGTCGGTTGAGGATTCAAGTTGAAAACTTTATTGCCTTATAGCATAAAAATCTGCTATACATAGAATTTATATGATGGTGATCTCAGTGAGATAGATGGTGGCTCGAATATACCACATTATATGCTGCCTTCACCACAAGATACCAACATCCAAGTTTGAAGGCTTATTGGTCAAGTTGCTATCCTTACTCGGAATATACATCCAAAACGAGCTTAACACTGTGCATATTAGTAGCTTCTACAATCGCATATGAATAGTGAATTTAGTAGTTTCGTGAGACTGCAGAAATATTTCTCAAAGATGACTTTGTTCAAGTACTCGTAAGAACTTGACAAACGACTGTGTGCTTTTCTCCTTGTAATATATAAGTTGTGTAGAATGTAACTTGATGTATATAAAACAAAGAGTTGGAGTGAAATAGCTTCTGTTTGTTACAGAGTAATTCATGTCTTGTTAATTTACTACATAACTATTTTTGAGACTTTTGACTACATATTTAAAAAGCTGTACAAGATTTTTTGAGACTTTTGACTACATGATTAAAAGCTGTACAAGATTCATAAGATTTATGACTAAGTTTTGGAGGAGTGAGCAAGTCCAAAGCAGTAGTGCAACACTAAGGCGACTTGTGAAGACCCCAATAGCAAGCTATTGTGGTGACCTTTCCCCGGGAAAAATAAGATTAATATCAAGTGAGCCGATGGCTCACATATCAGATATTAAACTGATAAGAACAGATACTACACCTAGCCAAAAGGCCGAGAAAGGTATGCTTATTCATCTGTTGAGCCTCTGTTTTTATAGGCAGTTCCTTCATCCTTGTGTTCCACACTCAGCCAATGTGGGACTGAAACAACTTTTGGTTTTTGGGAAATATTTTCACTTGGATTGAAAACAACTTTTGTACCGTAAAATATGTGAAGCAGATGTTGATAACAAATAGGAATGGAAAGAGTTTGCCCTCCGATACCCAGCCTTTTGAAGAACACGACTCTTCCTTACTTTGTGTACGCCACTATGCTTCATCTAAAATTTTCATATTGCTTTTCTTCATTAATATTAGAGGTGGAAATTTGGACAAATTTACTTATGACTTGGTTGATTTGGATTATGTTTTTATCCCAAATGGGTAATATTTACCCTATGTGTTTATAATGCATTTCGCCATATCAAAAAATTTACATTATTATTGAAATAATACTAATAGTTTCTCTTAAATATTTGACACACTACATATATATACAAAAAATATGAAAAAATGGACAAGAAAGTGTTTGTGGGTCAACCCAACCCGCCTGGCCCGTAATAAACATTACCCATTTTAACCTGACCCGCCCAATATGCTACCTTTAATTAAAAGTAGACTACTAGAGGCATGGATTGTGATGTCACACACTCACACCTCTTGCTAAGAATCATATTGATCCAAGTCAGAAGCGCTACCTTTTTCATAGTAAACTGATATTGTGGTTTTTATTTCAATGATCATTCGGGGACATCAACACTTGCATTTTACTATCCTTGGAATGTACTTCCGAAAAGGATCTAAACCTTTATATATTACTGTAGTAACTAAATTTGTGGATTCGTGAGATGGTAGAAGTATTTCTCAAAAATGACTTTGTTAAGACAATCATAAATGGAATACTTGTTGGTATAACTTGACCCGTTAGAAGTCAGTTACTAATTCTGTTAGATATTTCGTTATGATAACTTATATGATAACTTATTAGTTAGTTTGTTAAGACTTTGTTATTTCTTGTATAAATAGAGGACGTAGCTTCACCATGATTTCATGAAAATAAGAATACTACTATATTCTCACTCATTTATCAGTTACATAACCACTGTTGTATGCATTTAGTAATAACATAGTATGTCAGAGTAACAGTTTTGACCGAATGATAGAAAAGATCTAACTAAGTGGGGTGAGCCAAGCCAAAGCAGTAGTACAACGCTAAGGCGACTCGTCAAGACCCCAATAGCAAGCTATTGTGGTGGGTCTTTCCCCATAAAAAATAAGATTAATATCGAGTGAGCCGATGGCTCACATATCAGATATTAAACTGATAAGAACAGATACTACACTTGATCTTAGCCAAAAGGCCGAGAAAGGTATGCTTATTTATGCCTTGAGCCTCTGTTTTTATAGCCAGTCCCTTCATACTTATGTTCATCACTCAGCCGATGTGGGATCAAAAACAACTTCTGCCCTTCCTGATTTTAATTCTCATCCACTAAATATGTTTTTTAGACCTTAGCTATTAGCTATTGTACTGCAACAGAATTTGATGGTCAAATCAGTTGTTATTGTTATAATTATAACGCTATGATTGTAAAAAGTATTATATTATAAATTATAAATATAAATGCATGCTTACTTAATTAAAGTTAATGAATAGTAAAATATGTTATTTGAGACCCTTCAAAAGAAACTTATTTCCACCTACAATGTGTCAACGTAGTGCATTTTCTCTCATGTCCTTTTCATTACTCACAAGAACTTCATTACAAACACCTTTTCTACCCACACGACCATTTTCTTGTGATCATCTTTTACCCTCATCCTTTTCTTCTCACTTTCACAATTAATCAATTACTCCCATTGAATTACAACCAACACTTCCATTTATCATCTTTCGTTTCGAAATGGAACGAAATTCAATCCCACAAGGTCTCACCTCAGACGAATACTCGGATCTCCAACTCTTGATCAATGGATACCACATTTTCGACAAGATACCAAACACATGCACTTCTCTTATCACCCAACGAATCGAAGCTCCAACTCACATAGTTTGGCCATTGGTTCGCCGTTTTGACAACCCACAAAGGTACAAACATTTCATTAAGGGATGCAACATGTTTGGTGACGGTGGTGTTGGAAGCATACGTGAGGTCACAGTAATCTCGGGCCTCCCAGCCTCCACGAGTACTGAGAGGCTTGAGATTCTTGACGATGAAAAACATATTTTGAGTTTTAGAGTTGTGGGTGGTGAACATAGATTGAATAACTATCTTTCTGTTACGTCAGTTAACGAGTTTAAAAAAGAAGAAAAGGTTTACACTATTGTTTTAGAATCTTATATTGTCGATATTCCTAATGGGAATACAGTGGAGGATACCAAGATGTTTACAGACACCGTTGTGAAATTGAATCTACAAAAATTGGGTCTTGTTGCAATGTCTTCTTTGCATGGGAATGATTGATTATGTTTCTTGCCGCGGTGGTTATGTGGTGGCAGCGGTGGTGGCGTCATGGAGGTAACAAGAACATCAAACATGAAAAATAAATACATCAAGATTTTGATGGGGATTGCATCTTTAATTGGTACTACTAGCTGTTGTTTTTTGTTGAAGATGTGTAATTTCAAATAAATGATTGTATATGAGGTTGTAGTATCATGAAATATGTACTTTATTTAGTTGTTTGTATAGCATGTATTATAATTATAACGATTAATAATGTATTTCCTAAAAAATGGAATAAATTAGCATAATTTATGTTCATGAATTTAAGCCTGGCTGGATGTTTTCATACTCTAGCAAATTTGGCATGAGATTTTTGAATGACTAAAAGGACATACGATTAGGATGCGAGGAACGAGAATGATGATCATTGATAATGCTTGATCCGTTGAGAGAATAAGTCTGTGTTTGATCCTCGAAATGCTTTTTTTGCGAATCATATGCAACGTAAGAGGTAATGAATCATGCATACTAACCTCGAATTGAGCCTACAAAAGTCACCGTTTTCCCATCGAATTTCGTTTCATCGATCTTTGATATATAAACACATTACCTACGCATATAATTAAATCTTTTATATCTAACTCGATATCATGGTCTCATGGGGAAAATGAATTAGTTGACTTTAATATCATATTGAGAAACTTGTGAGCTGTGAGAAACTGAGAAAGAGCCCCAGGATACATGACTATGGGGTTGTTTTCATTCGATACCATTCATATCATATCATCTTTCTTAAATTATAAAATTATACATAGGAAACATTAATGATTTTATCGATTAAGAATTTTCAATTACTTAATTAGTTCTCCCAAATTTACAAAATTTTAAAAATAAAACCCTTTAAATTTTCAATTTTAATTTAAATAACAATAGCTGTTATTATTATATCAATAAAATTAAAACAAGCAAAAAGTAAACATAAAAACAAAAGGTGATTGATAGAATTTCAACGATCATACTAAATTAACGTTTTGAATTATTTTATTTCTTCTTTTAGTTACTAAATAATAATATTTAACTATTATTTTCCCATATAATTTCAAAAATGTCGCTTGCTACTTACAATTCGAATACAATCACAATCACAATAAGATTTAAACGAAATAAAATAACATTAAATAAATTAAACTACAACTACAAAATTTAATTTATGAAAACTTATATAGCTAAAAATGTTTTAATTTATCACATATCATACAAGGATTCTATCAATTTTTATGAAAAAAAAATACAAATCCATCAGGTCGTGTGTATACACGGGTTTTAGGACTAATAAGTTATATATAGGAAACCCTATAATGATATCATCATTTAAATTTTCAATTAATCAATTTAGTCCCTTAATTTTACTAAAATTTTAAAATAAAACTCCTTAAATTTCTCAAAATCACTTTTTTTTTCAATTTTGATACCTAACTTCGGATAGATACAACAATAATTGAATTAAATTAGATGTTATAGATAGATTTAAATTCAATTTAATCGTGTAATTTAAAAGTCCAATCGTAAATTACATGTAGATCAATGTTATCAACTAATTAAAATATGATTTTAAGTTTGAGTTCTTGATCCAATTCCTCCTTCAGAGACGGAGTAGATTTATTTAATTCTTGAATACTATTTAAACCATACTATACTAATTAATATTATTATTTCGACGATCGATCCAATTCCTCCTTCAGGGATGAATTAGATCTATTTAAATTTTAAATATTATTTAAAACATAATATAATAATTAATATTATTCTTTCGACGATCCATACTAAATTAAAAAAATCGATGTATAATATTAAGTTGAATTTGAATCACCATATAATATAAAATTGCTTATTATTTATGTTTACCATCTTCTTTCATCTTTGATGGCAAAAATTAAAATTAGCGGTTCTTTTTAGGCGATGAAAAAAGTAATATTTCCTTTATTGATAAATTTTGGACTTTACATTACCTTTTTGGGCTAGTTGCCCTTTTATTTAAAGCTTCAACCAACAATCAAAGTTCTTTGCTAACGGTAGATCCTTAAGGAGAAGATTATCATCTAAAAAAAATCCTTAATTATATGATTGATTTTGTAGGTGTTTATTTTAAGTAATTTTTGTTTGGTTATTCCTTAATACATGTGTAAATTATGTACTTATATCATATTATTTAGAGCTACATGTGTCATATTATTTTCTCAGTATTATATACATATTTTTTTATGTTTTTTTAGTATACATTGTGAATTGTGAATGTGAATGTGAATTGATCGAAGGATCCGGGGTGAAAATTGCCTATCGAAATTACACATAATGTGAAATTACCGTATAAAAATAAATAATGGTACAAATTATATAAAACATTATATTTAATTAGTTAATTAATGTACACCTTATATGGTTATTTTATTTTATTCGTAAGTAGAGCTGACAATTTGAACCCATAATCATGAAAATCGAGTTATTCTAGGCGATTTTAGAAAGTAGCGATGCTCTTTCAAAACATTGATCAGAACGAGGTTACAAACTAAAAGGCTCGATGAAGATGTTACTAACATGGTTGTAAAACTCAACCAGCTCCACCAACTCAACCGAGTACTCGTAACCCGAGGTTGCTCCGAGACGAGTCGGTCTAACTCGGATTGAAAACTCGGTCAACGGCAAAAACTCATAGAAACTTGAAAAAATTGGTCAAACTTGGGATTACTCGGTCAAATTTGGTCAACTTTTTTAAAAATTTAAAAATATTAGTTTTTGATCCAATTAAATGTTTGGTTCAATTTATTTTCCTCCGGTCTCACTCTTTAATGTTTTTCATCATCAATCTTCGCTCTCTAATCTATATTTAAACATATAATTTAAAATTTATCATTTAAATGTAAATAAAGTCAATCCGAGTACTCCCCCTTAGACCGAGGACTCGCTACAAGGTCTGGATCGAGTACTCCCCATCTAGAAAATTAGAAACCTTGGTTATTAAAGTAAATATCAATTTAGGTAGTCACATGGGTAACATAATTTATATTACAAGAATGCACTTAATGTTGTATGATAAAACAATACCATTCAGTTTAATCGAAGACAATATCATTTGGTGGTCTTTTATAATTGTTATTTTCTATAATTATTTTATATTTTTGATTTGCTTATGTAAAATGAAATTATCTTTATAATTATTATATATGTTGTTTGACTTATCTTAAATGCCACGGATTAACAAATTACCGTATACACACTTGAATTCGCATACAAAAAATAAAAATAATATGACACCAATTATATGTTGAATCTATATATACTAGTGTAAATAATCAAATTTTAAACTTAATTGCATATTTTTTTAACTTATATAAATCATAGATTTTTATCATGTACAATATTTATATACTTATAAAAAGCAAATACGAATTCGACGGTCCGAGTATATATACGGGTTTGAAATCTAGTTCATATATTAACGGTTCATTCGAGAAAGTCGATTCTTCTTTTGGTACCGATGTACGTTGCTTAAGTTCTATTTATGTAATCGTTTACAACCGATAAATAATCTTGAATACGTGAGTTTTCATTGACAAGTATAATTCTTCTTTATCACATCGCTTTAATGACATTTTTTATTTATTATCATTTTGATTTTTATGTAAAACTATTTATTTCATATTTTCCAAACCTTAAACATACGTAACTTCGATTCATGATATACGTCGAAACACGAATGCACCACCATTATCGACCATTTTATTCTTAACGACAATTAATTCCCAACTCCAAACCGCCCATAAAAAATAAACCCGACGAACCGCCTCAACCCGGTTCAATCAAACCGACCTCTCCGTTTCTTTCTTCTTCTTCCTACAACAACACAAAACCCCAAATCACCAAAATCCATTTCTCGCCAAATTAGGGTTCCGATGGCTCTCCTCGCCCGGCAATCGCACCGTCTCGCTCTACTCGCGTCATCTCAACGAGCTGCCGCCGCATCGATCCACACGACGCTACCGTCATTAGCTGAAGGTTTCTCATCTCCGGCCCCGTACTCTCGACCAGGACCTCCGTCAACCGGTTCCCCGGAAGGTTTATCGAAGACAGCGGAGTTCGTGATCTCCAAAGTCGATGATCTGATGAATTGGGCGCGTCGTGGATCGATCTGGCCCATGACTTTTGGGCTGGCGTGTTGTGCAGTTGAAATGATGCATACAGGTGCTGCAAGGTATGATTTGGATAGGTTTGGGATTATTTTCAGACCTAGCCCTAGACAATCTGATTGTATGATTGTTGCTGGTACTCTCACCAACAAGATGGCTCCTGCTCTTAGAAAGTAAGCCCTTTTATCCTTTTACATATATTAATATGTATCTATATGTTTAATTGTAAGTAGTTTGGTGATTATTTTGAATAGTAATGTTAGGATGTTTAAATTAGAGGTTCCGTTGCTCCGTGTGAGTGTGTATATGTATATTAAGACAAGACTTTAAGGGTTTCATAATTAGTACAGAATCTAAGGAGGTAGCTAGTGAGGGATAATTAGTTATAGTAATATATGTGATGCAGTAGAAATAGCTTGGATGTGCTTATTTAGCTTCGAGTTGTGACCTGTGATTATCATTTTGATGATGTCCCTTGTTTGGATGATTTTGGTTATTGAAGGAAGTAATAAGGAAACTGACGAAAAAGAACATTATTGAATCGTTGAAGTATTTCCGTGTGAAGTACTTAAGTATGCCAATGTATGTTCTATCGGCTAGCTTTTTATATGGGGTTTTTGAAATTACATGACAATTAATCGATTGACTGCTCTAATCTGTCTTTTGAAAAGCATATAACACACACAAAAGATGAGCTTGAACAAGAACTTTTGGAACTTATATAAGCATGTGTACTTCTGTAACAGAGTACTTTGAATCCAAAACCTAACAATGAGAGTGTTGATGTGTAGCTGTTCACCATATTTTGAACTTGATGACCCTTCACCATGGAAGGAAGTGCACTTGGACCATTGGATGAGCTACATATGTCATCTTTTAAACTCTTATTCTTCCCCCCTTTTCCAACTCTTTCCCTCTTTCTCCGACTCTCTTCAAGCGAAAATAAAATGGGATTCTTGATTTACTTGTTAGGGTTACCCAATTCATGACTAAGTGACTAACTCTTCATGTTATTATTTTGTAATCATAGATTAAAAAAAAGATTGCTTTACTGTGTCATGTTCATGTTATATCTATTATGGGACGTCATACTGTGTATCATTGATGTCGTCTATGGATAAGACTTCTGCAACATGTCATTCTGATCTAATCTTGTGGCATATATACTTAGTTGGTGTATTGTAGACTCTTTTGTCAGATAAGGCTGTGGGCACCGAGTTCCTATAATAAGAAAATACCTTAAGCTATTACCCCTTCGTATTTCTGATTGGATTCTGGTATTGCTGGCTGTAGTCATGAATGTAAACAAGTTTTTCAGATAAAGCTATTAACTCTGGTACATCTGACTGGGTCCCAGTATTACTTGTGGTAGCCTTGAATGCCTCCTCTCGGTAGCATTGTTAACCCTTCTAACAGATGCTGTTAATTTTTCTGTAATCAATGGGACCTAGACTTCATTACTTCTTGTTGAAGAACTTCGAAATTTTAGATTCCGAAATTGGTAAAATGCAACTCTTCCTGATGAACATGGTATTGGTTAATTGAAATAGAATATCTTATCAGATATAAATGAGTAATGATGAATTGATGACTGCTACTCCCTTCATCCCATAGTCTTCAGAAGTTAATACAAGAAAGAGCATTTTATATATACTTACTGACAGCTATACCCACACTCGAGCACGTGCATACTGGTTTGACCTTGAACATTTTTTTTCTTTCCCTTTGAGCTTCTCCTATTCTCTTGGAATGTAGTCAGAATGTCAGATCTTGGTTGCGGAAAGCATCGTGATAGATGGATAGTTTTATAATTGTTATTAATCATATTAAAAGCTCATATGAGAGCGTCTTGTAGAGGTTGCATTTTTTATCCATTTACAGACAAATAGGATGATCTATTATGTCTAACTGCTCAAATGGGTTAAACTAACTGATATTTCATCCACAATGTATAAAAATGCGTAACTTATTTAAATTGCTCAAAATATAATATGCATTATCATATTATAATCATAAATTTATAATTAAGATTGGATAGACACGTGTTTTTTGGTCGACTCTTTCTGTTTTGACTTGACCACTCCTGCCTGAATCGACTACTTTGCCAGCTCTACTAGTTTTTAGTATCTGACTGCACCAAAGTTTCGACCTAACATTTTTAACGTATATGAAAGGCTCCTAGAGTTACAGTTGCTGATTTGACATGGTATACTCAATCTATTTGTTGCTGCAGGGTTTATGACCAGATGCCTGAGCCAAGATGGGTGATTTCTATGGGAAGCTGTGCAAATGGAGGTGGATACTACCACTACTCTTACTCTGTTGTGCGGGGTTGTGATAGGATCGTCCCTGTTGACATTTACGTTCCTGGTTGCCCGCCAACAGCTGAGGCTCTCTTATATGGCCTCCTCCAGCTGCAGAAGAAGATCAACAGGCGTAAGGACTTCCTTCACTGGTGGACCAAGTGAGATGCTTTTAGCATACGCTTTCTGCCCAATAAGTTCTGTTTTTGCTCTTCCTGGTTACGAGAGCAATTATAAGAAGCCCATATTGTCTTTGCTCTTATGTTGAATGGCTTTTGTATGTTTTTGTCTTGTGATATTATGGCTGGTTGTTTTTATTATAATGGGGATTGAATAACACACCCAAAAAAGTTTGCTTCATGTAGAGATTGGATTAATATTTCTTCGCAAAGTGTTGCTGATACTTCAACTGTTATTTAGTGCTTTGAGTTGCATGTTGTGGAGCAATGCCCGTTAGGGCTGTTCACAGTTCAGATAAAGTTGGATTATCCAATTGAATAACTCGGATCGGACTATATGGTTTGGATAATTGGATTTTAGGATTGGCTCGGATCAGAACCAAACTTATTATTTTGGATTACGGATTTGTTTTGGTTTGTAAACTACAATCTGGATTATCCAAAAAAACCAAATAAGAAATAAATATTAATTTTACAAACATTTCATATATATATACACACACACAGAGATACATAATAGTTTACTAAATTATTAATATTCTATAAATATTTAAATATAATACTAGAATATAATAGTTGACGCTAAAGATCATATTAATTTTTATAAATGTGATAAACAAACACCGTAATATATAGTGAAGATGATATTGATTTGAACTTGTACAAATAAAATTTAGTATCATCCATTTTATATATTTTTGTCATAATATTTAACATACTTTTAGCATATATATTTGTGAATGTGTTTGGATATTTAAAAATCAAACCGATTCATCCGAACAATAATTCGGATGGATTGGTTCGGTTTTTGAATTTGTTTAGACAGATCGGATTATATTTTTGAAACCATAATCCATTTGGATTCATGTATATGGATCGGTTTTAAACCGATCTATCAATTTGAACACCCTAATGCCCATGAATACAAGACAATGTATCTTAATTTTGTTAGTGTTTGTTTCATTGTTTGAAACATGAGTCATGTGTTTTATAATTGAATTGCATCTTTCTAGCTTCATAAATCAAAATTAATGAAAGCTGATGCTTCACTGTTAGAAGACCTAATAAAATATTTAGTCTCGCTGGAAGGATCAGTCATCTACGCACGAAACATGTAACTGGACATTCAACCGAGATTCAGGGCAACAAACAGGAAGCCACATACCTTTCATATTATATGTAGTTCATTGTTTTTAGAACAAATGAAGAAGTGGAGAATTTTCAATGTAAATCGAAACCCGATGAACTATGATTTAAACGTCCTTTTTATATGGTCACTCAATTGAAAACGGCACAAGTGGGAGGAGGTCGAGGTAAGGTCGTAAGAATCAACTTAATCAGATCCAGTTTATACTTGTACAGAGAAACTCTAGTCCATGGCGTATGTATTCACTTGGGAGATTCAACATAGCAAATGATGCAACGACGGATTCACTAGGGAGATTCAACATAGGCAAATGATGCGACAACTTCCCTAACGACTTAAGGGCAAACCTATCTGTCTACAGCAATTTGATAGTGTATCATGGCCTGATCATAACAAGGTATGACCGAGACAACATAGATCGGGGTTAATTCCAAGGATCATGCTTTCAAGTCGACAATTTTTAAATAATAAGAGCACCCACTGTTGTGACACCAACCACTTTCAATCACTTTCAATATTTTTGACACATCAGCGTCATCTTATTTTTCATTAATTTTCACTTTTTTTCCACTACAAAATAGTACATTGAAAACTTAAAATTTATATTACCTTTCTTATTTTATGCTAGTATCAACTTTTTTTTTTAATTCACTTAACCAATGTAACATTATAAAAAGATGTCAAAGTTCTTCCTTTGCTTAATTTTTATTTTTAATAAAGACAAAAAAAGATGTATTTCTTTTGTAGGTTTGGATAATTAAAAAATAAAAGTTATTTATATAGAGTGAAGTTCAAATGAGTACATTAACTTTCTATGAGAATGGAAGAACCAATAAAAACGCGCCACGTGTCACAAAAACCACTTTCACCACGTTTTGAAAAATCAAATATCTCCCAAACGGTAAGTCGAAAAATCATAAAAGTTGCACCATAAAAATCAACGGTTTTTTTCTCTTCGATTAGAGATCTCACAAGATATACTCTCGACAACATTTTTTTTCTGTTTTCGTTGGGTTTTGTAAATGAGTTCCAGATGTGTTACTAACGAGTAACACATGTGATACCATCGGTTAACACATGTGATACCAACGTGTAACACACATGTTACCAACGAGTACCACATGTGTTACTAATATTGTACAATTATAAAAAAAGTCGTCAAAAGTATATCATGTGAGATGTCTAATCGAAGAGAAAAAAATACTGATTTTTATGGTGCAACACAAAAGTTTTCATTCTTATTTGAACCTGACCCTAATTATATAAAATTGATTTTGATTATATAACAAAAATTCAAAAATATCTTCTTTAATGATAAAAATCCAAAAAAAAAAAAAAAATCAGCTTTACGCCTTTATACCAATCTTTATAGGCACCAGTATGTATATGTAGCTAGGGTTTTACACTCCCTTCTACTCACACTCAAACAAATGGCCGACGACGCACAATACCACTCCGGCGCCGATTCCGCCACCGTCAAACGCAAATATGAAGATGCTCCACCTCCGCCGTCTTCCGGCCGTCGTACCACTGGATTCTCCGATGGTCCTCCTCTTGATTCCACTCCGTCTTACAACAACGTACCTCCACCAATGGACGAGATCCAGCTTGCTAAACAAAAAGCTCAGGAAATCGCCGCTCGTATATTCAACAACGCCGAAGCCAAACGCCCTAAGTTCGATAACGGTGGCACCGGTTGGGATTCTAATGATACCAGAGATTTTAGCTCCGGTCCTACTGGTTTGAATCTCATATCTTTCATCTATTAGTATTGTTTTATATGTCTATATCTATATGTATTTAGGGTTTAAAGTTTATGAATGATGGTTATGTGTGTTGTACTTTTGCTTATATGTTGGTTTTGTGCACACATTATATGCATAGATAGGTTGTGTATCTGTTAGCACATAGCGATTCTAGCAAAATGTGAGAAATTATAAGAACTGGTCTAACATGAAAAAGGATTTCACAGTTTGAATATTTTAAAGCTAGTATTGTCAAATTTTGATTGTGTTTTGTTGTTTTAAAGGAGATGATGTTGTTATATACTCAATTGTGGTTATTTTTACCTGTTTTTGAGTATTTGAACTTCAAATCTTCCTTATGATTGATCATATCATTGTACCATGGATGTTGCTTAGATAGACGTAGGCACCATAATGTTTTTGTATGTTCAATGAAAAATAGATTTCATATTTCTTCTCTGTTCGAGTACACTAAACATCCCGGTTTATAGTATTGATGATTGCAAGTTTAGCACAGCAGTACCTGTTGACTCCTGCTGTTTGTTTGAATTTTGGTATAATATGGGTCTGTTTGGCGTCGAGCTTTTTGAAGCTTTAAGCTTTTCATGTTTAAATTTAAAAGCTCGTACCAATAAAAGTTGTGTTTGGAAGATAGGGCTAGAAGCTTGTAAATATATTCCAAAAACTCTTAAAAGCTAAAAAACAAAACGC
Organism: Gnaphalium uliginosum; assembly: GCA_963930675.1. NCBI lineage: Eukaryota > Viridiplantae > Streptophyta > Magnoliopsida > Asterales > Asteraceae > Gnaphalium > Gnaphalium uliginosum. The sequence continues at coordinate 10,345,273 of OZ005684.1, read as the reverse complement.
TCCTCCAAGTAGCGTTGGAAAAAGTTACGGGAGATTTTGATATTTTGTGATGATAATTCCTCAAATGCCCCTCATAAAATTCAAAGGGATGATGACCGATATATCATTTTACCATGAGGCTTTTCCAACCTGTTGCATTCTAGTTTTATCTTAATATTTTAATAATAAAATTTGATATTTTATCTTAAATAAACAAAACAAACATATTAGATACGAGATTCGATTATTAGTTCATATTATTAAATAATTTAATATCTTTTTCAAAATCTTTGAAATTGGTATTTTATCTTAAAAAATAAATCATGCTAATAACAATGATATATTGTTTTTTATTAATTATGTTTATCACTTTAACCCTTTTAATGTCCTTTTACGTCCTTTTACATTTTTTAAATACAGCTACAACTATCAAACCAAACACGTTTAGAAAAATAAAAGCTACAGCTTTCAACTCGAAACAAAAGCTTCAGCTTACAGCAACAGCTTCTAGCCTACAGCTACAACCTACAACTTACATCTACAGCTACAGCTTGCAGCTTGTTTCATTAGGGCCACCCTTCTATAAAACTAATATATAGACCACCCAATATATTTGGTTTCTTTTTAACCGGTTCCGACCAAAAACACGCTGTTGTTTTTTAAAATGACAAAGTACCCCTTTTCACACAATTAGAGTGATACAGGTTATAGTCTAGTATGCTTAATACCTGTGTTATTCTAAAAAGAGATTGTCTTTATTTTTACAACTATATAGAGGGGCATAATAGGCATTACACTTATAAATTACAACTTCTATTAATTATAAGTAAGAGGCTCTCCTGTCATTTTATTACAAATATCTTAAGTCAGACTTCATAGAAATGAAACCATAATAGGCATTACACTTATAAGTTACAACTTCTATTCTTTATAAGTAAGAGGCTCTCCTGTCATTTTACATATATCTTATATCAGAATTGATAAAAATGAAACCACATGCTTACTTTGGTGGCCTATAAAATTGATAGACAGGAGCCTTAATAAAACAACTTAAATACTTGAGTGGCCTCCACATATATTATCCCTTAAATTTTGTATGCAATACTAAAATGATGTAGTACTTCTTTAGCTTTCGAACGTGTTGACTGCTCATTTCTTATGTATTCATTTATCAATGTTTTAATCAATTCAGACTTAGGACCTCCTGCTCCTTCAGTGCCTTCATCTTATGGTTATGGAAACCCAAGCAAAAAGATCGAGATACCAAATGGCAGGGTTGGTGTTATTATTGGTAAAGCCGGGGAAACTATCAAATATCTTCAACTACAATCTGGAGCTAAGATCCAGGTTACCAGAGATATGGATGCAGACCCACATTCACTTACTAGAGAAGTTGAGCTGACAGGTTCTGCAGAATCTATAGAGAAAGCTGAGCAGTTGATAAGGGATGTTCTTGCTGAGGTATATAATTGGTTGTCCTACGTAGCAACTATATCTTCTGGGTTTGAAAACGTGATATCATGTTATTATCCGCATACTGCTGTTTCTTTTTGCAAATCTGTTTTTTCTTTCCTTGGTCAATAGTAGGGTTTGGGTCGTTTTTTTTTTAATTATGCTTTTGGTATACAGTTAGATGTCCAAACTTATGTGCTCTGTGAAACAGGCTGAGTCGGGAGGTTCTGGCACAGTTTCTAGAAGGGTGGGTGGTCAGCCAGGTGGTGCAGAACAGTTTGTGATGCAAATTCCGAACAAAAAGGTATTTGTGTTTAAAGTATTTGCGATTTTTTCTGGGAGTTTATTGCCTGTGACGTCCAGTTCTGTACATGACATTATGTAACTTGGATATGTTTACAGGTTGGTCTTGTTATTGGCAAAGGGGGTGAGACGATAAAAAATATGCAAGCCAGTACAGGAGCTCGTATTCAGGTCTATTCAAAATCTTAAGTATCGTTCATGTGGTTATAGTGCTCGTATGATATGATTGTGGAATTTATGATATTGTTCTTTAACCATCTTCCGCTATCTTAAATTCTTACTCGTAAAATAGCGAAAAACCTGTTAGTAAAGGCATCTCTTAGTTCTTCAAAGCATACAAAACTTAATAGCTCTAAGTGGATGTAATCTGTATTTTACATAAAAGCTGTTTTGGTTTGCATGTTCAGATACATTTACATTTCGTCTCTTGAATTTTGGCACTTTATTGTTTTATCTTCTGTATAAAAGTCTAAATATCGTTACTACTCAAGAAATTTACAAGTGAAACGCGTATGGGTTATAATACTATGTTTTTGACATTCTATCAGGTTATACCACTGCACCTCCCTCCTGGTGATACATCAACAGAGAGAACCGTACAGATAGATGGATCAAGTGATCAGATTGAGGCTGCTAAACAATTGGTTAATGAAGTTATCAGTGAGGTATGCATAGATATACATGGCACACCTGTGCCTAGATAGAAACAATATGGTAGATTATATAATTCTCTTTAGCTATATATTATATGTGCACCCAATTTTATGACATTATTGCTGTTATCAAACTATATATAATTAATGTTTGGTGGGTAATGTAGACTAGACATGTATGCCACTGTTTACTCTGTATCTGTTAGGTTTGTCATATAATTATTGTATAGTCTGCCTTTTTTTGTACCCATTTACATCAAATGAGCGAATTGGCTTATGCCGGAGTAACTCGGTAATACCACCCACAGCAATGTCTGTACTATATGTAAGTATTGCTTTCAACGTGGTATCTCGGTTTATTTAAAATGATACTTGTTGTGCAGAATCGTTTACGAAATCCAATGGGAAGCGGAGGATACCCTCAGCAAGGTTATCAAGCTCGACCCCCTGGTGCGCAAATGCAGCAACCAGGTTATTATGGCTACCCACAACCTGGTGCATACCCTGGTCAGCCGGCTCCGTACACCCAGCAGCCGTATGCTAGTTATCCACAACAAACATCAGGTGGATATGGTGGCAGCTGGGACCAATCATCAGGTCAGCAAACTACTCAGGGAGGTGGTGGTTATGATTACTATGGTCAGCAACAAAGTCAACAGACCCAACCACCTGGTGCACCAGCCCCTACAGATGCACCAGCGTATGGTTATGGTCAACAAGGTCAAGGTTATGGCCAGGATGGTTATGGAGGGTATGCGTCTGCACCTCAATCAGGATATGATCAACAACATGGTTATGGTAATCCTACATCTGGATATAATGCTAGTGGTCAAACCACTGATGGTCAAAATGCTGCATATGGGGGTCAAGCCGACAATGCCAGTCAAGCTCCTCCAACATCTGCGGCTCAATCTGGTTATGGTCAGCAGTCTGCTCCAAATTCAAGTTATCCACAGGGTTCCAGTCAACCTGGGTATGGGGCTCCTCCAACTTCCCAGCCAGGGTACGGAACTCAACCTGCTGGATATGGTAGTTATGGACCACCTCCAACACAAAAGCCTCCTGCTTATGGGCAACAACCCCAGCAGTCACCTAGTGCTGCTCCACAAACTGGATATGCTCAACCGCCATATGGTGCCCCGCCTACCTATGGTGCTGCAGGATATGCCCAGTCACCATATGGTGCACCGCCTACTACTCAGCCAAGTTATGGGGCACAGCAACCACCAGCATATGCAGGGTCGTATGGCAGTGGATATCAACCTCCTGCTTATTCTTCTGATGCCACTGCAGCTCCAGCATCTCAGGCGGCTCAACCTGTTCCCAAAGCCTCACCTCAGCAGAATTGAAAGCTCTTCTATGGTGATTAAAGTTGTTGGTAGGCTTAATATAGGTTATGTAGGTTGTAGTTGAGTTGATAGAGGATGATATCTCTTGCTAAATGATTTTGTTGATTGGGTTGATTATACCTACGAACGGAAGGTTTCAAACATTTGAGAATCATTTCATACATGACTATCGTTGGGTTCTTTGCTTATGTGAAAGCATGTGATGAGGAAAGATAGTAACTACGATGATGGTTCTTGGTATTTAATTTGCCATATAATGTCCATTGGTCTTCATTTTTCTACCATCTACATGGTCTTGAATCTTGATACGCCAAATCTTAAACTGTAGTTCGGTAGCTTTTAGTTCCTATTTAGGCTCTCATGGTTTGAACTTTCAAATGAAACTGCATTTTCCTCGAGCTTTAGGAATTGATCTAAGAAACGTAAGATTATTAACAGAGTGAAATGTTTAGTTAGTTTGTTTTGAGCCCCAAGTGCACTTCTGAATCTTAGGTTTGATGGGATTGATGATTAAAAAGGTAAAACAAAAAAGTTAATGAGACGTGCTTGATTGTGGATTACAACTTTACTCGTGCAGTGCTACACTTGATACACGATTGTATGTTTTCACATGGAAAATAAAGCGATCGATATACCAATACACTGTTCATCAGACTATGAGACCTTAAACCCCTTAAATGTTGCATACATGCATTATACTCCTGCTTCCCTTCTCAGGTACTTTTTGTTATCTGCTTCTCTACTAATTTTGAGATTAATACTAGCTTTGAGGTATCATGACGTGTTTCCTCATTATTCTGTATGTAACTTCTACATGGCATCTACCTTCTGAAACGCACAAGTGCAAAACAAGAATCACTGTTTCTTGTTTTTAGCAACCAACATAAAATGAATCGCTATATAGGAACTTACATTCTGTTACCAGTATGACACAAATCCAAACTTGGGTTTACAACCAATGAACCATAGAAGCCTTGCTCATTCACACCCATTTTTAAACAAACCAAACCAAAGTGGAACAACATTTCCAAAGGGTCTCCAATGTTAACAAGAAAAAAAGCTCAAATTTCCACCTGTAAGACGTAACAAAATTCCCGGCTGCTATATATTGAAAACTATGTCCTTTTATTTAACCTATTTTCTTCAAAAGCAACGTTAGTTTTGAGGCAGACCCTAAAGTGCTAGACGTTTTGATTCTTGAATCCAGGGAATATTAGCAATATAAATGCTACGAAGGAGCCCAGCAGAATCTTGATAGCATAACCAACAGGATCTTGATTAAATCTATTGGGCTCATTATCACTCGTGGATGTTGTCATTGCTGTAGCAGAAGGCAAGGCTTCAATAACTGCATCTGCCAAGTCTGCTATGAAGGATGAGGTACACCCGAGAGCAGGAACACGACCCCAATTTTCAATGCCAGATTCAAGGGCTAACTCTTTGTACTCCATATCTATCTCTTCGAGTGTCTCTATGTGCTCGCTCACAAAGCTGAACAAACGCAAACACTACATTAAAGGATTACAAGAGTGTGTGCATTAGATGTTAAAATATATGCCAATTGGGTAACGGGTCAAAACAGGTAATATTTGGTATGGGTCAGGTCGTTGGTCCAAAAGGCAATTTGACCAAAATATTTGAAGTTTAGATAATCAGAGGATCAATTATGATTACAAAAACTATATTAATCCAACAATAATCTGATCTTCGAAGCACAAAGTGAATCTATAAGGTCAAAATTGACACATTTATTGGCACAATGCATAATTTGTATATGCCTGCAAATTTTAATCCTTTAATTAATCATGGTTAAGCTAATAAGAAATTAATTTCTATGGTGCACATTTATTCATATAGAAGAAACAGAAAGGTATAAACTCAGGTCTAACATCATATTACACATTCGATAACAAAAATAGATAAATAATAGACAACTCTTTTGGCAGACAGAATATATAGATCATTAACAAGGGTTTCTATCCAGATAGTTACCTGACAGGAATTGCAAGGAGACTCTTTACGCCTTGTTTGCCGAGCTCAACAAGTACTTCGTCAGTGTAAGGCTTCAACCACTGGACGGGACCAACTCGACTCTGATACATATAAAGAAGACAAAATTGAGGACCCCACAACAAAAGAACCATCATGGGTGACGGATTGTTTTACAATTTTCTCATTCTATAAACTAATTTACTATCCAAGAAAAGGAGACTTAGGAAGAGGCTGAGAGTTTACTAAAAATATATGAATGAGTAATAGAAAGATAAGAAACAAGTTGAAAACGATAAGTTGAATGGATGACCTGATAAGCCAGTTTGTGGTCATTGTCGATTCCTCTTGCTTTGAGTTCTTGCATGATTAAGTATATGCATTCCTCCATCTGATCTTTATATGGATCCCCAGCATCTCTAACATAAGTTTCCGGTACCCCATGGGCACTGAAGAATATCATGACCTTCAAATTGATGACAAAACACAGTCATATAACTAAATGACACTCTAGATTATAACTAATTGATAATCTAGATTAGTAGCTCTCGTATATTGTCATGGGTCTACTGACCATCCAAAGATCACAAGTAGAGGTATCAATAGTGGACTAGTTGGGTGACAGGTCAAACAAGTACTGTAATTTTTTATTGGTCATTCCGATCGGACACAAACAATATTCATATTTTTTAATGATCTCATAAATTATGTGAAATATGATTGTATAAAATGATATTTCAATAATAATCTAGTTTTTAGAATACGTATTATTTAGGAGGTTTTATGGTTGAAAAATATACTTGGGTGAGTGATGTAGGGTGCAATTAACGATAAATAGATTAAACCTGTTGATTCCAATGAATACTAGGAAAATATCTTCTAAACACGTTGATTCACAAGAATACCGCGGTTAGGATTTTCCAATACACGTTGATTCACAAGAATACCGCGGTTAGGATAAATTCAACTCAATTGACCAACGCAATTTGAGAGAAAATTCGATTTTCATAAAATCAAAAAACTCAAAACTAAAACTCCCTTCTATTACAACTTAGAAGCCTTTATATATGGCTAGAAATATTAAAACTACATTAATTTCTAGAATATCAAAAGCCTAGAGTTGAAAAACTAATAAATAAATAATTAACCAACTCATTAAACATACGTTAACACTCAAGAAACTCGTAACTCAAAAGGCATATCCAAATTTGGATGAATGTGTCCCTTGGACAGTCTGTAGTAAAATTGTCATAACTTCTTCTAGAAAACTCCAAATGAGACACCGTTTTTTGCACAAGAAAGTAGACACATAGAGCTTTCCATCCATATATCACACATAAATATGGACGCCTACACTGTTCCAGCTTATTCTTTTAAGTTGACCAAAATTCTAAAAATCTAGTCGTCTTGGTGATGCGTCCCGTATCAGTGAGTAATAACCCTTTTGACACAATTGGACCATTTCCTTTCAAGCATTTATGTTTATTATACTCTATATGACCCATTAGGGATAAAAACTTAACCTGAATTGACCCATTCATTGGTAAATGGGTCGAAATGGCACTCCTAATCATAAACAATCAGAAAATGAACTAACCTCCTCATGTGAGCCAAAACTTTGCAATTCCTTCTCAATCAAGTCAGCCATAGACTTGACATAACCCTCACGCTGATACCAAGACTGGATAATAGCAACAGGAAGTCTTGACAAAATCTTGTCATCCCTGTGCAGGTATCTCAGTTAAAATTGCTTACAATAGTGCTATAACAAAATGATAGCATGAAAACAGAACAAAATTTAGATTCACAAAAAGAAATCATAATTTCACCTAAAGAGGTTTTGAAGAACACGAATACTTGAACCGGTTGTAGAAATAGAAAACTGAGGATAAAGAGGAAGCACAATAAGCTTCGTGATCTTGTCCCTCCTAATCTGCAATTGAAAGAAATCAGTATTACCATTAATTGATTGAAGAATAATATCCACTGGATCCTACTTTGCATGTACTAGCTTTACTATTGATGATAAGTTTTGACTTCTCAATTACATTTAGAGCATAAATGTCCAACATCTTGATTTTTAACTTATATTTTAAAAGTTATACACACACACACACACACACACACACACACACACACACACACACACACATATGTGGTGGATGGTTACATTTCCTTAACACAACTACACAAGTTGATAAGCAGATCAAACAAGGAAAAATTCCATCTAACTATTAACTGACTTCAGTTTTTTATACCATTTGCAAGTTTCTAAATCCAGTCCAGGAGAAATACTGATAGTACATTCAAGGAAGCAACTTTCACATGGGATCTAGAAGAAACAATGACTGCCAGTATTGCAGCATAAGAATTTTATTCAACATTTAAGGTTTCAAACTAGCTTAAATGGCTGTCTAACACTTTTTACTTGCCTGCTGAACAGCTTCCTCAGTAAATGGATGCCAGTAACGCATTGCCACATAGACATTAGCAGGTACGTTCTTCGATTCAAGTGCCATTCTAAGAGCATCAGCCTGCAACAAACATCAAGAGTAATGTAACAAAACTTAAAATGTAACATAGAAGAACTATTAACTACCAGCTAGTTCAGAAAAAAATGAATAGAAACTGAGGTGAAAGGCAGCTAAAACTGACACATCATCAAGATAACTAATAAAGGGAAAGCAACAAATATGTAGCTGATCTATTGCTTGTTGGTCCAATACGAGAGGTATCCATAATGTGGTTAGTTGCTATTATATTTGGTTTATATGTTTATATGCTTCTATCAGTGAAAAAAAACTTTAAGGTACTCAATCTTGAAAAATGACTGTTCCAATACAAACATGAGCAACAACCAAGATTTCAAACAAGTAAAGTAATTTACCTGCTCATCAGTTATCTTCCGCAGAGGGGAACCACCTCCAATGGAAGCATAACCTTCTTTACTTTTGGGTGCCCTGAGTGTTGAAATGAGTTGTGCCAAGGGTCGTTGTAGGAACCGAAACAACCTTGGGAGACGAATGATATCCTAACCCAAATATATCATACATAATTAGAACGTCATAAACAAAGAAACTAAGTCATCATCACATTGGTCTAGAAATGGAACTGGTTAATAATAACAAACATACTGGGTCTGCAAATAGATTATACAAAAAAGGCTGAACATCATGAAGCGTCTCTGGACCTCCAAGATTCAATAGAAGGACTCCAATCTTTTCCTCCTCAACTTGTGAATGAGATTCAGTAACACTCAAAGGGTGTGCCCACGCCCCCGCTGAGCAGAAAGTTTTTACAGCCAAACTTCTATTCTGAACAGGCGTACGCAATTTCAAATTCGGAAAAGTGCTTCCAGTTGTATCAGAGCTCACCGATGAATGACATTTTATTTCACATGCATGACTGCAAACAGGAACATGAAGTTTAATTATATACCATAATCTTTCATTATAATTGCCTCTAATTTTTTGAGTTTGTAATTACTAACTAGTATATATATACACATACATACATATCTAAAACAATTATACAAACTAACAGCCCAAAAAAAAAAAAAACTACCTAACATATGACTATAGCTCGCAGGTAATTACATAGTTTGTGAGCTATCAAATAATAAAAATAAAAATACGAGATACATGAACTATATCAATTATGTCTTTAATTCTTCAAAGGCAAATAATCGTTCGATTGATCCCTAAATATCAGCAATTGAAACAGCATGCCAATCATACGTTTAAAAAGTATCGATTTCATCGAAATACATAAACTAACGATAAAGCAAACTTACACAGAATTACGATCATTTCTGAATTTAGGGTTCGATTTTGAGAAATTAAGACTAGAGATAGCACATGAGCTCGTTGCTGCATCCATAGGATTAGGTTTACAAACGTCTATTGAGATTGAACGTGTTTATAATCTTCAAAAAAGGAGAAATTAGGGTTTTGTTGAGTTTGGTACAGAATATGAAATATTAAAGTATTTTAGTTGTAGAATTAATTAATCAAATTAACTAGATCAAAATGATAGTAGCAGTTGGAGGATCAATACATGCGTCGTGGCTAAAAATTAATCACTCGATTAAATTCGTATTCAATTTTGACTTTTGAGCGTCAAAGTTGGCAGGTAACACCGCGTTACATTCGTACCTCGTAGAACACAAATACACCATAAACATGCTTCATTTTTAATTTGTTTTTTTTTCAATCATCTAAATTCTATTTATTATTTATTAGAGAAGTTCCAACTAGTCATTTTTTTCATATTTTTTATTTACTTTATGGGCTTTTCCTATCCGAGTCTCTCCGTCACGCTACGACGACTCGAAAAATTCTAATTTTCTTGTTATTTTCAACGTGATCTTCTATCTCTTCTATTATGGTGGAGATCAATTACCGCATCCGTTGGTTCTCATCTCCTTTGTGAGTCACTTATTTCTTTTGAAAGATTGGTGACTTTTCTTTCCTTTAAAGCGATAAAAAAATTAGTTACAAGTTCAAGATTTGGATCCTGAAATCATTCTTATGAGGTACCTAGTTAAGTTCTTCCTAATTTTCTCATAAGTCTTTTGCAACCAGATCTGGATCTTTAAGAATAAAATGATTTGGTTTGTTTATTATATTCAATGGCATCTTCAAACCCCTATTTTACAACGGAGTTCAACAGTTGCACGATTCACTTATGCAAATTCCCCCGCGTTACTAAGGAGATACTTTGGTGCGTGGTTGTTCTTCTTTTGATATAGTCATGCCACATTTGCGTAAGAGCCTATTTTCCTCAGATTTCTATAGATTTGATTTCAATTTCTCGACAGCAATTTAAATTAATTTTACACATTTTGTATGTTATTCGTTTATTGCCAATGTGGAATTGTTGCTATTATTGTAATTCGTGAATTCATATTATGTTTTAAATTACCTCAATATTGAGGAGTGATTATGATTATTAATAAAATTTCAAGCTTCAGCCAATTATTAAAAAAAAAACATTATTATTTATTTTTCAAGCCAAAAAGATGAAGTACCAAATCCAAAATAAAATACCCCCACCCTACAACATACCAATTACCGAACCCAACCCCAAGTGCCACATCTACGTAACCAATATCGAATGAACAGTGATATCTTCGTCATAATTTTTGATAGATATATTAAACTTATACATTCAAAACTTGTACTGTATACATAAATAATACACAATTTTAATGAATTTATCAAAAGATAATTGTAAAAATATCAGCACCTAGTTCATTTATGATTACTTTATTATATTACTAGACCCTAAACCCGTGTATATACACGGACCATTGAATTTGTATTTATTTTTTAATAATATACATAACTAAATAGATGAAAAACGTTTATGCTTTCGACGTAGTTGAGAAAGAGAAACGATCAATGTTAATGAAACAATAGTGGATGAAGAGAATGTGAGCCCGATCTTTTATTTTTTAATATCTTTTTATTGGTTAAATATTTATTCGTGAGTTACTTTTCACAATTTATTCCACACTAAATCATATAAAAAAGATTTAAAATATTGAACTTAGTGTTAGAGTTCACACTCACTAACAAACTGGACCCGTTCAGGTGCTCCTGTCCTGAGTATAAAAATAAGTTATTAAGGTAAACGCATATGAATTCAAGTACACAATGAACTTTAAAAGTGAAATATCAATGTAAAGAGAGATTACAATATCGATTAAACTAATAATAATTTATAATATAATGATAGTTACTAACTTATAGATCTTTTAGGATGTATGTACCATTGATTTGTAATTTGAATATAAAACAATACTTGGTGAATCTTTTATCACTCGTAATATCTTATTTATAATGTAACTTTTATATTACTTTAGCTAACATGTTGGTGCATATATGTGTGTCAGTCAGTTGGTCATCGTCTGTACGCGTAACATTGTAAAGATTTCGTTTGTAATGAAAAGTGCATATTTAGAATTACACAAGTATAGGATTGCGACACTTGCTTAGTGTCGCATATGCGACACTACCCTAGTGTCGCAGGAGTCGGCTAGGGCAAGTGTCGCAAGGTCTAGTTCAGTTTGTATAAATAGAGGATTAGGGTTTCAGTTGTAGGGCGACGAAACCCTGAGAGTTGTGAGCGAATTTGTGATTATCTTCTGTAATTATTACATGTTCTAATCAATACAAAGCAGAAGCATTTGATATAATACAATTGTGTGTTTCGTTAACGTTCAATTACTTTAGTGTACGGATTCCGCACGTATAACTTGACTCGATTCGATAGATCGAGTGTGCAATAAAGAAGATTTTGTTACAAGTGTGGGAACTGGTAAAAGTACTAATGGATTCGATTCGATAGACCTAGCGAGTACCAATAGATTTTGTTTTTGTTTCCTGAGCACAGTTCCAGTGATAATTTATTAAGAAGACCAAAGTGAGAAAAAGAGGAAGAAAGAAGAAAAGGGAAATCCAACACCATTTCCTAATATCATCTCTATGTGGATATGAAGATTGATGTTCAACAACAATAAAATGCTTGAATTTGAAGATCCTTCAAGAGTTAAAGAGAGAATCTGCTGTTCAGTGGAAGTAACTTTAAAATTCTGATTATGGTTATGGAGAATATTCGGATCAGAATTGTGAACAGGCAGATTCGTGAATGTGATATTGTTGATAAGGGGAAGCTTTCTGTGAAGTTGTTGAGAAGGGGAAGATGATATTGTTATATGACCATAAGTTAGCTTTGGACATATAGTGTTTAATATGACCTAGTATGGGATATGTTCGTGTCAAGTGGTTGGTAAAGAAATGGATTCTTGCCGAAAGATAACTTTCTCATCAAACTGAGGATGAAGATTACTAGATTTAATGGCAACAACATTTTTGGAATATACTTTCAAAGTTTAGTTCAAAAGATTGAACAATAAAGAAGATTATTCCAACGTTCGTTCATGCAAACGAGTTGTCGTTGATGAAAAGATTTCTACAAGTTGTCGTCAAAGGGAAGTTTGTTGATGCATTCTGGTGTGACAACATCTTATTTAGAAATATTAGCTTGATTGTATTTAGAATTTGCTTTTAGCGACACTTAGCTAGTGTCGCAATAGCAATAGCGACACTTTGCTAGTGTTGCATGTCTACATATCTATATATATAAGTTCGCAGGCAGAAAGGTAGATGTGTGTGAGAGAGAGAGAGCCGAATTAGGTTTGAGAGAGTTTCGTGCTTAAACGCTTGTTTTCTGTAATCGTGATTAATCAATAAATAGAAACATTATTTACATTATCGTATTCGATTTTATATATATATTTCAAGTTCTAGATTTGTTATACGGATTCCGCACGTATAACGCGTAACGATTCGATAGATTCCAGGCGACACTTTTTAGCGAATCGTTACGCGTTATAGGTGCGGAATCCGTATAACAAATCAAGAACTTGAAATATATATATAAAACCGAATACGAGAATGGAAATAATGTTTCTGTTTATTGATCAATCACGATTACAGAAAATAAGCGTTTAAGCACAATACTCTCTCAAACCTAATTCGACTCTCTCTCTCTCTCTCTCACACCTACCTTTATGCCTGCGAACTTATATATATAGATATGTAGACATGCGACACTAGCAAAGTGTCGCTATTGCGACACTAACTAAGTGTCGCTAAAAGCAAATTCTAAATACAATCAAGCTAATATTTCTAAACAAGACGTTGTCACACCAGAATGCATCAACAAAATATAACTTTATTAGTAATATGTTTGTAAAAGAGTTTTAAAGTGTTTTGTAAAGAGTTTTTTTTATTTGTGATCATGATTTACGAATAATATTTAATATGATTTTTCATGCCATTGATTATCGTTGGTAGGGGTGTTTATTATTTGGTTTAACTGAATAACTCAACCGATTCATATATTGTTTGGATAGTTAAATTAGGTTATTTGGATTTGATCTGGTTTTTGGGTGATACCATATAAGGAATCAGTTTAATGGTTCGGTTTTGGTTTGAATATTTTCAATTCCCACTCGAAAAATCAAATAAGCATAAGTTGTTAATACTTATCTTTGATAATTCAATTTCGACAGCTAACATACAACTCTAATTACTCATATAACTCAATTACCTCAAATACAAATCCATTTATCCAAATGACTCAATATGAACAATTAAAATGCTCTTACTTAGTAATTGGGTAATTCAATTATCTTAATAATCTAAATCATAATTTAAGACTTTTATCTGGATAAATTGAAACCCAGCCAAATAACCTCTTAATTATTAAGTTGGTTTGGATTGGGTGACATATAGTTTGAATTGAGTCTCAAGTGGATTAAATAAGTCAAATCAGATAACTCTATTAACCCGAAACACGACCGAATAAACACTCTGAGTCGTTGAGATATCCTTATGCCTACTTTCGATGGATAATATCACTAATCTTAACAAAAATTAATAATTTAATTAGTAATTATCATTTTGATTATGAAAAACATATATATTAAAGATATTATATTATGAAATATTAAAGACTTGAATATCGGTTCATTACTTTCACTAAATTTAAAAACGTCTATGGTTTCAAAATGTATTAAGTGTTACACCTTTTACAGTTAATTGTGGCGAACTTTAAAATTTTATATTGTGGTTATTTAAGTTATTAAAAACGCATATTGAATGCATTTTGGGCATATTTTGCTACATAAATAATCATGTTTTTAGTAAGTTTTATAATACAATAGGAAGTTAAGTATATATAAATAGATGTTTTTAGAATTTAAATACATACGATAGACATTTTTAAAACTCGTCTCATGCAATAGTATAAGTGTATAGTTCGATACATTTTAAACAATAAACCCATGTATTATTATTATTATTTTATTATTATTATTATTATTTTATTATTATTATTATTTTATTATTATTATTATTATTATTATTATTATTATTATTATTATTATTATTATTATTGATATTTATACATCTACATTAATACAATACTTCAAAGTTACCTTTTGATCCATAAGAATGGTTGTACCGTCTTAAGTTCTTTTTCATACCTTGTATTTTTTATTGTAGATTAATAATTGTTAATAAATTTATTACCTTAAACTTTTATTTAGAAGTATTAATACGGTTGATTTTAGATAGTTGTTAAATTAATAGTTTGTAATAAATGTTTGATATTTCTGATAACTTCCTAGATGATTGTTATTATTCTGCTAGCATATTTTTATTTTAGATAATTATATTTATGTTATACTGTATTTCATTATACCAATTAACATGTTGATATAATTTCTAATGGATTAATAATACATATCCATGTATTCTAAATAATTTTTTTAATAATACATGTTTATATTACAAATACATAGAAGTTATAAAATGTCCAAAATATTTTTTATCATTGTATTCTTTATATATTTTCGTATTAGTTACAAATACAACACAATTTTTATAAACCCTTCAAATAACGAAAAAGATAAGTAAATATAGGGACCTCATTGATTAATTGGATATTAATTTTAAATGATGACATCATAAAGGTGAATCTTTTTTATTGTAGATTAATAATTGTTGATAAATTTATTGCCTTAAACTTTTATTTAGAATGCGGTTGATTTTAGATAGTTGTTAAATTAATAGTTTGTAATAAATGTTTGATATTTTTTAGAACTTCCTAGATGAGTATTATTATTCTGCTACCATAATTTTGTTTTATATAATTGTTTTATGTTATACTGTATTTTATTATAACAATTAGCATGTTGATATAATTTCTAATTGATTAATAATACAATACAACACAATTTTTATAAACCCTTTAAATAACGAAAAAGATAGTAAATAGAGGGACCTAACTGATTAATTAGATCTTAATTTTAAATGATGACATCATAAAGGTGAATCATATATTATATTTACTAGATTTTAAACCCGTGTATATACATGGGCCATTGATTCATATTTTCTTTTTATAAGTATATAAATATAAATATTGTATATGATAAAAGTCTATGATTTACATTGTTAAAAAATATGTAATGAAGTTTGAAATTTGATTATTTAAAGTAGTATGTAGATTCAACATATAATTATTGTCATATTATTTTTACTTTTTGTATGCAAATTCGAGTGTGTAGACGATAATTTGTTAACCCGTGACATTTAAGATAAGTCACACAACATATAGAATTATAAAGGGAATTTCATTTTACATAAGCAAATCAAAAATATAAAATAATTATAGAAGCTAGCAATTATAAAAGACCATCAAATGATATTGTCTTCGATTAAACTGGAATGGTATTGTTTTATCATACGACACTAAGTGCATTATTGTAATATAGTTTATGTTACCCGTGTGACTACCTAAAGTGATCTTTGCTTTAATATCCAAGGTTCTTTAATTCGCTAGGCGGGGAGTACCGTTAGCGGAGAACTTTGATTGTTGGTTGAAGCTTTAAACAAAAGGGCAAATAGTCCTAAAAGATAATGTAAAGTCCAAAATTTCCCAATCAAGGGAATATTATTTTCTCCATCGTCCAAAAAGAACCGCTAATTTTAATTTTTGGCAACAAATGATTATTTTGTAAATCTTAATTTAAGGGGAATATCACCCGATCAAATTTTTTTATATACAAAATTGACTCTTAAAATGAATTGTTAGGGTTCATATGTGTCCTAGAGGTTCACATTCTTGCATTATCAACACACAAGCGACCTTCAATTTCACGATTCTTCATCTTTTAGATATGAATTTGTCACTTCACTTTTGGAACCCTGAGTGGATGTGCTCATGACCCCAAATGTTTTAAACCATAATTTGTTGTATAAAGTGTTTATAAATGATGCGTAACAACTTTAACCGGCCTTAAATTTGCAAATAAAAAAATTGATCAAGCGATATTTCCCTAATTTAAGATTTTTGACAAAAACAATCATTTTCTGGCAAAAAATTAAAAATAAGAGTCCTTTTTGGGCGATGGATAAAGTTATTTTCCCTTGATTTTGAAATTTTAGACTTTAAATTACTTTTTTGGGCTATTTTTCCTAAACAAAAAGGTGAAAGAAGATGATAAACATAAATAATAAGCAATTTTATATTATATGGTGATTAAATTCAATTTAATATTATATATTGATTTTTTAAGGATTAATATGGATCGTCGAAAGAATAATATTAATTAGTATATTATATTTTAAATAATATTAAAAAATGAATAGATCTACTCCATCTCTGAACGGATGAATTGGATCGAGAACCGAAACTTAAAATCATATCTTAATTAGTTGATAACATTGATCTACATGTAATTTACGATTGGACTTTTGAATTGTACAATTGTATTGAATTCAAATCTATCTATAACATATAATTTAATTTAATTATTGTTGTAACTATTCGAACTTAGGTATCAAAATAAAAAAAAAATAAAAAGTGATTTTAAAAAATTTAAAGAGTTTAATTTAAATTTTTTAGTAAAGTTAAAGGACTTAATTGAAAATTTTAATTGATGATATCATTATAGGGTTTCCTATATATAATAATTTAAGATTTAAGATTATAAAGTATTAGAATTAGAATAGGATTAGGATTCCAAATTAATTTTTATTATATAATAATTTAAGATTTAAGATTATAAAGTATTAGAATTAGTATAGGATTAGGATTCCAAATTAATTTTTATTATGATTATTTTAAAAATAATTCATAATTTATAATGTCATTAAATTTTATATTTTAATTAATTGGATAAATTTGAATGATCTTATTGATTGATTAAATTTTTAATGACATCACCAAGTGTTTCTTATATTATATTTATTTATTTATTTATTTGAGATAAGATAAAAGTTGATAATTTAAGGGACAATTGAACGAATAATTTATTAAAGTTTTAGTGTAAAATTTAGATCTACATACCTCTTTATCTATTTTCATTATCATTATTACCTACAATATAAATAAATCAAATTCATTTTAATATTTATCCGTGTAACCAAACATTTCCTGCACTTCCAAGCACTAAACACTCACATAATCTCTCTTACACCATCACTTCAAATCACAATTTCCGGGGAGTACAAAAGTAATATAAATCAATTAAAGACATTATGGCGCTAAAATTTGCAAGATTCATGACTTTTGAGAGTTGTAATGAGCTTTACAAGACTAAAAACAAATCTGATAGGCAACTAATGTTCGTAAAGCCCAAATATGGCATTGGTACCACCATGAACCTGCTTCGTTTATTTTGTTTTTGGATGTTTACGTAAACAAAACAAAATCCAGCTCAATCAATGCCACTTAAACCTAACCAAATATTTAACCTAACCAAATATCTATGAAAAAATGGAATTTGTTAATAAGGAGGAAACTAAAGTAGAGCCCGATGATTGATTATTAGAACAAGTTCAAAAGATAAACTATAAAATTAAATTAAATCTTAAATAACTTTGTGGGGTTTAAAGTGGAGACTTCTTACTGAATTTTTATTGATAGGGTATGCTTGTTGTGGATTGGCTGCTGATTTAGTGCTTTATTTGTTGATCAAAGTCTGTCCTCACATTGTATTCTCTTTTACTTTTAATTTGTGAAGTAATATAAAGTTGTTCTTTTTGCAAAAAATATATAATAATAATAATTAAAAGAAAAGTGGAGTACACCACCACATATTTTTTAAACTTTTTGTAATTGTAATTTTGTAATGGTAATGGTAAAGGTTAAGAAGTAACTTGCTAGCCCTCTTTTTTTTTATTGAGAGTTGGGAAACCTTAATGTGGCCACAAGAATCGCCCCAAGGGTCTTATTTCCTGATAGCGTATGCTTAACTCCAACCTTCTCATTCTCGTCTGGGTATGAAACCTCCAAGTATGGTTACGCTCCGAGCAGATCAGCAGATCTAATGGATGGACCCGTCATTGCCCGAATAAGAGGTCGATCAAGGAGATATATGAGGTTAGCGTATGTTCGTAGTGATTGCCTCAGATAGAGGAGAATAGATTAGAAAGTTTTCCCTGAGATTTGACCCACCAATGACTACCTATTCTCGCCCGGTGCCTGAACCTTGCTCGTTTACATCTGGATAAGACAATAGTGATACACTCGAACGATAGAGAAGTTCCTATGGCTAAAGCTGGTCGCCTTTGCATCTTGAAGAAGGAGATGGCACCTCTACTTTAGGTGGTCACTTCGTATTCTTCTCCCGAGCTCATAGAATTGACGTAAGCGGTTGGGTGGTCAGGTGAGCCCTAAGAAAATTGGCTTAGAAAAGATGAGATAGGGAGGGCCCCTGGATGATTGATTGGTACCGGTTAAAATCAAGTTGGAAAGACCACATTTCTTGTTCAAATATCTCTCTCTCTCCGTATATAAATTAGTGATATTACTGAATTATTTAATCAATGAAATCATAACCTTTTAATGTAAAATTGGAATAATGCAAGTTTTTAAATCAGATGCATACTTTTTGTATAAGCATGTAATGCTAAGAGTTGTGCCTTAGAAACCAATTACTAGAACAAGTTAATTGCAAAATCAGTTCAATTATACAAGTCAAAACTATCCTAAATACAAAATTACTCGTTTTAATATAGTATATCAGAAACAACAATCGCAATCAAAAGGACAAAGACGGGTAACTCCAGCATCTGCCCTACCGATCCCCAACTCGTCTTCTTTGTAAATCGCTAAACCATCTACTGTTTTCCTCTTGGGTCTAGCCGTTTCTTCACTTTCAAACAAATCAACATTAGACCCTTCAGATTTATTCCTTTTTTTCTTTCGGGTCACAAATGCATCATCTTTTGAATCTTTACCTGTTTCTTTATCCATTTTAGTCGGCTTCCCAGCAACACGTTCTGTCATCTTTTTGGTCTTGTACTGCTCGGGTTTCTTTCTTTTTTTTGAAAAGATATCGTCGATTTCCTGTCCAAATGTTCCTGGTTTGGAGAATGGTTTCTCCTTTTGTATACTCGGTTTCTGTGGCACTGGCTTGGGTTGTTTAGATGAACACTTTTTCAGCATATCCCAACTAGGTACTGCAGGATTCTGTAGCCCTGGTTTGGATGTGTTAGATGAATTCTTTTTCGGCATTTTCAAAAATCACAAATCTGCACATTATGAAAGCTATTAACTATAAGAAAGGAAGGTTTCAACACTAAAGATTACAAATTCAAGCATACAACTTCTAAATAAGCCCTAAGAACAGAATTACATAAATTTTCTCTGAGTATTGCTCAATCAATTTGGTCACTTGACCATTTTTAATACAGAAGGTCCATATACAATAATCTGTGAATTGAACTGGAAGAAATATAACCCAAACAACAAATTGACCAACTTTGGGCAAAAGAGTCAAACAAATTTCAGGTTTGAAATTTTCGGACGTAACCAACATATTCAAGTTGGAAAAATATTATAGATCTCACAGATGACCCAAACCAAACCGAAACCTGAATGTCGGCTACGAGTATATAAAAACCGAATGGTCTCGGTTATCAGTTTTCAGGTTGTGTCTGGTTCGATTAATTGGTTAACCATCGGCTTTCATGAATTTATAAAACAGCAGAGAACAACACGAGAGTGAATCAGAAGAACGCTTCAAATATAAGGAAAAGAGAAAGACAGCTGGTAAAGGTGCCGTTTCATCTCAACAACAGATGTCATCGTTACTTGATCTAATCCATTTGTCAGTGCAACGGCCAAAATATTTTCCTCAAACCTTTTAGTCCTGAGCTTGAAACTCGTTGGCTGCTGAGTCTTTGTGAAAATAAGAGTTGCTTAGTTGCTAGGGCCAAAAAACTTATAAATTGGGCTTTCCACCTTTGTTCACTTATTTCTTCGGCCCATAATAGTTGATAGTAAAAGCAAATTACAAAACAGAAATACAGTAGCAGCTGTGTAAAAATTAATATTTATCAATTAATTCATATAATAAACAATAATACTATACTATGTAGTAAAGAATTGATTTTAAAACTTTAATAGTATATAGAATATAATAGGGCCCACCGGTTAAATCGGTTCGGTTTACTTGGGTGCAAAAACTATCATGATTTGCGACCTATATTGCAAACCAATCTTCCATGTATGCGTAAGATAACAAATATTAGAAAGTATTCCTCTAATACCAAGCTAAATGCCAGAAATGCAGCTGATTATATCGAAAAAGATGGAACACTTAACAGCAGAAGCAAACATAGTATCTTCATTCCTACGTTTTCCATATCAACACCCAGTCATTTCAATACCGGTTCCCACTTTTTACAAGGCACATGTAGACATGAAGAACACTTAAATAGATTCACTGTGCATCCTAATACAATTGTTTGTCCATGACCAATAACTTAAGTATTTGACTACTTATTACCTACGGTCATGTCGCTTTTACAAATAAATAAATATTTATATTTAAAAATTCAAACTATCTTGAAAATATACTGAGATAGAACAATATCAACAGATATAGCTCAGGTGCACCAACAGCTATCAACCTTTTTAATCTACAAGTGACGACATTTTACTTTACAATTTACAAACAAACAAAAATCACATGCTAAACCTTGTTCATGGTTTTGAACCGATTATATTCACAATACGCTGCCCTGAATTAAATGAATTACAAAGTTAAGATAAGTATATATAAAAATAAAGAATATATGGTAAAAAGTGGCTAATGCCTTAAATCATACTACAATATCAATACTTCTAATTAACTGATTTAAGAAAATTGGAATTATGAGAACATACCAAACTTGCTGGACGAGACGCCACTAGAATGGGTCAGGGTCCGTGTTCGCTTTCAAGTATCACGAGAGTAAACAGTCCCCTCCTCCAAATAAAAGGGGTTTATCGCCTGCAGTACATAACCTACTTACAAACTATGTTTCATTCAACTAGCTAAACTAGAACATAGCATAATCATTATCATCAGTCATCAAAAACTACAATCAAAACCAAAAAACTATATAACATGGGTCAGGGACCCGGTCCCGGTCGGGTTCAATTGAATTAACTAGTGTAAACATTCATTAATTACTAACCTTAAATTATAAACATAAACATAGCATATATTTAAAACTAATTTTAATTATAAGTGAAGTACTTTGACAGGAAGCAGAATCATCATCATCAATAGAATAATAATTATCGCATTAAATGAATTGAGGAATAGAAAACAGCGATGTTACGCGACCACTGTTCTAACATAAAAAATGACCAGAATCATAATTAGACTTTTTAATCCAGCAAAATATTGCTTTGAAGATGGAGAAGGAACTTTTAAGATGATATATGATTTATAAAGATAAAAAATAAAAATCATGACTTTGGCCTTTTCGAATCAGGTTGGTCGAGAGAAAATGAAATTTGTTTTCATTCAAGCCAAAAAAAACACAACAGGTCTAACCTTTGTTCCTTGTTTATCGACTGTGGTGGCAGCTCACGGTTTCTGCTGGTTGCGGTCGTGGTTGAGATGAAACAGGAGAGGGAACAAGGCCACAGGGGTTTGGTTTGGGAGAGGAAGGGGTGCACTTTTTTTTCCTAATAACTTTATTTATTAGTAATTTTAATTTGTAATGGACAATTTTATCGTCATGGGTGTTGCAAATTAGGGTTGTTCACGGTTCGGTTTTTCAAAATCGAACCACAATCAAATATTTCGGTTTTCCAATAATCAAAAGAAACATTTGGTTTCGGTTTCACACTGGTTCAAGTTTTCGATTCACAGTGTTCGGTTTCACGGTTTCGGTTTGGTTTCTTAACGATTATTGGTCGAGTTCTCTAAACAAAATTTAATCTGTGAATTAAACTAAAAGAAAAATGACCCAACCAACAAATTGACTAAGTTTGGGCAATGGGTCAAACACGTATCAGGTTGAAAATTTTCGAAGTAACGAACATATTCAAGTTGGGAAAAAATCATTATGGATCTACCCAGCTATTTACAAGAGAAGCCAAAAGACAAAAAGGGGAGTACAAATTTTTTTATTTTTCTTTAAAGTGAGGTGGAGGCTATAGCCTATAAGTGCTATCTAGGAAAGAAACATCCAACAGTCAATCCTGCCATTCTTCAATTCGAAATTTCACTACATCTTATTGACACTTACAACATTTAAGCCATTCGCTTCACTACACACTTCATGTAGTATAACACCATCTAAAGTTTTCCTCCGAATCTATGTCGATCAGAGACAATAAATGATCTTAAGAACAAACCTATTGACATAAAAAGGTCAACAAACTACCAACATAAGAATAGAACATAGAAGCCAAGAGATCTCCCTACATAGTTAGTTGGCTGCAAAAAGTATCATGAATTGTGACCTATATTGCAAACTTATGTTTAATAGATGTTTTAATCAACAAATTTTTAGAAAAATACTTATCTAATACCATCCTAAATCAGTAAATCCTATATGCCTGAAACGTAGCAAATATATTGAGTTAGAGATAACACATAAAAGTGGAATTTCTATGTTTTCCATATCAACAAAACAGCCATTTGATATATCATTGGTTCCATATCAACATAAAACTGAAATGCTCATTTTCGGATTCTTTCTTCACTTTGCATTCTAATAGAATTGCTTGTTGTTACCAATTATTTGAGTATTTAACTACTTACGGCCTACGGTCATGTTGTCATTATGAATAATAATAATTTGTATACAAAATTATCTTTAAAATACACCGAGATTGACGAATATCAACTGATACTAAATCTACAGGTGACACACTCCAAGTTCTAACCCTACAAGCAAACAAATTTCAGGCACTAAATTTGTTTTAAAAAATATCAGAATAAAAGTAACCATGAATTAGATAATGCACAAGTAACTGATCAAATACTACATTGAACATAACAGAGCATAATAAATATATGGTTGAAGTGTTGTAATTAACTGAATTAAGTAAATTGGAGTTAAAAGAAACATAAAAACTACCGGTTGAATGGTCCGGGTTCGAGTTCGGGTCCGGCGAGAGTGGGGGTAGGAGACAGGCAAAGGGGGTGGCGGCGAAAGGGAAACGTGCCAAGAATACTAAACCTTGAGCTTCATTGTTTACCGGTCATAGCAGGGAGTTTATGCAGTGTAGCCAATTGCCCAATTCCATCGTAATTGTATGCACCAGCCCATTTTACATTTTAATTAAATAAAATGTGGGCTTTTATTGGTCGGTATCTTTTGTGGTTGGGCTTAGTTGTGTGTCGACCTTTATATGGGTTTAAGTTTACCAAAAAGGACCCTTTATTAAATTTCTGGCATTTGGTTAGGGGATTTGAAATTCTAGGAGATTTGAAATTCTATAGGACTTGAAATCCGCTCGTGCATTTGACAGTTTATGTTCAAAGGATTTTCAGATTAATGACAAAATTACCCTTCATGGATGTAAATATTACAATGCTCTTATCAACATCATTCGAATCAATTTTACAATGGTTAATGACATTTTTACGATTTCAAATATTATTCCACCACATTACACGAAAAACATACTAGTTATATTTAATAGATAGACATGTTTTAATAAATAAAGTCAAAAATGTGAATTTCTTTTTCTGAAGTTGACATAACCTTTAACACCGTTGCCCTTTCAACTATCCGACATTCCCACCTAGAAGATTAGATTGATATTTTATTTATTAAGACTGTTTATTTAAAACATATAAGTATAAAACAAACAATAGTTTTTTATTTATTTCTTATTTAGTATATGACATCATATATTGACACCCACACGTCGTACATACAAAACTTAACGACAAATAAGAACATGCGCTTGCTAAATAAAAGAACATTCACGTGTTATAATAAAAAAACCCGATGCATTTTGTTGAATGTAATCACGCTCATTATGCTATTTCAACTTTTTCTTACTATCTTGTTCAGATTTTACTTAAGACCAAGTTAAAAAATGATATTTCCTCCTTTTCTTTCGTGTATACAAGTCGAGTTTGAGTCACATCCTTAAATATGCAACCAAAAACTAGCTACTTAAACAAGTAGATTTAAAGAATAAATATTATTCAAAGTATACAAAAAATGACCGGGTACTTGTTATATAGGTTATCAATCAATTGTACAAAACGGTGGAATATATGTTGAGTCTACACAATAAAAATAAATTTTGTCGTTTGACTCAATTGAAAAGCAGAAACAATCAATTAAGCAATTGAAACGTAAATACAAACACAACGATTTATAATCTTTTCGTATACATTAACAATTGAAGAATAAAGATTACAAACTCACTAACTCTCTCTTCCCACTCTCTCTGCCGTATCTCTCTCTAGGGTTTGATCCACCCAAAAACCAAATTCTAACTCGATATATATAGACACCCTACTGGACCCTGCGACACAAGCCCTATGTCGCAGGCCCAACCCATTGCGACACTTCCCTTGTGTCGCTATAGCGACACAAGCTCTGTGTCGCACGAACAGTATATTTGTATATTTTATACTTACGATTCGTTTACACACTCAAACATACAAACTCAACACTTCACATACTTAGACTAATTGACTTTGACAATTATAAATGTTTGACCAAAATGACTGACACACATTATGCACCAACAAACTCTCCCATGTCAGCAGCTTGGTCAAAATAATCTTCAATTAGTCTGAACCAACAAACTCCCCTATTGAGATAGCTCGGTCTTCAGAAATCTTGATGTTCAGTTTCATGTGACTGACATCCAATTAGATCTTCAACTTCAGTGACCATCATCTCTTTCATCAATAGCTTCTCCAATAGTATTTATCTTCAAAGTCTTTGGAGAACTCTTATCAATTCTTATCTTTTGAATATGAGCATGATATGTAACTTGAGTAAAATAACTCAGAAATAAAATATTTTTGTAATTTTCTTTATAAGACAGAATTAAAATACTGAAAGCAATAAATAAACAATCTTTTTGGGGACGGAATTATTTTGGTCTGGTTGGGGATCATATCAGGATAATATGCAATTATTAGGAAATAGTAAGTGTTATTTCGATTATTAGTATATTTGTCCACTTTAAATTTACTTAGCATATTTAAATCACCTGTTATAAAGATTATTTCAAGACGATTATTGATATTTTTATCCATCTAAACATTTGTACTTAAGTATATGATTTCAACTCATAATGAGATGAATCACTTGTGTTATTATTAGCATGCATATTATATTATATAACTCACATTAAAATATACATTTGAAATCAAAACATGTTAGTATTTTCTATATAGAGGGTGAAGGTATGGACGTATCTTTAGAACCAAGCTAGCGGTGACAGGTCTGTACTTTCGTACAACAGAGTCACATAAACAATAGTTCTGGTTGAACAAACACCAGTCTGAACAATTAAACTAGAGGGTACAGGTCTGTACTTCGTACAACAGAGTACCATAGTTTAACACAAACCAGGGCGAGGCAATCTTTGTATAACTTTGGTTTATAGATTAGTGCATTATATTTTGTAGAATTAAGAATGCCACGGGTACGTAATAGTTGTCCATAACTTAACATAGACTACATACCTAAGTTCTTTTCAAGAATATATTAGATGAAACCAGGTCTGTATTCTTATACAACAGAGGAGACAACTAATATATTCCCCCAGATAACACCATACAAAGACCCAAAATATTAGATCATAACATGTTGATCATCCAAATATTAAGACTAAGTGTCAAAATATTTAGGACAGTTATGCCCTTATTTCAACTTAATGCCATACATAGTAGTGTGTCTTTATATAGAATAATATGCACATTTGAAAGATAAGCTTCTTAGTAACTTTAGCACAAATGCATACCAATACATCATTTGATGAAGCTAGTATTTATAAAAGGTATTTCAAGTATGCTAGATAAATCTACCGACAAATCAAACATAAACCTTAAAATTTCCATTTTGTGCATGTCCCCTGATGTACTATAGTTTCCCAAATTGTTTATAGACACAATTCAACGTCCATTTTTAGAAATGTTGCAACCTTGCATTTCTTTGATACTAATAAGTATAAAGAGTGGCTATTGCATTTTTCAAGAATTTGCTTGTTCATATCTTTCAGACTTTTTAAATCAGAATTTTAAAATTACTCCCCCCGAACAGCAAATTCTTTACTCAAAAACAAACAAATAAATAATCATGAAAGAAACAAAAATTTCAAGTCACGTATCAAGTCAAACTCAAATACTTTTAGCACTTTTTAACCACCTCGTATCACTTCAGAATTTCATCCATTCACTCAAACATAAGCACTACACATAAGCACCTTGAAATCAACCTTCTTCGTATCCTTGCAGTCACTAAAAGTATTAGCGATCAAAAACTTGACTGCATCACCACAAACAAACATTAGTACTTATGAGACACCCAAGCCTTGATAGACTTGGGTTGTCCACTTTCATCCATAATCATCACATCAATGAGTTTACGATATTTTAAAAACTCAGTTGATTTCATTGATATGTCGTTTGTGGATTTAGGTTTCCAAACCTGGTTAGGGTGAGATGATTTGTTTTCAACAATGTTGTGCGTTTGAACTTGAGGTCTACTTGGCACACCTTTGTTTACTCTAGCCATAGGTTTTGGAGAGTTGGATGCACAACTAGATACAGGCGAAAACGAACCATGTGACACCCGGCGAATTAGGCCATCATTAGTAATTAATCGTTGGTTATTACTACTTGTAATTAGTGTGAAATAGGACTAATTACGGAACACTTTGTATATTGTATTATACGCACGTACGTAATTAATTTTAAATTACGCGAATTCGATCGGATGGAATCCGACACAATAAATATGGACGTTGGTGAAAAACATTTTATTAAATAACATAATTATGACGAATAATAGTTATTTAACTTATACTATTACGATAGTATCTAAAACGTTTTACGTTTCATATAAAACGTATCGTACACGACAAAAACGCGCAATTCGAAACCGACACCGAAAGAGACCCGTCAAATGTTTTAAAAAGGTCCAATAAAACATTTAAAAATGTTTTATCAATTTAAAATAGCGAGTATGTATCGAAAACAACACGCGAAAAGTAAACGTTAACAATTAAATTTTAAAACACGCGATTTACGTTTAACCGACCAAATAACGTAACACGAAATCAAGGAGCAAATCACGAGCCCGAGAACCAACATTGGGCCAAGCCCAAAGTCAGCCCAGCCAGGCCAAAATCGGCCCAACACCCTTGGCCCATTCCATTTTTTTTTCTTAAGACATTCACACACCATTTTACAAACTTCACTTTACACACTCACTTGTTTCTTGTTCCCTCACTCTCTCTCAATTCCCAGCCCCAAACCACCACCACCACCATCATCCTCAGCCTCTTCCAAGGCCCCTGGACACCACCACCATCATCTACATCGCTCAAGGAAGAAGAAGAAACAAGAGAAGCAAAAACCGAACAGCAGCAGCCCTTCTTCCTCATTTCGGCTTTAGATCGAGTTTTCTTTGTAAGAATTCCTTCGAATCTTGTTTATCTTCCTTGGATAATGTTAATATACATGTTAGAAGTTCGTTTATGCTAATTATGTCCAAGATCTAAACCGAAAACCAAAAGATAATGCTAAAAACTTTCGGGTAAAACTATTAACCTTCGGACAAAAACTTAACTCGACTTTGACACATGATATCTAACTCATTTCTTAACCAAATCGAGCGATTCTTGAGTCTAAAATCAAGTTCAAAGAGTCTACTTTCGAACCCAAGTGGTTTGGTATTTTTCTGAGGTCATTTGATATACGAAAACGATTTTACAAAAAGAAGTGTCTGGACTGTCGTTTTGGACAGAAAAATCAACCAACTTTGAGAAAGCATATCTCAAGATCTACAAATCCAAATCGACTGAAACCACTTGAAAAAGTTCACTTTTCCTGTTACCTTTCAAAGTTGTACTTGCACTTTTTCTGAAGTTTTGTAAATCGTGAGATATAGACCAAACACTGAGCAAAGGTACAAAAACCGACCTGCTGGACCCCTGTCTGATCCTTGGACGATTTCGTGAGTTACACTTGACCAAAAATTATGAAAAATTTACTGGAAGTATTTAAGACATGTATGAACAACTGTGATTTTTCTTGGAATTTATTTCGAAGCTTTGGTTTGCCAAAACGAGCCCCAAAAACGACTCAAAAACTGATGAGTTAACCAAAGGGACTGATTTTGTGACAAAAATGAAACGACACTTTCGGGTAGACTATAAAACGTAACGACAATTTTCCTAAGCTCTAATAACATATTTAAGACTTCCCTAAAAGTTTCGGGTCAAACCGAGCACATTTGATCAAGTTCCCGAACAACAAAACATCACAGCCCGTCTGTGTCGCAGATGGCCCAAAGCTATTGCGACACAAAGCTTGTGTCGCTAAAACATAAGACAGCAGTACTAATCTGCGACACAAAGCTTGTGTCGCTAAATCATAAAACAGTACTAACCTGCGACACTAAGCTAGTGTCGCAGCAAATTGAACTAACAGTAGTAACCCTTGTGTCGCAATAATTCAACTAACAGTGCTAACGCTTGTGTCGCCAAAGCTAGCGACACCATACCTTGTGTCGCCAACTATATTCGATGTCGCTGAGACTAGCGACACAATGACTTGTGTCGCATACTTATGAAAAATCATGACCTGCGACACTAATACTTATGTCGCACAATTATCTGAAATTCACATTCAGCGACACTACCCTTATGTCGCAACACCATACAGCGACACAACCATTGTGTCGCATAACACAGACTTATTCTAAATGTGTTTTCACAAGTACTGAACACGCGTAATCACAAATCGCAAACGAGTAGTTATATACGACATCACACGCAATACATGTACTATGATAAGTATACAAAGAAACAAACATAGTAATAGTGTTTTCGGGAATGATTATTACAAGACATCACCAACGGGCCATACATATTTTTCTAAACGCGAACGATAAACAAACACTTGGACATAACTAGTTGAGTGGACAACTAGCATGAATGATCTTTTGAGACATTCACTTACTCATAACCTTGTGCGTTTAGGGCGTCAGCAGGTTACATTTTGGATAAACGTTTATTAACTTAAACGCTCGCTTTCAAGACTCAGGTGAGCCTCATAGCCCCTCTTTTACTGTTTTAACTATTGGGGTGAGAATACATACACTATTTTCATGAACACGAGTACAGATTTACACATATACGGATTGCATGAGTTTCACTTTCATAATCCACACAAAAGTCCTCTACACATCATAGTTTCGTTAGTATGGATCTTAGCGCGAGTATTAAAGAATAGTACTATTTGGGATTGACCATCCCCGTCCGGGTTAGTAGCTCTAACTGGTCAAACGGGCGCTTTATTATTTGTTCATACGGATGTTCTGGATTAGGCATCTGCAGGAGGCAAACTCATTTGGTTAAGTTTCGGACTATGAGCTCATGGCAATAGTATACATTATTTTGCATGCGTGCAACTCATATGAAATCTCGTGGTTCACATTTACATTTTGATATCTAAACCTATGAACTCACCAACATTATTGTTGACCATTTTAGTATGTATTCTCAGGTTCACAACAGGAGTAGGATTACTCCAGGATACCATAGCTCATGTCGCATGATTTACAAACATTGGAGATTTCCTCGCATTACTATTTTGTATCATTAGTTATGTATTAAAATCTCTACGATTATTCGCGAACTCAGAAATAGATGTAAACAATTTGATTATCAATGTATTATTTTGTACTATTTTCAAAACGACGCATATAGTGGTCGTTCGATGTAACTTTGTGTAATGATTTCCGAATTAGTCGCGCCCCGACTCGACTTCCGCTGCATCATAATTTGGGGGTGCGACAAACCACGCCTTGAACAGTATTTTTGAAAAGAATTTCTTAATAATAAAGCTTTAGGCATCCCTCTACCAAACCTATCTAGAGATAATAACCTACAATCCCTAATGATGTGACCCTGTTGACCACAACGAAAACACGACCGCCTTTCTACATACGGCTTTCTCTAGTGACTCCCCTCAAATTGTTTCAATGGAGGATTTAGTGAGGGAGGCTTAGAGGTTGAGGCATTTACAGAACATGAACACTTATGCGTACATGTTAATGTAGAAGCCTCTAAAGATGAACTGGTAGATGTTGAAGGTTGTTCTTTACCAGATTTATTAATTAATTTCTCTTTCTTCAGATTAGTCACATATGATTGTGAGTTATGTGAAGATTTTCTTTTTGAATCCTTCTTTAAGATTTTAGCAGAGTCGGATTCATTTACAACCTTAGTTTTGCCCTTATTATTTAAAACTTGTTCAGTTTCATTAGTAAGTATATGATTTTCGGGCTTAACATTAACCTTTTCAACTTTGACCTCATACTCTTCAGTTAAGTCTTCCATTTCAACAATCTCCTCAACACATACATGAGATACACCTTTAGCCTTAACAAACTCAGGCCTTTTAACAGTCGGTGCTGTATCAAACACTGACTCAGCAATATATTGTGTATCTACCTTTGAAAAGGTAGGTACAAAGTCTTTGGCTGCATCCTTTGAAGGCATTGGCAGATAGTCAGAAGGAGGTGGTACATAGTGGTAACCAAGACCAGCCTTACTCTTCGTATCAGTCCTTTGCGATTGGAGGATCTCGTCAAAGACCAGTGAGGATGTTGAAAAATTAGACAGCTTTCTCTTTAACTCAATTACTTCGGCCTGTGAGTCAGCAAGTTCCTTTTTCATAATCAGTTTCATATTCATATAACTATCTATTGCGTCTTGCTGACTAAAATTTTTGGCCCTAAGTGCTTTTCTTTCTTCGAAAGCAGCATTTAGTTTTTTTATCAAAAGCCATTTCATTTTCTTTTAAAATTTTATTTGCCTTATTAAGTTGTTCTAACTCAGACGTAAGGCGTTCATTATCCTCACTGTATCTGTTAACTTTGTTAGTTAATTTGATACATGACACATAAGATAATGGCTTTTCAATAGGTACCTCAAGTTTATTCAAGATGCGGGCCATGAGAGCTTTATTTTCGCTCTAATCATCATGCGCACTCCAATCATATGCTTCTTCATTTAACATGAGAAAGGCATTTGAAGCGGTAGTAACAGGTTGCTTAGAAGGAGAAGGCTTTGTGAAGCCAGATGCGGGCTGTTTGGTCTTCTCACATTCTTTAGCAAAATGCCCAAGATTCTGACAGTTGTAGCATCGCACTTTACTTTTTTCGAAACCTAAACCTTCATCAGTTTCATCTTCCAGGTGATTGCTCCCAGTTCTCTGCAAGTACCTTTTGGCTCTTCTAGTTAACATAGCCATATTCCACATGATATCCATTCAATCCAGATCATCAGGGTCGATCTGTTCAAAATCCCTATCAGTGTGATCAATGGTACTGGTCTTCTTTGATAAGAAATTGTCATAAGCGCTGAGAAAAGCTTGGAAGACAGCAACATTTTCTTCAGTAGCCGGTATCGGTGGTGTATTGGAAGAATAATATGCTCTTCCCTGTGATGAAGCACCTGTCTGAGAACTAGATGCTGAGGTACCACCGAACATGAAAGCCACCCCACTAGTGCTCTCATCAGTAGGAGATTGAGCCCCATACAAGCTAGGCTCTTGAACATAGGCACTTGATTTAGTTTCTTTTCGTTGCATGTCAAGTGCATAAGCTTGCAGTCTCCCAATGAGATCTTCTAATGACAGTGCCATAACCTCCTCTTGTTCTTCCATCATCATGACACGTTGATCCCATTTCTTAGGTAAAGCACCTAAGAGTTTCTTGTTCACATCTTCTGTGGCTAGGATAACTCCACCCTCAAATAACTCATTAACCAATCTTGAGTATCTATTAAACAATTGAGTGATAGATTCATTAGGCAATATATCAAACACCTCAAACTGTTTTTTCACGAGGTCCAGTTTACTCTTTTTATACTTTTTGTTTCCCCCACAACGCTTTTCAATGGCTTGCCAAAGATCGTAAGCAGTGTCATTATGTTTAAACAATTTCATTACATCAGTAGCTAAACTCATTATTAAAGCGGAGTGAGTTTTTCGTTCTAAATCCCATAACTTCTTCTCTTCTGGAGTCATAGACCTAACGGATTTTCGTGGAGCAACTCCTGGGAAATCTCCATCAGCAAGAGGATGAACATATCGTTCAAGCAAGGGAATCATCATATCAGGATCATTATAGGAGATGAAGCTTTCAAAACGTATTCTCCAATCAACATAATTGGTATTGGCAGTGAATAATGGAGGTTTATTAGTACTACCGATCTCATTGTTATGTTTTAATAATTGACTAAAGCTTTGAAAAGACATTTTAAACCAAAAATTTACCAAATCAGTCTTTTTGACTTTTCCCTCCAAATTTGATTCGAAAAAATTGAACACTGCTCGAGTAAAACGAAACTTTTTCAAAAACCAAAATTAAGAACTTTTAAACTTAAAAACAAAATTTGGTAATGCGAAAAATTTCCCGCCAAAAGACTTTTTTTTAAGCGACACTAAGTTAGTGTCACGACGTAGTGTCGCAAAGACTTGTGTCGCAAAGGCTTGTGTCGCACACTAGTGTCGCAGGCTGTGTCGCAAAATGTTGTGTCGCAATTCAAATACAAAACAGAAACCCTAGTAGCGACACAAAAGTTAGTGTCGCAATGTTGCGGCCAGCAGCTGCAAAAACCCTAAAAATTGAAAATTTTCGAAACCCTAACGAATTTCGAACGATAACCGACGAACACACCCAGAAAAATACTTCCAGAAGCCAAATATTCAAGCCAATAAACCTGAAAATCACTATTAATCACCAAAATACCACGAATCAAACCGAAAACGTTTCAATTTACGATCAAATCTTCAAACAAACGCCCGAAAGCTCTGATACCACTTGTATTTTCCCTTATTCACGGATCTAGACTTGTCGTTTGACTCAATTGAAAGGCGGAAACAATCAATCAAGCAATTGAAACGTAAATACAAACACAACGCTTTATAATCTTTTCGTATATATTAACAATTGAAGAATAATGATTACAAACTCACTAACTCTCTCTTCCCACTCTCTCTGCCGTATCTCTCTCTCTCTAGGGTTTGATCCACCCAAAAACGAAATTCTAATTCGATATATATAGACACCCTACTGGACCCTGCGACACAAGCCCTATGTCGCAGGCCCAGCCCATTGCGACACTTCCCTTGTGTCGCTATAGCGACACAAACTCTGTGTCGCACGAACAGTATATTTGTATATTTTATACTTACGTTTCGTTTACAGACTCAAACATACAAACTCAACACTTCACATACTTAGACTAATTGACTTTGACCATTATAAATGTTTGACCAAAATGACTGACACACATTATGCACCAACACAAAAAGGATTGTAAGAAGCTAGGGGTGTAATTGGGTTGGATTATTCGATTTTCGGGTTATTTGAGTCGGGTTATTCGGGTTTTCAAGATTATTATTTTATCCGTAATTCGATTCAAATAAAGGTGGGTTATTCGGGTACGAGTCGGGTTCGGGTAATTTATTTAAATCCGAATAAGGTGATATTTTAAATCTTAGCATTTTAAACAAAAGTTTAACTTTATAAAATAACACTATTAGTTTATATTAAATCATCGTAAGCAATTTATATGTATATTATATATGGATATATTCATATAAATCATAAATAACTTACATAAATAAAGTTATATTTTTATATTATATTAAATAACATTTGTGGTTATTCGGGTTATTCGAGTTACCCAAACTCAAAAATATTTATCTGTTATTCAATTCAAGTAATACTCGGGTTATTCAAATTCGGGTGGCCGAACAACTTTTGAATTTGGGTTATTCGAGTTCGGGTTCGGATTAGTTATTCGGGTTCGGTTATATGTGACACCCCTATAAGAAGCTATGTTTATTGGTTGGAATTTTCTAATTTATGCCCTAAAAGCATACATTAACATTATTAATTATACTTAAAGTTGTCATGAATAACACCAAATGCACATACGCTTATTAATTATACTAAAAGTTGTCATGAATAACACCAAATGCACATACATAAAAGAAAATTAGAGAGTTACTTAGAATATTTTAGTGCATTAAATGAAGTTTAACATGTACAGCCTTTAGAGCACATGTTAACCAAACCCTGAATCTTTGACAAGAAACCAAGAATATATTCAAGTAGTATGTATACTATAGAGCCAAGCACAAAGCTAATTAACACCATATAACCAAATAATCATAGAAAAGTTTATACTAATCCGGACGAAAAGTACTTGTTTAAATTTTACTACCTAGCCTCGTAATAAAAGAGAAAAACCAAAACTAAAAAATAAATAGAAACTAGGTTAGTTAAAAAGTTTGATGTTTTGATCGGAGTGCACAGGAATTTGTGTTGATGCCATGGATTGAAAACAGGTTATTGGGATACATAATAATCCCCCTTCCATATTCAGAAGATTTATATTGTTCAAGTTGTTGATTTTCCTCACAAACGAAGCCATGACATACGCCAGTTTTAAGGTTATAAACGAAAAACTGATTCCTCATATTGTAGCTGGCTGTGATTAATATGTCCCCATCTTTATTCCAATAGCCTAAAACCTTTACGCAATGATTCGGAAAAATCGGGAAGCTTTTAACCTGTCTGCAGCATTTTGGAAGAAGTCGATCTTTATTGAACTTACAGTGAAACACCCATTGTTTGTGCTTGAATACCCAAACCTCCGTAGTAACGACCTTGTCATCACACACAAGTCCAACTTCACCGTTTAGATCAACCAAATGATCATTTATATTCCTCACCCCTGTTCCTAAAGGAGGATTAATCAACCCAAATATCTCCTTTGCTACATCGAACCATATAATCTCATGGGTTCGCCTGTCGAGATAACTAACCAACCAATACAAACAACCATGAACAAATATAGCTTCCCCATCTACAGGATAAGATGGGACTTGGGGTATTTCTTGCCATGAGTTTGTGCCAAAGACATGCACCATGGTGCATAAATTCTTCCTCACCAAATCAAGGTTCTTAGGCGACACATTTTTTTTAAGCAAGATGCACACCATCTTATAATTGTTGGTGGAATCATCAAAACCAAGCCCACATGACTCTCGTATCCAGTTACATGGCAAACGGAACCAAGAGGTTGGCAAATCGTAACATTCTTTCCTTAGAAGATGGATAGCAGTCAAATGAGTATGGGGTTTATGTATATTTTCGTGTTGTGTTATAAGGAGCAGCCCATGGCAAGAACCTCGGATTCGAACTCTCATACCCAAATCTGTGGAAAGCGGCGTCTTGCACACAAACTCTAGATCCAGTTTCTCTTGTGTCTCCAAGACATGGCTAGTACTTTCATGTTTAGAAGATTTAATGATGTCGAAACATAGGTTGTGTGGTTTTCCATTGTGAGGAGGGTTATTATGGAACATGATGAGTGTCAGTGTTTGTTCGTTTCGTTGGGCGTGAATGATGCGAAGGTGAGGATCGTCAATGTACTCGCACCATAGTTTCGATACACACCGGTTACGAGCCAAAGATTTCACACAAAATCTTGAAAAGATGTCGAAGATGGTGTTTGATGGTAATTCTTCCATATCTCGATCTCTGTTGTTATGAATGATGGAGTAATATGTTATGGGTAATTTATACTTGAATAAAAAGGAATTATAATTCTAATCTAATTAAAAATAGGAAAGTAGATCCATCCCGTATTATATTTATGCCTTTTCTACGGCAGGGAGTATATCGATCTAATCTTTTTTCACAAGTTTCATGGTCTAATTAAGTGTTTTGATTTAATTCGTGATAAAAAAACCCTTATTAATTAGGAACATTAATAATTTGTAGTCTGACTTGGGAATTGCAAGTTGCAACACCCCAACTTTGTA
This sequence comes from Gnaphalium uliginosum, assembly GCA_963930675.1. Lineage (NCBI taxonomy): Eukaryota > Viridiplantae > Streptophyta > Magnoliopsida > Asterales > Asteraceae > Gnaphalium > Gnaphalium uliginosum. Next base: position 10,308,626 of record OZ005684.1, on the reverse strand, counting down.
AATACTGAATCCCATAATAATAATAATAATAATAATAATAATAATAATAATAATAATAAATAATAAATAATAATAATAATAATGAACCAATATGTTTCTTTTTTGTGGGCTACTACACGTACGTTTGTATGGAGTAGTAACTACTAATTTAGCCCATGTCAATGTTTTTCAGTTGCACAAACAACAAATGTGCTAATGATTACTCAAAAAGAGTGGCACTACACAGAATTATAAAGAGAACTACACGTACGTACTATTTCAAAGAGTGTTGCATAACACAGTGTCCATATGAAGCTAAGCATCTAAACTAACAAAACAACCCAATTCAATTCAAGTAGCAATTAATAACAAGTTTTTAGGACACTTGTATGAGCCCAGGACATGAATCAAGCTTAATGCATGCATGCTCGATCTCTCTTCTACCAACAAAAAATGTAACACCAAACCAAATCCAGCTTATAAATCTCTCACTACCAAAACAACATAAAACTGAGATTGAAAACGACCCAACTCTTGTCTCGGAACATCTTCAAACTCCTCCCTGAAAAAATTTAACCAAAAACTTAACATGAGAGGTTTTCGAATACTAAATATTTACTACATGGAATTACTAAAACTAATTTCATACTGGAAAATAACTTTCAATATGCTAAAGGATTCATGTTTCCAGCGCCATTTCTCTAATGATCAAAGATCACATCATAAACGTAACTGGAAATCACATGGGCACACTCCAGGAATGATGTGAAGGTTTACTATAAAGGACGTAAGGTGTGTGCCATGGTCCCTAGTCGATGTGTATAGAAAGATTACAGCCTTGAAAGAACGCGTAGTAAATAATTGTTGTGCTGACATGCTGGCAAATCGAGGGATATCGAGAGCTTCAAATCTGGTGTTATGGGTTAATCATTAAGGAGATGCATGCCTCAGGGGTAAGATTGAAGGAAAAGTGAATGAAATTGTGGTGTTTGAGATCCATATTAGATCAGTACCCTGCAGCGATTCCCCCCACCCATCACTCACAAACCCATATATTCTGCCTCCCCATTGAACCCCCCCTGTGATTTTGCACCTTTGATCATTAGATGGAAAGCATAATGTATTTTGTTCGAGGATGCGGTCAGCAAATTAGCAGGGTAGTTTCATTGATCATAAGATCGAATATTTGAAAACTCATACAAGTTTCAAACGAATGCCATACCTGATACTGGTGACTTATATGGTAGTTCAAATGGATGATGGACTTTTGGCATCATGAAGTTAGCAATCTAAAGTTGGTCCAGCTTACAAGATCGTGGTCAAAGTCGAAGGGGGAGCGGTTATGCTGAAAGGGTCGAAGACTGATCCATGAGGTGGGTGTGAATAATATACACAGAACGATCGAGTAGACTTAGGCTCTGCTGTTGGAATGACTGATGATTGAATGCTTTTTGTACATCTTGGAAGAAGAATGATGCAGCTAGACACAGCTTGTTGATCGAGAAGCATGAGTATTTTTAAATTTGGGTGGATGATCAGTGGTCAAATTCTAGTTGATAAAATTTGAGGCTATTGGATTTCTTGCAGTAGATATTTTGAAGTTAGGTGTTTTCTTTATTAATGAATGAATTGCTTTTCACCGTTCGAAGAAAAAAAGCAATTTGAATTATATATACTCGTATAATTTAAGCAACCAATGATATATTGAGTCGAAGAATCTACCTGTTTCACTTTTACTTCTTCTTGTGAACCACCTCCAACTCGATTTCAACGTTCAAGACACTCACTACAACTTGTGCACCCTCATCATAGTCAACGTAGTTTCCAGTTGACAGATCAACATCATAAAACTTCCCACCTTCAACCTATATACATGCACAAAACGTGTCATCTGTCGTATTAACTATTGTTTGGAATCTGACAATTTGATTATACTACTAAGACGTTAGTTTTCGGCACTTACTGACTCCGCAATCCTGAAATAAAGAGTGCTCATACCCGTCGAAACCAAACTCCATCAGAGGAGCTTTAACGTTGGTGAGCGGGCGGCTTTCGCAAGGATAGAGGGTCACCATGCCTTTTGTTTAGCAGAATTTGCACTAAAACATGTAATTAAACACATATTCAATTAGATTGTTACAGCAACTTTGTAATTTTATAAGAATTAATTCTACTAATTACCTTTTTCACCATATGAACAGTGTGCTTTTTCGATAGTGTGTTTGTCACATCCAAGCTCAAGCACACCTCCTTTGATGTAATCTCCCTGCAACTGGTGCATACCAACTATCTAAAGCAACAAAAGAAAAATAAATGATTGAAAACATAGACATGTTGACATACAACAAACTACATACATATATAAATCGATCTTAATTACTGTAATAAAAAACTAGCTGATGTATATACATACTAAATTTCATTACTCATGAAGCTAGCTAATGGTGGTAATTAATCAGAATAGAAATTTCATAATCAAAATACATGCATACAGATGGGTTATATAGATACACATACATTTCCCCTAAATTTCATTTCTCAAACAGCTACTGTAATTAATGCATTCGAAGATAATAAAAACAAAAAAGGTTCCAACTGATACGCGAATACGAATAAGGAAATCATGATACAGCCTACTGCCGCTACTATACCCTTTAGAGTCTAGACCTCTGGGGCTCTGGCACATCATGCCATCATCTTGCACTCGCGTCTCATATACTAATTAATTAATTAATTTACGAGTATATAATTAATTAAGTTAATTAATTAATTATCTTAACAACAAATATGTTAATTGTTCGTACTAATTTAGAGTGAAGTTCAAATTAGAATGAAAAAATTCTCGTGGGGATGGAGAAACCAATACGAATGTGTCACGTGTCCCAAAATCCACTTTCCCCACGTTTTTAAAAATTAAATATCTCAAGAATGGCTCAATTAAAAATTATAAAAATTGCACCATAAAAATCAGTATTTTTTTCGCTTCGATTAGAAATATCATATGATATATTTTCAACGACTTTTTTATATTTTATGATTGTACAATATTAGTAACACATGTGTGTTACTCGTTGGTATCACATGTGTTACTCGTTGTTGTTTACAAAATTCAACGAAAACGAAAAAGAAAAAGTTGTCGAAAATATACTTTGTGATATCTCTAATCGAAGAGAAAAAAACGCTGATTTTTATGGTGCAATTTTTATGATTTTTAATTTTTGAAAATATAGGGGGAAAGTGGGTTTTATGACACCTGGCGCGTTCTTATTGGTTTCTCCATTCTCACGAAAAATTATGTACTCGTTTGAACCTCACTCCACTAATTTATTCACGCTTTAAAAAGTGTAAAAAATATAATCAAGTTGTTCTAACTTATTAACGAGTATAATATATTCACATCTATAAGCGCGAAAAAATATATAAGAAAAAATATCTTTACACTTATAAACGTGAAAAAATTCAAAATTTACAACACGTGCTTAGATAAATTTTCTTCACACTTAAAAATATGAATATTTTATACACAACTTAACTAATAAGCTCATACTTTTTAAAAGTGCGGAGAAAAAAGGTTTGAAAAATAAATATTTTTGTTGCAGTGTCTTAATAACAGTTCTAACGACTTTTGTTAACAAAACTATTAACTAACTATAGTTGCGTAAACAACAGAGCATAGAATGAAGGAATATGGGTCTTAAATTACATTTATTCCATTTGATCGGACGATTGTGTTTATTTCCTAGATCAATATATAAAAACGTACCCAAAACTTTGTCAAATAGTCCGTTTTAGTCCTTTCTTTTACGTATCATTATCAATTAGGAAAAATCACAAATTACATCCTTTGACCAATGTATTTTAACAAAGTAATCTTTTGACCATATATTTTAACAAACTAATCCACTCATTAGCGCCACTATAAGAGCAAATGAGTGTATGTTGACATTATTAATATATTCGTTAGAACCAATCATCATTAAATCATTAGCTCCCATGTAAATTTTGATTAGCTGTACAGCGATAATGAAATAGTTAACTTTAAATTTGCACCAATAATAAAGTGGCATGTACATATTTCCCCACATAAAAATAACACAATTCAAACAACATTTTCTGAAGAAAAACTACTGATAATCACTAGTCTCAAATAATATTTTGTTTGAAAAATAATTTACTCCTAAATAAAACTACACCTACTGACGTAAACACTAAAATTATTATACCAAAATTCAAACAAGTAAATGTAATATAAATTTATCATATGAATCATAAAATATAAAAATTAAGGCAAATAAATAGCTAAATGCTTAAACAAATAAATAAGATCAAAATTACTTGGTCAAAAGATTACTTTGTTAAAATAGATTGATCAAATGATGTGATTTGTGATTTTCCCTTAAATTTAATTTACATATCATTTTCTATTTAACATGAAATTTATAATTAAACCCTTTTTATCATTTACATTCACTCATATTAGGTTTTTTTCACTAATATTAGGTTTTTTGGATTCCAGAATCCTTCCATTGAATGCATCAAGAAAGTTATATTAATTATTTAATATTTAAAATGTCTAATGATAATATTTTCTTTCCTTCTGTTTTGTAATGACATATTTTAAGAATGTACAAGTTTTAAAAGAAAAATATAAAACACGAGTAAATCGGCAGTCTGATAGTATCGACTTTAACAAATAGAGTTATAGAATTTGCCAATTGAGAACGATAATGATACATGTACCTGTCTTATCGAAATAGCATATTTTATAAGGAACAGAATGTAGTTACACTATGTTACATACAAGAAGCACATATTTTCAGGAGTTGACAGAGCTCATATAAGAGGTCTTTCGAGCTTCAATGGAATCCATTATGATGGATGCTTCACCATGCATCACGACTCTTCCGTCTTCCATATACACAGCCCCATCTGCATACTCCAGCTCTTCCAATCGGTGTGTCACCCATAACGCAGTCACATCTTTCGAACAACTCAATGTGTTCTTCACGGCGTTAATCACCCCAATCTAGAAGCATAAAAAAACAGGATCCTATGAACCCTTAAAGGATATATATAAAGATAATAAATACACAAGGAAGCTTTGAAAAGTTCTTAATGACCGGTGGTGGCAAAACGAATTGTCTGGGCAGGCTGGGTTAGCTCGACCCGAAACATTTTTCATCAAAAACTCTGAACTTGTTTTAAAAAAATAAGCGTGTCAAATATGATTACAGGAATAATAATCTTTCAATAAATTTTGAATGAACAAATCAAGGGATTTTATGCATAATAAAATACTTTGGGTGACGTTCAACATGTTACTCTGTTAGAGATATAACATATCCCTAATCAACCCCATTTATAAGTAAATGTGTCCAAATTTCTACTTTCATACGCCATTTTTTGGGAATGGCCACCTTTATCACCAAGGAAAAAAGGGCTTTAAGATAGACAAATGATAATCAAATGCATAATAACAAGAATATACAAATATATTGGGAATTTAAGCAATTTAACATGGAAAAACCTGAAGACGTCCATCTATTTCACCTGAGCAAGAAAGATAAATGAAAAAGATACTCAATAGACTCTATACGATGAATATGTTTTAGAATACAATCTAAATGGTGACTTGAGGATCAGTTTGTTAATGTTTCATATAGTGGCCTCCTATTTCAACTTTGTATAACTTTGATAAGTATTGTCTTCATCCTAACATACTAGATGATGATTGACTGATCGTTATAACCACCAACTTTCTGTTTCCGATAAAGAAGCCACATTATATATTAAAAGTTTGAAACCACCAACCATATTTTACTTGAGGTTCATTATGCACTCATTACTAAATGTCAGCCTGTAATCATATCTTAAGCCTAGCAAACAGAAGCTTCTGGTGGGAACAGAAGTGCAACAATATGGTCAGATACATTTGGGCCTGTTGGATGAGGCCAGTTGATTCTTAAGGCAATTCCCAATGTCTATTTGGTGGGCTAATTAGTTATTCCAATACTTTATGATAATCAAGAACTTAACATTCAAGTGTATTCACCTATTAGCTTTCTCTTTCGCGTGCCACAACATGTTTGACAGCCAACCCAACACTTCAAAACGCTTGGTGATCATAGTAATAACCGGTACGAAGTTTCCAGTTACCTATTTAAAGTGTTCAGTGAGCTGGAAAAATAAGAATTCATACCTGATCGCTTTCGTCCAAGAATGTTGTGAGTTCATCTAGTAACAATACTTTACATTCTTCAACTAAAGCACCAGCAATTGCGACCCTTTGTTTCTGACCCCCACTAAGGGTTTGTACCGGTCTCTGAACATTGCAAAAGTGGTTGATATTAAATATATGAATGTAAAATTGGTAAAAAAGAAGCCTGACAACATTAAATAAGTTACCTAGTTATTAAGTGCACAGGATATATAATACATATTTATAACTTGATATTATTTCATTAAAATCAGTATAAAACCTTCATTCTACATGACCTAATTCATTCTGGCCGATTAGGGAACAATCACAATGGTGCAGCCCTTGGTTATTCAGCTTTTCAAAATGTACTTAATGTAAAGTCTTTATTGTTTATAAAAAACAAGTTCACCTAATACCTGCAGATAATCATACATGCCCACAGAGGTTAATGCTTTTGCTACTCTCAGCTTTGTTTCATCATTTGTCAGGTTGAACCTTCCAAGGCCAAAGGCCACATCAGCTTCGACAGTCGGCATGACAACCTAATTCATGGTCATCAAAAGCATGAAATCTTGCTTAAGGTAGTCCACACACAGACAATTATAAATGAAGACATACAGGGTCATTTTGGAGGAAGTATTGCTTAACGTTAAACTGACTCTACTTTGTTAATCTATTTAACTGAATCCCTCGTGAATGCGTCTAAATTGAACAGCCACAAAAGTGAAATGTCCCTCCCTTTGAGTATGTTTACAATTTTAAAAAGAAAGTGAATTCAAATAAAATCATATAGAAAGTGCATCTAAGGATTACAAAAATGATGAAACTAACTTGGTGATCGGGGTTTTGGAAGACATAACTTCTAGGTTTCCTCACATACACGAAACCGTCTGTCGGGCTTAGTAGACCTGCCAAGATCTGCACAATTTTACTACGTAAATGAATAATGTTATGTAGCAAAACCCAAAATTGACAACACAACACATCAAGAATCACAATTCAAATGATATCTCCAACATTCTTAAGAATCTCGTTTGGTTCTAGAGATAAATCCTGACTAAACCTTTTATATCAAGCAGCCATTACAGTAATACTAAGTGATAGCCACCATTATAAGGATATAAAAAACAATTTTTTTTTACTTTTCTTTCAATTAGAGGAATCAAACCGTAATAAAGATTATTATCTCACTTCACTACAACCATTATCAAACTATCATAGCATCACCACTAGAATTCTCACTCATATAACATAATGATAATTCATGAGGTAACATGAGTTTATTAACCATAACAAATTATAAAACTGCCCCTTTATCTTGTTTCACTGTATCTATGAGTCAAACTTAATACAATTTTCAGAACAGCCATTTGACATATACTCCTCTTCATTTCAGTACCGACATCATTTTATAATTATAAGGTACATCAATTCAATACTAAACCACATATATACAATTCTTGAAGTTGAATAGCAGCTATTTTGACTTGTAAGTAAGTAAATTTGTTTGGTAAGAAACAACTGTACTCATACTTTGTACGAAACCAAACATCTCAGAAACCTTCCACAAAATGAACGAGTACTCAACACACATCAACATTGTTAACCATTTTACTTCCAAAGAAACTATTGTACTGATCCAAATTAGGTCAAATCAAGTTCAAATTTTAAAGTTCATGGATTTTAGACATTTACTCCTTTATGCAATATCTATAAATAATTTTCTCCTATAAAAATACTTTAGTTAAATGCTGTTTCGCAAAAACGTTGATAACCAGTAAAACCAGTCCAGACAACCCGATGCTAGGACGATATGTGAACAATGTTGAGCATACGGCAAAGGATTCAAGAGGTTACATACAATTAAGTTTATAAGTAGCTAAGATATTAACAAATTATGTAACTATATGACGATAATAATAATAATACCTTCAAAAGAGTTGATTTCCCACATCCATTAGGTCCAAGCAACATCCAAAACTGCCCCGAAGGAATTTTCAAGGAACAATCCTTTATAATTGGAATCAGTTTCCCCTTTTCATTGTTGACTGAATAACTAATGTTATGACTTTCAATCGCAAAATTGTCACTACTAACAGCATTGTTACAGCTCCTGTAATAAAAGGATACCCAATATAACAATACAATTAGGGAAAAGACATAGTTAACAATTTAGTGGACACTTGGTACCTGCGTGAGTGCGTCTGCGTGACAGATAAAGATAGAGATAGAGATTGAGAAGGTGTTTGATGAAATGCCTCAGTGAAATTACCTTACAGGTAGGGTGGAGTGAAGAGGTGTAGAGGTGTGAAAGATAGCACCTATGTTCATAACGAGGGTTATGGGTCTTTGTACGCTGCAGGCATGAGGTGCTAACATTTATCAGCATAGCCTTTATGCATTAGAAATGCAGTTTTTATTTACCAAGAGCAAATATACAATAACCCACAACCATTCTGCAAGATACATAATTCAAGGGTAGGACCACCAATGGCATACCACAAACAACACCAACTGACCCAACAAACAAACCAAATTACATCTTATAATAACACCAAATACACCCTAATCCAATTATAATAAACTATAGGCTATAAATTTTCGACACACCTTAAACAAGAAGTTCTTGGAGACCCGTCTGAACCGTACAGAAACCTTTACTATTTTGACCCTTTACCAACCCCGTCAAACATACAGTGTGATTGCGTCCCGCAACTCGAATCAGTGAATCTAAGTATAACCATAAAAAATATAACACGCTTAAATTTAACCCCAAAAAAAGTAGAACAACAACTCTAGGGGCTACCCCACGCAGACCCTAATCATATCAAATCGTAGTCACAACCCATATTGCAAACTAATACTAAAAGATAGAACAATTTGAATAGTCACTAAAAATTAGATCATCACAAACCCGATAACCAAATCGAGACCATAAGATGCTAACATTTCGCTCAACATTCTATACCGTATATGAAAATATGAAAATAACAATTAAGATTATTTCAAATTAATTTTAATAGTTATGTGAAGTCAAGATTCGGATGCATACCAGATATGCTGAACTTTTGTAAACCAAAAGAGTTCCCCTTCAACATTAATTAGATGTAATTTCAGCACTAACCACTACAAAGTTAATATACTAATCCTACTCCTACTTCTACTCCAAAAAGAAGGCTTTTACCTTTTCAATATGTTAAGGATCTGTTCAGTTTTTATTATTAAATGCATAAAATCTCCATGTAACGAAGGTTGCAATAGGCGGGGTGTACACGGCCGCGACCTTGTGGGGAGTACTCGGCCGAGTCGGGGAGTACTCGGATTTTTATTTTTTTTACATAAACATAATCGTTCAATTGTTCAAATACTTCAAACAAAAACTGAAATATAAAATCAATCACAAAGCTACTGACTTTTAATTAGCAACATTCAATTAGAATCATCAATTCAATCTTCTTTTTTTAACAGAATCTCAATTCAATCACAATTAAAAATTCAGCAACATTTAAATAATTAACCATAAAATTCAATCTGAATATTGTAATCAAATATCGGAAAATAGTAGAATCGAGTATTAGATACAAAATCAAAATACAAGAACATTCATGGTGAAATCGAAATTAAAAACTAGACACTAGTACATCACATGTAATGTCAGAATATCAAATACATCATACATGTATATCAAAATCAGAAACAATTATTGTTCAATTAGAAAATAAAGAGACAAGAGAAGAAATTAGAAGTGAATCGAAATCATATACATACGGACGTACCTGGTGGAATCGAAATCGGGTTTAAGAGAGGTAGAACCGTTGGGGTGAGTATGTAAGAGAACAGAGAATAGCGGCCCTATTTTGAGTATTTGTACTCAAAATCTAATTTTAAAAAATATTTAAAAAGTTGACTTTGACTCATTTCGACCGAGGTTGACCTATTGATCGATTAATCCCGTCTAATTCGAGTTTGACCAAGTTTGACCGATTAATTCCGTTTAATCCCGTTTTTCACGTTGACTGAGTTTGACTGTATTTTTTACCGCCCAGACTGTAGTCAGGGCACCACCATCCCGCCCACTGATTACTCCCCGATTAATCGGCCGACCAGCCCGCTTTTTACAACATTGCATGTAACATTCCTTCCACTGTAACACAAAGATGAAATAACAGCTAAAAAACGACATTGCTTCGTAATATGTGAACATTCCCTGATTAGCATAAAGTTAGTATTTCTCATAATTGTCTGAGAATTTGACCTAGTTTGAGCTACTTTATGCGAAATTCCCTCACTGGCATAAATGCGAAATAAGGTGATTACGCTACTGAAGTAATTTTCCGATTTAATTATAAACAACCTGACCTAATTTGTGTAGACTAGGATTAGGAGAATGGTGAATTGCACTAAGCAGATAGTGTGACAATTTAAAAATAAATAAATAAAAAAGGACGTACCAGCAGTATTTGGTATGCAATTTGGGTGTTGAAGTTAGCTAGGTTTTAATAAAGAACAAGGTTCAACCAATTTGAAGTAGGATTGGATTCTATATCTAATCTAATATTGGATTCTATATCTAATCTAATAAAAGGAATCTACGAAGACCCTTCTTTTCTATATTAAAAATATTAAATCTTGAGTTTTCTATATTCTAAATCTTGAGAGGAAAATTCCTATACATTTTCTTCCATCTGACTACTTGTTCTATTCTATCTAATCTATCTAAACCACTAATAAAAAAGAGACAAATCGAAATGTTCACAAAACCGCGAAACCGTAAAAACCGGTCGGACCCTATCAAATTAACCGGTTTGGTCCGGTTTGAAAGATGACGGTCCGGTCCACCGGTTTGGAAATTACAAAACCGGATTTGCCGGTCTGGTTTACGGTTTGTAGTGGTTTACCGGCCGGTTAAACCGGACCGGACCGTATAATATATTATACATAATATATATATACATTTTTTATATATATTTAAGAAAATATTATAAATCATACAACGTGTAATCTATTTTATCTCATAAAACCACTAGTTGATTCCAATATTATATTTTCTTTAACTAATCTTATGCACAAAAGATTTGTATTAAACTTATATCTAAGTTCATTACGTGCTAACTATATTTTTATTTGAAATTTATATTTCTTGACTTAATTATGGACAATTGACTATGATTATTATTGCCAATATTAATTGGTAATGTTATCATGATGTTACATTTATTCAAATTTGATTTTATTTTTTTTTTCATTTTTCGCAAAAAACAAAAAACCGCAAAACCGGCCGAACCGGACCGGTTTTTGCGGTTTGGTCCGGTCTGGTTAAACAATACAAAAGGTCCGGTCCAGTTTGAAAATTTCCAAACCGTCATACACCGGTCCGGTTTGAAATTTCGTCAAAAACCGGCCGGACCGGACCGTGAACACCCCTAATTTGAAGGACACTAATCGGTGTGGCGGGAATTTTCAGAAACATCAGATACAATATATACACGACCAAAGAAGAGATAGCAGATTAGTAGCCGCAGGCTATGAAATTAAACCCCTTGAAACGACAGTAGAGTCCCCTTAAACGACAGAAAAAAGCTTCCCGAATACAGAACTCAACGATTCAGTCGGTGTTTGGCTTAGCTTGTTAAAATGAGCTTAAATATTTTAGCTTATTAGCTTTTAGACTATAAAATCCCCATCTCTTTTGGCTTCACAAATTTAGACTTTTCATCGTAAGTAAGCTAAAAAACCCAAACCAAAAGAGCTTACTACATTATGATAACGTGATAACAAACACCCCTTAATCGGTATTTTAAAATAAAATCTAACTATATAGTATTAGTATAAATATATATATGGGTTATCGTCAATCATTATTAAATCAAAGTACTATTATTTAGTTAAATAAAGATGTAAGGTGGCGTTTGGTTTGTTCATTGCTTAGAGAATGGTTATAGGAATACGTATAGATTTAAAAGAACCGAGGAGAGATAAACTTTATCAATAATTGTATTGTTATATTGGGTATCCTTTTATTACAGGAGTTATATTGTGCATGTATTTGGCACAAACTCGTGGCAAGAAATACCCCAAGTCACATTTTATCGCGTAGAAGGTAAAGCCGTATTTTGCTCATCAAAGTTTGTATTGGTTGGTCTGTCATATTGACAGGCCGACTGATGATGAGGGTGGAGTGTTTGATGTGAGGAACGACAAGTTTGATTTGATATATCATCCCAAAAGAGAAGGCGAGAGAACTGCAAACGATGAATTGGTTGATCTAAATGGCAGTGTTGCAAAAGTCGACTGACTAGGGCGATTAGTCGGCGACTAGTCAGTTCCAGGGAGGGTTACGAATCGACCTAGGCCAAGTCGCTCAAAAACGTCAGGTTAACGCCGGTCAACGGTGTTCAACAGGTCAGAATCATTTGGTCAATGACTTGGATGTGTTCAACCATTGCTTTTTGTTGTTAAATATGAGAGAAAATAGAAGAAAAAAATAGTAGAATAGAGTAAGATATGATAAAATGAGATGTAGAAGATGGAAGATGATAAAGATGGAGAAGATGAAGATTTAGATCTGATTTACAGATCTGAAAATGGGGAAAAAAAGAGAGAATATTGTACTTTTTAAGAAAAACTTTAAAGAAATTTACATTTTAGTCCCTTATCTTTAAAATATATAAAGTTCTTATTTATATTTACACGTAATTTTGAAATTTATTACTTTAGTTATAAAAAGTCAATAAAAGTCAAAACTCGACTAGTCTCCGACTTGGCCGACTAGTCCTTCCGAGGTGCCGACTCGATTTCGACTTCCGACTTTTGCAACCTTGCTAAATGGTGAAATTGGACGTGTTTGTGATGACAGTTACACCGTAGAGATTAGGATATTGAAACAGAAAGAATGAGGGATTCATTGCTGGTATTGATCGAAAACACATTCGTTATCACCACATAAGTATTTTAGGCTGTTGGAACAAAGATGGTGACATATTGATCTCAGGTTTCGACAACGGTAGAGACCAGTTATCGCTTACAGTCTGAGTTTGTAGTCGTTATACATGAAGTTGACATAAATGGCTGGGAAGGTGAGTGAAACAGGTGTTACAATGTATCCCAATAACCTGCTTATGATCCATGGCGTAGACACAAATTCTTTTTCACTTCGATCAGAAATCAAGCTGAAGAGGAGTTGTTGCTGTCAACTTAATTTGGTTTCGGTTTCAGTTGTAATGTAACTCAATACTTATGGTTTTAGTTGGTTTATTTAGTTGATTAATTTCTTTTGTTCGCATCATTCCATATACATTAATAATTAATTTGCTGGATTAAGAGTTGATTTATTTAATAGATCATCAGTGGAATAAGTAAAGATTGGAATTGCATTATCAATAAGTTCAGGGCTGGATTTGAGGGTGTGCAAAGTGAGCTATCGTACAGGGCCTACATTTTTCGATGGCCCAAAAGTCTTACTCCACAATTTAACAAGTTAAATACAGTGATTTTTGAACGATTTCATACCATTGAATGATGCTATCGGATTAATAAAAAAACGTTTTTATTTATTTAGAAATCAATTATTGAAGAATTAAGACAAATCAAAGCTTAAAGTCATGTTTTAATGGAGATAATTTAATCTCGGGGTTTGGTTGGGAAGATGACCCAAATTTCCGTACGCTTTATTTCCTTTTTTATGTAGTACCCCTATTATTTTTTAAAGTTACACTTTAACCCTCCAATTATGTAAATTATGAGTTTATAGCTATGCTCAGTTTAGTGAGTTCGGTCTTGGACCGTTGAGTCATCCTATAATCGGATGGAACCGATCCAAATTTATAGTCTTTTCTCGTGAACATCGATATTTTCTGAATTTATGTCATAATTCCCGATGTTAAATACTAGTGAAATATCATAACTATACTAGAAATATTTACATAAATAGACATTTAGTTCTCGTAATATATATTTTTTAAATATGGAGGAAACAAATTTTGGCTTAAATTATTTTCATGAACACACTGGATGGTCCATAACTTTATGATTAATTATATTTTAAACTATGAAATATTCATCTTGTTGTAAAATTTATACTCGTAATGATAAAAAAAATTAAGTTAAAATATTCTAAATACATTCAACGTGTTATGTATATATGGCCTATTTTTTTAACTTGTCACAGGGCCCTCAAAGACCACAGACTGGCCTTGAATAAGGTATCCTGTACGTTTTGAAGCCATCAACTCAAAACGATAAAAACTACGTCGTTTGGATGTGTTCCATATCCAATACAAGTATAGGAACCTCATATTCACCTTTTCCCTTTAGTATCTATGCGATTCACTGCATGGAGAACTTGTTACTCCATAAACATACAAACTTTGTGTAAACATTAACAGGAAATGTATCATTTGATTGTCGTGGCGATGTTATTCACTAATAAAGCAAGACTGATGAGATCGAGAATTGTTACTATCTCCATGATTAAAGAGGTGATAGAATTATAGTCACTTCAATGTTCATGGAAGATCCAACAAATTCAATGTTCGAACCAACACCATTGTGGCATTGTCCATAAGGAGTTCGATAGTTTTTCATTTTGCTCATTGGTACACATACGTTACATATTTCGATTGCTTCGATATTTTTTTTTTATTGTTGTTTAAATATTGACCATGACAACACACCATAAGATGTAGAGACTAGTGAGGAAATGTAATAAAATTCTTCACAACTTTAATTTAAAAAAGTTATAAATATATTATTCACAACTTAGAGAAGGATCTACTTACAGGAGTAACATAAAACCAAACATACTCAAACCTATAGGTGAAAAAAAAAACCGTTTTTTTTTAACCGACCGGTTAACCGAAAACCGGTTTTTAGAAAAACCGGTTTTGGAATAACCGAACCGGTTTTGACCGGTTATCAGTTTTGGGGAGAACCGGTTTTTTTCCGGTTTTTAAACCGGTTTTAACCGGTTTTTTTCAAAAAAATCAAAAAAACGGCTAGTAGCTGTTGGAGCGGGGGGGGGGGGGGGGGGGGGACGATTTTTTTGAATTTTTTTGACATTTTGGCACCTCCAAATCCCTATAAATAGCCCTAGTTGGTTTGGGTTCAAAACACACCAACAAACATTCTCTTCTTCTCTCAAAAACACTCTAAATCTCGATATTTATATACTTTTTGTTTGCGAAAAATGGAAAACATACAATCACAAGCTTCCGCTTCCGGTTCCGCTTCCGTTGGTAGCAATGTACGAAACAAAGTTTACACAAATGTTGATGTTGTGCAAATTAAATCAACGAATCGGAATCCGGAAATTTGGTCGAATTACGAGTTGTGCATTATGAATGATGGGGTGGAAAAGGCCCGTTGTAAGAGATGTGGGAGGTTTTATAACCCCACATCAAACTCAACATTAAGAATTCACAAAAACGGTTCTTGTAGGGCGGCTAGTCAAGATGTGTCACAATCGACACTTGGTTCGGATGGTGGGGTATTTATATACGATAATGATGCGCTTCGAGAAGATTTTACAAAGTTTGTCATCCAAGTGGCGCTTCCATTCAACCACTTCGACAACCAACGGCTTACGAATATCATCAAAAAGAGACTACAACCGCGATACCAACAAGTAAGTTGTACTACCCTTAGAAACGATGCGTATAAATTATGGAAAACGGCTAAAAAAGATATAATTGATGGTTTTCAAAACTATAAATATGGCGTTTCTATTACTTGTGATGTTTGGACCGCACCACATGGTACGGCAAATTCTTATTTAGCCGTTACGGCCCATTGGTTTCATCCAGAGTCTTGGTTATTAATGAAACGTACAATTGCTTTTAAATTGTTTGGTTATCCGCATACGGGATGTAATTTGCGAAAAATTTTAAATGACACTTTAATTGAATATAATTTAGACGATAAAGTTTTTACAATTTCACTAGATAATGCGTCAAATAATAATAGAGCTATGAATTTACTAAAATTACGTATAAAACCAATTTTAAATGGCGCTTTTTTTCATTCCCGTTGTGTTGCTCATGTTATAAATTTGTCCGTGCAAGCGGCACTACAAATATGTGCTAATATACGTGAAAAATTTAAGAGTTTATTAGTAACTATATATAGTTCGAGTAACGAACGACAAGCTAATTATAGACGTTTTCGTGCACAATGTGGTGAAACTCCCCTATGACCTTGCTACGATAATAATACTAGGTGGAATTCTACTCACACTATGTTTGAAAATATTTTACGGCAACGTGCTACTTTAAGTGCTTTTAATGATATGTTAGTTGCTAAAAATAAGTCCGTAGCTATAACCGATTATGAATGGGATCGACTAAATGATTTAACTTCGTTTTTAGTAGTTTTTAAAGAGGCTACTACTATATTATCGGGTGTATATTACCCAACTAGCTCGTTAGTTTTAAACCAAATTTTTATAATGACCGAAAAATTAAAAGAATTTGAAACCTCGCAATATCCAATGTTTAAAAAAATGGTTAGAGCTATAAAAAAGAAATTTATAAAATATTTTGGTAGTTTGCCTTTGATTTTTACTTGTTCCGCCGCACTAAATCCAACTTTAAATGTTGGCGGCGTACAACGTATAATCTCAACAATTTTGGAAAATTTAGACTTACACTTAACCGACGACCCGCACTATATAGCAAATGAACTTTCTAAATTTGAAAATAATTTTAAACAATTATTTGGGATTTATGCAACAAAATATGGTCAACATCATAACCCAATTGTTGACTCAATGTGGGCGGGAACATCTCGATCATCATCCTACGACATAAATATAAATCTTTATAATGCTTTACTTGAAGACGCTACAAAGCGTCAACGAACATCGGCTCCAACAAGCGAGTTGGGACAATATATGTCTACAAACTTTTTAACCACTTTAACTGTTGAGGAGTTTCGTAATTTTGACATTTTGAGTTGGTGGAAAGAAAGAGAAGTACAGTTTCCCATTTTATCTGCTATGGCTCGGGATTTATTATCCGTCCAAGCTTCGACGGTAGCTTCCGAATCGGCTTTTTCTACTATCAGTAGAATAATATCGGAAAGAAGGTCAAGACTAACCGCTCAATCCGTAGAAGTATGTGTATGTTTGAAAGATTACTTGGACGGAGTTGATAGAATACAAAATGCAACAACGTTGGAAGGCCCACTATTAGGTAACGTTGAAGAAATTATCGAAGATGAAGAAGTCGAATTGGGAATATCACCTCCAACGACCGAATTAGATGTAATTGTATTGTTTAAATAAAAGTTATGTTTGTATTTTATAATTTTAGTCGTAATTGCATGGTTTAAATAAAAGTTATGTTTGTATTTTATATTTTCATTTGTATTATCTAAATTTTATTATACACTTATACCGAATTCGAATCCGAAAAAAATCTCGAAAAAAACTAACCGATTAAAACCGGTGCAAAACCGAAAAAAACCGATTCCGAACATTTAAAACCGAAAAAAACTGATTCCGAAAAAACCGGTTTTAACCGAAACCGGTTTTTCAAATAACCGGTTTTTTTAAAACCGATTTTTAAAAACCGAAAACCGAAAAAAATCGATTTTTTTGCACCTCTACTCAAACCTTTTAATATATTTCAAAAGAAAAAAGACCTACATCTTGTTTCATAGTATAGATGTGGTTAATTATTTGGATGGATCTTCATTTCATGGCCCACGGGCTTGTCATATCTTAATGAGGGTATACAAGAAAGCCCAGAATCATAATTCACGGAATAATCCCCATAGTAAATAAATAGGACTTCATTTTTTTTTTTAACAAGTCCATCTATACTTGAATCAAATATGGGAACTTTTTTCTTTTAGAACGGCAATCTACTATATACATATTGCCTTCTTGAGGTTTAAAACCGCAACCACTTGATTAATGGACTTCTCACAAAGCTCCGTTTGGTCAAATATGACAAATTTATTATTGATATACTTGCGGTGGCTCAATGGATAAACACTTGGCATGGAGAATTCGAGTCTAGCAACTCAACATTTTTCTCATAAATTTTTCGTGGTGAAGTAATTTACACACTAGTTTTCAAAAATAAGTTAAAATTTATCAATGGACTTCTATATCATGGATAAAAGTGTCAATACCCTATATATTTCACTTTGGTCTTATTGATTAACAAGCATCAAGAGCTATTTGCACATCCAACATTTAAAAACATCATGCGTTTGTATATTTGCTTTAAATGACTTAACAATAAAATAACAGTTAGAAGGCATTGAAATAAAAGATCTTTCTTTTAATCCACTGAATAAGGGTACTTGTCTACATTTGATTATGACCCTTAACAAGAGGAGAAAATTGATGAAAATACTAGTTACAAAGCTCAATGTTTCTCCTCCTACTTAAAAAAAATGTCTAATAATAATATATAATATATATATATATAGTAGATATAAGATAACAACAAATGAGATCAGACAAATAAAAGACATTTGTTTCCATCTATGTAAAATTTTAGAAAAATAAAAACCAACTCACACTCTATTCGGATTCTGACTCCATGCTTCCCATAGCCTTCAATCCTCTCGGTCTCTATATAGATCGAACGTTAGAATAAGTAAAGTAAACGAACGTTTGCTACATCGACTATTATGAAGTTTAAGTTGTTACGAAATCGATACCTTCTTTGTGATTTTTTTCTCTCTAACTTCGTAGCGTTCCAAAGTTAGATCGCAAAGCCACCCGCCAGGTGTAACCAACTGTTCAAACAACCATCAACTTAACTTCAGTTTTACTAAACTGATTTGATAAAAAGTACAAAATAAAACATATAGTTGACATTGACATTTCAAAAAAATAATGTAGTGTACAAGAATTTTATTGTATGGTTTTGTATTGGACTATTGGTCCAATGGATCGTCTACCACCATTTACTTTATTCACATTATTCTCCATTCATTTAATTTTACAAATATATTCAGAGACTAATGTTGTTTATAAATAAAACATTTCTTTTTCTGAGTACCCTTTTATTTTATGATAATATTTCAGAAAGGTAAACTTATAACCTATAAATTATAGTTGTTACGTACACGTAGATACAAATATTTTCAAATGAAACTTTAACTAATGTCTTTAACTGATAGTTTTACATGTAACTTAATATTATCATGTCTACATAATAATTTCATTAAGATAAAAACAAAATGCGTCGAATGCATGCATTTTATATTAATTAGAAATTGCATACTTCTAAAGTTGCCCAATAATATACAACAATAAATAAAAACACAATGCAACAAATATTATTAAAAAAATTGCAATTGCAGTTTCTAATATACAAATAATTGTCGTGTCATTAATTTATTTTTATTTTGTTTGTCATGTCATTAATATCCACCTAAAACTCCAAAAAATAATTCCACATTAAAAATAATAACTTTTCCCTAAACAATTTAAAAAATAATTAATAATAATAATATAATAATAAATAACTGAAAATTTTAGAGAGAAAAAGAAAGAAAGAGAGAGATACGTACGTTAATTGTTCGTTGGATGAACTTTGCTCGTTTTTTGGGTCTTTGAGGAAGTTTAGATCCTTTAATTGCTAAAAAGTCTTCTTCTTTTTCTTTATTCGTCAATCCGATCACAAATTTCGGTGGCCATACGATCGGAATCGTTTCATTTACCGGCGATGTCCCTCCTTTTTTGCTATCATGCGCTGTTTCCGATGATCCCGACCCACCGCAACCACCGTTTTTTCCGTTGGTGTTATTATGCGCACCCCTCTTATCGTGTACACCCCCTCCTCTATCTGGCGAACAGACCCCTCTACCCCCGTTGCTTTGTCCCTTCATAGCAATTGAACTCTCTGAATTCCTACAATATTATTATTATATAAAATGAAAATGTTAGTAAAATAAGCAATCACAACTTTTTATAAATTATTATTATTTTTTCAGAAAAAGTAATAATATTAAAAAGAATAGGAACAAATAAAACAGGTAGGGTAAAAAGAGAGTGGTAAATTACGAAAATAGCCTTTTGGAAGTTATGGATCACACAAGAAAGTGTAGGAAATTGGAGGTTGTTATGGGAAAGATTGAGTGGATGTTTGATTTATGGGTCAGGCCTTAAAAAGAGGGGGGTTGTTTTTTACTTTTTTTATTTGTTTTCTGTTTTACGTTTATTTTTTATTTATAAATAATAAATAAAAAACTTGTATTAAAAATAAAAGAAAACTAATTTTTATTTCATGGAAAGGGAGAGAAGGGAGATCTGGGTGATAACATGCGCAGCGGCGCAAGGAAGAAAAAAAGAAAAGAATATTTATTTATTCATTTATATTAATAACAGTACGAAGAAAAAAAGTGACGTTAGTTTCGTGGGAAAAATAAGCCGGTGGATCATGGGGTTGTGTTTTAGTGATGTCCACGTGGCGTGATCTGAGTGGAGGTGAGATGAAAATCGTTGATGAGTGAGATTAAACGGTGGGATGATTGGAGAGTGGAGGTGTGTTATGTCACACGTGGTTGGATGGATGGGTGGATAACTTCTCCTGATTGCTGTCCCCCTTCTCACACTTGCAAAAAAGGGACCATGTGTAAAGTAGAGAACAAAAATAAAGTTAAATAATGGATTATTAATTTATTTATTTTTCGAGTTTGTTTAATAACAAAATAGAAATAGAATATAGGTATCGTGACATGACTAGGTTTAAAACATTTAATTATTCTTTGTTCATTAAGCAAAACTTAAGATTAAGAATCATAATTTAAGAAAATAATAATATCTTGAAAATTGAACAATATTCATCATAGTGGGTGTGTTTCTTAAATTAAATATTAAAGGTTCCCCTAGTATACGAAACTATTTTACCTACGAAAAAAATAATAATTCAAAATTGATTTCTGATTTTCTATTGTAATTAATCGAAGTTGACACAAAAAAGAAAAAAACCTCCTTCGTAGAAATTTCACTAGATCTATAAAATACGATAATTCGGATTTAAATCCTTTCACTTTTATTAAAACAACAATCAATTTGATAATTAATATTTTAAGATATTATCTAGATGATACAATTTGTCATTAAAAAAAAAGTTAGTTAGTCAAGGTAGATACAACCAGTTTTTGTACATCGCTAGTTGCTATAGAAAAGGATTAAAACAAATATACTTTCTATTAGATGGAAAGAACATGTCCGAATTATTATTATTATTATTTATTTATAAAGACGAAAATACAAGCGATCCATTAAGACATGGGTGATTATATTACTAATATGCAAAGTATATCTAAATTATAAAAAGTGGGCTTTTTTAATAATGCATTAAGCATCTGTTTTTATAAATGATAAAGAGCATGTATGTAAATTATTATTATATATATATTTCAATAAAAAATTGCAAGTCAAAAAATAAAGAGTCCAATTTTCCTATATTCTTAAAGAGTCCTTAAAACTTGGGAAAATTTTGTTAAAAACTTTTCAAAACGTATCAACTTTAGTCGATCGTTGGGTTGTAACAAATACTCCGTATGATTTGGTAAGGGCAATTTTGACTATTTACATACTCCACAAAACAACACAGTTTTGATCTAATAGGTGTACTTCGTTTTCAAACACTACATGGAAAAACTGTCAAAAATATTAAAT
Organism: Gnaphalium uliginosum; assembly: GCA_963930675.1. Taxonomy (NCBI): domain Eukaryota; kingdom Viridiplantae; phylum Streptophyta; class Magnoliopsida; order Asterales; family Asteraceae; genus Gnaphalium; species Gnaphalium uliginosum. Next base: position 10,286,805 of record OZ005684.1, on the reverse strand, counting down.
TAAATATCACAACACGTCAGCACGAACCCAAAAACAATGTTTACTTTCCCTTCTACAATAAGTTACAAACTATATTATCCAAAAGTTGCTAGTAGATGATATAACTTTATTATTAATATAAAACTTGATACCATAGTAAAGAACATCAAACCTAAGGAATTAGATAATTATTATTATTACTCACGTACTTCTTTTTATTGAATTGAATAACAAATTATGCAGTACGTTTGTTCCTGGTAACTTCAAAAAGAGAGCTGTACTTGTCACTTTCTATCTGAAATAGTGAAATACATTTTCTTAACCTATAATAATACTCGTGCAATCCGGCGGTAGAAATAACGAGGGTAGGTGACGCTAGCGGTGATGGTATCGACGGTGCTAGTGCAAAACTAATAATTATTCTAAGTGTTTTGTATGAAGTATTATTTTATTTAATATAATAAAGAGAAATTGTATTCGTGTACTTGTATATAGTAATAGATAAATAGATTGTTAACAGAGATGAAAATGTTATAAATGAGTTAAGAGTACTTCAGAATTTCGTTGTGTTGGAATTAATTTAAAAAAAATGGTCGAAATGATTTATTATAGGTAGTAAAGGTGATGTATTATCACAGGGGTAGAGGTGAGGTCCTATATTGGCACGAAAAAGGCGAAATCACATGATTTAACGACTTTTCTTTATCGAAACTTAAAAGTATATTATCTCTAAATGGATGTTCTAAATCTACCTTATACATATTCATTCAGTCACGATGTATTATGCTAGTATTATGATAATAATGATTAATAATAAAATAATGAATATAATTTTGTTATTAACATCCCTTAAAACTGTCTTTACTAATGAATATTTATTATTTAATTATCAAATATGATACTTTAAACAACTAACCTATAATTTATCAATAAATTCTAGTTGGTACGAATAAGTTACTTCCTAGAGTAAGGGTTTGGTATAGATTTATTAATAAGTATGAACTCTCACTCGAGATAATACTGTCTACATATGTACCGTAGTTGTATATGGTATTTTATTATGCTGTATATGAAGGTTTAGTTCTAGTGTGCCGTTCTAAACAAACGAATAAATAATAAGTAACGAGGTTGTATTAACTTTCGCTTTTTAAGTTGCTAAAAAGTCTTTTGATAGATAAAACCGTTCCCATCAAGGCCGTCGGTTTCTGTCGATTTTATGCCAATGGCCCGTCGGTTTGTTTGGTGTGGTTCCCGCACGAGTTTATTTATTTATTTTTTTAAATTGAGCCGTTGAGGACAAGACTTGGAAGAAGACGAAGACGAAGAATCAATCTCGGATTAAACTACTTTATCTAAATTCTAGTGTTTTTATTTAATTATTGTAATATTTTTTTTATATATAATTACTAGATTATAAACTGTGTATACACACGGACAATTAAATTTTTATTTAGAAATTTCATATATGATATCTTGTTTCTAATAAAGTATGAAATAAACATTTTGTTGGTTTCATATTATGGATGTGTTTGGGGCGGGGATTTTGAGGGGCTTTTAGGGGATTGATCTTCTAATTTTAGTAAGTCCCAGTCATAAATCTTGTTTGACAACACAATAAAATTGAGACTTCTTGAAAAAATAAGCACTTAAATGAGAAACTTTTTGAAGTGGCTTATAAATAGAAGCTCAAACCTCAGTTCCAGCAACAAGCTTCAGCTCCAACTCCATCACGTTGTTACCAAACACACCCTATATTGGTTTTTTCATTTTATTTTATCTTTTTAGTTTATGTTATTCAGTTAATTAATTTTATAATATTATAGAAGGTGGTGATTACGTTGATAGAGAATTTTAAATTTGATCAAAATAATATAGCATAATACAATACATTATAATTATAATTATAATTATAATAGTATTAAAATTAAGATAGGATCGATATGTACATATCTCTAGATGTAATGGTAATGGTAATTATATTTTAAATAGGATTTTAATTTTACCAAATTATTTATTATTTATAACAGAATAGTAAAATACAAGGGCTAATTCTCAAATAAAAGTTTTATTTAATTGATGACATCATCAATAAGTTTCCTATATTATATTTAAGATTGTAATAATTTTTTAATTTAACTGCAATATTTTTATTTAAATAAAACATTTTTTTTTTAATTATTGTATTTTAAAATTTTTAATTAAATAGTCAGTGGGTCCCAGAAAAAATAAAGTGACGAGTCACTGATGGCAGAGGCATGTCAGTTTTTGAAAAACTGACGTGGCATGTCGGTTTCAGTCAGTTTCAGGCACGGATAAAAGTGGTCTAAGAAGAGTAAATTTTCATAAAGAATAAACTAAAAGTCGCAAGCCTTTTAAAACAAGTATAGTTTGAACTCGTAAAATATCAAACGAGTCGAATTCGAGCTTTACATATTAACAGCTCCATAAATTTACAGCTCCATAAATTTAAACTACCTGAGCTCGAGCGTTCGACTATGCTCAGATGCATTGATTATACATCTTTTTTGTCTTTCTTATTATTTAATATCATATCATTTTTTTGTAATAAAGCTTTTTATAATAAATTTTTCACATTCTTATTACAAAACTAATCAAAAGCCATGTCACTCATTTAAGACGCCAAAAATTGTTTTTACCAAAACCAAACAAACAATTTATTTTATTATTGTATAGAATAAATTAAATTTGCTCGTATCACGTTTTCACCATTTCTTTAAATATAAACCTACCAATTAAAATATCACTAATTTTATCATATAATAAACAAAACTAAACTATATGCATAGTAACAATTAAAATTAACTCAACCAAATGACAAAAATTACCTGAGAACCCGATGAGCCGGCGAAGATGATCGTTGCCTGAGATTAATATAACCGTGGCCGTTACTAACGGCGTTACTTCCACTAACCGTTTCCTTATTTGGTGACCTAACCACTCGCCGGTCAACACGTGCCGTTATCGATCGTTGACCTACCGGCGGTGTACCGGAAACTGCTGCAGCTAATTCTTTATCTTTAGCTTGTTGTTGTTGCACTTTCATACATCGCAATCGTTTACGATTCCCCCACTGTAATACGAAATCCGACGTCGTATTGGTGTTGTTGGAATTATTATTATTATTAGATCTGTCTCTCAATAAGTTATTATTCTTCTCCATTTCTTTTTCTTTTTCTTCTTTAATAATACACACACCTGTTACGTTACACCAAGTTAAACTAACCATGGTTAGTTTACTTTTAACACTTTCCTTCTAACCATAGTTTACATTATTATTGAAAAAACAAAACAAAATTATACAAAATTAGATCCAATATTCTGATCATCAGTCTTAAAATGATGATATGAAGCAGATTGATATGTTACTGGATTTCACATTAATTATTTCCTTTTAAATTTGTTTGAAAGAAATATTGTAATTAATTGAGTTGATTTGCATTACCTCCAAAGCTTCAATCTGCTCTGCGTGTTTCTAGGTTAAAAATTGAAATCTTAACGATGAAACTGCAAAGAAATAAGTGAAACGATCAGATGAAATTTCGATTAGATTGCAATGAAAAAACATAAAATCGGAACAACAAAGGCTTATTATTTACTTTGTTTCGGCAACATTAATCTTCAAATCAACATTTTTACACCTCAAACGTCTTCAAATTCGAGTTCGAGATTGCGAAATTGTGAATTTATCTTCAAATCAACCTGCGATTTCAATAAATATCGTTTATTATTCATATTCATATATCGAATATATCGAACATGAGAAGAATCGCTAAGAGAAAGCAATGCGAAATTTAATCTAAACAAACCTGTAAACTTGCAATATAACAATATGTGTATCTATATCTGTATTTCAATCTCCGATTCTCTTTCTGATTCTAAATCAGGATGAGTAAGAAACTTAAAACAACAAAAACAGCTCAAAGCTTCTTCATCCACTTTACAAATTCATTTGTTCGTATCATTAATCTGCCAAAAACAAGGAAATCAGCTTAATCAGGCAAACATTACAATGAATCGCTAACAAATTATAAAATCGATGTCAAGTTGTAATCAAAATCGTCCAGATATCTCATCCATCCAGCTTACAAAAATTCAATCGGATCAAATGCATCATCAAAATTAACTAAATATATGAATCTGAAATTACACAATAAATTACGTTATCTATCTATATACTTGAGCTGTGGATCTTTTGAATTAAACAAAAGAAACTTGAACATTTTCACTCACCGAATTCACCTTTTACGATTTCCGATTTATAGAAAATATAAAATATAAAGTGAAGAAAAAACTATCGAGAGAGATGAAGAAGAAGAAGAAGAAGAAGAAGGTGATGATGTTGTTGTGCAAATGACATGTTTTTATTTTCTTTCTTTGATTTTGGAAGGCCTTTAAATAGCAGTCTCGTTTGTTCAGGTTTATCGATCGCACTTCGAACAGAGGATGAGAATCCATCTCTCACCGTTGATTTTTAATCTAACGGCTGAGATGCTATCTTTTATTTATACTACGTTCCAGCAGTTACGTACGGTGTAAAATTTGGCTTTTAACCCACATATACATACGTCGTTAATTTTGTTTTCATTTTGACGCCGTTGCTATACTTGACGGAATCTTTCGTTGTCGTTATATAAATAATTGTTTGTTTTCTTTTTATAATTGCATTTTACTAAGTTGCAAAACAGATGTGGTATCAGATGAGCAGCCCCTATATGAGTGGCTTGAGAGACATAATTAATTTCGGTCCTTGACTTTTTTGATTAACGATTCAGATTCACGGCATTTTAAATTAATTGTATTTTACGCAAATTCACTGCAATTTACGTTTAAAATACAATGAATTTAAAATGCAGTGATCTGGACCGATGATCAAAAACATCAAGGACTGAGATAAAAAGTTGACTGCTCTTTCAGCAGTGCATGTAGGGATTGCCCCTGTAAACCTTATCCTGTAAAATATTTATATAATTTATGAAAAAAATATGTATACTTATTTTGAAGATACTACGTACCTTACAAGTATTACCCTATTGGTTGCAACATGCAAAGATGCTCATTAGAGCATAAGAGTGGTACGGTATTAAGCTTGACGTAAACTTTTAATATAAAGTTTAACATTAAATACGTTAAATTGATTTAGTGTTAAACTTGATATGAGAATGATCCACACATTTTTTTTACCAATAATATTAAAGAAAATAAAACAGAATTCTGATTAACTCGGTGTCAGTGACTCAACGCCGACTATTAGTGTCAGATCTTAATGCTGAACGAGGATGATTAATGGCGAATGGATACGCATTAAAGCCCATTAACGGTGAAAAGTCGGGGATGCTTATCTTACGACCATTGATGGCTTACTAACATGACTAATAAGCATATGAAGATACAAAGTACAAAATTAAACAATTAATCACATCGATTCATCGCCTAATATACAATATTAGATAGATGCAGTCGCGAGCACCATGCTGCTAGTAAATATATAGGAGTATATTTTTTATCTCCAAATCTTACTCTCAAATCAAGCAAACCTCTCACAAAAATATTCTTTAGCTACGGAAGTTTTCATTAATGGGGAATACATTTATTTCTTTCTTGTTTTGAAGAACTAGCAAAATGTCCGCGCAATGCAGCGGTTAAAAAAAACTAAGATTCATGTTCATTCGATATATAGTAGGTAAATTATAATTAAAATTTATATGACAGTACACTACGATATGACGTTTTAAAAAGAAAAAAATCACCTCTTTTGTAAAAAAAAAATCACAAAACAAACAAATACCCCCAATATATATATATATATATATATATATATATATATATATATATATATATATATATATATATAAGAAAGATCGTTGCAAATTTGATCCTAAGTTGTGAGCTAAAGTTACGACTGTCAGATTGCATCTTCATATGGTTAGGTGTAAGTTGCGATATGCAAGTATTATGTATATGTGAAACTGAAATCGTAAAATTTGATCAAAAATTGAAACTCTTGAATATCGAAAGTGACGGTATAAACTTGAAATTAAAAATGTAAATAAACGCATAAATTTATAATTTAATAAAAAAAACATCATTAAGAGTTTGTTTCTAATTTTTTACAACACTTAAAAAAAATTTAAAATTGGAGGAACATTAATTTTAGAGGTTTTAGAGATGAAATTTGACTACAAACGGTGAACAAATTGCCTATGGCAGTTTGCTAGCATGTTCGTCTCATTCCGACCTTTCCGTCCATAATTAACATGTCCTGTAACTTCTTACGGTTATAAATTTATGTCGTATGTTTATTAGTTTAAGTTTCAATGATAGTAGTATAAATGATAATTTAATACATATATACGATTATGTTAGTAATTTCAAGTAGATTTTTCAAATATTAATAATAATGATAGGAGTAAATTAGAAAATTCCATCTTAAAAAAAATCACAAATGTATTATATATTTAATAATGTATTCGAATTTAATGTCCTATATTTATTACTTTTAAAGTTTAATAATGGTAATATTAATGAAATATTAATTTTTACAATTAATTATATTAAATTATATTTAGGTGTTTTTAAATTATATTTAGGTGTTTGAATGTTTAATAAGACTATAGAAGGGTAAATTAGTCATTTATTATTTCTCCCTTTTAAGACTTTTCCTCGAATGCTTTGATATGTAGTTTAACTAAAATGAAAATATAAGAGACTAAAATCAATTCCATTTGTAGTTTTAATTTTTATTAAGCTAAAGAATGCGTTCCGACATACAAGTCCATTGGCACTACAAAAATGCAAAAACAACTCCCTTTACAACTTTACAAGTTATAGCCAAACCCCTTTGCAAGTTGTTTGGTTATTGCGATAGTGCAATTTTTAGAATCAGTGATGAATACTAGCCAAACGGGTTGATCTTGTAAAAGCTCATTCAAAGTCTATTGGATGCAACTTCAAAAATCGTTTCTATTGTAAATTGAAATTATTTTTAATGTTTATCTATTCACAATTCATGCTTTACTTATCTCAAAAGTGTTTTATGTATTAACCCAATTCGATCTCTCTTGTTTTCACGTTATAAAAATTACCCCTTTTTGACTTGTTATCTTGTCAACTATTAAATATTTGGGCAAATGGTCCGAAATGGTAATGTGTTTGTCAAAATTTGATAATAAAGTTAATATGACTTTTGTTGGTGCCCTGAAAAAACCTAAATTTTAAAATTGTGTCATAAAAAGATTTAAGTTGTCAAAAAAGTTCAATTAAAGATAAAATTATCGTTTGATTTTTTTCCTTTCAAAATTTGACCGGCTTTAACTTATGTGATGCGTAAATATCATATATCTAATTAATATGTGACATTGTTGACCTAACAAACATACAATACAAGCATTATTTTTACTTTTTAAGTGTTTAAACCCTAATTTCATTTGAGTGTTAAATCTTTTTATGACATAGTTTTAAAATATTGAATCCTTTTAAGACATGATTTGAAAATATTAAATCCTTTTATGAAGATGTTTTCAAAATAAAAGTGTAATTTTATTTTTAGTTAAACTTTTTGCCAATTTAAATCCTTTTTATGGCTCAGATTTTAAAATGTGAATCCTTTTAGAGTATCGACAAAATTCATATTCCCTTTATTGTCAAATTTTGACAAATTGATTACCTTTTAGTCATTTGCCCATAATTTTTCTTTGGTGAATGACTGATAGGTATGTTCATGTGAATTTTGCTATTGATTTCTATCTAGATAGGTTACATAGACAGCAAACATATAAACAAACTGTTACATAAGTCCGACATAGAAGCTAGACGAACATGCTTGTTCTCCTATTTACAAACGATGTTACCATTTGAGGCCTATTTTCAACCTAAGGCACAACAGATATATGTTGTTAAAGATGGAGTTTGAACATGATATGAGTGTAAGAATTTCCATTAGACCCAAATAGTTATGCACTGAAGCCGTTGTCAAGCGAGCTCCATGAATTCAATGGAAAGGTAGGACATGCTTGTGATGATGCCTCCATCATTTGTTCCTCGGTGATTCCAGCATTGCACAAGTTAGCTATGGAGCGCATGTGTTTCATACCATATTGTGATAGGGACCCACAATGCGTCTCAAACGTCCTCACCTGAAAACAAGAAACAGACCAATTCAGGTCATTTTTTTAAGGGTCCTGATTATTTAACTAAATTTAATACATATAACAAAAGTCTTTAAACAAAATAACTAGGAGGTTATACCCGATGGAAATCGACTTTAGGTGACTGTCAAAGCGTTTGACAAATTTTACTTTGAGCAATCATAATTATTTGACCCATTTGGCATAAACAAAATGCAAAATCAACCCATTTATAAGTAAATGGGTCGAAACTGACACCTCTACTTTTATAAATGGAGTTCCATCAGAACTCATTACTACAAATGCACATCACACAGCCCACAAAAAGTTGGTCAACATAAGAGCTACACCTCTGTCTGAAATAAACTACTACACTTTTCATTTTGAGTTGTCCCCATCCCCAATAAACAAGATGTTTCCTATTTTGGCAAGAGTTTTGACTCCTCATTCACTTGTTCATGCTCTAGCAATCATGAGAGAATATCCGCTGACACTGATTTTGGTTAAAAAAAAATTGTTTAGAAATATTTAAGATAGGAATCTACATCAATGCATGATTTTTGGGACATAGCAGTTTGACTTTTTCTACAAAAACATTATTGCAACACTTACCAACGTTTTAAGGCAGTCCCAATCATCAATTAGAGGTTGCCCTGAGGGTCGGATTGCATTAAGTACCTCAGGACCCTTTTCTATCCCAAACAAAACCTTCCCAAGCAGTTTTATACTGCTGTCAATGTGCATTCTGTGAGCCATTGCTTCAGCAAACTGTTTCCAGGATTCAATCTTTCTATCAGATCCTTCCGGAGCCTTTTGATACTGTTAGAAAGAGAAAAAAAAGGTTCAAGAATAACAGATAAGTAAAAGAATCAAAATAGGAGGTGCAAAAATGGGTGGTGCAGTCGAGTTGATGTTAAACACTTATTGTCCAAGTCTTTTGAGCTTCTAACCAATATTTAGAGTGACATGTATGATTACAAACAACATTACTTCAGTAATTATATAATTTTAACAAAAAATGAATAGGACTTCTTTATGTATTGAAAATATGATTTAGAAACTTCAACCTGTTTGACCCATTTCCTTTTAAGCTATATGCTAATATGCTATGATATTATCCCTTATAGATGAAACATAACCGGAAATCAACCCATTTATATGTAAATGGGTCAAAATTGCCACCTCTATCCAAAATGATACTTAGAAGTTATAGAAGAGTTGGAGGGACCTTATGCCAGAAATGTAAGAGATCAGCGTCACGTTGGTTGACAGCTTTTGAAGATGATCGTAGAGAGTTACTATCAATATATGTGAAGTTCTCGTTTGCAGGGTTTGTACCCAAATATAGGTAAAGTTCATCCATACTAAGCTGCAAGTCCCCGTATTGCATTACATGGGAGCCATAATTAGTATTGCCATTTGAGGTTCTTTCTTTAACCTGCTCGAGTAAGTATTATGAATAAGATGCTTTATTTGCAGATGTCAGAATAATATTTCAAACGAATGTTCCTGTTGTAACTACTTTAAAGCAAATATGAATTTATGTTTCATGTTCTGTGCATGCAGACAAGATATAGAAAGTAAAGAACATAAAAGGCAAAGGCAAAATTTCTTATATTGCACTCCTAAACCCCTACACGTAATTTATGCCCAAGGTACAAATTTTCACTTGCATAAGGTACAATAATTTTTATGCATGTTTGAGCGTAAATGATATTTTGAGGTTTAACAATGGCAAATATGTGAAATTACCTCAAAGGCAAATATACACGATAATGATCTGAAAGATTTCATTGAAATTAATAATTGATTTGTAGAAAACAAAATGTTGCAAGTTCATCATAGCTCTTACCAGATGATACTGTTGCTGAATTGTTTCTGTTCGTAGGTTGTGTATCTCACTGTAAGCAAGAAAACAGTACCAGTTAAAAAGAACAACAATACGACCCAACTCAAAACAGAGTTAAAGAGCGAGAAAGAATCATCACTTTATAATATCCTTAACTGTGATTTTCATTCAGAAGTTTTTTGTGTCCTTACTAAGAGCATTCTAGATATTTGACTTATGAAAAAATATACTATGAAACTATGTATCCAATCAAACATTTTGTGAAGGGAGCACTATCATATCGAATAAGATCTAAGAGGATTCTGGGGAAGATAATAAAATAAAAATGTCTAAAGGTGGGCAACCATGTATCCTATATTCCAATTAGTCAAGCGTACCAGTCCTCCATCCATGCTACACTGTACAAGTCACCCAAACAGGTATCATATTCTGGTGGTGGACTAGGATACTCTCCAGGACAGTAAGTACCCCAGCTGTTCTCATCTGGACCAGCTGCTGTGGTTGCATAGATATTTAAACCCGTAGGAAGAAGACCCTCGAAAATGCTTCCAGATTCACATGCTTCAAGGTAAAATACCTACACAAATACATATTGCTCCCCATAAAGTTAATATATACTAGTATCAATCTGATATTACAGCAAATTACAAGAAAAACTTACCAAGCTTTTATACGTTCCAGAAGCGTGCTTTTTCTTCAAAACTTCAACCAAATCATTTGCATACAAGTACGGACTAGTTGGCATCCCTGAGATTTATACAACATAGTTTTTCTAAAACCTTTTCTCAAGTCATTAGATTAATAACAAATCATGTTTATTGTAAAACGGCTTACTAAACGAATAATAAAGGGGATAATGTAGCTTACCAAGCACACCTGGACCACCATGATCCGAATAGAACACAAAGATGTGATCATCGGGGCCGCTATTAACAACTTTTCCACTGCCCCCTTTAACCGCAGTTTTATTTCCAAGAAGGACGGCAAAAAAGTTGTCAACAGTGACATCTTCCCCTGTGTAATCCTAAAAATAAAGAAAACGCATTAGATGGAAATCAAACATGTCTCCCTTATACATGTGAGTGTCTCAGAATATAAACCTTTGGCACTCCATGATATACATCAGCACCATCTGGGCTATTGATGATGATTCCAGATCGGGGGTTCTCCTCATTATGTGCAATGTCGTCATACATGAAAACCACGATGTTCTCATCCTTGATGCCACCGTTCTTCAAGATTTGGTACGCATGACATACGTCAGCCTGGAGCAGAAAAAGAAGGGATTTAAATAATGAACAAACAATCGAGAAGAACAAACCAAATACACGAGTAGCTTTTAGCTAGATCATCTATTAGTAATACTAATGTACTTTCTTGGAAACACAAGCTAATGTTTTGTAATAGGAACTCGTCATTTGTGGGGAGAAAAAGTAACAATTCTAAGCATCTAAACATGTTTCATAGTTGTTGTCTTCTTGATAATAACAATACTATGGCAGTTTGGCCTGCAACTTTTCTACACCTTTTTCAACATTTCTAATTCAATACTTGAATATCAACATTTCAATCTTTCTTCATTATTGACAAAAATAATGTTCCAAACAAAAGGAATTTAACATGTTTCAAAATCACAATGTTTTTAGTTTAAAAAAATCAGTAGGCACCATTCAAACATTCTACCAACTTCTTTTCACATAAAATAAATAAATAAATAAATTGCTAGTTTCTCCTTTGAGGAAAAAAAGTGGCAAAGTTGGGTAGTAAGTTTACTATCCTCCTCTCGTCTACTTACACAGCCTAAGCTATCTACATAAAGCTATCATCGAAGCATTGATTTTTCCAACTGTATATTTTCAAATCATTAGTGTTTAATTTGATGGAATCAGATTTGTATAAGCCAAATAGGACCCTAATGAAATCAGCAGCATGACTAACAAAATCAAGACGCTCAGTGTATTAGTGTTTAATTGCTACATACTCTATTGATAGGGCATTCCAAACCAAAGAAAAACGAGACTGCGGTAACTTCATATAAAGAGACAAGCAAAAAGTATAATACGTAAACAACATCATACAAATTCCAATACAAACTAACCAATTATCGTAATTCTATATGCAACCATAGCAATACCTTACAGTTTCTCTACTAAATCCTTAACATAAATTCAATCAACACCAGAATTTTGTTCACTTGTCAACTCAGATAATTCAAATCATAAACCACGACTACTAAAAGCATTAAAATAGCCAGTAATTTAGTTTTTATTTGCTACATTACATACTCCATTAATTGGCAAATGATCTTAATATCTATACACAATTACAGAGATACATCATTTTTTCTCTACTTAATCCTTACAGAAATTCAATCAGCATCAGAATTTTGTTCAATTGCAATGTTAAACCTAACTGGCAATTTCTCTTAAATATATATACAATTGTGTAGATACATTATAACATCTCTGCTTGAACTTAACATGTATTCAATCAGCAACAGATTTTTACTCACTTTCAAGGATAAATCATAACTGAAGCTCAAACTTTATAAATAAATAAATAATTATGTAAGAGGATTAGAGGTAGAATTAATAACCTGATGCCTATAATTCCAGTAACCGTTAGATCCAGCAAGTAAGACGGCCCAACGAGTACTATCCGAGTCAAGTTTCTCCGACGGTAACCGGAGGAAATCACGCGGCGTAATACGGCCATGTACGACGGCGACGATCAAGGGAGCAAGTGCAAAGAGGATTGCGTAACGATTCATCGAGGATATATGCTTTTTTGACAATCTTCTTGCTGATATTTATAGGCTTCAGCTTTTAATAATGTTTGTTAAGTGTACACGTTAAACACGAATATGTCATACATTAATTTACATTAATTAATTATAAGATAGAAGATCCAGAGGGCAGCAAGGGGGCAGGGGATTCTAGCCCTTCATATTACACATCTACGGTCTAAATCGTCGTGGAGAGTGCGGATTTATTTGGTATTAAGCATAAAAAAAACTTGTGCACTAAAATGTAACATGTAACATGTTATAAAAAATGTAAATTACTTTTAACTTCAGATTTTCACTCCACATGAAGACACATTTACAGATTTCAAAAACTCTCAATTTGACTCTCTTTAAACAAGCTCACTTTGTATTTTCACAAAATTCATCACAAAACATGAACAACACCTTAAAAGAAATCTAAACAGAGCGTGAAGTGCGGAACGAAACAAAAAGAAACATGAAGAAACAGCTCAATTTTGAAGATTCCATAACCGCTATCGCCATCGACGTCGCCACAGCTTCCGCCGTTACACTTTCGTCGAAATCTACTAGTAGAGAACGTTAAGAATGGGAGATCGATCTTTCCAAGCGTTTAATCAAATGTATTTTAGCTAGTGGTACTTTCGGCACCGTTCTCCATGGCGTTTACGACAACATCAATGTCGCCGGTGAGTCTACCGGGACTGTAGCGGAGTACGCAAAAGGAGACAACCGATTATACATTATTACTGCATTTTATTTTTTGATTAACCATCACTAGTGAATCTTCATTTTTGATGCATTTTTCAGATTTGTTACTGCATATTATGTTTGATATTTTATTTATTGTTACTGCATTTTATGTTTTATTCGATACTGCACTTCATCTTCTCTTTAGTCATCGATAGTGGATCTTCATTTTTACTGCATTCTATATATGTGTTTTACTGCATGTTATGTTTGATATGTTATTATTATTACTGCATTTTATGTTTTATTCGCTACTGCATTTTATTTTTGTGTTTAGGCATCACTAGTGGATCTTAATTTTTACTGCATTTGATATATTTGTTTTACTGCATTATGTTTAATATGTTGTTGTTGTTACTACATTTTATGTTTTATTTGCTACTGCATTTTGTATTTTTATGTTATTAGCATTTTATCATTTTTTAGTTCATTTTTACTTTTTTTACTTCATTTTAAGTTTGTTGTGTTGTAATTTTTGATTTGTTACTGGATGTTTTATCTTGTTTGCATTTTTTTAGTATTAACAAAGAAAAAGATTTAAAAAAAAATTAAGGACAACTTTTTTGCGAAGAAAAAAAACAAGGAAAAAAATCGCTGGAATCTGGCGGCGGCTGGCAGCAGGTGGCAGGAGGTCGGAGTTGGTGGTGGGTGGTGGAGGTGAGTATGTGTAAATGAAGAAATATTAGGAAAGAAAAGATAATATAAATAAAATAAAGGGATGAAAATGAAAATATGATATGACACATGACAATTTTTGATTAGTCACAAAACCTACTCCCTCTTCCATCCATATGGGGTCTGCTCTCCAGAACCTCACTCGTTAATTAATTATTAATTATTCATTATTATTATTATTATTATTAATCACAATAAGTAAGGATTTATATTTATAATCCCAATATTATAGTCTTGTAATCCTTCTAGGAATCTTATTAGAGTACTTATTTATTTTTTCTCATCATAGGTTCATAGTCAATATAATAAATACTATACTTTTTTAAACATCATAATTAAATTATTATTTTGTTATAAGAAAAAAATGCATACGAAAAACTTTTATAAGGATAGCAATTGATATTCTCCAAAGTTAGTGGTTGGCTAATTGATCGTCAAATGTGCTTTAAAAGGTCAACAATTTCAATTTCTATAAAAAATTCGTTTGATTTGGTTTGCTTTTATTTTTTATATATATTTAAGACTGGTCTGCTCTTGTGTTTTTGGTAGAAAGCGAAGAAAAGAAGATGATAGAAAATGATAGAAAAGAAAAGAGAAAGAAAATATTTTAATATTCTCGAATTGGAAAGAAAAGAAATAAAATATATACGTTTTTTCCTCCAGATTTGAAAGGAGTAGAAGTAAGTGACATTTTATAAGTTTAATAACCTTCTCTACTTCCAAATCTTCCCAATTTTAAAGCGAAAAGATGTTTCTAAATCCTCCTTTCACTTCTCTTCTCTACTCTCCAATAAAAAATACGATTTGATTTTTATTCTTTCCGCGTTCCTTCTCTTCAACTCAAGAGCGGGGCCCTAGAAGATAAAAGGTGAATATATCAAATTAAAATTAAAATTGGGTATGTTTCGAAAAATCTATGATGTTGTTTTAGTTTTTTTGACAAACATTTTATAGAAAATTTTTAAATATTTTCAATCTAAGATAGATATTAACTGTAAAGATTTTGTACATGATTATAGTTGTGTACAAATAAATAAATTTTTACATATTTTCAAAAAGTAAGTAGAAAAATTGTGTAGCAATAGAATATTCTTTTGTAGTTAATTCACTACAAAATACTTTTTCTTTCAATCACAGTTTGCAGTATGGTGCATACATATTTGCAAATAGTTAATCCGGTTCTGACGAATGTATGCAGTATGGTGCACGTATTTGGCACATGCTTATGGCAAGAAATTAAATACCCCAAGTTCCGGCTTATTGTACCGAAGGTGAAACCGTTTTCGCTCATGGTGTTTGTATTGGTTGGTTCATTTTGAAGATAGGACATGTGAAGATGGTGGGAGAGAAGTAATATGGTTTGATGTTAAAAAAGTGGAATTTGGGTTGATTGCTCCTCCTAAATTAATAGGTATTCCTGATCACGAATTGAATTTTCTCGTTTGTTACGATCACTTGGTTCGTCTACACGACCAAGTTGGATATGTGTGTAATAAGACCATGGATATTTGGGTATTGAAGTACAAATTAAGGATGGGTTCTACACAGTCGTCGAATTGGTTCCAATCTTAGGAAATAGAATTTAAGCTATGTTAAGACAGTGGTTTAAAGCTATTGGAACAAGAGATGGGGAGATAGTAATCAAAAGCATGATGGGACTAATAAGACCACTTTTAATGGTTTCGTCGGTTGGAAAATCGACGCGCATCACTAAAAGTGACACCATTGGCACCACTTCGTCACTTGTTATATTCAGGTTCTTTATATATATATATATATCTAGGATTCTAGCTCAAATTAGTTAGCAGGTAGGTATAGTAGATGGTAAAAAAGAATTTGTTTCCATGAATTTAAATATAAATAAGGAAACGTAATTATGGCAAATTAATATATAGTAATCATGTAGGATTCTAGCTCAAGTCAGCCATGGTTTGTTATGATCCGACTATAGTATTTATGCACTAATGCATATCAAAAGGTTTGTCGTGTTTTTTAGAGCAAATAGCCGGGAAAAAACTAAAACACTTTTTTTTTCATTTTGGATACCGACTAATTATCTGTTTAAAAAACATCACTAATTTAAAATCGCATATTTAAGGGTATGTGTAGGGGATTTTAAAAATAGCATAGAGCTTAACCAGTAGAAGCATAGGTGGCATTCCATGTGGATAATATAGCTTTTACTATTTCCCAATTATTATCATCGACGGATATGCATTCTTATCTTTCTTAAAAATTGGGTGCTATTTTATAAAAATATATCATCTTCAACAATTTATTACTTACTTTTATTATTCAGACATATATTAGAGTTTTAATGATTTAGTGTTATATTGATTTAAATTTGTAAGTTACGAGAAAAGAGATTAGGAACTAATAACTCAATTTAACATAAATAGTTAGTACACATATTGTATAATGTTATCAAATTGTGATAGCATATTGCAGATAAATTACCGTATCTTTTAGATAATAAAAATATTATTATTTGTAGTTAAGTTTCTTAAGGATTAATTAGACATTTAAACAATTGTCATTTATTGTTTAATCGTGCTCATATTATTAGACATGATGCCTACCAAGCAGCAATTCAATGGGCCTCTTTTTAGTGGTTGCACAGGGCCATCAAATTCTACGGGTCTCCCCTGCTATGGTGCATGTGTTTGGCACATGCTTTTGGCGAGAAATACCCAACGTTCCCCCAAGTTCCGGCTTACCATACAGAAGGTGAAGCCGTTTTCACTCATGGTTGTTTATAGGAAATGTGAAGATGGTGGGAGAGAAGTATATGGTTTGATGTAAAAAACAGGAATTTGGGTTGAGAAGTAAAGCAACTGATTTAGCCGCAAATTGTGGCTACATGGCTCCTGGGTACACATAAACTGGACGGAAAGGCTAGCAAAGAATCCGATGTCAATCAATAGTAGCATTAGAGCTCGCTTGCGGACAAAAAAGTTACGGATTTATCTGACCCAAAATCAAACCTTAGGTTGCTTCATTGGGCTTATAGTCTACTAGAATAAGGCCAACTAATTTGGCGGGAAAAGGAATTATATGGGGACGTGGCAGCACAATGTTTTAACACGCAATTAGGCTAATTATCCCTTTTTAATTATTGGGATATATATATATATATATTCAAATATTCAAATGAGAACTATAAAAAGGTACACTGCGAGAACTTTTAGATTATAGAGATTTTAACATGTTTAATGATTCAATCATATGTGAACATTGATGTAGATTAAGATTAAAAGCAAAATAGTTTGAAAAAAATATTAAAATAACCTTTAAAATCAAATTTATATTTTTCGTTCACATTTGCACATATGATATGTACACATGTGAACACTTCATATATTTTATAGTTTAAAAAGTATTTTGTTATTTTTAACTTTTGTTTGTCAATAATATGAACATTTTTATATAATTTGTTACGTTTACATGTATTTATGTAATTTAAAAATTCTCGCAGTTCTGTACCTTTTGTTTTCTCGTTTGAACCTAACCCTATATATAAGTTTATGAATTAAACACTATACCATCATATAAGTTTCCTTTGTCAATACCATGGAAGTACTTCAATATCAATACAGCAGATATAAGACTTTGAAAAGCAGCCATCTTATTCCATTTCCATAAGCATCACACATTACAGATCATTATACAATACAACTAGCTGATCCCCTGACCCACATATTTTCCTATACATATAAACAACTACTACACATATGACATATTGGGTCTGTCATCCATTTTAGACCACACCACCCTTACACTATAACTATAATAGTACTATTACTTATATTAAAACACTTGTCTTAGCTACTACAAGCCGTAAACCGTAAGATAACTCATCTGCTATGTGGAATTTCACATTTAGCAATCCAAGTTTCTATGTAAAATTTGGTCTTGTTAATCTCATACGATCTCCTCCATGATTATCCAAATATGAGTAACTTCATTGATCATTCGACACATCTCGAACCACACAATTCCTAATCATCAATGTTCAGTTTAGCTCTCTTCTTCACATCACAAAAACTGTTACCATCTTCACCATGCTTCCTTCACTCAAGTCACTTGACAATATGTGGCCTTATGGGCCGGACTAAGACATTAACCCTTATCCCTCGTGCCTTAACGATTGTTTTACTTGCCACACACAATCCGTGTATATTAACCCCTTATTCACTCGTACGTTCTAATAACAACGTTATTAATTAATGACAACATGTATCTAAGCTACTTGACAGTTCATTCACATCTTTTCATCTTGATCAATCAACTTTCCTTTTGGGATATTTTCTCACGAGGTGACGAGAAAATTAACAACTAAAATATGGAAAGATGTATTTAATTAAAAACATATTATACGTAACTTCTACCAATGTTGATTTGAAGTATTTAATATGTAATTAAGGTTAATCTGAAGCAAAATATAGAAGATACATACATGTACTTAATCACATTAAAAAACCTTGAACCACATTATACGGTCTAACTGAACATCAATATGCTTTTGAATGCGCACTAGCTTACAAACATGTATGGTCTGGACATTATAAAATAGTTATTGCAAACAGTTTTTACATGATTTATTATTCAAATAATTTAATTCGCAAAAAAATTCTATATCTAGTTCAATACAACTTCAAAGGATCTACTTAGCCAAGAATATATAAATCACATATTCATATGTCAAAATAAGATATCAGCCATCACATTCTCATAACTACTGAAAGGCACGTGGCTGTATATTATTAGGCTTGACATCTTATCAAACACTCGTAAGGCACATGTTTCTTTTTTGGGGGAAAATGCATCTCACAACTCAAAAATTTGCTAATACCTTCATCATTATCATCTTTTCTCTCTATAACAAGTAATTAATCTCTCACAAATACAGTGTACAAATATGCAAGTATTGGAACGAATAAGCGGATTAAGTCTACCGAATTTAACAATCATATCATATTATTAGGCACTCACCTCCTTATTAGGCACGCAATTTTTACACAAAAAAATGAAGAAAAAAACATTAATACCCTAATGAAGAAGGGGAAGGATGGATCATCACAGCCATCTACCGGTTGTAGCTTGGTTACGTTCTCCAGATCTGCGCGGATCTTTAGCACGTAACGCACCATCTTTGTCCTCTGGTTTTAGCGTACGTCGAAATTGAAATGATTTCAGTGTTAACGAGAGTGACATTGTGTTCTCCGGTTTATTTCAGGGAAGAAAAGAAAAGAAGTGAAAAGAAAGAAAAAAATTTTGTGTTATGAGAAAAAGAAGAGGAAGGAAAGGGAAAGAAGTCTTTAGTTCATTTTTCTCTTCATTCTTTCTGTTATAGATTTAGGTTTTCGATTGCTTGGATTTCTGAGAGTCGTGATACACTTTCAGATTAAAGTATTTCGATGGTACAATCGAAATCTTAGATCGGATAAAACTCAGAATTTCGTGAACGAGAGAATATGTTTTGTGTTTATGAAAACCGTACCGAACAAAATGACCAACAAACGGGTGTTAAAAGTTGGACAAGAAACTGCCATTCGGCAGTTAATCCATGTATACAATATAATATTAGAGGAATCGATAGTGTAAACAATATTTACATATTTAAACATATAGTAACATTATTTTATTTTTAGTTTGTGAACTTCAATATCATAAAACATATGTATCATTATATACAACTATAAATATAAGTATTGTTTTGTCGCACCCCCAAATTTGATGTGCAGCGGAAGTCGGGGCGGGGCGCGACTAATCATGGATCATTACACAAGTTATAACAAACGACCTCTAAATGAGACGTTTAGAATTACATTCCATAAAAATACATTGTTCACCAAAAATACACGTTTGTTCTATCAGCGAGTTCGCATAAAAGCCTAGAGATCTTAGTACATAACTACTAATACAAAAATAGTAATGCAGGAAAATCTCTCTGTTTGTTTGTAAAGCATGCGACTCGAGCTAGAGTTCCCTGTAGGCCATCCTACTGTGTCTGCGAACCTAAGATTGCATACTAAAACGGTCAACATAATGTTGGTGAGTTCATAGGTTTGAAACAATTATCAAAAGTTGGTAATAATCACCAGATTTAATCAGGGTTGCACAAATGCAAAATAAGTGTATACTATTGCCATGAGTCTCACAGTTCGACGCTTAACCTAATTTGTGCCTCGGGCAGATGCATAATCCAATACACCTGTAATAGTCAAATATTAATGCGTCCGTGGGTCGGCTAGAGCGACTAGCCCGGACGGGGATGTCAATCCCCGATAGATCTATCCAATAATACTCGCGCTTATACAATTAACGAACTATGATAAAGTGAGGAGTTTTAGTGGATTAAAGGTCTCATGCAATCCGTATAAGAGTTGTTTCAGTTACTTGTGATTATAATAAACAGTGTATGTAATCTCACCCCATAGTATAAAACAGTAAAAGTGGGGCTATGAGACTCACCTGAGTCTTGAAAGCAGTTATAACAAAGAGTGGGTGTTCGTGTCCCAAAGCGCAATCTTCTAGCGCCCTAAACGCATAAGATTGTATGTAAGTGGTGGGTTAATGTCCACTTATGTATGCAAGTGGAGGGTTAATGTCCACTTGTGCTAGTCGTCCACTCAACTAGTTATGTCCAAAGCGTGTTTATCATATGTGTTTAGAAAACATGTACGGCCCGTTGGTGACGTTTTGTAATAATAATTCTCACAAACATTATTATTATGTTTTGTTTCGTTGTATACTTATAATAGTATATGTGTTGCTTGTCTAGCGACACTAGGCTTGTGTCGCAGGTTGCGACACAAGTTAGTACTGCTGGTTTATAAATGTTGCGACACAGGGATTGGTGTCGCAGGAGTTTTTCGAAAATCAGTAGTGCGACACAGGGCTTGTGTCGCAATGGTTTTGGGCCATCTGCGACACAGAGGACCTGTTGTGATTTCGGGTTCGGGATTGTGGCCAAACGTGCTTGGTTTGACCCGAAACTTTTAGGGAAGTCTTAAATATGTTTTTGGAGCTTAGGAAAATTATCATTACGTTTTGTGGTCGACCCGAAAGTGTCGTTTTAAAACTTTTGCAAAAACAGTCCCCGTGGTTAATTTTTTAGATTTTGAGTCGTTTTTGTGGTTCGTTTTGACTAGTCAAGTGTCGAGATAAAAATACGAGAAAATTACTAGTTGTTCATATATGTCCTAACTACTTTCAGTAATTTTTCTAGAATTTTTGAATAAGTCTAAGTATTTTTAATAATTCCATTTGTCCTCTGAGGTCCAAAGTCGACCAATCTGGACACATGTTCAAAGATCGAATTACTGAGAAAAATCTACACATTTTCAAAGAAAGTTATCTAAACGACATTTGTACCTAACAAAATTTGTGAGATTTTGGCGGTGGATTCAAGTCATTTAGAGTCGTGTAGCTCGAGTTATGGACTCGAGAAGTTGAGTCAAAAATCTGTCACCCGAGACAGAAATGCGACACATTTTTGTAAAATCATTTTCGGGTATCATACGGTGTCGAAAAATTATGAAACCACTTGGAGATGAAAGATAACTCTTTAAACTTAACTTTTGCCTTTTGATTCGTCCATTTTGGTTGAGTTTTGAGCACGAAACTTCCCCTTGAAGTCGGGCCAAGTTCCTGCCCAAAACTGTTACGGTTTTTATGTTTTTCAAAAACGATTTTCGACTTTGTTTTTGGACATAATCTTGTTATATGCACCTTTTAACATGTTTATATGTATGTTTCAAGTATTATAAAAGAGGGATAGAGTTTCTTACAAAGAAGTTGATGAAAGCACGAAGAATGAAGATCGAAAGCTCGTTTTCTTGCTTTTTCTTGCAAACCGAAAGAGATGACGCTATGGTGATTTATGGTGATGCTTATGGTGGTTTGTGGTGGTGATTTGGGACTTCTTGGGGCTGGAAAAACGCAGAGAGCAAGAGGTGAGGGAGAGGGAGAGTTGAGAGAAAAGATTGAGTGAAAGAAATGGGTTGTGTGTGAAAGTGGAGAAGAGAGTGAGGGGTTATGGGAAGCATGGGGAGTCTAGGACATGGGTTGGGAATGGTTGGCAGATTTGGTGGGGCCCACTTGAGGTGTGGGTTGATTAAATTTGTTTCCCCAAGTTTACGTTACGTGCGGTGCCCGTTTACTCGTTCGTTTCGTCGTTCGTTTAAACGTTAACCGTTTATTATTCAAGTTTTTCGCTAATGATTTATTCGCGTATATTTTGATTGAAGTTTTATTTAAAATACTTCTTTTTAAGTCATTGAAATATATTTCGGGTTTCGTTCGGTTGTCGGGCGCGGTTCGCGCGTTTTTGTCGCGTACGGTGTGTTTTATACGAAACATAAAACGTTTTCAATATTATTACCACGATATACGTTAAATAACAATTATTTATTATAATTACGTTATTTAATAAAATATTTTTCACCAACGTCCATATTATTGTGTCGGATTCCATCCGATCGAATTTGCGTAATTAAAAATTTAATTACGTACGTGTATATATATATATACATCACTTAGTCCTATTTCCTACTAAATACAAGTAATAATGATCTATGATTAATCACTAATGACGGCCTAATTCGCCGGGTGTCACATGTTTTATAAGTAATCTATTTTAATTCCGTCATATGACTTCTTCATGGTGTAGCCCGCAAATATTGCGGGTTATGATCTAGTTATAATTATAATGTCATTTTAATGTAACGTATTATTTTAATGTCATTCGTGGAGAGTTTTAAGAGCTAGTCGAAATGTAACAATTTTATCATCCGAATATCACGGACTGAATTACAAGTACTCTACTCGTAAGCTTAAACGAAATGTAACGTTTGAATAGATATAACAAGTGTTTTTAAGTTAAGGTATGTGAAGATGTGTTTTTTTTTGTGGGGATAAAAGTTCGATGTCCCCACTGGAATAAAAATCTTTGGTTAGATCGCTATGAAAAAGAAGGGGCAGGCACTCTTGTCTCTCAACCCCACTATATTATTCATAGTTATGGGGCACTGTGTACTTACAGCTTTTACGATAAGCAAGTGAATGGGGCCGGTGTGTGGTGAACGGAACGGTTCATCAAGCCATTTTTAGCCTCCTTCGTATACGTCAGGAGTACATTGATGAGAAGGGGAAATGTGTTTGGTCAAATGAGTAATATTGTGGTTTGTGGCCGTACACTTTGGGTTTTGGGTTGTTGGGTTGAACCACCAACACCTTTTAATCTTTTTGAAAATTCAAATTTTATCAGTATCTAAAATATGATTCCAAAAGCTAAATCTAAAATCTAAATTTTAATACCTTTATCATGATTAGCTATCAATAAGACATTGATCCAAGTTTTATGAATAATGCAAGTTACGAGGTTATGGGCTACATTTAAATATGACCCAAATAAATCTATAAATCCATTTTCATTAAGTTGGGTTGAATTGACTCCCTCCATAACAATAATAACAATACACCATCTCTATATTTGTGTATGTGTTCTTTTGCAGCTTATCCTATATAAAGACAACCGGTTTAAGAAGATGTTAAGAGGATACCAATAATAAAGCGCTTGATTTCAACGTGCCGTGGAAGTAGATTTCTACATTACCATGAGCTTGTGAGAAAACTCATCCACTAAGGCAGCAACAAAGAGCTTTTAAAGATGCACAATCACTTCATGAGCTATGTGATCGCAGTTGTTAGATACAAGGGGGCTCGTGCTTATGATATGTAGTTGTCGAATAAATGTGCACTCGACTGGTTATAAGAATTGGACAAGCTCGTGTTACTGTTCGTCCATTTATCTTTAGGAAATGATGTGTCCGTCGAGCATTTAATTGTTTGAGTGTCGCTATTCTTTAGTTCATCAGTTTGTTGGTTCTTCGATAAAAAGCAAAACATTTTGAAACTTCATTTAATGATATTGGTATCAACTTTGTGACTTCTAACACCAGTATTATGATCATTTTGATAGCATTATTTTTTTTGACATCCATGATCCTCGATTAGGAATCGGGTAAAGATAAAGAGGATGAAAAGCTTGGCCTTTTGAAATAGATTTCGCTTTTGGATATTTATTTAGTATAATAAAGCTGGACATGGTTAAAATATACATCAAATTATCTCTACTACATTTACCAAAGTAAATGTACACTATTACTAACCTATTCAAACTCACCCATTACTATACTAATAACTCAAAGAAAATAAAAATAATACATAGAGGTATGGACATGCATATTTTTAATTTATGTAATAGTTTTACAATGTAAAATTTAATTTAAATTTTAAAATTGTAGTAATAAGAAAACAAGAATATAAACACAACACAAATGTCTATGTCTAATAACATTTAAAAAGAGAAAACTATTAACATTTTGAAATGAAATTTTAGAAATGTACTAAATATAACATGTAGTTATTATAATTATAATTATATTGATATGAGTATTATCAATAGAGTCAAAATGTAAAAATTGTAGTCTCTTGCAAAGTGAGCTAATTTGATCTTAAAAAAATCAACTATAGCTTTAAAATACTACAAAAAAAAGTTTAATAAAAAAATATATGGTTATAAGGTATGTTATAAAAACTAAATCGATTCAAAATGAAGTTTACTATTTTAATTCAAAATATGGAGTTCTTAAATTCTTGAAGCTTTATAATTATGATATGTTGAGTGTTTTTCGTTACATGTATATTAAATCAATTTAATGAGCTAAAATTGGTTCTAGACCGAATTCGGGGAAAATCGATTAAAAGTACGATACATATTTAAATTGGATATCTAATTGGGTAGAAATCTTTTACAAAGAGAGTAATCCAATTTTATCAAATTGAGAAAGTCAAAACCTATATCAATAAACACTCACTACTATAGTATCTGGAAAATGAAATCCTTCTACGTTTTTTAGTTCCGTAAAATGAGCAAACAACCAATAATAGAACTACTTTGTGTGTCTATAAATATACGTTTTTATATTCCGCCGCAACGCGCGGATGAAAAAACTCGTTGAAGTACAAAGTACAAAGGATGAGTAGTAACAATCTCTCCTCCCCTTTCTTCTTCCCTATTTATCTCCGATCACCATTTTTATGCCCATTTATTTAGATTCAATGTACATATTTAAATGTATAAACAAAAAAAACACTAAATTAATGAGCGTTTCAAGATCTCTAATATGAACATGTATCAACAAGAAAAAAAAAACACCAAATTAATCAGCCTTTCTAACACCTCCTATCACCACCAATTTTATCATTTTCTCAATTCTAACATAGATGTGAACGTGTATTAAATATAATTTATTGCAATGAAAACAAACATTTATTTCAATATGATTCTCAGACCCTTTTTAAATATATAATGAAAGCATGTAACACTTGTAGAGTATTTTATTATCCTTGACATCTACAATATGTAGGGTATTATTAGTAACTAAAAAATACATGTTTCGATTACTATGATTACGATTTCATCATATTTGATAAACTTAAGATATATACATATCTCATTTCATGCAAAACATATATGCAATCTCAACCGCACAACTATGTCAACTTAAATATTATATATATATATATATATATATATATATATATATATATATATATATATATATATTATAGGGTGTCAATAAATGAACTCCCTCCCATTATAACAGCTTCCCATTTATGGCAAGTGTCCCATCCTTCACATCCCTTATATACTTTTTATTTTTATTTTATACTTTTTATCTTCAAGATAATTTAAATATAATAAATATTAATACTTTTACAAAAAAAAGTTAAAATTATTTGACGCGACTAAAGGAAAAGTATAAATTATTTGAAGCGACTAAAGCAAAAACTTAAATTATTTGACAAGACTAAAGTGAAAAAGAATTCCTATATAAACGAACCTATGTCGAATCATTTTTCATAACATTCAAAACTTATATCGTACGTTTCAATTCTTACAAGAAGATATGTCGAGTGTGTCTGATTTTTCCACCGATAAGGTATAACAATATTTCATATAATGATACTCTAAATCATATTATGTTATCAGATTATCACTAAAAAACTACTCAATTTCAGGTGTTCAGTAATAGTGAAGAATTAATGAAATGAGTGAAAAAAGAGGCACTTTCTCATAGACAAGTTATTATCATCAAAAGATCAAAAACAAAAAATGGTTACACCGCCAAGATTATATTTATGTGTGAGCGTGGCGGTGTATCCAGAAATAAATCAACACCCGAAAAAAGTACTCCCTGTAAAAAAATTGACTGTAAATTTGAAATGGTAGCAAAATTTTCAAAGACTAAAGGTGTTTGGTCGATAACGGTGATAAATGCAACACACAATCATTAAAGTATAATGTATATGGAAGGTCATGCATATGCAATGCGGTTGACTGATGATCAATTTCGTTTAGTTGCAGATTTGTCAAGAAATAATGTAAAGCCTTGTGCAATTCTTGCTACGTTGAAGGAGCGGAATCCAGATAATGTTTCTTCAAACACAACGATATACAATGCAAAAGCAAAACTTCGCACAATCTGTCAAGCAAATCTGACTCCTATACAGGTTGTAATGTCATTTTTGAAGGTAAAAGAAAATGAATTTCAGTATCGTACAAATGATTCTACTAATCAATTAGAAGAATTATTCTGGATCCATCCAGTTTCATATGAAATAATGCGTGCGTTTCCGCATATTTTGATGATGGATGCTACGTACAATACGAATATTTATAAGTTGCCTTTTTTTGAAATAGTTGGTGTTACTTCTACCAACAAAACATTCTCTATAGCATTCGTCTTGATAGATAGAGAAAAGACAAGTAACTTTTTGTGGGCACTAAATTGTTTAAAGTCGTCCCTTGGCGAAACGTATGAACCGAGGATTATTGTCACAGATAGAGATTTGGCTCTAATGAGTGCATGTGAAACAATATTTTCAGGAGCTAATAAATTACTCTGTAGATGACATATCTGGCAAAATATTTTTAAGAATTGCAAAAAATATTTTAAGTCGGATGATGAATGGGATTCTTTTCATCGTACGTGGGTTTCATTAGTTAAAGCTCCTACAATGGCGTTATATACGCATTACTGTAACCGGCTTCAAGTCAAGTTGATCCATCATCCAGGTATTATATTTATATGCTTTGAATTTAACAATCATTTTAACGAATATATTAAAACAAATATGTTGTTAAATTTTCAGATGTGTTGACATACCTCAATGAGGTATGGTTAAACAAATATGCCCACATGTTCGTATCGGTGGCAACTAATAAATCACTTAACTTTGGAAATTCAACGACAAACAGGGTCGAGAGTCAACACGCAAAGGTGAAACTAGATTTGGGTTCCTCACAATCAAGATTAGACACATTTGTGCCGATTATAGATAAAATTGTGGAGACTCAAGTTAATATAATCAAAGAAAGCTTTGAGCGAAGCAGAATTTTTCGATGGCAAAAATATGACCATCCAAGTTTCCAATTATTATGGGGTTGTGTTTCACTTAGTGCCATAAAAAAAATTCACGCTGAACTTAGTCGTTCAACTAGGCTTGAAATAACTCTTGAGAATTGTGGTTGTCAGCTGAGGTCATGTTTTGGGTTACCATGTGCGCACGAACTTGCAAGTTATTTTAAATGCAGGTTTGCTTATTCCACTAGAGTCGATTGACATTTTCTGGAAGACGCTTGATTTTTCGCCATGTCTATCAACACAAAATGGCGATCTTCGTCGTGACGCTGAGTTGGACATGCTAGCTTGGATTCAAGAACCCCCGTTCACATAAATACCCGTGGACGCCCAAGTGTGAAGGTACAAAAACAAAAGGCGAAATAGTTTCACGCACCGCCTCAAGATCCTCCCGGACGTAGTTATTTCAACATGTCAACTATTGATGGGTTTGATTTACCGGATTTGAACCAAGAACCTGCCAGACATAGTTCTTACGTACACCGAACATTTTTCTCAGATCCATTATTGGATCAAATTCCAGTTATGTTTCAACCATACGTCACGAACATACATAATGTAATCGGTGATGGGAATTGCGGATTTAGATCAGTAGCTTCATGTCTTGGTCTTCACGAAGATTGTTGGCCGCAAATAAGAAAGGACTTACTACAAGAGATAAACATGCACCAAGCAGCATACGCTAATATGTTTGGAGATGAATTGCTACAAAGTTTTCAAGCGATCGATCTTCCACCAGATACGAGAGCAATTTCAGAGTATTAGATGATTTTGCCGATAATGGGTTTACTAATTGCTTCAAGGTACAACGTGGTTTTGCTATTTTTGAGCAATTCACAAGATACGACATGTTTTCCGCTTTGATCTAGTCCACCGGAGTCACAACAACATTATATATGGGTAATTGCTCGCGTATATAATAATCACTTTGTAAAAGTGGATTTAGAAGGAAATTATCCGGTACCTCCAACGCATCCGACATGGAAAGTATTTAAATGTGACACTGAATGGGAACGTCCGTATAAGAATCAACAAGATATGTACACTCAGATTAGGCGTCCTAATTGTAAATCTGTTTTTGTAAATCTTGATGATTAGAGAATTAAATAAAAGATATTGTTGTTGTTATTATTTGTTTAATACTAATAATGTAAAGTATATATTTATTTTGTCAAAAGAATGAAAATTTGAAATAAAGAAGAAAAAAACGAAATAAGAAAAGAAATAAAAAAATAAAAAGTGGGAAGGTGACAGACTAGGTAATAGGGGGATTCATTCGTTATGTGCCTATATATATATATATATATATATATATATATATATATATATATATATATGAAGGAGCTAAATGAGATACGTTTAGTTATAATAACTATATATATATATATATATATATATATATATATATTAGAAAAAGCAAATAATATTATAAAAATCACAGCTTAAGTACAATTCAAAGGTCCATACACCAACTCCATTATGTCAAAAGAGTAAATTATATTGATTGTCCCTGTGCACGGCGATCGTCCCTACATCTGACGCTCGTTACTAAACCCCGTTAAATCTAACCATGTGCGAAACATGTGAGCGTAAAAATGTATTTTCACCATTTCCTTCTTCTTCTTCCCAATCCATCATCTTCAACCTAGTTTTCAACACCAAACATTTTAACAACAAATTTTAAAACTTCAAACTAAAACTTCTTTATATACATGGGAACCATTGTCGTTAATTCAAGTCACCTCCATAAACACCAAATATATAAATATATGTTGGATCAAGATCACATACGTATCTAATTTTAGATAAGAATGTGAGAAAATACGTTGATTCATATACAGACATGTACATACACAAATCGATGACCTCCGCCGAAATCTTAGTCACCGGAAACCGCTGACTGGTCGCCTACAGCCACCTGAAAACTTCATCGTCCTTTTTTTTAGATCTACTTCAATTGTGTTCGGTTTGCTTCTTATTTGATTCCGATTACGGATCTGGGATTGATTTTGCTTTCCATTTATGGACCGACGACCATGACCATGACCGGAGATGGTGATTTGGCCAGATACGGTGGCTTGGCCGTAGTTGGTTTTCGATTTTCAAATCTTGATTCTGTATTTCATCACGTTTTCTTCCATAGATTTGGGGTTTTGAGTTTTAAGCATTTTTTAGTTTATGTATATTGTGTATCAGAGAAGAAATTGAAGAGATAAGGGTATAAAGTTAGAGTAGGAGAATTTTTTTGAAAAAGATATAAAATGAAGGAGTGATGTTACAGGCACCGGGAAGATGCAAGAATTAAATCTGTTGATTCTCCGAACGTCAGAAGTAATTCGAATGGGATCTAAAAATATAACGGGCCAAATACAAAAGTCCGAAATAAAAATAAAATCATAAAATAGCCCGTAACTTCTTTTAGGAGTCGTTTTTTGGCCCGAATTTTATTGGGTAAACGGAGCCCCGTAGTTCAAGTTATGACTGTTTTCGTGAAGCCCTTTTTCTACCTCGATCTTGGACCTCCATAAACACCAAGGCCCAATCATCAACATTTAAGCCCGCATCAGAAGAAGAGAGCTTGTAGGTTATTTGGGGAAGAAGAAGGAAATGGTAAAAATACCTTTTTACCCTCACATGTTTCGCACATGGTCACACTTAACGGGTTTTTTAACGGGCGTTAGAGGGAGGACAACAGTAGGTCAGGGATGATCGCTGTAATTTTCAAGAAATAAGGACGATCGGTATAATTTTATAAAAAGTACAGGGACGATCGGTGTAATTTACTCAAAAAAATTTACTATCATGTGTTTGCTTATTGAAGATTCAATAAACCTCCACTGAAATGGTCAAATTTCCTTGTAGATGTTTGATATCGCTCATTTTATACATGTTTATCTCATGCGATATCGTTATCTTTGTACCTTATTTGTTGTAAATTATATGAACTTTTGGTACTTATTGAGTTTGGAATTGAATTTAGGTGAAATTGTTGAAGAAATGGTGAAAGAATCACTTTTCTTAAAGATTTGTAGTGAGTTTGAGAAAATATCAAGTTTTGAGTGGAAAATGGCCTTACCCGCTTGTGTACCCGCCGGGTACTTCTTTATGTGATCCGGGTAGCTTGCAATGATTTTGAACAGAGAGTGGGTAAATCTGACCTACCCACCGGGTAGCCTTGTACCGGCCGAGTACCTCCCGAATACGCGCAAGAACACACTGGGTAGCCAAAAGATAGTCCGGGTAATATTACTTAGTACTCGCCGGGCACCTATGTTTACCCACCGGGTACCTATGTTTACCCACCGGGTAAGGGTGCCAAACGGCAAAATCTCTATTTTGGGTATAAATACGAAAATAAAACGCTAAACTTATACTTTTCACCAGCATCTATTCTAGCATCTATTCTAGGGCGATTTTGGGGTTTCTTGGGAGCGTTTTCAAGAACTTTTGAAGATCTTTCCACTACTCCAATCATACGGTTACACGAATCAATCATAATCGCATCGTAATCATTAGGTTTACATACTTTTCAATCGAAACAATGTTTAATCTAATTTTTATTATTGATTTGATTCTTTCTAGTTTAATCATGAGCTAATTGCCTTTACGCTCGCTTGGATGATGTAAACTAGTGATTAGAGGTGCTCATCTTTAAAGTTTATGTTGAACAACTTACGTTTATTCGAGAACCTTACGTATTTAAGTTTAATTCAAATTAATTTGGCTTGTTGGTAAATTATTGTATGATTAATTTAGCGGAAACTTTTTCATATTAGTAATTTATTCCAATTGTTTGTCTATGAATGATTGGTTAATGATTGCGAACGCAGATTTAAAAAAGTTAATTATTTAAACTGAAACGTGTGAGATAGTGAAGTTGACGGAAGTTATTCACTAGATTAAATCGTAAGTTAGTTAATTGAAATTAAAGTGTAGGAAAAGTGGACGCTAATACTAGCTTAACTAGATTCACAAATTCAACGTAGGTAAACTGGTTTTAATAAACATCCTGAAATCATTAGTGATGCTAGTCCAAGTGAGTGTTCGTTTTAATATCTGAAAGTTAATCGCTTTACGTTTGACTCTTCCTGAGTACCATTGTTTTAATAATTTTAGTAGTTTTAAGCAAAGTGACAATTCGGTCATAAAAACCCCACATTCAATATTTCTTGTTAGATTAATTACATTTTTACATTACTCTTGAATTCACATAGAGTATAGTGTAGATATACTATACACGATAGAGTATACTTACCTAGTTGTGTAATAGTTAGGTCGCGGTTTTTCTTTGTTTATTTTATAACTAGATTTTACGCGGGAAGCATCACTTCTCTTGACATGAAAAGGGTTTCAAAACGTACTGATTAATGTTAACATGAATGGAGTTATACATGGGATAAAACACGCTGCAGGTGCAATGATTGCAGGCGGTAAAGGTGGTTCAGTTATAAGCTCATCAAGTACAGCCGCAATCTTGGGAGGCTTTCGATCCCACGCGTATACTTTAACCAAAGAGGGAATTCTTGCAGTATCAAGAAGCTCTTCGTGTGAATTAGGCACATATGGGAACCGTGTAAACTGTGTGTTACCTCATGCTGTGTTATCAGATATGCTAGTGGACGCTTATCGTGGTTTCAAAAAAGATGTGACAATTGAAGAAGTGCAACAAAAAGTGAGAACGCGAGCTTATTAAGAGGAAGATGTGGAAAGGTTGAAGATATCGCGGAAGCTGTCTTGTTTCTGGCTAGTGATGAATCTGGTTTTATAACGGGGCATAATCTTGTTATCGACGGGGGTTTTACTTCTTCTTCTATCAATATGACTTTCATTTACCGCGATAAAAATACAGAGTTAGAAACTATGGGACCAACAAATTGATAAGATTATAACATATAAAACTACGTGAACTATATATAGGTTTTTCTGTTAAATTTGGCTCTAAATTTGGTAATGCTTATAACTTTATCGATTAATTCTAATACAAATCATGAAATTTTTCGATGTTGTGTTCATTGTATTATATTTTTACTTTAGTATTTCACCTCAACAGCATAAATGAAATGAAAAACTTAAGATTGTATTTGCATCAGTACAAAGTGTATGACCTTTTATGTATGCTTGTTTTGTGTTGAGTGTGTCAAGAAGTTCCGAGTCCTACAAGTCCAAATCTTTAGTTGTATTGTACAAATCTTGTTGCGGTGTCTTTTGTAAGAATAAGCAAATAGCCGAGCAGTCGTCTCTCTTTGATGAAGGGAACTTCTGTTTCCATGCAGCGATAGCTGCTACGACTACTGCTTTTGCTGCTGATTCTTCACTCTCTGCTCCCCACACGATCGCTGCAACTGTGTTGTTGCTAGGCACATCCCACACCTGAAAATTTCCATTTGTGATCAACTAATCATGTACCTGAGGGACGCATTGCTAAGTTGTACTGTACAAATTGACATGTGTTGTAACATTATAGTGCAAATCTACACTGTTGACATGTATCGTACAGGTTAACTTCAGATACGACACGAATAGCCAAGTTGTAGTTATAATTAGCCCAATTGAGTAAAACTTAAACAGATCAATTTTGATTATCTGAAACAGGATAAAACTTAGCTAGATTTTATCTCAAACAGGTTAAAACTTAAACAGATCAATTTAAAAACATTAGCCAAAAAATGGAATATGCCAAACTGGCCAAACAGCCCAAACATGTCCAACAAGTTGATTTTAAGACAAAAAAATTAAAACAAAGAATGGTAATAACATTCAACACATAATAATGGTTAAATTTCTTCTTAAAAGAATAAGTACAGATACGTATTTTCTTTCAACGCAATATGAACCTTTCAATTTGCACTTTAAGACCGGTTACCCGACCCACCCATCTTGCCACCTCTTGGTAACGGGTTAAACGGGCCAGACACCAGCACATAGTTTTTTGTATTGTTTTATAATTAAATATGCAGGCCTAAGTTTTTTAACCTAACAAGTTAGGAGGTATGACTGGGGTGACACCTAACTGTTACCTTTCTAACTAATTTTTCAATGTTACTCATCTAATCTGTTATGTTGAACTGTCTCCTTCAAAATGTACAATTTACTTGTATCCATATAATTAGACCAGATGTATTTTCAACTTACCCCATCACTTGCAAGAACAAGAAACTGATCATTGGGGGTCACTCGGTGATAAGATACGTCAGGTACAGCTATGATCCCGTGGCTTTTGAGTACAAAATCTCCAAAAGCACGAGACATAGCTAGGCCCGGTGAGTCATGATACGGTAGCCAGACTCGATCTATATGTGGTTCTTCTCTCAGTGACATCACTCGACCGTTTGACTTCCTTATTCTATCCGCTTCAGCTGCACAACAATTTATTAACCATAAGTTCACATAAAAACACTAAACTTACACAAACTTTTCTAAATGTATGTAAAACACAGTTATCAATACTTACAAGGTACATTTGGTTTAAGATCAATAGTCAATTGCACAGGCGTAATTCCATTTTCAGCAATTGTTCCTAACACTGCTCTTGAATAACCAAGATTAGCAATAACTAGATCTTCACCCTATTTAATATAACCAATCGGTTTAGACCATACGGTTAATGATACACAAAAGGTGTATCGAAATCATGATAAAGATTGTGTCAAGTATGCTACCTGCTTGATGACAATTACAGAAGTTGTACCACTACAAGAACAATCTATATGTTCCAAAAGCTTAATCTCTTTATCCATGACTTTGAAGGCACTAAAACAGGCTTCTTCCCAAATATGGAAATCTTTGGATTCAAAATCATCATTTTCATTTACTGTTTTGCCCTTTGACATGGTGGCATTTCTTTGGTTGATGATTTACGAGTTTTTACCAAATGGCAGCATTGACTCGCACCTCTTTAGTAAACAGAGACCACTTGAGTGGGCTGTGAGGTACAAAATTGCTATGGGTTTAGCTTCTGCTTATTATCTCCATGAAGAGTGTGAACTTTGTGTGGTGCATCGAGATATTAAACGAGCAATATTATGCTTGATTTAGGATTTAATGTGAAGCTTGGAGACTTTGGACTGGCTCGACTAATGGACCATAATTTGGGTAGACAAACAACCGGTTTAGCAGGAACTTTCGGCTACATGGCTCCTGAGTACGCGACCTCTTTAGTAAACAGAGACCACTTGAGTGGGCTGTGAGGTACAAAATTGCTATGGGTTTAGCTTATGCTTATTGTATCTCCATTAAGAGTGTGAACTTTGTGTGGTGCATCGAGATATTAAACGAGCAATATTATGTTTGATTTAGGATTTAATGTGAAGCTTGGAGACTTTGGACCGGCTCGACTAATGGACCATAATTTGGGTAGACAAA
The DNA here is from genome assembly GCA_963930675.1 of Gnaphalium uliginosum. NCBI lineage: Eukaryota > Viridiplantae > Streptophyta > Magnoliopsida > Asterales > Asteraceae > Gnaphalium > Gnaphalium uliginosum. Next base: position 10,251,789 of record OZ005684.1, on the reverse strand, counting down.
CAACCGGTTTAGCAGGAACTTTCGGCTACATGGCTCCTGAGTACGCGACAACTGGAAAGGCTAGCAAAGAAACTGATGTGTATAGTTTCGGTGTTGTTGCGTTAGAGATCACTTGTGGACAAAAGGTAACGGATATATTTGACCCAAATTCTGATCTTGGGTTGGTTCATTGGGTTTGGGGTTTACTAGCAAAAGGCGAGCTGCTTTCAGGTGTGGATCAAATGCTGAATAAGGAATTTGACAAGAAACAAGTTGAGTACGTGAGTGTTTGATGATGGTGGGCTTATGGTGTTCACACCCTGATTGCAGTATGAGGCCCTCAATCCAGCAAACAATTCAGGTGCTCAAATTTGAGGGTGCAGTCCCAAATCTTTCACTGAAGATGCCGTTGACCACGTACCAGGCAAATTCGGATGGTCAAGAACTAGAAGTCAATTTTTCTTGCGCTACAATGACTAACACAAGCATTGATCTAGCACGTTGATCAATAACAATTGTACAAAGCATGGAAACTGAACATCTAATGGAAAATGAAATATGACAGTTAACTAACTTATTCTGTACAATATTTATATAACAAATAATCGACACCAGAAGAAGCATGAAAAATATCAGCGTACATTGATATATTGAGCATTGAGCAATAACAATATCACAAAACATGAAAAACAATTGGAAAATGAAATTTGGCAGCTAACTTATTACATAGAAGAAGCATGGGTAATTAAGAAGTATGTTTTGGCATGAAATGTAATACAGATTCTAATTTTCTTTCAACATGTTTCCATCACATATATTAATTATGGGATATTTTGTATACATTTAAACCAATAATTTGTTCGGCATGTGGTTCATGTTTTGTTATAATCACCAAGAAACCAATCAAAATGTATATTGATTGCAACTAAGATAAAACAACTAATCCGTTACAAAATTGTTATAAATATTCAAATAATTCTTAACGACAAAAAACTGAAAATTGAAGCAACAAAAACTCCTCTGACTTTTATTACTACGATATTGAAATAAATAATAGAGTTAGAAACGGCAACTTTTTCCTCGAACTTTTTCCAACAGCTTTTATTCGAAGTGAATGAGAATTCGTGTTGATGCCACGGATAGATAACAGGCTGTTGGGATACATTACGATACTTGTTGTATACTTACCTTCCCGACCAACAACGTCGACTTCATATGTACCACCATGTTTCAAGTTGTAAACAAAGAACCGATCCCTTCCACCAAGACATTTAATCAAAATGTCCCCATCTTTGTTCCAAGAGCCTAAAACCTCTGTGAAGCCATTAGGAAGTTGTATCTTTTGAACCTCAATGATATTTTTAAGTTACTCCACCATTTTCTTCTCTTACTAAACGAGATCAACATTTATCTATTTATAAGAATGGTTTCTTTAAAAACTATAATTACACAAAAACTCAAGTCATATAAGTTGGTATTAGTGTATTACTATTACTTATAGGTAGTAATGAGAAACAACGATATATAGATCGACAGTGTTATTAGTTTCTTTAGATATTTTTATCTATGTTAACAACTAGAGGCAGTTGTTGGTCAAACTGTCTAACCTAACTTTATAACTAATTTTTTAAAATTAGTTAAACATTATCATTGTAAAATGATGTATTCTGTTTAAACACCAACTTCAAAGATAATATATTTTCCTTGCTTTTAATTGCAAATTCTAATTACATCTATAATTATAATTATAATGGTTAATTAGTAAAATTGTACATGTTTTAATATATTAGCAACATGATAGGTGAAAAGTGGTTGAAGAGAATGGGAAGAGCATGTAAGCGAAGAGGTATGCACATTCATACAAAGGAAACCAATCTTGCAATCTCCTTACTTTGGTATAAATGCAATACCATGAAACTTAAATTAGCCACAATAGGCTCAAAAGCATGGAACAGCATAATCAAAATAATGGTGGGAGCCATAAGATTACAACAAAAAGGTTGGATTCATTACTATTGGTACCATGGTGTATTGTTTTTCATATTGATTGTATAGTTTGCTCAAAATAATATTGATTGTATGTATTTTTAAATATTTGGTTAGTAATTAAAGAACATGTTACATCACACCTTATGACTTAATATGAAACTGTAAAAGTAGTTTCTCCAGTAGTAAACTATATGATTTGGTCATCAATGTAAGACATGATGAAGAGACAGGGTCAAGACTTGTAAAGTATCACACTTCCAATTGATCTGTATTGCTGTTTTGTAATGTAATAATAACTTATAGAAAACGAGTTTTAATGCATTTTATGATTGTATGGCAAGATTATTGGATAAAGTTGCGGTGGTAACGGGAGGAGCCAGAGGAATTGGAGGTGCCACGGCGAAGTTAATGGCAGAGAATGGGGCACATGTCATCATTGCAGATGTTTTGGATGAGTTGGGAACAAACCTTGCTACTTCAATCAATGGCCGTTACATACATTGTGATGTCTCAGTAGAATCTGATGTGGAAGCTGCTATTCAACTCGCTATAACTTGGAAAGGAAAACTTGATATCTTGTTCAATAATGCAGGAATTGGTGGTAAGTTTAGCACTTTATAATGTTGTATAAAGAGAGGAAAATGGGTGTGTTGGCTAATGAGTCAATGGTTCTAGTCAAAACTTTATAAATACTTGTTTTTTACACATGAATATTATTTTCCTCGATATGAATACTGGGTACTGTTGGGTTGTTGTTAGATAGTTATGATGATGATAATAATTACGTATATTGTTAAATAAAGTGATCAAGAAAGTTTTATGCCATTTTAAAATCCACTTTGGGTGACCTTCAACCCATTTGACCCGTTCCCTCTAAGCTAATTTTGCTACATTCTACCCATTTGACTTATATAAGATAATAAAAAGAATAAAAGAAAAACCCCAAATCAACCGATTTAGCTATTGATGCTTGATGTGTCGAATTTTAAACTCTATTCTACATCACGAGTGCCTATACTATAAGAGGAAAATTCACTATCATGTGTATGCTTATTAAAGATTCAATAAACATCCCCTGAAATGCTCAAAATTCCTTGTAGATGTTGGAGGAAGCATCACTTCTCTTGATATGAAAAGGGTTTCAAAACTGATTAGTGTTAACATGAATGGAGTTATACACGGGATAAAACACGCTGCACGTGCAATGATTGCAGGCGGTAAAGGAGGTTCAATTATAAGCTCATCAAGTACAGCCGCAATCTTGGGAGGCTTAGGATCTCACGCGTATACTTTAACCAAAGAGGGAATTCTTGCAGTATCAAGAAGCTCTTCGTGTGAATTAGGCACATATGGGATTCGTGTAAACTGTGTGTTACCTCATGCTGTCTTATCAGATATGCTAGTGGACGCTTATCGTGGTTTCAAAAAAGATGTAACAATTGAAGAAGTGCAAGAAAAAGTAAGTGAGAACGCGAGCTTATTAAAAGGAAGATGTGGAAAGGTTGAAGATATCGCGGAAGCTGTGTTGTTTTTGGCTAGTGATGAATCTGGTTTTATAACGGGGCATAATCTTGTTATCGACGGGGGTTTTACTACTTCTTCTATCAATATGACTTTCATTTACCGCGATAAAAATACAGAGTTAGATACCATGGGACCAACAAATTGATAAGATTATAACATATAAAACTACATGATCTATATATAGGTTTTTCTGTTAAATTTGGCTCTAAATTTGGTAAAGTTTATAACTTTATCTATTCATTCTAATACAAATCATGAAATTTTTCGACGTTGTGTTCCTTGTATTAAGTTTTTACTTTAGGATTTCACCTCAACAACATACATGCAATGAAAAACTTATGGTTGTATTTGCATCAGTACAAAATGTATGACCTTTTATGTCTGCTAGTTTTGTGTTGAGTGTATCAAGAAGTTCTGAGTCTTACAAGTCCAAATCTTCAGTTGTATTGGACAAATCTTGTTGCAGTTTCTTTTGTAAGAATAAGCAAATGGCTGAGCAGTCGTCTCTCTTTGATGAAGGGAACTTTTGTTTCCAAGCAGCGATAGCTGCTACGACTACTGCTTTTGCCGCTGATTCTTCACTCTCTGCTCCCCACACGATTGATGCAACTGTGTTGTTGCTAAGCACATCCCACACCTGAAATTTTTCCATTTATGATTAACTAAACATGTACCTGAGGGATGGATTGTTGAGTTGTACTGTACAAATTGATATGTTTTTGTAACATTATAATGCAAATTTACACTGTTGAGATGTATTGTACAAGTTGGCTTCACATAAGATGCGATAAGCTAAGTTGTAGTTATAATGCCCAATTGAGTAGCAGTAGAAGTGGTAGTGTCGAATGGTCGATTTGAGCTTTTTCTATTATTATCTCGAACTGGTTAAAACTAAAAAGATCAATTTTAAAACATTAGCCAAAAAAAATGGAACATGCCAGACTGTCTTAACGGTCCAATAGGCCAAACATGCCAAACAAGTTAGTATCGTTTTTGTAAGAATATTTAACACATTTTTCTGTCAAATAAGTGTTTCTGTCGACCCAACATGACCCGTTAAATTTACTCTTTAAGATCTGTTACCCGACCCGTCCATCTTGGCACATCTTGGTAACGGGCTAAACGGGCCACACACCAGGACATAGTTTTTTGTATTGTTTTATAATTAAATATGAAGGCCTACGTTTTTTAACAGAACAAGTTGGGAGGTATGACTGGGGTGACACCTAACTGTTACCTTTCTAACTAATTTTTTAATGTTACTCATGTCTCATCCAACCTGTTAACAATTAAATTTAACTAAATTTATATATTTTCATATGAGTATGTTGAACTGTCCCTTTCAAATTGTACTATTAATTTGTATCATTATAGTGAAACCAGATGTATTCGACTTACCCCATCACTTGCAAGAACAAGAAACTGGTCGTTGGGGGTCACTCGGTGATAAGATACGTCAGGAACAGCTATGATTCCATGGCTTTTGAGTACAAAATCCCCAAAAGCACGAGACATAGCTAGGCCCGGTGAGTCATGATACGGTAGCCAAACTCGATCTATATGTGGTTCTTCTCTCAGTGCCATCACTCGACCATTTGACTTCCTTATTCTATCTGCTTCAGCTACACAACAATTTATTAACCATAAGTCAACATAAAACATTAAACATACACAACCTTTTTAAAATGTTTGTGCAATACTTACAAGGTACATTTGGTTTAAGATCAATAGTCAGTTGCACAGGCATAACTCCATTTTCAGCAATTGTTCCTAGCACTGCTCTTGAATCACCAAGATTAGCAATAACTAGATCTTCACCCTATCAAATATAACCAATCACTTTAGATCATACGGCTAATGATACACAAAAGGTGTATCAAAATCATGATAAAGATTGTGTTAAGTATGCTACCTGTTTGATGACAATAACAGCAGTTGTACCACTACAAGAACAATCTATATGTTCCAAAAGCTTAATCTCTTTATCCATGACTTTGAAGGCACTAAAACAGGCTTCTTCCCAAATATGGAAATCTTTGGATTCAAAATCATCATTTTCATTTACTGTTTTGCCCTTTGACATGGTGGCATTTCTTTGGTTGATGATTAGTGATGGCAACTTGTTTCTCACAAATTTACTCACTATTTGACCATTCCTTCCATGCCCATCAAATACTCCTCCAAATACTCCATTTTCCATTCCATAATCCTTCATCATAACAAAAAAAATAAAAATTGAGAAATCCCATTTCATAAAATTTAATTATGCCTAAAAAGAAAGATCAAAATCATATGCAATCATGCTATAGTATCTTATAAATAGTTCAAGTAGTGTGTATAAACACTTTGTGAATCATGTACTTTATGTGTATGCAGCAAAAAATTGTTAAAAAATCACTTCCCATGTAAAACTGATGATCATGTGATGAGGTGGTTTGATCATATAACATAACTTTATCACTCCAAATAAAAGATACTAAAGAAAGAAAAAGATTAAAGATTGAGGTGAGAAACCTGATAAATAATGGCAGCATCTTGGTTCATTCCTTTAGATCCTTGATGAGTATGAAGTGAGCCATCTTTTTTATCAGAAACATTTTCTTGATAATAAATAACATTTTCATGACCATAGTCCATTTCATGAATCTCAGGAGATGCTTTGGATATGCAGATACCCATTTTCTATTTTCTAAATTTTAATAAATCAAAACTTCACAAAACACACCTTTTATACAAAACTAAATGACATTAGATGGGACCCCTTCACCCACATATAGTAACAATTGGTAAATCATTTATATTTAATATTAATACCATGCTAAAAGATTATGTCTTTTTTTTTGGTATCTAACTATTTATTATTTCATTAATTAATAATATTTAATTGTTTGAAATTGAATATGGAACGCAACTTTAATTTCAAACACCGCAAGTTGATGCTGAAACATCAATTATGCAAAATTTAATATTTAGAATATTCATATTGCAAAAGTCAAATGCAATGAGTCATTCTCTCTATACATTATGTTGTATTTTTATCATTTAAATGCATTTTTAACTCAGATAAGAGCTATCAGCCAGACTTATTCATCGAGTTTTTTAAATGACATTTGGGTAAAGAGTCACGTATCTACAATTTTACAAAATGTATGAAAGTTTCTGATATGACACGTGTCATTATGAATTAACTTTTAGATACATATATCATTTTGTAAACATGATGCACTCGTTTTTTTGGGACTTTAAAGCATAAAAATGATTTATCGTACGTATAACTTTTAACCTCGTTCCACTGTTACATGATAAATTTTTAACTGATAAAGATGGTTTTTAACACTTGGATCCTCTTAAATTTCATGCTCAATTAACTTTAGGTTTGTATGAAATCTTTAAAAAAAATTTAAAGGAAAATAGTTATCAAGTTGATAATAGCGTATCAAACGATGTTTTATATTAAAACAAATTCTTTTAGAAGATCAAAATAAGTGATTAGAAGAAAATAATATTTAGATTAAATAAATAAATAAAATTAGCAACCCAAGATTCAGGCTAAAGGGCATCTTAGGTTTGGTGTAGCAACGTAAGTTCCAGTTGAAACCTTGCTTGGCGTCACACCATCTCACCACCGAATTATTTTATCAATTTAACGACTTTTAGAAAGAAACAAATAATAAAAAAATATAATTGAATTCATGTTCCATTGCTTAGTTGGGTGAAACACAAAACGGCAATTTCGGCCAATAAAATATGACGATGATCGTGTTATTCGTTAGCGAGAATTTTCAAGAATATATTTTATGATGAGAACGATAGGAATGTATATTTTTATTTTTTATTTTAAGATTATTTAAAATTTTTAACAAAAAACTATATCAAAATTATTAGAATTTTATGTTGCTTAAGATGAGATAATTTTTATAAAAAAATGTGATACACGTAAAGAATTTAGTGCGTATCACAGTATCACATCAAAAAGTTGTGATACACAATCATATATATGTTTTGTATATATAAATCAATTTCATATTTAAGAGAATAAAATTCTAATAATATTGGTATTATTTATTTTGCGGAAAATATACATATGATGAAATTAAAAACGAAAAAGATCGTTTCTACCGTTTCTATCATAAGGAATGATTTTACGATACATTTTACTTTCTATTTTTTATTATTATTATTATTATTATTATTATTGTAAATTAAACATTTAGTTGATAATGTAAGAAATCAATTTAATTCGTAAGGAGCAAGATTACCAAATTGGCCCAATGAGAATCATGTGAGGATACCCTAAACATATAATTGTGTTTAGAATGATTATATTTAATTAATAAAGAAAAAAAAACGACTACCAAGTTTCACGATGAGATTCATACGAGACTAAATGACTTTATGAGACAATCGCCTAATATTAATGTCGGTGTATTTATGTACACACAAAACGTTGTGCCATTAGAGAACAAAATAATAACAAGGCCAATTAATTAGGTTCAACCATGGCCCCTTAATACACTTTACAGAGTAATTACATTCAACGTATCGATGATGCACTGTCCAATCCAAAAATTAATTGAATCTTTTCAATTAATGTAGAGTATAATAATAATAATTAATAATTATAATCATCTTTAATCTTTAATATATATATATATATATATATATATATATATATATATATATATATATATATACACACATGTAGTTACCTATGAGTATAACAATAATATACATTTTAAATCGCATATGTAATAAAAAAGGTCAAAATCAAAACAAAAACTAAACTTTTTATATATACTTCATCAAACTGGTTGAATTGGCGGTCCAACTGGTCTGACCGAAACCGGATTTTCATCCAGTTCAACTTAAATCCTCAGACATTTTCTCGTTCCTTACATTTCTTATTGGATCTATATATCATTGTCAAATCTAATCAATTTTTTAGCTTGTTAGATTCAACTTTTAAGTTAATTTAGGGTTTTTTTAAGGGGATAATTAGTGTCTGAGAATATATAAAATTTGTACACGATCTAGGAATGTATTCAATTTTTCAGTTTAATGCATTTTTAGACATTAATCTTTTGTTTAAGTCCTATATTTTACTCCTAACATTTGATCCCTTACATTACACATGCATATATATATATATATATATATATATATATATATATATATATATATATATATATATATATATCATTTTCCTCAACCAACTTACTATTGGAGTTTTGGTTCATGGTAATTTTCATAGCCTTTGGTGTTGGTCAGGTGATGGGTCGTGGGTTTTGTTTTTGGAACAAAATTTATTTGAAATGGACTATCACGCCCCTTGAAGTTTCACGTGATATATGATTTTATCTCGCTGTATATATGAGAGGGATTTAGGTGTATGAGTGTCTATCATTTCATTATTAATTTTATTTTATTTTTAAGAAACTAATCATAAGATTCAAGTTATAAAACATTTTGAAACAACATTAACATACTTGTACACTTTCAATTAATAATAAAGTCGATAAGTAAACAAGGTGATGTGATTATTCGCTTAAGGGTCGAATTGAAGACTCATCATCATTATCTCATCGATCAAATTCTATCTACACATGTGTACGTACGGATTTCATCAAGTTATATCTTTTTAAAGGTAATACGTGTAAATCGATCGTAAGACTTGGGTATGGTTTCATGTCATTAATTAGAAAGGATATATATCGATTGATAACACGTACTTATCACATATATGATATGATATGAATACAGATATAATCGCTTTGAATCAATCTCTTTGATTATTATATATTTTTGATATGATTCAAACTTACTCAAATTGGGAATTTTCAAATCAGTATTTGGAAATTTTGTCCCAACAATGAGGATAGCTGATTATGGTCAACGCCAATCCCATACTTGGGGTAGCAATTGATTTTTAAAATGTTAGAAGAACAAAATAATAAGGTTTAGATTCCTTGTAAAGGTACAAAAACTTTAGCTACAAATGAAAGGGCAATTTATGGTGTTGACAAAGTATTATACATCATACATCTTTGAATATAATTTCATGATTGAGAAATGTTATGTCATTTCTCTCTTTTTTAATGAATTTTGCTAAAAATAACCCTAAGAGCTATAGATAACAACTAATATTTTATGAGTAATTGGCAGGTTATGGTTAAAAACCTAACTATGTTGACTATTTAACTACATGTAGTTGACGGTTTTATGACTGTTAAAAAAAATTAGACGATTTTGATGGAAGTTGAAATTTTATACATAGCTATAAGGGTTACAAAATAGTATTTTTCTTTTTCTTTTTTTATTTTAGCATTAAAGTGTAAAGACAACTCTATATATTGCATGTCAACTATAGTTCAAACAACTTGGTAATTTGATGAACAATTGATTAAGAAAATGTTAAAATTAAAATTAAAAAAAAAAAAAGGAAAATAAAAAGTGTGAACCGGTTCAAATTCGGTTTCGATTTCCAGTTCAACCGGTGAACCGGACGGTTCGACCAAATGCTAAAATTGGCCCAAAAACGGTTTACAATGAACTGGTAACCTTGTTTTTTTCGGTTCAACCGGTCGGACCGGACCGGCTGATTCAGTTTTCAAAACATTGCATGTAACAAATACTAGCGGTAACTTCTGACTACACCTGAGTTCGTGAAAGCGTATAACACGCATGAAGACAACGGTAGTGTGTGTTATGTTTTTTATGCACATTCAACCAAATGAAATGACAAGGGGAAGTGTCCATGGCACCACCGTTGGCACGATGAAAGCAGAAACATTATTTCAATCAATTTAGATGATCAGTTGATGAATGTTGTGGTTCCCGGTGACACTTTGAATCTCCTATTATGTTGTAGGAGCCACTATCTTTTCTCGAGACGTAAGGGAAAGGGAAGGTATGGTACTTCTGGTTGTCAATTTCACTACTCGCCTTGCAATGGTAATTCCTTGTCCCCCACCGATGGAAGCGCACACTTTATCGATTACCCACGCAACATAAAAATGATAGTCCTTGCTGTTGGGATGGAGCTTCATTTCAAAATCATACACGTTTTGATTGACGCCGACCTAGAAGTTCCGCGGATAAGTTTCTTTGATTCCAGATTTGATCAATGTTTTAAAAATCGGAAAAAGATGTGAATCGGCAAACCCGGTTCTAGTTCCCGGTGAATCAGGCGGTTCGACCAAATACCAAAACTGGCCCAAAATCGGCTTACAATGAACCAGTAACCTTAATTTTTCTGGTTCAATTGGTCGGATCGAACCGGTTGAACTACTTTTTAAAACATTGGTTATTACTACTTGAAAAGTATATTAGCAATATGTTTGTTTTTAAATCTACATGAACCGATGAGAGAGGTAAATGGTACGCACATACACACTTGGATTCTATTCACATGAATAGTGTATTCATATTCAAACACTTCTATATTCACTGGGATGAATATAACTATCCAATGAATAGTAGCAAGTTTTTTTTTTCAAAGTTACATACTTTTATAAATTGTATTTTTTAAATTGTTAAAATATTTTATAAATACAACAAAAATTCTCTATACTTTAACGATATCTTCTTTTTTTTAAATAATTTTTATAATCGGTCGAGACTAATACCCCGAGTTTAGTTTGACCCACTCGGTATACATAAATTCAAACACTTCTATATTCACTACGATGAATATAACTTTGACTGAATAGTGACAATTTTTAAAATTTTTTTTCAAAATTACATACTTTTATAAATTGTATGCTTTAAATTGTTAAAATACAACAAAAATTCTCCATACTTTAACATATCTTTAAAAAAAATTTTATTATAGGTCGAGACTAACACTCCAAGTTTAGTTCGACCCAGTCGGTATACATAATAATAAATTTTAATTTGAGTTTTAGAGAACAATTTCATTTTTATTATGTTTGTCAAATATTTAGAGTTGTAATAAGTGGTATGAACTACAAATAAGTTAATTTTGAATATGATAGAATATTCGAAATTGGAAGATATGATATGAGCTACAAATATATTAATTTTTAAGGTAATAAATTATACGATGTAAATGGAAAAATGGTTGAATATTTGATATATTGTGTTTGAAACTATGATTTTGAAGTTAATAAGTAAGTTGATGAAGATACACGTTGTAGAAATGCTATACGGGAGTTACTGTTATATTAGTAGTAAAAAAAATATTTTATTTTACAAATTATATAATATTCATTTTAGATGACTAAATATGACAATTTAATTGTAAATATAATTGATATAAATAGCCACCAGAGTCATTTTAGTTAAAACCTTTTGAGTGTTTCAGTGTAATATTTATAAGAGAATAGGAAATAAATTATTAATGATCAATAAGAGGTTGCATAAAATGAGTTGATTATAGGTATATAGGTGTGTGTGGGTGTCTATGAATAATAAATGATATAAATAGCTACCATAATCATTTTAGTTAAAACTTTTTGAGTGTTTCAATGTAATATTTATAAGAGGATATGAAAAAATTTATTGATAATCAATAAGAGGTTGCATAAAATAAGTTGATTATGGGTATACATGTGTGTGTGGGTTTCAAGAAATAATAGATAGAAATGAGTCTGGGTAAAAACTATTAAAATTAAAATCTTAAACGATTTCAAAAGTAATTTTGTAATAGATAAATAAAACTATATACATTTAATTCTAATGCAAAGAATGTAAACATTTTAAATACTTTTATTGTCTTGACAAAGAAAATAATTGTCTAATGAACATAAATTTTATCTCCATACATTGCTCCTTAAACCGTTCGAATGTCCGAATTTGACTACATACGACACACTGACTTTTAAGTTGCATAGATACCAAAATTTTCAAAACTAATATAAGTATTTTTGTTCTGCCGCAATGTGCGAGTTAATACTGCTTGTTGATGGTTATTAAATAAATAAAGTATAACGAAATTTTTTAATGATTGTTTAGAAAATTCTATGTAGCTTTTAGGTTCTTATAGTTGTAATTTAATTTTATGGTTACCAATTTTGAATTATTGATAGTTAGCCGACAGCCGTTAATGTATTATTAAGGGGTCTTTTGGTTTATCTAATTACTGAAAGCTGATATCTGAGAACCAGTTCTGAATATTAAGAGCTGGCATCTGAAATCTGAATACAAATCATTAAGATCGTTTGATAAATAAAAAGTGCAAACATTTGAATACATGTGTTTAACAATTTCTTGGCATGACACAAATTGCATTAATAGAAATTGAGTTACAAATGACTCGACTTAAGAGAAGAGAAAATTACAAGAGTTTCTCAACACAATATTGTATAAACCAATAATAACTTCAAAAAATAAATTGTCATGAAATAATAAAAAAAACTAAAATACATGAACCAAAAAAATAATAATAATAATTTTAATACGTAAACTAACATATGAAATATATTTATGCGAGTAAGTAATAGATAGAACGTTAGGGGATATTTTTTTCTCAATTAGAAGTTTTAAGCAATTGTAAATAGCTTACTGAATAAGTCATTTTTCCGCTATGTTAAGACTTAATTAGAAAAAACTATCAAAACATCTTAATGACCTTTAGCTTACTGAATAATACAACTACCACATTTTAAGATATTATAAGCTCAAACAAAAAAGCCCTAATTAATTTTTAACGCAATAATAAAGAGTGTCATTAACAGAATCATTTAAACAAATTACTCATATTATTGATTAGTGATTATAACTACATTAATTAATTAACTATTTTAATTTCTTATTTTTTTAAGAAGTCCCGTTTAATTTGCTTTATCAAACGGAAATTATTTTTTACAAGAGCTCCAACTTTTAAATTTTAGAAACTCGAAACTCTAGAAACCCTAAAAATATAGGTGCCAAACACACAGTTAAACGTGGAGTTTTGTCTTTATAGAAGATACGTGGATCATACATTTTTAGTAGAAATGTAGGGATTCAGAACATTTTGCCCTAAAATTCAAAGTCAATATACAAAAATTTATTGCTATAAAATTATATATCAAAAACACAGTCAACCACTAAAAAAAGCTTAACGCTTATGGGTTTCTTAGTTTTATATAAGTGATTAAGCGTTGAAATAAGTCCAATAATTGATTAAGCTATTATTTCATACTCAAGGCCAGTTTTCTAGTTCATTATAAAATATAATCTAGATAAGAGAATTGTCATCTTATCATAAAACACTATCATTTATTAATTTCTAAGTCCAGAATGTAAAATTGTTATGCATGCTATAAATCGTCTCGTTATTCGTAAGATAATGAAGTTTGAATGCACAAATTTTACAGTTACTTTTATTTATTTACCGTGGTCAAACCCATGTACCCAACAAATAAAAAGCTGACCGGTTACTATTTCATAAATATATCTTAGAGTCTAAAAATGTAACAGACAAAAATCATTAAATGCTAAATGGCCAAAATGACAAAAAATTAGTGTATATTAGTGTATAACTTATATATATTAATATATGTAAACAGATGGCTTAAAATTTCATATAAAGTACTCTTAATTACTTAACAAACAAAGATATACTTTGATTTCTTTCCATCAAAGATGAATACTACTCCTTCAAAAATGAAAACCTTCTTTGTATTGTCGATTTTCGTCTTAGGTAAATCATTCTTGAATCCTTCAAGTCTTGATTACGAATGCACATTTATAAAGTATGTTTTGCGTTATGTAACGTACGTTTTTGTATAAAAAATTTTTGTAGATATGATGAACTTTCCTCAATTATCACTTGCTGATGACTATCCTCCATGTAAGAGCTTCAAGGATTGTTATACCGATCATTGTCCGTGGCTTTCAATTCCTCTATGTATTAAACATCATTGTATTTGTATAAGGAAGCACGAGTTTAGATCATATGCAGCCACACCGACTCCTAAGAACGATCGACCGAGACATCAAACTTAAACAACAAGTACACACTATTACATTCTAATTCTAATGACCAATACAAGTCTTTGTGTACTTGAAATTACTGTTGAATCCGAATTGTTTGAATAAAATTAATAAAGATAAAAGTTTCATTTATCGTACTTGATGATGTATATGACTTTTGAAACTATTATGTTTTTTCCTCAATTTATTTTATACTTTTGGATACTATTCTGAATTGTGAAAATTTATTCTGAATAAAATTAATAAAAATAAAAGTTACACTTAACATTTTCTTTTGATATGAAAATTTATTTATTTATTTATTCTCATATTTTATAAGAAACTGAAACCGATGATCATTCTATTTGATCATTTGTTAGCACTATTAACATTGTTTTCTTTTGATTCTTTTCATATACTACATAAATATAAATATAATATTACTATAATTATAATAATATTATAATAGTACTTTATTATATCTTATAAATTATATATAGTAACCCCTATAATGATGTCATCAATTAATCAATTTCATCCCTTAATTTTATTAAAAAAATTTTAAATTTCTCAAAGTCACTTTTTTTTTCTTCCAATTTTGATACCTAAGTTTAGTTAGATACAACAATAATTAAATTAAAGTATATGTTACAGATAGATTTGAATTCAATATAATCGTACAATTCAAAAGTCCAATCGTAAATTACATGTAGATCAATGTTATCAACTAATTAAAATATGATTTTAAATTTGGGTTCTCAATCCAATTTCTCCTTCAGAGATGGAGTAGATCTATTTAATTCTTGAATATTATTTAAAACATAATATACTAATTAATATTATTCTTTCGACGATCGATCCAATTTTTCCTTCAGAGATGTAGTAGATCTATTTAATTTTTGAATATTATTTAAAACATAATATACTAATTAATATTATTCTTTCGACGGTCCATATTAATCCTTAAAAAATCGATATATAATATTAAATTGAATTTGAATCACCATATAATATAGAATTGCTTATTATTTATGTTTACCACCTTCTTTCACCTTTTCGTTTAGGAAAAATAGTTCAAAAGGGAAATGTAAAGTCTCATTGCATATTTTTTAACTTTTATAAATCATAGTTTTTATCATATACAATATTTATATACTTATAAAAAGTAAATACGAATTCAACGGCCTTGTATATACACGGATTTTAGCCAATAGAATTATGTAATTTGGTTAAATTAGCTAAAACTTAGGACATGATGAAAATGGCTATCATAAAGCTAATACTTGCAACAATTTTTATGTATGAGTATTATTATCAATACTTGATATAAACATGATATTATCTTATTGTTGATGGAACCTCTCTATTAACATTTTTATTATTCAAGTTTCACATATTTATCAAATGTATACATATTATAATATCATACTAACATTACCGGCCCGTGTGTATACACGGGGTTAAAAGTTAGTTTATATTTATATGATATATGATATTATACTCCTATTACATTTATTTTTTGCATATTCAGATATGATTGTTATGAACAAGTTCTTATATTTGCTCAAAATTGTTAATATCATAATATGTATAAAACCAATATATAATATAATATGAGTATATTAGAGAGGCCAAATGTTCAAATGGGAACCACAAAAAGGTACATAATTACGAGAACTTTTAAATTATAGAAATTTTAACATGTTTAATGATTTAATCACATGTGAACATTGTTGTAGATTAAGGTTAAAAGTAAAATAGTTTGAGAAAACATCAAAATAACCTTTAAAATCAAATTTATATTTTTCGTTCAAATGTGCACATTTGATATGTGCACATGTGAACACTTCATATATTTTATAGTTTAGCATGTATTTTGTTGTTTTTAAATTTTTTTTGTCAATAATATGAACATTAAATAATATTTCTATGTAATTTGTTGCGTTTACATGTATTAAAACAATGTAATTTAAAAGTTCTCAAAGTTCTCTACCTTTTGTGGTTCTCGTTTGAATCTAACCCTATTACGGAGTACTTTTCTATGTATTTATTCTTATTTTTTTCTTTAAAAAAAATGAATATGCAAGAAACCATTGGTGTTTGGTCTCTATGCGTTTCGGTTGGGTTGATTTCTTGTTTGTATAACATTAATTATTGAGTTTGGGCCAGTTAAGCCCACTGCGTATTTCTTTACAAATTATGTCCATTAAATAAGTAGTCCAATCTGAGATATTTTGGTCCAATACCCACACCATTAACTAGGCGTGAAAAAGAAAAACGGGTCGGAACCCGAAACCGGTCAAAACCGGTTTTGACCAAAACCGGTTCGATTTTTGTAAAAACCGGCTGTTTGAGAACCGGTTTTGATATATCCGTTGGCGAACCGGGTTGGAACCGGTTTTACCCGAACCGGTTTGGAACCGGTTTTTGGGGTTTTCGAAATATAGCCGTTTGTTACCGTTTTGGAACAGGTTTTTGGTGTTTTTTTTACCATTTTGTCATCCTAAAATTAGTATAAATAGATACCTTGGGTTTGGTTTAATCACAACACTCAATCTTGCGAATTCTAGTCTTTAAACACTCAAAACGCTTACGATTTATGTACGAAACTCTCAAAAAGTTCTCTTATACTCTCAAAACGCTCTCAAAATGGCAACTCAATCTTCTTCAACTTCCGACGGTGTTGGTTCTTCAAATGCACAAACTGTTGTTCAAGTTTTAGTAACCAAACGAAATCCGGAGATTTGGTGTAATTACGACAAAGTGTTGTTGTCGGATGGTTCGACTAAGGCATTTTGTAAACGTTGCGGGAAATTTTTGAAAGTCGACTCCAGCTCAACGTTGAAATCACATGCTGCAAAGTATTGTGATGGAGTCAAAAGTAATCCGGAGTCGGGTCAAGCAACCATGTCACGGGATGGGGGTATTTTTTCATACGAAGCGGAGCGGTGTCGAGAAGCATTTGCCGGCTTTGTGATTCAAGAAGTTTTGCCGTTCAACCACTTCGACAACCCTCGGCTTACTAGGGTGATTCAAAATACTCTTGAACCGCTATATAATCATGTAAGTCGTCTTACTCTTAGACGTGATGCTCTTAAATTGTAGAAAAATGCTAAAAGTCAACTAATAATCGGGTTTGAAAACTTAAATACAAATGTATCTTTAACAACCGATGTTTGGTCGGCTCCTCATGGTTTGCCCGGTTCGTACCTTTGTATTACCGTGCATTGGGTTGATCCCGCAACTTGGCAAATGATGAAACGTACCATTGTTTTTGAAAACTTTGACTATCCTCACACGGGTAAAAACTTATTTTACATGTTACGAGATGTAATGAAAATGTTTAAAATAGAACAAAAGATTTTTCAATCTCGTTTGATAACGCGAGTAATAATACAAACGCCGTTCAAAGATTAATACTAAAATACGAACCACCTTTGAAAGACATTTTCTACCATAGTAGATGTGTTGCACACATCATTAACTTGGTTGTGCAAGACGGACTAGCGGTTGAAGAAATAAGCTTAGTAAAAAACGCGTATAAAACTATGTTATAAGATATATTTTGTTCGGGTAAGGCTAGATGCAAACATTATATGAGATTGTGTAAGGAAACAGATTCCATTTTTTTAACCCCAAATTGAGACATGCCCGTAAGATGGAGTTCGACTTACAACATGTTCATGTGTGGTTTACGCCAACGTGACACTTTATACGTTTTTCATGATCAACTTGTTCAAAAAAGTCATGCAACACCATTTTCCTCCGAATATTGGGAGGTTATTCAAAAGTTAACCGAATTGCTCAAAGTTTTTAAAACCGCAACTACTTTATTATCGGGTGTTTATTATCCCACGAATCATTTGGTACTCAATCAAATATTTTTAATGAGTTCAAAACTAAGCGAATACAAATTTTGTGGTAATGGATATGCAATAATGGTAGCTCCCATGAAAGCAAAACTACGAACATATTTTAAAGAAATGCCACCGGTAATTAGTTGTGCCGCCGCATTAAACCATATTTGAACATTTTTGGGGTGGAATTGCTTATCGATAACATTTGTAACAATTTGGATTTAAATGATGAGGACCCATTTTTTGCACAAAATACAAAAGACTATTTTAACAAATCTTTTAAAGATTTATTTGGTCATTATTTTTAAAAATATGGTTCAACAACAATGGTTTTTTCTAGTTCGGCTTCCACAATGTTTGGTTCATCATCTTCTTCCCGAGATCCAATGATTAATTTATATAATAGTTTAAGACAAGAAAACCATAAACGGGCAAGGGGTGATGGTGATCAAAGGGCCACTAGCGAATATGGGAGATATACTGGAACGGATTTTTTAGCCTCATTGGGACCCGGAGAATTCGCACATTTTGATATTTTGGCTTGGTGAAAAGGGAGGGAATCTCAATTTCCCATTCTAACCATCATGACCCGAGATTTACTAACCGTCCAAGCTTCTACGGTAGCTTCGGAATCCGCTTTTTCTCTTAGTGGCAGGGTATTATCTATACGAATAACAAGACTCACACCGGCCTCATTAGAGATGTGTATTTGCTTGAAGGATCACTTAGACGCCGCGGAACGTATACAAAACATTTCAAGTCTTGAAGGTGAATTGGAATACGAAGGAGATATACACGATATCGAGGTGGAAGCGGGTATGGCAATATCATTTTCCGATGAAGAAATTGCTCTCGATGAAGCTTCGCGAGAGGCTACCTCCGAAGAAGATTTCGACTTTTGAAGACTGTGCAAATTGAAGATGTTAGAAGAATTGAAGATTATGAAGATTATGAAGAATTGAAGAATTGAAGATTTTGAAGATTATGAAGACTTATTTGTTTCAAGAATATTTTTATGAAGATTTATAAGACTTTGTTTTAAGTTATTGTTAAGTTATGTTTCCATTCCTAATGTACTAGCATTCTATCGAAATTTTTTTGAAGATTACGTTGTTTTTCTCTAAAACGCTTAACGCTCGAAGAAGTTTATTATATAGAATTATTGGTTTCAATAATATTTGTATGAAGATTTAGAAGATTTTGTTTTAAGTTATTGTTAAATTATGTTTCCATACCTAATGTACTAGCATTCTATCGAATTTTTTTTGAAGAATACGTTGGTTTTCCCTAAAACGCTTAACGCTCGAAGAAGATTGAATTATATAGAATTATTGGTTTCAATAATATTTTTATGAAGATTTAGAAGACTTCGTTTTAAGTTATTGTTAAATTATGTTTCCATACCTAATGTACTAACATTCTATCGAATTTTTTTTGAAGAATACGTTGATTTTCCCTAAAACGCTTAACGCTCGAAAAAGATTGAATTATATAGAATTATTGGTTTCAATAATATTTTTATGAAGATTTAGAAGACTTTGTTTTAAGTTATTGTTAAGTTATGTTTCCATACCTAATGTATTAACATTCTATCGAAATTTTTTTGAAGAATACGTTGTTTTTACCTAAAACGCTTAACGCTTGAAGAAGATTGAATTATATAGAATTATTGGTTTCAATAATATTTTTATGAAGATTTAGAAGACTTTGTTTTAAGTTATTGTTAAGTTATGTTTCCATACCTAATGTACTAACATTCTATCGAATTTTTTTTGAAGAATACGTTATTTTTACCTAAAACGCTCAACGATCGAAAAAAAAAGTATATAGGTAAACCGGTTAGAAACCGGTTTTTGAACCTGAACCGGTTCCAAACTGGTTACAATCGGTTCTTAACCCTTGACTAAAACCGGTTCGATTTTTCAACCCGAACCGGTTTGGCCCAAAAACCGGGTTTGTACCATTAATACCTTACACCCTCGTATTACAAACCAGAAACCACTACACCAATAAAAAACAACTACAATAAATAAAGATTAATGATTTATCCTTCAACTAATCATCCTAACAAATAAAAATATTTTACAAGGTTAGTACAATACCATAAAACATGTTTGATAGTATACGCATTATCACTGTTTCATGAAGGATGGTGATTCGTACATTATCATTTTTCATTCGTACACCGTCAAATATATTTTACAGTGTTGTACTGAACAACACGATAAAACATATTTAATGGTGTACAGATAAAAACAAACGGTGTACGAGTCTCCCCCTTTAAATAAATACGTCTTAAAGTCTAAATATGTACTGACAAAAATCATTAAATGCTAGATGACCAAAATGACAAAAATTAGTCTATAAATTCGTTGAGAAACGGATGACTTGAAATTTCATTCAAGCTACTTTAAATTACTCAACAAACAACTAAACGAGATTAATCTCTTTCCATCAAAGATGAAGATGACTCCTTCAAAATCTAAAACCTTATTTATCTTGTCGATTTTCGTTTTAGGTAAATCATCCTCTAATCGTTTAAGCCCTGATATGATTACGTACACACATTTTTATAAAGTATTCTTTTCCATTATGTAATGTATATTTTTGTCATTTGCTATTTGTAGGTATGATAAACTTTCCTCAATTATCACTCGCTGATGATTATCCTCCGTGTAAAAACGTCAAAGATTGTTACAAAGACACTTGTCCCCCAATTTCAATTCCGCTATGTATTAAACATCGTTGTATTTGTATAAGGAAGCACGAGTTGAGAGCGTTTGCGTATGCACCTACTCCTAATATTGATTGATCGATATATCATACATAAACAACAAGTGCATGCATACTTAATGACTATTATAGGTCGTGTACTTGAAATTATTAATATTAACGAAAATAAAAACTTCATTTATCGGCTTTTAAAATTGTTATATTTTCCTCGTTTTACTTTGTACTTTTGGATCTTATTACGAAAACACTATAAAATTAACTATAAAAATTCATCCTTTCATACTATCTGTAATATTATATATTATATATTATTATTATTATTATTATTATTATTATTATTATTATTATTATTATTATTATTATTATTATTATTATATTATAATATTATAATAGTAGTATATGAAATATGAATATGATATGATATGATGGTACGATGATATGAATGAATGAATATGATATATTATTATATTTCATATTCAGTTTTAATTGTTAAGAACAAGTAGTCTTATATTTCATCAAAAAATATTAGTAAAATGGATTAAAATTGTCACAATTTAAATATTAATAAAAGAAAATTTGATTAAATGCTAAAATATTAGTGTTGGGCTCAAAGTTAAATTACACATTTAAAGACTAGAGAAGATTGTTTGAATAGAGATGGGTCATTAGAGTACAACAAATTTTTAAAGTATAGAATAGTTAATGAGATCGTGTCATTTGTACAAAAACTCATTTACCTCGATATTTTTGAAAATAGTTATCTCACAAACGTCAAATCAAAAAATTATGAAAATTGCGCCATAAAATTTAGCGTTTTCTCCTCTTCGAGTAGACATCTCACAAGGTATACTTTCGGCGAGTTTTTTTTGGTGGGTTTACAAATTACTAACACATGTGTTAACATGTTGTGTTTAGGGTTTTTTGCAAATCGATTAAATGGGTGGGAAAAAGAAAAGGACAAAAATACCCTGCGTGGCACGTTTATAGACTTAATGACGGAAAAGTAACAAAGTTGGACGGGGGGATGTCATTGGGACAAAAGTGACAACCTTGTGTATGGTCTCTGTTATTAATGAAGTTGGATTATGCTTTTTGAGAAAGTAAACAATCACATATATATTTTTTGTAATTTACCATTTATTTATTAGCATTGTTAACATTGTCTTCTTTTCATTATTTTTCATACTATATAATATTGTTTATTTTAATTTTGATAGTATATAGTATAACTATGATAATGATATTATGTTGTTATATATATATATATATATATATATATATATATGTATGTATATATATATTTGTAATATTTTCAGTATTACTAAAATACAATGTTTTTATTTTTATTATTATTATACATATGATGAAAATTCAATATCACATTACCAAATATAGTATAATATTGGTTATTATTATAAGTCGTAATTGATAAATTGATATATCTATACTATATAATAAAGAGTTTGAGGTATAGTCTTAAAAGGAGAAATTGTAAATTACTATTATACCTTTTTAACAATCTTATTCAACTTTTAAGCATTTAAATTGAATGCAATTTATCATACAATTTAACATCTCATAATTATTTTCGGTTACAAATAGTCTTTTTATAGATTATATTACACATTTATGAATATTTAAATGTATGTTAAATTTTTTTAAATATAAGTATTAATGAAAATCATATATTATTCATGAATTATCCATACTTTTATATCTATATCTATATCTATACTATATAATAAAGAGTTTGAGGTATAGTATTAAAAGGAGAAATAGTAAATTACTATTTTACCCTATTAACAATCTCGTTCAACTTTTAAACACTTAAATTGAATGCAATTTATCATACAATTTGACATCTCATAATTATTTTTGGTTACAAATGTAAGCTCTTAAATCTTAGTCTTTTTCATAGATTATATTACACATTTATGAATATTCAAATGTATGTTAATTTTTTTTTGAATATAAGTATTAATGAAGATCATATATTATTCATGAATTATAACTAACTTTTATCTTCTGTATCATTTATACTAATATATAAAGAATTTGTTACCAAATTTTAAACTATTAAAAAAGAGACACTATTTGTTCACTATACTTTTAAGTATGTTATTCATCATTCAACACTTAAACATTTAAAATAAATTCAAGTAATTATAAAAGTTAATATAGCACTCATATATAAAGGATTTGACCATTTGAGTTAGAAAGTTAAAAAAATAATACTATTTTAGTTTATACAACGTCAAATGCATAAATGCAAGCATTTTACAACTATATTAGATATTTGTATCTTAATTTTATTTAACTTTCAATTGTTAAAATTAGAAATTACGATATGGGCTGAGTTAGGTTTGCAGGTCAAAAGTTCACAATCTAAACCCGAAATAATTTGATGAACATGTTATCAGGTCAAAAGTAACCAATCCGGATACGACATGCATTGTGTTAGTTGTCCGTCAACCGGTTGACTTGGACTTTAACTCAAATCCAATTAGATAAATTAAACCAGTCGGGGGGTTAAGACTTGATAATACAACTCTTCCCTATTTTTTTTGAGTAGAATTTTAAGTAGTGTCGAGAATTATTACCGCCAAGTTGCTAATTTGAAATACAATGTATATAAAATAATGTACAAATTGGTATACCATTATTGTTTTAATTTTTTTTTCAAATGCGACATGTCGTTAAACAGACCTACCTAAATAAAAATCGTTTGTCGCCGCTGCATTGCGCGGGCAAAAGGCTAGTGTATTTAAAAGTACATGTCTAAAAAGGTGATTGGTGGTTGTATTAAAATTATCGGTGGAGATAAGAAAAAAGAATAAGTGAAAAACATATCTCACTCAATATATTGTTAGACATGTCTTTAGATATGTATAAATTAGTCGTATGTATCAATAATCCTATGTATCAGTACTCCTATGGACTTACATGTATTATTAATTAACTAGCATATAACTCGCGCAATGCGGCAAAAACGTATTTGAAATCGATAAAAAAAAAGTTAAGCAATAACCATTATAAAATTAATTCAAAATATACATGTTAGATCAAACAAATAATAAGAGGTAAGTTAAAGGGTAATTTGAGGTTTTTCCATCTTACCACCTTAAGGAGAAAGGAAAAGAGTGCGAAGTCGATATAGAAATGATAAACTCCTGTCTACAAACTTTTTTCTCCAAATACACATATTAACTTTGATCTTTGTATACAAAAATTGGAATTTTATTTTTAACTGAACTTTTAGAGAGTGTGTGGCTATGAAAAAAAATGTGCATTTATTTTAAAATTATTGCTATTTAATGAGCTACTAAATTATGTATTTAATGTATAAAATACCTTATAATTTATTTTCAAAAGTTTATTTATTTATATTAATATTTTTTTTAACTAGAAAATTCCTGATATAGATATAGATCTATATCGATTCCTCCCTGAAAGGCACCCAAACGATTCATCCGTAGATCCATTTCCGTTCAATTAGTACAAATCCCCAATTCTTCATTCATCCATTCTTCTACAGATCAAACATGGATTTCATGAAGGTGTTCGATCAAACCGTTCGTGAGATGTAAGATGAATTTCATTTTTCAAAATCTGTTTCTACAAAATTAAATGTATATGCTTTTAGATTCTTATAAACGTTTATCGTAATTGCAGAAAAAGAGAGGTGAATTTGAAGGTATTGAAGGTTCCTGAGATTGAACAGAAGGTAAGTACAACCGTTTATTGATGTAATTTTGTAATTGTAGCTTTTAGAAATGATTATATACACATAGGTATGTATGTGCATGTATTGTTTTGTATGAGAAATTATGCAATTGGTTACTCAGATTATAAGATTTAGGGCTTATATGGATTCACTGTGGTAGTGGAAATGGTAAATCGAATAATTAGCAATACAAAAAGTAACTTTATAACTCCGATGTGAATTTTGTCATTTTGATTGTTACTCCGTAATTCCGTATACAATAGACTAATGTTTGTGACAATGCAACATAGTCTTAAACTTTATATCAGTTTTGCACTTATAAAGATATTAGGCTTGTCTATTAGGAATTAAAGTCATGTTCTTATATAGGATCGAAGGATTTTGTTTTCTTTGTTGGTATATATCGAGTTAAAGGATTTCAAAGATCAATATCTTAAAGTAAATTGTAGTATTTTAGTTTTGAAATGGAAGTAGACAAGTGTTTTGTATCCTTAGATATTAAGCTTGTTAAGTTACGAGATTATGATCATGGTGCAAGTTATGTGGATCAGTTTATATTAGAATAGCTGATTAAGTTACATGGTTAGCATGCTTATAATATTCTTTTGAATTGCTGGATGGCTGTCTTTTGGATGATTAGCTTTTATGGACTGAATGGTTGTGGTATTTTCTGAGTTTAATGTCTCGATTTCTGAAATTAGCATGATTTGTGATCATAATAGCTTGATACAGTTTGCTACATGGTGTGGTATGCATTGAATTATTGAATTTGAATCTTGTTCGAATTTCTATTGCATTATATAATGTTATTAGGTATAGGTCGGACCTCATTATTTTAAACTATTGTTTTGTTGTTTCTGGATTAGAGTCCAGACTCCAAAGCGTATTAGTAACCAAAAGATTGTGTAATGTTTTGCCAAAATTGAAGAGAGATAATGTTCTCGTTGTTAAAAAATATTGTTAAACTGATGACGAATATGTTTATTTTTGTGCTTTATAGTCGCACACATTATTTGAATTTTGTTACAAAATGCTGAAGTGAATCTTCCATTTGGTTCTGAAGCAGTGAAGCCATGATTGATTAGGAGAGAAATCGAAACTGTATTCATATATTGACGATAATCAAGATTCAGAAATGCTAGGGGTTGCTTGTGAATGATGTACTAGACTGCTATGAACTTCCGAATTTATAAATTTGATAAAATAGTCAACAATTTTGTTCAACGAAGAGTAACAAATGAACATGTTTTTTTCTTCTTAATTGATATTTTCATAGTTACATTGCAAACTTGTGCTATGCATCTAGAGGAATAGTCTTGTCGCGGTGCTGGAGAAGGGGGCTCTACATACACCATCATTGGGTATTGGCCTAGGCTCAAAAGGGTTGTACGTCGCTGCTTAAGTGATTTTTTTTTTCTCCCAAGCTGAATTAGATTTAGATGAAATGAAAATATATTGTACTCACAATGATATTCCATCAAGAAGTTATATTAGGAATTCACCCAGTTAAGCCTTTGGAAAGCATGAGAGATGAAATATTAATAAAACACACCTTAAGTATCAGAAAAAGGTCATATGTTAAATGCCCAAGTCCTATCTTCCATAGGTATTTTTGTTTCAGTACGTTTTTATTTAATTTTATCCTTCTATGTTCCTGTCCATATATGGTACTTGTTATATAACTGGTAGATCTGTTAATTTGATTAACCTCAGTAAATCTTGGCACAGGTATTGGATGCAACGGATGATGAACCTTGGGGTCCACATGGTACTGCATTGGCAGAGATTGCCCAGGCTACTAAAAAATTGTAAATCTAACTTATTCTCTTTTGCACTATTTTTTACTAAATTAGATGAATGTTGGCTCACTTGATATGTACTCCAGCTCTGAATGTCAGATGGTTATGAATGTTCTGTGGACCAGATTAACTGAAACTGACCGGAATTGGCGTCATGTGTACAAGGTACTGCCTTTTTTGAGTCCACATATGCAGTTACTTGTTGAGTAATTTACATGGAACTTCTTGTTTAAATCAAAATTTCATGTCTTGTTAATACATTTTTTGATCTTTTTCTAAGTTCCTCTAGTTCTGAGACATTTTGTTCCAGGCATTAGCTGTGATAGAGTATTTGGTGGCAAATGGGTCTGAGAGGGCCGTTGATGACATTATAGAACATACTTTCCAGATCTCTGTATGTTATCTGCAGTTCTAGAATCATTTTTTCAGTCATTCTTTTGTTATTAGTAACTGACTTATATCATTTGGATCTCTCCACCTCAACTTACAATTACAAAGTCGCTCTCTGCTTTCGAATATGTGGAACCAAATGGAAAGGATAGTGGAATCAATGTGAGGAAAAAGGTTGAGAACATAGTTTCTCTACTAAACGATAAAGACAAGATACAAGCAGCTAGAAACAAAGCTGCTGCAAATCGTGATAAGTAAGTGACATTCCCTAGACCATAAAATTGATAACTATTATTTAGAAGTAGGAAAATGAGCGGTCAGACATGTTAACTACGAGGTCAAATGGGCAGTTCTTTTCACTGGTTGAGTTGGCTCAGGTTGACTGCGGACACTTTTTTGTACAAAAACAAACAATTAATGTTAATTTCATAATTTTGATTAAAGATATATATATGGTTTTGTGCATAATAAATACGATTTTGGCGAATTTTGACCCATTCTATTTAATTTGTAGTTGACTCATTAGAGATAATGCATAGCCCGAATCGACCCATTCATTACTGAAAGGGCTGAAATTGCCATCTCTTATCGTTTACGTTATTATATGCTATAATTTGGTGATGGAACTATGTTATTTGATTAATAGGTACGTCGGATTATCGTCAACTGGAATAACATTTAAGTCAGGCTCGGGAGCCTCAATGACCGGAGGTAGCTTTCAGAAAAATGATCGATATGGTGGGTTTGGTGGTTCAAGAGACGCTGATACATTCAAAGATAGTTTCAAGGATAGAGATCAATCGAGTGAAGATAGGTTTGAACCCGGTAAATTTAAACCACGCCGAGATGTTAGTAGCACTACCCCAGGGAGCTCATCGAAGAAAGGGTCGTCTCGTTATGGAAGGTTTGATTTTTGTACTTGCAAAGTTGCGTTACAGATTACTTAATTTGCATATTTTTCATCAGCTACAATATCCGAACATTCTTAATACCAAAATAAAATAAGAGATTAGTAAACTTAAGGTACGATGTTTTGACGGTTTCTGAATCTGGAAAGGATCATATATTAGTAAAATGGCCTTACGGATTATTGAAATGTTCTTCTAGAAGCTTCTGGAGGAATAATATATGATTAGCCTTAAAATAATATAGCATTTTGTGAATAAACTGGTAGTATTGCAACTTACACCCCTTATGCTCGAGATAAGCAAATGTCAATTTAGTAGCGGAGTCATAGAGGGATATCAGTGGTGGATTTTGGGGGTATTTGGGATTGCTTACTGAAATAAGCAGAAGATGATATCTGGATCTGCTTCTCCTTAACAAAAAATACAATATCTAAACATGCAGTTGTTTGGGTGTTT
This sequence comes from Gnaphalium uliginosum, assembly GCA_963930675.1. Taxonomy (NCBI): domain Eukaryota; kingdom Viridiplantae; phylum Streptophyta; class Magnoliopsida; order Asterales; family Asteraceae; genus Gnaphalium; species Gnaphalium uliginosum. The sequence continues at coordinate 10,223,513 of OZ005684.1, read as the reverse complement.
TAGAAAAGCTGCTTATTTAAGGATTTATGAGGTAAATCAATCAGAATCAAATAAGCAGTTTGAATAAGCGACTCCCAAACTACTTATCTGCTATCTCAAAACGGGATAAGAACTTTTAGTAAGCTATGCTTTCCTCGTTTATAAATCAGATGGTAGCAAAAGGTTGTCAAATCAGAGTTGAGTTAATTACTTTGACGTATTAATCTGTTAAATTATCTCGTTACTAATACTATCTTGTTACTAATACTTGACGAGTGATCCCAGCACCATTCAAGATTCTTCTGCTGGTGGTGCATCAAAACCATCTACAAAGAATACTGCTGATAAGTATTCCTCAATCTCGTCACAAAGCTTGAGGGCACCTTCAAATAACAATGATGATGATGATTTCGACCCTCGCGGAACATCAAATGCAAGTAAGCCTTCCACTATGATGTTTTTAAAAAGAGTTTAGTTCATCGGCTCTTTTATTGTTTGTGCATTTGATTTCTTCCTAGAGAACATGCATAATCTGCACCTTGCCATTTATTGATATATGAAACTTTCCTTCATGTTACTTGACTGCCAGGTTATGAGTTCATTCACACTGCTTTAGTTGCATTCATATAATATCAGTACCCCTTTAATATAAGAAATCTCTCAAGTATTTATTAACATGCTGGATATGAGAATTGGCCACTTCTGATTTTTGTACTAATTGATCTCAAAATACAATTAACATCTCATGTAAAGATATCCCAGGATGAAGGGTAAAACTGACATTTTATACACAAATTGTTGCTTTAGTTTATTGATACGATATTATGATGTTTTGGTGTGTGGCAGAGGCGGCTGCTGTAAGCTCTCCACAAGTGGATTTGTTTGGAGAAAGTTTAATTGGAGATCTTTTGGATGCACCAACATCTGGCCCCCCACAGAATTCCAATGGAAATAGCATGTCAGAAGAAGTTGACTTGTTTGCTGATGCTGCTTTTGTAGCAGCACCAACAAATGTGGCAGGGGGAACACCTGTATCTGAGGTGAACTTAGTTCCCATACAATTTGCCTAAAGATAATGAAACAGTTTATAAATACTGAAAAATTAACATCACAGTAGATTATACTAAAATTAATGTGTTTGAGGGTTTGCAAGGTGATAAAATTTTTGACATCTTTTACAGGCTAAAGTTGATCTTTTTGCTTCTCCTACTGCAAGTTCTGCAGTCTCTCCTGCTGTTGACTTTTTTGCGGCTTCTGAACAAGTAGTCGAACCAGAGATCAAGCCCTCAGAATCCAAGACAATGTCAACTCAAACAGTTGACCCGTTTGCTGCTGTTCCAATTAACAATTTTGATAATTCTGATTTTTTTGGTTCATTTTCTTCGCATACGGATTCAGTATCTACAGACCCCGCACAGAGTTTCATGGATAGTGGCAGCTCAAACAACCAAAATTATAAATCTCCTGCTGCTTCTACACCTCCATTAAAGAAGAATGGTTTTCAAGTCAAATCTGGAGTTTGGGCTGATTCTCTGAGTCGTGGACTAATTGATCTCAATATATCTGGACGTAAGTGGCTCTTTTTATCCAGAACTAAATCTGTCACCATTACCATGCAAGGCATGCATATATTATTTGTATGGGTTTGGGTTGAAACACTTCGCTTCTAGTACAGTATCACAAACATCTTGTATCCATTTAAAAATAAAATTGATGCATTCATTTCAGATATGTACATCATTATTTAATCAACTTATTTGAAACATGATGTAGAAGGTTTGACTTGTTATTTGTTTAGCTAAATTTTTTAAATTGGCCTGTTTGAGATAAGTTATTACCCAAATCAACCCGTCTATAAGTAAAAAGGTGGTTGTGACTTTGTATGCTTCAACCATTGGCTCATTTGAAATCACAAGTGTATGTCTAATATTCAGTTTTCTCGTGCAGCCAAGAAGGTAGACCTAACTGATGTGGGCATTGTGGGTGGTTTGTCTGCTGGAGCCGACGAGAAAGACAAAGGACTTCCAAATTCTTTATACATGGGTAGAGCCATGGGCACAGGATCCGGACTTGGTAAGTCCACTGGTTTTTCAACCTCAACAACAACAGCAACAGACATGGACGATTTCTTCTCTAGCCTTAGCGGCCCCCAAAATCAATTTGGCAGCTTCCAAAAGTAAAAGTTTTTTGCATTTACAGAACTTTATGCGATTACTTTCAAGTATATGATTCTGAGTGTGAGATCATTTTGTGTTGGTATTGAAATGTCTAGTAAAGTTGATGGAATGTCGATAACAAGGTAGCGAGTTCATGAGACGGATGTTTACAATGCTTTGTTTCCAGTCTTTAGTATCGCCAGCAATTTTACTCCCCCATTTGTACCCTAACTACTTGCTAAATACTCTGTTCATTTGTGTATCGATTTATCCTAAACTCTCTTATAGCGCGATGTTTTGTAGCATCTACGATTATTACAATAAATGAAACTTTGTATTATTATAGAGATATATGAGTTGTATGTATACCTGAAGCGTAGCTGGTGAAACTTTCAAAGGGAGACTAGGGATAGATTAACAGGATCAGAAGTACATTATTTTAGCGAGTTGAAATGAATACAATGGTTCTTGTTAGCTAATTCGTAGCTTCTTGTTAAAATCTTGATAATCATCGATTAAAGTAAAATTTTGATAATATTGATACACTAATGATCAATAGAAGAAAAAAGATTTGAACAGAGAGTTTAGGATTTATATATCAAGTTTTACGTTCTTTTTTCTAAACATCTTCAAGGATATCTGATTAGGATTCTAATCTCGATAAACCAATCACTACAAGCTAATCTAACAAACAAATATTAGTTACATTACAGGTTTATACAATCTTGTATCTATTTCCAGATGTAAATCAAGCGTCACTCGCGATCATCAATCTTAACAACCGTATGCAAACGTGAACCCTCCGGCAGTCCCAAAGGTGGATCATTACACGAACAATTATCAACATCAAACAACTCCCACTCTTTAATACAACATCTATCCAATGCCAAACGTAACCGATCTTTTTCCTTCTCGTTTGGGTACTCCCCATTTGGACTCACCAATACTGCACCTGTGTAAGACTGTCCTGCCACTCGAGCAGCTCCGCTGTAATGAAACAAACCCCAACTAAAATTTTCAGAAACATCCACAATTGTCCAATACTCATTCGACACGACCCCATTATCCAACACACTAAAATTAAACGTACCCACTACATTCCCTCTTTTAACTCTATACTTTCGTCTCCTCCACACAAGCTTACCATCCAATGTTTTCACTTGAAACACAGGCTCATACCAAAATGAACCTCGGGCCTTTCCCCTATAGAAAAGTTGGTATTGACACGGGAACTGATCGTATGCCGGGTTTTGACCCGCAACAACACGCCAACTCCAGTCAAGATTACCCAGGCAACCAATGAAAAGATCCTCAGCCATTTCATGTGATAATATTTCGCCTCTAAAGGTAATCATTGGAGGGACATATGGTTTTTCAGGGATTTTTGCATCTAAATCGAGACAATTGTGTTTCTGTAAGACACAAAGGGAAAATTCTTCAAATATTGGGCTTTCATATGAAGCTATACATTGATAGTTGCATACTTGATCAACTGGACTACATTGATTCAAGCACTGAAGAGCTTTTCTACAGTTAGGGTCAAGAAGACAGTTTAAAACCTGACGACCACAGTTTTTGACCATACAATTTAGGGTGGAAAAGCCCTGAGCTCTTAAATTTTGCAGAATAGGAACCGGTTTTATGTAAGCATTAATTATGATTAATAAGCAGAACCTTATATCATCAGAATTATGTCTGATCCATGCTTCGGATATAGTTTGGGCTAGCTCCTCGGTCTCCTTAGTTTTCTTGTTCAATTTGCTGAATATGTTACTGTCATTTTCTTTTGAAAGAAACAATCCTCCTAGTTTATTTTCTAATGCTGGTGAAGAATCAAAGCAGATCACATTTGGGACGTTTTGGCTGTAACGTTGAAGCCACTCCACTGATTCTGGTTTTGTTACAGAAACAACTAGTAATATGTTTGCATCCTTTAACTCCTTTTGAAGATCTTCAAACTCATTAGATATAGTAAAGTTGTCTGTGAATGCAAGCATACTGTATTTGTCATCAACCCATTTCAATCTTTCTGCCTGTTTTTACATAAATGAATAAGAAAGGCATGAGTAAGCTTTTTACGTGAACATGCCACTGTTATGTAATAAAAACATACAAACATGAAAGAAGCTAGCATATTACTCTTTTCATCTGTCAGAGGAGAATGGCAGACCCTTGATTTTATTCTGTTAAAAACTTACATTACTTCTAAAAAATGGACAACCTTTATTTTGGTATGGTAACAACTAGTATTCCCTCGTTCCTTAAAAAACTAGGACGTGTTTTCATAGCATCGTTCTAGAATAAAGATCTACCATTAGGTCCATTAAACATGTGATCATAATCACCCTTAAATCCACATTAAATAAGAAAATCTTGTAATCCAAAAACAATAACATAAGAAAATCTCAGTAATTCTCAGAGAAAACTGTATGGAAGAAGAAACGTTATAGCTTCTCATGATGGAAAGGGTTGCGTACACTGATATAGAAAATGAGTTGTTTACTAAGCATATACTACAACTATAGCTCATATTTCTACTATATTCATCTCCACTTCCTCAACTAAATCTTCCTGTAAATCCTTATTCATCAGAGCCTTTTTTAACAGCAAGTAGGTAAAATATGTATCCTAATCCATTATTTTCAGCTAATATGATCACGTTTCTCTCACTCCTTAACGAGCCAGCTTTCAACATTGGTTATCAACGTTTTTGTGACAAAATACACACATCGAGATAAACCTTACTTCCACACAAAAAGTCACCTAAAATCAAACCTAAAGAGTGATCATTTTCCAAATGTATGCATAGATTCACAAATTTGAGATTTCAAATTAACATTACCAAACAAAATAAAAAATAAAAAATTGTAGCATGATCAATTAAGTTAACTACTATCATAATTGATTAACTTTCTATCAAATTACACATAAATAAAAAAACATAACTACAAGTTAAATGAAAACTATATGTATATCTTACAGTGTGAAGCATAACATCAAGCCACGATGCTGATTTAAGAGGACTGATAGCACCATCTCCTACAACAGCCACAACTCTAACATCATCAGTAAAATTATGAGCTTCTTCTGTTGAACATGAATCTGAATTTGATGGTGTAACGCCATCGTCAGTTTGTAAAACTGAACAAATTAGCGTTCGTTTTGATGACTCCGTGAATAATTTTTGCCGGAAAAAAGAAGGTAGCGTCAAGCTCCGGTGCCGGTGAAAAATGAGCGACGTATTATGATTGTAATGATCATGATTATGATTATGATAATGAGAAGGGTGTGGTAATGGTGTGTTCAAAAAGCTCATCATAAATGGATGAATTGGAGTATTATTTTTGTGCAGAATTCACAGAAATAGAATGAAATGAGTGGAAGTAGTCTGATGGGTAGATAATATGTAAGTTGGGCAAAATGATAATAAAGATGGGCCAAGTTAGGCGGAATTTAATGGGCCCGGTCCTAACCGTAAATAGGCGAACCAATTAGGCCCAGTACTCCATGGGGTGTTTGATTTTGAGTTAGCTTATTTTGAACATTTTGTGTTTATAGGTATTGATTTTCAGCTTACGATTTTTGAGTACGTGTTGGAAGCGTAGAAATTTTCCATGTTTACACTTAAAAAGTGTGTTTTAAATCAGCATCATTTCACACTCTTTAAAAATGTGTTTGAAATGAATACCGGACCGGACCAGGCTTGAGCCGGTCTTAAATGGGTCAGGCCCTGCCCATCATAAATGTATATTAAAGATTATATAATAAGTAGCTTCATTTCTTGTCAATCATTATTTTTTTCAATTCTTATTTATGTTTAAGTTTAACCAAGTTCATACAGCTCAAAAGTCAAAAGACAAATAATTAAACTTTAAGCTTCAACATTAACTAAATAAAAGCTATAACTTTATATAACAAACTTGAAATGAAAATTTTATTCAATATTAAAATGCTTGTGTTACAATATACTCTATAATATATTTAAGTTTTAACATGGTGGACTTGTGTGTTGACTAGTCAAATGAGTAAACAACATTATCAAAAAGGTTAAGAGATAAGGAAAAGGTATTTTAAACCAACTAACCCCATCTTCCACGTCACATGCTCTATCCATGACTTACCAATCAGGCTTAAAGAACATTGAAGATAGAGAGGCCTACTTAAAAAAAAAAAAAAGATACATTAAGGATTAAGCAATGCTCCATTCTTGTACTGATATTAAAAACTAAAAAGTATTTGGTAGACACAAATCTTAATTAATTGTATTATATTGTTATGAATGGAACATGTAATATCTCCAAATTTATTGTCAATTGCCTTTTAAAATACTAAGCGTGTGTTTGTTTTGAGGTTTGAGGTGTGAGAATGACAATGTGTATGCGATTGATATCCATTCAGAATGTTGATTGCTAGCTTAAGAATCATAATATGGGAATCAAACAGATCCATACTTGTTAGAGGTGGTGAGCTTTCTTGTTACCAATTGTAAGAGATCGAATATCAATATCAAGTAACGAATCGATGAATCGTGATATGAATGATATGAACTTTTAGATAATTTGAGAGTTTCCACCTTTAAGTATGTGTTGTGTTTATTTCATTAATGGGAAAACTATTACAATTATGCATGGACTAAGCTATTTATACTCTATAGCTTAGTCGCATGCTTTACTTAAAAGATCAAGTATATTTACAATTTAAAATATCATCTATCAATCTCATACCCATAGTGATTCTTTATTTTAAATCAAACTCACTCTAAATTTCAAATCAAGTGTTACTCTTGAACATTTGATCATATTATATTATTTTAGAGTTATAATATGTAATAAAACACTTACTCAAGTCAATGAAACCTGCCTTAAAAGAAAAATAAATCAGATTTTCGATAAAATTTCATAATATCTATAGCCAAATCATATGAAAAAAATATAGATACTTATTATAAGATGTATGACCCACGTCATACTTTTTCTCCTAACTCAAGGATAAGGTTAATATTTTTTTCCCGCCATAAAGTCAAAAATGGTGTTCCCCAACCCACAAGTCACGTGCAAGGCACTTGACACTGTTCCCTAATAAGAAACTAACAAAATTCCAAACCCATTCTTTCCTTTGCAAATGAGGAAAGGAAGGATAAAAGAAAAACCTATATATATATATATATATATATATGCGTCAACTTGAAGCAAATAATGTTTGGATTTTAGCTTTAATTTTAATATTTGAATTTCATAGGTGTAAGTTACTACTTTAGGTTATGTTTTGTTAGATTAATAATGTTTAATATTGTGCAATTACATTAAAAACATATATAGAGGTTGGTATTAAGTTTTCATAAATGTTAGTAGTCTGGTTTTGCTGTAATTTAGATGTATTTTCTGTTATTGAAAACTTACTGCCGTGCAAGACTGCAAATGATAAAATAAAAAAAAAGGACAACTAATTTCATTCGAAAAATTTCAAAACAATATAAAGCAAATAATGCTGCAAGAGCAAGAAATTTGTCGGGTCCTTTTTTGGGTTCCTTGAACTTTGGAGGTTTGACTTCGAATTGCAAGCCATTTAAGTATTTGGATCCAATTTGTCTTTATGCAGATAGTTTCGATATTTAATGTATAATAACATATACTCCGTTATTAACGACGTTAGGTTTCTAAGTGTTACTTTCTTTTGGTTCCATACGTGTACTAGAGTTATAACATTTAAATTTCTCTATATTCTACGTTTCCAAACTGCTCTATCAGTTAAAAGTGAGAGAGAGAGCCAGTATAAAGTATCTTCTTTGTACTCGACAAATACTTGTAAATTATATGAGCATTAGGAGTTGTGACACTGGCTTTTCAGTGTTTTGGAAGAATACTAGACCTGAGAATCGAAAGAATAAATAATACTGAGTTTTTGGTGTTATCAAATAATAATCAATATTTTAACGTATGAAAACAAAAACAAAAACCTAAAAGAATATCGAAACGTCAACAAAAATGCCGTCAAAAAATGGGAAATGCGAAACGCTGCCTTTTGTTTGGTTATAAAGTCATTGGTAGGTTTTTAGTGATTTGTTAAATAATCATGTTCAAATAATATAATAATCTAACTACTTAAACAAATATTGTAGCACAAGTTCTTGTTCGTCCATATTTCCCTGAAAATTAATGTTTTATTCATCTTATTGCTTTTCATGCAACTTTTTCCTTTTTTCTTTTTTTTCATATTATAAGAAAACAAATATCGGGATGTGTATTGGCTTGAGTTGTCTTGTATAGAAATTATCAATTGCTAAACAAGTGGATAATGTTAGATTGGCGACGAGGACAACGACTCATATATATATATGGATTACGATTTTCATAATATATGGAGCTGAGGGACAAATTAAATATCTAATACAAAATCTAACTTGGATTTTGTCTAAATCTTGAAAGTATGCATAACTGAATGTGTACTTTGAGTTTTCTCGGCTAGTAATAAAATTTTGACCGAAAAGAGACGTAATGAGTCTTAAATAACTATCATGAGTCAATTTGGCATAGTATAGAACTGTTTACAGTGAGATGTGGGCTACATATCTCACATCCAACAATAAAAGAAAATAGTTTTTACATATAACCTTATAGACCAGTGCTTCTATCACTAATTCATTGTTAAGGGAGAACATCAAGGGGAGCCGATCCATATGTGTGCTAGATATCGTTGAGTGTGAAGATTAAACTAGCAAAAAGGAAGTAAAGGGATGCTCGTGAAGCACCCGGAGGGTACTTGAGAACCCGGTGGGTAACGAGAAGTAACCAACGGGTATTATCCTTAGAACAACATTGGGTTTTGGATCTCCAAGCAGTTACTACTGTTAATATAAGAATTACTACTGTTAATATAAGAATTACTACTGGTAGCTATGTTAATGATGTGGGATGTTACTGTTGCTATCATGATTGAATAATGAAGTTGTTACTACTGCTAGCATGAAGTTTCTACTGTTAAGTAGTTAGTACTATTTGTGTAGATATTAATACTGTTAGCTAAGTAATAGTTAGTATTGTTTACTGTTTTAGCAATATTACTACTCTTAGAGTAATATTGTATTGACTAGGAAATAGAGTCGTATATAGAATGTATTTCCTTCCATATTTGTAGGACAACTTGTACATGATTCTATATGATATAAATAGAGATCCTTATAACCTATAATAGGTTAACGATAGCTTCAAGGTGTAACCCTAATACAGCCATGTATTCGTATTATTATCATTAATAGTATTGAAGTTTTTTGTGATTAATTCAATTGTTCTTTATATTCTCTGATCGTTGTTTATTATTGTTTCTCAAGTTATCAAGTACTATTCCGCAGTTTCTTGATAATTATTCAAAGTTGTGTGTCTTGATTAAGATCAAACTGATCCTAACAAACATGGTAAGCATAGTGGAAAAACGGATAGAGATGTGAGCTGAAGATTACCCGGTGGGTAAGTGGTGTACCCGGTGGTTAAAGTGTTATACCCGGCGGGTAGCTTGGTGTACCCGACCGGTACGTACTATGACGGTTTTAGCATATCTCTATTTTTTTTGTTGTCTAGGTTTGTACACTCCTATATATTGTAACCTCTACTTTTGTAAACTTTGGCTCTCGATTTGACCCCGTGGACTAAACCAATCTCCAAGTAGTTGGAGATTGGATATAACCACGTTAAATCATGTGTCGTATCGTGTTTATTTATCTTGTATGTTTGTCAAATTGTTTTGTTGGTAATTTGGTTATTCGTTTATTGTTGTGGCTGCAATTGTATTCAAGTCTTTGCGTTGATTGGGTCTAAAATTCCTAACAAGTATCGGTCGTAACAACTGAATTTAGAAAAAGCAAAGAAAATACTATATATATACTTATTTTTGGCAAGTCATTCGAAAGTGGATCGCAGTTTTACGACTGAGACTCGTCTTCATTTTACTTTGAATCGCCTTTCTTCATGGGCGAAACTCAGTAGTTTAAGTATGAAGAATCACGTGTAATTTCTAAAATGCAACATTAGGAACTTTGAACGTTTACAATGTTGACGCGAGATGTTATATGAAGAAACTCATAATTTCTAAAATGCAAAACTATGAACTTCGAACGTATACAATCAATCTTCTTAACGCAAGATGCATGGAGAAAAAAACAATGAAAATGTTATAAACAAACATAATACTTGAGTCCATTTACTCATAACTTTCAAGAAAACCTTCCACATTTCCTGAACTATGCACAAAAAGAAAAGAAACAAACCGATCATTTATGAAAATGTATTGCCATTTAGAAATATCAACAACAAATAGCAATAGAGACAAAAACCTTTTTGATCCTTGTATACAAAAGAGGTGAATTTACACTAGAAAATTGTTTCCTAGACCATGAACATTTTCTAGTGTGTTGTTCAACCATAAACAATGTCATTAAATATTCATATACACATTAAAAATTAAAAAAGAAATAAATGAAAAGTGACAATATTTCATAAATTCGATAAACAACGATTTACAAGAAAATAAAATCGTAAAAAATAATCAGTTACATAGAGATTAGTTCCTTGGTGCAGTGTTACCTTTTTATACACACTTCCAAAACCTGAGATTAGTCACTTTTAATCTCTCTTTCCCTAATTTTACGCACCTTAAACATGTAGTAATATTAACTAACTATTAACATTAATCAAAATCCCATTAATATTCACATGATAATAATCACCAACCAAAACCAATTTCATCTTTTCAACCCCACCACCAATAACATCAATCACTTCACGAGTTCAGTCAGTAACTCGGGTCAACCCGGCCAGCCAACGAGTTCTCTCGACTAAGTTTCGCATATAACTTTGCCCTAATATCCTTCCCAGATTCTACTCTTTCCATAACAGGTTCCTCATTCATTGTTTCCCATAGATCAAAATGGTTGAGGCCCGACCGGGTAGGGTTACGGGTCGGGGTAGAAGGTAAGCTAGCAAACCCGGGTCGGAGTGAGGACATATTTCTCGGCGAACCAAACCCGGAACCACCCAACCTTGCACCGTTACCGATCTGCATGTTACGTACGGATGACGTCAGATCGTTGACCGAGTTTTGACCGATTGGAGACATCGGCGGTGAGCACGACGGTGGGTACATAGTCGACGTCGGAGACGAACCGAATGAAAACTTTCCGACTAGCGAGTCGAGACTGAGCCGACTCGGAGACCCGTCGTACGAATCGAGCTGATTCGGTCCGGTTGGACTCAGTGGCAAAACTCGGAGCTGGTCTGGAGTGTGAGCGAAGAAACAGATCCGACGGCGACAGTTAACGCCGTCTTTACACGGCTGCGTACGATAGCGAGACGGATGTAGCCAACACTCAAATACGCCGTGAGCGTACTCGCACGTGTCACCTCGATGGCACGTGCCTTTACGGAAATCCGGGCACGGGTTACCGGAATAATGATACTTTCTCGGGTCACGACGTCGGGCTTTTTCACCTGGGTGAGCGTACGGACACTCGGTCCAGTCATGTGACCTGCCACGTGCGCATCTTTTAACTTTAAAATCATACATACGGAAATGATCGTGTGAGAATGCGTCTAGGGGAATGTTGATGTCGTCGTAGTCTAAAACGTCGTCGTATGGCGCCATTTCGAGGTCGTCGTATGGGAAAGGTAAATGGGTGTTATTGTACTCCGTTGGATCGGTGTCCCATGGATGCACTTGGACCGTTGGATTGGAGTGAAGGGTTTCTCTTCCTATGAGCATCATCATGTTTTCTTTCTCTTTTGTTTCTGTAGTTTTGTTGATGGTTATGGAAAGTTGGAATGGTGGCTCAAATATAAACCGACTATTTAACTATGGTTAGGTTATAAATTGACCTTGGTGTATGGTTGGAGTAAAAGATCTTGTGAAGGAATGGGTAGTGTAACTGGCTGTGACGGTTTTAGGTCACGGTATACAATTAGCATGGATGAATAGAAAAAGGGTCCATAAAAAAAATTCCAACTTGGTTTAGTTTAATCATTTATTTATGATGGGTCCGTTGTTCATTTACCCATGGTTTACTACTTTATAAAGCTAGTATTTGATGGTATTTTTGTGTTTAAAAATGATTTTTTAATGTCTAAAGGGAAAAGGACGTTATAATGTTGTGCAATTGGTATTCTTTTAAAATTCAATTCATTCTTCGTTTAATTGTGTTTTTGGCACAAGAATTTCAAGGTATTCCAGTAGATTGAGTTTATAATTTTTAAAAATTTAATTTACCATAGGGTCTTTGACCTAGTGGTATATGAGTTGTCGTTGTGGGTTCAAGTCTCGTGAAAAACTTTGTGTATATATTTGTAATTGTATATATATAATGTGTAAGGTACTTATAAGGCTTGTCTTTCTGATAAAAAAGAATTCAATTCCCCTTCTATCTGTGACACCAAAAATATAAAAGAGATCATTGAAAAAAAAATCCCCGACAATCTCATAAAATTCCTTTATATAAAATTTCTTTTAAGTAACTTGAAAAAAAAATCTTCAGCTCTAACTCGAGCATAATGTCAATCTCCAGTTTCAGTCACAATCTTCAGCTCCAGTTAGTTGTTAATTAACATACCCTAAATGTAATTGAGATTTAGTCTCTTCTTTTGCAATGCCACCTTATTTATATATTTATATATATACAATGTTTCGTTAAAATTTTTTTAAAAAAAAAAAAGGTTATCAAGTTGTGCTAATGCTTTTGTTTAAAGACGTTAATTCATATTTGTTGTTATTTGAACATGCAATCAAACAGATAATTAGGATAAATAGAAGAAACACGTTTCTTACGCCTAAAATTGTATGTATAAAAGTGTGTTTGAAAATTTTATTATAGTATGATCAGTAGAGAAATAAAGAAAAAATACGTGAAATTCATATATCATATAATGTATGAATTAGACATAGATTTAAACATATAACAATTTTAGACACATTTAAGGTTGACTTAAATCGAAACTAAAAACTGAGAAGTCATAAAATGATACGTTTAGATATCATCCACTCCAACAAAGATGACTAGGAAAACTTTACCTGCTCCGGATAATATTAAACCTAAAAGACTAATCGACACTAGACTTCGATTTGAATAATTATTTGTAAAAGGAAATCCGTAGAATCCGGTTTGTGGTTGAAAAGGGGGAGCCAATAAGCTTCATTAGAATTTTTTTAACCTATGTGCGGTGATGTTTATTCAAACTTTGCGTAGTGAGTTACTATGTTAGAAACTGATTAAGTTTATTTTATTTTATTATTTTAATTTTAATAGTTTAAAATATAAAATAAGATCTTAAAGCTAAAAGTAGTATGGGTTGGTTGAGTGGATTTTTATTATTATATTATCTTCCCTATGGCAAAAGCTATTATATTTTCAAACGATGTTCTCGTGCAAAACATACATTAAGAGTATGAGCTATAGCCATACAATATTTTTGGTGTTGTCATGCTACATCAGATAAACATATCAAACAACCTTACTCGGTATGATTATACTGAGAATCGAGACCTTATACTTCTGAACATTTAAAAATAAAAAGGAAAAAACATGAAAATAATAAAGTTCTTCTCGATCGTTCAACGCTATGTGCTTCATCCCCACCTTGACAACCATAACGTACAATGATCGGTATGGTCACACAGGTGTGAGTGTCGAAATAGGCAAAAGTTCTCATGTCAAACCATGTGCTCGATCTAAAAGGTGCCAAAATACCCTTTAGACATAACAAAGTACAAATTATCGTGTTAAGTTTGTGAACTTGTGGTAGCAACGATGAGTTGTCAATGCCGACCTATTTAGAGGGCATGCATAGATATGTTACACACAACGTCTAAAAAGTTGTTTAGAAGAGTAATAATAGTCGATGAAAATGTAAACCGAGCACATGTATGAGACGTGTGCATGTGAAATATTTACAACGATGGTGCAATCTCACCACAAGATGGGAGAATTTGCTAAATAAATATTTAATTAAGTAAGAATTAGGAAATTAGTTATTAATATTATACCCCTTAAGTTGAGGAACCAAGTTATATTAGCTAGAAATAGATACGAATGCACATAAATATTGACACTTTCCTCTTCCTACTACAAAACAATAACTCCACCTTCTAGCCGACTTTCTTCTGGAAGGTTTCACATTATTCTATGTCAAATTAATTATCACATTTTTAAGTGCGTGCGGTGGTTACTATTTTAAATTATCTCAAATAAGTGTCAATTTTCTTGTAACAATTAATCAATCAAATAAACTTTAACGGGTAAAGATCAATTATTTGATTGATAAAAATTATAGTTAGTAGAGATTCGAAAAAAGAGTGCATAATTAGAGTAGACACTTTGACTGAGACAGAAGATGTACAATTAAACAAGTTAAACTTAAGTGTTACTAATGGACTTTCACCTTTCGATTTAGATCACTAAGATCACTTTCTATCCTATAGATAATGATATTAAAGACTAAATAACTGAAATGTTAAATCAACGTAACGTAAGTAAGTTTACATAAAAATCGAACAAACACTGAACACTATCTATGATGACATAAAAGACTGGACTGTTTGAACCCACGTTACCAATAATAAACTTTCTATATGAAAAAATAAAAATAAAAAATGGCTCATACGTACAATGATCGTGCTCAGGGCGAAGCAAAGAAAGGCTCGAGTTAAAAAGCTCATGTACGTATGGTGTCCTTTGGAGGTAGCTCATTTTTTACACAAAGAGGGTGTCATAGGCACTAGCCTAATTTAGCCCCTCAAATAATAAGAGATGATGATTTAGTCCTAATGACAAATGAGAGCCATTTTCATGATATAACTTGCGATGTTCTTTATTTTAATTTTTCTACGATTCGTTACGAGTTGCGTCATTGACCTTCGTCGAAAAGGTTAATTCTCCTAGACTCGTTACATCGTAGCAAATTGGATTGTTGACAATCGACATGACCTAAAGCTAATTAAAACAAAAGTGCTTTATACATACATCCAAAAAAGACAACTTACAATTTGGACAATAATTCAACCCTTAATCTAATCAACATTTTCGAAAACTAATAATTTTTCGTAATTCAACACATCCTTGAACCAATAAGCGGTAAAATTACACTTGTTAGTATGACGGAGAAAGTGACAGGCGGGTGATATTAACGGAAGGCGGTGAACCGTACAGCAGTAAATATTGGGGTTTATCCGATTTGTATACAATTTTGTCGTTATGTTCCCCATAAAACGACAAACAACTACTACCTAACAAATAACAATATCAGCCCTTTATTTACCGTACAGATATTTTGTATCACAATTCACACATCGACACATCGTTACAATGTATCCACCATCAAATAATTCACGCTTTCTAGGACTAGTGGCCTGGTGTAAATATAGATTCATTCTCTATCGACTATAACTTTTTTTTTTTTCAATATTTATTTAAACTACTTGCTAATAAATCATGATGTAAAAGATAATAATATGGCTGTAATGTCACTCTCGGAAATTATATTAACCAATTACTTATATCTTTATCAGGGACATAGCCATGTAAAAGGTAGGGATCAGTTGTTATCGTTCATTCGTTATACGAAGTGTAAATTTCTTATAAAAATTGCATGTTTAGTTGCATTATTTGTTTTTCCTACATGTTCATAAAATTTGGGATATTAATGATACAGAAGTACGTGTCACTCGAAACCTGAATCCGTTACTAATCTTTAGTTAAATTTGGTAAAACAATTTATTCTATTTCATAAGTATTACAAATGATTGAATTAAAAGTCCAGTTTATTTCATGTAACTAGTTAAAAAAAAAAATACTCCGTAATTGAAATGGTAAATAAGCTCGTCGTCTAGTTTATTTCATCTAGTACAACAAATTTTTCAACCTTTTAATGATTCACCGTTTTAGTATATCTTCAATGTCTACACTAATTGGGTGTTAATAGTAATCTTTTCAAATATGTTCATCATATCCCGTTGTGACGAGTCAATGCACTTGAGTTGATAACCTCTTGGGATTTTGTAGACCGTTATGACCAAAAAGACTTTGAGCATAAGTAGAAGCGTAGTTGCATCTTTGTTGTGATATGTGATATATACGAAAACACCTAATTTGATATTATGGACAAAATTGTTTACTGGTATAATTAGATTTGACGAAATTTAAAAACAAGATTTCGATTAACAGTCACGTGATAGTTTCCGCAAGTCAAGTAAGTAATTTTGTATGTTACAAATAAATTTAATGGACTACTCGTGAAAGTAAAAATTATTAGGATCGGCCTCGCTCTCAAATATTTGTTGGTATCGATCACCACCACATCAAAAAAAACACAACCATTTATAAGTCAATAAATAAATGCACAAAACCAGAAAATGCATATCACACGATATTCTACGTGAATAACCTCTCAATGGAGAGTAAAAACCACATAAATTTTAGGTCGCTTAACATCCACTATATGAAAAATATTACAAGTTGGAGACGCTCAACTCTCGACACTCTTGTATATCCTCACACCACTCTCAACGGTATATTACAATAACGGACTTTGTGTCGTCGTTATTGAATCACCGAGACCATCACACGGGACGGATGGAGACTCACTAATCGACTCTCATCGAACCTCTTTTTAAAATTTTTTCTCAACATCCTCTCCAAAAAACCGTACCAAATAACTCCTATTTATAGGCACACTAAACTTGTTCATCAAGTTAATTTCTTTGAGTTAACTTGATCACCAAATATCCCCACAATTAAACTACCGATTCAATTCGACACTATTTTAGGAAACTAAATCAACTCTTATCAAAAATACCAACAAGAACAACTCTAACAAGGTCAAAATAGTTAAACATTTCTTTTCATTGTTATCAAAGAGTCTTTATATGTAATTTTTGAAACTACATAACATAATTTTTCGCTACACCGATCTAGTAGTAGTAATATTATTGAATTATATACCATTATCATATCATCAACCATTGTACTAGTATTCTAGTAATGCATTTTAGAGTTAATTTGCTTCATAAATTGTATTGTTAATTTATGTTTTGTTTTTTGCAGTTGTAAGGACCGATAAAAAAAAATCAAATTAAAATAAGTTAGATTGGTTGTAGTGGGCTTGCGTAGAGCCCGTTGCAGCCTCATCACGAGTCATCATCTAGTTGTACCATGGTGAGTGACGTAAGAAGCTCGGGTCGTGTTGGGCTTGACGAGAAGAGGTGAAACAAGAGAAAATTCTTTTTTATAAATTTTAAAAAAATATATCTGTTGTATGAAAATACAATAATTTATATATATTTTAAAAATACCTTTAAAACATAATTATAATTATATAAATGTACATTTAAAAATCATGTAATTATAAATTACGGTTATGTTTGACGCAAGCCAATTGTACATATTATAATCAATAATAAAGTATACAATTGTATTGAGTCATACATAAATAAACGTTAATTTATACGCTAACATGCATAATTAATTAAAATACTGTATATTAAATGCTGAATAAAAAGACATCATATCATTTTAATGTTATATTTTTATTTATGAAATAAAATATGGATTACTAACAAGGAAGGAATACATGTCGCACATATGGGAACAGGACCGTACGGTCCGGTTAAAGATCCAGTCACGTGAGCAGCAAGAGACCGGTGGCACGGGAAACACGTGGAGAGCTATTAGTGGCGTGGGCCCAAAGTATTCTCCAAGTCCTAAAGATCACGGTGATTTTGACCCTTTGGGATTAAGTTCATTGTTTTAGCTTTAAATTTTTTCCACGTCACCGTCTCTATCCATATTTGGATAACGTTGGATGACACAGTACCATACTACCGTTCAAGATCTCTTCTTAACCCATAATGTTAGTTGTATGTATATTCATTGACTTTCTTCCTTTAAAAATAATCAACATAGTACTCCAAATTTATAAATCAATAAACGATATCTTTTTTTTTAATACGGAATATTTTAATTTTATAGCGAAGGTTTGTAAGGTGTTTGTTTTAGCTTATTTACGAGCTTATTAACTTATACTATTTTGATTTATCTCTCACAAGTCCACTTTATTCCAGGTCTTTTTAAAACTTATATAAATTTATCAATTATCATGCCATGATAAGTTGAAATAAACTCATAAGCTTCAAAATAAGCTGAAAAAATGGACTTATGTAAAATAAGTCGAAATCAAATAAGCATATAATCCATAAATAAGCTAAAACAAACACCATTTAAGTAAAAGAATCCATGTACGAATTTGTGTTAAATAACAATAAATAAAGATTAGCGTTAATTAAGAGTGCTAATTGATATGAATGTAGAGGTTGCACGATTTGACGATTATATATCGTTTTGCACCAAAAAGAGGTTTGGGGGTGACCAGCATAATTATGTGGGTTCACAATAAAACTTATAAAATAAAACAAATAAATAACACATTAAATCTTGGCCATCTAAACAATATAATAATTAAGAGAGGTCCAAAAGATACATCAATAAATGACCCCCTCAATGGACGCAAACATGACAAACCTTAATCTTGTAAGGGTGGGGTTAAACGCAGAACGTTAAAAGAGTGAAGAATGGAAGAACCCATCTCTTCGTCTGCAAATAATTCTCGATGTGAAAACAGAGAGACAAAGGGGTTGCTCAATTTCTTTAAAACTCAATTTTTACTCGTATCTTTAAATTTAAATATCTCACAAACGACATGATCAAAAATTATAAAAATTACATATTTAAAATCATCGTCTTTTTCTCTTCGATTAGAGATCTTACAAGCTATACTTTCGACAATTTTTTTTTTCATTTTTTGTTGGGTCGTAAAAAATGTGACTTATATAATCACATGTGATTTTATGTATAATCACATGTGATTTATGAGTAATTAAATTATTTTTATGTGATTTTAAACTTATAATTATAAATTTGATTATTCACATGTGATTATAGATGGTAATTTAAAACTTATAATTTGATTGTAAATATATTCGTGTTAAATCACATGTGATTTATTATTACGAATTTCACATACCCATTAGAATACGAAAAAAAAAGTTCGTCGAAAGTATGTCACGTGAGATCTCTAAAGATAAAAAGACGTTGATTCTAACGGCGTAACTTTTATAATTTATGGATATACGGTTTGTGAGATATTTAGCTTTAAGAAAAAAGTGGAAATGAGTAATTGAAATGGAACAATCCTATTGGTTCCTTCATTCTACATTTTTTTTTATCATTCTACATTGAACTTTTCTCGACCTCGCA
Organism: Gnaphalium uliginosum; assembly: GCA_963930675.1. Lineage (NCBI taxonomy): Eukaryota > Viridiplantae > Streptophyta > Magnoliopsida > Asterales > Asteraceae > Gnaphalium > Gnaphalium uliginosum. The sequence goes on along the minus strand of OZ005684.1, from coordinate 10,204,094 downwards.
AAACAAAACTAACTTTGTGTTCGTACTTAACATACAAACATCATCTTTGTATTGTTTTTCATTCTTTTGAGCAATCGATCAAAAATGGCGGGAAAGCCAGTAATTGTGGTTGGTTATGATGAAAGTGCACATAGCCAATATGCACTTGATTGGACTCATCAACATTTCTTCACTAATCAGGCTTCGAATTCGCTCTTTAAACTCATTGTCGTTCATGCGAAAGCCACTCCTGTATCAGTTCTTGGCCTTGCTGGACCCGGTACGTTAGATAACATGCCTCGAGTGGACAAATTTCATTTTCGTATTAAAAAAATATATGAACGAGTTGTTCGGGTTTATTACAATTGCTTATATTCGATCTAGTTTCATTTCCATATACGATTATTTACGACAATGTTTATTAAATAGTGACTACGTCGATACAATAGTTTGTGAATTGTGATTAGGAAATTAGTACATGCATTTGGGCCGCTTGTTCACAAGCCTTAAATGAAGGCCCAGTTAAAAGAAGAAGAACTTGCAACTGTCTTTAAGCCCAATCAGAAGGACGATGAAGGGGATGCAATCATCCCCCAAATTCCAAAATGTGACAATTACACTTTTGCATAAACGATGAAAAAGTAGACGAATAAAATGTTCTATATTCGTCGAACGTGCTTATGAATCTAACGTATCGTTGCATTGGTACATATTGAATCTTCAGCAAGTTCTGAAGTATATTCACTTGTAGAAGTCGACTTAAAGAAAAGGTCCGATGGCGTGACTCAAAAGGTGAAAGAGGTGTGCAAGGATAAATCAGTAAGTCCCATATAATATGCATATATGTTCAATCTTGGTGTCATATAAACAAGCATCTTCATGCAATCACCTGAAAAGTCTTGGCCAATATTTAAAAATTTAAACTAAACCGGCATATTAGAACTAAACAGAGTAAAAGTTTCTTTTAACTGTAAATTATTAAGCGCGCGTTTTAGTTATGTGTCTAAAATCAAAATACAAATACATAGGTGGAAGATGTACATGTTGTGATTGCAGACGGGGATCCTCGTCTGGTTATTTGTGGAGCAGTTGAGAAGTACAACGCTTCTTTCTTGGTTGTTGGTAGCCATGGCTACGGAACTTTGACAAGGTAACGTCTAGCGTTTTGCACTAACTATTTAGTATTTTATTTATTGGAAATGATATGTAAAGTATATTACGTAATGTTAAGGGGTAACATACGAGTATGTGACTTGGTATAATTGGTTTGTATTGGTGTTGTAGGGCTGTTTTGGGAAGTGTAAGTGACCATTGTTCGCATCACGCAAAGTGTTCGGTGATGATTGTGAAGGATCCAAAAGGTTAAGTTGCCAACGGGATATGAAATTATTTACACTTAGTGATCTAGCTTCAAATACAATAATTTTGTAATTCTTTGTTATCTTGGCCATTTTGTATATATGTTAACATGTATAATTATTATAATTGTATATATTACTTTATAGCTGAAGTAAGTAATAATGGAACATTATGTTAACATGGGATTTATTTATTTATTTAATTATTTATAATGGAATTGTTAATGTTAACATAGATCTTTGTAATGCACCAAGTGGGCCTTGTTGGACCCTCAAGTGTAATGAATTTCATCATCATCACTATGCACTGATTTTAATGTGTATGCTTTTGTAACTCCATGATATGATATGATTTAATCGATTGTAAATAAAGTAGTTACTTGATTTGGATAATTTGTCGTAGCACTTGATTTTAGATAATTTTATACTTTGTGGTTGAATTCTAATGTCATTACATTGTTAACAAAAATGTGTGAAAATTTAATCCTAAGATAGATGAAATTATGTGTATCGAAAATTTATTAACTAAAGTACTAGAACTTTAAGAAGAAAAGGTACTAGATAATGTTGTACTGTACTTGAAATATAATTGAAAACTATTAGACTATCGTAAATAAGTTACATGTAGTTTAGTTGACCCGAGTAACTAACATTTTTCACATGAATTTTAAACATGTAATCTTGTTTACTTTCGACTATAATTAATACTTGTAAACGTAATTAAACTTATGTTTAAGATGACTTGTGATAGAACTCGATATGAAGTGTGGTCAGGCTCGTTTTCGACTACAACACGAGCGTTACTATAGATAGTGACTCATGGTGGTGGCATGGTGATTTGGTCTCTGGACTACACAAGTACATAAGGCTCGTTTTCATTTCATTTGTGAGTGGTTTTTTGTTTGTTTGTTATGAATTTACGATATTGAAATATTTAAAAGAAATGTAGATCTAAGTCGGTCGGTAAGTAGCGAGTAAGTTATCATAATATAAGTGTTTAAGTGTTTTTATACGTGAGTTATGAGTAAGTGAGTATTACCATAGTAACCGTTCTTATACGCAATTAGATCGCTGAACAATGAATACAAACTGACGTGTCAGTTTTTGCCAAATCAGCGTCATGTCAGTAGTTTACAAAACTGACACTACATTGCTAATAAGAACATCACTTCAATTATTTCTGAACCCAATACATTATTTACTTTAATTATTTAAACTATCAAAATTAAATAAAACACTTTCATTAAAATAAAAAAAATACATTGAAATAAAAAAACATTACATTGATTCAAAATAAAACATTACAATAACTAAAATAAATACATTTATTGAAAAGTAAAATACAACTAGTCGTCTATTCCAAATCGTCCGAATCTTCGTCTTCGTCCTCGCGTTCCTCCTCATCCTCGTCCGAATCAATGTCTTGAACCGGAACTGAACCCGAAGCCTGATCAAAAACCGTTTGGTAATTCGACTGATACTTATTAACCATGGTGTTTCGCATCTCTTGGAAAAAAAATTCTCTCTTTTTTTTTTAAGATTCATTCGGTATTTCTTTATAAAGCATTTTTCACGTTTTGAGAAATGGTCTTTTTTTCCGAATTTCAGTCGATCGTAGACATTGTTTTTTGTTGTGCTTCCGTGGATTTGATATTAGCCAAACGTTCTTTTTCTTTCAAACTTCTTGAAGAAGTAGCCGTATCACTCGAACCCGAACTCTTTTGAATTTTTCTTGAAATTCCACGATCGGGCGGACGACGAATCCGGTCTTCTTGGAACGACTTTTCCATATTAGTGGTAAAAGAATCGGATGAAGTGATGTCATCACCAAGATTGATGGAGTCGATTTGGGGTTGGTGTGTACGCCGGTTGACCATGACCCCCTCGTCCGAATAGAACTTCAGATATACTTTTAGCACATCCAAACATTTATCGTATATGAATTTGTGTTTTTGTTGGGACTTAAAGAGTTTATAACATGCGTCAACAATGTATTTTTCATTTGCCCCGCTTGACCTCGGGTCGGTTGCATGGTTCTAGATTGCGATGAAAGCTTTGACGTATTTGCGAATTTTATTCCACTTTCCTTGTATTTGACTCACCGTAAGTTTTTTGCATGACACCTTATTATAGTCGTTTACTACACTTTGCCAAAAAGTATCATAGCTTTGTGAATTGCCTTCACGACTTTTTTCGGATATGTGGACCCACCGTTCGGACGATATAACTGCCTCCTCGTCCGACCATTTCATTTGTACCATTTTTCCTTTCCTTTCTTCGGTTTCGGGTTTGAGTTGTTCTTCCGGTGGTGTATTAATGTTTTTGAATTGTGGATAGTTAATTGGGGTTGGTGGATATGGAGAGAAAGTCGAGGGTGCGTGTTGTTGTTGATAAAATGGTTGATTTACAAAAGTCGTGGGAGTTTGAGAGAGTGGATGATATGGTGAGTAAGGTTGGTAATTTTGATAATTTATGTAATGTTGATATGGTGGGTGTCGTGAGTATGATGCAAAACCGAGTGGTTGACTAGGTGAAGAGTTGCTCGATTGAGCGGAAGACGACCCCGTTGCTGAAAAAGGTGGATTCGGTTGAACATTCAGTATGAGATTATTCATAAAATGGTTCTACATATCGCTTTCTTATGATGTTTGTGGTGGTGTATTTTTGTTTCGATTTCTTAGCATTTTTGAAGTTGTTTTTGGATGGTGTATATGTGTATGGAAAATGTGAATTTGTGTATGAAAGAAAGTAGATAATTGCAGTGAAAAAAGATATGTGGAAATGAGATTTATTTATAGTGTTAAAAGGTAAGTTTTTTGAGTTTGAAAAAAAATTAATAAATAAAATGTGGCCTCGGATAGTTTTTAATTTTTTTTATTAATTTTTTAAATTTTAAAAACTAATTGATAAAAGGAAAAAAGCGCCCGTGGATCCCACACGTATCAGTCCGTTTCCGTCGAATTACCGATGCAAAAAGCGACGCTGAAAACGCCGCCGTGTCAAGAGCGTCAGTCCCGTCAACTTTTTGTGACGGCGGTTTTAAGATAACAAAAAAATATTATATTAACTTTATTAATCCAAAATAAAAATGGAAAGATCCCAAATACAATGAAGGCATGAACATCTATTTTGTACACATCTAGATTTGCCTACAATGCCTTGTGTGTGGAAAATTGTGAACGATTAATTTACCAACTCGGTCACTATCACCGAAGAACACTACCCAAATCGGAAACGTAATAGCTGACCTCGGAGCGTCCATTAATTGAAGTATCGAGAAAGCATATCTGACTATTCAACCGTGTCTCTATAACAGCATATTCTCTTTTTCTTGCCAAATAAACTAAATACACCTTCCGATCGCATCATCTTCAATTCCCCATCAGGTACTCAAATCCCCATTTACTTTCCATTGATAGGATCCGTATTACGTATACCAACTGTTCGACGAAATTCCCACAGAACGTAACTTCTCTTTTTTAGATTTCATACTTTTCTGATACACTTTTCTCTGTGCTTTAATGTTTATTTGCTCATAATTAAGTTATATAAGTAATGTATATGTAAATTCACTACTTGCTATGTTGCGATTGCAATTTTTCTTTTAACTTTTAACTTTCTACTTTGCCCATGTCTATTGAGTATATGAATTGAAGTTTGTATAACTGTTGATGAATTGCAGGATATGGGTTTACTTGAAGGTGATTTTTAGGAGTATGATTGTATGCTTTGAAGTCAACAATGAAGCGTTGTGTGTACGTCAATGACGATGATTCACACGAGCTCTACTGTGATAATCGTATATCGAACAGGAAGTATACATTGCTTAATTTTATCCCTAAAAATTTATGGGAACAATTCAGGTGATGTTATTAACCAATATGACTTAAAGCGATTTCTGTATTTATGTATTTTTGTTTCATATGATGGACACTTACTAATCTATCTATCCAACGTTTATTTCCAGCCGGTTTATGAACCAATACTTCTTGTTGATTGCTTGCCTTCAACTATGGCCACTAATAACGCCAGTAAATCCTGCTAGTACATGGGGACCACTCATATTTATATTTGCAGTCTCGGCAACAAAAGAGGGATGGGATGACTACTGTAGATATGTTTCTGACAAGAAAGCAAATGAGAAAGAAGTGTGGGTTGTAAGGCAGGGTTCTAAAAAACATGTAAGTGAATATATTACAATGTCATCTCATTTATCTTTTTTATCAAACTTAATAATCTCATAGTCTTTCCTGTCATTGACTTATCTTATGGTTTCCTGGACTTAGTCCAGTGTCATCAAATAACTCATACTCAATGTGCTATCATTGTACCTGTAGCTGATCCAATAGCCTAGACAACTTAGAGAGTCAGCATAAAACTCTTGTAGTCGAGAGCTTTACTGTATTACATGAGCTTTTTTAATTGACTCATTCCATCCATTTTAGCTCTTCAGGGTTGGTGTACCTTTTTATTTTCTTAGCCACTGATTAATTTTTCTCACCATCGATATTTCACACTAACATCATTGAACTTGAAATGAAGATTCAAGCTCAAGACATTCACGTTGGTAACCTGGTGTGGCTCCGTGAAAATGATGAAGTTCCATGTGATCTCCTTTTACTTGGTACCTCCGAACCACAAGGTGTCTGTTATATAGAGGTATAGTTCCTTCTATAATATTTGCTGATATGCGTTTTTTGGCGATTTATTATGTGTTGTCTTGCTTACCCTGATTAGGTTGGATAAAAACTCTTATTGTTTTATCTGACATCTTAAGTGTGTTCTTTTTGGGTAAAGGGGACGGAACTATTTTGAAACTTTGAGTTGAAGACTTGCCATTTAAACAATGAGGCCATGTTTTAATTCCACGTTTCAAGGTTTTGGGGGCATTTAAGATTTAGAGTTTGACGCTAAAATGGAAAAAATGTTTATTTATCTGTATTTCATGTTAAGTTTTATTTCAAACTGGAACTCAAAAAAATTCTGTCTGTGCTTTTGGTGGCAAATAGGTCATCATGCTGCTATTAGAAACCATTACACTCTTCATAAAGGCTATCTAAAAATCCTTTATGGCAGTGTAGGCTAGAATAGCTTTCTGTTACTTCAGGTCTTTCTAATTACCATGCTATATGAGTATCTCCTATTCTTTTGTATTAAATAAAAGAAATTAGTAGCACATATATTTCGGTCATTGTTTCTTTCTACTATATTCAATACCACAGCTTCTAATAGTGCAACATAATTTGCAGACGTCTGCCCTTGATGGTGAAACTGATCTTAAGACAAGGAGCATACCTCCTGCTTGCATGGGTATTGACTCTGACTTGTTGCACAAAATCAAGGCAAGAATTGCGTATACTCTATAAGCTGGGGAGACAATCTGATATTTTTATCACATTTTTTTTAATGCATGCATGAGTACTGATATGAGAGTAACCCATCAACCATGATGGTTGTGGGATCAAGTCTTAATTGAGACAATGTGTACATAATAGGTTGGGGTGGGATGGGTGTTGGCCGTTCTAAAATTGGTTTGTTTCTTTTGTTTACTTCCTTTTGGCAGGGTGTGATTGAGTGCCCAAACCCAGATAAGGACATTAGAAGGTTTGATGCAAATCTACGGCTGTTTCCTCCTTTTCTAGATAATGATGTGTGCCCTGTAACCATAAAAAATACAATCCTCCAATCATGCTATTTACGGAATACAGATTGGGCTTGTGGTGTTGCTGTATATACAGGTATTCTTATATCATTTCACCATTATATCCATTTCTTCAATACAAAAGATGGGAGTATAAGCCCTAACTAACATGCTAAAAGGTCTTCTGCTTCTGACCGTATATATTGATTCCGTGTTCCTGAATTTTATGGTCTTGTAGTGCTTTATTTTTTACTAAAGTCGTAGATTTAAACTTCATTGTATGTCATAGGTGTGTAGCAGGGATTTAATGGAAACATTGATAAGAGCCCTAATTCAAATTATATGTGATCTATGTTATATTTTCCAGGCAATGAGACTAAGCTGGGCATGAGTAGAGGTGTAGCAGAACCAAAGCTGACTGCTATGGATGCTATGATTGACAAGTTGACTGGGGCTATATTTATTTTTCAGATTGTAGTGGTAATTGTCCTAGGCATAGCTGGAAATATATGGAAGGATACAGAAGCAAGAAAGGTTTGTCTCACGACGTTGATGACGTTGCAAGTAGCTACTTTCTGTAGAACTTGTTCCTATACATTTCAACTTATTATTACTTTACTCTTACCTGGTCATCACCATTTCAGTCACTCTCCTTCCTCATTTGTTAAACTATTTATACTTTTTTTTTGCTTTTGCTTTCTCTGTCTCTTTCTGGCTTTCTGCTAACCATATTAAGTTTATCCATATAAAGGTAAAACCTGTCTTTATACTTAGAGTTGATTAGCAAAATAAGAGAAGTCGTTATCATAGGTGTTGGGCATCAAAGTTGGTTTTGGTGGATCCGTTTTCAAGTATTCGGGTCAAAGATTGCGTGGTGAAGTTTAGAACTTGTATGAGTCGGATGTTTTTCATCGTAGAAGTAATAGAGGAATTTATGAGGAGGTTAGTCTGGACAAGGGTTATCTTTGTGAGTTTGATGACCTAGTTTGTGCCTAAGTATGCTCGTCTTGTTGAACAACAAGTATTGTTTATCTTCTTGGTCACATCTAGGCAGTGAGAGATGGAGCCAATATACATATCTAGTTAGATATAGAAGACCTTTTACCATGTTGAGTGGTCTTCTACTCCAGTCATTTTATATTGACGAGAGGTATTAGAATCTCTATGAATGTTTTAGAAAGAGAGAATAAAAAAATGAAAGAACAGCTTAAGTAGCATGGTTTAAATAGGCTCAAACTAATGGAAAATCCTTTTGGTCTGTAATTCCATAAGGGATCTTCATGTAGTCTTATAGTTAAGATTGTAATAATTGTGATGTAATGGTTTCCAACAAGAAGATATATGTTCCACCAAAAGCACTAGTTTGTACCTAATTCCCGAATCAAGGCTCATTATAACTAAGAAATAGAAACATATAGTGTAAGATAATTCATCATCTTATATCTAAACGGACATCATATCTTTGTCACAACATGAGTTATGGATTTTGCTTTATTCGGTAGGTTAATTATCTAGTAATGTGATCTTGCTTTTATATTGTTTTAAGCATTATGTAATATGTATCTTGTTCTCCTTTGTGTGCTGTCTCATATATGTCAAAAACTTGAACTTACATTCACATCTCCCTTATGCAGCATTGGTATGTTCTATATCCAGATGAGGGTCCATGGTATGAACTACTGATTATCCCTTTGCGGTTTGAGCTTCTTTGTTCCATCATGATACCCATATCTATAAAGGTAACCGCTTTATGTATACCAGTCAATTATTTAAGCTGAGATTTATTTTTCAATTGCACATTTTGTTACAATTAAAGCCTTCTGATATAATTAGCTGGCTTTCAGAAGACATGTGAAGGGTAATATTACATGTGATTGTGCTTTGATCACCCTCATCTATAGTCTTCTTCTCTTATACAGTAATGAATTTCGATTAAAGAATATTCTGATCATAGCAAGTTTAGCAACTAACGATACAAAAGTGCTAAAATTGAAAAAACGTGAAAGATGCGGGTGCTTTAAGAAAGTTGGAAAATTGTACTATGAACTTGACTTGCAGTATTCTGTCTTAATCTTCTTTTATCGAATATAAAACTTGATGGACCTGGACTGACGATACAAAATATTCATTTCCACCCTCTTCGGCAGGTGTCATTAGATCTTGTTAAAAGTTTGTATGCAAAGTTCATTGACTGGGATAAACAGATGGTTGACGTGGAGACTGGCACATCAGCGAATGCAACAAAGTAAGAAAAGTGCAGTTTACATTTACTGTAATTACACACGTCCATGTAATTCAGCTTGTGATTTATAAATAGCTTCGGCACAAAATAAGAAACGGTCTCTCCAACGCATAAATGGCTGTTGTTACCATATTCATTTTATTGCTATTTGTTTCTTTTATACGGCAGCACAGCAATAAGTGAAGACCTGGGGCAAGTTGAGTACATACTGACAGATAAAACAGGGACACTTACAGAAAACAAGATGATTTTTAAGAGATGTTGCATAGCGGGGACATTCTTTGGTAACGAGAATGGAGATGCTGTAAAAGGTTTGACTCTTTTCTTAAGTTGACTAGTCATATCATGAATTCATGATTTGATTGTGGTTTTGTTTTAATAATACTCACCATTTTATAGGATTACTTTACTTTTTCTGTCTTATTCAGTCTTGTTACCTTATTGAAGGTTTTTTCAATGTCTTGCTTGTTATAGATGTGGAGCTACTCAATGCTATCAATAATGGTTCTCCAGATGCTATTAGATTTCTGACAGTTATGGCAATATGCAACACTGTTATTCCTATCAAAAGGTATTCCTCGTTGATTATTGGCCAACTTTTCTTTTCCTTCAGCAACAAAGTTACGACATCTTGTTGATGAGTATAGGCGGAAATTTGATCCATTATTCATGAATATAATTCCAGATTATATATTGTATTTGTATATTTGATTACAATGTAATACATCAAGATATATATATATATATATATACAGAGAGAGAGAGAGATAGAGAGAGAGAGATAATATAAGCCCTAAAGCCCATAGTATAATTTTGCGATTAACATAATATATGTCTAACACGCCCCCACAAGCTAACGACGAGAAACGACATTTAGCTTGGATCTTAGAAAAAGAAATCGAGGAGTCGGTAATGGCTTTGTGAAGATATCAACAATCTGATCATCCGTGGATATAAATTGTACTCGAAGATCCCCTTGAGCAACCTTTTCGCGAACAAAATGAAAATTTACTTCCACGTGCTTTGTCTGTGCACGGAAAACTGGATTGGCTGATAAGTAGGTTGCACCTAGCTTGTCACACCACAAGATAGGAGCTGAAGGTGCACGAATGCCAATTTCATGAAGAAGAGGTTGAAGCCAAGTAAGTTCATTAACGGTATCGGCGAGAGCTTTGTATTCTAATTCGGTAGAGGAACACGAGACTCTACGTTACTTACGAGCGGTCCAGGAAATGAGATTAGAACCGAGGTAGATGGCAAATCCCCTCGTGGATCGTCAATCATCTAGGCTTTCAGCCCAGTCAACATCAGAAATGGCTTCAAGAGAAGATGGTTTCCCAGACGAACTACCTTGCCAATGAGCATTAGTGAAGGCTTGAAGAGTGTAGCTAGAAGCCCGACGAATAAGCATGCCATGGTCGACTGTACCATGAAGATACGTATAATCCGTTTGAAGATACGTATAATCCGTTTGACTGCAGCAGTTGGGGCATGCATGAATTGACAAACTTTGTTAACAGCAAAAGTAATGTTTGGCCGAGAGAGTGTAGCATACTGAAAAGCGCTAACAACTTGTCGATATTTGACAGGATCTGAGAAAGCAGCACTCGGTGAAGTGGATTAGGTGTAGTCATGGGCGACGATATTGGTTTGCAATCAGATAGGCCAACCCGTTGTAGAAGCTCCAAGATGTATTTCGTTAAGAAAGAATGATGCCAGAATTTTTGTGGAACTATCTCAATGCCCAAGAAATAATCAAGAGAACCAAGATCTTTCAATGAAAAAGCAGACCTAAGTCGACGAAGAAGATCGTTGATAGCCACATTATTATTGCCAGTAACGATGATGTCATCCACATAAACCAGAATATACATAACAATTGCTCCAGAGGAATAGATGAATAGTGATGGGTCTGTCTTAGATCCTGTAAAGCCCAAATCATGAAGTGACCTTGAAAGTCGTTGAAACCATGCCCGTGGAGCCTACTTTAGGCCATAAATAGACTTGTGAAGTAAACATACATGATTTGGTCGTTGTGGATCAACAAAGCCAGGTGGTTGTTTCATGTAAACTGTTTCTTGGAGGTTACCATGAAGGAAGGCAATCTAAACATCTAATTGCCCGAGCGGCCAATGTTGAGTAACCGCAAGAGAAAGAACCACCCTTATAGTTGTAAATTTGACAGCAGGGGGTGAAAATCAATACCCAGTTGTTGCCGGAAACCTTTTGCAACAAAGCTCGCTTTGTAGTGTGTGAGAGCACCATTTTTGTCCCGCTTCAACCTGTAAACCCACTTACAATCAACAACGTTAGTGTTAGGAACACGAGGAACAAGAGGAACAAGAGACCATGTGCCATTTTAAACAAGTGCAGAGTATTCGTCAGCCATGGCTTGACGCCACTCGGGATATTTGTTAGCAATGGTAAATGATGTCGGTTCAGTATCAGATGTGGGGGAAGTAGTGGCGTGATTAGCTGAAGGGTTAAAAAGGACCCTTTGTTTGGGATTTTGACGAAGATTAGGGGGATGCTGACGAGGAGGTGGCGGTGGCGGTGGCGATGGTGGTGGTAGTGGAGTAGATGTTGGCGATGCCGATGTAGAGTGATTAGTACCTGAAGGCGAAATATTTTAAGATAAAGATGAGGGTGGAGACGTTGTAGAAGATGGTGAAGTTGAAGAGTCGGAGTCCATATGTGAACCAGCATGTGGGTTTATGTCGGGAACGACATGAGGTGAGGCCGAGGAATAGTAGGGTGTTGATGATGGGGTTGTTGTTGGAGAAAGTGATTCAGGAGTACAGAAAGGAAGGTTTCTTCATTAAAGCGGACATGACGAGCAATGTAAAGGCGCTCGGTGGATAGGTCAAGGCGTCAGTAGCCATGATGAATAGGACTGTAGCCAAGAAAAACACACGAGGTCGATCTGAAATCCATCTTGTGGCGATTATATGGACGAAGATGTGGAAAACATTGACAACCAAAGACTCGAAGGAAGGAATTGTCCGGAGAACGTTTGAAGAGATGTTCAAAAGGAGACTTTGTAGTGGATGTGCGAGAAGGCATACGATTAAATAAATATACAGCCATATCAAATGCATAATGCCAAGAACGTTGAGGAACGTTGGTTTGAGCAAGAAGGGTAAGGCCAGTTTCAACAACGTGTCGATTGCGATGTTCACCAAAACCATTTTGTGCACTGGTGTGAGGACACGATCGTCGATGAATAATGCCTAAGTAGGAGAAAAAATGAGTTAAGTTACGAAATTCACCTCCCCAATCAGTTTGAACATTTTTAAGTTTTGTTCTGAATTGTCTTTCAACCATGGTAGTGGGCAGATTTGGTTTGTGTATTATTTTCGAGGGGAATGGGTTGATTGGGTCTAAGATGTCGAAAGCTGCCCATAGTCTGTTAATGCATACAACCTCCAAATTCATTTTTATTCACAGATTTAGATTATTACTGTACTGTATTGTTAACACATTAGTTGTTCATAATTTTATTTTTTAAAAATGAAGAAAAATGTGTTTGCGAATCAAATCAACGCTGTTCATTTCAACCCATACTAAAAATGGCGTGCTTTGACCTGGTAATCTGGTATGCAGCCTGCCTGACCCATCCATCTTGCCACTTCTATTAATCAGTATCCTAATTCGTTATGGATTTGTCATGTTTACATGATCTACTTGTTTGTGTAACTAATCATCTGTAAAATTGCAGCCCAAGTGGCATCGTCTCATATAAGGCACAGTCTCAGGATGAGGAAGCTCTAGTGCGTGCAGCTGCTTCCATGAATATGGCTTTTGTTAACAAGAGTTCTAATATTCTTGGTATAAATCCTTCTTTAACACTATAGGCTGGCCTGACTGATAGAATGGCACTTTAAAATACTTGTTTGGTGTATTGCAGATATCAACTTTAATGGTTCATTACTTCAGTATGAGGTTCTGGACTACCTGGAGTTCACCTCTGATAGGAAAAGAATGTCGGTGGTTGTTAGAGATTGTGGGAGCAGGAAAATCATCCTTTTGTCCAAAGGAGCAGATGAAGCTATTCTTCCATGTGCACATGCTGGTACTCTTTACTATCTTTTGGTGACTCCTTATATAGTATGACAAAATGTTCGAGAAAGCATAACATAACCTATGTTGTTCATGCATTTGTCGTTACAGTACCGCTGCCTATTATATTTTCTCATGATCTATGTTCAATCTATGCCGTGTTTCTGTTTAATAGAAGGAAAAATATTTGTTCTTTGATTTGCAAAAGTTATAGTATTGCTATTGGTCATAGCTTTTGCATTTCACTACTGTAACCATGTAAATGTGGCAGGACATCAAACAAAGACATTTTCTGAAGCTGTAGATCAATATGCCCAAATGGGTCTACGTACTTTCTGCTTAGCCTGGCGTGAGTTAAACGAAATCGAGTATCAAGATTGGGCGTTGATGTTTAAAGAGGCTAATAGCACATTAGTTGACAGAGAGGTACATAGTACCCTGGACTAACTCTGTCTGTGTGTAGGTATGTAATTAATACTTTCAAATCTGTTCTTGTAGTGGAGAGTTGCGGAGGTTTGCCAAAGATTGGAACATGACCTTGATATACTTGGGGTTGCTGCAATTGAGGACCGTTTACAGGTAGTTCTATATATATTATGCAAAACAAAAGAAATAAGTTTAGCAAAAGTAAGTGTGTCTTTATCTTGTACATTCTCCAGGATGGTGTACCAGAAACTATCGAAACACTCAGAAAAGCTGGAATAAATTTTTGGATGCTGACTGGAGACAAACAGAATACGGCCATACAGATTGCTCTGTCATGCAATTTTGTGTCCCCAGGTAGACCAATTACATATATAAGAATGCAACTTTTCATGAGAATATAAAAATGACTTTAAGAATACTTTTGAATATCAAAAACCCATTTTGTTTACAAATAATTTTCGGAGCTTCTTATTTGAATAGCTTCTATAATGTATTTTCGAAATAAAATAAATTTCAGTTTTTTATTTATTTTATATTTTTAGAATAATTACATCTTATAACTCAATAATCGCTTACCATCTCTTCTCACGAAAGTCTTCCAATGTCATCTCAGTTATAAATCGCATGTGATAATCAAGTTATATTTTGTGAATCACATTTTATGACAGAATAAATACAATAATTAAATGTGATTATCAAGTTCTGTTTTGTGATTATCACGAATAATTACAAATATATATATATATATATATATATATATATATATATATATATATTCTCGAAAAATTAAAATTAAAAATAGTTTTTAAAAGTAATTATAATGAGAAGCTAAGGGAAAAAAATGTGTTTTGAATATTTAAATAATGTTTTTATATTAAAAAAATGTTTTAAAGTCATTCTCACGTTCTCACGGAATGTTACGTTCTTATTTTAACCGTAAACTATATATTTTGTTTATTAGTTTGTGTGTGTGTGTGCATGTGTGCATGTATGTATATGTATCTGACATGTTATGTCTATATGAACTGTGTATATGGCATAGAATTCAAAGCCTACCAACTATGAATGCTGTAGGTGTAAATGGAATATGGTGAATGCTTATTTAGTAGGATTAAATTTCTAACTTCTTTGCTTAAGTTTGAGGGTTTTTAGTTTTACAAAATACTTGCTGGAAATGTACAGAACCAAAAGGCCAACTTCTATTGATTAATGGGAAAACGGAGGATGAAGTTTGCAGAAATCTTGAAAGAGTGTTGCTTACAATGAGAATAACAAAAGCAGAACCTAAGGTAATTACTTACATTTATTATATAACAAGCCTTGTTAATTTGTTGAGTCATTGACTGATGTTGGCCCTTGCACTTTGTGGATTCAAGCTAATGAACTTTAGGCTATACAATATAGGAAAATAGGACATAGAACCATCTCTCTCTTGTGTTTTATCTAAGGGATATTTTACTATTTTTCAGGATGTGGCTTTTGTCATTGATGGATGGGCTCTTGAAATTGTACTCAAGTATTACCGAAAAGCGTTCACAGAGTTAGCAATATTGTCAAGAACAGCTATATGTTGTCGGGTTACACCATCACAGAAGGCACAGGTAGCCTTCTTTTTTTAGTTTATTTTTATCACCTTTCGATTTTAAGCTCCATCTCAAACCTTAATTAATCTTGTTACAAGCTGTCAGCTGACAGAAAGGACGTTCTGATACCAGGATTCTTTCATGGTATGATTTAGCTTAATTATTCATCATTTTCGCTGACTTTTGCAGCTTGTAGAGCTTCTTAAATCTTGTGACTATAGAACTCTGGCAATTGGGGATGGTGGGAATGATGTGAGAATGATCCAACAAGCTGATATTGGTGTTGGCATAAGTGGGAGAGAAGGACTGCAGGCAGCAAGGGCAGCTGATTATAGTATTGGGAGTAAGTTCTAAAACTTAATCAAGTACTTAATGTACGATTTGGATGCTCATTGAAAACATACTAATCATTTCATTATTTTTTTATTACTTATTCCTCTTTTAAAAAGCATCCACTGATATGATTATATGAAGTTTTCATTGCTTTTGGAACGCAATGACTAGATATTTATCTACAGTAGTTGACATCTTCAATACTATTAATTTGCAGAGTTCAGGTTCCTTAAAAGATTGATACTTGTACATGGACGATATTCATACAACCGTACTGCGTTTCTTTCACAATATTCATTCTATAAATCCTTACTGATATGTTTCATCCAGATATTGTGAGTTTCTTCAGACCGCTTATGTGTACTTGTTTGACAAGTGGCTATTTTGATCAGTTTACTTATAAACGGGTCAGATGGGCCAAATCAAAAGATTAATGAAAATGGGAACATGTCAAATGGGTCAACCAATCAATAGAGTCTCAACGTGTAAAATTTATGCAAACAGCCTCCTACTCATGCAAAAATTTGAATTCCCTTTTGTATGTAGTATATTTTTTTATCATATTTATACTTAATTATTTATTAAAAGTTTAAAGCTGGCCAAATGCGTTTCAGGTCAACACGACCAGACCCATATTAACTACCATCTGTTTTGACCTGTATCAAAAACCAATTATTTTGACATGTTTGCTATATCCGATTTGTTTCATTTCCAGTATAGTTTTTCTGTTATCATCATCCTTGAACGTTATTTTATGCAAGCACTGACTTCAAGTCTTTTTAGCTTCTCTTTTGTTTCCGGTGTCTCTGGTACCAGCCTTTTCAACTCTGTCAGCCTCATGGCTTACAATGTCTTCTACACAAGTGTTCCTGTGTTAGTTAGTGTCCTTGATAAAGACCTCAGTGAAAAAACCGTCATGCAGCACCCTCAAATATTATTTTACTGCCAAGCAGGGAGGTTAGAAATCTTATGAATTATGAATGATAAGTTACAGTTACTTGTTTTATGCTTCTATATTAGCACGGTGTTAATGATATTATGTAACAGGCTTTTGAATCCTACCACATTTGCTGGATGGTTTGGACGTGCTCTCTTCCATGTAAGCGTTACTTCCTAAATTTTATTTCCGCCGTTCTTGTGATCATATCTGGTTATTCATTGAATATGAAATTGTCTATTTGTTGCGGTGATTATTTTTTTTGTCAGGCAATTGTGGTGTTTGCGATAACTATACATTCGTATGCCTTTGAGAAAAGTGAGATGGAGGAGGTTTCAATGGTGGCACTCTCTGGGTGTGTTTGGTTGCAAGCTTTTGTAGTCACATTAGAAACCAAGTAAGTTACCACCTTCCATTTTCTATTGTGAAATTAGCTGGCGTTTCTCCCTGACTAAAAAATAAAGCAAATGTTCATTTGTTATTTTACCAGTATTATGTTTTAGGCTAATGTGTATTTACTGTCATCCCTTCTCTAAAATAAGGAAGTCGATGAGAGCTTTTATATGTTTAATGTTAATATGTTATCATCATTTAATGTGCTACCTTATCTGTTCATTAATATGGTAAAAAAAGAAGAGGCTGGACCATCTTTTCAAGTGTCCATCTGTTTAATTTATGTATCGGAAATTGATTTACTTCTGTTGAATGATTATTTTATCTGATGTGTGCAGCTCCTTTACATTATTGCAACATGCTGCCATATGGGGGAATCTAGTAATTTTCTATATTATCAATTGGATTGTGAGTGCTTTGCCACGATCTGGGATGTACACCATCATGTATCGCCTTTGTAGACAGCCAGCTTACTGGAATACCGTGTTTGTGAGTATTCCTTTCCTATTTTATCTGACCACTTTGTGTCCATTATTTGCAAATGTGATTCTAAAGAGCCCTGTACACTTGGTGGGTCCAATCTTCTTTCTCATCATAAATCGGTACCCATATTTTATTTTAGGACCCATGATTACGTCTAACCTCGTCCTACACGGTATAATGGTGTCTGATCAAAACCAAGTGTAAACCTAAACTGTTTGCTTTGTAGCTTGTTGAAAATATTTGTGACATTCGAACAAAGTGCATAAATTTATTTGACCGAATTTTTTTTAGGAACAGTTTATAATTGACGAAGTTTTCCTGGGCCAAAATATTGTCAAGTTTAGTTATCTATATGGGTTGTAAATAGCTGAATCTGGTCCTTCGGGGTAAAGCTAACAACATACTTTCCTTCATTGACGGTTTTTGGTCATTATACAGAATAAATTGATTGTTTTGGATACTTTCGACCTAAAAACCTGTAATATTTTGATGAAGGTGTTTAGTTTTTATAACATTTTTCGAAAGCCAGATGTTTTCTATGATGATTTTCCAAAGTCGAATGTATTATATAGTTCTCGAACATTGTGTAGTTTTTATTGCGATTTCAAAGTCCAATAACCAAATTCAAAATGAAGTTGGGAATGTGTTGCTATAGGTTGCAAAGATAATAACCTACTAAAGCAGTGTCAATCCTTTTTAGTATAAATAACTTTCTGCAGTTTGTTTTCTCTACTATGGAGTAAAATTTTGTATGCAAACGTCTCTTCTTCTTTCTAACAAAGCTCTGAACCTTATATTTGTTTGGCTGGCTGGGATCTATAATAACATCTTCGTTTCTTCTAGCACTATATAAAAGCGGCGAGAACATGACAGTAATAACAAGATGAGCAAATCCAACAGAACCTTAAAATATATGCTGAACGTGGTCGTGTAGGTTGTATAATGGGTCGAGCAGTAATTTTTTGCCCATATCAGGCTGACTTGACACGCTTTTTGTCCTAATGAATTATATTTTTATAAATAGTTGGTGTCTAAATTTGACTACGAAAATCTGATTAATATAATAATCTGATATTTCCGATAAAATGATTTAGGAGGTTTTATGCATTAATATATACAAATACATCGCTGGCGATTTTCAACCTGTTCGGCCAATTTGACCAATTGCCTTTTTTGCGGACTTTTTTTAATCAATCTTTTGACCGATCATGGGTAAAACATAATCCAAATTGACCCATCTATAAGTATTAGTCGATATTAATGTCTTAACCGAAGTTGTTATACCTTTTCAGCTCATAGTAGCAGCCGGGATGGGCCCTGTGCTTGCGTTGAAGTACTTCAGATACACATACAGATCAAGTAAAATCAACATTCTCCAACAAGCGGAGCGTTTGGGTGGGCCTATCCTGTCACTGGGAAACATGGAACCACAACCAAGAACATTGGACACTGATCTCGAGACCTTATCAATTTCTCAAACAAAAAATGGTAGGAATTCTGTATTTGAGCCTCTTCTCTCTGATTCACCAAGTGCTGTGAGACGCTCTTTCGGGCCGGGTGCTAATTTTTTCCAGTCTCAACCCAAATCTTCGAGTTATCCAAGAAATAAGGACAATTAACTCCCGAATGGAAAAGAAAAAAAAAAAACATTTTTTCGACATTTGAACTGAGTATAAAGCTATAGAACCCGTACATTCTGTAAAGTTGTACTTGAGATTAGCAATGGTTACTTGTTGTACTGTCATTAGCACCGTTTCTGTTTTCTATTGCTGTTATCATGTTAACTTTCAATTTTTTTTTCTCGACGATAATAGTAAAGTGTAGTGCAGAGACCAGTTTTTATTATAAAAGCAGGGATATACATCTGAGTTTTTATGGAAGTATACTATTTTTGTACTGTGTGAGACCGCTATATTTGCCAATTTACATTACTTGTCTGAGTTTAATTTAGTTTACACACGACTGAAGTAGATTTCCGGACCATTCTACTTGTTATAAGAAGTGTTCTAAAAACCGAGAAACCTGCAATTGATAATTAGTCATATCGGATGAAAGACGTTGAATTGTATTCTTTTCATGTTTTTTTTTTATTGTTTTATTGATGATTGATAATGATAATGAACAGTTGAGTTAAGTATAATAATATGATTTTATTGGCACAGGATATGTCCGGGTTCATGGGACAGTTTGTTGATGGTTTGAAGTTCCAACATACATGTTTGGCAAAGATATGCTTCGAGACCGCTAATCTTTTGTAGATATTTTAATATATATATACAACAAGAAGATTGAGAATAGTTAGTTGATTGCAAATTTTTTATTGCTGATCTCCTGGCCTAAACTCAATACCCTTGTACAAGGAGATCTGTAAAGTTACATTTATCCCAACTCTTCACATGTAAATTCAACGAATTAAGATTATGTGTAGCGCCTGATAATCAGGACATGAGTGAGAGTAAGTACATTGACAAGTCGTAGATTGTCATTGTCATGCTGGGTTACATCGTCAATTTCTACCAGACCAGAAATCATGGAGCGTTTCTTAGGTAGTTTGTACACAAGATAACACGCATAGGCTGTTTCAAGTGACAATAACTGGGATTTGATTTCACAAACGACGGCAAATCTTCTTATCATACTAGACTCGGCAACAATTCAAACTTACCGGGTAAATCCTTAACCCTCCCCCCGCTAAAGCGGAAACACGAAGTGTCACAGCTAATGATTTCACAACACAAAGATATAGTAGCAACACCATATAATTTAAGAGATAACAGCCTTAGAGGCATCAAAAGTACATCCAACATGGTTTAAAATACACGGCATTGTTACAATTACATTACAAAGATTTAGTTCAAAAATCGGAAATTGTTGAAGAAACAACAAGATCTTGCTTTTCTCAGACCAAAAAATGAGATTCTTGCCGAATCCGAGCATGTATGATCTTTGACGATAATAAATATGAGACAAAAATACTATAATAAGAGATACAAACAAGGCAAGCAACGTGTTACCAAAATAAAAGTGGTACATGTTAGCAGTGGCGAATCGAGCAAAATTGATCGCAGGGGGCAAAAATATTTTTTTAAATGTCGGGTTATTAATGAGGTTATTGCTAAAATTAAAAATTGATTCGAAACAAAATTAAAATAGTGAAGTAACTCAAATGTACAATTTGGAAGGTTTTAAACATTTTCCACTATAAATAACGTAAAACAGCTCATCCGTATAAGATAGCTATAAACGACTTCATTAAATAGCCAAGCATCAATAAAAAGTGTCAAGCTTAGAATGTTAAACATAAATAATCTAAAAAAGATAATGTATACTCTGCTACAAACATATACAAATACCTAATCTAAAAGTTATGATAAAGAAAATTTTATTGATCTCTAAAATCACAAAACCATAAATTTCTTTAGAGATTACTAATATCTCGGTGACAAAATAGCTAATTAGATATCTAATTCATAAAATAGCAAGAAAAAAGGTTTAGAGAATAGATACTCTTGTAATTCGGCCACATTGAAGATCTACAACACAACAATTAAGTTCTTCAAACATTAATTAACTAAACATATAAAAGTTTATCAATTTAATATATAACTATACAACTATAGGAGTATATTTACAAAATTACTATGGTTTTTGTTTAGATATATCGTTGGGGAGAATCTTAAACATCATAAGTATAAGGAACATTTGCAAAAAAATATTAATTAGTTGATATATAATTGATCAAAAAACAAAGAGAAAAAGATTAAAAACAATTATGGATGTCCCCACATCGGTGTAGCCGTGACCAAAATAACCGAAATCGAAACCGAAATCGAAAAAAAACGAAATCGAAACCAATCCAAACCAGTTTTTGATAATAACCGGTTCGATTATTAAAAAACCGCCGGTTGGTAACCGGTTTTACATGAGCTTGGTTAAAAGGAGGAGACTTTATATTTTAGAAAGCGGCTAAACCCATTTGAAAATATAGTTTAACAGTTTAACTTTCTATTTGAACGAGGCTTTGTTGATGATGGGCCATTGAGCTGGGGGCTTATTCAGTTGTAAGCCGAGGGCATAATCAAATTATTATTCAACAAATTCCACTACAATTTGCAAATAATTATTGTGTTATTGGGTCAGTGGCCCTCACTCCTATGTGAAGAGATCCGCCCCTGCTTGTTAGCAACTAACTTGATGAGAAAGAGAGTAACCTTGATTCAGGCAGTGATTTACATATCCATTGTTTCATTCCAAAATTCATTCCTGTAATTTAGTAACATTTAGTAACAAGCCCACTGTGATGGGGGGCCGTGAACCCCATAGTTGTGAACTGCATCCCCCCGATGCCTAGGAGTTGTAAGCGGTGCACGATATCAAGGCTTCTACAAGAGGCGTACTCATAAATGAGAATTCTTTCACCATCCTCATTCCACGAGATAGAGCATCGTGAAGTTTTATCATTTTCATTTTTCATCACCGTATTTGAACCCCAAACTATACATACGAGGAAACTATTGTTAATTATCAACTCATCATCACGGATTATTAGTGAAAACAAGATTATAAAAAATATCTTTTAATTAGCTCGATTCAGCTTGTAAAAGATCTTTGTATAGTTAACTTATTTTTAATAATAAAAAAATAAACTAAAAACTTAAAAGTTGATTGAAATGAATGAGTGATACATACCCCGCGCTCCACTGCGGGTATGTACCTTCGAAAATAACTGTTGTCGGGAGTCATACCTCAGAGGAGAGGCAGGCAATTCAGTCGCATCTTAAGGCAAATTCGTAAGGGTAGTATGCAATGATATTAAGATGTCGCGCTTTTAATATGCAATGATGTTAAGATACATTAATCTGAGCCGTAAATCAAAAAATCAAGGGCTGAGATTATCTGTCACTTATGTCCTCTCTAAAAAGTTTGCCCTTCTGATCCCAAATCATGAACAATGTATAAGAAAGCGTATTTATTTTAGTTTGGTTAAAAATATGGATGTAGTCCAAAAAGGACTTTTTTATTTGCTATTACATACACTATATCTAACGATATGAAAATAAACACTACTTTATAAGATATGAAAAATTAACTCATAATGATTAAATGAATTAACTCAATGTGTGGCACATTTCATTATTCTTTTCATTTTCGATTTGTTAATCAAAAACGTATTATTAGACCTATATTCGATACATACTATCTTTTATTATTTTCAATTAGGCATTTACATTATTACGTTTACCTTATATCTACACTAAAATGTTTAATTCTAACAAAGACATTCATTCATGCGTTTTTAAGTTAAGAAGGTGTTATTAAAGACACGTGAACATGTTAATATACCCTTAACTAACACTTAACATGTGAATTTTAAATCAATTGGACCACCGAACAATTTGAACCGAAAATCTCATAAAAAATTATTAAATTGAAAGTAAAATCAGCTATATACAATGAACTTAGCAATCGTATATTCGATCATATAAAAAAAGGGCGAGAGATTTATATCATACAAAGTAGTATATAAGAAAATATATTTATTTTATTTTTGAAAAATATGGACGTAATCCACAAAAATACATCTCTATTTGTTATCACATATACTTCTTCTAAGGATTTTTGAAAATAAATACTACCTTATAATAAACAAAAAGAACTAACTCATAATTAAATAAATTATTAAATAATAAAATTTTAAAAAGCTAAAACCTGTAAATATTACTTACTTCAAAATAAAAATAAAAAATAAATTGTAAAATAAAGATAATTTATAAGTAAGGGCTATAAACAAATAAACTCTACCATAAATTATCTTTTGCAAATAGTTGATACTATAAGGGTCTTAAAGTAAATCATATAGTAAAATAAGGGACCTCTAGTAAAATAGGAATAGAAATAGAAAATACTTCATTAAAGAGAAAAGAAAAATGAAAAAAAAGGACAACCAAAAACTAACTCGAAGTCTCGAACATAGAACCTCTCGCACATTATGACATATTCCTTGCGTTAGGCTAGCAACCCACAATTGTTGAGTGTTTTCAGTTGTTATTTATATATTATATAAAAAATGAAAGTTGACAAAATCTGATTGGTCATGTTACTATTCATGTCATCCTAAATTGTTATTATTCATAATTTATTATAAATACTTATACATACTATTATTATTATTATTATATACTACATTTCAACTCTTCAAGATGATGCGGTGTTTCGTAGTAAGAATGAGCAGTGGGTGGTTCAAGGCGAATTGAGCATGACATAATTAAAATCGCATTTATAATTAAAATTTTGATTAATTAATATTTGATTAACAGATTTGTAACGTTAATAAACATATATGTCATCCCGTGATACCTTAAATATGGCTTGATTAATTCAATTAATATCTAAAACTAATACGATTTTTTTTCATTGATTTAGACTTGTGCCCAATATGTTAATACATGCTATTCCTACGTTTTGTACACAACAAATATTTTTTACCAGCGTATTTCGGCGAGGCATTTTAAATATGTACTTTTTTATAAATAAATTGTACGCGTATGATGAAATATAAAATACAACATATCAATATGCGCTCAATACAACAAACTACACTCTTTTAAGTTTTAATTCAAAATTTATTAATTTATCACTGATATTATTTAAACAGTTGATATCTTGTTGTAAATATGTGTAAGGTTATATAAAATCTATTTTTACACAATTCACTAACGACGTAAGATTTATAATATACATTTTGTATAACATTTATAGCCATACAATAAAAAATGAAAAAAATAATCTTTTATGTTTTCCTTACAATTTAATATATTTTTTAATGTATTATCAAAGGTTTTCCATTTCACATAATCAAAAATTTAATTGTATGTATTTATTTAGTAATCACATAAGATTTACAACATAAATTTTATATAACATTTTTATAACTACATTATGGAAGAAAGAAAGTACATTATTTGATATTTTCTTTACAATTTTATATCTGTTAATATTCTCAAAGATTTACCATTTTATATAATCAAATACTTGTATTTATAGACACTAAGGTAATGGCTATTTATTATTTTATTTCAGTTGGAATAGTAGATGAATATGAATGAATTGTGAATAATGACATTTACTTTGGTAAATGTAATAGCTAAAATATGTTAATACAAATTTGGGGCGATTAAGATGGAGTTGAGCACCCTCCAACTCCCATACTAACTCCATATCTAGATGGATGTAAACACAAAGGTTAATAACTAACTTTTATTTCATATTCTAGGGTTCACTCCACTCATAATTTATTATAGTTTTCAGAATTATTCATATGGGTCATTGTACAAATTTGTAGTCTAAATCAATCACTATAATAATAGTTAAGTTTAAATTAATAACCGAACTAATAAAAAAAATACAACTAATCCACCTCTAGCTTCACTCTTTTACCAATTGCCTACAATACAATCGTTCGTTGTCAATTTTTTTCACCACAACTTATAAATATAACTGAGCAAGATATGCAGGTAACATACAACATTTTAGATTTACGCAAGACTATTTAGTAAAATGTCACTTTTATTTTGATAAAAATAAGTGACTTTTATTACTGAACCGTACAAATACATTTGCGTATATACATATCATCCACACTATTTAGAACCATACATTAAAACTAATATCGACACATATCGTTGCTAAGGATGAAATCTTTATGAATTTAAACTTAATTATCAGTGTAGTAATCTCTTTAAAACTTTCGTACAAACTTGTGGAGCATCAACTCTTTTTTCAATTGATTTGAAAAATTCGGTTAATGCTAAAATGAAAATGGAATCATCATTTGTTATGAGAATGAATCGCTTAATTAAATCGATTAATTGAAATTTAATTAATTTAATTTATGATGAATAAACACACAACGTCTTTTACCAAACTTTTAATGACAAACTTAATGAAAATAGTGGAGTTTAGGCTCTTTCTCGTAAACTTCCACTCTTACGTTTACACACCTGCCAATCACGTGCTAATTCCAATTCATTATTTTCATAATTTTATTTAATTAAAAAATTTAAAATATAAAATCCGGATATAATAAACTTTACCTTCTCCATCTCATCTGTATTAAAAAACTGCTTTTCCCCACTCTCTTTCACACACCAATACACCAAAATAAACACACACACGTACACACACCAACTTCCTCTTTTTCACACAAAAACCACCTTCTAGGGTTTCCATAAATCCCTTTTTCACCATCAAACCCCCCCATTACCAAAATCTGTACAATCGTTCCACTTATTACAATCATATATGCTTTTTACCTCTCTCCGGACTTCAAATTTTAGGTGAATTTTGTGTTTCTGGGCTCTATTTCCCGATGCAATTGCTGTAATGACTCATTTTCTTCAACAATCATTTGGTAATGGCGGAACATATGTTTTCGATAAGTTTACTGATTTGGTTAATTTTCGTTGCGAATTCTGTATCGATCAGTGATGATGAGTTTGGAAGTTTATTCCGGCAAGACTACTCGCCGCCGGCGCCTCCACCACCGCCACCGCATCCGCCGTCGTCTTCTTGTGAAGGTGACTTAGGTGGAGTAGGTTCACTTGATACTACTTGTAAGGTTGTTTCTAATTTGAATTTAACACGGAATATATATGTAGCTGGGAAGGGAAATTTTATTATACTTCCTAATGTGACTGTCGATTGTTCGGGATTTCCGGGGTGCGAAATCGGGGTAAATGTTACTGGTAACTTTACTTTAGGTGAAAATGCTCGTATATTGGTTGGGTTTTTAGATATAGACGCTATGAATGCCGTTTTTGCGAGTGGGTCGATTGTGAATACTACTAGTTTAGGGGGTGATCCGCCAGAGCAAACTAGTGGGACGCCTCGAGGGGTTGATGGTGCTGGTGGAGGGCATGGGGGAAGAGGTGCGGCCTGTTTGGTTGATGATAAGAAGCTTCCAGATGATGTTTGGGGTGGTGATGCATATGCGTGGTCGAGTTTAGCAAAGCCGTTGGAATATGGGAGTAAAGGTGGGACTACGAGTAAGGAGGTTGATTATGGAGGTGGTGGTGGTGGGAAGATGATGGTGGTGGTTACAGGTAGTATTGAAATGAATGGTGTTTTATTAGCGGATGGTGGAGATGGAGGTCCAAGGGGCGGTGGTGGTTCGGGTGGCAGCATCTACATCAAGGCTTATAAGATGTAATATTTTTATCCTTATTTCAGAACTGTTGGTATTATAACTTATCTAGATGTGTAGAACTATAGATAGAAGTTGACCTGCTTTGCTATTATTACTGTGTAACATGAATATTTAGTAGCTTAGTGAAATGTTATGTTTGTTAGCGTGTTTCTTTGTTGGAACTTTGTAGGGTAAGACTCTTGGTGAATGCCATTGTAGCTGTGTCGGCGAGTTTGTTACTAGTTTTTACGAGCTATTGAATTCTATCATTTTGGTTTTATGACTCTGGACAATTACCGGTTATCTTGTAAATCCTTTCTATGTTTACTTGGATTAGTAATGACATCCTTAAATCTGTCAACTATCTTTTTTTATGAACATCGCTTCATCTAGTAACTATCTTCTTTCGTAATTCCATGCTATTGCTGTTTATGAGTTGGAAATTTTGCATAGAAGTTCTTGATACGTATAATGGCTTCTGCCAATTACGTCGCCTATGAAAAAAATATTAATAATTTAAGAGCCTCAGATTTTGTATTCGCTACACAATCTTTTTGTGGGGTTGGTATTGAATTATGTTCTGGTGCCTTCTCAGCATTAATAGTTTAAATAGAAGTAATGTTAGTGAAGGTTTGGTAGTCCAGGCTATGATTCTTTAAGGTCCAAAGAACTTTGGTTCCTAAGTGGTAGGGATATAATTAAACATATGTAAAGATGGTAAGTAACGGGTATACGTTTAGAAGCAAAGATTGGTGTTTGCATAATAGTTTATCCAAAAAGATTGGTATTTAATGTTTTTTTGATGGTTTTAATCATCTGTAGATAAGAGTATAGACGCTTAAAAAGGATGTTAGTCTGATCAATAAATTTGTGATAGCTACATTTTATGGGGAATTGCACATGCACATTAGGATTGATGATGTTCCTCTTTTTGTTTGTAAAAATTCTCTTTCTCAAATTACTTGTTTATGAATTGCTTGTATTATTTTTCTGCACATATCTTTTCATGTGTACAACAAGGCTTACACCTCCTGATACCACAAAATGATTGCTCCCCTTTTCCTTTTAGTTTGCTTCAGAACAGTGTTGTAAAAGTCGGCCAAGTTGGTCGACTAGTCGGGGACTAGTCGGGTTTTGGGACTAGTCCGACTCGACTAGGCCTAAATCGGGCTAAAAGTCGGTCAATGGGTCAAAATCAGTCAAATTCGGGGATTAGTCGGATTTATTCGGTCAAAATTGGTCAAAGTCAAAGTCATTGTCTAAATTATGTTTCTAGACAATTAGGTTAAAGTTTGTGTTTGTTTATGTTTACGTTTATGGGTCTCTTCTATATTTGCACATATAATTTTGAAATTTATTATTTATTATTTAAATGTAAAAAAAGTCCAATCCGATTAGTCCCCGACTTGGCTGATTAGTCCCTACAAGGTCCTGGCCGACTAGTTTTTGGTTACAACCTTGCTTCAGAACAAGCGTCCCTTCAACTATTAAGGCTGTTTGTGATCTATTCTTCCCATATCAGCCTTTCTTTGGTCCTAGTGCATGATGCCGGTTTAGTAGTATGCCATCTTTTGTATCTATACACATGGGTGTCCATCTGAATTGAGTCTGCAATTATTTTTCTGGAGAGCTACTATAGGGTTGAAATAATACATTAGTTAGACTTCTTTTGTTATCAATGTGACAATTAGTTTGAGCCCAAGGGTTACAAAACAAACTGAGGTTAATTAGTTTACATATCAACTTTACTACTTTTCTAGTAGATGAGTCAAGATGCAAGAAGTAGTTGAGGGATACGCACACGTGTGTGTGTGTGTGTATATATATATATATATTTATATATATGCAATGCTATATATGCTATATTACCTTATTATATACTATCTATATGGTAATAATATTAGGGAAAAGTAGCAACTACGTCATTATTTTAAATAATTAGCTCACTATAGGATAATAGTTAAGAACAGGTGGTATGCTTGATTTGACTTAGGGTGAATTACTTGAGCGTCTATGGCAGCGACAAATGCCTCTTGAAAACAAGCTGATTTTATTTGTTGTTAGTAAGTCCTTTTTGTTCAGTAAAATTCTTATCCGGGCTCTCTTAAATTTCTCTTATTCTAAAATGTTTGAGCCGTAATGTATTCTGTATTATCTGACTTAAACTGAGCTTCTTGTTTTGAAGTGCAGGACTGGAAGTGGCAAAATAAGTGCTTGTGGAGGCAATGGTTTTGGCGGTGGGGGTGGAGGAAGAATTGCTACGGATGTTTTTAGCAGGCATGAAGACCCTAAAATTTTTGTAAATGGTACAAATGTTACTTCATTTCTGTCCTAAGGTTTATCCCTTTGAAGTGTGAAACTGAATCAGATCCTTTTGATTTGAATTGTTCAAACTAAAATTCATTACTTTAATGCCAAATATGGGGTATGAACCCCTTTAGCTAGCTACTTATCACGTGGTTACTTTGAAAACGGTGTCTTTGTTTGTATACATCGTTTCCCTCTTCTTTTGAACCCTCTGATCTTTTAGTGTGGCCTAAATAACTGAATTGGTGTTGATTTTCTGCAGCCTTTTAGTAATATTGAGTCTCATCTTCCCCCTCCCCCCTCCCTCTGTGCAGGTGGTAATAGTTTTGGCTGTCCATCAAATGCGGGTGCTGCGGGAACTTTTTATGATGCTGTGCCCCGAAGCCTTGTAGTTGATAATTTGAACATGACAACTGACACGGATACACTCCTTATGGAGTTCCCATATCAGCCTCTTTTGACTAGTATTTTCATTAGAAATTCTGCTAAAGCTGCAGTTCCCTTACTTTGGAGTCGTGTTCAGGTCAGTGAAATATAGTTTATCTACCTTATCGTTCATCATGTTTTTTGAGTTTTGGTTTTGCTTAGCTACATTCAATTTATATATAAACCTTACCTATTTTGTCTGATGGAAGAACCATACAATATAATTTTCATTTTCTTATCATGTACTTCATTTAGGTTCAAGGCCAAATTAGTCTTCTGGATGGTGGTATCTTGAGCTTTGGGTTAGCCCATTACGCTTTATCAGAATTTGAAGTACTAGCAGAAGAGCTACTGATGAGTAATTCCATAATCAAGGCAAGCAACTACCTTATCCTACTTTATCCTTAGATATGTCTACATTTTTATGTAAATTGTAAAAGGATAATTATTACATATCTTTTTTGCATCTCTTTAAGGTCTGCCTTGCTTCCCTTGTCTTTATTAGCTTTTGATTTTCCGTAACAGATATATGCTCTTCCATACTAGATCTTATGTATCACAGGTTTTCCATTTAACGAGGCAAAAATAGATAATCATTTACATATTGCAGTTGTTTTATGATTAAGTTTCTGTTTTGTGTGAAAAATATCGGAATGCTATGTCGCCCTTTTTAGTAATTGTTAATTACTTCGATGGTTCTGGTTTCTTAACTGTGATCATTGCTTCTAAAAGAGAAGTTTAACCAGATATTCTTACTCCTAAAATTAGGAGCATTCTAAGTAGTGGTGTAGCTACTCTTGGAGTTGGGGGGGGGGGGGGGGGGGGGGGCTTGGCCCACCCAAGTTCTTTACAAGTCCATTACTAGTTAACTAATTTTGTAAAATTCCAAAGCAAAAACATGTAACTCGGCGATCTCAATTTAACATGGCCCACCCATAAGTTTTTGAACTAAATTGCTACAACAGGCTAATTAATTAGGTTACAGCTTACAACAATCCTTAACAATATGATTAGGTAATAACGACTCAAACAATTATTTGATTAGTTGCAACATATAACATGTGTCGACATTTGACGTCCTCTGTCTGAATTTGCTATTCATTAGTTGCCAATGATTCAGAAATAGACCCCATAGGTGTTTTCTTAGAACTCGAACGAATGTAAGAATTTTTAGAATTTAACTACGCAATCTATTCACTTATTTATTTAATATGATTGTTTATTCGTCAAGACTAATCATTTAGTATGTAATATGTTGTTGACTCATTTAGTACTTAATATTATGCAGACCAACGCTTTCTAATAAAAAAACAAATTTACTAATACCTTGCGTTTTGTTATTTGTAAAGTTATTCTAATACATGTTACTCTAATAATTTACTTGGCCCACCCCAAAATCAAATCCTGGCTACACAACTGATTCTAAGTAAAATATATTACTCTAATATCAGTAAGGTGAAATTGAATTTGGCACATGAAAGTAAGACAATTAACCTGCTAAACAAAGATTATTCTATCTGCAAAGAAAATGGTCCACATAGAATTTTGCCTTTGCAATATATTAGCTGGTGGCACCACATATTGATAGAGGTTGCGATTCCAATTTATATTTTGATGTGCCGGTGGATCAGGTCTGGGCTTATCTCTATCACGTCAAACTGGTAAAATGAAAAAAAATAAAAATAGCTTAAAGGAAACTGGGTCAAACAGGTCAAACTGGTTGAAAGTCGTCCAAAATGTTTATTAGAGTGTGAGATCTTGTAAATCATTTATTAAAAATTTAGAGTATTATTGAAATAATAGTTCTGGTAATCATATATGACTCGCTAAGTATTGTGAAAAAGAATATGTGCGCGCACACACACACACACACACACACATTTATTCGGCAGAAGGTGTCTCGAGTCAACCTACTCCGACACAACCTGGGTAATAATACATTATCTGTTTTCACCTGGGCTCATTTGACCCATTACACTATCTACCTGGCCACCAACCTTTCTAGCCCATTTGACGACCTTTATTTGTTGACAAAGGGGTTTGATATTTTCAGGTTTATGGTGCTCTGCGTATGTCTGTAAAAATGTTCTTGATGTGGAACTCACAGTTGCTTATTGACGGTGAAGGTGATAGGAATGTGGGGACATCTGTCCTTGAGGCTAGCAATCTTATTGTTCTCAAGGTACTCGGAAGACTAATTTGCTATTTTCTGTAGTATGAGACCCATGTTAATTATTGTGACTAATCATACATCTTTTTCAGGAATCTTCTAGAATACATTCCAATGCGAATCTTGAGGTTCGTGGGCAAGGTTTATTGAACTTGTCAGGGCCAGGTGACTGTATTGAAGCGCAACGGCTGGCTCTTTCACTGTTTTATGGTGTCAATGTAAATATCCGTGTCTTATTTTTATTCTACTTAATTATGATATAATAATTTTACATTTGAGTGAGAATTGGTAAAGTAGAGGTCGACAATGGACTCTTTTATATATCCGATGTGTATTACGACTTATTCATACTATAACTGATCCGTTTGCTGCTTGTGGTTTGAAGGTTGGTCCAGGCTCTGTTCTGCGTGGTCCCTTAGAAAATGCTACAACTGATGCTGTGTAAGTCAATTGCAGTTTAGGTGGCATTTTTAACCCATTTATGTTTTACCTATGAATAGGTATTCAGGTTGTGTTATATTTCTAGCTGGTCTAATGGGTTGATAGTTGCTCAAAATCTATTTTCAGTTCATAAAAAACTTCTTAAATAGTTTTTATTTTAGGATTTAGATTATCATTGTAATAATTTTGCTTTTCTAGTTATAGTTAAACACATTTATTGTTAACAAAAAAATAAAATTATAATAAAAACAAAAAAACGAAATGGACAAAGAAGTGTTTGTGGGTCAACCTGACTCGTCCCGATTCGTCCTAACCTGTACAAAATTGATCTGGTTCTGTTCAGATTCACTTTGACCGGCTACCTAACCTGCCTGATCCACAACCCGTCTTGACACCTATACTTCTATCATCTTTGCTTTACCTTAATTCACTTCATTGTTGCTTTGTTATATGCCAGGACCCCCAGATTGAATTGTAATTCTCCCCAATGTCCAGAAGAACTGCTTAGTCCACCTGATGACTGCAATGTTAATGCTTCATTGTCCTTCACTCTTCAGGTGATTGAATTACAAATATTACAATGAGGGAGATGGAGATTTTTATATTACATCAGCTCTGATATTTTTTGTTTCTTCAGATATGCCGTGTTGAAGATATACTGATCGAAGGCCTTATAAAAGGATCGGTGGTGCATTTCCATCGGGCAAGGACTGTTACTGTTCCCTCTACGGGTATAGTCAGCACATCTAAGATGGGTACGCTCACTGACTTAGAATGAATAATAAATTTGATTGAATTATTTTCTCTTTCTAGTAAAATGATGTTTAATGTTTCAATATGATAATTGACTTTTTCACAGGTTGCACAGGAGGTCTTGGTAAGGGGCAATTATTAAGCAACGGTATTGGCAGTGGGGGAGGTTATGGTGGTACAGGTGGATATGGTTGTTATGATGGGACCTGCATTGAAGGTGGTCTTCCATATGGTGATGCTGATTTGCCTTGTCAGTTAGGTAGTGGAGGCGGAAATGACTCAACTGCTGGTGGTGGTATTTTAGGTATGTGCAAGTCCCAATCAGACTGTTTTAGTTTTGCCGTCCTCTTACACTTTTGGTGTAATTCACAATATTGTGTGCAGTAATTGGTTCATTGGTGCATCCAATATCGAGTCTGAGTGTTGATGGATCACTTACTGCTAATGGAGGAAGTTATGGGGAAGAGACCACCAGCAATCCGTATGATCAATACCATTTGGATGGTGGATCTGGTGGTGGATCTGGTGGAACGATACTATTGTTTGTAAATTCTCTGTCTCTTGGTGAATCTGGAGTTCTTTCGAGTGGTGGAGGTTATGGTAATCCCAATGGGAGTGGTGGTGGAGGCGGTGGAAGAATTCATTTTCATTGGTCACATATTACAACCGGGGATGTTTATCAACCAGTTGCCACTGTCAAAGGGAACATCTCAATTGGGTTTGTGTCTCATTTTTTTTTCTTTTTAGTCTTAATATCTAATCATGTTTCAGACGCCATAGTTTATGATTCAAGTCACTGATAATAATTATACTCGTATGAAGCGTTAACGTAAATGTTTGGTATTGATATAGGGGAGGGCTTGGTGGAAATGATGGTGGTGCTGGAGAAAATGGAACTGTCACTGGGAAGTCTTGTCCTAAAGGACTTTATGGGACATTTTGCGAGGTATACGGTTCTTTCCCGGTTTTTATTGTCCTTCTTGTTATATTTATATATTTTTAGAATGAAAAACGTTCACACGCTCGACCACCCGATTATATACAACCACGTATTAACTTAACTTGCCTCAATTGAGACTTGAACTCACAAACACTTGGTTGATAGGTTACCGTATCCCGATAGACCACAGGCCCTTTAGGGTTATCTAGTTATTTTTACGTTTTAGTAGTTTGCTTTAAGGTTATATACAAGCACTATTGAATGATATATCCTGACCTGGCTTGGTTATGTAATTATAAAATTATTGAATCTTTTCCTTTATGCATTTATGTGACCCCTACCCACTTTATTTATGACATCGATACATTCACCTATCAGATTTGTGGATTGGTTAAAATTTTGATTTCATTCGTTCTTAAATTTGAAATGAGACACATTTCGGTCATACCGTCATAGTCATTCTTATTACATCTAGCACACTCTGTTTAACCAAGTACTAATCTTGTTTTGGGTATCTTTATGATTTGAACAGGAATGTCCTCTTGGTACATACAAAAATGTTACAGGTTCTGACATGTCTCTATGTTTCCGGTGCCCACCCGATGAGCTTCCTCATCGTGCTCTGTATGTTCCTGTCCGAGGTATGAGTAACTGCTGATGATGTCGTTTTTAGCAATTCAAGAGTGTCTATATCGTTTGGTGATTATATCTTTGCACATATTGATTAGAGGTGGCTGATAGGTCCAAGGTTTAGTTATTTTTAGATTAGTATTATTTGAATTAATTTTATTTAAATTATGGGTTTTCACAGATTTAATTACTACATTGGTTCTAATGTTATTAGCTAAGTAGAATCTTATTTAGTTAAACATAGGCCTTTGGGGAGCAAGTTAAAGAAATATATAGATAGTGTTGTATGGTTGTAATTTGTTTGATGCTGAATGTTATGAATTGATTTTGGAATCTGGGCCTCTCGGACTTAAATTGATATTGAAGAGTTGGCTTATCCCTTGAACATAAGCCGTATTCTCTTTTTCCGCTTCATTTTCATTTTGTTTTAGAGTCGGATCTTCTCGGTGACAAAATAGATGGGTTGGGTTAAAACAGGTTGTTCCTAGTGCAGGTTGAATTTTGCTGGTCGGGATGGGTTGGCCCGGTAACATCATTGCCCGTTTAAAATTTTAAATAGAAAGTGTTGATGCTTTAATACAACATTATTACAATGGTAATAGTTTTTTTTTCAATAGATAAAAGAATTTGGGACTTTGAAAGCAACTAAGCATTGAAGGTACACTTTGGACAACTTTACCCATTTGCCCTGTTTAGGTGTTGGCATTTTTATTTTATTTGAGTGTTATACCACATACTTGGTGCAAGTTATTTGACTCATGAATGATAATTTGTCACAGGGGGAACTGCAGAGACACCCTGTCCCTACAGATGTGTTTCAGACAGATATCACATGCCAAATTGTTATACGGCTCTAGAAGAGTTGATTTACACATTTGGCGGTCCATGGTTATTCGGTCTACTTCTTTTGGGTCTTCTTATTTTGCTGGCTCTTGTGCTTAGTGTTGCAAGAATGAAATTCGTAGGGTTTGAAGAGTCACCAGGTCCTGGTGCTACTCAACAAGGATCTCAAATGGACCACTCTTTCCCTTTCTTGGAATCACTTAATGAGGTTTGTGTTTCATGAAATAAACAATATACTCTCTGTTCTTATTTGTGATATTGATTTTGAAAACACTGGTTATGGACCTTATGGTACCACTTTTACATGATACTATGCCTACTGTCTTTCAGGTTCTGGAAACTAACAGAGTTGAGGAGTCACAAGGTCATGTTTATAGAATGTACTTTATGGGTCTGAATACTTTCAGTGATCCTTGGCATCTTCCTCATACACCTCCAGAGCAAGTGAAAGATATTGTGTAAATTCCTTTCACTAGTTGCTCCTTTGCTTGTGTTTATGTCTTCTATCTAGATTTTGCGTTTCCTTCCTATTTACTTGTGAAGAAAACATGGGTCAAATGGTCAAAATTCTAGCAAAGTGTATTATTAACACATAAAATTTTCTAGATTATTGTAATTTAAAAACTATATCACTCTGTATTATTGAAGTAATATAATTTTGCAGTTAAATTTGACACTAATTATTTGTAAAAATTATGAACAGTAAAGTTATGGCTCAACTTGTTTTGACATGGACCAAAAATTAACCATTTTGACATGTTACTCAACAGCTCCGACCGCCCATTTTTTAACCTCTACTCATCTATTCTAGATGTTTGGTAGTATCCATTAGTGGTTTAGCGTGTTTTGAGTTTTGACCACTATGGAGGTGATCCATTCTTGATATGCGGTTTTATATCTTGCATTGTTCATTATAATGAGCATTTAATTGAACTTGCAGATATGAGGGGGCCTTTAATAGATTTGTTGACGAGATTAATGCTTTAGCCACTTATCAGTGGTGGGAGGGATCAATGTACAGCATTCTGCTTTTCCTTGCTTATCCTCTTGCTTGGTCATGGCAACAATGGCGGCGGAAGATGAACTTACAGAGAATACGCGAATTTGTTAGATCTGAATATGACCATGCTTGCTTGCGTTCTTGTCGTTCACGTGCTCTCTACGAAGGTCTTAAGGTTAGTCCTTTGATTGAAGTTTATTAGTTTTCTTCACCCAAAATCATGGATATTACCTAGCTTGATTAATTGGGTAGCTGGATTTTTGTTTTGTAGTTGATTATTGTGACTTGTAGTCACAGCACTCAATTATTAATGTTTCGATAAACACCAAACATATTCTGCTTCTGATTACATGATTGTTGAAATTTTTGTTTATACCAGCTGCAACAAATCTAATTATCAAAGGGTAGATAAAGTTATCTAATTACACTTATATAACCTAGTTTGAGAATTTCTATTCCCATCAACTAGAATGTCCTTTTTGGTCATTTTATTTACTAATTTCTTTGATTTTTAGAATTTGCCAAACACTCAGACTTCAAACAACAAAAGCACATCCAAACACTATTTCCTAAAGCCCACTTTAAATCACAAATTATTTAATTTTAACTACTCTAAATCACATAATCATTTTCAAAATGCACATCCAAATACCCTCTACTCAAGTATTTTACTCTTAGGTCTGTCAGTCATTTGCTATGCTGCAAATAAACTCCCGTTCACTATGTTCTCACTATTATTACTATTATTACTATTATTGTAGGTTCTCTGTAATATTGTTTGGTGAATTTGGTGTCACATGAATCTTGATTTTTAGCTGTTTTACTTGTATGCAATGTTGTAGGTAGCTGCATCATCTGATTTAATGCTAGCCTATGTTGATTTCTTTCTCGGTGGTGATGAAAAGAGAAGTGATCTTCCTCCTCGTCTTCATCAAAGATTCCCACTGTCTCTTTTGTTTGGTGGTGATGGAAGTTACATGTCGCCTTTCTCACTTCAAAGTGATAATACCATTACCACTCTCATGAATCAGGTTTGTTAAATAGACCCTCAGCAACCTAATTCTATATTACAATTTCAACGCATTTTGTATAACCTGATTTTAGAGGTGGCAAAATGGGCACCTCAGGTAATGGATCAAAACAGGTTTTGTATGGGTTGAAACGAGCCGGGTTGGTTTGAGTGGAAACACTTGAAATTTTTTTTTTCTTTTGAAAACTTAGTGTGTCAAATATGATTATAAGTTTTATATTATTTCAATAAAAATAGAACTTTTGAGTAAAATGTTTTACGCGTTTATATGCATTAAAAATACTCTGGGTGACTTTTTACCTGTTTCCTTTAGTAATTCTATCAATTTTTCCGGCTTAATACGTTAATAATATATCATGACCCATTGATAAGTAAATTGGGTTGAAAGTGGTAACACCTGTTTCGTCTTTAGCTAAATTTATCATGTTATTCTTTCAGGCTGTGCCTCCTACCACGTGGTATCGCTTTGTGGCTGGGTTGAATGCACAGTTGCGGTTGGTCAGTCGTGGTCGACTAAGATCAATGTTCCGAAGTGTTGTTTTATGGCTTGAAACTTGTGCCAATCCTACTTTGATGATATATGGTATACGTGTCGATCTTGCATTTTTTGAAGCTACAAGTGGTGACTATTATCAATATGGACTTGTTGTGACGGCTGTTGATGAACCCACAATCATTTCTTTTGAGAACACCGACTCAAGTACTCAAGAGGCCCAACTTGCAAGGTAACATTGTGTATTAGTTTATCTGGCTCTATGCTTATTGGTTCATATATTCATATGTGAAGTTGTGTTTTACACAAATAAGCCATATGTTTTCATGGGGTTTTGGATGTGCTTTTTGAAGTGATTGTCTATTTATGGCGGAATTAAGCTTCAATATTCAGTTTTTGGTGTTTTAACATTTTCATTTTAGCAAATGGCATTTGGGACTTTGGGTAACATACCGTTTTGATCACATAATTATTTACAAAGTGCATATTTTGTGTGATCAGGACAATAGGATATCTGTTGTATTTGCATTAGAGACATCTGTTATGTATCAATCGCTTTACCTCTAACCATGCCCTGATTCATTGACAGTAACGATGATGTCTTGAGTGATGGTCCAGTCAATGATTCAAGTGAATATACAAGCCTAATTCAACACAGAAACGCCGAAAAGAGTATAACACGGAAAAGGAGTTATGGTAGAGTTTTAGATCTTAACAGTTTGCAAGCCTTCAACGAAAAGAGAGATATATTCTTTCCCCTCTCTTTTGTAATTCACAACACAAAACCTGTTGGCCATCAGGTATATCTCTATCTCTGTATGCTTTTGATAAGTAATGTGGTGATGTTTCTGAAGATTAATATTTGTTAATGGTGGTGCAGGATCTTGTTGGCTTGGTGATTTCGATACTACTATTAGGAGATTTTAGTTTAGTTTTACTTACACTACTCCAATTATATTCAATTTCTTTTGCGGACGTGTTTCTTGTTCTCTTCATTTTGCCACTTGGGATATTGCTTCCATTTCCAGCTGGGATTAATGCTCTGTTTAGTCAAGGTCCCAGGCGGTCGGCAGGCCTTGCTCGTATGTATGCTCTCTGGAACATAACATCATTCGTTAATGTGGTACGTGTCATCCTATAACGTTTCTCTAATCAGAAACTTGTAGTTCTATTAATCATACATATGCATGAAGTTATTATGTTCTAACATGATGTTAAGGAACCTTAATACGCAGTTGTGAAACTGACTAGTCATTATGGACTAACTGGTCAGTCTATCTTAACTTGGTCTATATTGACCCATTATAGATAGAAGATGACTCAAATCGACTAATTACCAAGTAAATGGGTCAAACTGCTACCTGTCAGTAGATATGTTAATGTTTCAACCCGTCTTCGTTTTTGATTTTTTTGTTTTTCCTTCAGGTGGTTGCATTTATCTGCGGTTATGTTCATTACTTCAGTCAGCCCAGTACTAAAGTCCCAGATTTTCAGCCATGGAACATGTGAGCAAACTTTGGGTTTCTCTGAATTTCATAGATAGTGTTATTTACCTCTAATGTTGTGGGTGTTGTTGCTGCAGGGAGGAAAGCGAGTGGTGGATTTTCCCGGTTGCACTTGTTTTATGTAAATGCATCCAGTCATGCCTCCTGAATTGGCACGTTGCGAATTTGGAGATTCAAGATCGGTCGTTGTATAGTAATGATGTCGTGGCATTTTGGCGATCGTGAGAAGAGGCGATATGTTTTTGTTAATTTTGACAGTATGGGTATTTCCGGGATTTCATTATAGCTGACACAGAAGTAGTGAAAAAAAGAGGTGTTTTAGGAAGTAGAAAGTGTGCTAAACTTGAATCCAAACATTTGATGTAGGTTGATATTTATCCTTGTACGTGTATATAAGAACTGGGGCAAATCCCATATACCCTTTACAAATGAAAAAAGAAAAAAGAAAATATGATCTTTTGTTGGTAGCTTCTACAAGTCATAATCTCAACATATTTGTATAGATAATATCTCTTTTACCGCTATGATTAGTCCCAAACTTATGAAAATGTGTTTCTTTGATAGTTAACATTTCACACTCTCTTCTAAGACTTATAATCATAAATTGAAAAGTTAATTCACATTAATTAATCTCCAAATAAATAAATAAAAAGTTTATTATTTGTGGTTTCTTAAGTTAATAAAGTGGACAAGTGGTGAAGGTCGATAAATGGTGAAAGCTAATACAACAACTATTGCTATACGGACAATCATTGTTGATCATCGCCATATTTTCATCTTTTTTTTGGCGAAAAGATATTTATATTAATCTGGATCTTAAAAATCCATAACATTACATTTGAAACTGGAAAAACATCTTTCCAAAATCAGCTAACATATTTTTATATTCATTACCATCACATATATTTATTAAATTATCACTAAATATATATCATTCAATTCTTTTTTTAAAGTTATATATATCCATACTAATATATACAACATTTGAAATGTTCTTTTAATAGGAAAATTACTAATTACTATACCACTAACATTAGTATTAGTCTTTGAGAAAACAACCGGAATGACTAACATACCCCACATTCATTAAATTATTATTACTACTTTCATCATTAAACCTTAAGCTAATATATACATATAACTTTTGAACCATTAAGAGTTACAGGACGTGTCTATTATAGATGAAAATGTCAGGACGAGATGAGTGTAAACGCAAACTATCAAAGACGTTTGCCCACCTTTTGAAGTCAAATAACACCTTTAAAACGTTCGATTTTAAACTTTCTCTAAATTTTACATATTTTAATTTTTCAAAAATAGAAAGAAAAAACCCTTAAATGTGGTTTTTACGGAATTATTAATTTTACACCTTAATTTACTTGTTTAAATTAATTTCTATGTCGTCAATTATGTATTCTATAATTTTATTTTTTCGATCAAATTTTGGGATTACAATTCATCAATACATATTATGTTTCATATAATTTATGGTTTTCGTAAATGCTTAGTATCAAAATATGAAAGAAAAAAAGACAAATGAAGTTTATACTTCCCAACCCGGTCGACGACTCAACGCCTCGTAACTCGTAACTCGCTATCCGATTAACACTAATTGCAATTGTTTTAAAAGTTTATTTTGTGCATGAAAAATAATACACTCAATAATAAATATTTCTTACATATATTTATAAAATTATATAAACTTAATTTAACGAACTACGGACAGAACTGGTACACGAGTCAAATCATTCAATGCAGATCAATTAATACATATTGATGTGTTGAGTTTGAAACTTAAATACGAAAAACAATTTTTTTCTGTAGAGTAATATGTTTATATTTTTAATTAATTATCCCGGTGTATTGTGTGGATTTATTGCTAGTTGTTTAATATGCACTAGTTATTTACCCGCACAATGCGGCGGCGTTAACATATAGTTTAAAATAAAAAAATTATCCACACTACTCAAATCCGAAACAAAGTGTTAACAAGAAATTATCTTCGGCAACATTTCTTCTCATTTAATATGCAACCATATAATTTACACATATTATAAACTGTATATGATTAGTTTGAACACAACTCGGGAACAATACAATCAAAGTAACAATTTTTATAAATTCACAAACCCTACTGATGTTATACCGTTCACTCGAACTAAGTTGAAATCTTCAAAAACAAAAAAACTTCAGGGTTCCGACTATGACAGTTTGGTCAGCCACATAGTGGTTCCATTAGGAACATCATTGTAACACCCTAAAACCTGAGGTAATATTATATTATATGTATGTGATTTAATTTATAAGTTGCTGTATAAAATTTTATACATTATTAGTAGACATGAAATATTTAAATTGTCTAAATAATAATTTGGGAGCAACCAATTAAGTGATGTATTTTAAAAACCAATTAAGTGATGTATTTTAAAGTGACTGGAACTAGAAGGACCGGGGGTGTAAATAACCAATTAAAACCTAAATAAAAATCATATATACATACACATGTACGTACATATCCGAAAATCAAACAAAGAAACTTCGAGACAGAGAGGGAACACACGGGAAAGAGGAAGGAGAAAGAGAAATCAGTCTCTAAACATCAAATTGAGCCTAAATAATTCGAATTCAAGCTCTATTGATCATCTCTAACATCTAGTAAGTATTGTTCTTCCTTTAATTTAACCTAAAAATGAGTTCTTGATGGGGTTTGAGGGTATGATCATGTACAAAATGAAATTAAGATGGATTATGATTAATTAGTGATGTATAAGTATGTAAATCATTGTGGTTAACATCAATTCAATCCAAAAGTTGATAAATCGATTTGGTGTTCATAATAGAAAGTGGGGTTTTGATAAATTCTTGTAAATTGAGGGTAGCTCACCCTATGGTTAGTTTAATTGAGCTGAATTGAAGTCACTAATGATGTTTAAAGTAATAGAAAGAATAGTTAAGCCATAGATTGAGTTATGGTTAAATTGATGAAGTTGTGCTCGGTTTGACTTAGAAGGTCAAACTAATCATACGAAGTTAAAAGTGGTAAACAAGGTAAGAAAATGTGTAAATGATGTTATTTGAGCATTAGTATGTTGGTTGCAATAGGTGTGGAGGCTATATGGTAAATTCGGGTCGTTGGGTAAATTGGGCGAAATGTTGAAATAAAGCGTTTTTGACAAACTTTGAGGGGCTGTAACTTTGTATATATAATGTTTTGGAAAAATCTGAAAGTAGCTAATGAAAGTATGGTCGAATGTCTTTAATTCGATATAGAGTTAGTTGAAAATGGATATGTCTAGGTGGTTCAAAAGTGGTGTCCAAAATGGCTAGTTGAAGCGGTAGTAGAACGCATATATTGGGGTTAAAAGTGTAGTCACTCTAAATAAATCGAGAGCATGAGTAACTTTTATGTGTGAATGTTTATGTGATGTGTGATGATTGTTTAGGTGCAAAAAGGAAGTGATGCTTGCATATCTTATGCTTTTGGGTAGTCGTGGCAAAGGTGAGTGATATGGGGGTTAAATGGGTAATGGTTGTGTGATTCCAGATTGCATACGTGCAAGAGGTTCATACAACCAAGGGAAGTTAATTATTGTATTCCATATTTGTTGATTAATTATGATTGATGCAAGACGTGATTATTTGTTGAAAGAAGTTGATATACGTGGAATTATGTGAATTGAGCAATTGTAGAGATTCGTTGTTGACAGATTAGCTAACTTTGTTAGCATAGTGTTGATATTGCACATTGTGCTTGTTGTTGCACTCTGTGCTTGTTGTTGCACCTTGTGCTAGTTGTTGCAGTTGTGGCACGTTGTGCCTATTGCCAGTTGACAGTTGACAGTGGATCCGCATAGTGAAAGAATAATCCCTACAATTGCCCAGTGGTTAATTGCTTAGTTGTTACTTGGTTCAGTTGTTGCTTGCTACTTGTTGTTGTGTATTACTAATTTAATTGCCCGTATGCTTACTAAGCTTAAAGCTTACTCGTTTAGTTGTTTATTGTTGTAGGTGCGTGTGGTTCGGTTGAACCAAGTGGACAGAGGGCGGGTAAAGAGGTTGCAATGGGATAGCGTGGATTGAAGCTTGCTATGTACGGTTTGGCAAGTTTTCCTTTCTTTTAAATTGTCACATTGATTACCATGTTGTGTAAACCGCCCGGTTGTATTTTAATAAAACACGTAATTGAATATTATGGTGTCAAAACGAGTAGTGGTCATAGTTGAAAATTGTAAGTTTGGTTAGTTGTGAAAGCGTGTGGTTGTGGTCATGAAATTGGTGGTAATGTGATCAAAATGCCAAATGTTGAATTTTGATTGATTGTGGTAAATGGCACCCGCGAGTCCGTATGATTTTAGACATGGAATAGCGGATACGTTGTTGGTTTAAAAGCCTAAAAACTCAAATTGTCGTTGATTTTCCAAACGGGTCAAAATGGATCTCCCAACGGGTCGTTTTGTTAAAACTAGTCAAAATGATGGTTTGGACAACTTTAATGTATGTCGATATATTAGAATATGCAAGTGGACTTGTTGGAAGATAATTGGAATGATTGAGTCAAAATGTTTGCAAGTTTATTTCTCAAGAGTGCCCAAATGGTCACTTTTCGAATTTAAGTCAAAAACCGTCATTAGTGTGAATTTTAAAAAAGTGGCAATTGAAAAACCTTCGTTATGTCATATGGAATGTGCTTGCAAATTTGGTGATTTGATTGTTAACGAGTCAAAAGTTATGCACGTTTGAATTTGGGTCAAAAACTTGAGTTTTGCTGATTTTTGGATCCAAGCACAAGTACGCGATCCCAGAGATGTGCTAGGATCGCGTAAATACAAAGGAAACTTTATGATGTGATTTCATGTACAAGTACGCGATTCCAGAGATGTTCTAGGATCGCGTAACAGTGAAGGAAAGGTAAAAAAGAAAAAAGAAAATTGGGCGTTACAATCATCTTTAGGAAATATAGTTTCAGTAGTTATTGTTGCCACCTATACATCTTAAGAAAAAATGAACGCTAACCGTAATGAAAAAATTAATAATATAAGACTATGCTAATGAAAAAGGTATAACATGAAAGGATGAACCAGATATCTACAGTTCATTTTGTTTTAAGAACTCAAAAATCTTGTTGAGTAGAAGTACTTGGATTACAACCTCAAGGAAAAGAATGTCACATATTTACATATGTTATAGTAATCAAAACTTTATTGTGTATTTAAAATAAAAATCATTTTCATAAGGTGACGTAATGTTAGGTAAAGAAAATACTTCTCATAACAATCGGTATTGATAAAGGATAAAAGTATTGTGTATTTCCATATTATTAAATTTATTTCCATATATGTTATTAGGAGCAGGTAAAGGGGTAATAGTGTTATTCACATCATCCATTTTTAAGCTAGCAAGGAAGATGGGCTAAATGAATTAAAAGGGTTTTAGATTTAGATGGTTGACTTGAAAGAGGGAGATTATGCTTTGACGTGGATGGTATAAAATAAATTAATGGTATATTTCTGATACATATCATGATTATCTAGAAATATAAAAATTATTTTTTTGATAATCAACTATGGTGAAACGTAACAGTCACCTCATTGTTCATCCATTTCATAGTTGACTTAAAAGTGGGGCTAAAGGCATAAATAAATAAATCTCTTAAAAGTTGGATTAGACCTCTCATTGTATCTCAAATGAATTGTTGGGTGAAATCTCATGTCTTCTGTCGGATTAG
The DNA here is from genome assembly GCA_963930675.1 of Gnaphalium uliginosum. Lineage (NCBI taxonomy): Eukaryota > Viridiplantae > Streptophyta > Magnoliopsida > Asterales > Asteraceae > Gnaphalium > Gnaphalium uliginosum. The sequence continues at coordinate 10,159,213 of OZ005684.1, read as the reverse complement.
TATGAAACAAATGTTTATATAGTTTATGGGTTATTTCTTTTATCAACGGTTTGTTTTGGAGTGTAATCTAATACGAGGTTATGTTTTGAGCGTCATGAAAAGCTAAGTTTCGGTTCTAAGGGTGTGTTTGGCAATAACGGTCTGGAGTTGTGACTGGAGCTGGAGTTTGTGACTGGGGCGAGCTAGGACTGAGGCTTCTATTCAGAAGTTACTTCAAAAAGCTTCTTATTTAAAAGCTTCTTGGGGCTTATTTTCAAGAAGACACATTATTGTTGTGTTGCCAAACAAGGCTTATGGACCGAGACTTACAAAAAATAAAAACTCATGTCCTAAAAACCCTTATAAGCCCCTATAAGCCCCGTGACAAACACACTTTAAATCATAACCTATTTAAGTTAATAGCTCCTTATAATTCTTTGATCTGTATCAATTATGTCTTTCATGGAAGAGTTTAATCACCTCAAAATTCAATTGAGAGATATTAAATTGGCTACAGATAATTTTGGGCCCAACAACATAATTGGACATGGTGGGTTCGGATTAGTGTACAAAGGAGAACTCCCCATCCTAGGGGAATAATAACAGTCGCTTGTAAACGTTTAAATCGCAACTTTGGGCAAGGGAACGTTGAATTTTGGAAAGAGATCATGATGCTTTCTAAATGCAAACATCAAAATTTGGTCTCTTTGCGAGGTTTTTGTTTCGAGGGTGATGAAAGGATTCTTGTATATGAGTATGAATCTCGTGGGAGCCTTGATCGCTATCTAAGTGACATTAGTCTTACATGGATGCAACGTCTTAAAATATGTATTGGCGTTGCACGTGCATTAAACTATCTTCATGATCCTATGAAGACACAACAAAGAGTTCTACATTGAGATATCAAAAGCTCAAACGTCCTCTTGGATGAGAAATGGGACGCTAAAGTTTCTGATTTTGGTCTTTCAAAAATTGGCCCGGCTAACCAACCCCATACATATGTTTTCTTGAACGCCGTTGGTACACTTGGGTATTGTGATCCACTTTATTGGGAGATGGGTTTTCTATCAAAAGAGTCTCATGTGTACTCTTTTGGAGTGGTAATGTTTGAATTAATATGTGGCAAGCTATGTTGTGAATATCTTAAGGATGGGCAAGTTAACATTTTAGTGCACTTGTGGAAACGTTGTTATGATGAGAATAGACTAAATGACATAATATATCGTGGTCTAAAGGAACAGATGGATCTCGCTTCTTTGAAAACATTTTCATCCATAGCTTATCGATGTTTAGAAAAATCTCGTGAAGAATGACCGACAACGGCTGAGATTGTGCACCGACTTGAATATGCACTTGAACAACAAGAAAGTATTTTTTTTCTTTTAATTATTACTTTTAAGCATCCTATTTTGGAAGTCAAGATATATTTTTACATATCATGATATACGGTGTCTTGTATTTCTGAGCTTATCGCTATTTAATGAATTCTCTTTGACGTTCAAACAAAGATATCATCACATAGGGTTGAAACAAAACTTATTCTTACAGGAGCTTTTGGAAGATCTTGAAAAGAGAGTGAACTTTGAAGAAATGCGGAGAATTGCAGATCTCGCCGTACATCCTCTATCCTATGTATCTCAAAGTCAACTTCTCATGCTTCTCATGAAAGGGATCCCTGTTGATGATGGAAAAAAGGTAAGTAGTTTTCCTAGTCAGTTGATTCAATGCAGTACCAAGTGTTCTAACTCTTGTTTTTCTTTATCCGTATCGTTTTTTAGACTAGAAGATAAGAAGATACGTGTTTAGAATATTTGATTCATCACTTATCTTAATTAGATTCAATTCAAAATGTCTCTTATTAGGATTATTTGGTTCACTCTGTTTTCCTATCTTAATTTGATTCACTCTGTGTTTTCATTATTGTCATCAAGAGGCTTTTTAGATTTATGAATGTTACAAAGTAACTATTTGATTCTTTCTCTGATTCGATGATAACAAATGACTGCCGAATTTTTTTAGTATACCTTTCTAGCTAAGTAGTTGAAACGAAACTTTGCATTTGTTAAACTACTAATAGCTACTGTATTACTTAAAAGAAATGCTTCACTAACCAATTAACTTGTTAATGTATAAAGTTTACCAAAGCTTTGTTAGTATATCTATTTAACTCAAATGTCTATTTTACAGTGGTTATCAGTAAATAAGAAAGGAGAACATTGTGAGTTGATATCTGCAGCAGGATATATGTCTGAAACCGATCAAAGATATATATATTCGGGTAAATCCTTACGTTCAAGGTTAGTTTACCCTTGTATCCATATCACTTCATCTCTCAGATGTAAATTCTGAAGGGTTTTTCTGCAGTTTTATAAATTTGTTGTCCAATATCTTTAGTTTCATTCCTTAACGGTAGATTTTGAAGTTTTTTTTATTTGTTTCTAAATTTTTTGTTCATATATATCTGATTGTCTCCTAGGCAATGAATATATTAAGTAATGATATAAATCAACTTATAAAGAACCTAATAATCTACACGAGATTTGTTTGAAATTTTTTTTTAGATCATTTTTGAGATTGATTTGATTAGGTCATACATATATCATTTTTCATCTTAACCACATATACTTGATATCTGCATATTCAGACACTTATTGAGATATGAAACGACAGAAAACTTGAAAGTAAGAGTTATGACTCAGTTCTTGTCACCACATGTCACTTACATTATAAACCTTGTCTACAAATCCCCAACTCGTGATCTACGTAAGCCCTTCAAATACAAGTTGAAACACATGACCCAATATCTGACATCCTTTGTGGCACATTTGGGAGAAGATGGATTCCTTCGGACCGAACTGTTCCAATTTACTTGCAACAAACAGCAAAATTACTTTAACATTCATTTCTTGGCTGAGAAAAACTTTGCGCGGTCCTATTATCTTGAAGGCATTGAGTTTTGTCCGGTAGACTTTCTATGTCAAAAAAGTGAATCTTTATTTAGTACAATCATTTTGAATTTGGGCATATAGGAAATTTATTATTCAGTACTTGAACATAGTTTTCTTATAGGAGAAAAACGAAAGCTTAACGGATGAAACTAAGGTGCAGGCTATGCAACCAATAACATACTCGGACATTGATTGGGAAAAAAAGTTGCCAAGTGATTACACCAAAATAGTTAAATGGTCAAAAGATGCCAAAGAGGGGATGACTAGGAAGGAACTCTACTTTCTTCTTCGAAAAGGGCTCCACATCAATGATGGACAACAGGTATATAACACACAATTACAAGTATTTCGATGCTTCTTTATTGATTAGTTTTCATGTTTTGTGAAATTAGAAGTTGAAAGTTTATTTTGTTCAACAATGTAATTCTAAAGGTTAACATATGATGATTACTAACACTTAAAGAACCCTTGTATTAAACATCAACAGTGGTTTTTCATTAGCAAAACATCGAAGAAATGTCATATGCTACCCGCAAGAGCAATTTTGCAAGAAGAAAAAACCGGATGGAATTTCTTATCATGGAGAAATAAATGGATATGGACATCACAACCGGGATCAAGGTTCTATCTCTATTTCACTCCAGTTATGAAACTAACATGTCTGATCGAAACACTCAGCGTAGAACTAGTGTTCATTGCTCTTAGGACGTACAACATTTCCAGTATAGTAAGAGTTGCATCAGTGTAAAATAGAATCTATTTACACCAAATTTAGTTTCTACTTCAAGATCTATATTCTATATTAAATATTAAACCAAACTTGATTTTGACTATAATATTTGAGAATGCTAACAAAATTTTACAAAAATAAACTTACAAACACATGCGCCAAATAAATTTGATGAAAAAAAAATGATTTTGTACCAGAAACTAGGAGCACCAAATTTGTTGTCTTAGTTGAAATTACTTTTTATTTGCTGTCATGCAGATTTGAGGAGGTGGCAGAGTCTTGTGACACAAATCATTTAGCTATCACATTTTTACTACAACCCCATCTGTTGTCGCCCATTACAACCTACGCATGCTACCTGGTGTACAAACTACCTGAAAATACTTCCGTGTTTGAAGGTATTGTAATAACAGGTTTTGCCAAAAAGTATAGCATGTATAAACATATAGAGAAGCCTATATATTTAGTTACTCCTCCTCATACCCCGATTATCGGCCCAAACACTGATGAGAGTCGACCATCAAGAACCCGTAAAATAAAAGGTCATCCAAAGCTAAGGAAGGATGGTTGGATGGAAATTCATGTGTGGGAATTTCAGAATAATAATGCTGCCCCTGATTCTCTTTTGATGGATGGTTATTTGAAGAGCTTGAATGAAGGGAATTTTACGGGCCTTCTTGTGCAAGGCATCGAGTTTAGACCTTTGAAAGTTTCATATTATATTAGAAATAAATAAAGTTATATAAATTTTAATTTTCTAGATTAATATAATTTGGGTTTTTATTATTCTTTTAACCATTTATTCATTTTTTTGACATGTTTTTTGTTTCAAAATTAAGAGCACCTCCAATGCAAATAGGTGGTAGCATTCAAAGAACTCTTACATGTGATGTGGCAAAGTTGAACACCATTGCGGAGGTGCCACATACATACACGCATATTGTTAGTTCAAGACTGCCTACACGAGACTTATACTCTGACAATGGGTCCCCTTTTTTCTTTATCACATTAAAACAAATTTTAAATATTACAGTGGTCATAGTTTTATGAACTGTGATGAGAACAATAATATTATAATATAATATTATAATACCTTAAAGAAAATAAAAGGTGGTCTTATTAGTTCACTTTCATTTTTTATAATAAAAATATAATTTACTTTACATAATTTATCTACAGCTTCGTTTATTATTAATTTTTGAAGATTACTAAATATTTAAATAAATCTAACTAATGCTAAAAATAGTAATATTTACGTGGTTATTAAAATATAAAGACTAAACATAAGTAATATAAACATTATATAATAGTACGCTTATGTGTCAGTTTAAAGAATTCGTTAAAGTTCAATACACTGTGAAACTCATATGGGAAAAGATAAAATGACGATGTGGCAGTGCTTTGAACCCTGTAAAGTTCAATGCACTGGAGATCTCTAAGCTTGAGTAGGTGAGCTGTCTAAATTGGCGTGTTGTTATTTTTTATGCATACATTCAAATAAATGAAAATGAGCGAATGTAATTAAGTAACATATATATGCTATTTCTAATAACACCAAATTATATATGCTTGAGAAGTGATGCCTTAGCTTAATTGGGCACATACTTGTATAAACTGTTCAAAGTTGTAACGTTCAAATGGATGTAAATCACTTCAAAATATATTGCCTAATTGTTGCAAAATTAAAAAACTGTTATCGAAGAGGTGCTGATGTATACGAAGATCGATCGCAGGTTCTCAGCCAACAAATGCATATAAATTAAAAGACTTAATTCTAACTACACTTTCAAGAAATAACATTGGTTTCAATCTCAAAGGAATGAAAGAGCAATATTTAAACCTTTGAATGTGATCAAGAATATATAAGACGTCTTGGTCCAGTAGGGATTTCCGAATCTTGTAGATCACTGATTGATTTGTATAAAATAAAAGAACAATAGTTCAGTATTTTATAACACGAAACGTACAAAAATAAGTCGTCAAAGAAACAAAGAGTATGGTTACTATTTGCCTTTCAGTAGAGTGTTATCCGTTATCAAACCTGGCGTTTTTAAAGTTCTTCTCGTAATGTCCAAGACCAAGATCGAATAGATAACACTCCTCTCTTTTGCCTGATGCACGCATATTCTGGTTAAAGGTGACTTCTACTAATTAAAACGGTCCATGCATGTTAGGTTGACCCCTAATACTATTATAACGCCGTTAAAGAAACTTCTAATAAATGCTTAGACTGTACGTCAAGTATGATTAAGATTAACAAAACCCAAGATTTTTGACCGGTTAGAGCAGCCAATGTAAGTAGATGACTGAAACGGACTAACCAACATATTTTCAAGAGATGGTGAAAGTAGCAACAAGAACACCATATGAGATTGCCTTTGTACACGTCGATCGTACCACTAACAAGTGACCAGCGCCAAAACCTGCCACCAAACTGTTTTACACTCAACCTGGTTAACATATATTTTTCAAGTGGTGAAGATCTTTCCTTTTAACGTTTATTGAGTTGTTTTAAACTGTTTTACACTTTCATAAATGTATGTACGTGTTAAGCAAAAATTCAAGTTTCACGATGTGAAGTTTTCACGTCTTCTTTTTAAGCCCGCCATGTTCTACAAATATATACCAAATCTGAAACTTTGATCAACATCAAATCAATGGTTAATATGTGTTTTCACCGTTTTTTAGTAACAAACCCAAGTCTCGATGGGGTGCTCATGGGGACGTTCAGTTTGGGTGGTACTCCATTTAACTATCCGTAACCGATCCACACTAAGCAAGTAACCGCAGTAGGGAAGATGAAATGGGTCTTTTAATTACTATGTATTTGTGGATGTGTAGGGAGAAGAGGGTGACGATCGAGAGAGGACATTGGAGGAGGAGATAGTTGGCTGAGAGCCTGAGATCTTCGTATATGTTGGCTTCTCTTCGATATAGTTTTTTCTAATTTTGCGACAGTTAGACTATATAGATTTTGTTTATTCTATCATACGTTGAAGTGAATGTATTTGAATGTTAGAACTTATAAGAGTTTAAACAAGTGTAGACGATTTTACATAAATTAAGGTGTGCTACTAGCTAGTTATAATGCTTGTTCCGATATAACCAACATGAATTATAGACGAAAGAGAGAATAATGGATCAATAAACAATGAACCCGCAATATGTTAAAGTCACTTGGTTTAAACGTTGCCAACAAGATCATCCATGTTAGTGTTAGAATAATAAACCTGTAGGTTATAATGTGTTATATATACAGGTATTTATAGAGTACAATGGAATATACTTAAACCCTAATTGATGTAGTGTGCAAGTAACGATAAATAGATTAAGCATGTTGATTCCAATGAATACCAGGAAAATCTCTTCTAAACACGTTGATTCAAAAAACGAATACCGCGATTAGGTAATATTCAACTCAATTCTAAACTAAAATTGAGAGAAAAATCAATTTCTTCAAAACTCAAAACTAAATGTTTCTGTCACAAGATAAATCGTAAAAAGCCAAACAGAAAATTCGAAATGGGCCTAAAACGTAACGGGCCGAACATAAAAGCCCAAAACAAAAGCTCAAAATAAAAATAAAAACATAAAAATGTCCATAACTTCTTCTCGGAGTCGTTTTTTGTGACACCCGGCAAATTAGGCCGTCATTTGTATTAAATCATAGCGTCAGTACTTGTATTTAGTGTGAAATAGGACCGAATACATGTAACATTTTGTATATTTATATACACACGTACGTAATTAATTTTAATTACGCGATTTCAATCGGATGGAATCCGACACTATAAATACGGACGTTGGTGAAAAACATTTTCTTAAATAACGTAACTATATTAAATAATCGTTATTTAACTTATATTATTACGATAATATATTAAACGTTATACGTTTTGTATAAAACGTACCGTACACAACTAAAACGCGCGAATCGCGCCTGATAACTAAACGAAACTCGATTTATATTTCAATAACTTAAAATGAAGTATTTTAAATAAAACTTCAATTAAAAATTACGCAATTAAATCGTTAACGAAAAATATAAATAATAAACTTTTAACGTTTAAACGAACGACGAAACGAACGGATAAACGAGCATCGCGCGTAACGTAAGTTGGGGAACAAAATTTGAACAACCCACACCCATGTGGGACCCATCAAAAACCGGCCCATCTCCTTACCCCCATACCCAAGACTCCCTCCCCCCTCCATACTCCACACCCTTATACCCATTTTTACACTCAAACTAAACACACACTCAAACACTCCTCTCCACTTCTCTCTTCTCAATCTCTCCCTCTCTCTCTGATTTCCAGCCACCACCACCAGCCACCATCATTACCATCATCATCCACCATCATTTTCAAGAAGAAATCAAGCCAAAACACAAGATCAAGCACTCCTCATTCTCTTTCTCTCCTAGATCCTCGATTTCACTTGTAAGAACCTTCACTTTTCATTTTTTTTACTTGGATAACATGTAGGAATATGCTAAAGGTTCACTCATACGAAATCTTGTCCAAAAATCATGTCAAAAACGTTTTTAAAACACTAAACAAACACAAAACTCCAACATGCTTGCTGACCAGAAACTTAACCGGTTTTAAAGGAGACTTTTCGTACTCAAAACTTAACAAAAATTGTTGAATCAAAAGAGAAAAACTAAGTTTAAGATGTTAGCTTTCATTTCCAAGTGGTTTCGTAAATTTTCGACACCGTTTGATACCCGAAAATGAATTTATAAAAACGTATAGCCGGACTGACCTGATGGTCAGATTTTTGTGCTAACTTCTCGAGCTCATAACTCGAGCTACGCAACTCCAAACGACATGAGGCTTTTTCCTGTAGGTCACAAATCATGTTAGCTTTAAAATTTGTATGATTACATTTTGTGAGGTTTTGTAGAACTCGTACAGTAATTAAATCTTTGAACTTGTATCCGGATTCGTCATATTTGGACGTCAAGGGACTTGCCTATATATATGACCAACTTAACATTAACCAAAAATTATGAAAAAATTTATTTTAGAAAGCTAAGACATGGGGGAATGTCTGGAAATTTTCTCAGATTTTATCTCGAAACTTTGACTAGTCAAAACGAGCCACGAAAAACGTATAATTTTGAAGAAACGAACCCCAGGGACTGTTTTGGTATTAATTTAGAAACGACACTTTCGGGTTAACCACAAAACGTAAAACTTACTTTTTATTAGTCCTAAAACATATTTAAGGGTTGTGTAAAAGTGTCGGGTCAAACCGAGTTGGTTTGACCAAAGTCAACAAATACGGTTCGTACGTTAAACGCGAACCGACATATTCAAAATTTAGTTTTAAAACCTGAGAACGAATTCCAAGTAATTTAACTTGAAATCTAAACAAAAACGACACGTATAAACGCAAACCGAGATTATAAACGACACCTAAAACACTCAGAACGAAAACGAAGAACCAACATACCCTTAGTGTCGCAGGCCTCCTTAATTGACTGCGACACTAACCCTTGTGTCGCTAAACAATTCGAGTGTTGCAACTTGCGACACTAAACCTAGTGTCACATTAATCTCAACTTTCGAAATAATTGCGACACTGACCTAGTGTCGCAATCCATCCTAGTGTCGCACCTAGTGTCGCATAAAACAGTCTGATTTAAAACATGTTTTAACTAAGTATTAAATTCGCGTAACAACAAATGAGTACATATGAAAACAACTCAGAAACACATGGCATTTATATTTATGCAAAGTATACATCGAAACGAAACGTAATAACAATGTCGTTAAGAATTATTATTACAAAACTTCACCAACCGGTCGTACACATTTTCGAAAACATTAAACATAATTGGACATACTAGTTGAGTGAACGACTAGCATAAGTGGACATTAACCCTCCACTTACATGCATAAGTGGACATTAACCCACCACTTACACACAATCTTATGCGTTTAGAGCGCTAGAAGGTTGCATCTTGGGACACGAATACCCACTATTTGATATACTTGCTTACAAGACTCAGGTGAGTCTCATAGCCCCACTTTTACTGCTTTTTACTATTGGGGTGAGAATACATACACTCTTTTTATGAACACAAGTACTGAAAACACTTATACAGATTACATGGGTAACGGAACTAATCCACTTAAGACCTCTTAAATATCATTGTTCGTTAATCTTGGTGAGCGCGAACATTATGGATAGATCTATCGGGTATTGACAATTCCCGTCCGGGCTAGTAGCACTGGTCAACCCACGGACGCATAATATTTCATAATTTCAAGTGTTCTGGATTAGGCACTTCGGAGGCAACAACAACAACGTTAAGCTCGAACTTTGAGCCCATGGCAATAGTATACCTATTTTTGCATTCGTGCAACGCTTTAAATCTTGTGGTTCTTACTGATACTTTTACAACTATTTTACACCTATGAGCTCACCAACATTATTGTTGACCGTTTTAGTATGCATTATCAGGTTCACCAACACAGTAGGATTGCTTGAGGAAGCAATAGTTCGAGTCGCATTTTTTACAACAACTTTCGATTGGAGATTTCCTTGCATTACTATATTTTGTATCAATTAGTTATGTACTAGAGTCTCTCAGACTAGCTGCGATCTCTAAAGGACTTGTATTATTTTGTAAACATTTTATTCAAAGCAATGTAATTTCAAAACGACTCATATAGAGGTCGTTCGTTGTAACTTTGTGTAATGATTTCTGATTAGTCGCGCCCCGACCCGACTTCCGCTGCACACGAAATTTGGGGGTGCGACATTTTTGGGCCTGGAAGTTGGGTAAACCGCCTACGGCAGTTTACAAGGAGATGGGCCTCAATCCAAGCTTCGATTTGACAGTTCGTGGGCCTGTAGCCCAAGTTATGACTGTTTCCGTGAAGCCATTTTCTTTACGCGACCTTGGGCCTCCATAAACAAGGCCCAATCTTCAACACTTGGGCTCGCATCACTAATGGACCCTAAACCCATAATCGGGTTTGAGCCAACTATTCTAATCTACCATCTAACACTCCCCCGCAGTCCGAGCGACGAAATCGCGAAAGCTTGAGACTGGAGCAAAGAATTGTACATACTAAAGCATTAAATCTATAACTATTTTGTTGATGAAGATATCCGACAGCAAGTGGATGCGAAAGCATCAAAAGCAAATAAAAGCGGTAACTATTTTGTTTATGAAGATATCCGATAGCAAGCGAATGCGAATCTTCAAGCAGCAACAGCAAAAGGAAAGTGGTAGCAAAATCAAATAAAAGTAATAACTATTTTGTTGATGAAGATATCCGAAATCGAGCGGATGCAAAGCTTCAAGCAGCAGCAAAAGTAAAGTGTCATCAAGAGTAAAAAGAAGGTTGTTCGACGGCAGGGTCTATCAATCTTTTTTTTTAACTATATGTAATCGAATAAAAAAGATGTAGATAAAAGGACACATGGACGGCTGTAGAAGAAAACGATATTCAAAAAGGTTTTGTTGTTGCGGCACCAATTGGTATGGAACGAAGATTGCAAACAAAGATTTTTTTTTTTTTTTTACTGCAAACAAAGACAATTGTTAGATGGTAGCAATTGATCGTAATCGACAAATGGTAATTGAATATGTGAACGGTTCGCGGACGGAGAAGGCGAAAATAAAGAATGCGGAAACGGTTGGTAAAAGGGTATAAAACCTGCTCTGATACCATGTTGAATAATAAACCCCATAGTTTATAATGTGTTACATATGCAGGTATTTATAGAGTACAATGAAATATACATAAACCCTAATGGACTCTAAAACCAAAATCGGACTTGGGCCAACTATTCTAATCTACCATCTGACAGTTAGTAAAAGTCAACATAGTCAAAACTTTACCAGTTACAAGTATACATAGCCTTAATTCAACATGACTTCTCAAGCATTTAACTTTATGTTATTTTGCTAAAAGAATTCCAGAAAGTTTCAAATTAGCCCAAAAGGTGTTCTATGAAGAGTTGATAGCCATAGCCGAAAGCTTGAAATGCGAACTCACAACTTATGGATTCGATTATGCTAACCGTACTATTCCTTGATGTAAGTCACGTAGATGTTGAATTGTATCTCAATTAATTTTAATTGCCAGTTAAACACTACTTAAAGTGAGTATATTTTCATTGCACTGCATAACATACAAACGCACTCTTAATCTAGTTTTTCCGCCAATAAATAATATAGGTTCAATAATTGAAAAGGAAAAAACCAGATAAATTTTTATGCATTAGTTAATTAAATAGCACATTACAAATTTGAGCAAATTACCAACCTAAGGGAACAAATTGAACTCTCGTGTTTAGCTTGTGATGGAATTCCATTTCTGAATCCGCAAACCTCTTTACTTGCTAAACAAAAATTTCCCCAATAAACGCTCGAGCAAATGCATAGGCAATACAAGTAGAATGTTCGTATACTAGTTCACTGCATCCAAACTAGTATGGTCGAAACTTCCTCGCAGCCCTCAATTGTTGTATCCTTTTCTTGTCCTGCTCAAATTTGCTTTGCAGCGTCATGATCTCTGCAATGTATCAAAATTATTAACATCAAATTGTCGATGCTGAGTATAGAAGTAGCAACTTCTACCCAACTACTTATGAACACATCAATCCTGATTAATTTTCTAACTAGCTAAAAGAAAAACAAGCCAACCCGGGCAAATGAGCTGAATGTTGTTAACCTAATAAGTGTATTTTTAATGTGTAAAACAACTTCTAAATCATTTCATTACTAAAAACGTAGATTTTTACTGAAATAATATAAGTTTTTTATAAACATATTTGACAATTTACTGGAATGAGCATACCATTTCTCTGTGCCTCCCTTCTCTGGAAACGATAGAAATCGATGCCTACTTGTTCTTTTTTCTTTTTCTTTTTTGAATTCTTATCCATCACGGCAGCCTGAGCAACAGACCCAACAGTTGTACCGCTTTCAGCCTCAGTTGTTTTCTTCCTACCCTTAATATGTGTTACAACAGTCCATCCACCTTCTGCTGCTTCAGCTTCCCTTTCTTTTTTTTCCTGCATTTTAGACATTTAACTCGGTGAAGCCAAGTAAAGCCAGTATATTAGAATACAATCACATGAAAACTTGACACAATTTTATTTTATTCTTATTGATAACGACTTAAAGAGATCAACCTATTTAAAAGTCAGCCGACAATATAAAACAGTTTACAAAAACAAAGGGAACATGGGATCATTATTTTGATAGCAATTTTTGGAAACATCTAGTGTATTCATCATTTACAACACTCAAGGGCAAAAAAAGTGTTGGAAGGTCAACCCTCATTTTAACAACCCCTAAAGTTTACACATTTGTGATGGGACCCCCCCTTTTGACCTCTTAACTGACCCATACATTTTGCAACCTATATAGAGAAGACACGTACATGATGAAGCAAAGGAAACAAGCCTAAAGAGTTTGATAAAAGTAAACAACAGCACGGTTACCTTCTCCTTTTCCGCCCAGTAGTCGACGAAAAAGAGATCAATATTTTGTGACAAAACCTCCGGACCAGGTCTAGCGCGATGGTATTTTTCTATCCATCCTATTAACATAATAAAAAAAGCTTAAGAAAGAAAAACATGCCATTTGTGTATAATTAGCGTATATGAATTATTTAAAACCACTACCACAGGTAACGGTGCAAATTTTTTGTTATCATATATGGTAAATCTAACTCCATGAAAATTCAATGATTAGAATAATAATATATTTGTAAACCTAATCTAGGTGTAAGAAACACATACTTCTCATTCCCGTTGTTTCATCCTCGTCCCCTGAAGAGATCTGATAAACTTCATCTTCATCATCAAGTAAAGTTGCATCATTCCCTATATCGGACAGACTCTTTGACTTACCTACGAGAAACTAAATTGCATGAAATTGAAACGACAGCTAAATAAATTAAAAAAAAAAAAAAAACTGGAAAAAGAAAAAAGATAAGCCTTTATTAAACCTTGATAATTTTGCAAAGTTTGAGAATGCATACCATCTTGTTGACTAGAAACATCCTGAAACTCCCCGTCTTTATTTCTATTTGCTTTATCTCTTTTCTTTCCCTTCAATTTGTTTTTTTTCTTGTCATTCTTTCTATCACTGTAATTACCCTCATTAAAATCATCTGGAGTAGTGGAGACAACAATTTCAGTTGTTTCAGCATCAGGTAACTCTGTGCCATTTCTTTTCTTCTTTCTTGCATGTTTTTTCGTTTTCTTGTCAGAACTTTTACCAACCAGATTATCTGTTAAAAATTGGAGAAATGTACAATCAACTACTTATCCCACATAAATTTGCTATTTTGAGCAATAAATATGTTCAGAATAGCAACTTGTAAAATATAAATGCATTTAAAAAAATCAAGTCCATAATACTGCAGAATTTGTAAGTTCCATGACTAAATCTTATTTGGCATTACACCAAAGAGACATATAAATCAGCAATTAACTTATGATTCATATTATAAACATTTCTAACGTCTTCAGCAACCAAACAAGCAGTAATGTTGTAAATCAAATTCAGTTTACTGAATTGACGTAACGATTACAAACAAGACATAATTACCGTAAGCTTGAAATTTAGCATAAAGAAGTTAAAAACAACAAGAGTGCAAACATTGGACATGTTCTCTTTCTTATATTTGGAGCAACTTTTAGACTAGGTGATGCTATATAAGCAAAACATCAGAACAAATTTTCTCCTAGGTTGCTCAAAATGCAAAATAAAGACATGAGTTCAAATTTCAGTAACATCTACAGCTAATTCCTAAGAAATTAAAGAAAGTACAGAAAAAAGGACTTGTTGTGGAACAGTATTCATTTAGTCAAAGTTGGCGAATACATACCACTTTGAGGGTTAAAATCATCTTCAACTTCATTAGAGTGAAGAGCATACTCATCAACACTGTCCTTTTTGTTTTCTTTCTCTATTTTCTTTTTCTTTAATCTGTTCTTTTTCTTGGCACTCTTTGTGGCACTGCTTTTACCATCATCAACCTCATTTAGAGTAGAAGAGACAGTAATTTCTGTGGTTTCAGCTTCAGGCAACTCTGAGCTTTTTCGTTTCTTGGTTTTTGCAACTTTTTTCATTTTCTTGTCAGAATTAGCGCCGTCCAAAGTATCTGGTACAAGGTGGAGACGAGACCATCGTACGTTCATAAAAAATATCAATGTACTTTGAGTTTTCTTACATTTTGTTCCATACGTGTAATTTACCAGAGAAATTAGAAAAAAAAATGACTATAAAAATACATCACTCGGGTTATTGCAATTTGCATGTATCATAATTTAAGGGGTAGTATGGTCATTTATTAAATTGACCAGAAACAAAAACACCTTTCGATAACTTTCAATGACTAAAATACACTGGATAAAATTAAAACGACTATACAACGGAACAAAACTAAACGAAGGTTGCTACTATTTGATATTCCCCCTATTTGATCATTAGTTAACTTCTTAATCTCCTTCAAGAAATATGTAAACAGAAATCATTCAATTTAGCTTTAAACTGCACATAGAAAGTTCTTTAAGAAAATCATTGTCTATTCAAAATTAAACATTTTGGCATATTTTCATTTTAGGCACAGTGAACTGAAAAATGCAAATTAGCAAAATAAATAAATATGAATATAAACATAATCAGCTCAAAGTTCCACATAATGAAAAATAAACGCATGATTATAAAATCAGCTCAAGTTTTATTAACATTTACAGTTGATACTTATAAAATACCCAATGAATTACCTGTAGCGTTGTTAAATGAAGGAGCTTTATTCTTTAGTGTTTTCTTCCTCTTCCCTGTTCCTTCACCCTGAAATCCATAAATCTCAAATTGTTGGAGCAATAATCATCATGATTAGTAAAACAAAACAAAAAGCCAATCAATCTGAATCACGCGTGAGATAATAGAAGACGAGCAAAATTTACCATTTTGTAGATTAAAGGAAGAAGAGTGGAAGAGAAAACCCCTAGGGTTTATAAGATTTCAGAAATTAGATTGTTTTAGCGTTTTTTTTTTTAGCATGCGTCTTTAACGAGTTCGCCAGAAAGAAGAAAATAAAGATGGGCCTTATTGGGCACGAATAGCCCAACTTACTTATTTGGTGCAATCCCAAACAAAATATAATTACGTGACATTGTTATCAGTTTTTAGTTGTATAAAAAGATTGAAAATTTGATAAAAATAGAAGTTGTAACTGTTTGTTATCCGTTAGTTTGAGCCCAAAAGGCGAGAAGAACGTTTGATAGTGACAACTAAAAACAAAAACTACCATTAAAGTTGAAAATTCCAAGTTTAATTGAAAAAAAAAAATGTTTGACCAAATTGCTATAAGTAAGGTTTGAACAACGTAGAATGATATTTAAATGTAAAATAAATTGTTTGGTTAACGTCATGTGTAGTTGTTTAAAAATAGAGATAAAATGTGTATAGATGGAAAAACTTCAATAGTAAAATTTGAGGGGTAAAACATGTAAAATGAAATGATTTCTTTAAAACTCAATTGGTCGATGGTATATATGATGATGATGTTAACAATATAACTTACATCTCCGAATAAAAAGGTCTATTACGAAGATAATCAGTTAAATGTTTTAGATTAAAAAAAATCGATAAACACAATTTCTTCGGAGGTAATTATAAACTAGTCAAACCTAACTTTACCGTCAACTAGACCTGAATTTAAAAAGGAAATTGTATAAATTTTAATTCTTAAAGCATAGGGCACGGGGAAAAGTGTTCAATATCAACGCTACATCGCTATCATAGTAGCTAAAACACTTAAAGTCATTTTTACCCGTAGTCATCACACTGAAAATTGAGCGCACATCCAAATATTTTGTACTTTTAAATCCATTATCTATATGAAAAAAAAAAATCACGACCACCCATTGTGCCTTCTACCATTTTGGCGACCACTCCAGCTCTGGATTTACCACACCAAGTGTAGTAGGCTGATCACGTTGGCCACCTAAGGCAACACTCACCGTTCTTATCAGCTAGAAGTGTTCTTCAGTTCGATTTACGGACTTCTCGGTTTTATTCGTTTTGAAATTTTTGAGTGAAAATCGAAAATCGAATTTATATTTCTAAATGAACCAAAAATCGAATTTGAATTCAGTTCGATTTCGGTTAAAATCGAAAATAAAAAAAAAATAACAAATAAATCTTCTAACATAGAAAACTACGAAACATGCATGATTTTACCATACAAATTACATAAATCTAACTCTTAAATAGGTGGTACTTTTAAACTAAATTTGAGTTCACAAAATATGAAACTATCGACGTACGTTAAAGTTAAAGTCCAAACAAAATATGTTTTTTCCTCAAACACATGGTAGCTAAGTTTTTTTAAGTTATCAAAACGCTAAACTCTTTAGGTTTTCAATCGAATTCGAAAAATTACATATGTATTAATATATTAGTAAAAATATATTTATTAATTTGAATTCGATTTTCGACTTAACCGAATTCGAAAAATTCAAACCGAAAACCGAATATTGAATTTGGTTTCAATTTTAATCGATTCGAAAACCGTCTATTAAATTCAATTTGGTTTCAAACCGGTTTTGATTCGGTCGGTATTTAGATTAAGTCAAACCAAATATTGAATACACCAATTTATCATCTATGATCAAAGTATATAATTAAGTTACATTTTTCCTCGCATACCTTTCGAGTCTAATATATACATGTTAAAGCCAAAGAATCATTACCATACGATACATCATTGAACATTTGAGGCCTTAAACGAATTAACATTATTTACTAAAATAAGGTATTGATTCAACAGCCCACCAAATCAAAGATGGTGAATTCGTTTACAACCAACACATCATAACTAAAATCACTCATCAATCAACGATGTGTACATCTTTTTCTTATGAGTGGGAAATTAACTGGCAAGATGCATCATACATTAATATCCGTACGTTTTGATCTAATACTGCTTGATTCTGGAGCTCGAAATCTAGGGGTGTTAAAGTTATCAGGGTTTAAGACAGGCTGCTGAGGATAAAGCGTTGGAGGTGGCGTGAGATTACGTTGAGCTGGAAGTGGTGGCAGAACATTTCCAATTTGACTGAGCACAACATTAAGTTACAGTAAGAAAATTTGCAGAAAATACATAAAAGAGAACATACGGCCATACGGGTTGCATTATGACTACAGGTAGAAAAATGGACGAGTCGAGTAACACGTATTCACGGGGTCAATCAAAATGAGTATAATTTTGTGGGTCGGGTTGGACAGAAAAGTACAAAATACTTGCTATCCAAATTTTCAAATTCGAGTTTGTGTCAAAAGTGATTCAAAAATTATATTATTTCGATGTAACCTAACTTTTTAACTTAAGTAGACGATTTAGAAGGTTTTATGGATTACAATTACACTATGGGTGAATTTCTACCCGTTGGGCCTATTTGCTTTTTAGCTAATACTTTTTTATTTTACTTGGTTGACTTGTTAGAGATAGAGCATAACCCAAAACGAGGATTGACCTAAAACTCGTGTATTTTGCCATAATCACATAAAATATTGGTGTTTTCTCATAGCTCATAAACATAAACATAACCAATTTGTGTATTTTCCCCATTAGCCTATCTATTTTGCCACCTTTAGTAACCATGACCTATATACATAGAAAAAAGTTGTTTCTTTTAGAGCAATTTCATGCAAGTCAATGCTAATGGAGACTTACCTTGTACTTGTGTATATACGATCTTCATCACTCAAACTGTCATCAGACCTCTGCAACGGCTGCTGTACTGTGGTGGACCATGGGTTTGTCGTTGGCAGCTCATCAGAAAAATATCTTCTCCTTACCAGCTGAAAAATATATAAGTTCCACAAAGTTTACATCACTGTGCCGAACTCATGTTACTCTGAAGATAAATATTATATACCAACCATGCGGAAAAACTTCATTACAGATTCCTTGTCATATCTTGCTTCTTTTGCAGCCTGCACATGTTTTAGAGCACTGATGATAAAGAAAATACTGTGTGACATTGGTACAAATCATACATAAGAGTTCATCTTAAAAAACTGGTCCTCTCACAAGAAAATGCACAACATTTCTACTATCAATAAGAGTGTAGACACACATACAAAAAAGAGAGCCTAGCAATCAATGGCAGATAGCATCTAATATTACTCCACCACAAGGTTGAGTAATTTTGACTATGCACACCATGTGATTAGTGTTCAAATTAACAAAACATTAGCTTCACACAAATCATTCACTTACAGAAGAATAGTCTATATGGGAAACGTAATATTTTAGTTTGGGTCAAAAACGAGTCAGGTCAAGTTGCAGCGGGCCTTACAGAGTTCTCTTGTACGTTTTCTTTAAATTCTATAAACAATTGATATGTTGAATATGATTACAAATTAATGTTATAAGTTTATATTATTACAATAATAATATAGCTTGATTTTATACCATGATACATGAGGTTTTATACATTTGAATACACTTCAATTGACTAGTATAACCCATTTGACCCGTTTCCTTTTCAATTAACTTTTGTAGCTTAACCCACGGTTCACATAACATAATCCAAATCAACCCATTTAAAATAACTAAGCTTACCGCCAAAAGCCCGCCACTTCCAGGAAAACTGTCTGTCAGAGGAAGCTCTTCACTTGGTGGAAGCAAACCCTGCTTTTCAACCCATTGGCGGGCCATATCCACAAGATTGCCGCTGCTATTTCTTCTACCTTCTTTTGAAGCTATATCTGCTTTGTTTGCAATGACAATGTATGGTACCGGAAGGCCACCTGGGCCACCATTCGATAGAGGGGCAGAGAATGTGCCAGTGGCGGCAATCTCTGCAGCCCATTTCTGCAAACTTGTTTTTGTCCTTCTCTGAGAGAGATCATGTACAAAAATAACACCTGCAAATATATTAAGTGGTGAATATCAAGTTCAAGTCTATGATGCCAAGTTAATCACATAAAAAACAGAGCAAATGTTCAAAGTAAGAACATTGTGCATAACTTACCAGAGAAAATGAATAAACTGCAAAGGACTTTAACGTAATTTCTAATTTGGTCACTAGACTTCAAAAACATTATTTCTCATGTAACTTCTCACCCTAACCCTTGCAAAACTGAGGAACCTTGGTACAACAAGGTCACTGTAAAAAACTATTTCTTTCAATGTTAATTAGGTGGTAATATTGAGAGGTCCGACAGATTGGGCAATTTTTATATCGTCCGGGTTGGGTTGACCCGAAACCCTTTCTGTCCAAATAAGTTTTCCATATATGATTACACAAAGATACTACAGTATTTCACTAATCGTCTAATTTTTTTGTACAACCATTCAGAAGGTTTTATGCATCAAGAATACACTTTGTGCAGCCTTCTACCTGTTTGATCCCTTTGACACATGCCTTTTAAGCTATTTTTGTAATCATAACTATTTGGACTACTAAAGATAAAACATAACATAAATGAGCAGTTCATTACTGTAAATAAGTAAAAATTGCCGCCACCAGCTTTTAACTGTCATTCGTCTAACATTAATGATATTTTGCAAGACAATATGTCTGCGGGACTTACCATTTATTTGAGAATAGAACATGGAACGACAGTCATTATAGCGCTCATGTCCAGACACATCCCAAAGTTCAACAAAGAACTCCCTATCCATATCACCTTTATTGCTACTTGAAGCACTACTAGATGATCCATAAGTAAAATGCTGCAAATAAATTACAATACTTGGAAAAAAAATCATGTACTTAAAAGGCTAAAACTATGTTTGGAAATAAAAGTTATCGCAAACCTTAACATCCACTGTACAGCCAATTGTTTGAGCAGGACGAGCAATCGATGAACCTTTCACAATTAAATGGACAAGAGACGTTTTCCCAACACCTACAAATACATACATTTGGAATTTATAATAAAAAAATAATAACCCTTTTTATGACTATAAACAATTAAACAATCCTTATCAAAACAACACAAAATTAAATCAAACACTAGATTACTATTCATACAGTGTCTAATTAACAATAAACACCTTCATTAAAATTTAACGAGCTAAATGAACGGCGAACACGTACACTTAACGAACGGAATTTATTTATTCAATTAGAAAATAAGTTTGTTCATGTGATATTTCATTTTAACATTAAACTTAAAATAACAGCTTAACGAGTTACACAATGTAGATCAGATAATTAATTAGTAAATTGATTAATTCATTACCTGAATCACCAACAACAAGGACACGAATTTGACCGCAATGAGGTAATCCATGTTTCTCTTTAATTATATCCCTATCACGTTCCCGCCAAAACATTATTGCGATCTGTTAGTGGTTTCCGAAAATTAATATGACCATTGATTCATTGGTTTTGATTATATACTAACTGCTGATTCTGAAGGGGATTTTGATTTTAGATTTCGACGAGTGGTAAAGTGGACGATATCAGTCGATTTATTACTTGGGGTTTTTGAGAAAAATTGGGATTTTGGGAATTTGATTGGTGGTTTCGGGTTAAGACAATCAGATCGAGGGCAGAAAATTATGGAAATCAGGGTGATTTTACATAGAATTCGCGTGCTTACAAAGGTGAATTCACTGAATTGTGCATTTGTGTTTAGTTTTCTCTCAATATATACCTAGGGTTTTCGATTTTCTACATGCCATTTTAAATTAATGAAAATTTGCTAAAAATTTCACTAAAATTTATAAATCAAAAGAAAAACTTTTCCCTTCTTAGATTATTTTTTCTAGTTTCGTATTGCTTGTTCACACTAGAAAATTATGTAAGCACGGAAACAAAACTGATAAGAAAATACGAGTGTAAATTTTCAATCCACTAACTCGTCAATATGCGAACTTATTTATTTATTAGGCCCGATTTTATTTGATAAAAGTCAGTTATTGAGAAATAAACTTTAAAATCAAATAGATTTAGTAACATTAAAATTGCATAATCGTGAGCTAAAAGATTGAAAAATCATGGATTATCAAATATATCATTAAAGGGTGAGACGGATAATTATTTAACTTTCATATTTGTGTTGCACGTTTATAAAGTCAATGTTTCGTATGCAGTTAAATTTGAGTATTCGAATGGTTTAAGGAGCTATGTATAGACATAAAATTTATGCTCATTGGTCAATAATTTTACTCAACGAGCTAGGACAGTATAATTACTAAAGTGTAGAGAGTCTATACCTTAGAATTAGATGTATATAGACTTTATTATATTGATTACAAAATAACTTTAAAATTGCTCAATATTTATATTAGTAGTCTAATTAATATTACATCATATTAACATTTGGTTTTGTTTTATTTAAATAATTTTAACAATTACTTTTACTCATATTCATTTCTTTATATTATTTCTTGACATTCACACACAGTTATTGATGTGGAGTTGGTCAATAGTTCAGTCAACGCGGCAGTCAACGGAAAAGGCAACGCGACAAATACACTTGGAGCATATTTTGCCGAAATAGATTTCGGTGGCGGATTGGGCTGAAATTCGCACGGTCACTCGGAAACGGCCCGACGAGTAAGGCTCGTCGCTTCGCCTCGAGCATTTCAGTTTTCGGCTTTCCGAGATCGTTAAGGGGCCGAAAACGTCAATTTACTATTTTTCGAGTTTTATTTTGAACATTTAGATTTTGTTTCATTTTATTCGTAAATATCTTTGTGTGGAGATTCCTTATGATCTTTAAATACGTTTTTAGGATTTGTTTTTTTCATTACGTTTTGACATAATTTGATTATTGATTGAATAAGAGAATTTTTCATCAAGTTTAAGATGTCTACTTTCGAACCCACTAGGCCTCACATTTTTCTGAAGTCAAATGCCATCTCAAAAGTATTTTACAAAAGTACAGGTCCAGACTGCAAATCTGACCAGAAAGTTTAGTCAACTTTGGGAAGGTATATCTCGATGTACACAAACTGTTAGGACATGAAACCAGTGCGAAAAGTTGGGTATTTGTGTTAGCTTTCCAAGTTTTACTTGCTCGTTTTCTGAAAATTCGTAGAACTTGAGATATAGATGAAACACTGAGTGAAGGTCAGGAAGTCGACCTGCTGGACACCTGTTTGGTTTTCAAATAATTACGTTACTTATACTTGACCAAAAATTATGAAAAAATTACTGTAAGTATTAAGACGTAAGAGAATCACTGTGATTTTTCTTGAATTTTATCTTAACCATTTACCTAGTGAAAATGAGACATGAAAACGACTAAAAATCTGATGAAACTGAACATGAAATCAGCCTTGTGTCGCAACCAGCCTAGCGACGCAAGACTTGTGTCGCCAAACCTTGATTGTGTCGCAACCCAGCTTATTTGTGTCGCTATAACCTCTCTTCTGTCACAGCTCCTTTGCGACACAACCCTTCCGTCGCTAATCACAGTTTACTTAAAAATTGACAGATTCTTACATCTACTTCTCGAAGCTATATCTCGAGTTACACACATCGAAAATACATGATATTTTCGCCTAAATCTCAAAAATTATGTTAGCTTTCTAAGTAATATAATTACGCCCCATGAAAATACGTAGATATTTTTCTATGATTTATTTTGTACCACTGTGTCCGGATTCGTCATTTTTGGACGTCATGGGAATTGCCAATTTATTTGACCGAGTAGACTTTGCTTAAAAATCATGAAAAAATTTGGTAAAATAGCTAAGACATAGAAGAATAACTGTAATTTTTCTAGAAATCAATTTCGGACGTTTACTTAGTGAAAACGAACCTCGAAACGACTTAAAAATCTGTCAACACGACCTCAAGGACTGTTTTTATAACTTTGTTAAAAACGACACTTCCGGACGACCATACGAAGTTACTCATACATGCAACATATATGCTTTTATAAGAAACGAATAAACGAAATATAATAATAATATCTTTGAGAATTATTATTACAAAACGTCACCAACGGGCCGCACACGTTTTTAATTAAACAAACGATAAACTACTTGGACATAACTAGTTGAGTGGACAACTGGCATGGATGATCTTTTGAGACATTCACTCATACATAACCTTATGCGTTAGGCCGCTAGAAGGTTACATTTTGGATATACGTTTATTAATTTAAACGTACGCTTTCAGGACTCAGGTGAGTTTCATAGCCCCACTTTTAAACTGTTTTGATTTACATTGGGGTGAGAATGCATGTTTCTTTTCCTTGTTTTAGGAATACAAGTATAGAAAACACTTAATAATTGTTTATAACTAGTGTGCTAGATTTAGGCACTGGCAAGTTTCACAAACGTGTTTCTGGTTAAGTTTCAAACGCATAAACTATTGGCAAGGCAAATACAAAAACGATATTGCGGTAAAGCAATACAAAAGCGATATTGCGGTAAAGCAATACAAAAGCGATATTGCGGTAAAGCAATACAAATGCGATATTGCGGTAAAGCAATACAAAAGCGATATTGCAGTAAAGCAATACAAACACGATATTGCGGTAAAGCAATACAAACACGATATTGCGGTAAAGCAATACAAAACGATTACGATACTGCGGTAAAGCAATACAAAACGATTACGATACTGTGGTAAAGCAATACAAAACGATTACGATATTGCGGTAAAGCAATACAAACACTTAAATCTTGTGATTTACTTTTAAACGTTGCCGTAGAGCAATACAACTACTTCAAATCTTGAGATTTACTTTTAAACATTGCGGTGGAGCAATACAACTACTTCAAATCTTGTGATTTACTTTTAAACTTTGTGGTAGGGTTACCCAACTATTTAAATCTTGTGAATTACACTAACGATATTGTGGTCAAACGATACAATTGCTTAAACCTATGAACTCGTCAACATTATTGTTGACCTTTTAGCATGTATTTCTCAGGTTCACCAACGCAGTAGGATTGCTCGATGAAGCAATAGTTAGAGTCGCATGTTTTACAACAACTTTCAATTAGAGATTTCCCTGCATTACTATATTTTGTGTATATTAGTTATGTATTAGAATCTCTCATGTTAGATGCGAACTCTAAGGATTTGTATTATTTTGTAAACATTTTATCAAATCAATGTATTTTCAAAACGACTCATATAGAGGTCGTTCAATGTAATCTTATGTAATGATCCATGATTAGTCGCGCTCCGACCCGACTTCCGCTGTACAGTAAATTTGGGGGTGCGACATCCATGATGCTTTAGACACGATGCACGATTAGGGGCCCTAATATTTGATACATGATGTTTTACACACGACGCACGATTAGGGGCCCTAATATTTGATGCTAGACGAAGAGTTGAATTAAATGAGAACTTAAAGTAGATTTCCCCGATGGATCCAAATCGCGAGAACGGGGCTCGTGCAGATGTTTTACCGGATACTCTAGACAATGTTCGGACGGGTTTGAGCGGTACTTGGTTGATAGCCAATCACATGTGGTACTTGCTCCTGGAATGGGCAAATCTGAGAGAGGACTAATTCCTTAACGACAATGGTGGTTTGCATTTGTTGCACCCCATCAAGTCGGTATTTCGTCTTTGACGAACAGATGAAACAAATGAATTGTTGAAAAGATAAAGATGATAGGTGACTAGATGATAACAAGTTGAGAAAGATGAAATAGGCACGGCTTTAGGATTCTATTTGATGATTCCTTGTATGCTTTCCCGATCTGCATGAATCCTTATAACTTAATTGTTATGCTGTTTGTAACAGATTTTATAATTAATGTTTTAATTGGATTATTTTATCACTAACCCGTTATCTTACTCAGCTTTAATTAGTAGACACTTGTTTTCTACTTGCTCGATTGTGTACACCGTGCAGGTTAGGAACTTCAAAAGGATAGATGAGCGAGGCGGGTAGCTAATAAGAATAGACAAGATTATCTATAGAGCCTTAGCTTATTTTTATTTAGATGATTTTGCCTATAATGCAAACAGTAGACATTTGAGTTTTCTTTTACTATTGCGATGATAAGATGTGTAACGCTTGAACTTTGATGAGCCAAACTGTTTGGTTGGTAATTATTATTATTAATTGGGACGTTTCCGCATTTATGTTTTATTATTATAGAAATTTTTTTGAAAACCCATATTTTTAAATTCAGGTCGTTATATAAATGTTAGAGCTTCTACACACGTGTTACGGCAGACTATGAAATAATACAATTTTAATAGCGGAGATGCGATTTTGATTTCTATCTAATGCTCTTTTAGTTTTTCAGAAAAAATATCAACTACTAGGTTATGGCAATTAACGTAAGACATAGTAACAATAATATTGACTGATTCATAACACAAAAATTAGTAACGATTCATTGTAATAATTAGGGTAAGAAGAATAATAAGATACATATATACCCCTTTTAGTTCCTGCTAATGGTATTTGTGTAAAAAATATATAAAATAATAGTTTTTTCAAACACACATTGGAATGTTTCATCAAGATATAATCAAACAACATTGCCCTTTAATCATGAATGGAATAAAATCAAATCTTCTTTTATATATAACTAAAAGAGGATACCATTAAACAATTTGGGCCCTTGATTAGCTTCCCTCGTTAGAAATTAACGATTGAAACGCCTATAAATTTCTTTTTTCTTTTTCTTTTTGTGAGGTACGCGATCCTGACAACCATACGCGATCGCGTAATGTTCACATACTAAGAATACGCGATCCTACCAAAGGTACGCGATCGCGTACTCAGTGCATAGAAAGTTTTTGTTTAAATTTTAGTACAAGGTACGCGATCGCGGATGAGGTACGGGATCGCGATGAGGTACGCGATCGCGTATCAACAACGTAAAGGTTTCTGTTTGATTTTCTTCATTAGCTACGCGATCGCGTAACTTGCACGCGATCGCGTACAGGGTCCTGAACACTGTATTCAGCACAACTCAAGTTTTGACCCAAATTCGTACGCGCATAACTTTTGACTCATTTAGAGTTGAGACCTCAAATTTTGCAGACACTTTTACTACATAAAAACGAATGTTTCCCCTTTTACACTTTTTCAAATTTCGCAATAACGAAGAATTCGGACGTGTCAGCAACATATTGTCATTTTGACCCTTTTAAAGAACAAATCATTTTGCCATTGAAATATTTAATTACCTGCAAGTTTTTCTACAAGTAAAACTATCCATTTTGACATCTAAATCAATGGCACACATGTTACGTTCGAATTATCATTAACTTAGATAAATAGACTCGTTAACGACCCATATCGACACCAAATGACCCGTTAGAAATTCAACGACATTTTAGCCATTTGACCTCCATAGCCAACCCTTATAAAACAATTTCAACACATACGACCAATCCTAATTACCATAATTGACCAATTCCAAACTTTGACATATAACCAAAGTCTTCAAATTAACATAATGACTTAGGAAACATCTTTACAATAACATCAAGTTTATCACTAGAGATTCCTTCATAGCTACATCAAGGCAAGTAGCTATCCCCAACTAAAAACCTTCATATTACCAAAAGAGGTGTATTTGGACGATTTACACAAGCGATACAAAACGATAATTAAAGAGAGTAAGGGTTTGCTAACTCACTAATAGCAAACAAATACACACTAGCCCTTCACAATCGCCTTTCCTTCTCTATGCCCACCTTCCCTACAACATTCAACACTCAAATAATAAGCATATTGCTTAGTGAGCATATAAGCAATGAATTAAATAACTCACAACATCTAGCCAACATTAAGAACGAATAATAACTATCAATCAATTGAAACAACAATAATTACCACATAACTTAAAACAATCACTAGTGAGCAATATGTGGAGATTTAATCACTATGCGGATCCGCGGCCAATAACCACTTAGCACCATACCACGACGATATGCATGCTAAAACAACGTAATGTGCTAGGCACATATTCAACAACAACACTATGCTAACAAAGTTAGCGAATCTCTACATATATGCTCATTCCATATAATTTATCAACAATTAGAAACAAAATAGAATGCAAGTAATACTCAACATGATTATGTAAACCTCTTGCTCGGAAGCAATCCGGAATTACATAATCGTGTTCCAATTAATCCTCATATACTCACCTTTGCTTTTAAAGCAATTATGACGGTTTAACAATCGATTATGAAAGCCACGTCTTTGTTCACCTATCATATACATATAACAACATAACAACGTATTTAGCATTTAATAAACATTAAAGTCAATTAACTTCTATTATTAACCCATCACCCCTTTTTGGGTTGACCAGGTTTGACTTTTAGTCAAACCACACCCAACTCTCATTTTGTATAATCTTAATCAACCCAATGTTTAATTACTTGAATTACTACTTTAAACTACACCAATTATATCATTTTAATCCTTTATACTAGTAATCAAGGTGGTCCAAATGACACTATACAAAAAAATTATACAAGACCCACATTAATCACTATACATTCTAATTCAAATTATTACTTTGCGGGTTGAACTAGCATTACCAACAATCATCATAACACTAACTAGTGTCGATTTAACCAATTCCTAAGCCCTAATTTCGGATTTTATACAAAACCCATCAAAACCTAATTTCTAGATTAAAAGAGTTAGGGAAGAACACTTACTTAGATTTTAATATGTAAGGAAGATGATGAATTGAAGTTTACTAGGTTTGATTTTAGTTTAGAAACTGATTTTGGATTTCCTCCTTCTCCTTCCTCTTGCTCGCTCTCTCACGATCTCTCACGATCTCTCACTGGAATTTATTAGAAGTTTCTTGTTAATTTGTATATGTATTTGTATATAATACTTTTATTTTTATTAGTTATATTGGTATTTACACTACTAACCCGCTCACTTATTGTCTAGAAACTTAACACACCCCATAATTAAATATTCCAAACTCCTAATATTTCATACGATTTATAAAAACATTTTATAATATAATCATATTATATTCATAAATTAATACCTTAAATTTCGGGGTGTTACAACGATCTAAAATAGTTTTAATGTCATTGGAATAGTTTTTTTTTTTTTTTGTTCTCCTTTAGTGTCATTGGTCCAAATATATTTTTGTGGGTCCCTTTTAACTCCGAGTTGAACAGTAAACCACTCCCCTCAAAATTGTACACAATGTTAAACTCTAATGTTAAACTGAACGCCAAGTTGAACACCGAACCACTCCTCGTGCTCTTAATATATATATTTGCTATTTCTATTCAAAAAAGTAAAAGAATATATATTTCAAAATTATTGGATCGACATCTTCACCTGTGGACAATCCTTTTATTCAAATGATGATATGTATAATTTGTAATGTTTGTTTCATATGCAGGTCTCATTCTTGGAGATTGCTTAATTTCTTTTTAATCTCATCAGTGCTGGGTTCGGATTCTTCTTGCAGTTATGTGTCTCTGATTTAGGAGCTATGTCTTTTGCAAGAGTTCTTCGCATGGATGAGGTGTTTCATGCTTCTTTTGGTTTTCAATTGCTTTTGGTTTCCCGATTGTCACATGGAGGGGTTTGGTCAAATGGTCCCAGTCTTGGTCTATTGTATTGTAGTGTTTTGTTTTGTAGATTATTTATGTATCTTTGATAGTTGATCATTTGAAGCGGCTGGTTTTGTTGTGTAAAAAAATAAACAGGATACATCTGTATACGATCATATAGAGTTCAAGTGTTGACTTAAATTCTTATTGATGCATACTTAAACACTCTTTTACTGATTCGATTCACATTTTAACTTTTGACAACATTTTTTATACTTGAAGATTAAAATACATCTAACTTTCACAATTTATATTCATATCTATAATATTTAAATCAATAACATATTTAAAACTTTAACTAAAAAACATGTTATAATAAAATGTTGAAATCACACCCTTGATTATGAAAAGTTATGTTTAATTATTGTATCATACATTTAACACAGTTGACTAACTCTTTTATCTCAAAAATTAATTTTCACAAAATCAAATATCTTAGCCCGCATTGTCGCGGGTCCTTTACCTAGTCAAATTAAAATTACGATGAGGTATAGAATAAAATGAACCAAATATTAAAGATTTTATAAATAGAAGTTGCTAATTAAACCCCTTAAAAAAATACATGCATCCTCAAAAAAACACGTTCAAAAATGATTCATATACCAACAACAAATATTGTAACATAAAAAACTACAGTACTTATCCTAAAAATATTTTTTATGGTCAAAGATCAAGATTCATAGATTTGAATCTTCAGGTCCACCGTCAAGAATTTAGAATTTCAACCACCACGAACATAATTCAATCGCTTAGTTAACCCGAATAAAACTTTTCCAAATTTGAATAATTAACAAATTCAAATAGTTATAAATCAAAAATGTAAATTAACAAATTCAACTAAACATTCAACATGTAAATTAACATGATGGTAAATAAACAACCGTAACAATAAACAACAACAATTCATAGTCATGGACCTAAGAATAGGAATACTTTATTAGAAAAGGTCCGATCCCGGTTCATTTTTAATCAATATATTGTCCCAAGACCAAATAAAATGAATAAATATAAATAAATAATAATAAACCCGAATGATTTGAAGTCACCTAAAGGGTGAATGTAGTTAAACGTTTAATTTTAATTTTTTAATTTAATGATTCGGAAAATGATATAAAAGCATAAATTATAGATCTAAAAATCAATATGGTAGCATGATGATAACATGTGGTAAACTTATAGAAGTCGGTAAATAGTAAGAAATATATTAAAAAAATCATCATCATTATTATTATTATTATTATTATTATTATTATTATTATTATTATTATTGACAAAAAACAAAATATATTAAATCTTGTGTCAATTGGCTATTAAAAAACCAGCACACAATAAAGGGCATGGGTTTGCATATCGGCTAATAAAAGAAAACCTTTACGCTACCTGTTTCTGAAATCTAGATACAAGAGTTTAAAAAAGTGAATTATGGGTCCTTATTAATTAACTTGAATAATTATTCTTTTAATTAATTAAATTAATAATTACCGAATCTTTATATATATATATATATATATATATATATATATATATATAATCCCAACTCATTTGTGAGATCTCAACAATTTTTGAAAAAATCCACGCTTTTCTTTAACTCCCCTGGTCGTCAAACTTTTTTCATTTTATTCATATCTTATTAAAAAAAAAAATGCACACACACAGCATCCGATTCGCCTGAAATATTTCATAAACAAAAACGCGATCAAATCAAGTAAACCTTTCATCTGGTGTTAATTTGTTTTTAAGATGGAAAATAATATCAGTAGTCAAATGAAAGTAGAAACAGGGGATGCAGGTTATGTGCTTGAAGATGTGCCTCACTTGACTGATTACATCTCTAATCTTCCTGTAATTCTCATTTCTTACTCCTTTTCTTTTTTATATATAATATATAAATTTACATAATATATTTAATATTTATATATTGTATTTGAATTGATTGGATTTAGTTTTGTATATTGTTTATGAGGAAAATGTGTTGCTATTGCTTTGACTTTTGGGGTTTGTTTATTTTGTTTTTATTTTTTGAGTTTTAAAAAGGTGGTCTAGAAGTTTGTGGATTTTTGTTGTGAAATTGTAGTTTACGGTAAGACAGATATATAAACTAAAGTTTGGAGGTTAAATTTTTTAACATAATAAAAAAGATGAGATTTTGGACCTTTTTGGTCAATTTGATGATTAATTTGCTGTGCAGATACATATTGTGAATGCTAAATCTTACTATTATGTTTTAATGTGAATGGGTTTCGTTTTGATATTCAATGAACATATTCTAAGTTAAGGTTCGTTTTGATATTCAATGAACATATTCTAAGTTAAGGTTTAATTTGTTGTTATTTACTTTTTATAGACGTATCCGAATCCGTTGCGATCCAATCCAGCATATTCGGTTGTGAAGTAAGTTACATTTGCTTCGAAGAAAAAACATTTAAAAAAATATATAAATTTCCATAGCTATTTGTGATGTTAATCTAAACTTGTTGATCTCAGGCAGTACTTTGTTGATGCGGATGATACCGTTCCTCAAAAGGTACTTTGACGGGCTTTGTTTTCTTAACATGTATAATATTTCTCGTATAGTTATAGTTAGAATCAGGCTAACTTGCACTTCAAAGAATGCACCTTCAGTCAATTTTAATATTTTGGGAAACATTCTTATAAAATCAATGTTTAAGGGACTATCTTTTAAGTGTATAATAAAAATAAGTGACCAGGTTTCCAGTATTACCCTTAACCAAGTAATCAGGTTCTGTTATTTGATTGTAAACTTTTAACTATGTTTCCCAAAATATTAAAAACTGATGGAAGGTATGTTCCTTTTATCTGCAATTTGCCCTTACAATTACTGCAATTGTAAGGTGGGGCCACTAAACGGTGATAACATGACTATTTTGTTATGACTTCTTGTAGGTTGTTGTCCACAAGGACGGTCCCAGAGGAATACATTTTCGACGTGCTGGACCTCGCCAAAGGGTATGCTATTTACTTATATAGGAGGGGTGGTAATTGCAACCAATTTACATATGAACGGAGGTGGTAATTTCAACCCATTCACATATGAATGGGTTGGTACGTGTAATGCTGTATCTCTAATGGGTAAAATAAATAGCTGAAAGGGAAACAAGTCAAATGCGTTAAAAGTCATTCAAACTTCATTTTTAACGCGTCCAACCTCCTTAATGGCTTTATATTAGAACTTTGGATTACCGTTGAATAATATAGTTTCTCTAATTAGAGTATCATTTATACAACCATGGACAAAAAGTTTTTCTGGTCGATATATTTTGATCCATACAAAGATGACCGATTCTGACCTGCCCGTTTTCCCACCTCGTTCTAGAATCTGTCTGGAATATAACGTTGCTTTTGCTAAAGGAGAGTCTTCATCGCTGTAGGTTTATTTTGCACCGGATGAGGTGCATGCTGCTATTGTGACATGTGGTGGTTTATGTCCTGGGCTAAATACAGTGATCAGGGAAATTGTATGCGCACTTTATCACATGTATGGTGTCACCAGAGTTCTTGGGATAGATGTAAGTTATTATTTCTATTATCATTGTTACTTTTTAATGTCAACATTTGATGCAATAACTATGTGTTAGCCTATAAAGACCAGTAATTTTGCTTGCTTTTGAAGTAAAATATTTAACCAAATTTGAAACTTTTGTAGACTCTTCTTCTCTTTTGGGGGGATGAAGGGATCACTTCAAAGTACTAAAATGTACTTCACTGAAAATGCATTTGTATTACGATTATTCTAAGTTGTGGTTCATTTTTGTTGCTTTGTGCATAAATGTAAAACCAAAAACACCAAGGTCCTCATTATTGTATCAACCTCCCACCTTTATTATATTGCATATGTTCTTTTGTGTAGGGTGGGTATAGAGGTTTCTACTCAAAAAATACCATCACTTTGACACCTAAAGTTGTGAATGACATCCATAAACGTGGTGGTACAATTATTGGTACTTCTCGAGGGGGCCACGATAAACCGAAGATAGTTGACAGTATTCAGGATCGTGGTATCAATCAGGTGCGTTTTCAGTTACTCCCCACGTGTATCATAGCTTCTTTACATATTTCGGTTGTTTAATTAGACAAGACTTATGATATTGAACCATTTATTGATTAATTTTATGTTTCAGGTTTATATAATTGGAGGTGATGGAACTCAAAAGGGAGCAGCAGTTATTTATCAGGTAGTTACATGCCATCTCCTTTTCTATCTCTTTATAAACTAATGTGACCAGACTCATGAATTTCAAGAAGTTAGGAGACTATGTTTGATTAGAGTATGTAAATGGCAGTTTGATAATACATCCTGTAAGGATAAGGTACTCTTGTTACAATCTTATTCTATTTCTGCAGGAAATAAGAAGGCGTGGGCTAAAAGCTGTAGTGGCTGGTATTCCAAAGACAATTGACAACGACATTCCGGTACTTGCATTTCTATAAAAAATACATTTTTTCTTCTTCTGAATATTCTGTATTTATTTGCGTGCTCGTGAAATCAAACATGTGTGTACATAACATTATTCACACAGTATATTTTGCTCATGCTTTAGCATCAACTATATCTTTTATAAAATGCTAAGTTAAAGTAATGCCTGAAATCTCACATTCAGAACAGTATAATTGATTGATGCTTACAGGTCTATTGCATGTTTATTCCAGGTGATTGATAAGTCGTTTGGTTTTGATACCGCTGTTGAAGAGGCTCAACGTGCCATTAATGCTGCACACGTGGAGGCAGAAAGTGCTGAGAATGGCATAGGGGTGGTCAAATTGATGGGTCGCTACTGTGGTATGCCTCACCTCCAGTATTAGTAGGGTACTTTGCATTGCATCCAGTGACAATTACGGAAACAAAGTAATTACAATGATGGTGTTATACTGTTACTAAAGATCGCATAGCAATATAAGAATAATTGATTCAAGAAGGAAATAATATAACAAAAATCTAATTGAGATCATGTTGAGTAGAGATGGGACATTGTGTCGGTCAGTAAACCGCTTAAATTTAGTCAATTTTTTATACGAGCAAAATGTTTCAGGTCGGGGTTGACCTGAAACAATTCTTATTCCAAAAGTTACCTGTCAAGTATGATTACAATCAGTTATATTGTTTCACTAATTATCTAGTTTTCTGAATAAAAGGGTTTAGTAGGTTTTATGCCTGAAAAATACACTTTGGGTGACTTTGAACCGTTTCCAATGTGTGTGTGTGCGTCCTTTTTCCTTTTTCTTTTTTCTTTTCACATTTGAACCTACATAGATAAAACTACCAAAACCGACTATCTGTGTGTGAGTGAGTTGAAATTGCCACCTCTATTGTCGAGGATCTTGATGTGACTTAAAGTTCAATAATCGGGTTTCAGTGCTAAAGTGAAGTGGTTATGATTATGATTATGATTAAGATTGTGATTATAATCATGATCCTTCTGTTATTTCGGTTCAAAATGTTCAGGTTTGGGTAATCTTGTAATGAGTAGCATAAAGAATACTGATCATCATGGTAGATCTGAAACGTGTAAAATGCCTAACTTTCCTTAGCTTTATGAAACTAATTTTTTGATTATATTTTTTCAAGTTGCTTTGGAAATGCATATCCAAAAATTATTATTTTATTTCAATGTGATTGTTGTGTTCAGGGTTCATTGCAATGTATGCAACTTTGGCAAGTCGGGATGTAGATTTGTGTTTGATCCCGGAATCACCTTTTTATCTTGAGGGAGAAGGAGGGCTTTTGGAATATGTAGAGAAACGTCTCAAGGACAATGGACATATGGTTATTGTCGTAGCAGAAGGTGCCGGTCAGGAACTTCTTGCAGCAGAAAACTTGAAAACTTCAACTGCACAAGATGCTTCTGGAAATAAACTACTTCAAGATGTTGGATTGTGGATTTCTGATAAAATCAAGGTAGTCATTCCATCAACCATGATTTTTTCTTTTTTTTAAATAAAAATATAAACTTCCTGTCATTTCTGCTACTTGCTACTCTCTCTCGTGAAAATTGCAATGTTTAGCACTTCTTTAGATATCTAAAGTAACTTTGATGAACAAAAATATTGAAAACATGTGAACTGAAATTGGTGCCTTCATTTGATCTGTAATCAACATTGCAATGTTCATGTATAATTTGGAGTATATGTTTTTTATTTTGTCAACTTCTTGCATCCTTTTATGACTATAATAATATATGTGTTGAGCTTTCTCTTATTTTTGTAGGCTCACTTTGCTCGCCAACCATCCATGCCCATTACTCTTAAATACATAGGTATTCTTCATATGCTTATTCAAGTTCGTATTTCCGAGTTTTATGTAATTTTCTGTCTCAGAGATAGTCCAGTTTATTTTGTAAAATAAAATCTTTTTGGCAGGAAGGGTAATTTAGGAGTATTATATTTTTACTGGTTCCAAATTGCAAATTTGATTGTTTTCTTATGGGATAGTAAAATGGTAGACTGGATTCTCTTTTGGGACAGATTGATCTCTGACCTTTAAATCTATAACGATACACAGATACAAACACTAAGTAGTCAAAATGATTGGGAATTTTGTATGGCAGATCCTACTTATATGATCCGTGCGGTTCCAAGTAATGCATCTGATAATGTGTACTGCACTCTCCTTGCGCAAAGTTGCGTTCATGGAGTGATGGCAGGTTACACCGGCTTCACCAGTGGACTCGTCAACGGTAGACAGAGTTATATTCCATTCAATGTAAGTTGCTTTTGACACCATAATTCCATTCTATATTATACTCCTGTCCCCAAAAAAAACCTTCTCTCTTTATTACACAAGATTTGTCTGTTTAAATTTTCTAAAGTACTCACAGAACTAATTATTTGGCTATCTAAACTTTAAACCACAAAAGTCCAACCAAAAAGTCAAAAACTATCGCCCATTTTTATTAGGTATATCCAAACTTCTTCTAGAATCTCATGATAATTGTATTTTTCATGCAGCGTATCACTGAGAAGCAGAATAATGTTGTGATAACTGATAGGATGTGGGCAAGACTTCTGTCATCCACCAATCAACCAAGCTTTTTGCGACCAAAAGACGTGATTGAAGTCCAGAAACAAGAACCACCAACTCAGTTGCTGGATGGAGAAAATAGCAAGACAAGTGACCACTAAACCAAGCACTACAAAATTCGGAGTATCATGCACAAAAATAATAGCAATACAGATTTGATATTGTGGATCAGGGTTCTACTTGAGGGTGTGCAAATAGTGCGATTGCACAGGGCCTTTAAACCTTTGGGGCTTCCCAATTTATTTCAGTACTATTATATTAAAGCGGGGAAAAATTACCGTTCAATATGTTGTTCGGGTGAAACAATTAGTTGTTACTCTAATCAATAACGTTTTAATGTTGTATTATTTTCTAATATTGCATGTACTTTTGTGACTATTAGAGAGGTTAAATCACAAGCGCGATTTCTAAGAGCAAAATAAGTGGTTAATGCACGTAATGCAACACATTCTATGCAGATTTGTAGTGTGCAAATACTCTCGGTTTTTAAGTCGAATGACAATTTTACATGTTTATCAATTTTTAAACATATTTTTTAAACGAGTTAACCTTCATACAAATGTAGACAAGTTGAAATGTCTGTTATTCCACATATGCTTCCAGGTTTAATGATACATTAAGGAAACATTTCATTATACACAGGGAAGGAATTAAAAGACTATATATATATAGGTTTAAACTCGATGCCTTGCACAATAAGCCCTTCAATTACCTTGTAAAAGCAACTAGTCAACTCAAGGTGCATTGAAATCATTTTGGTGGTAAAACCAGTTAGAAATTCAAATATTTGAACTTCCATCCAACCATCGCGCCGGCGTTTTGGAAGGCCTTTCATTTTCGGTAGATTCAGCGGGTTATGGGTGTTTTGATTAACCTTTGGTCCGATAACTGGAGTTTGAGGACTAAGCAAATAAATAAACCGAAAATCTTCTTCGTCGTTTAGCTGGAAATCTTTATCTGTCAATATCATAGGAGCCTCAAATTCATAGTGGCTTTGAGGTAATTTGTAGACAAGGTAAGTTGCATATCTTGTTCGAGACGACAATATTTGGGAATTGATAGTGCAGACAATGCTAAATGTTTTATCAGGATGAACAGCCACTTCTTCAAATCTGAGGAAAAAAAAGCGTACATATTGCATGCAAGTATGTAACATATATGTTTAAGTTTGAATGAATGACATTTGTACTAAAAGTAATGAAAAGTTGCAAGCGTATGTGTATGCCAAACATAAACATGCATACGAGAAATATGAGCGGAGATAGAGAAACAACCTTGATTCGGGTAGAGACTCCCAACTCCATTGTTCCTCTAGAAAAACCATTCTTGCTGGTAACATGTGGCATTTCTTACCATTTTTGGCAAGAGATAACCACTATCAAATTATCAATCAATAGACGCGTATATGTGAAATATGTGAAATATTTAGGTTTAAAAAATGATTGGAATGAAGCTTTAAAATAAAAACTTACCTCTTTACCATTATTAATTAGAAAACCTTCGCGGAAAATGAAGTAGAGTTCCTTCTTGCAGGTTGTCCATTGCACGCCAACTTTTGACAACTTGATCATCTCTTTATAGTTATTTGGCAGCTTTTTCTCCCAATCTGCGTCTGTATCTGATATGGATTGTGTATCAATCTTCTCGTCCTCTAATATTTCACGTCTTACCTATAAAACATACTCTAGGTTGTTGGACTTTGGTCGACTATGAAAATACATATCACACGCTGCTGCGAATGTTGTCTAATAAAAAATGTTGTGGCTGACCTATATATTTTTGTAAAAACTTTGAAACTAAAAAGAATCGAAATAAATTGATGTAAATGATCAAATGGATATTTGTTAGCTGACTTTCTCACAGGGCCGAAACTCAATGCCTTCTACAGCCAAGGAATATGAAGCTTCAAACATAATTTTAAGATCAGTATATCTACTGTCACTAGTAAACTGATACAATTCAGCCATCAATAGTCCATCTTCTCTCTGGTCTGCAAAATAGGAAATTGATTGTTTTGCGTCGCCATCCAATTTGTATTTGATGACTGAATACGTTGGTTTGATCACGCTCTTCTTTTTGTAGATAAATTTGAACACGAGGTTTATTGTGTATGTGATTTGTGGTGTCAAGAATTGAGTTTTGACATGTGTTTTGAATTTCCCATCATATGCTAGATAGAAACCCCCTACAAATCTGCACAAAAAACGAGATAGTCTTGAAAAATTAGATAAACAAAAGGGATTAAGAAAAAGGATGACAAGTCACCTTGAACCGTTGTCAGATAAATATCGATTTCTCGATTCACTTGCAATTGGAATCAAACATTCTGCTGAAGATATCATTTCACAGTGTTCCCCATTCTTATTTACTGAAAACCACTGTCCATTAAATAAGTTGAAATTAGCTTGCTGATGTAGGGTATATGCCTATGTATACATATTTATGAAACTGGATATATATTTTCTATTCAAATAATTTATAGTTTACATGGGGAACAAATGGAGTGGACATTTTTTGAATGAAAGCAGTAATTTTAGTCTATATATTCAGGGAATACTATTCTATACTCGATATTCGGTGGATTACATTTTTATTTCATATTCATCAATGAATATTATGTGCATTAGCTTCGGTGCTTACATCAAACAAATGAAGCATTATTTTGATAATAATCAAATTCCAGAGTGAAGCTATTATATAACTAACAGTCTATAAAGACTATTCATAAAATGATGGACAGAAATCTAATGCAGCCCTCCATAGACATAGCAAACTACCGTTTTGCCCTCATTCAAGAGGATCCCTTTAGAAAGACGCATTTTCAGTTCCTCCATAGATTTGTAAATCAAAGGAGGTATTGCAGCCTTAATAATCTCATCATACCCATTTGGCTGCTTCACCACTTCATAAATCTCTTGAAATTTAAGTGCAATCTCAAGTTTTTCCACAACATTAGATATCATCGGTCGTTCTTCTCTAGATTTCTCCAAACATCGATATGCAGTGTCTGAAAATATTTCCAAAGAGCTAGGATCCATTTGTTGCATCAGACCTTGAAAAACAATCCCATCTAATCTATTATTTTTGTAGCTTTGTTTCCACATAGGCACTAAAATATGACATTGACCATTGCTATATTCAAAGCACAATCTCCCACACATTACTTCAAATAAGACGACGCCTAATGAGTACACATCAGACTCTTTGGTTAAAAAGCCCATCTCCATATACAACGGATCGCAGTACCCAGGGGTGCCTACAGCATGGGAGACAAGAAGTGTGTGCTGCTGATTAGCAGGTCCCATTTTTGACAAACCAAAGTCCGAAACTTTAATATTCCAGTTATTATCAACTAAGAGGTTGGCGCTCTTAATATCACGATGTAGAACTCTTTGTTGCGTCCCATTGGGATCATGAAGGTATCTTAGCCCCTTTGTGATCCCAATGCATATTTTGAGACGTTGAATCCACTTGAGATCGGTGGAACTTAAATGGCGATCAAGGCTTCCATGAGATGCGTACTCGTACAACAAGATCTTTTCACCACCCTCGTCACAAAATCCAAGGAGTGAGACAAGATTTTCATGGGTGTAACGTGAAAGCATCATGATCTCCTTCCAAAACTCTGGGTTTCCTTGACCATATCTAGGATCTAGACGCTTAAAAGCAACCATGTTTCGTCCCTTACTGTGAGAGATTTCTCCTTTATACACCTTTCCGAATCCACCAACTCCAGTGACATTGTCTTCACTAAAGTTGTCGGTGGCAAATAGAATATCTTCGAGTGGGATTTTGAGATGTTGAAACTCCTCCATGAAGACCTCCATTATGTGTTGATCAAATATAAACGTCTCTAAAAAAAATTTAAATCAAGAATTTCACGCAATTGTGAGTGCAGAACCTTAAAAGAGACGTGAATATACTTGATAAACGCGTTATATATAGATTAAACGATTTCACCCTTGTAGTCTTGTAGACATTATGATACGAAATATTAAAGGGAAGTCGAATTGAAGAAAAAGAAAACATGCGTTACATGATATGAAAACGTTGTTCAGTTGGTTCGTCGGAATATATGGATCAGATTGGACGTCGACTGAAGTAGCCAAAATGGCGAAGTTTTTTATATGCTCCGTAGGATGCTTTCAAAATAAAATACAATGCAGTTACATAAGAAACATCGATGTACACGATTCATTAGTCATATGAATTTACTTGGCAAATTTCACATAAAAGTAATGGAATATATTTGTTTGTTTTATTAACGAGCTCTTTAATTTGTGACATCACTTTAGCAACTTAAGAACACTGATTACATTTTATAAATGATACGCGATCGTAAAAGCTAACTTCGTCTTATGCTCCGCAACACCATATACGAAAATATTTTCAAATGTTAAAAGTAATGCCATATAAAAGTACAGGCGTAACAAAATTGTAAATTGCTAAAATTATATCTATTTACAGTTTTGAAAGTTAGGATGAAATCGTCTTAAAAAGTGGCTTGCGATTGGTAAACTAATGGAGAATATTGAATATTTCGGTACCATCTGAATATATGTATTGTAACTAGGGAAAAAATCGGCGTATTGCGACGGGAACATTAATCGTTGCTTGAATTAAACATTATAATTATCATTTATTTAATATTTTTATTTTTATCTGTTCAGATTAGGTATTTTTATAAATTGTTTACGCTCATATCGTACTTTGTATAAATTAACATAAAAGATAACCAAATCTAAAACGGGAAAAAATATTTCAAAAGCTTTTTTGTCCAACACAATACGATCACTAACTAGTGAAAAAACTTTTTGACATTTTTTTTTTGCAAACGCATTAAAAAAAACTAAACTTCTCATTGAAAATGCTCTCATTATAATATGAATTGATTTTGCTTTTCTTATTTTTTTTGTCTATTTAATGGGTATATTTGGGTTTCAAATGTTATTTACTTATCAACTTATCAATTTTTGAGTTAACTTCTATTTAAATATTGTTACGGCAAAATTGAAAAAAATTAAGATAATAAATAATGTTACATTAAATATGTACACAATAGTAGGTAGTGACATATTTGAAAAAATAGACACTTTTCAATCATTTCTCTTCATTCACACTTCCACTTTCACATATTAAAATTCTCAATTCAAACGTACCCTGAATGATAAAAATGAGGGTGAGATTGCCCGCGCTTCGCAGCGAGTTACTAAATTTGTGATATGAAAACTTTTAAAACTATAACAAAAATAAACAATATGGTTATTGTTAATGAAATAGTATATCATTATTCACATAAAGCAATATGGTTAAATATATTTTATATCGAAAAATATACGATACTTTTGAATGAATATTAAAATCTGTCATCAACATATTTATATCTAAATCTAATAACAAAAAACAAAAAAACAAAAAAAAAAGAAGAAAAAAGATCTTTTTTATTGAAAATAAAGCGTTCAATAAAATTGAAAATTACAAAGCTCAGGGGTGAACTGATCAATTTTTAAAGCTATGTAAAAGTCATTTCAATCAAATTGAAAATTACAAAGCTCAGGGGTGAACTGGTCAATTTTTAAAGTTATGTAAAAAGTCATTTAAAAAATTGCTACTAAACGACTCGAACCTGAGTGGCTCTACAATTAAAATCAATAATGGCGTGCGGGAACCACTGGACTAATGCTCTATCATTACAAATATATAATTGGATGTTAAGTCGCATATAAAAAGAAAAAAAAGAACGTGGCAAAATTTGAATGGAATGGGTACTATTCATAAGGCTTTGCTATTTTATGCTACAGGGGAATAGGCAGATTATAATGATAACAACACATATGATCTATATATCATTAATTGAATTGTATATATATGTAGGATAGATTGTTGGAAAAGCTGAGAGTGTGTTTGGCATACTAGCTTATTGTAATTTATAAGAGCTTAAACTTATTTGTTTTTTAACAAACTCAAGCTATTAGTGTTGATTGGTTAATAAAAATGTATGAGTTTATTAAAAAAATTAACTCTTAAAAAACAAGCTACATGAAGTAGTTTTTAAAAATAAGCTTGAAGCTTATGAGTAGTGAAATTACATAAATACCTCTAATACAATTATTTATCATGTATTTTTTATTCTTTTACGTCAATTCTTATCTTTAAGCTCCAACTACTTTTACGAAACACTTAAGGAAATAAGCTACAACTATCAGCTTTAGCTATAAACTTTCAGCTCTAATTACCAGTTAATTTTTTCAAACACACCCTAAAAAGAAAAAGGACCAAGAAATGTAAATAAAACTAACCAATTATCATCAATATCTCATGTATCTACTTTGAATTGTATGTTACATGATGATTGACAAAAAAGAAAAAGACACAATAGGTACTTTTGACACGTAAATGTTATTATTATGTAATTTTTGCTGGTTAAATAAAATATATCCGTCTTAAAAAACAATGGGTGTTTATTGATTTAATACATATTTATATTTATATACTAGTTTTAAGCCCGTGCGATGCACGGCAGTATAAAGCATACAATTTTTGTTCCTATCAATTTAATCAAACCAATTAATTATTAAGCGATTTGCTAAATATAATCGTGTTTAGTACGTAGTATAAAAACAGTGTGAGATGTTCATCGTAATATGATAAATATTACATACAAAGTCCATGTCATTACACTAAATATAAGATCGTAATTAAATATATGTCAAATTGTTTAATGGTATTTTATTTTTTAATTAATTGTTATTATTATTGTTATTATTATTGTTATTAAAATAATAATATTAATTAAATAATTTGTAGGAGTTTGTTTTCATATAGAACTCCTTATCTGCATATTAGTATTTATATTATATTATATTTATTAAATAATTACATATTAAAAAATAATATAATAATAATATAATATTAATTAAATAATTTGTTAACTAAAATTAAGATGTTGACACATGGTATTTGTGCTTACGTGACAATTTTGGAAATTTCTTTTATACTTCTTTAGTATATATATATATATATATATATATATATATATATATATATTAGTATATATATAGATTTCTATTATGTATTTATTTATTTTATATTCACTACTATGGATGAGTTTCAAATGAGAATGATAAAAGTGTTGAGAATAGAGGAACCAATAAGAATGCGTCACGTGTCACAAAACCCACTTCCACCTACGTTTTTAAAAATTAAATATCACAAGAATGGCTCATTAAAAATTATAAAAATTGCACCATGAGAATCAACATTTTTTTCTCTTCGATTAGACATCTCACATGATATACTTTCGACGATTTATTTTTTATGATTGTACAATATTAATAACACATGTGGTACTCGTTGGTAACACATGTATTACCCGCAGGTAACACATCTGTTACTCGTTTACAAAACTCAACAAAAACGAAAAAGAAAAATTTGTCGAAAGTATACCTTGTGAGATCTCTAATCGAAGAGAGAAAAACGCTGATTTTATAGTGCAAATTTTATGATTTTTCAACTTACCGTTTGGAAGGTATTTAATTTTTAAAAACGTGAAGAAAAGTGAGTTTTGTGACACATAACGTATTTTTATTGGTTCCTTCGTTCTCATGTAAAATTCATTCTCACGTAAAACTGAGTACTCGTTTAAACCTTATTGTCACTGCCTTACGTCTATACGTAAATAGAAAAGTCAACAGAAACATTTGACCTTTACATACTCCGTATGCCAGTTTTCTTTAAAAAATTAAAAATGTAAAGAATTATTATATTATTATTAATTAATCAACTATAACTATGAAAAGGCTTAAGTTATTTTTGACCGGAAACGCTCGCGGGAAGAAAATAAAAAATATGAACGGTGGCGCGGGCGTTATCCAAACCCTGAACCCCCACCCAATTCCACCACCACCACGAAATATTCACATCTACGCCAAATCAAACTCATTATCAGCAGAAACTAACGAAA
This sequence comes from Gnaphalium uliginosum, assembly GCA_963930675.1. Classification (NCBI taxonomy): domain Eukaryota; kingdom Viridiplantae; phylum Streptophyta; class Magnoliopsida; order Asterales; family Asteraceae; genus Gnaphalium; species Gnaphalium uliginosum. The sequence goes on along the minus strand of OZ005684.1, from coordinate 10,115,006 downwards.
TCAGAGTATGCACTAATCGAACTTGCCGTCGTCAAGGCTCATTTGACGTCCTTCAAGTCCTCTCAGGCATCGCTCCGCCTAATATCTCCGTCAATTCCTGCGGTTGTTTAGGTCGCTGCGGTGCCGGACCTAATCTCGTTGTTCTACCATCCGCTACGTTTGTGAATCATTGTGCTACTGCTGCTCGTGCTGCTGAGATAATGTCGATTGTGTGTGGTTTTGATTCGGAGAATTCGAAGAAGAGTTTAGAAGCGCTTTCGATTCGGAAGAAAGCGGAAGTTGAGATGGAGAATGGTGATTTTGTAACGGCTGAAATTTTGTTATCTCAGGTTTATTTCAAAATGAATGAATAATGCACTTTTGTTGTATGTGTTATATTAGATGTAGTGTATATATTTGGGTTTAGCATAATATTTGTTATATTTTGTATTCGTACTTAGGCGTTTATTGGAATTTGGAAAAACCGATAAGCTCGGTTTCAAGAGCTTATGAGATTCTCATTCAGAAAGTTTTAATATTCTGCAGGCGATAGATCTTAATCCAGTTGGTGGAATTCACTACATCTATAAAGACAGGTTTGTGATGTGTGTTATCTTTATAATCATTTGAGTTATAGTAATTGGATTATTATACCTTAGTCCTGTTTATGAAAATCTGGTACTTGCTTTTATATTTAATGGTCTGCGTTATCTCTTACTTTACTGAGTTTGACCAAGTAATTATGCTAGCATTCTTTTGTGTGGTCTAACAGGAGGTCTGATCCAGGTCTGTTGCACGGTTGGCAATGAACAAAATGATTGCTGCTCTTGAGGATGCAGTAGAAGCTTGTAAGCTTGCTCCCAAGTATCCCGAGGTGACCTGAATCCCTTTTCTAGTTTTAACTCCCTTAAGTGATGTATACAGCTCTAATGAGACAGTAAAATCGTTACCTGGTTTTTAACTAAACAATGAAATGCACTGCTTTTATGTTATAGCTATCTTTAGGAGAAGTTAATGCGAATGATTGATGTGTTATTGTTTTTAACTTTTTATTGGTTCAAAATTTTGATTTTGCAGGCTTACATATGTAAGGGTGATGCTTTAATGGCAATGGAACAGTTTGAGGCAGCTGGGGATTCATATTCGCTGGCTCTAGAGTTGGATCCTTCTATCCGTCGTTCCAAATCATTCAAGGTAATTACGATTTTTTTTGGTTTCTTGTAAAGGTTGCAATTTGGGTGGGACAGGCTGGTTTGGTTAATAGGTCAACTCGGGTCGATTTTGGTAAGGGTCAAAACGGGCCTATGGGCATTATCAGGCCTTTCCCTTGCACTTTTTATGGTGTTTGATACCTCAAAATAAATATGATGGAGTGATTCAAAGTATATGAACATAGTCTCAATATTTCTTTGTAGGCTCGGGTTGCAATGCTTCAGGAGAAACTAACTACTACAAATTGTTGATTTATAATGAATTGCCGGACCACTGAAGATCAATAAGAATTGTAAGTTTGCTTTGTTCTTTATCATTGATCATTGATTGATGGTAGAAATTGAATCGGTTTTGCTAATATTTTCGAATTTGGGATCGGTTTTGATCTTTCAGATAATTCATGGTCAATTGGTATTACTTGTTTGTTTGCAAACTTGAGAAGCATAGATCCATGAGCTGAATATGACTTATTGGAGGTTGTTTGCAAAATCGTGCAGGTTTCAATGTTTGTTAAAACAAACTTCCATAAGATGCATTCCCTTAGAAGATGCCTTTTGATCATTTTTGTTTATCAATTTTGTAATTTGTTTGTTAACTTTTTACAACTTAGAAATCAACCCATCAAATTGGAACTGGATGCTAGGTTGCATACAAGTCTCGCAACTTCTTTGCATTCATGTATTTGGTTAATCTGTAATATAAAAAGTTAGGACTATAATGTTGGCACAATGTTCTGCGTTGGCAAAATAATGAATACTCTGTACTAATTAAAGTTATTTATCGTCTTTTCACTAAAATACAAACCTTTAATTGCAACAAGTAATTTATATAACAAACAATTAATGAAAATATCTTATATTATTACACTTTATTATTATTTATATAAGATAAGATATTTAATATATTCAACTTTGCATTAAGTTTTAGTATATCCATGTTGGAAGGTCAAACGTATAATTATAATTAATGTGCAACATTCCATTGTACGTCTATAAATTACATGTAATATACGCAACGTCAAATCATGCATTTACCATAATGACAATATTCATATCTTATTTCAACATCCAAATCTCCATTTTTACTCTCTTAATTCTCTTGCTCTCAACCCAATCTTTTGCATCTTCGAGTTCCATTACAGACAGTTTCGTTCACTGTCTAAACAATCGATCCAACCCATCTTTTCCGATCAACGGAGTCCTCTACACTTCCGGAAGCTCATCTTTCCTTGCCGTCTTACAATCATACATTCAAAACCATCGTTTTAATAAATCCACAACTCATAAACCGATCATAATCATAACGGCAAAACATATTTCTCACATTCAAGCCGCCATCATTTGTGGTAAAGCAAACAACTTGTTAATGAAAACAAGAAGTGGTGGCCATGATTTTGAAGGGCTTTCATACGCTACAAAAAGTGACCAACCTTTTTTTATCGTTGATATGTTTAATTTAAGGTCGGTACATGTGGACATTGATAATGAAACTGCATGGGTTCAAGCTGGTGCAACTCTTGGTGAAGTTTATTATCGCATAGCTGAAAAAAGTAACACATGGTTTTCCTGCTGGTGTTTGTTCTACTGTTGGAGTTGGGGGACATTTTAGTGGTGGTGGATATGGTAATTTAATGAGAAAATATGGTTTATCGGTTGATAATATTGTTGATGCTGAGTTGATTGATGTTAAGGATACGCTTTTGAATCGGAAGTCTATGGGTGAAGATTTGTTTCGGGCTATTACGGGTGGTGGTGGTGCTAGTTTTGGTGTTGCTGTAGCTTATAAGATTAAACTGGTTCGTGTTCCGGCTGTTGTGACAGTTTTTAATATTGAAAGAACGCCGGAACAAAACCTTAGTACTATTGCTAACAAGTGGGTACAAGTTTGATGAAAACATTTTCGTTAGAATGAGATTTGATGTTGTAAACAAAAAGAATGGCAAAAAGATTATGCGTGCTGTGTTTCCAACGTTGTACCTAGGAAAGTCAAGGAATCTTGTTGCAATCTTGGATAAGGAGTTTCCAGAATTAGGGTTACAAAGGTCGGATTGTACTGAAATGAGTTGGATTGAATCTGTGGTTTTCTACGCTGAGAGATTCCCTACCGGTACCCCCACCACCGTGCTTTTAAGTCGTATACCTCAAGGACTTGACCCTTTCAAGATTAAATCCGACTATATAAAAAACCCTATCTCTAAACAAGGGTTTGATCAGTTCATATTTGAAAAGATGAAAGAACTTGAAAACCAAGTGTTAACTTTCAATCCTTATGGTGGAAAAATGAGTGAATTATCTGAATTTGCAAAGCCTTTCCCACATTGATCAGGGAATATAGCGAAAATTCAGTATCTAGTAGTTTGGGAAGAACTTAGTGTTAAAGCGGAAAATAGATACTTGAACTTCACAAGGAAGATGTACGAGTACATGACTCCATTCGTGTCTAAGAACCCTAGAGAAGCATTCTTGAACTATAGGGATTTGGATATTGGTTTTAATAGTCATGGCAAGAAGGCTTATGTTGAAGGGATGGTTTATGGGCATAAGTATTTTAAAGAGACTAATTACAAGAGGTTAACAAGTGTGAAGACTAGAGTTGATCCTGATAATTACTTTAGGGATGAGCAAAGTATCCCAACTTTGATATTTTAATTAGGAACTTAATACATTAATGTGCAAATTAAAATCCTAATATTGCTTTGTTCTGTTTTGGTGAAAGTTAGGATTTTTGGGTTTCAAATTCAAAATTTATTCAAGCAAGAATTTCATTATTAATAACTTGTAATCTATACAATCAAAAATAATATGGCTCTCAATTTCGAATTTCCAATTTTGATATATACATGTACATATTATTATTATTATTAATTAAACTTGATCTTGATTATCGTAAAAAAGAGTAATTTGAAGGGTCCTGTTAGGTCTTAAAGGTCTCAAAACTTAGATACAGATTAAATAACAAGTATTTAATACATTAGTTTATATTTAAGTTATATCAAACAGGTTAATTAATCAAGGCGAAAAACAAGATTAATTAAAGCACAGAATATATTATGAATTAAAGTTTTATTCACAATAAATGATTTGTCTTACAAAGAAGACAAAGTATTCAAACACACACAGATTGTTTGAATACGATCCAAGTAGTATACTATGATACAATTATCACTACAAACTTAACAGTAAGTGTGGTAATGCTTTTAGCCTAAGCTTAAAGGTCTTGTACACTATTTTTCTTGGATACTCCTTTGTGGTGCTTTTGAGCTGCTATTTATAGAGTTGAGTATCACTCTATATTAACCAGCTCAATTAGTTGTCCAAGGGATAACAAGTACATCTTGGGCAACTTTGCACTATTTCCTTTTTGCTTTTCTTGGAAATAGAAAAAACAAAAGGTAAAAGGTTTCTTTGTTGAAAAGAAAACCTTTCTTCAATGTTTGACTTTACTCAAACATCTCTTCAGTTGTACCGTAGCCTATGGAACGAAGAACTTCTTTTGTACAATTGTACTTTTGTTCTTTAATATGTGCTCTTCAGTCTGTGCTCATCAGTCTGTGATCTTCAATCTGTGATCATCGGTCTGTGATCTTCAGTCTGTGATCTTCAGTCTGTGAAGTCTTCTGTCTTCAATCTTTATTCTTCAGATGATGAATTCATAAGTCTTCAAATAGAGCACGGCTTTCAGTCCGTGAGATTTCTTCAGTCTGTGAAGTACAGACTCAGAAACACTTTTTCAGTCTGTGAAGCACAGACTCAGAAACACAGACTCAGGAAATCACTAAGTTTTTCCCGAATACAACTGAGTTAGATTTTGACTCCTCAGATTTATAACTTGGGTTTGATCATTGTTTTTCCCAACAGGTACTCTAACCCATACAATATTATAATGGTACGCGTCAGTTTAATCGCAAGGAGCATCAACACCGGACAAGTCACCTATCCACCAATCACTCATGTATGTTGGGGCACCGATTCGAACCTCTGACCTATCTGTCACACATGTGGGATTTGGACATTTGCGGTGACGGTAACACCAAGGCAATGGCCAATTGGTATCTTGATTATTGTATGCACCATCTTGTTGATAAATGCATATGATTATTATTGCTAGCATGGTTGAAACAACCCACTTTATTAGAGTTCGATTACACCATTTTACCTTAATTAAGCTGAAACATCTATTCTATAACCTTCTTCAATATTGTTTCAGAGTAGTCTATTCTGCACGTTTATGCTTCATTCCCTAACCCGAGTTGTAAACATTTTAAAAAATATTTGTGTCAGTTATAAAGCCTTGTGAGTATTAGACTGTAGGTTTAGAATAGTAGGCCCGAACCCGATTGTGGGCTTATGGTCCATTAGATACTTAGGGTTTGCATGTAATCATTATAAATAGTTAATCAATAATATACAATACCTTATGGGGTTTCTAATATTCAACATAATATCAGAGCTTTAGGGTTCATATCGATCAATAATATACAATACCTTATGGGGTTTCTAATATTCAACGTGATATCAGAGCTTTAGGGTTCATACCGTTTTCTTAAATTCTCTCCTCTTCACGTCCCTGTCCGCCAATCTACAACAATTCTTCTACGGTCTCTTCGATAATCTTCTAGATATCTTAGGTTTACTTTTCTAATCTATCCTCTATTTTCGTTAAACCTTAAACTATTATGCTTCATATAGATTTATAGATTTTCTTTTTCTTCTTTATGTGTCGTGTGTTTGCTTATCAAAAATAAATATAGGCAAACCACGTGTTTCTACTTCTTCGTGATTCATTAAAAAAAAAACCCATTAAAGCTTTTGTTTGCTTTTCCTCATTGCTTCTAGTTTTCCCTGATTATTTAAGAAAAAAAATAATAATAAATAACAGTCTTTGCAAAACAAATCTTCTAAATGGTAGCTCTTCATGTCTCTGCTTTATTTCTTAAAGAAAAAAAAATCTTCTCCTTTAAACTAAATCATGTCTGCCTTATTTATTAAATCTCCTAAATATCTCACAAATCTTTTGTTGTTTGAAAAACAAAATGGTCAAAGATGTTGTGCCGCTGTCGACCAACGACTTTTGATACTTGTTTTTGCTTATGTTGCTGCTTGAAGATTCGCTTTCGCTTGATGTCGGATATCTTCGTTATTATAATAGTTATAGGTTTAATTCTTATTTTTGCTACCGCTTTGTTTTTGCTGCTCTTTGAAGATTCGCTTCCGTTTGCTGACGGGTGTCTTCAATAAAATAGTTAGATTTAATGTTTTAAGTTTCTCATTCAGTCTGAGCTTTCGCGATTTTGCCGCTCGGACTGCGGCGGAGTATTAGACTGTAGTTTTAGAATAGTAGACCCGAACCCAATTGTGAGCTTAGGGTCCATTAAATACTCAGGGTTTGCATGTAATCATTATAAATAGTCGATCAATAATACACAATACCTTACGGAGTTTCTAATATTCAACAGTGAGAATTACGATTTTCGCAAAATTTTTATAAAGCTTTTCAAATAAATATTTAACTAACAATTTAGCAATCAATTTTCAATACCACTTTGTTACATAAGTAATATTGGTTCAATCCAACAATCTTTTCTAACTTCAATTTCAATTTTTTTTCTTTTCTACAATTTGATGGCAAGTAGTTTTACACATCTCACAATTTTCTAATTTTTGATGATAAACTGTAGTTTGCTCTTACACAAAGGTCATAGCCCACTATTTGTTATTCGTCGCTTTTTAACCACTATTTGTTTTCGTCCACTTTTAGCTATTTTGTATACAATTTCATTATTATTAAGACAGTGAATAATCAATAAGTTTAGTAATGATGTCTTTTTTCACAAAATTCACGTAGTTGCAACATGTATGATTTAATAAACAAATTTATAAACATGGCACAACATAAAGCACTTAAAAATCTTTTTAAATAAATAATTTATAAAATAAATGCAACCCGGTTAAATAATAAACAAATTTATAAACATGGCACAACATAAAGTACTTAAAAATCTCTTTAAATAAATAATTTACAAAATAAATACAACCCGGTTAAAAAGTCATGTAAAATCTACCTTAACAATTACTTATTATTTGATCTCAAGTTACCTTGAATTGCTCATGCTCTCTGAAGTATTCTTTCTTGTAAAACTCCTAAAACATGATCAAAAATTTGCTATCCTTCTTGGTTAACAGAAACATCAACACCTTCTTTCTTTTTCTTCTTTTTTTTTTTCCCATCCGTTTTGGTATGTCAATTTATGTGTGTATTCATATTGCTTTACTATTAGATAGCTATTATAGTTCAACCTATATTCAATATATATGTGTATTTAAAACTTAAAGCGTTATAATTCTACCCCTCTTACCCCTCTTATAAGAATTTCGTCCTCAAAATTTATTTAAAATATTGGTATAGTACAATCAAACAATTATATATATCAAGAATTTGGGACTTTGCCTTTTTAACTTATTACCCCTGATAAGCTCACTCACTGAAGCTTATCGAAACACTTTTAAAAGGGCTTTTTAATAAGCTAAAATATCTATCAAATCAGCTCCCAAAGATTAAAATTAACAAATAACTGATTACATGTGGGGACATTCAAAGTATGCTATGGTAGAAATTATATTCATTTATTTTTTATTTTATTAATTGAATTGCGTTTGACTTGCCTTATTTAAAAGCTTCTTTTTATGCAATTAATTAAATAAATTAATGTAGGGTTATCGTGACGGTAAATTATTAATTTTAAATACTTAAGTTCTAAGATTTACAGATCGTCATTACTTAAATGCTTTATAAATAGTTATAAATTATTTGTACTACTTGTAAATAATTATTTCATAACATTTTAACACACTGGAAACTGATACAGTTAATGTATACCGGTAGGATAAGACATGACCCCCACAAGAAATTTCAAATTATCTAAACATTTTTTTAAAAGTATTAATAATATTTTAAAATTTTCACCTCACAAAAATATAAAAGAAATTAAAATAATTTTTTTTCACTCCTCCGTATGAATTTCGTAACTCCACCCAAATTCATAACTCCACCCCGGATAGAATACATACAAGATAAATATGTCAATATATGCAATATGCATGATAAAAAGGCCTGCAGTACGTATATGGTATGTGTACAAATATGCAAGTTCATGTTTCCTGCACTTCATTATTATTTTATATATATATATATATTTTTACTTATAAGACAATATAATTTTATATATATTATTTTATCTAAATACACAACACTTAATTTCATACATAAAAATAATCTACAATGCATAAAGTAAAAGGACATCCAATTTAAGACTTTGAACATCTAGATGGAAGTGATTTTTATTATTTTCATTTTTTTAATATTATAGAAAATAGAAAATTATTATTATTTTCTTGGTTTGTGATTTTAAAATATTTACCGTCATAAAAATAAGTGATGATTTAATGATGGTACAAAAGTAAATTGGCTTTTTTCACAAATAAGGAAATATATGCAGTTACTTTAAGACTGCCTGTATATACCCCAAAATGTACCACCCTATACCCCTCTCTAAATTTAAAACTTTTTGATCATAAAAACAGCAATGAAGAAGAACAAAAAAGTTACTCAATCCACAAATCAAGTGCCAAACCCTAATGATAATAATAATGCTAACAATATTCAAGTGAAACAAACTTTGGTTCATGCTCAAACAGCAGAGCACAAAATACAGCTTACTCTGAAATCTGGTAGCTTTACTAAGATGATGAAGAAATCGAACCTCAAAAAAGCAGATAAGAATGTAATATATAAAAGTTGCTTACTTTTTATGATTTATATTGTGTTTTGTTACTGTGCTTGTTGATTGTTGATTTATTATAGCTGAAGTTGCTATTTTTGTAGGTTAAAAAGCAGAATCAGAAGTGTTGCCATCAGTGTGGTCAAAAGGGTAGAGATCGTAAAATCGAGTGTGATAAATGTCGATTTAATAGCTTTTGCATTTCCTGCATGCCTAAATGGTAGTACTTTTGACACTTTTGTAGTTTAAACTGCATTTTCCTGTTACTAGTTAAAATGTTGAAGGTTTAGTTGTGTTTTATAGTTGTAGTTTAAACATTCTGGATGAAAAAAGGAAGTTTAGTAACCAAAAGGATTTGAATTTCATTATATATGTTGATGTTAACTTTTCCATTTGACAGTTCATTTGGTTTGCACCTTAATGATGTGCAAATATAGTTCACAATTGCTACTTTGTCACTTTGAACAATAAGTATTGTCGCTAAATAGTGTAATTTGGTATAGTTGATTATGCATGTATTTTCTATTTTAGCTATGTTCATATAATTGTAAAATGTGTTTTCGTTGACGACGTAGGTATCCTAATGTTTCTGAGGAGGAGTTTGTGAAGGCGTGCCCTGTTTGTCGTAACAATTGCAATTGCAAAGCATGTTTGCAAGGATTTTCGCCTGCGGTTGGTTTCTGCAGAAAACTCTTCAGCATTATTTTATTGTGTAATTCAACATACAGTGTACTGTCTACTGATAACAACTTTGTTAATAGTATATGCAGATTATGCATGGGTATTCTTGCTCCGAACCTGATAAAATGTGTTATTCCAAACATATCATAGACAAAGTTTTCCCTCTTGTGAAACGTTTGAATGACGAACAACAGTTGGAGAAAACAATAGAGGCCAAGATCAAAGGTTAATATACTTCCTGCTAGCATAAAGAACTTTAAATCAACATGGTTTTAGCCCAATATATGTTTACCCCTTATGATATGTGATATGTATGTGGTAATTAAATTATAGAGAGTACTTCATACTAGAAATCGAGACGATCATTTTTGAATGCCATGAGACAAAAATCGTGAAGTCATGCAAGTATTTTGGTTTATTAGTAACAATGTCCAAGTATGATGGTACGAAGTATGTGCAAGTGTTTTGTTTCATTGTATGTCAGTTGAGACGTTATGTTGTCGATGGGATGAATAATGTAAAAAAATATATGACAACCATATCTATTATGCATTATTTTCCTAAAATTCTCTCATTTGGCAGGAATATCTCTATCCGAGTTACAATTGCAGCAGGCTGAGTGTGAGGTGGATGATGATATTGTTTGGTAAAAGTCATGAAAAGATAACTTAATTATAATCTTATATATTATGGCACTATTTATAGATATTAATAGTTATGTTTTGTGCAGTGACTACTGTGGAGCATATTTCTTCGACTTTTATCGAAGTTGTGCATGTGGCTATGATCTATGCCTTGCATGTAGTCGGGATTTGCGTGATTGTCGCCTTCAATCGACACCCTGCATTGATGGTACCATTTCTTGCCCACCAAAAGATATCGGTGGTTGTGATAATGGGACGCTTGAATTGAAAAGCATAATGCCCGTTAATTATGTTGTTAACATGTTGGAGAAAGCAAAAAAAATATATGAAATCAATAGAAGTGAAGATATTCCTGAGACTTCTACAACATGTTGCATGTATACTGATGCTTGTGAGGAAGTTGTGAATGAAAATTCCGATGCAAGTTATTTGCATTTCCCAAGGGCTAAAGACATTCAAGCTCAAGACTTGAAGCATTTTCAATTTCATTGGTCAAAAGGTGAGCCCATAATTGTCAGTGATGTGCTTTCAACTTCCTCAGGGCTAAGTTGGGAACCAAAGGTTTTGTCGCGTGCATTTCATGATATAACTAAAACTGGTAAACGATCTAGGACCTGTGAAGTGAACACCATTGACTGCTTCAATTGGAGCGAGGTAAGTATAGTATATAGTATGGTTAATAACCCCCTTTTCTGTTTTAGTACATTCGAAAACAAATTTTGTAAAAGGTTATCAGAGTTAAAGATAAGCTTATCAAGTAAAGGATGAGTGATGACATGACACTGTTATCTTCATAACATGCAGGTAACTGTTGATCTCGACAGATTCTTTAGAGGATACTCAGAAGGTGGTTTCGAATGGTACGGGCGGCCCAGGATTTTGAAGTTGGAAAATTGGCAACCTTGTTGCTTCTCTCAAGGAGAATGGCCCCGCCATTTTGTTGAATTCATTAGATGCTTGCCTTTTAATGATTACACTCACCCTCACTATGGATACCTCAATGCCGCTATTAATGTGCCTGATCTTCCCTTGAATCCGGACATGGGTCCAAGGATGAATATAGCGTATGGAGTTGCTGAGGAGTTGCAATTGGGAGACTCTGTTACTAAGCTTCACTATGATAAGTCCGATACTGTAAGGTTTCTTCTATATAGATGTGGCAAATTTAGGTGGTCTAGCAGGTTGGGTAACGGATTAAAGCGTGTATTTTTTTTGTACGTGTTGGGTTGACCCGAAACCCTTTTTCCAAAATAATTAAAATTTTAAATAACCAATCGATTAAATGCAATGACAAGAATTTACCATTTGAATGGTAGTCTAATTTCAGAACAAAATGTTTAGGAGGTTTTGTTAATCAAATACACTTGGTGCAACTTTCAACCAGTTCGACCCATTTGATATGCTGTACTTTTGTTCAAGGTTGCAAAAGTCGGAAGTCGGGGTCGAGTCGGTCGGGACCTTGGAAGGACTAATCGGCCAAGTCGGGGACTAGTCGGGTTTTAACTTTTATTGATTTTTTATAACTAAAATAATAAATTTCAAAATTATGTGTAAACATAGATGAGAACTTTATATATTCTAAAGATAAGGGACTAAAATGTAAATTTTTTTAAAGTTTTTCTTGAAAAGTATAATATTCTCTCTCTTTTTTTTCCCCTTTTCAGATCTGGAAATCAGATCTATATCTTCATCTTCTCCATCTTTATCATCTTCTCCATCTTTATCATCTTCCATCTTTATCATCTTCCATCTTCATCATCTCATTTTATCATATCTTACTCCATTCTACCATTTTTTCTTCTATTTTCTCTTATATTTAACAAAAAGCAATGGAGAAACACATCCAAACCATTGACCAAATGATTATGACTGTTGACCGCCGTTGACCACCGTTGACCCGACTTTTTTGAGCGACTTGGCCCAGGTCGAGTCGTGACCCTCCCTGGAACCGACTAGTCGTCGACTAATTGCCCTAGTCGGCCAACTTTTGCAACACTGCTTTTGTTATGGATGTGAATGAGGAAAATGAGTTGTCATAAGAATACACTAATATGTGTGATTGTTAACTTGCTATTGTTATATAAACACATATGGGGAAGAAAAATAAACTAAGAACATGCAATCGATTAAGACTTGTAAATATGATGAATTTATCGTCCCATGGATGAGTGTACTTTTCATCCAGACATACTTGGCATCAAAGTTTAAAACTTTAAACATATAGGTATTGCCTTTTCAAGATTAGTTGACTCAATAACATATTAGGTTGCTATTGGTTAAAGCCTTATAACTCATTCTCTTAGCATGCTTTTATGAAACTTGTAGGTGAATGTACTTACACATACACAATCTGCTTTTCGTATATCCTCAATGCTTAAGAAGGCAAAAATGGGGAAACGAAAGCATGATGACCAAGATGAAGCTTCATTGGTAAATAATGATGGCCTCACAACAACTAAGGATCAACAACATCCAGAAGACCCGATGGAGGAAGGCGCTCTGTGGGACATATTCCAAAGGCAAGATATAGCCAAGTTAAAGATATATCTTGAAAATCACTCAGCAGACTTAAACCATGCAAATTGTCCCTCAGTTGAGCAGGTAAGTTATAGATTTGCTATGGTGGAGATACTATAGGTGGCAATATTGACCCATTTACTTATTAATGGGTAGTTATGTTTATCTCTAACGGGTCAAATAGGTAAAAATAAATGGCTTATAAAGAACAGGCCGAATGGGTTGAAAGTCACCCAAAGTGTATTTTTAATGCATAAAACCTTCTAAATCATTATATTAGAAAACTAGGTTATTATCAAAATCAAATGATTTTAAAATCATAATAAACACACTTATTATTTATAAACTAGTCAAAGATTGTGGGCAGAAAACGTTTCGGGCCCAATCTGTCCTATAAAATTACCCCTAATAACCTGGTCCACAACCTGCCTAGCCCATCTATTTTGTCAGCAATTTTATACTATGCAAGTTTCATTCTTGATCATTATGTGATGCTGCAGGTTTTTGACCCAATACATGACCAGAACTTTTACTTAAGCATGGAGCATAAAAGAAAGCTCAAAGAGGAGTTTGGTACGTGTTAAGTTAGTTTCTTGTCGATTGCATTTCCAGTATATAGATAATTACAAATTCTTTTCTTTTATGCTGATTAGGAATTGAACCATGGACCTTGAAACAAAAACTGGGTGATGCAGTTTTCATACCAGCTGGTTGTCCTTATCAAGTTAGAAACTTGAAGGTTCGATAGTATCAAATTCTTTTTGTTCCATTTTAAAATAGCTGTCACTGTTTCTATTGACTTCTCTATAAATTTCGATTTTACTAATAAAATTTCCTCCTTGCAGTCATGCACGAAGGTTGAACTCAACTTTCTTTCACCAGAAAGTCTTGGTGAATGCATCCTCTTACACAACGAACTCTGTACGCTTCCTAAAAATCACAGGGCCAAACAACAAAAACTAAATGTATAGTATCTGAAACTCCACATTATTTTCTTATTACATAAATTAAGAAACCGCTTGTCAAGAAACTTGGCAATTGTGAACAAATCCGGAATCAATCATTTTCTATTTTTAGTTTTGGTTCAAACAGACCCCTGATGCTACTTTGACAAGTTCTTATTTTAGATAATCTGGTTTTTTATGTTTTATAGATCGGAAAAATGATGATGTGTGCATTAGACCGCGCTGTAGAGGATTTTTCTTCAAATAAACCCATTAATGATCTTCAATTCGCCATGGGGCCTGAGATCTTAAATGGTATGTAAACTGAACAACTACCTTATCATGTAATGGCCTAATGTGGTTGATTCATTTAAAGGTGACAATTTCGACCCATTTACTTATGAATGGGCTTATTCACATTATGTTTTTATCTCTAGTGGGTGAAATTATACAAGTAAATATTTAATAGACGGGATGAAAGGGTTGAAAGTTGACAAAAGTGTATTATCTATGCACAAAACCTCCTAAACCCTTTTATGGCAACTGTTGGATCATTATTGAAAAAATAATAACTTTTTAATCATATATGATATGTTAACTATTTATAGTTGTGAACAAAAAGTGTTTTGAGTCTACCGGACCCAGCCTGTTTTGACTCGCTACCCAACTCACCCGACCCGCCCATTTGGACACCTATTTTTTCATTGCATAGTAAACTCAGTTGCAGGTGATGATTGCAAGCACACCAATGGTTGGATTTATGAGAATGAGAGCGATGAAACCAACAGTGATGGGGTCAACGCAGATGAGCTACTAAATGAGCTAATCTGTATAAGCAATTCGGATAACATGAGCTCCCCATCTCAAGATGGGTCACCAATACTCCAGACCACAGACCACGTAGTTGATCAAGAGCCTGCCACCCTTGAAGACGCTGATCAAACGCTAGGATTGTATCGAGGTCATGCTGTTGGAGTGGCGGCAAAACAGCTACTCCAGGCTGTCGAGCACCATCATCCCAACACATTTGAATGGGATCGTATCAACTCAAGAACATTCTGGCTGCCAATGTTGAAAGAATTCCATAGGGTCATCAAACGTTTTCTAGAGACATCCCGAGAAAAACTCACACAGGACCTGATAATTACCCTTAGAGAGGAACTCAGTGTGCTCGGAGCAATTGGATTTGATCTCTCATGGGCCCACAAGAGGCTAGATATGGTTCAGAAGCACAGGTTTGGAAATGACCCATTGAGACAGAAGCTTCTTGTAGAAGAAGAATCTTTTGACACGTTAAAAGAAAAGTTAATTGAGGTAAATAAACAGTTGGCGGAAGTTCATCAGATGGTGGAAAAGGTTCAGGAAGAGTTTAATAGTGCTAAAGATGCTCGAGACAACACGGCACGTGAACTGGCACGGAAATATGAAGATAAATATGTTCTTATATTAAACGGTCAGCTTGGTGTGGGTCTGTTGCCCGGTTACTACTAACACACATGTTTCACTGTCATAGCAGAACCACTAGTTTGAAAATTATGGATTTTCTTTTTAAAACAGTTAACTAATCCTCTGAACAACGGGTTATTATGTGATGCATTTCGAATATTCGATTTCTATTGATACTATCATGATGCATTTCACTAGAGGCATTATGTGAAACAAATTATAATCGAAATAATAAAAATTGATTTATTGGACTTTTAAGATAAAGAAATATTGTATCAAAATCGAATAAACCCACAATGATTACAAACACAATTTAGCAAATATGTTTTGTTCATAGAAACTTAAACAGATAAGAATTGTAAACATTGACAAGAAACGTTTAGTTATTGCATTTTCTTCCTTTTCACATTAGGTAAAACTAACTGTTAAGTTAAGATGGAGGAAAGAAACTCCATTTCTTATGTGCAAAAGAGAAAGAAATAAAAAATTAAAGTGCACAAGAGAACGTTAATGTGATCCTCAAAAGGAATCAAATCATTAGAAACCAAACATAATATTGAATGTGGTCAAATGTCAAAAGGTAACAAAGTTATGGCCTAATGAAATAGTGTTACAACAAGCTTTTCTACTTAACTAATTATATCAAAAGATTCAAAAACAGCTTATCAGGATCATCAAGTCAAGAATTCTTGGAAGTCACTCCTCGGGTTCGATTTATATTTATAAGACATGGTGGTATAAAAGAAGGGATCGTAAATGCCATACCCAGGCAAACAACTGCCAGAATCACAACCCACCAAGCTTTGTGTGGGATACCTAGCATTAGTTCATCGCAGACTGCAAAAAAATATGAAGCCTCTAATTAGAAGTGGCAAAATGGGCGGGTTGGATATCATGTGAATAAGGGTAGTTTTGACGGGTCAGGTTGGCCTGACACACTACCTCCAGAAAAGTTACATTTCTATAAATAATTAGCAAGTCTTAGAATTTTATACAGTATTAGTTATATAATTTATTTAATTTTCAATATACTGATTTAGAAGGGTATTATTCATTAAAGGTATATTTTGTGCGATTTTCGACCCACTTGAGCAGTGACAAACACAAGCAGCAAGATGATCAATTTTGCAATATATGAAATGAAAGTTACCTATGTTATACATGACCATTTCCCTCTCCTTTCCATTAGGTATTGCTACCACCCCCTCTGGCTCCACGGTCAACATGACATACGTTTGATTCTATAACCAAAAATCTCAATTACTAGCTTCTCAAAACAAGCTTAACAATAAATAATTGAACCATGAGCAAACCCCAAACCTGGACATGTTGTAAGTCTGCATCATCATTCTTGAAAATCAACTTTTCAGTATTCAATAATTTCCTTTTTTGCGTCAGCAGTAAATCCGAATCTCCTTCTATCAGTTGTAAGGAAAAGCTAGCGGGTATCTGGTGAAAAAACAGTACAATGAGTTTAGCCACAATAAGGTAACCAAACACAAAGATTAGAGGTGGCAATTTTATCCCATTTACTTGAAAATGGGTTAATTTGGGTTACATTTCATATTTAACGGGTCAGATGGGTTCAGCACTCGAAGTGTATGCGTTACAACCTGTTACAATTCTTAATTCAAAATTATATTAATATCTTAATCATATAAGCGCTTTAACCATATTAAATACAATAATTGTTTATATAAGAAACAAAAGGAAAGGATAAAATACTAATGGATCAGCCCAACTCATTTCTACCTTACTAAACACTTCCCTGTTTTGAGTTCTGACCCGGACACGTTCTGACCTTTTACCCGACTCACTGACCCACCCAGTTTGCCACCTCTAAGATGATGATGTATTGTACCTACAGAAGCAGGATATGATATCTTGACTTCATACCACGTGCTTGGTCTAAGCCCTTGAAGTTGGTAGATACGGGATCCGGTTTGTAATGGTAGAGTTTCCTTTCGTAACTCTTGACCAACATTCAAGATATATTTATCAGCCCTATAACATTTACAGCATAAAAACAAGAGAAATGAGCAACCATTTATGAATCAATAGAAACTACACTCATTATTGTATTGCTATAACTGTCGAAAAATCTAGTTGTAGTCAACCAACTTAATAGATGAGTATGCAAGAAAGTACCTGCATAAGACTTGTATTGTTATCATGCAAAGCAGAAAGCAACAATCTTGAGTACTTGCACGCAACATTCTAACACTAGACGTCTACCCTCCAAGTTGCTTTATCTGAATAGATAAAACATGCAGTTTAGACAACGTATTCTTAATTCAGCATTCCACCTAGCTTAAAGTCATGTTAACGATTATACCGAACTTAAATGTGTGTGCTTTAAATTCAAATCCAACTCACTATCGGCATCAGCAATTTTATAATGGAAAAAACCCAAGCAGGCCCCAAATCGTCCAAAATAAATATGATTTAGGGCCGGTTTCATTTCCACAAGCATATTTCTAGCTTATAAATGAAAACAAACAGCAAAAGAATATGCTAAAGTAAACTACTGAAAATCATATCTTCATAAGCTTATAAAGGCCAACCCACTTTATTTATCATTCTCACTTTAAAACAACAAAGAAAATAGCAATAAACATCAAACATATTACTACAAGTATTTGGATCCTAAATAATGCAAAATCAATTAATTAAAAAATTTGCAGGAATTAATCTTTCAATGTATTTCTCAACCTAATAAACACCCACAGTGATATCAACTCCGTATAAAGAGATTGTGTACTCCTATGCATCTTATTCAATAACAAAATCAATGTATCACAAATCTGATAAATTGAGAGATACCTGAAATCACAGAAAAGTTCCGTTCACTCCGTCTCCGTTGGACCAGCGGCCGTCGCCGTATGATCGGAAGAACACGAGGGGGATGACCGCTCACTCCGTGATTTTACACTCGAGCTACTAACGAAAACAGAGAAAATTATACGAATTCTAATACTTCGTAAATATTAACGTGATTAATTAACTACGTTAGATTTAAGTTGAATGAAGATAGAAAGAGAATGGTAAATAATGATATATAGTTACATTTTCAATCCCTTGAACCTTTTAAAATATACGCAACAAGTCACTAATTTGTTTGTTGGTACTTGGCGTACAATTTCCTGCATATAATATTTCACATAATAGCAAGTATCTTCTTAGCTATAAAAGTAAGGTTCAAAAGAGTACAACAATTTTAGTTAGAATGAATGAACCAATAAGAACGCGTCACGTGTCACAAAATCTCAATTTTTCCACATTTTTAAAAATTAAATATCTCTCGAACGGTAAGTTGAAAAATTATAAAATTGCACCATAAAAATCAGCGTTTTTTTCTCTTTCGATTAGAGATCTCACAAGGTATACTTTCGATAAAAAAATTTTCTTTTCATTTTCGTTGGGTTTTGTAAACGAGTAACACATGTGTTACCAGCAGGTAACACATGTGTTACTAACGAGTACTACATGTGTTACTAATATTGTACAATTATAAAAAAATCGTCGAAAGTATATCATGTGAGATGTCTAATCGAAGAGAAAAAAATACTGATTCTCATGGTGCAATTTTTATAATTTTTCAATGAGCCATTCTTGAGATATTTAATTGTTAAAAACGTGGGGAAAATGAGTTTTGTGACACGTGGCGCATTCCTATTGGTTCCCCTATTCTCAACACTTTTATCATTCTCATTTGAATTTCACCATTATATATAAACCATATCTTCCTGTTATCTTGAATTAGACTTAACAATGTTTAAAGATCAAATTATCCTTCAAAAACTAGTTAACTCTTCAATCTTTCCATCCAACCATTAATTTATAATATCTATATTTATAACAACATTTCATTTCAAACTTTGCATATCCATTTAAAAAAAATTTAACAAATCACTCATTGAATCTTTTATCTTTTATTATTTTATTTATTTATTATAAAATATAAAAGAAGATGAAAATTGATCGTCAATCACTGTCACTTAAACTTTAAATCGATATTTTCACAATCTGTGCATCTATTCTTCACCATTGTAATGCGCGGGTATATTGCTAATATTATTTTATATATTTCCTAATATATATCCCATTTTATAAAACAAATTAAGCGTCTCAACTTTTTTTATTCAAAACCCGATTTTAGGCGTTTTTACTTTTTAGTATCGGCTAAGGTTTGAGGTTCTTCTAAAAGCATTCGAGTGGAGATATAATTGTCTGCATCTCACTTCCTCGTACCTCGCCAATCAAAGGATTGATTATTATTGTTGTTGTTAGTATTAACCAAATTTTTGTGAGATAATTGTTGCTTATAAATTATGTTAGATTATTAAATGGCGACCATGTCTACTATAACATCATCTCACAACTAATTTTGTAATGAAAATCCATTATTTTTCAACCAAAATGATATACAATAAATAAGGATTGACTTACATGGATAACAAATATGCAGTTAAGGAGTTAATTATATATAATATGGTGGTGGTTAAAATAAATTCTTTTAAAAATATTTGATCCTTAATTTTCCGAAATCTATACTACCTTATAAAAGGTTTATTTATACCTTTCCTTTGAGACTTTAAAATTATCAAGATGCGAAAAGACCAAATCGACCCCTACTAAATGAAGTACATTTATGTAATCGCAAATAATCTATTAGTCAAAATATATATATTATTAGGATTATACATTTATTTTCAAAATATTTATGTAAACGATAAGAAACTATAAGCCATATTAATATTTGATAACTAATTTTTCAAAAGAATTATATACTATACTTAACGAATCAATTCAGACAAAATTGAATTACCACCAAAAAAATTATCGAACTATATAGAAAATGGCATAAGAAACATTAAATTATGACATCTTAATTGACAACATTCATATTTTAAATTTTCCCGCTACATTACCCGCTATAAATACATTTTTCATTAAAATTCTTATTTTAACATCACTTAATGTTACTGTTGTATGTCGTTTGATACACATAATATTTTTTTATTATTATTTATATAAAAAAAGTAATTTTCGGCATATTAAATTAGCGCCTGTCAGTTAAATTATAATTTGATGATTAAAAAAGTTATAACACGCTTGTATTAACAATGACAAATAAATTTAAATCTACTAGTGCTTGACATCAAAAGTAAAATAAAAACCATTGTAAAAAGTAAAAACATTGTCATTTTCGACTAATTATGAAAAGGAAAGGTAGGGTTATCGTCAAACTTTGTATATAATAGGAAGTACAAGGACAAAATATGTAAATTCATAAAATGAAAGGACAAAAACCAAAATTGATGATTTAAAAGCACAAGGGTAAGAAGCAAAAAAACAGTGCAAAAGAATGAAGGCACGTACCCGCCTAAATAATCGGTGAGAAATTGGGAAGATCCAACTCAAGTTTCAAAGATCCAACACCGTTATTATGGTACTCTCCTTCTTTAATTCTTCATATTTCTGATTTTTAATACGATTATTATCAATTTATGTTATCAATTTAATTCAAATTTATTTTTCAGTTTTCAATTGCAGCTATTAATGACGATACAGAGTCCAAACACCAGTGGGAGCCCCTTGCCCCTACCAAAGAAGCTCAGGTAAACCCTAATTACTATTTCTATTACTATTATATGTATACATATGTATTCATGCATACCTACATAATTTGTTACTAGATACAGTTGTTATGTACATACACGTACACATTATGTGTCTTCCTGTTAGACACTCATATACACACAAAATCAGTTATATATTCAGATATATTCGTACATGTATAATTTGGTTGATTTTATGTACGTTTCGTACCACTAGGAGTTTCGTCTTTCGCAAATATATCAAGAAGGACTATTGAAATTACAAGCCAAGGAGTATGAAAAGGCTTGTGAACTGTTTGAAAGCGTGTTAAAAGATCCTCTTCTTCCAAATGGCCAGGTTAGAATTTGTTTACAGAAATCTTACCAGTCTATCAACTTGATAATAAGACTTAACTTTTTACAATTGGGTTACTCTCTATTTGATGTCAGGTCGATGATGGTGGTAGTGATGGCCATTCGTTGCAACTAAGGTTAGTTCATTTATTGTTTTTTTGCTATTCAGTTATAGCTTAGTTTTTTTAGTTTTGGAATGGCAATAGGGTGCCCGTGCGGCACCTTATGATTCGATGCTTAGGTTTGACCACTCATACGACCTAATTTGTAAGATTCACATGTAAACCCTATTAATCGAAATAGCCGCAAATAATAGCTAATTACCTCATAAAGTTATTGTAACTTTATCCTACTGTATTAAGCTTCTTTAGTTAACTCATAAGGTTCAGATGTTATCTGTAGCATATTTTAGTTAGGAGTCAACCTCTAAGACGACTAGGAGTTAAACATCAGTTTAGTGCATCAAAGCACTTTGGTTATCATATAAAGTGTTTGATATGCTACCAAGAGATGTAATTCATCCACAAGTTAATTGAACTATCTTTGGTGCGTATATGTTTTTTGTTCGCAGATTTTTAACCCTGAAAAATCTGGCCACTGTATATCTTCAACAAGATCCCACCCATCATGAAAGTGCACTGCAATGCTATCTTCAAGCTGTAGATATCGATTCCAAAGATTCTGTTGTGTGGAATCAGTTGGGGACATTGTCATGCTCAATGGGCTTGTTGAGCATCTCTCGTTGGGCATTTGAGCAAGGTCTTTTATGTAGCCCCAATAACTGTAAGTATTAAAATTTCACCTTATTTTTGCATAGGGTAGTACCTCTTTTACATGTATTATATGTAGGATTTATGCTCTAGTTCTGTATTCGGCCAATGCATCTAGGGAATTGCATGGAGAAGCTGTTGGAAGTTCTTATTGCTATCGGTGATGAGGTTGCTTGTCTTTCGGTTGCTGATCTAATTTTAAGGCACTGGCCATCGCATTCTCGTGCATTACATGTCAAACAAGTGATTGAAGAGTCTGAACCAATTTCATTTGCTCCAAGAGGTATAGATAAATTGGAACCACATCATGTACGACTTAAATTTTTGGACAAAAGAAAAACCACGAATCATGACCCAGATGACAGTAGTGCAACTAAAAGGTTAAATCAGAATGTCATCTTGCATCTTCCAGAAGCTTCTTGGACAGCACTAGCTGGTGAGATTTTGGGGATTTTGATTTCATTAAATGAATGTGACTCCAAGAAGGGGGCTGGTGAATCTTACAGAAGTACGGACATTAGGTTAGTCATACATCTGCCTTCTAGTTCAGGTACTAATAATGAAAAGGAAAACGAGGTTTCTGAGCCTGCGAACGCAGAGAACAGTATGGATGAAGAACCACACCAAGAGAGACGCAGCAGTCGTCTTAGGAGTCGGAAACCTGATAAGGAAGAATCTGATTTTACAGCCAACAAGGATCAAGTCAAACTTGTGCCTCAATTGCTGGAACCATTTATCATGTTTAAATCAGATCTTACAAAATGCTCTGAGGTTATGACCAACACTCGAAATGGTGAGTGCAGGGATGTTGCTAGGTTTGTGTGTGAAGCATCACATAATTATGGTGCATATCATTTAGGCCATTTGCTGTTAGAAGAGATTGCACGTAAAGAAATTCTGTATCAGGATACATTTGTAAAGTTTTTAGAGTTAGAAAAGCTCGCAAGAATTTCAAGGGAGACTAGAACCACAGAATGCAGCCTATTTCTTGCTGAATTGTCTTATGACTTTGGGATACGATCACCAGACCCCTCAATGTCGACTGATTTCATGTCGAGTGCATCTTTTCACCTTTGTAAAGTAATCGAATCTGTAGCTTTAGATTTTCCAACTGACGGCGCTTCTATTGGTTCCCTGTTGGACGGTAAACGAGCCTTTTGGGTCCGTTATTTCTGGTTAAGTGGAAAATTGTCAATTGATAGTGGTGACAAGGAAAAAGCTCGGAAAGAGTTTGGTGTTTCATTGGCACTATTTACAGCCAAGGACAAGAATGCTCTTGGTTCCATTAGTCTGCCACACTTAAAAATAATGAACGAGTTGACTGTTGATTGGGTTCTGAACGCAATCAACCTATTAGAGGTTGATTTCTTGATGAAAAATACTATAAGTGACATGATCGAAAAGGACTTGCACTCGCAGTGCATTAGATTGCTTACTCCTCTTCTGTTTTGCATGAAAGATGATCATATTGCTGTTTCATCTGTTCTTAACAAAGATGGTGCAGGAGTTACTTCACCTGAATTATCTGCTCTGAATGTTTTAATCAAAGCATGTGAAAGCTCAAAACCAGTGGATGCCAATGTTATCTTAAGATGTCACAGACAAAAACTGCAACTTCTCATGGCTGCAAATGGTGTGGAAGCGTGCTTTGGTTCCCAGAAATCTTCCAATATATCCAAGTGCGAGGGACTAGCTGCTTCTGAAACCGAATTAACTGATAACTCAAGTACCGGGTTGCATCCCTTATTATCTGAAGAAGTGAAGGCAATTTCCCAATGTACCCTCGAGCTGAAGAATTCTGTCAGCCCTTGTGGAAGTATTGTAAGTTGAATATTACTCCATCTTTAAAATGAGTTATCATGTTGACAATGAACCCCTTTGTTCAAAAAAGAGCTGCAGTGGAAATTCATGTAGTTCACCTGAATGATGTCCTAAGTGAAGTGGACTTGTACACACTGAGGGAATATACTATATTATGTGTTGTTGATTGCTGATACCTCCTCAAAGATCTATAAACTGCATATATTCATGTACCTTTGTTGTTGCTCACAGGATGGGTCTATTATTCCAATGAGAATCGTTGGTGATATCCAATCTTTGCTGCTAGCCGTTATGTCTCATATAGCAAGCATATGCTTCTCTAAGAAATCTTTGGGAGTGGACGATATGGATGATAAAGAACGAAGGGAAAAATGCTGTTTTGTAGATGCCGCCATTGCATTTTTTAGACTTCAACATTTGAATCCTAATGTTCCTGTCAAAACTCAAGTAGGCACATCTCTTACTCCCGAGGAACTGGATTTTCTCTTTCATTTATTTTTTTGACGTATTTCTATTTTATTATTATTATTATTTATTTATTTAATTTCAGGTTGAATTAACAATTGCAATCCATGAGATGCTTGCTGAATATGGTCTTTGCTGTGCCAGTGGTGATGGAGAAGAAGCAGGAACATTTCTTAAACTTGCAATAAAGCATCTTTTATATTTAGACATGAAGCTTAAGTCAACCTCTATAAACACACAGTGTGATGATCAAGTTCCCCAAGAAGATAGTACCAAAATACCTGGGAATGACTCAAATGAGTTAGACTTCAGCAAACTTGATGGCACTAGAAGTGTGACTGACAATGGTGATTCATCTATTATAGATACTGGGAAAGAGGAAAAAGAGCCAAACAATCAATTGCTTGAATCTGGAAAACAACTAACCGAAGAGGAAAAAGAGGATCTTGAGATTGAAATAGACACTGCTTTAGATCAATGCTTTTTTTGTTTGTATGGCTTGCATCTTAGATCTGATTCATCATATGAAGATGATCTAGCCATGCACAAAAATACAAGCAGTGGAGATTATCAAACAAAAGAACAATGTGCAGATGTTTTCCAGTATATTCTGCCATATGCTAAGGCTTCATCTGTGAGTTTCTCATAATCCATTGCTTTTCTCTATGGTATCTTTTTACTGTTCATTATGCTTCCTTTTCAGAATTATATAGGTTTATTGTATTATTTTCAGAAAACTGGACTGGTTAAATTGCGAAGAGTATTGAGAGCCATACGCAAGCATTTTCCACAACCACCTGATAATGTGTTGGATGGAAATGCAATAGACAAGTTCTTAGATGACCCAGGTCTACGTGAAAATAAACTGTCAGAAGAGGCTGGATCTGATGGATTTCAGGATGCTATCATGAACTTCGTATATCAAGATGGTTCAGTTCTTAAGCAGCAGCTAACAAGTATAGAGAGGTATGTGTTTTTATACCATCCTTATAGCTCTATATAAATAGTTTTTAAAATCAGGCTAGCCTCCTTTTTGTAGCTCTGAACCATATATGGACGTATATCGCAACTTGTATTATCTCCTTGCACAGTCAGAGGAAATGAGTGCAACCGATAAATGGGCCGGGTTTGTGCTCACTAAAGAAGGTGAAGAGTTTGTACAGCAAACTGCAAAGCTCTTTAAATACGATTTACTATTTAATCCACTGCGTGTTGAGAGCTGGCAACGCCTTGCAACCATCTATGATGAGGTATCATAATACTACCATGTTCTGAACCAATACTTGCTTTTATGTATAGAACGTACATGACAGATAGAGTTTGTAGGAATGTTATGGAACTATCTAAATTTTATTTCGTAGGAAGTGGACTTGTTGCTGAATGATGGCAGTAAGCAGATAAACGTCACAGGCTGGAGGAAAAATGCAACTTTTGCTCAAAGAGTTGATATAAGTCGTAGGAGGAGTAGGCGGTGTTTGTTAATGACGTTGGCTTTAGCAAAAACAGCCATCCAGCAGGTTTGCCTCTACATTCTTATTGTTATTACAGTTGCAATTCGGTCTTCGGAATTTGAAGCAGTCACAGTCAAACTGTGATGGTAGTATGCGATAAAGTGACAAATGATGGATTTATAACATTCAGGGGGAGATTCATGATTTATTGGCACTTGTGTATTATGACGGCCTTCAGAATGTGGTGCCAATTTATGATCAGAGATTGAATTTACCTGTAAAAGATGCTGAATGGACAATCTTTTGTCAGAACTCTATGAAGCATTTTGAGAAGGCATTCGCGCAGAAGTATTGCTATCTTTATATCTTTTACACTCTGGTTTTTCTAATTTACCTTATGACTGACTATTTCGTTTGACAGGGAAGATTGGTCCCATGTTTATTACTTGGGAAAACTTAGTGAAAAGCTTAGATACTCACGCCAGACATCATTTGCGTACTATGAAAAAGCTATTGCTCTAAATCCATCAGCTGTAGATCCTTTCTATAGAATGCATGCTTCACGCTTGAAGTTACTCTGGTCATGTGGCCAAAATGATAAGGAAGCCTTAAAGGTTTCTTTCCATTTTTCTCTCTCCCATTATTCCTCTTGACACATGTTTTTAAAGGAATTCCTAATATAGTTTGGGCATTGTTCTTTTTTTCCTCAGATTGCTGCAATGCATTCATTTAGCCAATCAACCAAGGAGAATGTTATGAATATTCTTGATAAAATGAAGGCTGAAAATGTTGACGGTCTGAGCACAGGAACAAATTCTGAGAACATAAGCCACACACAAAATTACTTGGGAGATGTGTGGCATGTGCTCTACAGTGATTGCCTTTCTGCATTACAAATGTGTGTGGAGGGGGATCTCAAACATTTTCACAGAGCTCGGTATATGCTTGCTCAAGGGCTATACAGAAAGGGCGAGAGTGGAGATCTTGAAAAGGCAAAGGATGAACTTTCCTTTTGCTTCAAGTCATCTCGCTCTTCTTTTACAATCAACATGTGGGAAATTGATAGTACGGTCAAAAAGGGAAGGTAAAAATCCTGAATTTTTTTTAGAAGTCAGCTGCTATGTTAGAGGACAATGGTGCAATTAAAATTTTTCTGCGTTTCTTGTCAAAAGGTTAAGTATATATAGAAATATAACACTATCCATTTCAATTTCCTTTCATGACAGATAGTGGAAGAGTAAAAAACCTAAGAATGAAGTCTTTCTTTCTTTCAAGGAAATTAGCGTACTTATTAAGATGTTTATCTGTCTTAGAGTTAACGGAATCTTATTTAATATTATCCTGGGAATTGGTCCGAGTAAGATGTATCTAATCGATTTACTTATCTTGGGATACAGGCGCAAAACACCTGGCATAAGTGGGAATAGGAAAGTTCTCGAAGTTAACTTGGCAGAAAGTAGTCGTAAATTTATAACTTGCATCAGGAAGTATATTTTGTTCTACATGAAGCTTTTGGAGGAGACTGGGGATATATCAACCCTTGAACGAGCTTATATATCTATCCGGACAGATAAACGGGTATGCTCCATTTAAAAAATAATAATAACTATCATAAATTAAAGTACCTTGATGATAACATTGCAAACATTCTATTTAAAATCTACCATAGCTGAAATTTTAAATGCTGGGAACAGCAAGCTGCATTTTTACGTTCATTTGTGTCACCCATTTCCCCAAATAAACCACTTCGGTTGCTTTTTAGTGAATCGAGAGAAATTTGTACTTGTAAAACTCACTTTGAAAGTTCTGGAAATGATAGTTAAACTTGTTCTGCTATATGATGTTCTTGATATTGTTAACATATTATGTTATTATCGAAATGATGCCTCTCAGTTACTGTTTCTAATCTTAGTCCTACTTGAAACGATTCTAATCGATTATGTACAAAATGCAGTTTTCAATGTGTCTTGAAGATCTTCTTCCTATAGCTCTTGGGAGGTACATCAAGGCCCTAGTATCCTCCATCAACCAAATTGAGATTGGCACAAGCACTGATAACCTTGATATGGAGCATCTACTAGAAAAAATGTTCTCTTTGTATATGGAGCAGATGAATTTGTGGTCAGATATTTGCAGTTTGCCTGAAGTCAAGTGCCCAGAATTATCTGAAAGCAGCTTATTTGGGTAAGTGACGCCTGAATAGCTCTCGATCATTTTACTAGTCCCTGCTTACTTAAATAGATACAATAGGTTGCAAATGGATGGGTTGGGCATGCCGGGTGTCGGGTTGGGTTGACCCGAACCATTTGTTCAATAAATTGAATTTTTCTATAAATAGTTAGTGTGTCCAATATGATCACAAAAGTTTTGTTGATTTAATGATAATCTACTTTTCTAACAAAATGATGTAGCAGTCACATTAAAAATACACTTTGGGCCAGTTGGGGTTGCCAGTATTTCAAACTTTTGTGGAAAAATACACTTTGGGCGAGATCTATTAGATCCGTTGCTCTTTAATCGTTATTTTGTTTTTTATTTGTTTATCCGCTTGATTTTATTAGTGTAAAAAAAATGACAATCTTTTATTATTATTATTTATTATTTCTTATTTTTATTATAAGTAAATGAGTAAAAATGCCACCCCTACTTGATACAAATCTTTTTGGTTGCTGCAGGTATCTGTTCAAGTATATACAAATACTAGAGACAAACAGTAGGTTAGAAACACTTGAAGGAATAAACGAGAAAATGAGAAAACGCTTGAAAAACCCGAAGTTGTCAAATAGCAACTCTGCTAAAGTTCATAAGCATATTTCTATGGCTTGGTGCCGATGTCTTGTGACTAGTCTGGCTTCAATAACACCATTAAATACCCGATTTTCAACAGAATGTCAAGTCACGACTCTGTTAGATGGTGGTTCTGTAAACAATCAATTACTTTGTATTGATCTGCACATAGAAGAACTTTGGCAATCATCATTCGAGGATCCAAATCATCTGAAATTTATGGGAAGTAAATGGAATTCTTTGTTGTCAAAATTCAAAGATGTTGTAATTAAGAGTCCTTCCGAAGAAAATTTGGAAGTTGCCACTATGTTGCTTAGATCATCTTATAATTTCTATAGGGACTCCTCTTGTGCATTGCTCCCATCTTGTCTACATCTCTTTGTAGTGCCATGTCAGTTACCAACCGATGCAGTAGACATTCTTGAAACAAATACTGCAAAGAAGCTTCTCTCGTGGGCTTACACACTGCTGCATGGACATTGCTATACAAATGTATCAGTAATTATAAAGTACTGTGAAGAGACTATAAAGGTATGAAGTTTAAGTATTTAAGTCAATCTGTGCATTACTTGATATAATTTAGATGACGCAAACAAAGGGCACCTTGGCCAAATGATCTGCTAGATGAACTCTTGTGTATGATATGTTACTGTTTATCTACTGCAGTCGAAGATGAAGAAAGGTGGCGGAAGTATGTCGATGTCTCCATCTCTCGCCAGGAACTCTGTTATTGCTAGTCAGATAGGTTCTCTCTCTTTCCCAATCTCCCCCCACCCCTTATTTTTCTGTCACTTTTCTTCATCTTGGTATTCATTTCTTTTGTAATGATAAGCGTGTGTGTTTACTCTCTCCATTCCCAAATATATCCAACTATTTTGTTTCTGGGATGCATTATTTGCTACACACTTTCTTCTGATACTGGTCTTGACATATTTTTCAGGTGCAGGCACAGATGCACGCAAAGATGCAGGCGGCCTTTCCATTGCAAACGAGACTGCTCCATCGACTACTGCAATAAATGTGGACCCTACTTCGACCATCGTAACTAAAATTCCCGAAAACTTGTCCTCTAAGCCTGACATAATAATTACTTGTGGCGAGGGGTCTGCTTCATTGCAAGAAACCGAGCCTGTGACCCCTCCTTCTGCTGGCAACCCAAATGAGGATCATGCTGGTGAAAGTAGCCAACTTTTACCAGCCGTCCCACTTCTGTTTTCTTTCAGCAGTGCTGATGCAGCAACAAACAAATCAGATGAGACTCGGACAGCAGAAGGAGCAGATTGTACTAAAAGTTGATGTTTGTGCAAGTAACAAAGACAATTAATTGCATTTTTCTGTATCATTTGATGTATGAGAGTTGTTTGTTTAGGGAAAAAAGTGAAAGGAGGCAAGAGGAAATGTATATTAGAAATTAGAGATGAGAGATGTTTCCTTAAATGCTGAGAAGGGTTGTTCGTGTGTGATGTTTTTGGAATTAAAATAGATTGTTTGGTTACACTTTTGGTATAGAATTAATCATTATCATTGGAGTATGAATTTTATTCAATCAATCATTCTCTATTTATTCACGTGACTTGCAAAATTGGTCCTTCGGTTAGCTGTATTTGCATTTTGAGTTCAATAAATAATGTTTGTTGCACATTCGGTCCAATCTGGACAATTATATAACAATCAAAATAACCCGTATGGCTTACTGTAGTAGCTCCTTTTAAATCTATAATAGTTGTTAATCAACTTAGTTCTTGGCTAGAGTTATATTTACTATATATATGCTCATATATATATTTGCAGTTTTGATAGATTGTGTCGTATGTTTACAATACTCTGTTATTGTTGTTATAGAGATTGAAAACTTTGTTTCTATATGTTATTGTAGCATTCTTGATTTCACATATTTACTCAATAATAGTGGAATTAAGATTGATCACATTAGCACTTAGTAACCAAACAACATTGGTGCGGCCACATATCCACAATAACAATGGAGATAATTCGTATATCACTAAAAATTCTCACTGCATCACTAATTGTGTTTTACAATGTTGTACAGTACAACACTATAAAACATAGTTAGTGGTGTACGGAGAGTTTTTGGTAGTGTACGAATCACTAGCCTATAACAATACATAAGCCAAAAGGTCAATCTTACTCATAGGAACATTTACAAAATGTTCATTATTAAATTCGTAGGTTATAACAGTTTTTTTTTAGGAGCTACTTTAACTCTTGCTCAAAAAGACATTAATGAACTTGATCATGGTGATCATTTGGGAACTCAAAATCCACATTCCATTATATATAAATGTAAATGTAAATATAAGAATTTGGTAATTTAGTCATTCTTTCTACTTTGGTACTAATTGTATATTTTAATTTTGCACAATCGTGTGTATTTAATGTATGCGTTTGATATTAATATATATATATACATATATATATTTACATACATATATATATATATATATATGCGTTAATGCGATTAACAGTCTCTTTGACACGTGGTACTGACCCACCGACGCACCAACCCTTAGTAACTAATAGAAGACCTTTGGCTATTACCTCTCAACAAGTTCTCCGAGAACCTCTTCAACCGATCAAGGTGTAAAGGAAGAAGAAGAACATAGAAAGGTAAACAACCATTTATATTAAAAGAATCAACATTTTCGACTTATTGAAGAGTATCACGGTTTTGTTTTCTTCTTATATGGAATCACTTTAATACAACTCTCCATTCATCTGTAAGTTTCATCTCAATACTTGCATAAGCATTCATGCGAACACAAAAGAAAACTCATCAGATCATTTGTCATATAATTAGTTTAAATGTCTAACTTTGGAATGAAAATGAATTATGCATCTATGCATTTGTGTGTTATGAAGTCATTAATTTTCTTCACGTTCATTTTGCATTCATATGTAGAAAGGCATACAAAACACACATCTATGCATGTGTGGGTTGGATTTGACTATCTTAAATTTTGCATAAATTAGTGATTGAGGTGATGAATATTAATTGGGATTTACAATTGAAAAATTCGTAAAAGTTTAATGATCATTTTCCATATTGAGAAATAAAAGTTAAAAAATCAAAATTAATTTTTTTAACAAATGTTGGTGACGAAAGAAAATGATGAAATACATTATAAAAAAAAAAAAAAAAAAACCCTTAATACCATTGTTACATCTCACTTACCATCTAATTTCTTAAGAATTAATATTTTTACATGTTTTAAAAACACAATAATTAATTGTTGAATATATTTTGAAGAAAGATTTACTAAAGGATTATATGTTACACTTCTCTTTTGCTCAAGATTAATGAATTTTGCAAAAATAAAATAAAATAAAAAAATGATTAAAAAATAAATAAAAGATCTTGAATTTTTCATCATTTATTAGAAATGTAAATAAATATGAATTGTTTTAATGCATTTCATCTCTCAACCTCATCTTCTAATGTGAAACTTCAAAACGATTAATTTTTTTATCAGTAAATAAACATTTAATAGGTTACGTCACATTTCGAATATAGTTCACCGACCTGATAAGAATAAAATAAACAAACTAATATCTCACGTGACCATCTATGTGTCATTTTTATTCGATTAAATTCTTCATGAGTAAATAAGCGAATTAATAGCTTACGTGACCACTTAAATTTAGTGCACATAGCACTAAAATACACAAATTAATACCTAACACGACTATCTGAATTTAGTGCATTTACCAGATAACAGTAAAAAAAATATTTAATATCTTCAGTGACCATCTGAATTTAGTGCACCTACTTAATAACTCTAAGATATACGAGTAATTTTCACATATTATAACATTTAATCGTCTCTTTTATACCACTGACATTCAACAACTACGCAAAAGAACTTCCGGTTATCAAATTTAATTAACATTCTACAAATCTTTTCAAATCAACAGAGAACCAAAAAAGAGGAACACAAAGAAGGTAAGCAAATAATTCACGTAGACTGTCAACTAATCATACACAATGTCACCGTTGAATCACATATGCTCCTTAACTTAAATCCAGTGTTTAGATTTGTTATATTCACACGCATTCTTTTTATTTATGCACTTTGTAAAATGATATCATATACATAAAATAATGTAATTTTACAACTACATTCAGGGATAGATATGATATTACAACCTAGATCAGTCTCGTTAATTTATAAAACCTTAGATATGTTCTATTTGTGTTCTCTCTCTAAATGATGACTATTGTACAATGATTGTGGCCAAAGTTAAGACATAAAAAGAATAAGGGTATGTTTTAAAAATATGAAAATACTGATTGAAATTGAAATACCAAAAAAAGTACAGCAAACACAATCGATGAAATTAAGACTTTGACTTCATTCAGTCCCCCAAAAAAATCACAAAGAAAACCACCGGCAAACCATTTAACCTCTATAAACGGTTTCAATTACACCGATTCACCGCCGTCTACCATGACGTCATTCTCCCTCAGGTCTTTCAAAAACCTATTTCTATTTATTCTCCCAATTTGTGCATATAGATCCATATATATAGATACACCTTTCTATGTATGCATAATTTCTTATATGTATAATTCAATTGAGTAATTACCTGATTATTTTAGAATTTAAGCTTTGATTTTTTAATTTAATTGTTAGAATGGTAACTTATCTTAACTTCTGTAACTTGATTAAACTCAATTTTTAATTCGAGTTTAATATATTGGTTTTTGATTCAATTCTGCTTAAAAATCTAATTTTGTTTTTAGTTAGGGTTTTCTTTGGGTGTGTGAACCTTAGTATGTACGGTTTTTTAGGGTATAATACATGATAAACCATGCTTATAATAGAGGTTGAGAAACTAGGGATTTGAATTTCACTTTCTTAAAAAAATGTTTTGGCTTTCCTACTTATAGTGAATTTTTTCAAAATATGTTATTAGTTGTTAATTCTATTTTTGTATTGTTTCAATTAGTTTGGATTTAGTTTTTATTTATTTAGTTACGTTACGTTTTTAGGTAAGCAAGTTAGTTTTGTTATTCATTTAGGTTTGTTGTAGAGTTTTGGTTGCTTTGAGATGGTGGGCTCTGAGAGAGAGAATGATTCTTCACAAACACCACCGCCACAAAAGACGGTTGTGAAGAAGTATGGTGTCATGAACCCGATATCATATGCTGGACCCACTGAGGCCGACATTCACCGGAATGCACTGTTGGAAAAGGTATACCACAGTATAAGTCATTTTAAATTATTCTAAGTTTTTCAGTGAGTTTTCAATAGTTAATTTGTACGTACTTGTTGTAAGCTTTTGATGGACTCGGGAATTTACGAGAGTGCAGAAGAAACTGCAAAGAGAGAGGAGGTTCTTTGTCGTTTGGATAAGGTATTTGACTTGCTTCCTGTATTTTGTTACATACTTGATGTATCTGATACGAACCTATCGCATACTAGGCCCATATCAAGCTATAAGCCCAAGTGTGGAACTCACTCCCATAAGCTAGCTTGTAGGAGGAGGGGACACCTAGACTTATAAGCCACCAACCAATACCATACTTGACCGATGTGGGATCGTAACAGTATCTCAAAGTTGCTTCCCGGGGGCTGATACTCTGATATAACCTTTGTCAAACACTTGATATATTATCGTAACCTTAATGAATTGATAGTTGCCCACAGTACCGACATCTTACTTGGGAAAAATACTCTATTCATGATGATATATTGTAATTTGTCTGTCTAGAAGAAATAGTTTGTAATGGCTCAAAGTCTCAAACAGGTGTAGTGACAACGGTAGAGTTCTACTAGATTGGATACTTTATGGTGACTTTAGAGGTTGCCCGAAAGTTTTGGTTACATAACTCCAAGATGGCTGTAGGTCATCAGTGGATCTTTATCTAGTTGCAGCTCTTGACTTTATCTTGAACTGGTTAAATATGAAATTAGATTTGAAAGTACAGGTTCAAGTTCAGATATCACGTTTTATCAAGCAACATGAATTAATACAAAACCAATGAATGGGTAAATAACAAAGTAACTGCTTTGGTTTTTATATCGTTGGCACTACAATAGGCTGTCACAGTTTGGGCTGGAAGGAATTTTTACATTCTTATTACTTACCTCAAAAAACCAAGTTTGATCATATAGATTAGATGTGATTTTTGGAATGTTCACAGTTTAATTCAGTATGCCAAAGGAAAAAAGTGTACTATTAGACTGGATTCCTAAAAAATTTAAATAGTTGATCAGGGACAGGAAAATCTGTTTTTCGTTTTTTGTCTGTATTCGTTTTTGATATGATAACTAACTTTTGTATCAATGCTTTAGCCTTCAGGTACTCTAAAAGTCCATGCAAATGTATTGTTTTTTGTTCACTAAGAATATTCAGTCTTTTCTTCCTTTTTCCCTTTCTGAGACTATATAATTAATAACTTAATCATTTTATTATAGATTATCAAAGATTGGGTGAAGCTGTTAACCCGCCAAAAAGGGTACACTGAAAAAATGGTTGAGGATGCAAATGGAATTGTGCGAACCTTTGGGTCTTATCGTCTAGGGGTACGAACCTCTATGGTTTCCTTTACTTGTGAAAGTGTTGGTTTATAAACAGGTCTTGTTTGCATCTATATACATTTTGAGTATCTATTATGGGCATGGATGTAGCATAAAAAAGTCAGAACTGAATGTCTTTAAGCATGAAAGAATTACTCATGATAAAACAGTGAGGCTTTTTGGATTTTTGGTTACAGGTACATGGTCCGAACGCTGATATTGATACACTATGCATTGGGCCAGCATATGTCACTCGAGAGGTAATGAATTTAGCTGACTGATTTTTTATTCTATAGTGAATGCAGTCGTATCAATGTTTAAATCAACCTTTCCATTTCTTTCCTCAGCATGATTTTTTCAATATATTGTATAATATTCTTTTGGAGATGGAAGAAGTATCAGACCTTCAGCCAGTTGTAACTGCACATGTTCCTGTAATGAAATTCAAGTTCCAAGGAATATCTATTGATCTTCTCTATGCAAGCGTATCTCTATTGATTGTTCCAGAAGTAAGTACCAAAATATCCTTCTGCATTCACGTGTCTGTTCCTAGTCCCATGTTTTATGATTTCTATTGGATTCAACCATAGTGTTATGTTGTATGGTCACTTCTACTCTTGTTCTTGAAAATTACTCAATGCTTTGCATTTGTCAAGTTTATGTGGATGTAGAGTTAGTGTTATAAGGTAAGCTTCTATCATTGTTTGTGTTTGAGTTTAGTTTTCTTTGTGAAACTAACTTGTGACAGGATTTGGACATCTCTCATAATTCTGTGTTATACAACACTGATGAGAAAACTGTACGTAGTCTTAATGGTTGCCGGGTTGCTGATCAGATTCTTAAACTTGTTCCCAATGTAGAGGCATGTATATTGTATCATGGTTCACATATATTTTGTCTATAATATATGGTGCATTATTGAATTTTGACATAACTGCCTTAAATATATTGTAGAACTTCTGCACAACACTTAGATGTTTAAAGTTTTGGGCTAAGAGGCGTGGTGTTTACTCAAATGTAAGATTTCTATGTCTTCATCTTATTCGTTTTCCACGAGACTTGTATTTATTGATTATCATTACTACTGACCGAACTCTCAAATAGGTTACGGGGTTTCTTGGTGGTGTGAATTGGGCTCTTTTAGTTGCTCAGGTATGCCAGTTATATCCCAATGCAATACCCAGTATGCTGGTTTCCCGTTTTTTCAGAGTGTATACGCATTGGCGTTGGCCAAACCCTGTCATGCTGTGCCCCATTGAAGAGGGTGATCTTGGGTTTAATGTATGGGACGCGCGGAAGAATAAAGCTGACCGGACTCATCTTATGCCGATCATCACACCTGCATACCCTTGTATGAACTCTAGTTACAATGTTTCTGCAAGTACTCTCCGTGTTATGGTGGAACAGTTTGATTTTGGAAATAAGGTTTGCGAGGTAACACTAAACCTGTAACCTTTATTCTTTTCATAGCATTTGATTTTACTTCTTCAAATGTTACCATTTGGTCTACTATTGATGAGTTGTGTTCTTAATGAAATTTAGGAGATCGAGTTGAACAGAGCAAATTGGAGTGCTCTGTTTGAACCCTCTCTGTTTTTCGAGTCATATAGAAACTATTTGCAGGTAGACATTGTAGCTGCAGACGCTGATGATCTGCTTGCCTGGAGAGGATGGGTGGAATCCCGCCTTAGATATCTTACTTTGCAGGTCAAGTCATCAACTTTAGTAGTCTAATGTATTCAGCTATTCGTACTTCTGAGTTACTTATAAAAATTCTAGTCACTTACTTTCTGGGGCAATCAAAGATTTCAAAATTGGTCATCTTTTATTCATTGAACATTAAGGTCCAGCTATTTAGAATAAATGCAATAATGTTATTTTTTCTACATTATATTTGGAAGGCAAATCAAGTGTTTCATTAAAACCCCAAATAGGGCAACTAAACAGAGAGGGTTCAAACAGCTGGACTGGTGGTTCCGAAGTATGGACATTTTGTGGAATATCAACTATTAGTTTGAGGTGGCAATTTCAACCCGTTTGCTTATGTATTGGTTGAGTTGGGTTATGTTTTATCTCTCACAGGTTAAACGGGTAAAATAAAAAATAACTTAATAATAACCCGGTCAAATGGGTCAAAATAGTGGAAAGTTGCCTGAAGAGTATATTTACTGTATAAAAGAAATTCTTAAATAATAATTTTATTTAACAAGAATTAGATCATTTTCAAAATAATACAAGTTTGACAGACATATTTGATATGCTAATAATTTACAACAAGTGTAATAATTTTGACCAAAAAGTGTTGCAGGTCAACCTAATTTTGCCTGTTTTTAATCAATACCCAAAAAGATGCTTTAACTTGTTGCCTGATCTCCCAACCTTGCCTGTTTTGCCACCTCAGTTGAATATTATATCATGTTAGTTATGATGTTAAGTTATAAACATGACTACACGATGTCTAATATCTGTTACCTTTTTTCTTGCTTTTCAGATTGAACATGATACAGAAACAAAGTTGCAGTGCCACCCTTACCCAAATGAGTACGTTGATAGATCTAAACCGTGTTTCCATTGTGCGTTTTTTATGGGGCTTCAGAGGCAGCCTGGAGTGAATGTCCAAGGCAATCAATTTGATATCCGCAAAACAGTAGACACTTTTAAGCAGGAGGTTAACAATTATGAGTTTTGGAGACCTGGAATGGACATTTTTGTGTCTCATGTTCGTAGGAGAGAGCTTCCTAGTTATATTTTCCCACAAGGGTATAGACGTCAAAGACAGTTAAGGAACAGTCAACAGCATCCTACAGGAGCCTCAAATGGAGATGCACAAGGCTCTGGTTCTCCATCCTCTGAGAAGCGTTTCAAGCGGAAACATGAAGGTGCTTCTACTGGGCCTGACAAATCAATGAAACAGGCTTCTGTAAGCCCACAAAGGCCAGAAACTGATGGGCCAGCAATCCAAGGTCTTGTTTGTGAGGTAAGTTTTCAAGATTTACAATATTTTTTACCATCTTACTTTCCCATTCTTGTGTGAGTTGATATCGATAGGTAATGGACACGTAAACATTTAGTTTTCTTATAAGACGATCTTGCGATTTTGACCCATTATTTTTGAATGGGTAGATCTAGGTTATGTTTTATGTTTAGCACGTCAAATGGGCTAAATTAAAATATTTAGTTAAAACAGAATTACGTTAAATGGGTCAAGCAAACGTAAAACCAATGAAAGGAGATAAGTACTAGTAGAGAGAGAATCATATTTGTTCCATGTAACACAGTATTAGAAGGCCTTTAATTTATCTTCTATCTATATGTTGATTTCAAGTACTGTGAGTTCTAGAGATCCATATGGGAGTATCTTGTGAAACCGTCAATAAACTCACACGCCCATGTCTAAAAGATATCCAATCAGGGTAATGTTGATGATTTCTTCATGTTGGATTAAGGATAACTTTTTTATGAATAGAAGAATCTTTTCAGTGTAGGGTACATATACTTGAGTGTGGTTACGGAGAATCTTAGGTACTTATAACTCTAAACGTTATGACTTATAAAAGCGTATTAGTTTTTTCTGTGCTTAGTTTACTTGTGATTACATTCTAATTTTGATTGGAACCATATCCAATGATTTTGAACAACTTAATATTGTTTTCTTTATTGTTGGCTTATATATATTTTTTACAGTCCCCAATTGCACGGGAGGTTTCAATGGAGTCTGAGGATGGAGCAAGTCATGAATCAATGCAGACATCTGCTATAAGGCATGTTTCACTGGAACCTGTTAATGTCATGTAGAAAATGCATGCCATCTTTGTATGATCCCTGAATTCTTTTGTCGCAGGTTGAGCTTGGAGTCAACAGCTTAAATTATTGAAAGTGGGTTTATCTTCTCTCCAGCGGGGCTGTCTTGAGGGTGTGCAAGTTTATTCTAGCTCGAGAAAAGTTACTTTTGTTCGGTTAAACTGTCAGTTGTTACTCTAAATGATAACGTCTTAATGTGATCTTACTTTTGGATATTGCATGTATGTCTGAATTTTTTCTTCAATTTAAGACTCAACTTGCGTTTATTTCTGATATCAAATCACTATCATCGATGAAGCATTCATCTTTTGGTCGCCCATTTCTTTTCAAACTCCTTGAATTAAAAGGATGAAGTTTTTGTTCGATCTTTTATCATTCAATGTCTTTACGTAAACCTTGATAAAGCAAGAAGTTATAGATTACAATATGTCTTTTTGGAAACAAAATATAAAATATACTCTATTAAGTATTAACCTTTTTTTGGAATAAGGCAAACTTTTATAAACTTTAAAGAGAAATAAATCCAAACATACAAAACAAGGACTAACAACCTCCAGGCTACAAGCTATAAACCGGAGAAGATTAAAAGCAAACTCAAAAAACCCTCTGAGCAGCCACAACCAAAAACAAAGAACTAAAGCAAATGATAACAGAAAGCAACTAACAAAACACTAAAAAACACCAAAGCCAAGAGCTGAAACGGAACCATAAACAAATAAACCAAAACAGCAAAAGGACCACCAAACCAGCCCCAAAGCTTAGCCTGAAACTCGAGATAACAGCTGCAACAATCCGGCTAAAAAGGAGACCCAACAATCTGATTTATCCACTGGACCCAATCAACGTTTGCAGAATACTCTCTAGGATTAAACCACCCATGGGAACACGCTTGAATCTCTTTGAATAAATCTGGAACCACCTCTTTCTTTGACTTGAATATCTTGTTATTTCTGTGAGACCAAATCAAATACAAAGAAGACCAAACAATACAAGTCCAAGCCTTTTTCTTTTGACTCGAGAAAGACCCGTTACCTTCATGATTAATCAAATCACCCAAACTGTTTACATCAAATTGACCCAAACCCCCCCAATTAAGTAT
The DNA here is from genome assembly GCA_963930675.1 of Gnaphalium uliginosum. Lineage (NCBI taxonomy): Eukaryota > Viridiplantae > Streptophyta > Magnoliopsida > Asterales > Asteraceae > Gnaphalium > Gnaphalium uliginosum. Next base: position 10,075,116 of record OZ005684.1, on the reverse strand, counting down.
TAACCTTGCTTAATGTAAAACATACTTTGTAACTTGTATTATGAGTCGATGAAATTATAAATCCTGCCATTTTTATCACCAGAGCATGTTTAGTCATTGATTACTTTGCTTGTGCAACACAATACACAAGTCTGAGTTAGCAACACTATGTGCCCACATACATAAATATACAGATTTGTACATATACATAAACTAATGTTCAATCTTTGTATAGTAATCCTATTCGTTGTAATAACTCCAAGTGACAAAAATGAATTTCGCTTCTATATGATCAACGTACTATACACAAATTTTGTGTTTGAGGTATCTCACATCAGAAATAGTGTACAAGAACAATTCCTTTGTACACAATATACAGGTCGTGTGTGAAACAACTTACAATATGTAGGAGCTAGGTGCCTGTACGCTTTTTGTAAGCCAAGTTACCTTTAATGCAAGCATAAGCATATGGTACATGTCTGACCTTCAACAAACAGTATCCTCTTGTTTGCAGCTTCATTCTTGTTGATTGCCCCACTTGCTAGAATATTAGAATGTTTCATTTTAGGGAACAATCTCACACTTTGATATTGAGGATATCATCACTATCATCATAGCCTGTGACGTAACTTTCTCTCTTAAGAAGAGGGGCAACATCAAACTCTTCTCTTCCCTCTTTCATCTCTTCGGGGAGTTCATCTAGAGGATTACATCTTCTAAGAATCTCAAGAACATCCTTCATTGATGGCCTACTTGAAGGCAATGTGCTAGTGCAAATAAGTCCTAGTTTAAACACAGTGCTCATTTCCTCCATGTAAGTATCAGTATTTTTTATCTCTGGATCCAAAGCTCCCACAATGGAGTCCCCTTCACCATAATGCTTCCATGCCCATGCAGCCAGATTTAAATCTCCATCTCCTTCATTAGGCTCTTTTCCCGTTACAAGCTCAAGTAGTACCACACCGAAGCTATATACATCTATCCTCTCGTTTATTCTTGTTGTGTAAGCATACTCTGCAATCAAACACATTCCTCGGATTGACTTTTTTGGTCAAACAAACTAATTTTTAAGATCAAAGGTAGAGGTGGCAATTTGACCCCTTTACTAATGAAATGGGTGAATTTTGGTCGTGTTTTGTGTAAAATAAAAAAAATTAAAAATTAAAAAAAAAAAAATATAGCTTAAAAGGGGAACAGGTTAAATGGGTTGAAAGTTGCACTTAATCTATTTTTAATGCATACAAATTAACCTTTAGAAAAACACGTGACAGTGTTTGCAGGTTTTTTTATCAAACCCACACCAAAAATGGCCCGTTTCAACCCAAATTTGACTTTTACCTATTTTCCAACCCACACATCTTGCCATCTCAAATCAAAGACACTGTTTAAAAAATGATGACATTTGAGGTCAAAGTAACCAAGCTTAAACTTAAAATTCAATATATACCGTTCATGTTTTGTGGGAAAATCCATATTATTATGGGACATTATAACATATATAAGTAAGAAAAATGTATGTATCAAATTTATAACAAAACCGAGTTCAAATTTGTTAAGAAGTAAATGGTTGATAGGAAAAGTCAAAGAGTGATGGGAAACAGTTCTTACCAGGAGCAAAGTAACCCATTGAGCCAACTACGGAAGACATATTACCCTCACCAGGTTTCTGCTTTTCCAAAATCTTTGCAAGTCCAAAATCAGCAATCTTTGCTTTGAAATCAAAATCCAACAATATATTGCTCGATTTCACGTCTCTATGCACAATAGGGGGCGAACAATCATGATGCATATAGCAAAGCCCCTGGGCTGCACCGATAGCGATCTGCAACCTCTTAGGCCAGTCCAAAACAAAATGTGGAACCAAATTGCGCTCTGTTTTTCTCTTCTTCCCGTGTAACCACTTATCTAGACTCTGGTGCATCATGTACTCGTAAACTAAAAGCTTAGAGTTTTGACTTGATAGACAACAAAGTAGTTTAACAATGTTTGAGTGACGAATGGAACCCAGTATTTGAACCTCAGATGTGAACTCATTTTCAAGAGTTTGGTCTAATTTCTTGTTATTCCAAATTCGCTTCACAGCAACATAACCTCGTGGCTGACCGACCCCAATTTTATACACTTTCCCAAAGCCACCCGTACCAATCACGTTGGCTTCAGTCATGCGGGACAAAATGTTTTCTTCAGAGAAATCCATCTTGTGGAACGTGGTTAGTTTCCAAGTTGTTTTAATCCGATTTTGTTTCTTCTTTAGGTTGTCCCTGAAAATGTACAATGTTAACAAGACCATTACGAGTACAACAAACGTTGATAAAACGATGATCATGGCTATGATTTTGGGTGAAAATTTCTTGGAATGTGAGTTTTTGGTTAAACAGTTTGGAAGGTTGGAAATTTGGGATGTAGCACAGAGGTTAGGATTGTTAAAGAAACTGTTTTGATATGCCATACTATCAAAAGCAGAAGGAACTTTTCCAGTCAGCTTGTTCGAAGACAGATTCAAGCCCGTGAGTTTCAGATCGCCCAATTGTGATGGAATTTGGCCCGAAAATTGGTTTTCTGATAGATCAAGTACAAGAAGATCTTGCAAAGAACTAATCGAAGACGGAATCTGGCCAGAAAGTTTATTTCTAGCTAAACTTAAGGTCGTTAACGAGTTCCACGACTTGAACTCTGATGGCAATTCACCAGAAAGTGAATTTCCATCAAGATAAACAACGGTTAGCTCCGAAAGACTAGTGAATTCAGGTGGGATTTCACCAGAAAACATGTTATTACTAGCTTTAAACACATTAAGTTTCACCCAAGATGAAATCCCTGATGGAATTTGACCCGAAAACTTGTTATCACTAATCTCTAATCTAGATAAATTCCAAGCAACTTTACTCGGAAGCTCACCGGAAAATGAGTTTCCTGCAAGTCTCAAACTTGTAACATTCAACAATGTCCAAATCCCAGAAGGAACCTGACCACTAAACTTATTATCATAAAGCTGAATAGTAGTAATTCTATCACAACTCTCGAGTGATTTTGGAATCTCTCCAGTGAGATTGTTTGAGAAAGCAACCACACCGGTCAAAGAACCACCGGCACATAAATTCTCAGGCAGTTTTCCGGTCAGGTTGTTCTCAGATACTTCAAACGCTTCGAGTTTAGAATGAAGTCCAAAATCTGGAGGTAATTGTCCGGTTAGTTTGTTCCTAAACACTTTAAATATTCTCAACGTAGGAATCTGAGAAATACTTTCAGGAATACTTCCTGAAAACTGATTCGAATACAAATTAAAAACCTCAAGTTTTTGCAACTTTCCTAAACCATCAGGAATCGTACCATTCAAATCGTTCATCGAAATATCAATTTGAGTCAAATTCGGAAGCTGAATCACTGACGAAATTCTGCCAGATAAATGATTTTTATACAAGAACATATTATCCAATTTCTGAAGCTGAAACAATCCAGAAGGTATTTCACCTTCTAGATTATTTAAACTTAAATCTAACCTTTCTAGATCAACCAGATTCGATAACGATTCCGGTATTCTACCAGCTAGATTTGTCTCTGTCATCCAGAACACTTTCAATTTATTCAATCTACCAAACTCTGACGCTATTTCAGGATCCGCAAATTCGTTATACGCTAAACCTAACGTTTCTAGATTCGATAAGTTTCCGATTTCTCGCGGTATACTTTCATTAAACAGATTTTGATACATTTGCAACGAAGTCAACGCCGTTAGATTTCCGATCGCCGAAGGTATATCGCCGGTGAAGTTATTACCACCAAGTTCAGCTATTTCCAGCTTTGCTAGCCGGTAGATATCGTCCGGTAACGTTCCGACGAATATATTTTGAGCAATATCAAGCTGAATTAAATTCGAACAGTTATACAAAACCTTAGGGAACTCTCCGGTGAGAAAATTATCACGGAGAATTAAATTTTCGAGGTTCCGGAGATCGGAGATAAAAGGCGGTGTATAACCGGTGAGTTCCTTGCTTTCAAGTTGAAGTACGGTGACGGAGCCGTTACGGCACCGGACTTCCGGCCAGGCACAAGGTGATGACGTGGCGTTCCAGTTTGATAGCGGTGGTGGATTGCCCCAGCTTTGCTTGAGGTTAAGTAAGGTGGACTGTTCGGAAGTTGAGAATTGTTGTGAGGTTACGCCGGAGGTGAGGATGATGATGGTGAAGATGTGGAGGAGGTGCGGTGGTTGTAATTTTTCCGGTGGTGGTTTGTATTGCCGGGAAAACATGTTTCGGTGTGAAAGGTTTGAAAATGGTGTGTTGACTTTTTTTGACGATTGTTAAGCCGCCGGATTTAATGGTGTCTGGTTATTAGAAGGACCTTGTAGAAGATGGTTATTTACTATTCTACCACTTAACAGTGATATCTATAGAAAATGACATCTATATATAGGTACATTGTTTCTTGTTTATTTAACTAATTTTGTTTTATATATAACAAAAAAATATACTTTCATTTGGATGTAAAAAATATGTTTTTTATATACACATATTATCAATTATCGATATTTTTATCAATAGCACATGCTCTCAAGTGTATCTGATGTATCAAACTTTCAGATATTATTCTTTTTCATCTTTTATAACATGTAAATCGGTGACGTAGTACTAATTGCTACCGCGACGTAACAGAGGATTTGGCATCGTAACCCAATACAAAAGTTAGCAGATCATTATCTCAAATACTTTAAAATGATTAAAGTTATGCTCTCTTTGAATATTTTAAAAGCAAAGACATGGCAAACAATGTTTTCTATTGGGTTATTGGGTGTATTAAAATCACTGATCATGAGCTCCAATTCTTCAATTTCCAATTGTCTTCTAGTAAAGAAAAAGAGAAGATGATCGATCGATCCAGCAATAACATACTCATCCCTATGCTAGAGATACGACTAAGAGACCTAAAGTCAAGTATGGCGATCGGGCTCATTATGCATGGATCTTAAAACGGATGGATGTAATTAAAGACCAACTAAGTAGTAGCTAGTAATCTTTAACTTCTTATCGGATTCTAGCTACTTCGTGTTCATGGAAGGGGCCTGGAATCGAAAAAGGACATTTAACCGCTTATTAATGTATATCGACCCACAGAATTCAGGAAGCCATCAGGCCCCTCAAGCTTGTGATCGATTATATAAAATCTATATATAGAATACAAATATCTTAGATTGAAATGTTTAGCCTATATATACAATTTAACCGCTTATTTATTATTAAATAACAAAATCTATTAATACTAGTCAAACATTAGTTATTTATTATAAGCATCACATGTTATAAAGCACACTTTTTTAATAAATAATAGATTGTTAATGTAAGATGAATTGGGTTCATAGAGGTACAACTGAGCACGGTTGAATTAAATATAAAACTATATTATTAATTTATTATATCGTAATTAATTAATTAATGTTATAACTTGAAAATGAGGAGTAGAAGGAACCTTCGATTTGCTTTTAAATTGTAGATGATATAAACTATAGTTAAGTAATGTTAGTGTAGTTTATTTGTCGTGTAATGGGTTAGCAAGTAGTGTGATTGAGCCAATCATACTTCCTTGTAGGTCCATAACCTTAACTCAAAACTTTGGGTCTATTACCACCCAGATCTAAAAACTAAAATAGAACATATCTATGTTCTATTTTCTAAGTTCTTTTTTTTGTTTAATAAAAACATAAACGGATCGATAAATAAAATAAATATATTAGTTTGTATCAAAATAAATGTTTACTTTATTTATATAAAAACAATTAAAAATATTTTTAAAAGATAAAGATAATATTTTATTGGATAGAAGTGTAATAATTATATAATTTTCAAACTACGTGTGGACATCGTACATTTTTAACGTGGACATTTTAACTTGGAGAGAGGGAATAGTTGAGTACCATTTTGAGAATGTAAAAAAGAAAGGTTACCCTCTCGACTAAAATGTATTAACAAATCAGAGCTTTTTCTAGAAGAACAAGGAAATCTATAACAAAGTCGGAACCTTTTCGTTTGTTTGTTAATAGGTTTTTATTTTATCTTTATTAAATATTGTGAGTGTGTTTGATAACAAGTAGATGGAACTGAAAATTGTGAAAGGAATTTGAGCTGGTAGTTAGAAATTGTGATTGGAGCTGAAGATTCTTTTCACAATTTACTTAAAAGTAGCTACTATGAAAACGGATTCTTGAGGATTCTCGTTGATTCTTTTTTTAATAATCATTGTTATTCTTTTGTTTGACAAACAAATATCGTTAACTTTTAGGAGATTGAGATTTTAAAAATTAGAAGCTCAATCCCTAATAATCTCTCAGAATCCCTTAATATGCTTGTGTCAAACACACCCTATATTTATATATATTATATTAAACAAAATATTTGTAGGTGACAACATGATTCCATCAAAAGTATTTTAGATGTCATAAACAAATATTATATCTTATATCTCTTACAAAATTCGGTAATAAATTGGTAACACCTAAAGAAAAATACAATTTAAAATTTACATTTTAAAAAATTTCTAGACAATATCTACGTTTGCCATCTAAACCTTATCGATTTTATTTGGAAAATTAAACATATATAGATGGTTAGTAAACAAATAAATAAGTATTTAAAAAAAAAAAAAAACTCAGTTAATGTAGTAACTAAAAATACCATGTCGTGTTTATCTATCTACATTAAAAAAAAAAAAAAAAAAATTTGTTTATAACATATTGAAAACGATTGTAATTTTTTAAAGAATTGTTGTTGATGAAGATCGAATTATTGAATATTTGGTTTATATATGCATCACCCGATTGTAATGTACAACACTTTAAAGCATACTTAATGGTGTATGACTAATTTTCGATGGTGTACAAATTATCGTCCATTAACGTAATAATAACTGATGACACTACAAAAATTCTATTCGTCTAATCAACTTTCTGCTTACTCTAAAGATCTAGAAGCTAAAGAACTAGTTACCAAATTCAATTATTTCTTCACCAAGTATAGACAATTATTTCATCTATACGGATATCAAAAGTAATTAATATCAAAAGCAAGAAAAATGACGTTTGAAAGTTTTAATTTATTATTGATTTATTTCCTTGTAGAAAATCAATATTTCTACTATTTTTCCACCATAATTTTCTATGGGATTTGGGCAACTTTGGTAATTAAATATTCCAAAAACATGAACCCAACAAGTGCTTGTTGTCATTTGATGGTAACTTTTTTTAGTTACTTTCGATTGTTTACAATATAATTTTGTTGGATGCATATTTTATTCATGAACCTGAATCACTAATATCACATGAATAATTGATGGGACATTTAGAAAAATCGTAGTATAAATATCAATTTAATCTTCAATTTTACCATTTAGCTAGTTAATTCATGTTTTTGACGAATAATGTCTTACTAACTCCATCCACACGTCATAATTAGTCAACTTCAACTATTATATCTTAAACTAGTGGAATAAGTAATTGAAAATGTAATCAATTAAAGTCTGACATTCATAGTGTGTAATTAACTACTCGGACTTACATTTTGTGTTAGAAACTTGTTATTTTGATACGTTCTATGATACTTTTACTGTTGTGTCATCTATATAAGGTGTCACGTGACAACCTTACAAGTTGTTACATTGCCAAAATACATACAATGACAGTAAATAATAAATTTTTTACATACAATGTATACTCAGATAGTTGGGTACACACTATGAATGTTATATCTTAGTTGATTACATTTTGAGGTACTTATCTCCAAACTAGTTACTTTTTGAATTATCAAATGTGTTCATCTCAATGTTTTGATAAAAAAAAAAAAAAATGCGTGTCCAAGTACAAATTTATATGACTCAATACATATAATTAAACGTCCTCATCATATATCATATAGTTATTTAATTGTGTAAAACAAAATCTTGAAAAACTCGACTTAAATGCGTATAGAATGTGGTTAATAATAGTTAATTAACAAGATACCATTATTGATGATGATGATGATGATGATGCTTCATCTAGAATGATTTGTTATAAAATAATAAAAGTAATAGAAAATGGATTTGACCTTAAACATCCATATATAATTAATTAACAATTTAAGGGGTTGTTAATAACTCACCTTTGAAGTAATTAGTATTAGTATAGTATCATTAATTATTTGAGTTAAAGTTAATCGGGTGAACCGGTGAAACTACTTCTAATAAAGTTTTGACTCCACTTGTATGTCTTTGCTTGAAAGCATATATATGCAATTAGTTTTCAAATTAAACTACATTGTTATTCTTTTTAATCTTGTTCTCGAAACCTTGCAAGAAATATAAAACCGCGATTTACAATAAAATGATAAATAGGTCTAATTACATAATGTTCAAATGTTGTATGCACGCTTTCTTCACAGTTAATGAAAATTTGACGATTAAAAGAAAATTAGTAAGAAACAAATATAGTTACCAAAGTCTTCATTCCAACATGTGTGACCCACTTAGTTATGGAGTTCAAAGTCACCAATTAATTTAGGTCAACTTGGGTTAAGAGATAAAAACCAATTAGACTACTCGTATCTTCATGAAATCAATGAGTTGTTAACTAGTCACACTCCATTTAAGTTTACATCATTGACCTTTTGAGGAAGTGGTAAATTGAAAGGTGCCAAACAAAATTCATTAGAATTAGGCTTATTGACTCAAAATTTATTTCAAATGGATCGTGTCAAAAAGGCAAAAAGATTGATTATTGATATGATTATATAACCACATGTCCACATATAGCAACAATATGTTGTTAACATAGCATGGGGTTATCACTGACATGACCAACAAAGATACAAGAAAGGGCTCATAGTGCAATTTCTAGCTCAGAAAAACAAGATAAACATATTAAAGACTTGGTTCATATAATCAGAATGACCCTTTAATTAATGCACATAATTTCAAACCAGTTTAAGCACAAGTCTACCAAGGGTCCACATTTGAATGAATATCCACATGGTTAACCAAAGGATTTGGCAATCTAATTACCAACAAAATAACATCTAAACACGTAAAGAGTCTTAATTCCAGTTCGAATATTACAAGTTAACCTTTTCAAATGTCGATGAAGGCAGACCAGCAGGATCAAGTTCATAAGATCCCTTCGGAACACCTTCTCTTTCTGTTCCACTCATTCTACAAGATGGAACCATGTGAGCAAATCTGTACTTGTCACTCCCTGCAATTATCGTCTCTCCACCCTCTTTTCGTCTAAAAAGACATACGAAACCCTTCACTTTCTCCAAATATGAAACAGGAACGCCCACATTTTCATCATAATCAGATAATATTTCCACAAATTCATATTCGTACTTTCTTTCTTCATCATCCTCGGTAGAAGAGTGCCACTTTATAGACCAGTTCTGGAAAAGTGCCCATGTCTCGCCTTTCTTTGGAGTTATGTTATATGTCCCCGCCTTTGGACCCATTTCCCATGTGACCAAGTGTGAGAACGATAAAAGATCTTCAGCTTTATCGTTTTTCCCACGTTTAAACCCACCGCAGGAAACAGGTAAATCCTCTTGCACCCATTTCTTTTCATCCGGGCTTACAGGATCAGGTTTCAACCATTGTATTTGCAGTTTAAACCCCGGAGATACAACTTTTTTAATGTAAGCATAGAATCTGGGCATAGCATCTTCAGTATCATAACAAGCCCATATCTGACCTACAGCAAAACTATCTTCTTTTCTGTCTTTCTCAAAGTCACTAAACTCTGGATCAGGACACTCAAAAAGTTCGGGTTCTATTTCTTCTTCTGTATCGTCATCATTTGCAGTTTCTTCCATTTTATCATCTGATTTAGGCTCACGGTGTCCTTTATCATTCTGCTGAGGTTTTTTACCTTCAGATTCTTTCATTCGATCTTCTTTCACCACTTTCTTCACCTCCTCTTTCCAAAAAGTATCTTCTTTGACTCTCTGTTCAGATGTGTCACTCTTCTTTGCTTGTTTTGACGGAGTAGCATCATCATCATTATCAAAGTGATTTTCTTTGTAAGAAACATTTCTTTTAGCACGTGAGGATCTCCGAGGCTGCTCACCAAAATATTGAGAATCCTGATTATCTGGGTTCTTATCAACATTTTTTGGCACACCATTCTCGTCGCTTTCACTATGTATTTCTACATCTTCTTCCTCCGATTCAGAGCTTTCACTGCTGTCAGAACTTTCACTCGACTCTTCTATTCTCTTTTTCCTTTTTCTGTTCACATTTCCTTGTGCCTTGGGAGGTTCTTTTTTTTCAAATACTGGTTTTGTTGTGTAACTACGATTGGGAGGAACCCTATTCTGTTGGGAATGTGAAGGATGTTGCCGGGTTTGAGTTTGAGTTTGGGTTTGACTTGGTGCAGCAGCAGCAGCACCTTGGGCGTTCAATTCAAACGCAGTGAAGGATTTCTTGCAATTTTGACAATGAATAACTTTGTTAAGAACATCTTCTCTATAAAATTGGTACCTAACCGAACAAAAAGCACAAACTGTCCAGAAAGTTGACCGATCTGCACCAACCCCAGTTGTTTCCCGCTGATGTGGTGCCCGCTGATGTGGTGTAGGCTGATGTGTATAATGAAAATTACCAGGACGTACCCCAGTAAAATTAACAGATTGATGGATATTATTTGGCCTGCTTGGTTGTTTTGGGGCCCACTTTGGAGCCGAAACATTTCCAAAACCTCTACGCTTGCTATCATGAATTGTTCTTTTTTCACGGTCCAAAAGCACTCTTTGAGCTTCACCGATTAGCTTAAAAGCATCAGTGGAACCAGAAAACTTGTTCTTATCAGGATGCAGTACAAGCGCTAACTTTCTGTATTGTTTTTTAATTGACAATTCATCAGCAGAAGGTTCGATTTTGAGAATTCCATACCAGTCCTTATCAGTACCGTAGGATTTCTTCTCAGCAGAACAGTGTACTTCGCATACGGCTATCAATTGGGAAATGTTTTCTAGTTCAGAATAAAGCTGTTGGGCCTTCATGGCAATCTTTAGAGCCCCGTAGAAGTCCTTGATCTCCATTTTCTTCTCTGCAAGCTGCTTGGCCCTCAACGCTTCCTCTCTGTTGCAATCCATCACTGAGCTGAAATAAGGCTTCAATCACCTTCACTTCATTAAAAAGAGGGTCAAAATTGGCTAGTTACATGTTTAAATGCATAAATCAGATCATCAGAGCTATGTATACAATCTTTAAACAGTAGAATTGGTGATAATTGTGAGCAGCATCTACAGCACACATACACATCTACATGTGTGTAATGTGAATATGTATATGTGAAATCCTATAATATCTTAATATGGACATATGTACGTATATGATTCCAATTTCTCTAGAATTGTATAATTTAAATGACCAGCTCCAAAAGCATCATGACAAGAGTCTATCAATGGATTAACTGGGATCCTATAAATAAATGAACTTCTATTATTTACATCATGAATTGGCACGTGTCAAGCAATTTTTAAGATGGCTATATAAAAATGTAAATACACTCATCAACTTTAATAACCAGTTCTCTAGCATTCAAATATATAATTGTTTAATCTATTATAATCATGTTGATTTCAACGGGAATATAATATAACCATATAGACCACCACCTCATACGACACTGTCAAATTTTGTCATTTAATGAGTTGGTTGAACTAAAAGCAGCTTCAAAGTTCCAGCTGCAAAATTCATGACTAGTCTATAATCTATCTACAAAGATATAAAAAGAACTTGTTAATTCATTGGAAGGGTCTCAAGCAGCATTCTGGCTTAGCTTTCAGCACATTACCAAGTGAAGGAGAAACTTGGCAAGAAATCATAAAATAGTCAAAGAGCCCATATATACAGAAGAATATTGTCATGAAGTGGTAGCTGTTCACTTTTATAAAAATTGTGTCCATCATGTGAGACAAATGCAGCAGGGATACAAGTTATGGTAGTATCATTTGGTTCCAAGATATAAACTGCAAAAGGGACAAACAAACTGTATATTGTAAGGAATTTGTTAACAAGCAACCTCACATGCATCTTCATCATTAGCTTTACACTAACTGGTCCATTAAAAGATATCATCCTCCCACATCAATTATAAGATTATTTACTTTTTATACATCCGTTAGACAATTGTACACATATCCAATTAGCCTATCATAATCAGCAAATCACCAGAACTTGCAGTACTGATCTCTAACATCAACTATGAAACATAATAAAAGTTTTTATTTAAGCAGAAAAGGATTGAAACTACAAGCTACACTATTATCTAAGTAATCAAATTAAAACTATTTGCATCAAGTTTCCAACTTTTCAAACCTTGGTTTCCCATATTAAAGGTAATCTTTTTCTATTGAATGATGGAATGTTTGATAAGAAAATGGCTTCGAAGGGACCAGATGACATGCATTTAGTTATTAGTTGGTCAAAAGCAATAACTATTCAAGCATACAACTTCCTTTGTTTAATCAAGAAACCATCAAATAGATAACAGCATTTGAAGAAATCAAGAGATCTACAACTAGACAAGAAACAAAAAGGCCCCAACAAATACAAAGTAGATTTCATAGTAAACAGACTAAACAAAGAATTACCTCTTCTTAGGAAATACAACCAAATAGCATGTCAACTTGAGAGAGTATATGTACACCTCTAACAAGGGATGAGCATCTTTGGAACATGCAAAAAAGGATCGTGGTGGATTGCCATATAAGCACGTTGGGTGAACTAGACATCCAACATGGCCATTCAAACATTAATGGGCCATGTTATACAACATAATAGTTTACTGTATGTGTCTGAACCCTATTCGCCTTATCTAGGAGGATCCTTTTTTGTTACAAGAATACCAAAGAAAAACTCGGAAAATTCTTACCTCGTCCTCTCTACTTTTCTTCGACATTTCCTTGAGACAACAGACAGAACAAGTGTCCTCCTTTTCTTAATGGCCATAGACAGTGAACCTTTGAGTTTAAAGTGCATCTTGTACCCAACACAACTATGTTGCACATCTACTAAGGTTTTACTCACTCACACTTCCCATTACGAGACGTCGAGACCTACACTCCATCCCTAACAATACAAAGCAGGAAATAAAAACCTACACGTGGTCATACCGTCTAACAACAATTTAAGTTATATTCTCAACAAGCTATCAACACCAGTGAGTTACATGATAACATAGTTGTCAATCATGGAACCACCCTTTAGGAAATCATGATCACGTCAAATCACAAGATTCGCATTTACATTTGTTATATAAAAATTTTTATTTAAACTATATTGTTCGAACTTAACTAGTAATATTGTTGGATTTGATTCTTTTTGTAAAAAGGTATGACTTTATGAAAGTAAAGGAGCATGGTGCAGAGGAATGACTCGACAACAAGGCGCACACTTCTAATTTCGAATTTTTACAAGTATTTTTCAAATTTCAAAAAACATTAAATCAAATTAGATCTTGACAGTTAGACAAGTAAACACAACAATGAATTAAAATCGACTAGGCCACTATAAATAGGACCACAGCAAAGCTTCCTATGTACTTATTTCGGATATCGGGTTAGAACTTAGTCCAACTGTAGGTTAACACGAACTCCTTGAACTGTCACTATCAAACCCAATTACACTCACTATCACTCAAGTTTTAGTTAAACTGTTTTGTGTGTTTTGATTGACTTACAAATCGTATCATCAAATTAGACTAATTGGAAAGGAACAAAAAAATGCTTACACCAACTTTGTTAATCCCAATCACATCAAAAATTGGAATCACACAAAAATCCCTCGATGTGTGATTAACTCCTCACTTATTAAAAGAGGAAATAAAGAAAAAGCTAGTAGATGACAAATATAATCTAAGTCGAACATGAAACAAGCAAAAGTCCGAATGAGACTTGACAACCTATCAAACTAATAAATTATCCCCGAAGCTTATATAGAAAAAATTAACATGGGAAAAAGAAGGGGAAAAAATAACATGCAAAGTTAGGTTAATAAACTAGGTTAACAATGTACTAGTATTAATAGTTCTGTGACCGAAATATCACCAGGGTAGGTTCGAGTCAGGGATGCTTTATAGTTCAAAAGGTGAAATGGCACTCATCAGTCAATTATTCTTCAAAAACCTAATCAACCAAGGATGTTAATTAAATAACAAAATGAACCTTTCAACGTAAGAAATAAGAAAACTAGCATACTTTCCATTTAATGGAAGAAAAAAAATTCAAGGATCTGAAAAGGCAAAAACTAAAAACAGTTACATCATACTTTTGAAACAACAGTTACTAGCTGGAACCTTCAAATGTGTCAAGCATAAGGGTTGCAACATTTAAACTAACCACTAACCACAATCATGACAACACGAGCATATTAAACTTATACATACAACACACCTATAAGTCACCTCAAATCAAACAATTTGATTTTAAGTGAGTCCGGAAACCCTAAAACGATTAGTCATTTTTAAACAAAAATTAGGGTAACCTAAAATTGAGCAACTAAAGTTGATAAAGGTAAAACACAGATCATAATAAATAGTAGGAGAATTAAACAAGAAAATTAACCTTCTGGCGCTAAACTTGTGACGATTGCATTGGAAATTAAGGAAAGAATATGAGCGACTACTGACAGCAAAACGAAATAATGTGCCCAATGTGATTTTGCCCTTTACAAAGTACACAAAACGGTCAATGGTTATGGGGTGCTTGCAGTGATTAGGCAAGTTTGAATGGGCTGGGCCCCCAATAGGGAGGTTTGGGCTGGGCTGGGCCCAAACAGGCCCATGTAGAGTTGGGTTTATTTTAATGGGCCCGATTCGGAGACGAAGTTGAACCAAAACCAAATCGTGAACCAAAATTGAAACGGGCTCTGCGAGCTATATCGTCTGGTTTTGATAGTTATTGAGTTGGTCAATTGTAGGGACATCGGTTATTGGTTAAGTTAATATGTTTTTCTACACGATGATGAGTCGTATGTTGTTGACATGATCAAACATCATCTATAACCTTATGGAGTATCAATGCTATAATTTGGACATTTGGTGTACATAGGTTAGGCGCGACGAATGCAAGTGCTCGATATATAAATGTGCCTCGTATATGTGGGAGGGATAGAGGATGCGACAGAGACTGGAATGGTACAAAATTTTGAAACAAATGGGTAAATTTTTTATTTAACTAGTAATAGCGTATTGTATCTATATATTCACGGTTAACGTTTAATACAGTATTATGTTAATATAAAATTTAGAAAACGTATATAAGCTAGAATGTGCATTTATGGACTAAAAATGTATAATAGTAAAACTATGTTCCAATATAATTGTTCACTATGCACACAATTTTAGAAAGTACAATAGTTACACTATTGAACAATAAGATTTTACTATTCTCTACTTAAATATTTTCTGATCAATTAAAACTGAAAGTGGACACTTACTTTGAAACATCTAAAAGAAAATATATACAATTAAATTGGGATCGAGGGAGTGGAAGAATTTTTAAATAGGTAAAATGCTACTATCTTTCATTATATGCATGTTTTCTCATTAGCAAAAAGTGAACTAGAGGCTAGACTAAAAAAAAGTCAAAATGTTGAATATATTCATGAGCTCCCTTTTAAACTGGGGTGTGCCAATACCAAGTGGTGGCCAAGTGTATAAGTGCAAATATAAGTCACTTCTTTAAAAAAAGTTAAGTTTTGGCATTTACTACTAAACTGTATATATTCAAGAGCAATGCAGTAAGAGCATACTTAAAAGAAATTATATTGGGCCAAACCACATCATAAAAGGGTTTCTTAAAGCATTAAATCTTTTATCTCCAATACAAAAGTGAAAAAGAAGTCTGGGTTCTACCACAAATAGTAAAAGCTGATACAGATGTGAAATATTTACAACAACGAAAATCAAAAACCTCTACTCCTAGGCGCATCCTGCCTCCACTGCCCACCATAATGTTGCCCTGGTACGCCAGCATTAGACGGTAGCATTTGAGGACCTGTTGGTGGTGACGGCGGCCATCTAACTACATTTTGTAATACATTAACATGAGGTTGAAGGGTCATATGTGGTCTCATGTCCTGTCCTATTGGTGGTGGCCTAATTTGATTAACCATGTGAGGCATCAAAGGCTGTTGTATGTTGTGTAAAGGCATTTCTTGCCGTTGGTGTTTTTGAGGAAGCTGTGGTTGCCATTCGGGCATGTCATCATCTTCATCATTTTGATTCCAAGGCCTAGTACCGTCAACACCACTTGCCGTCTGACCATATTTATAAATAAGCTGTCTCATCTGATCTACAGGTCTAGATGTGTTAGATTGGGTTCCTTTTGACCCGAACCCAACTTGGGCAGGCATCTTTTGGCCGGATGAGTTGGCATTTCCAATGAAATTAAATTCGGGCAAGTCATCCTCATCCCGGCCTGTAGCAGCTGCCCCAGGACCAAACCCAGGAGGAACGTCATCATCTTCATCATCATTATTAGTACTATTGGGCTGTGAGGGCAGCTTATTGTTGACAGATTTCGCTACATTCAAATTTGTAACAGAATTTATTAGTTCATGTCTCCTACTTTGGACGTTACGTGTTTTATGGCGTTTATGTTGAGAAGATGCAGAAGAATTAGTGAAACTAATATGTGGTCTTCGCCATACAACTACACCAATTAGGCCATTATCAGTTGATTTGAGTATATCATTCTGGTTTTTAGAGAGGTGCCTGCAGAGCATTTCTATGATTTTCGTATGAGGTGGGCAGAAATAAAGTTCCACTCCAGGAATTGGTTCACCAAATCCTAGCCTCTCATCTCCTACATACGAATCCACTGCCTACAAATTAGATAAAAAGTTTGTTAAAACAATCAAATGTAACGATAATTAAAATATATATATATATATATATATATATATATATATATATATATATATATATATAAAGCGATACCCAGTGACATGACAGATACCCTTTTCTAGAGGTGGCAAGATGGGCAGGTAGGGTGACGGGTCAAAACAGTTTGGGTTTTAAAACAGGTCATTTTCTAGCAAGGGTCAAAACATGTCAGGTTGAATTGAACCAAAAACACATTTTGTCCATTTATTGTATAAAATTTATAAAAGATTAAGGTGTCGATTATGATTGAAAAGAACAATACTATTACAGTAATAATAAAAATCTTTAAATAAGAGAATTTAAGAGGTTTTATGCAGTAAAAATAGACTTGAATGACTTTCAACCCGTTTGACCCGCTCCGCTTGCAATCAAATGTTCTGATTTTTCCCCATTTGACCAACTCAATCATAAACAATTGGGTTGAAATTGCCACCTCTGACCTTTCTTAACTAGAGTCTCACCTCAGAAAGCATGGCACGGTGAATCTCAGAAAAGAAATCCTTTAAAACAAAGTGCACAACCTGCAAAAGAAAGGAATTAGAGTTTCCATCCTACTCATGGAATTCATATTGCAAATGGTCAATGTCTTTGTTACATTTGTACAATTTCTATTGATATATTATTTTTACGTTATTGGTTGTTTTAACGTCAATCATGTTGTACACTTCCTTCTGATCTATCATTCTATCCTACTCATTAGAAAGTTGACTCTCAGTATGTAGTATACCACATAAAGATGAAGAAGCAAAGAGAGTAACTAAATCTTAAATGAAAAGCAAGGAAACTGGATGTACCATGACTGCACGGGTTCTGGACATGGGAAGTTCTTGAAGAAACTTTTCAAATGCATCAAGTCTCACTCTCCCCTTGATCTCCATAGTACCACACCACTCCTTGGTTGACGTTTTTTCACCACTACAAGAAGAGTAACATATAAAAAAGAATAAACACACCAATGATTATTAAAAAATAAACAAATGAAAACCGACAAGATACTAAAATCTAGTCATCATTATGATAAAAAAAAAAAATATACAAAAGGCTGAGGTAAGCGGCTATTGCCCTACACAAGGATCATAACCAATAAAATACGCTAGTCAGGAATACATACATGCGTTTAAAGCTAATTTCAATATACGAAGGTATGATTAATGCAAAGTAAATTGTCTATGTTACCTTCTAAACAGTCCAATAGCCGATACGGATGAAGTTATTGTGAGCTGCAATTCACCTTCCCATACACGTTCCCCTATAACCGCACTAGAAGCAGGCATGGGTTTTCTTTCGACAGAGATGTCGGTGTGTTTCGTGTTCAATAATGCCTCCGTGGTTTTTGTTTTTGGTTGGCCAACTCCTAGATTATCTGCAGAAGCTGGCTTAGCTGATACCAGGCCACTGTCGGTTTTAACACCAGTTTCTGAGTTGACCTTGTCGGCAGCAGGTTTTAATTCCTTAGAATCTACAGGCAAGTTCTCAAAGGGAGGCTCGGAATTAAGGGATTCCATGAACTCATCTAACGAGACAATTGGAGGTAAAAATCCCTCATCTTTATATTCATCCACAATTAATTCTTGCATGAAATCAGTCCCATCTGCAGGAATTGTCAGGTTTTCTGAACTATTCTTGTCACCATCAGTAACTTCTTTCTCCTTGACTTCGTGAGTTTTCTTCTTTTTTGGCTGAAACTGGGTAAACGAACTCGATCCCCCAATAGAAACCTCAACCGAAACAGCATCATCTTGTTCAACCTCAACTTGATACTCACCTTTGTGAGTTTTCTTAACCAAACGCCTGATATCAACATCAGAGTCGGGTAAAACTATCATTTTATCTAGCTCTTCAGCTTTTGCCATTCGCCACTCAGAAAGTTCTTTTGAAGCAAGCTCCTCTGGTGTCATCGAACACAATCTTTCAGGTGAGATGGCACCAGATAGAACCTTCTCTCTCAGCTCAGGATTACTAGGATCCTTCAAATTGAACATTAAAGACCTTCCCTTTTCTTTGTATTTCTTATTCACGCCTCCAAAAAACTTAAATAACTCTGTTTCAATTTTTGAAGCTAGTTGTTCAGGAGATCTAACAATACTTTTTGTCCCATTTGAAGGAACATCTACATCGTTGCTTTGAAATTGTTCAACCCCATTATCGGATTTTTCATTAATTTGGACTTGTTCCATATCCCACGCCCAAGAAAGTCCATTTCCCTGCAAAAGTTCATCCTTGACAAAAAACGTGTCCCCAAATGAACCATCAGCATCAGGCATGACATAGTTGTACTGAGGTTCCTGCACATCAATTTTCCTATCTTGAATGTTCTTAGATGCAGAAGTTTCACAATCTTCAACCTTATCAACAGTAGCAGTAGATTCAGCTTGTTGAGAACCCACATGTGCTTTACCTGCTTCAGATGGAGAATTATTATCCCCATTGACAGCTTTCTCTTGACTCTCAATGCCAACGGATAATGCAGCAGCTAATGTTTCCCTCATCTTGGACCGTATTGCTTCAGATGACCCACTCCGAACCTTTGTTGAGAGTTCTTGAGTTGCAGCTCTACTCTTTGGTGTCTGCACCCGTTGAGACCCAGACTTACTGGCAATGGGTTGCAACTGTGTATGTCTTTTATTCATATGGGGATCCATTTGTACCAGTCCTTTGTCTACAACAGTAGGGGACAGGGATTCCGTAGATGCCTTCCGCCTTGTAGGTAGTAATGGCTTTTGCGAGCCTATATTATTCCACACTGGTTCCATTTGCCAGGTAGGTATTGCTATAATCTGTGAGTTGAAGTCATTGAGCATGCTACCTAAAGTCTACACGAAGACCAAGCAATCCAATGAATGACATAGGTTCAAGGATAGCAATCTGCAGTCAAACAGATCAGAAACATGTGAGCATTTACTAGAAATGTTTCATTGCATAAATGAAGCAGTGCATGCCACCAATAGTCCAATACTGTAAAGCAACAAACACGTGCACTAAAACGACCAATTACAGAAAAACCACAAGTACGAGCAATAACATATCTGCAACATCATCTACAATTACCCAACAACAAATTCCTATGATCTAACTAGTAACCTTCACATGTTCACAGCAACACAATAGCTAACGCCATAGATCCTAAATTTCTTGTACAAGGAGCAAATGCCAGGTAGCAGAAAAGAAAAGAAAAAAAAACAACCATATGTCAATAGTTCAAGTCACATTAATTGAAATGATATACTACACCAAATAAGAAAGCAATGAGAATACAGAAGAACAAGTTAAACACTTGTGGTAATGAGTACTAGCTCTTAGTGCTTATTTTTTCATGACAAACGTATAGTTATCTCAACTTAGTCTACCCTTCGCTTTTCATACACCTAAGAACTGGCCTGTTAGCCCAAAATTGAATACCGGTATGTTGCAAAATGTAACTGCATTAATCACTTATCCAAATGCTCCATCACTAATAGCATGTATTGGCCAGACAATTTTATATTCCCACTCTACCAAGACCTTTCGTGTCCACTGACTTAAGGGAACACTTTCTCTCAATAGCATATAATTTTTACATGAACCGGCTATTTTTTATGTAAAAGATTAAAATAGCAACAAGCTGCTAAGAATTTGACAGCATCATGATATTTCAAACAATCCATACGTTATAAAATAAACACGCTAACAGCTTATCTACCCAAACTGCTTATGTTTATAATTGAACTTCCAATCCAGATTATTCATCTTGTCATGATTTAAAAAAAAAAAAAAGTCCACCAAAAGGTTACAGTGTGTTCTATATCCAAACGGAGCCTCCATTACAGTAACAAGAGAAAAGAACATCAAATTGATTGTTTGATATAATTATTGGCTCTTTAATCTTATATGCAGAGTGTCTTCTTGTTAAATATATATAGTTAATAGATAAAAAATCCTGAATTCCAATTTGACTAAACGCTCGCTTTCTGTACAAAATGAACAAGGTTTGTTCAAATATCAAGTTCCACAACCAAAAACTTTGATACTGCATGTCTGCATCCAGAGGCAAACATGACCAGTCATGAAATTATCCTTTGAAATTTACTCTGCTTTGATGCAAAGAACGGTTATAACCTTGCAGACCAATTAAATTAGAAATATATCTGCCAAAAAACTGCTATCATCAGCTTCAGATGTCTTTAAATGTAATCAAACATCCACCTGGCCCGAAGCCTGCACTTTAAGAAGTATTCTTGTTTTGGCATCCTTTCACGTTTTACTACTAACAGGACAACTTACATCAAATGACCAAATGGATTGCATTCTTTTACAGAACATTTATAAACATCACCTCAGAAAATTCAATAACCACATGCGTAAAAAATTACAAAATTAAATGAAATAACTAACTATCCTTACAGTAGGGAGGACTCCTACCGAACAATGATCTACAGTAACAGGAAAGACATCTTAAAGTTCTCTAAAATATAGCACCTCAAGTAGAGGTTCCTACATAAATTGCAAGCAATAAGACCCTTCATTTTCAGGTGAAGAGATCCTAACCAATGGAACACCAAGATACAGCGCCGAGAGATGAAAGCAGCCAAATATGAGAAACGCTATAGCAAACCAGCTGAAACAGTAACAACTTTCAGAGATTAGGGCACAGTACCGATTCATCGTTGCCCAAGCAATATAAAAATACAACCTTTGGATATCTACTTCTTCGACAACTCATGGGCCAATAAAAAGCAGCCATCTTTGTCCAATATTTAAGGTTTTCTAAGAAAACTAAACTACTAGCAACAGATGTGACATCCTCATTTTCTAATGTGCAAGATATTGCTTAATTGCTTAGTGAAGATAGTAATAAGATATAAATATTGAATCAATCAAACAGTAAATATCCAATCAAAATTGATTCAAAAATTGATCAATCTTATTAATAATAACCAAATAGTAATCTAAAACATATATCAATCACATAAAAGTCACAAAATCAATTAATCATATTGGAAACAAAAAAACACTCAAATTTCGTATAAAAAATTGAGCTTTCAATATACAAGTTAATCCTATCAAAAACGGCAATTGATAATAGAATACCTAATCGGCAATGATAAAGAAATTAGGGCAAATAGAATACCTAATCGGTAAACAGGTGGATTGAGTTGAAAGCTAAGAAGTAATTAACTGTAAATAGAAAGGGGATTTTATTTATATTATAGCTAACAGAAGAAAAAACTGAAAACCCTAGAAATACCCAAAAGATACAGTAATAAATAGGTTTTCCGTTCTAATTATAAACGCGAAAAAACATAAGGGGGCTGGGTATTTTATTGTTGAAGTGAAGCACGGATGTGGTGGGACCACGGCTATCATACTAGCCGGCAAAATTCCTAAACTATTTTTAAATAAAAATATTTCTCTGTCTCAATTCGTAAAGATATTTGACCCGTGAGCGATCCACCGGTACACTTCATCGTAGCGTAGAGTACAACACTGTAAAGTATAATAAATGATATATGAAGAAATATTAGTAGTATACAAATTATCATCGATGTTATTTGATTACCTAAATATTTGATTAAAATAATTGGTGAAAAAATAAATAATTGGGTAGATTTATATGATTATGTATTGTATGATGATGATGATTTGTTGGTTATAAATTAATTATTTATTTATAAAACAATTAAATTAAAATACTTAACGTTATAACAGTGAAATGTCAGTTTTCTTATACAACCGTTAAGGTGATTGTTGGTTAAGATTTCTTTTAACGATATTCAAATTTATAACCTTTTGGTTGTTAAATTGCTTAATTGTTTTTTACGGTTTGTCAATGGTGAACGGTTTCTATAGTTTTGGCAGGCAACGGTTTTTATATGCTTGACATTTGTGTTTAGTATATATGTAGTAACTAAGATAAATGTTCTTTTTATTTGATACTAGATTATTACCCGTACGATGTATGGACGGATTAAATATAATGCGAAGACTATAAATCAATATTGTATTATCACAAAAATACTTCTACTAAATTGTTATAGGTGATAAAATGGCTTCAATTATTAATATTTATTTAGGTAATTCAATTAATATTAACATTCGGTAATAATTGTAATACAAAAGTAACATTAGTTATTCATTATATAATATAGTAAAAGCATGCATGAGTTGGACACAATAAAATGATAATAAAGCTTTGCAGTTTTTCTTGTTATTCTTGAAATGTCAGAAAGTTAAATGTGAGAGACATGGAATTCGAAATGTCAGATGCCAAGATGATGCATATTGTAATGTATGAAACAACATATTTTATCAATTAAAAATATGAGTGTTACATAGTGCAAATACACCCACCATATATGTATTCTATAATACTATTAACTTCCATAGTAATATTTTGACATACAAAAAGCGACATATAACATAAACTAAAACTTCAAAGCAAGTAAACATGACATTATAAACATACGTTTTTTAGTTTCACTAAATTTATATAATCTGCAAGCAAAAATATGTGTTGAACACGTTACTAATTTTATGTAGTTTTCTGCAATTATTATGTTTGCAAGAAAAGAATTGAATTTTACTATGACTAAGTTTCTATAGTTTTTTTCACTTATAATAATTCGCAACTACAATAAACGAATTGGGATAAGGAAGATTGTTTGATCGTACCAGTTAATGAAGAGATGGATTTAATCGATTGAGTTATTGTGAGTGGCTGAAGAAAGATGTATCATGAATCACAAAGAGGAAGAACATGTAGTGATTACACATGTGAAACATATAAATATGTCAATTATAAATTAATGAGTTTTTAGATGATTTGGTATATGATGGATCGTAAGCGTTGCATCTATCTAATGGTAAGAGAATGACGGTTAACAGTTTAGGGGCGAGGATAAATGCTAAAATTTTAGAAATAGAAGTTAATAATTTTTATTTGGTTACTTTTTTTAATTATTTTAAATATTTTAATTAATAATTAATGAAGATATAAGGAGTAATAATGACGAAGATAAGGTTACTAATGACGTGGATGATTTACATTAGGAGTTTAATATCCCATTTTAATTATTTGGATAGACATAAATTGATCATTTTTAGTTAAGTAATGCACTTTCAAATAAGTACATCATCCGTCGTAGGTTCAGGTCCAACCTGACTCGCACCCACTTCGGAATAGAACAAGTACATCTGGAGATACAAACCACCATAACATTCTTAACAACTTGCAACTATAACTCATCTATTTTAGTCCAAGATTTACAGTCAATATGACCATTACACTATAAGAAGCTCATAATAATATGTTTACAGGAGACTAACTATATTGGAACACAAAAAAAAAAACAAAAAAAAAAACATTATATCCCAAACCAGTTGGGAATATGTAGTTCAAGTAAAAAGAATCTCTTCACTGAACCCTCAAACATGTATCTATAAGCTTGATTTCGGGTCAAATGCATATCTACTCGGTTCCAATTTCTGACCTTTTTGGGCATCTGTTGAGTTTCTTCAAAGTGTTTCTCCTTTCGAATTTGAAAGATGAAGAATCAGTCATAACTGCCACAATCTTTGTACTACGGCTTTAGTACCTAATAGGCCCATCCAAGTTCCCGGATGCAAACTGACAACCACATAACAAATGCTTATCATAAGAATCAAAGTTTTAAAGACTTTTGATACGGATTCAAAGAGAGCAATGCTTTCCAATTTTATTGTTAGGGATATCGTATCTATTCTTTTGCTGATATGATAAAAACTGATTGATAAAAAAGAAAATTTAATTGGCCTTTGTATTTGTCTGAACATGTAATTTTTGGCCACGGTACCATATAAGGTAATTATTTTGGGCTTATGGCCAAAACGCAAAGTGAATTAGTCAAATAACCTTTACAGAATGGCAGCCATGCTTGTTTTACGCAACAGTAGATGGGCAATTGCAACCCCTATAATAATGGATAGGTCAATTTGGGTTATGGCAGTTGCCAAAAAGTGTGGTTTCATGCTTACCTTCTTTTTTTAAGAAAAGGAATGGTTACAAACTTCTAAAGTTGTTTTATTTCAAAAGTTAGATTATTACTGTAGTAACATGGTTTTTGGAATGTATTTAATGCAT
The DNA here is from genome assembly GCA_963930675.1 of Gnaphalium uliginosum. Classification (NCBI taxonomy): domain Eukaryota; kingdom Viridiplantae; phylum Streptophyta; class Magnoliopsida; order Asterales; family Asteraceae; genus Gnaphalium; species Gnaphalium uliginosum. The sequence goes on along the minus strand of OZ005684.1, from coordinate 10,050,139 downwards.
TATTAATTGTACTATTAAAACGTATGTGAGTCAAGCCAACCCGCCTATTTCTATATGTACTAAAAACCCATTTGAACATGGACACTTTGAAGGTTTGACCCATGACACAACATGCCCATTTTACCACCCTACCTGATAGTAACAACTGGCAAATGGATTTTCTCTATCTTAATCAATTAACAGAACACTCACTCCTCAACCAGAATCAATTACAGAGAAACATAATTTACCTGCTGAACAATTGGATTTGCCGATGAAGTGAATTCATGAGTCATTCCTTCCCATACAACCTTTCCCTCATGAAGAAACACTAACCTGTAAACACAAGATCATTCAAGAAAACTGAAGAAACCAGCAAAAAGGCATTACACAATACACACTATTATTATGGTATTCATTTAGGTCATCGTTTAACATTTGATGTTCTCATTTGGTCATTTTGGTGTTACGAAGAAATATGAGTATATGATTCTGGGTCTCTTTTATCACATATATTTATAATAACTTAGAATGGCAGTAAATGATGAAAACAAAAGGTAACAACCTGTCAACAGCTCTTCTAATGGTACTATGTTGGTGAGTTACAACCACATAAGATGCAATCTTTCCAGGCTTCCCGAGTGCATCTTCTCCTTTGCAATGAACGGACCGGATCAGATCTTCAACTACAGTAGATGCAATTGGATCAAGTCCCGCGGTTGGTTCGTCATACAAGAGCACCTGCTCAAGATTGCAACAAAACAAAACAATTATGCATGACATAGACTAAAAAAGCATTTCTAACCAGAAAAAAGTCAACAACAGGAACTCGGGTTGATTTAATTCCACCAGCTTTAGTTCCTAGTTCCTACACACTAGTAGACTACCCACAAAAGTTCTTTTCAACAAACCCAAATACAGGAAGTTCCCTGCTATTGATTTTGTATAGAGGTGGCAAAAGGGACGGGTCGGATAACGGCCTCAGGTGGAAAGGTATAATTTCAGCACAGTTGGGCTGACCTGTAAATACTTTTGACTTATTAAAATGATCCTCGTGTTGAGTACTTGAGTAAGATTACAAAATCAACATTATTAGTAACAATAATCTAAATTGTTTACAAAAACGACTTAAGAGAGTGTAGGCATTAAAAATACGCTTTACGCAACTCTCGACCAGTTTGACGTGTTTGACCCGTTTTCTTTTTAGGTAAACTTTCTGATTTGACTCAATTGTGTCAAAACATAACCCAAATTGACACATTCATAAGTAACTACAGTGATGTAGCCAATATAACTATCTTACACTCATTCCCACAGCTGCAGCACTTCACATACCAAGGTATTCCATGAAAATTGCCACATTCCAAGAATATGAGAAAAGAAAATCAGAAGGGTAAAAGATACCAGATAGTAACCACCATATCACTTACCTCGGGTTCTATTGCATTATTTGTTGTATCATATATTATAGATCGTGCTAAAGCGACTCTTTTTTTCATCCCTCCAGACAACTCGGATGGCATCCGGTCCTCGACATCCTGCCAGATTAGTCAGCCAGGTCTAAAATAGATTAGTGAATACCCGATAGTCACCTTATAAAAATGTTTGGGTGCAATGGGAAGGTTATCAATTCATGTCCTGAACCATAGCTAGACTAGTTCCATTATGCTAAGCCAAAACTGAAATGGATTGAAGATTCACATCGAAAAGATTCTATAGACACAAAGTAAGCATTCTGGTGATTGTAAAAACCAAATATACTTATATTAAGCATGATTTGTCCCACAAGTGGTTCTTTACGACTTCGATAAGAAAGCAGCAACAAAAATAGAACCAAACTAAACACATAAATACTTTACTAATGTGGAAAGTAATAAGTTCTTTTTATCGATCAATAAAATAAATAACCTCTATATATAAGTTCACGAAAACATGAGATTGCCGCTTAATTCACCTTTAATCCAACTGCAGCCAACGTTTCTGTAACAAGTTCTCGAATTTTATCCTCGGGCATTCTTGAATGCTCATACCTTTAAAAATTCAAAAAACACATTAAAACACACAACGAGGATATCTGAAAGGAACTTCAACAATCATCAGTACAAGGAACTTACAAAAGGAAGCCAACATTTTCCCGAACTGTTAAAGAATCAAAAAGTGCTGCACTTTGAAATACCTGCTTATCAAATCAAATAAATATATTATGTTATCATCAATTAAATAAACACTTTTTTTAAACTACAGGGGTGGAAGACACTTCACCAAGCCAATACGAAGGCCGGACATATCATCATCACTTATTAATCCAAGTCTCTTACGTCCTCGAATGTAAACTTCCCCCTGTTCAATTGCAAAACCAAAGTCTTAGGGCCTTAAGTTTATAATGATACAGCATGGAACAAAATGTAAAAAAAAGGCTTAGCTAAGATGAAAAAGGGACAAACTGGTCAGGGTCAAACGGCTGGAAGTTGCCCAAATTGTATTTTCAATGTATTTAGAGATATAATCTGCTACTGTAATAATATCGTTTTTGTAATCATAAGTCATAACTAATAATAAAAGGGGTTAGCAGGTCAACCTAACCCACATCCCACATATCAACCCCCACTAAAGATAACTTGTTTGAACAACTGAACCTATATCATTTAGACCGGTTAACCAACCCAGACGCTCCAACCATTTTGCCACAATTAAGGAAAACCAAAGGTAAGTAGGTAACTATTTCAGAAGCATGATAGCTTAACACCTTATCTGGAGTAAGGAGCCCTGCAATGATCTTTAATATGGTAGATTTTCCTGTGCCAGATGGCCCAATGATTCCAACTGCTTCCCCATATTTGATCTGTACGAGTTCAACTTATAATTCTTAACAAGCTATAGCATAAAGTAATGCAAATGTAACCAGGTTACCAATAAACTTTACAATTAACAAGCAATCTTCACCTTAAAATTAACACCTTTAAGGATGTGTTTCTCCCCAAATGACTTGTAAACATCTTTACACTCAATAAGCACATCTGTTTCTTCCAAATCTTCTGAAAACAAATTCGAAGAAGAATCCTACCACAACCAAACAATGAAACAAAAATTACCATCTTGAAACTAGCAATCACCAAAGTTCTCTAGAAGAAAAAACATCACTTTAAGCTTACTTTCTCTCTTCTTAAATTTCCGTTATTCCATATAACAGTAAGACATAGTCATAACAACTAATAAATTTCACTTGTTAAGCTCATAGTAAAGAATTTTGGCGTATGTAGTGCGTAACAGTAATCAATTTGTAAAAAAAAATATTATGCCAATTAAATTGGAACGTACACACATATATATACAAATAGGGAATTCATACGTTATATTTTGAAGGGCGAAACTCATCAGCAGGCTTCAAATTCTGAGGAGCGATACTACAACAGACAGGTTTCTTTGTATTAATTGAAGTAACAATCTTTTTGTTAGATTTACAATACCCAGATGATAAAAATGATACATTCCGTGAACTTAGAGTGAAAACAGATGAACCCACCAACGAATTCATATTTTGCTAAAATTTGGGAAATAAAAATCAAATCTTGAAATTTTGAGGGTGACACAGATGATATTGAGACTCTAAACTCATGAGAAATTGGTGGGTGTGACTGCAAATTAAAGAAAATAATCAAAGATTAATGGGAAGTGATTTTTGGGGTTATAGTTATAGGAATTGGTGGGTGAGACCCGGATGAAGATGGTTTGGTGGCAAATGCGATATTAACAGGAAAGAGGGTGATGCGAAGAAGGTGAGTGAGCCCAAATAACAGTTTTCCTCGTTTAGAATGTGGTGCAACACTTGTTTCATTAATTCATTCCAAGTTCAAGTCAAAACTAGCATCATCACAACTTTATCTTTACCATGATGATATGATAGTGCTCTCTGTTAATTGAAATATGATTAATGTTTACAAATTTTAGTATATATTTAAAGCATTTGGTACTTATTTTAAAATTAAATGCGACTAGAGAAAGTGATTAAATTGCCCTGATATAACTGAACTAGCAGAATGCTCGTGCGATGCAACGGATAAAATATACAAGCTTTACGTATATTGATATGTATTATGTAAATTATAATCAAAATTAATATGACTGACACTACGTTATATTATTTCATATCTATTTATCCTTTTAACAAAAAAAATTAAAACAAAATACCCAAAAAAAGATATATAAAAAATGTCCTTGCGAACTCGGTACTCAAGATGCGGGCTGAGACTATCAAATTGCAAGATCATATTGGACAGGTGCAAGTTGCAATGTCTGAAATCGTTGGTTGGGTCTATAGTTTAACCATCAAAACAATTTTTTTTTACTTGAACATTAGATACTATGCATTATTTACGTGAAATTGAAATCGTAAAAATTGATCAAAAATTGAAATTCTCGAATATAGAAATTGAATGTATAAATACAAAAGTAAAAAAGTAAATAAACACATAAATTTATAATTTAATAAAAAACACTATCGAGAGTTTGTTTTTTTTTTTTTAAACACATAAAAATGTGTGAAATTGATTTTGGAGGCTTTAGAGATGGAATTTGACTACAAAAGGTGGACAAACTGTAAGTCCACGATCACTTGATCAATAACGAGGTTAATAAACCTAATCAGGTGCGGAATCCCTGAATAGATTAATCAAACACAAACGAGTATGTAACACAACAAATCACTTTCAAACGATTCTTATATTGATTATAACAAAGAATACAATCAAACCTAAGAACAATTACAGTAAACACGAAAACTATTCTCTGTAATACACAACTCACGAACTCTCACTCTCTGTATTCGTTCTATATTCAAACTTACTACAACCCTAACCGTGATAAACATATATATAACATAACATGTTCGTTGGATTGGGCCCGGGCTTGGGCTTGGGCGAACTTGCTCAAGTTCGCTGGCCCATGGACTTGTTACACAAGTTCGCCAGTTCACAACATTCCCTAGACTCAAGTTCGTTAGCTTATGTTCGCTAGTCAAATGTGTTTGCTAACTTACATATTATAACGATTACAATTGAACTTTAACGACTACTTAACTATCTAACTATCTAAAAGGTGTTGTCACGCAAAATGCACCAACACAAACTGCATTTGGTAGTTTGCTAACACGATCGTCTCATTCCGACCTTTCCGTCGATAATTGACACGTCCCGTAACTATTTACGGTTAAAAAGTTATGTCATTTTTTAATGATTGTATTATGAATGATACTTTAATATATGTAGGTATACTTTTTAAGTATGTTTTTCAAATAATAAAATTAATGTAAGGGGTAAATTAGTAAATTCACTCCTAAAAAAACATTACAAATGTATTATATATTAGTATAAATATAGATAGATATATATAAAAGTTATAATTAATTATAATTAAATGTTACATGTTTAATACTTTAAAGTTTAATAATTATAGTATTAATGAGATTTTAATATATGTAGGGGTATGTTTGTAACTTCAAGTGGGTTTTTCAAATATTATTAGTAATGTTATGGGCATATTGATAATTTTCCTCTTAAAAAAAATTCAAAATGTATTATATATTAGTAATAGATAAGGCAAATAATAAAAGAATGACAGTGAAACTAACTACTCTGTATAAAACAGAACATATCAAATAAGAAAATCGTGATGATTTAAAAAGGACTTATAGTTCGAATTTTAAAATATTATGCATTATTGGTATAATACATCCTCGTAAAAACTCACAAAAAGTTAAACTTTATCTTTTAAAATACTCCATAATAATTAAGGGGATATTACATTTATCAAAAAACACTAAATCTACGTTTAAACTTTGTTAGATAGAAGATTATATAACCAGCGTCGGTTAAAGTTAATTTACTTTAGTAATACTGTAAAATTAAATGAAACGAGTATCCCGCTACTTTGTGGGGTATCCTGCTAATTGTAGATATATATATTTCTTTACTCTTTAATTTTATAGTAGTATGTAATATGTAGTGAGAGTTAATTTTAAGGTTTAAATCTCATTTAGTCATTTGACATCTTTCAATTTGCGTTTACTTCTTCTCAAATTTAATGGTTTTAGAATAAAGAGCAAATGAGTATTAATTTTGAACTTTTGCTAGTAGCTAGCTTGAAAGATAATTATCGAATGTTGTGTAAGATTTTGCAAAGTTCAATGACAAAATTTGTATGATCAGTGGCGGAGCCACTTGATAACTACTCGGTGCCCATGACAGCAATGAATATAGGCCTTATAGTGTAAATTTTTTTGAGTTTATATTAGTGTCACCGTCAATTTAAACCTGTGACTCCAACCCGATATTTCAAAATCCAAATAATACTACAGTTTAACTACAATTTTATACATGCCCATTTTTCTTTTAATAGCCCAATAACATATGAAAAATCTACATGTACGATTAGTTATTATTGTCCAGCAATTTTTTTCTCTAATGATTTTCACGTGGAAACTCAATCGACAAAACGGTTCCAAGGTGAAACTCAAGTTTCAGTCATCCGCCTTTCAATCTCATAACGTTCGATCTTTGCAGTTCACTCAAGGTGATTATCTATAAAATTCTTATTTATTGTTTTGGGCTATCTCGTATCTTAGGGTTTATAAATTTTTAAGTTTTCTTGGTGTCATAGAAAGAGAAGCATTTGCTGTTGGTACAGATGAAGTAGTTATGGATCGTTTTCAACAAAAGAAGAATCGTAAGGGATGTGTTAGAATGTACCTGTTATGTTTTGTTTTCTTAGTATTTTTATTGAATTGTACCTTCTTTGTTAAATATTAATACGTTATTATATTTTAGTATTTACTTTGTGTCACCAACGATCCAAATTCCTGACTTCGCCAGTGGTATGATCCACCATACTCAAATGTTACTACCCTTTACAACATGAACCAATCCCGTACAACAGTAACCAATCCTGCTAAGAGCATGTTACTTAGAAATTGTTTTACAAAAATAAGGTTTACATGAAATATGCTCTTGAAGTATTATCGTGATGTGTCAAAGTTTGAAGACCCTTTTGGCTAATCCATGTAACTTTGGCTGGACTTTTTACAAATTAATGTGATCACAGAATATTACGATCTCTTTTATTTGTTTTACTCGACAACCGACTTAAAAACTTTGGTTATAATGTAATGAAAACGAAATGGCTATTTTTATCACGTACTGAATAAGAAAATAGTGTAGATAAAATATCACCCTAGAAGCTACTCCATTCGTGACAAAAGCTTATTTCCTGTGAATGTGATGAAGAAAAACTATGCAACTTTCTAAGCTCAAAGGTGATGGTTACTAGTTTTGTCATAAATCTTCAGATACCCACTATTAAAAGAAAACAAAAAGTTCTATGTTATGCAATTATTATGGGGCGGGCAAGGTAAAAGGGTCAACAATCAACATAAGATTGCATAAGAAAATATACAAATTTATGCGAGTCAAAACGTATGATGTTAGTTTGACCTGTCAACGCTTTTGTGCTACTATAACTCTGGTAAGGCTTGGACCTGTGTCTTGTGGTGTTAAATGGGTCAGATACCACGAGCTTTTATAAACTTTAAAAACGTAAACAGTACCAAAAACATATTTCCATTCTCAAAATCATCTGACACCTTCTAGCCCAAAAAACAACTACAAGAAAACCTCTGTATTGGTCTTTTGTGCATCTGTACATCCAAGAACCATCAATCTTGTAGGGAAATTTGCATATTAACATACTGCGATTTGTCACAGAGACACATTGTTAGGTAGCAGTTACTTCGATTTGGGAAATGGATGCACTTTCACCGACTTGGCTCTTACAGAGGGGACATGAAGCATTGATCTTCAACCATTTATCAACACAATTCTTGTGAAAGAAATGAGAGCAAGGCAACTCTCTGAGTTCATCATTGTGTGCATACTTGGCCAAACAAATGCTGCAAACCTGTTGAACAAAGTAAATAGCATAGACGATAGATCATACTAAGCACAAACAAATAGTTAATTTCTCTTGTATCCATTTTCCAGTTTGTAAATACGTGTTTTAACGTGCTCTGACAAAGAAAAGTTTCTTGTAACGTTTACGTGTCCTAATATAGACATGGTAAGTTAGAGAAATGGACTAACCGCATCTTCTCCTGATATTATATGCTCTTTTTCTGTTCCTGCTGCAACAACTCCACCTTCACTAGCACCCAAGTTGGGTTCTTTATCATTTGTATGCTTTTTCTTCTTCACCTTGAACTTGTACGAAGGCAGAGAATTAATTGACTCTGTGGTGGCTCCTCTATTATGTGTTGGATCTTCTCTAAAACCCATGACTGAAATTATACATGGTAGGCAGCAACAGATTGTGGCACAGAGGATAAAGGGCATTGCATATCCAATACAACAAAAGGTCAGAAATATTATACATAACCTGTCAAGACAAATTACAAAAACGAAGGCTCATCAAACCAAAAGGAGAAGAAAAATATAGCAGGGAAAAACACAATAACAACAATAATTTTGTTGGCAATCTCGACCCATTGACTTATGAACGGGTTGATTCGATACATGTGTCATCACTGTTCAGTAACACGTCAAATGGGTCAATTCAAAACAGTAGTTAAAAGGAAACAGTCAAACGGGTCAAATGTCACCCATAAGTGTTTATTAAAATTTAATGCACACAACCTCTTAAATCTCTTTACTAGAAAGTTATTCATTATCGTCATAATATGGTTTTTCTATAAAACACTAACTACTTACGATAAAAAGGCAAAATATGAACACATAGTTCGGGTCAATCCGATTATCTGACTTGACTCTTTTTGACCCGTTAGACAACTTGCCCATTTTGCACCAGAGTCTTATCCTTTCATTTTGGGTTTTTGCTATAATATAAGCTAGTTTTTTCTGCTGTGATATAGCACTGCCAAATCAATACAGAAATAATTAAATTGTACCAACGATCATGGATGCAGGAAAATTGCTAAAGCGCGTAAATGTTGTTACTGTGTGTGATCGTTGATCTTAACAATATTGACTGATACCTGTACAAGTTAGGAGCATCAGAAAAAGAGGAATGGCTTCCAAAGATCCATACATTTCCAACCACGAACCAGACTGCAAAGAAGCAATCCAAACCCATTTTGAAGTATTCAAAGAATACCTTCAGTCTGCAAAATAGAACCCAGATTTTTCTTCGATCAGACATGCACATTATTCTTTTTTTTTCCAGGAAAAACAACAAACAAAACGAAAGATTTTTGACAAACAAATTCACATCATTTACTAAAAAGTGCCCGTGTCTAAATTATGTACGAAATTTCAACAAGGTCAACCATAACTCTAAATATGATCATAAGCTTTATAAAAACTAGCAACAAACCCCAACCAAACACATAGAAAAGGCCATCAGAAACAAATAAGCAGACATTAGAATTGAAGCACAATTACAACAAAGATTAATTACCTTGCATTCAGTAAGACATAAGCTGAGATTAGAATTGAAACATAATCACAACAAAGATTAATTACCTTGCATTAAGTAATACGTTTGTCTGACGAGGCTGAGATGGATCTTGGTTGCGATTATGGAAACGCCAAAAAAGCAGAGGTAGAGTTGCAACACATCCAGATGCATAACCAACAACCCACGCAAATAAAGGAGCATGTGGATGCTCATGTCTCGACAAAAATAAAACAACAACGGCTGCTATTATTTGACTCACTGTTATAACCAACTCGGTGAATACCCAATAGCCAGTATTCAACGGACTCCTTTGTCCAACACCACTCTCCCTCCTAGAAAACGAAATATTCCTTACATTGTTCCCCACATTATTAGCAGATGTTGACACACTAATCGACGGCACATCTGCATACTGCCTTGAGTCTGACTGATTAAATGGTGTATCAGAGGTAGAGTTAGAAGGGGACGCTTCACTGCTACTTGTAATATCAATAACATATTCACTCTCATTATGACTTTCAGCTCGATCCATTATTAACGGTACCTTGTTTGTTTTAGTTTTATGGTATAGACCTATTGTGTATATTCCCATCTAAACCCTCCGGAAAATCACAGTGAGGAAGAAACATTGGGTGGCGAAATAAAAGAACTCTGCACGCTGATTACATGATCATCGTGAGAATCGGCAATCAAATACAAGCTAGCACCACAAGATGATGAATTTGCTGCGAAGTAATCAGCCAGCCAAAATTCAAAATGTCAGTCACAAGACTTTTAATTTTTCTTGTCAATTGAAAGCATAATTATCTCTTTCTTATAAAGATTCAAAGGCGTATTATCTTAACTTTATTCAAGTTCTTAGTACTATAATCAGCTAAAAGCTATGAAACACACATATTCATAAATTACGAGTATATTTAGCAAAACTAATGAGCTTTTACTATAGATAAGAATTAGGCAAAGTATCTAAATATGGAACAAAAAAAATGTACAATGACATAAAAGGCACACTAATAACATCCAAAATAGGAAATATAACTAATTAAGGGATATATAGGTTTTTTCTTTTCTAAGGTCAAACTCCTGAAAGCTTTGTTAACCAAATAGTAATGTTTTTCTATCAATGAAAGCTACAGCTATTAAAAACTCTAAAAAGAGACTGTAAGCTCTAAGCCTAACATTATCAATCAAATTCTTATTTTAACGTACACGAATTCGCCTCTTACACGAAATTATTTCAGTTTTCAGTAGAATAATCAGCTCAAAATTACTTATAGCATACTTAATCATTAAATTAGTACAATTTTCACGAACAAACTTCAATTTCTAAACATATATATTAAGTCTATGAAATAAAAATATAACAATGAGCATAAATAAACCTTAATTGCATCAAAGCAACAATCAATTGTAACAAAATAACAAGAGTGTAATATATAATTGAGAACCTAGAAAATAACGTCGACGAAGATTAAAATTAACAAGTGAAATTATTACCAAATAAAAGCAGAAATGAACATGAATAGAGTTGTTGATTTGTACAGATATAGATATAGATAGATACACACAGCGGTCAAATCATGGTTTTGTTGGTATGGATCGGGTTATGAATATTCATATTCCCAAGGGAGTCAGGGCCCACATATGTTAAACAAATGGGCCCAACCGGTCGTGGCTTGTTTTTGAAAAAGTTTTTTTAGCAACGTACTTTTTTTTTTCGAAGGGGATGAATGAATAATTTAAAAACATACCAAACAATTATGGAATTCCCATTAATGATACATCATACATGTGGTTAGAATCTGATACAGACAACAATTTAACGAATGAAATACTGCTTGAAAAAATTCAAGGACTTTGAAATATGAGATGAAAAGTAAAGCACTAGAACCCGAAATTGAAAATTCCATTTTGAAAATTTAAGAGTGTGTTTAGTTACGGAAAAATATTTTTATATTCTCTTTTTTTTATTTTTTTAGAGTTTTTTGTTCTTTAAAAATCATAAGTAATTTAGAGAACGGGTTCAAATGTAAAGAATGAAGATTTCATTTTTCAAAATAAGAAATGTAGAAAACCTTAAATCATAAATTTCATTTTCTTGAAAAACTTTTCCGAAAAACTTCAATTTGAACACATTTTCTAATTTTCAGTTTTCTTATAAATTTTTCTAGAAAAATAGAGGAATTTTCCGTAACTAAACGCGCCCTAAATTTTGCTTAGACACTTGACTTGGTAACTTGTTCTTAGTATCGGATCGATTTTTTATAAAAGAACAGTTAAAATAAAACTGCAAAAGCATTTTATTATGTGAAGTATAATATATTAAGCTGTAACTTTTTTTAAGGTATGTTCTTGAATATACGTGTATAACAAATAAAATTATTCATTATCAAAATCGAAGGTAAAATCCAATCAATCGTCAATGATAAAGTTATAGAGAAAAAGAAAAAACACGTATATAGCAAAAAAATTTTTTTTTTTTTTTTTGAAAAATAAAGCTTTATTAAAAAGAAAGAGGAGTGTTACAAGGGGAAGTCAATCTCAACATAAAACATCATCCATCCATGTAATAAAGTAACTACTAATATATAAAAGAGTTATAATTGCCCTGGAGATAAAGAATATCAACTGAGATTAACTAGACTTTAAAGTTACATTTTGAGGATTAAAAACCCAATTGGACCAGTCTCAATCGCACCTACCACTCCTAGCCTTGATCCACTGTAAAGTTAATTGTTGGAAGCTCGGAAAAGGATCTTCACCTCTTAGAATGAGTTGTTTCCTCCGTTGCGTGAAAAATCCAATTTCTCTACTTTCAAATCCCCAAACCATGACCATATTTATGTCATATCTTGTCCAACTATTTAGAATCAATAATTCCATCACCAATATCTAAAATCGAAATTGATGAAAGAATAAGAGATTTTCACAAAACCCATGACTTAAGCTAAACATGTATAATCTTTGAACACTAAAAAACACAACGGTATAATGATTCACCATGACAATCACATAAAGTACATGAGATCGAGTTTAAAGAAACACCTTTAACCATAAGATTATGACGAGTTGACAATCTGTTAAGCGCAGGCCTCCAAACAAAAAACATTGACTTTTTAAGGAGACAATCTGTTAAGCGTAGTACTCCAAACACAAAACATTAACTTTTTTTTTAAAGAATCTAAGAGTTCTAGGAAAATTTGATCTCCACGCTTGAATAGAAAAGCAACATGTTTTGAACTAGAGAAGATAGAACCTTAACAGAAAATAGACCCGAAGGATTGCTTAAATAATCCATCAAACACAAACAATAAAAGTTTCTACGTATGTCATTATTAATTTAGCTTGATTTATATATATTCTATTAAAGAGTGGAATTAATGTATAGTGATTATGATTATTTTATGTAAACGAAACAAATATTTTGATTTGTTTAATTCTTTTAACTATGTTATTAACGCAAATGTTAGACGATATCTATTACTTATACTAGTATACAACGGATCATATGGAATAAAAAATCACAAGAGTAAATTACACATACCGTCCATGCGGTTTACACTAAAAATCACCTTTAGTCATTTAGTTTTCAAATTTCCTAATGTCATCATAAGATGTAATTTTGCACGTTGATAGTCCTTTGTACCATTAAACTTAACCAACATTTGTTAAATATTTGTAAATGATAAATATGTCCCTTTTAAACCTTCACTTTTAGTCCTTTAAGTTTATATTTAATTTCATTATATGGATAACTTATTATTTTAATTTTTAATATTTCTTTTTACATATATTTAGTAAGTTTTTTAGTAAGTTTATTATAGATATTATTTCATTTAAAATATATTTAGTCATTCTTAAACATATTTACAATCCGTCACAAAAAAATAAAATTTGCATCTAATGAATATAATTTGATTTTCACCTAACGGAAATAATATAATTCATAATTATTACACTTCATATTTTGTTAAAGAACTAAAACTACACAATTTAAACCTCAAAGCTTGGCTATATGAAATATAAGAGTATTAATATAACAAAATAATAAAATGACTAGAGTATATGTAAATTGAAATAAAATAATAAAGTTATGAATATCTATTAAAAGAAATATATAATATACGTATATAAAAAGTTACTAAATATATATAAAATAAATAAAATAATTAAAATGATAAGTTATCCATATAAAGACTAATAATGAAATAAAATTTAAACTTAAAGGACTAAAAGTGAAAGTTTAAATAAGGGCATATTGGTCATTTATAAATAATTAACAAAGTTTGATTAAGTTTAATGACATAAAGAACTATCAATATGCAAAATCACATTTTAAAGGATGACATTGATAAGTTTGAAAAGTAAAGGACTTAAGGTGATTTTGGATATAAACTCTATTTTTAATGTAACGACTACGATAAATAAATTAAATTTATCCTTAACTCGATTTTGGTGGACCTATTTATCATTAATTGTAGTTTGGTAAAAGAATTCGTATATTTCGTATTTATCTGTCTCGATTATCACCAAAAGTTCCCTATTCTCTCTCTATCTCTCTTGCTTTTTCTTCTGTCTTTATAGAATGTTGAGCCCTTTGAATTAGTTGTGTTTTGTTCTTCTTTTCAATTCAATTTCCCCCCATTCTATTTCTTCTTCCTTATTTGTGTCTCCATGTGTGAATGTGTGTGATACGAACTGCTGTAATGTAACGTGATCTTCACCAAAAAATATATATTTAATCGACTACTAAAAAGTAAAAAAAAAAAAAAATTTGAAGCTTTTTGGCTTCATGTGCCCTGAATTTTTGTATTTTTATTATAAAGATTTATAAGTTTTCACTCTCCCTCTCTCCAACTTTACCATCATCACATTATTTGATCAAACCAGAACATGGGTGTCTTCAAGATCTGATTTTTATTGTATTTTTAATCTCATTGTGTAGATTTTATGGAGTAAATTTTGTGCCTTTATTGTGTCCAGATCTTGTGATTTGAAACAGCTTTCTTGGGTTTCCACCCTTTTTGTTTTTCATGTTCTTTTTTCATAATTTATCCAAGGATTAACCTTTCCAATTGAAATTGAAATCCCAATTGTTATGCTTGAGCTATGTCAGGGTTTCTTAAATTAGGGTCTTTTTAAGTTGATTTTTCTAGGGTTTCTGTGAATGGGTTCTTTTCCCAATCTTTGATTTGAGTGAGATTTTAAACTTCAATTTCACAATGTTTAAACAGCTTCTGGGCAAGCTTCCCAAAAGATCAATCAAGTCTGAAACTTTTGAAGACCCTTTAAATGACACCAACAATGGTGGCATTCAAAGAACCACAAGCTTAAACAGTGCATCACCAAAACCTATTAATGCACCTAAAAGAACATCATCAGCAGTGTTTCCATCAAGTGTTATAGCTGGAATTGAGCCTCTTTTACCCTTCAAAGATGCACCCACTACAGAAAAAATGTCACTGTTTATCAGTAAGTTAAGTCTTTGTTGTATGGTTTTCGATTTCAGTGACCCTAGTAAGAACACAGCTGAAAAGGATCTTAAAAGGTTAACTTTAGTTGAGCTATTAGATTTTGTATCATCTGGGCCACCTAGATTCTCTGAGCCTGCAATCTTAGCATTATGTAAAATGTGTGCCGTTAATTTGTTTAGAGTATTTCCTCCTAATTATCGATCTTCTAGAGGTAATAGTGGAGGTGAGAATGATGATGATGAGCCCTCTTTCGACCCAGCGTGGCCTCATTTACAAATTGTGTATGATATATTGCTTAAATTCGTACAATCTTCCTCGGTTGAAGCTAAAGTTGCGAAAAAGTATATAAATCATTCATTCATATTAAGACTGCTTGATCTTTTCGAATCTGAAGATCCTAGAGAACGCGAGTGTTTGAAGGGGATAATGCATCGAGTTTATGGGAAGTTCATGGTGCATCGACCTTTTATTCGAAAGAGTATAAGTAATATATTTTATAGGTTTGTATTTGAAAACGAACGCCATAATGGGATTGCAGAGTTGCTAGAGATTTTTGGGAGTGTGATTACTGGATTTGCATTGCCTTTGAAAGAAGAGCATAAGATTTTTCTTTGGAGGGCTTTGATTCCGTTGCATAAACCGAAAAGTTTAGGGGTTTATTTCCAGCAATTGTCGTATTGTGTTACACAGTTTATTGAAAAGGATCCGAAGTTAGCTAGCACGGTCATTAGGGGGTTGTTGAAGTATTGGCCAATTACTAACAGTCAGAAAGAAGTGATGTTTTTGGGAGAGGTTGAAGAAATTCTCGAAGGAATTAACATGGGCGAGTTTCAAAGAGTCATGGTTCCTTTGTTTTGGCGAATTGGATGCTGCATCAACAGTTCACATTTTCAGGTATGCTCATGTTCCAACTTTTAAACAGCGAATTCATAATTTTAGTAATGTTATTTATAAGTGTCTCTTTTGCTGCTGAAAGGCCATGAGTAGTTTTGATTCATACCCCCAATGTGTGTTAATTGCTAAAACCAAACAGCATTGACCGATAATGTTATTCAAGTTAGATGTGGCAAAATGGGCAGATAGGAGGGATTGTATAAGGGGTTAAAAAAACGGGTCATTTGTCAAATATGATTATAAAAAAGTTATAGCAAGTGGAATGAAGCAGTGAAAGTTTATTTTTGGCGACTTTTGAATTTTGACTCATTTTTTTATTATTATTATTTTGTTTCATTATACTCGTTTGACATGTTAAATATTAACCGTAACCTTACATCTACCAGTTCACAAGTAAACGAGTTCAAATTGCCACTTTTAGCTCATGTAAAGGGACAACCTTGCCAACTCTTAATGAACCTTGGTGCACCAGTTCCCTTCATGGTTGCTGTTTTATTACATAAAGTAATGGGTTTTAGTCAGGCAGTATACTCCCTGAACTATTTTTAAAAGGTTGAAACTTTGTTGAATTAAAATGTCTCCCTTTAACAGAGGACATTACATAATTGAGATTGCTGCATTTAAAAGCAATTCTGTTTTTGAATTATTTTATTTGGCATTTTGGCTTAATGCTGCAAACAAATTATCATCATTCTCATTAATATACAAAAAAGACCATTCTGTAACTTACAAGAATGAGCAGTCTGAACAAGTATGATTGATTTCTTATACCTCACAAGTGGTCCAAGAACGTTCAGATCGCCCAATCTTGCAACTTGTAATTATCATTTAACAATTACTGCAAAAGCAATGGCTAGTTTGCGATGAAAAGTCAATTTTTATATGAAGTATTGATGCATCAAGTCTGAAACTTTTTGTTATGAAAATATTAAAAATATAAAATATTATTGCTAAATACAATGTTCTGATGCATTTTCACATTGGATGATCATTTTTGCTACCAAAAACTGTGATGGTCAAACATATAGCATTCCATGGTTTTAAACATATCGCCAATTGTGTTGATAAAAGACGACAACTTGACAAATTATTATGGTTTCAGGTGGCAGAAAGGGCGCTACTTTTATGGAATAATGACCAAATCTACAATCTAAGTGGACACAATCGACAAGTGATCCTACCCATCATTTTCCCATCACTTGAAACAAATGTGCAGAATCATTGGAACCAATCGGTTCTTAACTTGACACTCAACGTGAGAAATGTGTTCACAGAGATGGATAACATGTTATTCTTGGCATGTCATGCCCGTTTCTTGGAAGAACAAGAAAAACAGAGTTCTGCAACGGAGAAAAGGAAGGAAGCGTGGGATCGTCTTGAGAATGCTGCTAGTCTTCAGCCAATAACGGGGGATACTACCGCTGTTCTCGTAACTATGCCACACTTGCATTAACTTTTCTTTTGAAATATGCACTTTTCTTTTGCAAGTGTTCATTTATCCTTTTTATTCATGGGATGGTGGTCTGTAGCAGCCTGTTGTTGTAACCTTTTTTTGAGTCACAGTTGTAATATCAGTTTCATCATGGAAAATATTCATGAGATTCTCATGGTATTATGAAAATTAACATCCTTTTAATCCATCTTCTTTCCTCATGACACTACTTTTTACATTTGTGATGTTTTATTTTGTATAAATTAACAGATGTATTTGTTAACATGAAAATCAAAAGTTATGTTGTATGCCGTATTAACTGATGTCACCGTCACCTTTAATTAATAAATTATTTGAAACTAAAAATGAAAATCATTTAAACTTTTGCATGCTGCTATACTAAATTCTCTTTCTTATTGTCCATTTATACTAAGAAAAAATTGATAAGTAAATAAATATAACTCAACATGGTAATCGCAGAACAAATAAACTCATCTAGATGCCCATTTACAAGTCAAGTTAAACCATATTTTATTATATTGTACTTATGTTGCAAACTCTTGATTACACGGACTTTTTAAAAGGATTTTGTAGTTCAACTATAGGTAAATATTAGTATTGTTAATATGTAGTCATTAGTTACTTAGGTATTAATAATGTTAAGTGTTAAATTAACTTATCAAAGTTTTTTTTATTAATATTTAGATTAGACTAGATTAGATTAGATTAGACTGTACTATATATTTTCTTGATTAAATGAAAATTTCATTTATTTTATTTTAATTACTTTCAAATGTTAATATAATCTCTCTCTCTTTTTTTTTTTTTAGAAAAGCAGAAAATTTTATATATACTAAACTAATTACATCACAGTAGATTTACATATACATTTATTCCCCTTGGGACCATTAGCTACTCAACATATTACGACCCAAAATATATTACATTATCGACCTGAATTATAGTATATTACAGGAAGTATACTAAAGGATATCAAACATGCTTGATAATGATCATGCATCACATTTTTTGCTATACTCAATGCTATAGCACACCACAACATCCTGAGCCAGTACCAAATTTGTACAGAAAGCACGCCACACCAATTTGTTTGCCTTTTATTACCCAATTCCACTTTTGCAAGACATCCTTGAGCAACTTTCTCTCGGATCACAAAGCTATCGATTCCACTTGATGCTACTTTTTTTCAATCTCTTAGAAATCCAATCAAAACTCCTGACCTTTATCTCATTACCTTTTTTCAATCTCTTATAATCTCTCTTCTTGATTAAATGAAAATTTATTTTATTTTATTTTAATTACTTTCACGTGTTATATAATCTCTCATATCTATTATATCTTTATATTTCTAATGGGCAAAACAATAACTATAACATGCAATATAATCATTAATTAATTTTTTAAAAAATTTATAAATATTCAATAGTTATTTTATTGTCATCCAACTTTACCTTAGCTGGATATGAAATAAAAAGTAAATGACATTAAATTACAAAGATACTAAAAAAAAAAAAAATATGATAATTCTTTAGCTTGAATACTATCATGAAACTTCTATATAAATTAGGTGGCTTTAAGAATTTTCTTGTTAATATTTATGACGTATTATATGTCTTCCATTTATGCTTTTTTTTCCTATATGGTACATTTTATATATAGTAAGTTTATTTATTCTCTCTAGTCATCAACCACCTCATTCTGCCTATATAAGTAAATGTCCAACCAACAACAAATCATCACAAAATCAAACAAGAAAAATAAAAAAAGATGAATAAAATTCCAATCTTCATTGCAATTGTTCTTGCTTCAACAGCAATGGCTCAACAAGCAAATGATCCACCTTTCAAGTGGCCACTTCTCAAGAATCCATTTATCAACAAACCATTTCCATTTTTCAAAAACCATGATGGGTCCATTTTGATCAAGAAATTTCAGTGTGGTGCAACCATTCATAATGTTTACTCGTGTATACGATTATCGTTCGTCAACATCAACAGCCAGAAGAATCATTTGCTACATTCTGCACCTGATTGTTGCAAAGCGATAAGCGCTTTTCGTGAAAGATGTGATGGTCTTGGTGTTGCTAAACTTGAGTCTTTTATTTTTCCTCCTTTGGTTACTAGCAAATGTGCTATTGTTGATCCGCCTGCACCCGAGTTGGCACCGGCTCCGGCTCCAGCGGATGGACCGGCTGCTGATATCGAAATGTAATTGTATTACTGGAATTTGGTTATAAGAAAATGTGAGGTTATATTTGTTGGTTTCTATGAAGCATGATTGAATTAATTATAACATTCTTTTTATGATATGAAGTATCTTATTTTATTTTATTATTTATTTTTATTTTTATTGTTGCTTCAATGTTTTTAACTCAATGAATCACATCCATTTTGTTCTGTTTATTATTATTATCTAACGATATATAAAAGTGGCGAAGGAAAAGTATCCATATATATCACACTCGAGATTTGTTCCAACTCGAGATTTGTTCCAACAAAACGACAATTTTATTTATATATCAAAGTTTTATATTACAAGCGGAAGCGATACAAAATTTAAAACTAGTCTAAAAGATGACTATAATAAGTAACAACGTCTTCGGGTATCATTTGGTCCTATAAGTTCCTTTCTCCTGAGCCAACTAGTTGTGTCCTGAGATATACACGTACATGCATAAGCCAAAAGGCTTAGTGATTTCGTGTGTTTGTGTACAAAAATATCACCCACAATATATGTAATGATGATGTGTAACGTGAAAATGTAAAATATAAAAAAAATATAGCGAGATCTCTATGTCTGTCGAGGTTAACGAGATTTCAAGCCGTTATCAGACATCGATAAGTGTGCGCGCTATCAATGTCACGATTATCTATACCAACACTTTTGATAGTGACAAGTATTTGCTGGTATCAATTTAGTACAAACAAGTGGCCGCTTGTGTACTAATCGTACCAATATATATGTGAGCAAACAATCATCATGTTTCAGCCATTAAAATTACGTATATATTAATGAGCCAACGACCGTTACGTTTCAGCTCCTGGTTACCCGACGACTAACATGACATAATATATCTAAAAATCAATGTTCGTGCTTAAATGCCATTAAACAGATAATCAAGTAATCAGATAATCACGTGGTATATCATATATATCTCAGTTTTGAAAATAACACGAAACTCACCTCGTTAGTTTAGGCTGTGATTGTTGTTTCAACCTATTATCATACAATTAAATTAATATTAGACATTATTTATATTACTATAAGTATCATTATATGCCTATTATTATTAATAATATTATACATGTGGCTAACTAGTTACTTTCTTACAAAATGCATGCAAAGTTATATATGATATTATGATGATTACGTGATGCATACATAATTTATGTAGATTTAATGAAATAAAATATTACAGTAAAACAAAAGGCATTGTATGGTTACCTTTGTTTGGGCGACAGTATCTACGTATAACTAGTAGGTGTTTGTATGTATAATGTGTATATGGAATGAGTATTACTAGTATGTTAGGTACCGTATTTATACTAGTACAATTAAGCCTTGTAAGCATACCTACAAGTCTAGACTATCATGATTTTACAAGCTGTTATATGAGGTGTCATTCAAATAATAAAACTTACTAACTAAGAAATTAACACATCAATTTGTACTATGTTACTCATATCTTTAGATAGAGTTTAGAAGACTCTAGAATTTGAGTTATATTATCTTCATTCTAATAGTTATGATAATTTAATAATTATATTTTTAACGTAAATGTATTATTATGATTTATTTTGATTTCTTGAATGACTTTATTATTGAATTTAAGTTATTAATGTTTAGTGTGTATTGTATAAATCTATCAAATAATTGTTAGTCAAGTTGGTTATTAAACTTTCAACTTTTAGTAGTAACTTAATACTAGTAATAAACTACATTTTATTTCTCACATAATATTAGTAAATTTATTACCAATGGATGTCACAATATCTATAGTGAAAATATATGTTAACTTTTTAATATGTTATAATATATAAATATATTATAGCATATAAGCATATAATGTGTGTGTGTGTGTGTGTGTAGGGCCGGATTTGAGCATGTGTAAGGTGCTCAATTGCACATGGCCTCAAATGAGGGTTCCAAATTCCAGAATTTAGCCACTAAAATTAGGTATTTTTCAGACAATTTTAGACAATCAACTGATGCTCTACGATGAATAATAAGCGATCCATACATTTATAAAGTAATTATGAAGCAGAGTTGCTCATGAAAGCTTAGGATTTTATTTTAATGGAAGAAAATTGGAGTTGGGGTTTTTATGGGAAGAAGACGACGGAGTCCGTATGTGTTTAAAGTTTTAGTGCCTTATTTTCCTTAAGCCCCTTGTTCTTTTTAGTGTTAACATTTGACCCTCCACATTATTTCAACAAGACCCTTCACTTTTTAATTCATTCAGTTAGTAGTGTTAAGTTTTAACCTTTAAATCTCCTTTTGTAAATGTCGTAACAAGACTCGTAACAATAGCAAATATTTTACAAAACCTACATTTAGGTTATTAGAAATTTAGAATAGTACTCACTTTTTTTCTTCTACGTTTTAGAAACGTAATAGTAGTAGTGCTCATTAATTTAATAAAAAATGAAACATGTTAAGCAAAAACTAATTTATCATTTCTTAAGAAACAATACTTTGGACACTAAAATTTATATTTTAAGTTTTCAAAAACTTAAAAACTACTTTTAAAAGAAGTAAAAACTATTGTAACATTGAATATATATATATATATATATATATATATATATATATATAATGCATATATATTCAAACTAAACTAACATCATTATTTCTCGTTATTCATATATAGTTTTATTAAGTATAACTTATGCATTATATATATATATATATATATATATATATATATATATATATATATATATTCAAACTAAACTAACATCGTTTACATATAAGTACAATCATCAAGTTTAAGGGCCTACATTTTAGTTTGCACGGGACCCCTAAAATCAACGGGACGACCATATATATATATATATATATATATATATATATATATATATATATATATAGAGAGAGAGAGAGAGAGAGAGAGAGAGAGAGAGAGAGTCCGGATTCAAAGGGAAGCACTATTTTGGGGGAAGTAGGGAAGCTTCGCATTCATCAATGATGAATGTTAGCGAATTCCCTTAATATTCATCATATGATATTCTAAATTTAAAAAAATAGTTTATTGATGAACATTAGTAGTTACAATATCAGTTTTAATTAATATTTATTGGTAAAACTATATTTTTTTACGTTTTGATTATCATTCATCGTGAATGAATGTTAACAAATAATTTTTCAAAGAAATAATTAGGAACCGATAATATCCACTTTGGTTAACATTCAACAATGACGAATGTTAACAAATTCGCTTAATATTCATCATATGATGTTATAAGTTATAGAAATTAGTTTTTAGATGAATGTTAGTGGTTATAAAATCAATTATGATTAATATTTATTGGTAAAAAAAAATTTTTTTACGTTAAATAATTATTCATCGTGAATGAATGCGAAACTTTGTAACATCCACTTTAAGGGCCTAGTGGTATTCCAGTATTTTCTTAAACTTAAATTTATTATTTAATGTGTTAGGAATAATTTAGTATTATTATGATTATGTGATAATATTAGTCAAATGGATAAATGAATTATTGTGGCTAATAAATAATTCGTCGTTCTAAATTAATTAAGTTGACGGTAAAATAAAATAATTTCGCAAAATGGTTTTAGGTTCCAGACAATAGGTTAAGAAGGGAACTAAAATTGTATTGGTATTGGGTTAGATTAATATATATACATGTATATTCTGTAACATTCTACACAATTATACACTCTTCTCAAATTCACTCTCCCTGTTCCTGCGAACCGAGCCGAGAGCCCATTTCAAAACGAGAAGAAACCTTCTGTGAATTCGTGAATCATTTCGTATTATCATCTTTTGTGTTACAACGAATTTCTAGTAACACCTCATCGTTACTTTGTTCCTGTAAGTGTTTAAAGTTTATAATTGTATTTTTATGAAATTCGGTTAATTCATGAGTTGATATGAATTGAAGCTTAAAAGGGTGTTATATGAACTTATTTGATGAATATAAACTGCTAGGAAGCTTAATTGAATGATAGGAAGTTGAATTTGTGAGTTTTGGAAGAGAAAAACTCGGTTTTTCGGTAACAGCAAGTTCGGTTCGCGAGTTTGCAGAAGATGAACTCAGTTCGCAGTGCTTGACTGCGAAGCGAACTGAGTTGACCTGCGAACTGAGTTGACCTGCGAACTGAGTTGTTCTGCGAACCGAGTTACGCTGCGAACTGAACCCTGCGAAGCGAACTGAGTTCCTGCGAACTGAGTTTGCTGCGAAGCGAACTGAGATTCGCGAACTGAGTTCTTGCGAATTGAGATTTTAGAATTTTGTTTTGCAAATTTTGAAATTGCGCAAGTGTTTTAGGGACGCGACTGAGTGACAAATTTCACTAACTCGGATTGGGCCGAGATTCGCATGGTCACTTGGAAACGACCCAATAATCAAGGCTCTATTTTATGAGCCTAGGCAGTTTTTGGCCTTTCGGGGTCATCTAAGGGTCGAAAATGGCATTTTTCAGTTTTAAACATCGTTTCGGGACTTTCTGATGTCGCTTCGGATTGAACGTTTGTTCTCTTAGACTTCAGGAATTTACCTGCTTGTTTAAATATGTTATATGATTATGGAATGAGTTACTAACTCATTATTTGTTGTATTCTCAGATAAGCAGAAGACTCAGTAATATTAGACTTCTGAGTTGTTTGACTGAGGCCGACAGGTGAGTGGATCTGTGATCCTCAGTGTGATTTAGTTGTAACATGTTTGGTTACAACGGGTGATGTAATACTACTGTTGATAGACTGTTTAGTCTGAGTTGTTTATATTATCCATGATGATTATGGATTATGTGATATTTGGCCATTGGGCATATGTGAGATGTATATTCAGAGGTCAACACTGGTTGGGCTTAGTTACTATTGTTTGGCCAAACAGGGGTTCCTTATACACATAGTTGATAGGAACTGTTGTTGGTGAAGATAGTAACAAGCAATCGGTTAATCACTGTATTGGCCTGCAGTTGATTTTAAGTGCTCCTTGGAGGATACCTCAGGAACCACCGGTCCTCTTTGACGTTGTGTGTTTACGATTATTCGCTGTAAACAGATTTGTTATTTCTGAGTTAGACTGTTGGTTACAGTTCTTCTCACTTAGCCGTGTGCTAATCCCACCACCCTACTTCTTGCAGGTTAATGTTTGATTAGGGGATGGGCAAGAAGCTTTTGGTTTGATGGGATGTTTGACGACCAGCTACTCTGATTTTGTTTTGATACATTATGATGGAATTTGTACTGTATAACACCCAAACTGATGTATGTTTTATGTTTTTTTAAAACGATATAACTTTAGCATATATTATAAAAGTATGTTTTGACCAAACGCTTCCGATATTTCGAATATAAAATGATATTTAGAGAGTGGGGTGTTACAAACTTCCCCACTTTCTCGCAAAATTGCTTCTCTTTTGATCTCTTAATTGGTTCTCATTTGAAACCTCCCAATATATATATATATATATATATATATATATATATATATATATATATATATAGGAGGTTCAAATGAGAACCACTTAAAATCTGAGAACTTGTAAGAACCACTAGAATACATAATTGTTCATATGTGTATTGAAACGTCCCAGATTTTTTTTTTTTTTATACTCATTTAAATTCTCAAAACACTTTATATATTAATATAAAGTAATATTCACATTGTTATCACAAAACATACATTTTGTCTTTACAAAATATTACACGTTAATATAGAGCATGATTCTCCGAGTCTCTCCTCTTACTATATTGCCATAGTAAGTCCATCACTAGCAGCCCTCGGGTCGCTTTCCCGGATCCCCACCCTTCATACCTCTTGATGTACCTATCACACACAACAATCAACACGTAAGCATTTCGCTTAGTAAGCACAGGAAAGGTACAATCACATGTAAATAATTAGCACAATTGATCACTCAGCAATTGGCCCTTATGGGTACAATTGATCACTCAGTAATTGACCGCTCAACTCATACAGCTAGGCACAATTGATCACTCAGCAATTGGCCGTTCAACTCATACAGCTAGGCACAATTGATCACTCAGCAATTGGCCGCTCAACTCAAACAGCTAGGCACAATTGATCACTCAGCAATTGGCCGCTCAACTCATACAGCTAGGCACAATTGATCACTCGGCAATTGTCCGTTATGGGTACAATTGATCACTCAGCAATTGACCTCTTTAACTCAATCTCATAGGCACAATTGTTCACTCAGCAATAGGCCTCTTAACTCATATTTGTAATACAATCGGTATTCACATAATCAACCAATTAAATTATTTATATTCCTACTACTTACCTTGAGGACGACGATCAGATATTCACAACTCGCTATCCGAAATACCTGTCGAGACATTCATATTAATTAACTTTTATTAACCTCTGCGACACTACCCCCTTGTGTCGCTACACTTCCTGGCGACACTAACTTAGTGTCGCACATCACACTACTGCGACACAACCTCTTAGTGTCGCTATAGCAACAGTTGTAACTAGCAGTAGAAACTTAGCGACACAAGCCGCGACATTAACTCTTTGTGTCGCTAAAGCAACAGTATTAATTTGTGACACTACCACTGCGACACAAGCTGCGACACAAGCCTTGTGTCGCAATGACGAACAGAACAGCAGAACTCTTCTGCAAATACATGTTTTCAGGGTGATTTCAACATCCTAATTCCGAATCAGTTTCAATAGTTGATCATCATAAACACCAAACCAGTTCAAAACACTTTCAAACTCATTTTAACCCACATAAACATTTTACCCCCAATTTACTCATTTTTAAACTCAATCTTTCATCTTTTATTACTTGAATTAAATCCCAATTTCAACAGGGGTTTAGGTTCCTTACCTGAATTTGCAAGGAAACACCTTCAACAATTACTTTCCAAACTCAATTCTTGATATCTTCTTGTTTCCTTTTCTTTTCTCTCACTAAAATCTCACACACACATACAGGAACGAATTGAGATGTTTTACTGTCTTCTGGAATGTTTTGGAATATAATTTTTCATTAATTTTACGCCAAATCACACAATTAACCCCTCACAACCGCCTCTCAGCCCGACACAGCGACACAAGCCTTGTGTCGCACTGGGTCTTGTGTCGCTACCTGCGACACTAACCCTTGTGTCGCATAACAGAACACAACTTTTAAATTTAACGAATTTCGGTGTGTTACATGTTTAATGTCAAATATACATAAAATTGTTAATAAGAATCGATGAAACCTTGACAATCGGAAAATTATGTGTTAGAATTTATTTTAATAACTTTAACTTATTTGTTCACATGTGAACTGTTTAGTTGTAAACATATGTGTTTTTACGTATTTTTATATGTAATTTTGCAATTTTTGATATTTTTTTGTTTCTCATTCGAACAAATATAAATGTTCACATTTGTATAATGTTAATTACATGTGAACGATCACATATTTTTGTAGTTCTCACAAGTTCTCAACTTTTAAGTGGTTCTCATTTGAACTTTTCAAAATATATATATATATATATATATATATATATATATATATATATATATGGTTGAATTCTTGTGAAAATAAGGAGTTAAAATAAAAACGATGAAAACGATCTCAATTTGTATTCACAATTTTTTTTGGTTGTGAACTTTTATTTTTTTCATTCCACATATGGTTTTTTTTATTGTGAACCCTTACATTTTTTTTATTTTTCAAAAAGTTTTCATCGTGTCTTTATTTTTTTTTGCTTCACAGAAATTTAAAAATTTTTAACTGTGAAACTTAATTTTTTTAGCTTCACATAAATTTATAAATGTGTAAAGCTTAATTTTCAATCTGCACAATTCATAAATTTTATGTGAAGTAAAAAAAAATAAGATTCACAATTAATAAAATTGTGAAGGTCAACTATTTTCACCGTTTTTATTTTATCTCAACACCTTTTTATATTATATATTTTGATTCAAGTGTTGGGATCTGTTTTTTACGTTTTTAATTTTATCTCCTTATTTTTACATGATCACATTCCCCCCCCCCCTCTCTCTCTCTCTCTCTCTATATATATATATATATATATATATATATATATATAAGTAATTGAGGATAATTTATTTCCTATGTGTCATCCCTATTTTGTTGACAAATAAGCAAAAATCATATATGTCATTATCTTAACTTATCAAAAATTCCTACATGTCATTGATATTGAAAATGCTTTTGAATCCATCTAATTTTTAACTAAAAATTCTCACATTAAAATTATCTCTTAAAATTTTTACAATTATTGATATTGAAAATGTTTTTAAACTCAAAATTTTCACATGACACTTTATTATAATTAATTATTTAATTAATCTATCTTTCAAAAAGTTTTGTACTATATTTTATTATTGTGTCCATTTAATTAAAGTTCTAATAGGATTATTCATTATTAATATTACTAATAATACAATTGTAATATATTAATGTAAAAATTAAGTATATATTTATGTTTTGATTCGTATTTATGAGCATTATCAGGTGAAAATATGCAAGTCGAAATATTTAAGATTAGTCTAATGTTGCTAATCACGAATATGTTGATTTTAAGTTTTTTTAATTAATTTTATTTGTTTATTCCTTTTGCAGACGTATATATGTTAATTTCGAAAAGAATAAATGACAAAAAAACATCCATGTGGTGACACTTTCTTAGAAACCATCTCTAAATTTCAATAATATCAACAGCCATCCTCGTGAATGATAATTTTTTACAAATTACAATCTTTCAGACATTTAAAAAGACAACATTATTTGAATTGCTACTCAAGTACATATACTACAACAATTTACACAATAATATTCTGTATGGGGACATATGTATAGTCAACACCACATTAATTATATGATGTTGATCAATCATGATTAACTTATTATGCATTTTAAACCCTTAATATTTTCATGTATACAAGTTAACCCGTATTTTACACTAACAATGTATAAGTTAGGTGTTGTTAACAAAAAATAACATTTTCGCATTATGTATTCGTAAAATCCTTATTTTTTTACATTTATCATTTTTCAATGTATTTATATTTACTCTAGTCGTGCATCGCACGAGCATAAAACCTAGTATATATATATCTATATATATACTAAAGGAGTATAAAAGAAAGCTCCATAATTTGCCACGTAAGCATGGATGCCACGTGTCAATTTCTTAACTCCAGTTAACAAATTATTTAATTAATATTATTTTATTATTTTATTATTTTATAATAATTAATAAATAATAAATATAAATGCTATATATATTATAATAATATAGAAAGAGGAGTCACATACGAAAACAAAGTCCTATAAATTATTTAATTAATATTATTTTATAAAATATGTACTACAATTATCATTTAATCACGTAATATCAAAATATGATGCAGAAAAACCAAAATCGATATGAATATATCTAAAATAATTCTAATAAATTACCGTACATTGCACGGATCTTCCAAAAATATATATATATATATATATATATATATATATATATATATATATATATATATATATATATATATATTACCGAGTACTTTGTATTTGACCAAAATTTATGTAAGAATTATGTGAATTTTTCGATATACTCCGTAATATTATTATTTTCGAGAAAAGTCTGTTGAAAATTAATAACGTAAAATAAATGTTTTATTTTTCTTTTGTTTTTCTGATAATTAAAAATAAAATAAAAATTAGAAACATTAATTGATATTACTTTAAATAAGTGTAGTTAGTCGCTAGAATCACAAATATATGAATGATGATTTTGGACTTTGGGAAAACATTTGTCAACGACACTTCATTATCCGATTCTCTAAAATTAGATAAGAGTTGCATGCTAAAAATGTAGAACTCATTGAAGGCCTCGAGTACATAAGTATATGTCAAATGTAGCATGTCTATTAAATTAAATATAGTAAGTATTGTTACATTGTCTATTTAAAAAATTGTACGATGAAATAGTATGTCAGTCAAAGGAACAAATATAAAATGACATTTAATAATTGCATTAACACAACTCAATTCAATGATGAATTTAATTTCTTTATGGTTGCACAATGCTTTAGTTCCGGTGTATTGCTGGCCATTTGCGGTGAATAAAAGTCTTTGTATGATTGTTTTTTTAGTAAATTACATTCCTTGTATATATGTATTATGTCATTCATTTCACTTCTGGTCAATGAGTCAGCATTTTAATAGGTTCACTTCTTTAACTTGAACTTTCATTTCACTCTCAGTTCTCTATCTCTCATAAAATAATTAAAATACCCTTAAAATTTTAAGACATTTTTACCCTTTGAGTAACTAGAATCGAAATAAAAATTCAAATCAAAGGACTGAACTCGTAAAAAACCTGACTAAAGAACCGGGAATCAAACGGATAATATACCACAAGACGGCGAATGTAATTTACTCTTGTTTTTTTATTTGTTTTTCTATTAATTCATTTTGTTTTTCGGAAGATAACACTTGCTATTTCTTCCGTTTCAAGTGAATTATTCGTAAGAAAAATTATACAATAAAAGTCATAACTAATATATAGTATAGTTTAATTTTGTTTATTTTTTTCCAAAATGTACAATCAATAAAAATTTCCAATTTAGTCACGATACATATATTCTTTAATATTACGGAGTATTGTTAAATCAATTAAGTTGATAGCGTCTTATATTTCTTTAATGTGCATCTTAAAATAACGTACAACTTTTGCTTTCTATAAATCATCCCATTTCTACTTTAAACAACACGAGACATTTTCCTCATTGAAAACTTGCTTGGTAAAACTTGGAAGCAGAATAATATGGGCAGGGCAGGCAGCCCTATGTTTGTCACTGCAAAAATTGCTCGGACAACCGCAATTAAATGCAATTTTATTGTTAAGAAATAGTAGAAAAAGTCGTTAGAGAAAAACTAACTTTCAGTTAACAAAAAGTAGTTATTCACACTTCACACACTCTTTAAGGTCTAAATACATACTGTCACTCCCTTTATCCTTAAACACACACATTAGAGATCATATCACTAGTGTCCGATGGAACCACGGTTTCCATCATTGCAACACGTCCTTCGAACCATCTTTGTCGTCGTTGTTTATGTCTCCACGGCCCACCAAATATCGGTCCAAGGTGAAGACGCGAGTCTTGTTCTTGACCCGTCTCTAGATTTTGAAAACGTAAGAATAAAGAATGCCTACATTGCGTTACAAGCGTGGAAGACACTCATCGTGTCTGACCCACATGGTGTAACGAATACCTGGATTGGATCCGATGTATGCAACTATACCGGTGTGTTCTGTTACAAATCACTCGATAATCCACAAGAGCTCACGGTGGCAGGAATAGACTTAAATCATCAAGATCTAGCTGGCAAACTCCCTGACCACCTAGGCTTGTTATATGACCTAGGTGTCTTTCACATCAACTCGAACCGTTTTTGTGGGACCCTCCCACGAAGTTTCATGAATTTCAAGATACTTTTCGAGCTTGATATAAGTAATAACCGCTTTGCGGGTGAATTTCCTCTTTTTGTTTTGAAACTACCCGAGCTTAAGTATCTTGACATTAGGTTTAACGAATTTGAAGGTAAACTTCCCGAAGAGCTTTTTAACAAGAATCTAGATGCTATACTTATAAATAACAATAGGTTCTCATCTAACATACCCGAAAACATCGGAAACTCGCCAGCTTCTGTGATCGTTCTAGCGAATAATAAGTTTTCAGGATGTGTGCCATCTGGTATAACAAATATGACCCACACATTAGATGAGTTGATCTTGAGAAACAACGGGTTTGATTCGTGTATGCCCGAAACAATCGGGCAGTTGAAAAATTTAACTGTCTTGGATTTAAGCAATAACAGGATAAAAGGGGGGCTGCCTTTGAGTATTAGCCAAATGGAAATTTTGGAGGTCCTGAACGTCGCTCATAATATGTTATCGGGCGAGGTTCCTGATAGTTTGTGTTCGCTCCCTAACTTGGAGGAGTTTCGATACGAATATAACTTCTTTTCGAATCAGCCTAAGAGTTGTTTGGAAATGGCTGATTTTGATGATAAAAGGAATTGTTTTAAAGATAGGCCAGAACAAAGAACGATACAACAGTGCATGCAGTACCTATCTAAACCCCTTAATTGTAGCGCTTTCGCGTGTGGCGGGCAGCTTCCTTCCCTACCACCACCCGCGGTTCCTCCACCTGTTTCCCCAGCACCATCGCCATCACCGTCCTCATCGCCGTCACCGTCAATACTGTCGTCACAAATTTCCTACCCTCCTATTTGGCCACCAACGCAGACGCCTTCACCTACTCCTTCAGCAGAACTCCCATCATCAGCACCGCCTTCAAGTTGTCCGCCATGTGACCAAAAACTGATACCGTGTGACCAAAAGCTTCCACAAAGTGACCAAACACAATCTCCACAACTGAGTGAAGATGACCACATTTAGCGACAAACGTTTGCACATTTGTTTAGCAACAATTGGAGTGCTGATTAAAGTCTGCAGCGAAACTTCTGCAAACAAGGTTTTAGACAACACAAACAGTAATCAGAGACTGAGGTGAAGTACTTACTATCAAATTAAATTACAAACATCCAGATTCCAAAATAGAATGAGAACTTGATTAGTTGGAATAGTGATGTAGGTTTCATATATGTTATCATTATCATATTTCACTGATTTTTATGTACTTTTATCAGTAGTTAATAAGAGGGTTCACATATAGATCCATATAGAACTATAATGGGAGTGTAAATGAATCATTTTTTCCTACTGTATTGATTTTAGACCAATTGTGGCCTAGTTGTACCTGTATTGGTAGCTGTTTTCAATTTATAAGGTACTTTAAAGATCACCATAGCAGCAGGGGATTTCAGATATTGCTGAAAGGTATTTAAGAGAGAATTACACCGTGTAGTATCAAATGCAGCGACTTTCAAGTAGCGTACAACAGACATCATAACAGGAGTGTTGATACATAAACTAACATAGATGGTATGGGAGGTTTAGTTAATCCATGCTAGTGTAATAGCTTAGTATGCATTAACAAATAGCATAATCGAGCACAATGTTCAAAATTACAAATTAGAGCCTCCTTGTGATTTTGAAGATTTTACCTTCCAATTTGTTTCAGTTTGCAGTATTTTTTCTAAGTCTTAACGTTACTTTAATTTGAGTTTAAAACGTTCAGTATAAGTTAGAGAAAATAAACGTATAAGCATTTCTTCGACAAAATTTGCAAAGCAGTTGCCTAATTATGTCTCAAGACATGCACTCCAGATAGTAGGACTACCTAACCCACAATTTGATCAACCATCCATCATGTTTTCAAAACTTAAAGCGAACTGCTAATAGTTTACACCACGCAATATCTATACAAGATGACTGAATATATGAAGTAATATATACCTTGATGCGCCATGGCTTCTCAAAGATACTGATTTTACTCATGAAAAAGCAAGTAACTTCCTGCCATTTGAGAGTTTTTTTATGATGGCAAAGGCTCAAAAGCGTCCACCACGAGACAAAGCTTCCAAGTCTTTAATATCTTGTTGCAATCTTGCAATCTGTAAATTGGAATGATCAAGCACCAAAGGATCAGCTATTCAGCTGAGAGATTGTGTAAAAGATCAAGCAATATCTGCATATAAGCTTAAGTTACCAGGTAAAGAGAATAAACACAAGTTACACGAAATTACATACAATGTATATTCAAGATAACCAACCATCAACTCTTGGTTTACGGACACTCTGTGGAGGTTTTTTTTTTCTTTTTGACTCTATACGGAAACTAGCAGGACATTCTGCATTGGAGACTCTCCTTTAACAAAATCACCAACTCTAGAAAAAGGGATCAGAGCAATAATCATTGCTACCGTGATGACTACCTACGATTTTCGCCAAGTCAAGGTGAGCTGCAGAGAAATCTACACCGTGATGATCTTGCATTGGGAGATTAAATAACACTCTCCATATTGAGCATCTACAATCAACAACAAGAAAGATCGGATTCATACCAATTATGAGGGCAAAAGGCTAATACAGAAGAAGAGCGCCGGTTTTCACTATATATGCATTCATTATACAACTGAATACAACTCTGACCCCTCAAGAATTAAAAAAAAGTAAAAAATGCTGATCATTCAAACCCTATCCATAACATAAAGAAAGAGTCATATAAAATATCAACGAGATACTTTTCCACTTCATATCATTTCAACTATTTTTAATAAATAGTTGCACTTTGACTTTGGTTCCCTGTATGTTCAAAACTGTTTGAGGGAAACAGTACTTAATCGACGTACAAATATTTTGACGTTCTCTTTAATGCGTGCGCAGGTGAATGAATTAATGGAGAATTGCCTATGTAAACAAGATTAGAACTTGACACTTTCCCATGGGCTAAGAGGGTGTTTGGATTAGCTAATTTATGCAACTTAATTATTAGCTTATTGCAATTGCATTATCATCCAAATACAATAAGTAGTTCTGAATATCAAACAGCTTATATTTCGGCCGGATAAGCTGTTCTTAAGAACCATAAATGAGGTGCTTTCTAAAAAGGGCTTATTTGAACTCATAAGATGACACGAGTATTAAACTATAAGCACAACTTCAAAATAAGCTAACCCAAAACCTCCTAAAATATAAAAATTTCACATCAAACTACCATTAGATCAAAGACTGGATTTAAAATAGGTAAGATAAACAAGGTTATGATGCTTTTTCACTTCCAAAAAGGTTAAATTTTCGACAAACCTAACCGTCTCAATTATCTTTAGAAAATATCTAACATAATGAAGTAATAAAACTATAACTTAATTTTGAATGCAGTTCGAATTCACATGAGCTAAACTGAAATAGGACTTTGAATATTGAGAAATATGAATAAAAAGGAAAAATACGAAGAAACTGTAGGTGTTAACCTTTATTTTTATCCTTCAAATTGTCTTAGGAATACTTGAGTTTCTTTTCTCCTTTTCTTTTTGATGTTTATGTGTTTGTTTCGTGCTGTGTGCTTTCTTTCTTCGGTTCTTTCTGCTGAGGAGCTGATAAACAAAATTTGGTCTGAAATTGCGCCAGTTACCCTCTTACATAGGCACATAGCAGTGGAACCACAAGTTTTAGTCGCCGGTAGAACCAAAAATTTGACACTCAATTCACTTTATAATTGCCAGTACATGTAGACCCTCAGTCTTTCAGGTCGGATACTTGTGCAGTTACGGTCCTTTGACCCGGGGTTTTAATTCACCGCTGATCTATAGCCCTGACGAGTGTTATTTTTTTCCATTATTTCATATAATGTCCGTTATCTTATGGATCAGTAGCGAAACAAAATAACTCTCATGTACGACGCACATGACTTAATATAACGAACAAAGTTAATACTCGTCATGGTGGGGACTGACGGTGAAACAAAACCCGAACCAATAGACCGTATCCGCACAATATCCGACCCGAAATCTGAGAATGTAATAAGTGGACAATCACAAGGCTGGCATTGTAATTTACTCTATAATTAATTGAGACAAAGGTAAAATCCTAATAATGATCAACGTTCTAGAGTGTTTTAATATCCTAATAATGATCAACGTTCTAGAGTGTTTTAATTAATCAAACTAAAAGGTTAATGTTCTAACTTTTCAACTTGAAGGTATGTGATATGACTAATTCAACTAACATGCAAGTTTTTTTAAATAGCACTACGTAAAAATGACCTATAGCATTTTTTTTTACGATCGATAATATTTTTAAAAAATTTGCAATATGTCAACTTAATTAAATGGTAGCAGAAGTAACCTTAACTATAACATAAGTCTGCCCTATTTAAGGCTTCAAAACATGCATGTCTAGATATAAAACAATTATATTTGCTAGATTGAAAATGGTTTTAGGTATTTGAAACGTAATCTCAAAGTTGGAATACCGTTGGCAATTTCCGACACGACGCGAAACCCAACACCAAACCGACTCGAAAATAATCAGGTTGGGTTTGGAATTCTTGACCCGCAAACCCGTCAACCCGAAACCCGCCAACCTGATATTTTTTCGGGTCGGGGTCGGGGTCGGGTCACCCACATAATTTTCGGGTTGACCCGACAACCTGAAGTTTTTAAATTTTATTATTATTATATTTTAATTTAAATTTGATACAAACTTTTTTCCTTTTATTTAATTAATGTGAGGCACACACCAAATGGATATAATATTTATATGATTATTTTTGGAACTTTATATGTATTTATATGTATTATGATTGACCCATGTGACCCATTTGACCCGGGTGACCCGAAACCGACCTGAAAACTCGAAAACTTGATGACTAGATTAAAAAATCGGGTTAGGTTCGAGTTGATCACTTCTGACTCGCCAACCCGTCAACCCGAACCCACCAACCCAACCCAACTCAAATCGCCACCCCTACTCAGTACAATATGAAGTATTAAGGAAGCATTTTGGTTTATATTGAGAGGTATGAGTTTAGATGAAGGATGGAATGGAATGGTACATAAATGAGTTTCAACTTATAAACCCATCACTCTTGATGAGTATGCACAAACCCTAATTTGTCTATTTGAATATTTATTGTTCATGTTGGAATATAAGTTGTTCAGTTTCTAATGATCAATTTATTGAAGATTTCTATGTTACTCGTTTGAGTTATGTGTATCTTTTTTATCATCCAAATATTATAGTGTGACTTGATTGAATATTTAAATATTGTATATAAAATAGTATTTTGTATTTGATTATAATTATGATTTTGTATCAATTAATGCATTTTTATAATTAGCTGCATTTGAGACGATTGGTAACTTGTAAGTGTAATTTATACATTAATTATCACCCATTTATTCAATTTTTGAAACAAAACAAGAGATACCATTATACTAGTAGTTAAAACGATCGAAATTTAAAGATTGTAATTTAATTAATGTTTATAAAAACATATAATTATATAAATAGATAAGTTGGAAAAACAAATAATTTTTTCTATAAACACTTAAAAATTACACTATTCTTTGAAAAATATGAATCACACATCACTAACTAGCATTCAAACCCGTATACACATACGTGTTGTTGAATTTTTATTTATTTTTTATAATTATATAAACAATGTATATAATTAAATTATAACATTTTATCTCGGTTTAAAATTTTGAAATGAAGCTTAAAATTAACTTATTTATGATTGGATGTATATATTAAGCAATCTAAATTGATAAGAAAGAAGAAAAAAGTTAATGTCTTTAACTATGAGCATATATAAAAGAATATTATAATAGTTAAAAGTTGTCAATTATACTCAAATAATAAAATATTAATTTTAAAGTTATCTCAATATGATAAAACAACCTTTTTTTCCAATCATTTTCATTATCTGCACAAATTAGAATATAGTTAAAATTAAAATACATTATAATTATAGATAATAATATAATAATAATAAAGTAATTATGTATATATTTCAAAAATATGGAATATAGTATTTGTTGATTTATAAATCAAACTTCATGCTTGTCATATTACATAATTGTCGATTCTTTATCTTCTATTTTTACTTTTTGTTTGTTTTGATTTATTTAATAGTATAACTAAATTAATTATTTAGATTTCTTTTATTAAAATTTAAAAAGTTTAAAATGTCTACTTATTATAATTATGTGAAATGTGAAATTGAGGGATCTAATTGATTAATTGAAAATTATTAATTGATGACATCATTAATGAGTTTTCTATATATAATTTAAGATTCTTTTAACAAAAATATGTGATACACATTATAAAAAAATTAATGTTTATCACAATATCATTTATAAACATTGTGACTCTTTCATTCACGAAGTTCTAAGTTTATATCATGGGTTGAAACGTACTCATAATATTTTGTGTTACTTCTTTACCCTTTAAAAAAAGTATTTTGTATAATAATGTGTACGGAGAGGGTTAATATATTATTATTTTTTATGGTAGAAACTATAGAATCGATCTTTTTCATTTTTAATTTTATTATATTTACACTTTTTGCAAAATAAATAATACTAATATTATTAGAATTTTATTCTCTTAAATATGAAATTGATTTATATATAAATATATATATATATCACAACTTTTTGGTGTGATACTATGATACACATTCATTTTTTTAATGTGTATCACATTTAAAAAAAAAAAATTATCTCATCTTAAGCAACATAAAATTTTAATAACTTTGATATAATTCTTTTATCAAAAAAATTAGTAATTTTAAAATTAAAAATGAAAATATTTATTTCTATCATTCTTACTATAAGAAGTGTTCTTATTTGAACATTTCCCCAATGCTCCTTATTTTTGTTGTGCATTCAACTACTGTATTTTTAAGGTAGCTCACACCACATGAGTTCGTATGATTTTGCCCGTAAATAAGTAAGTAAATGCTCATTTCCCTAATTCCCTCTATGCTTTTATACTTGTGATATACCACTTTAATTCCATTGCATTAATTAAATATTAAATAAATATTTTAAAAAAGAACATTAATTTAATGGCTGCTAAAAACAACAGATACATAAACCAATTGAAACAACAGATTTAGTGACATTAAATATCCACTATCTTTTATCCATCCGTCTTCATCTCCTAACAGAACCTAATCAAACTTATAGTACTTTTTTCAACCGTTCAAATCCTTACATTTTTTGACACACATTGTCAAGCAACTCTTCAAGTCACTCTCACCTGAAATGTCAAAGTCAAAGTCAAAGAAAATATATTTAGTATCTTATATATTCATCAAATTGCAATAAATAACAACAAAAAGGAAATAAAATTATTTATTTCTAAATGTATTGGTAAGTTCTAAAATTTCCATTTATTTCTAAATACCATTTAACTTTTTGTAGAAAAACTGAATAATTAATTAATTATGAGGACATACCATTGTTATGTAACTTGCAAGTTTGCTCAGAGCAACTGAATATGCAGTAGCTTTTCTTGAATGCGTTAGATAGCCCGATATCAGGTGTAGGAGCGATATCAGGTGTCGGATCGATGATCAAATCTGCATACTCTTCTGAATCTGATTTTGTATTTAAATCCGCAATTAAATAGGATGGTGAAGGCGCGGGCCCTCCATCTTGAGTATCGGGTCCATTAGGAGTACCGGATCCCGGTGGCAAAGTAAAACACTTGGCCAAACAATTTATATAACATGGAAACCTCCCCAAACTTCTTTTATTGAGAAAAAAACATTCGTTTAGACACCCTCCCCAACATGCATATAACCCTGCACTCCCATGTTGTACCAACAACATGAACACCACCAAAACACTAACCAATGTACTACGCTTGTTACTCGTAGTACCACCACTCTTCATCTTGAATTCTTGATGGTAGAGTGTAATAGTGTTTACTCCTCTCAAATGTGGTTTGACGAATTACAAATGAGTGGTTTTATAGGGATAAAATGCAACAAACTCAATTTAATGCTAATTAATTAAATTGCTTTATGTACAAAATTCAAAGGAGACGAGTTATTCTGGTTTTATAGGTCAATGTTTTATTTCTTCATGTCAAAGTATGAAATGTAATATTTCTTTGAATAAATGATTTTGTGTGTATTGGGATATGCCATAATTAAGTAGTCATTATTTCACTTTGTAATAAGATATATATACTACTCCCTCGGTCCTAAAATTATTATCACCAGACAAAAAATACACAATTTATACAAAAAATATATATATTAATGTTGACCAACAATAGAATTTCATCTTTATTATTTTCAAACATTTTGATTGGTTAATTTTGAAATAAGACAATTATTTTGAGACATAACAAAATGTAAATGTGAACAAATAAATTGGGACAGGGACACTAATATTCTAATAGTCTAATATTACTATGCATTATCTTTATTACTATTGTAGGTAAATTTAGTAGAGTTGACAATAATTTATTTGTTTATGTTTTTAATTTTTATTTCTCTAAAGCATTTATGGTTGTTTGATATCAAGTATATTACATAATAATTACAAGCTATAAATGCATTAACACAAAGCCAACCAAGATCCGATTGGCGTTTGGTTGAAATACATGCACGATACAATAGAGTGAATCGAAATA
The DNA here is from genome assembly GCA_963930675.1 of Gnaphalium uliginosum. NCBI lineage: Eukaryota > Viridiplantae > Streptophyta > Magnoliopsida > Asterales > Asteraceae > Gnaphalium > Gnaphalium uliginosum. The sequence goes on along the minus strand of OZ005684.1, from coordinate 10,010,562 downwards.
TTACAATTGGCAGTTACTCGATCGTATATTTTATGGTTCAGTCAACAATTGTAAAAGTTATTGTGTTTACATTTATACCCGATATATCTGACATGGTATGTTAATGCAGTTTTTTATGTGTGCAAGTGAAAAATATAAAAGTTGAAATGACCTAAAAAATCAAAAGGTAAAATATTATACAAATCACCTTCAATAATCTATAGAAAATAGCTAAGATCACTTGCACGGGTAATTGCTAGTCATGGATGCTATGTCAGCGCGACTAGTAGTCATTTCATAACCAGCTGCATTGGTGATTTTCACGACTAAATGTTGTGGTGAACTAGGGTCCACAAAATAATTTATTTTCTTTTTACATTTAATTAATCAAATACACTACAATAATTAAATAAAATTATATTTTAAAATAAAAATCATTTTATTAATAGTAAAACTTTTTAGTAGTCGTTTCTCAGCGTTCTATTTTTTTTACCAATGGTTATATTACCATTTTATAGAAACGAACAGACTGCTATTGGCTGCTTCGCCTATCGATTCTATTATGGTCGGCTTTGAGACATCAGAGGAAGACTATCATCTCTTCATTGGTTCCAACGGTGGCAGCTGCGGAATCTGCTATTGGGTTAGCCATTTTCGTTATTACTTTCCGAGTCGGAGGGCATTATAGTAATTCAGTGCTACCGAATCGCCTTACCCAGCGTCGAAGTGAAGTTGCAAAACCTGATAAAAGGAATCTGCTTTCCATCTTTGAGCTCAGAGCCCACAGTAAACATATGATGAGCCCAAACAAGAGATCCAGGAACACCATTTTACCGCAATGAAAAAGAGCACCTAATCAAGCAGTTAGTTTTAGTCTCCCTAACGGTCAACAGATAGCACTTCAGCTACTACAAGCTCACATCAGCCCTCCGAATATGCTCTGGTGCCGTTACCTGAAAAGGATTCCCGGGCAGGAGATCCTTTTAAAGAACAGAATTTCTGACGACAGAGACCACTAGAAGAAAAGAAAGTGTTTTTTTTATTTTCCATTACAACCTCGCAAAGAAACAAAAAAAAAAAACAATCCAAAAAGCTCATGGGCCCCACCTTCTTCGCGTTCTCCTCCATTTTGCGGATGACATCGCGCAACCACCACGTGGTGGCTTCGTGGTGAGCACGGGATCCCGAGAACGAGTCCACTACATGTGTTCTAATCTGAAAATTTTGAACAGTTTTCAAGTAGGACCACTTATTTATAATCTAGAAAGTTGTAATTTGTGGCGAAAGGTTGATAACTGATAATCCATATCAGTTCATAAATGTAAAAATGTTTATGAGTGAAAATAACCTCAACAAAAAATAAATGCTTATGTAAATCCATTGTTTCTCATCAGTAAATTAGATAACAATATGTATTAACACTGGTTTATTAAAATAAATTATTGTATTTTATATGCAATACATATTTGACATTAAATTTCTATAGTTCCACGAAATATTTAGTATATATTTTGAGGGCAAGGAAAATAAATAAATTATGGTTAATTAATTTGTAGTCTTATTTTTAAAATTTTACAATTGTTTTACTATCAACTTCTATTCTATGTATAGTAAAATTTCTTATCTCAAGTGCCATCAATAATCATACTTGTGATCAACGTGTAATGGAGGTCTTGCATGTCACAAATGCTATTTCATCGCAGTATTAACGTAAAACAAATATTTTATCGGACATAAACTAAATTTTGTGACTTGCTTTGATACCAATAAAAATAATTCTGATTGTGATAATTTTGTAGCAAAATTGCACCTTTCGACGTGACACTAAACGACTAAACTACAATTAATAAAAGTAAGCAAGAACACTCACCCGTGGGGTCATATCTAACTACTAACACGTCCATTATATTTTTTTAAAATTGTACAAGATAAGAAGGGACTTTCACTTAATAAAGGCATCTTCATAAAGTTCCCATAGAGTTTAGTCTCTTTTTTTTAGGATCCATTATTGGAGAATGGAGCTCCTCTTAATTTAGGATCCACGAGTTAGGCGGATATGTCGTAGTACACCACCAAATATTCCATTCGTCATGCTTTTATGATGAGTTATTATAGCTTTTTTCATTATAACTAAACATATATAGTTTGATATTAGACCACTCACTACGAAGACCGAAAGAATTGAGAAATTGATTACCACATCAACATAATTGAAAAAGAAGCACTACCTATCAAAATATACCCATAACTTATTCAAAGGGGAAAGAAAACATTAAGCTGACACACTCTTATTTCATTTTAGGACCGTCATCTGTCAAACAAAAACCATAAAGACGAAATGAAATGTTGTTGCTTCCCATGGGGATATTATGTTCTTCCTTTGAAGAATTTCGGAACAACTTGTCCATAGGTACCGATCTTATAATACGAGTATCACACATATATACGTAGTGGCGGATTGAGGATTTAGAGTGACCCGTAGCATTAGAATCTTAATTTTTGTGAACTCTTAGCACAAACAAAGAATATAACTAAAAATTCAATTTTTTGTAAGCAATTTACACTAAATACAATGAATGAACTCGTAGTGACTGCTAACTCTACCTTATACATGGCTTTGACTCTGTATAGACGACGAGTTGTAAAAATAATTCGAATGGTGTGAAAATATAATTTTGTACGTGGTAACTTTATATCCATTACTTTTTTCTAAGATCGTGTCTCAAACTTGTATTGCAACTTGACCTTCTACATCAATTTTTACACTTTAATATATATTAGAACAATATATGAAACAGTTTTAAAAAATCGGTGTATCAAATTTTATAAATGATGCTTCAATGCTTCATGATAAATGTTAAAATTAGTACTCTCTTTACAATATTATTTACAAATACACTTTTCTTAAAAACAATTTTCTTCTCAACTTCTCTAATTATCTTTTAATTGTTATTTTACATATATACTTAACTTAAGTTGAATAATTACATATTTTTTCAAAATACAAATATTTAGTGTATAAGGTGCAATACTCTTAAAGCATAGTTTGGAAAAATATGTAATTATCTAGTTTAAGTTGGATAAATATGTAATTGTTCCAACCATAAAAAAAAGGTAAATTAGTCCGTAGTAACATTATCGTAGAGATTTGTACTCCGTGCCCTAAAACTTGTACTTTTATTTATTTATTATTAAGTTATTTATTTCTGTTAATGACATTATGCACGTCAAAAAAGCATACTAACCTCCCTTTCCGTTTATAGCCAGTGATCTCTTTTTTCTTTTCCCCAAATTCATTTCTACAGAAAAGCTTTTAGATTCGAGAGAGAAAATCGATCTTCTTCATCGCAACCAAAAATTTAGGGTTTCAATCGGGCGCTCGCTTGTCATTATTCCTTCATCCTTCACCGATCATCATGTAAGATATTGTTAGCCTAATTTGTATTTGTATTTGTATTTTTATTTTATCGTTAAATTAGTCGCTATATATTGATTGATCTAGTTTCATATTTTTGATCCGTTCTTTAATCTATTGGCTTGTGTTTATGCGTTGAGGCTCTATTTGATCAGCTGCCTGCTCATTTACAATTTAGGTTAAATATTGTTGCAATTGCTATTGCTACCATATATACGTGTGTATATTGTGTGTGTTTGAATTATCGTTTGCGTTTGTGGAAAAATTTTGTTATGTATAGCTACATTTGATGATCTCTCAGCTTTGAGGTGCCTACTAAATTTACTAAGTTATGAAAGTTTATCTGTTGATGTGAAATAAATACGTGCAGACAGTTGACATTTGACAAGCTATTGTAGCTTGATTATGCACATGCTTGTTTTTCACTTCTATTTGAGATTTCATCTGTTGATCAGATTGCATCTGTTTCATTTATATGAAGATTTAATGGTGCATCTAGGCATGTTCTTTGGGTCGTGAATACTGAATTTGATTATTGATAAACGTGCCATCTCTAATTATATGTTCTAACTTCTTTATTTTTTAGTTTCTGAGTATTTTAAGTTTTGTGTATGATGTGATTGAGCAACAAGGAATGAGTAGCGTTGTATATGAATAATTCACATATGCTGGAGCTAGTTTCACCATGAAGTCCTAAAAGGAAATCCGAATGTTAGTTTCCGATAGATGAATAAGATCATTCCGGAGTTATTCCGGTAACTTTGGCAGGTGAAATCTTAATGACACTAAGCTACTCCAGTGCTTTTGAGCTATGAGGGAAAGTGAAATACGATTTGTAGGCTTGGGATAGGTTTTAGTTCGTAAACAGGGATTGGAGCCTGATTTCAAGGTCTTACTGCTATTAGTTCATGTACACTTTTATACTACAGATTAGGTAGAGTCAATGCCACTGACTCAGTGGTGCATGTGTTCCTGTATGTTAGATGTCGTAAGATTTGTTATTGCCACCTTCGAACCCATGAGATCTCATGTTACATTAACTTGAGAGGGGTACCAGTTGGAAACATTATGTGGTTGCATTGAGAACTACAAAAGTAAGGCTTAAAAGCTTGAGGTGACCAGCATAAATGATCTCTGTTTTATGATTTAAGTAAACTGATAAATAGTAATTGTCATGTATCTTCGTATTATGGGATATAGTTACTCTTTGAAAGTAATTGAGAAATAGTAATTGCAATAATCCTTTATGTTTTCTCCTACCTCTGTTGTGTATGGTTTTGAAATGTAATATAGCTATAGCTGAAAGCTCTGGTACATGGTTCATGTATAATGAACGTTAGTTTTATCTTTTAGCAGTTTGTTTTTCTGTAGTAATATCTAATGATCAACAATAAGAAATCCGTATTCATGAAATTATTTTTTTTCATTGGTACCTGAGAAGTCATTTGATGAGCTAAGACAATGAAGGCAAGGACATCTTCGTTGAATCCATATGCTACTTCATACATTCCACTCTCTAGAAGAGGGGCAGCTGATGAAAGCAAAGGCTATGATCCAGGGAGTACTACACACAACCAGTCCCCAAGATACTCTGGGAATCATGATGCTTCTGCTGCTGTGCCTGAGAATCCTGATAGCTTGAAACTTAAGAGTCATTCTGGATTTGACTCTTATGGTTCATCATCACATAGCACTGAGTTAGCTGGAAAACAAGCTTTGGATGTTGATCATGACATGAATTTGGCATATCTTCAGATGATCTTTTCTGGTGTATCTGATGAGTCTCTTTCCAGTGTCTATACAGCATGCAGAGGTGATATGGAAGCTACAGTTGAGATGCTGAATCAACTCGAGGTATAACTTACTCTTTACAGATTGCATCCATTCATTACACATGCATTTTCACACAGACACCCTACACCATGTGTCGACTTGTAGGAACGTGTGTATATGCATACATAGATGTGTTTATCTTTTATCTCGGTAAAATCGTATTTGCAGATTGCAAGTGGTCTTGGATCTGATATGACTCCTCCATTCTTATAATAGTGTGGACGTCTTGAACCGGGATATTTTAGCTACATCAACATTTAGCCAATTCTCAAAATGAATTTCTTTTAAATCCACAGTTTCCATACATACACATATGTGGTGACATGAAGCATGTATTCTTTGAAAGTCCTTGATTACTCTATTTAGGAAATTTCATAGGTATTTTATTTTATTTTTTTAATGTGATTAATATAGGTACTTAGCTACATGATAATGTGGCTAACATTTCCCCTTTACATATGTATATACTTTTAAATTTTTTGAGGGGATGAGTCTCAGATTCCGAAATTTCAAAATCTATATTATTGCCCATCCTTTTTGAGTAACTGGATCATCTGCATTTTTGCAGCTGCCTAGTGGTGATTTTATTGAGAATCTTCCAGACTCGTTAGACATTGGTGATGTTTCAGAAGCTGGATCATCTAGTGAGGGTGGATCTCAGAAACTGAAGAAGGTGGCTGTTAGTGAAGGCAGTTGGTGGACCCATACACCGTCTTCTAAGTAAAATTCTGCAACTGCTTTGCTTTCTGTGTAAATTTCATGTGAATTTTGGGAAAACTCTCCTCAGTTGTTCAAGTAGAGAGCATAGAGTTGTTTTGATTGTTGTATAGATTGGGGAACTGCTTCTTGTGTTGAAAGTTGTTTTTGGCATTCTGATGGGTAGGTTAACGGTAAACTATGCACCCTTATCATTCAAATTGAAGCTAGTTTTAGTACCATATGGTTGGTTTTGGCAGAAATTGTATGCGTGATTGAAAACCGAATCTGATGTGTGTTGCTCATACAGAGTTATGTTTGATCATTGAGTTGGTAATTTCTTCTGCTTTCTGTCTTAACTTTCCTTTTCATAATTTGGTTGACAATTCCTTGCTTGGGGTAATTTTTGGCTAACACTGCCAATTCTCCGATGGCGTTGTAGCCAGGCTTAACGTATTTGAAGATGTTGCATTTCTGCAAACCTTGTATATTCTACTGCTAGAGCTGGTACAACTAGTACAAGGATTTGTGTTTGTTGTGGGTCAGGCATGATTGGTTTTGTCGTGAGCTAGTTATGTCTGCTGTACGAACATGTGGATAGCTGGATACCAAAGTCCAAAACTGGGTTTAAAAAGTAGTACCTAATGTTGTAGGACTGTTCTTTTACGCTATATGAAGGAGGTTGATATGTGTTTTTTCAAAATAAACAACCCAGATGGGCCTGCTAATCAGCCAATTGGCATGACCCAATATGTTGGGCCGGGTTGAGCGGTAAGAAGTATGTACAGTTGTACACACAGATTTCCAGATTGGGCCGCCTGAAGTTAGGTCTGGTTGACTCAGGCATCAGGGTGGCGAGGTTGGGTGAGCCATGAGCCCGTGAGCAACTAACAGTTTCTTGAGTTTCTCATTGTTACGTAAAAGGCTTTATGGAGTTTCAAAACTTCAAACTTATTCATTGTTTTAAAGTACTAACTCTTACTAGTTTTGAACTTTGGAACTTCTTATAAGCTCATTCTTTTTGGTTGAAGTTGTTATTGAAACTGAACCTAAACTTATCATCTTGGATGCGGTTTCTTGAAAAATAATATGGAATTCGTGAAGTAATGATCAAAAATTGAGAACCTGATTTTCACATCCATCACTATCTGCATTAAAATTTTACTGTCGAATTACTAGTAGAACAATGTCTTTTGATTTTGGACTATTAGCCTCATTTGGCACAAACTTGATACAATAACTTGTTTAGCCGTCTTTCCATATAATTCCTATATTTATTGTGACACAACGCGACCCATATATTTTTTCTTGCTATTTACTTTGTCACATTTTGATCGAATTCCATTAAACCATGTGAACCTTATCATTCACTTCACGTGCATATTTAACATACACACTTTTTTTTTTCCTGTAAAAACAATAGCTTTCAGGATAGAACCATGTCTCTTTCTAAAGGAACGTAACAATGAAGATGACCGACAAAGACCGAGATGATGTGCTTATTGCAAGGACTATATGGTTTAAAATGACAATATCTACCAAATGTGGACAGGCTCCTAAACAATTTCCTTACCATTCCTCACACAATTTAAGCGCTAATGCAGCTTTGAGATCAACATATTAAATGCATTAAGGTGAGTTTGAGTTAAAACTCTTTCATGAACAACATTCGGTGAAATTATTAATCAAACCTAAGAGTTTCCAAATTAGCAAGATTACGAACGCAACAATTTAAACCAAAATACCTAATTGAAGCCTTTGCTAAAACAACATAATTACGTAATGGTCTCTATTGAAGTAATGTAAATTTGGGCGCAATAACGAAGGGTGATAGGCGCCAATTAGACACCCACAAATCTTTTTGCCGCTTCCTTCCACGAACCCTTCCGTTCCGTTTTCCCCAATTCCTCTCCCACGTTTCCTCCGTCACTAACCTCCCTATGTCTCTCCTCCTAATCAATTATCATCATCAATAGTCACTCAATCTACACATACAATTACAATTACAGTTACATACACACACTAACCGACTAAAATGACGCAACCACCGCCGGTAATACCTTCTATACAACCACCGCCACCACGACCACCGGCGCTCCTTACTTCCGGCGGTTGTCAAGTTCGTTGCGCTGGTTGCAGGGTGATATTGACCGTCGGTCCAGGATTGACCGAGTTTGTATGTCCTACGTGTCAGTTACCGCAAATGCTGCCGCCGGAGCTGATGCGGATACCGTCGCAGGTGCCGGCTCATGGTATCGATCCTAGTAAGATCCAACTGCCGTGTGCGAACTGTAAGGCGATACTTAATGTTCCTCATGGTTTATCGCGATTTGCGTGCCCTCAGTGCAAAATGGAACTTGCTGTTGATCTGTCTAGGATTAAACAGTTTTATCCTCCACCTCCCGAGGAAGTCAACGAGGTGTTTTTAACATATACTCTCTACCTTCATTTATTCATATATATACAAATTTAATTCTTCATTTATTAGTAAGAGTTTGTTGTATCCATGTATGTGTAACTTTATATGCAATTTTGACCTAATTTGCTTGTTGGAGAGAATTTATTGAATTTTAGGGGTTTATTTTTTGCACATTCATACTTTTGAAATGGCAATTGCATTTATGGATTACAATTTAGCATTTATGTAATAGGTTTAGAACAATATAGAAGTGTTTGATATGGTTTTACGGATGTTTTATGTTAAGAATATAATAGTCTGGGAAGTTGTAAGAGTATAGGGTTGGTTGCTGTTTCGGATAAAAATAGAAACTTAATTGGTAAATTTAACAGTAATAGCTATTGTACTGATGGTATCTAGCCTTCTGGTTTTGACTCTTGAGGTATGAATATGTGCTGCCAGAGTAGTGTAATTGAAATTGTTATGAGTAACGGATTTTGGGAAGTCTAAAATCATTTGTTATTAGTGTGTTTGACCATACAGATAAAAATGGAAATAGAAAAACGCAGGTGTCAGTCCTATTCTAGTTTTTTTATTACCGAAATGTCTCACGTGATGAGTTAAACCCTTTCAGGTAGCTATTGATGTGGAACGAGAAGAAGATGGTGGAGGCGTTGTGGGAGAAACATTTATGGACTATGTGAGTTTTTGTCGTTCCCTTGAGCTTCTCCCAAGTGTGGTTTAAGAGTTTCTAGGTTTATCTTTATACGTTATTGAAATGCAGCGTCCACCAAAGGTGTCTATTGGTCCTCCACATCCGGATCCTATCGTGGAAACATCATCCCTATCTGCGGTGCAGCCCCCTGAACCCACATATGATCTTCAAACAAAAGATAACTTGGAATCTTCAAAAGCTTTGTCATGCTTGCAGATTGAGACACTAATTTATGCCTGCCAGGTTGGTTATTTAACTTAATTGTGAACTTTAATTACTCTTTGCTTGATTTGCATTATTTTTTGTTCACAGAGACACATGCAACATCTTGAAAACGGCAGCAGGGCAGGATTTTTTCTTGGAGATGGAGCTGGTGTTGGTAAAGGACGTACAATTGCTGGGTTAATTTGGGAGAATTGGCACCATGGGAGGAGAAAAGCATTGTAAGGTCTTGGCTGGTGGTTGCATACGTTTAATGTTGTCAGAGTGATCTTTGAATGATTAGCAATGTGTTCTATTTTTCGCATTGGTAATGCTAGTTGTGATGATTCTAGGTGGATTTCTGTTGGTTCAGACTTGAAATTTGATGCAAGAAGAGATTTGGACGATGTTGGAGCAACATGTATCGAAGGTATTTATGTAAATTTGTTATCTTTCTTGAGTACTTTTTGTAACTTATATCTCTTTCATACACACAGGATGTTTTAGTGGTTTTAATATCATATGTTTGTCTATGTATGTTTATGTGTATGTGATTATGTGAATCTGAATGACCCGTGCCTCTTTCTTCTATTGTGTGGCCCAATTTTCACTTCTCTTGCTTATATCTCCTACTTCTCAGCAGAATTTAGATATATGCTTATAGGTCTGTTTCAATGTCTAAACTGCTAAAACAATGCTGGGGGTTTTAGCCTATCTTTTTGCTATCAAAGCTTTAAGGATTTACCTTTGGGTGTATTCCATTCTTACTTTACATTTTGGGCGCTTTTGAAGCTCTCAATGGGCATATTGGATGGCTCTACGACTATAAATTTTTTCTTACATAGTGGATATTTCTTTGTTTTCTCTCTTGCTAATCTCCATAGTTAGAATTTGAGGTCTGCTCAGGTTACAGTAGTTATGTTTTGCTTGCAGTGCATGCTTTGAACAAACTCCCTTATTCCAAGCTTGATTCCAAGTCTGTTGGGATTAAAGAGGGTGTTGTTTTCTTGACATATAGCAGTCTTATAGCATCTTCTGAGAAGGGTCGCTCTCGATTACAGCAGCTTGTGCAGTGGTATGGATTAGAATATGATGGGCTGATCGTGTTTGATGAGGTATTATATTATTATTATTATTATTATTATTATTATTATATAGGGCTGTTTGTGCAAGTAGCTTATAACCAATTCAATTTGCTTAAGGTTATTGTTAAGTACAAATCATCTGTTCGAACTGTAGGCACTTCCTTTTTGCTATTTGTTAGTCTGCTGTTCTGGGTGGTTTACCTGACAGTTAGTTATCTAAAGTATGAAAATGGTGTTTGGGTTATTTTCTAGATCCAGCAAACAATAATAAAATTTATTATGTTCAGGGTTGTTGCTAAAAACCCCGAGGTATGTTTTTTTGTACATTTGTGTATTTGTGCAATTCTTGCTATATATCAGACTTGAACTGTGGTTAAACCGTTTTTTAGACAAAATAAGTTGCGTTGACAATCCCAACTCAAAGGAGAAAAAAGAGACAAGGGCGAAATGTATGTTTGAGTAGTTTCTGATTGGTCTTGCAATCTTGATTGTAGTGCCACAAGGCCAAAAATTTGGTACCTGAAGCTGGAGGACAACCAACACGAACGGGTGAAGCTGTTCTTGAACTTCAGGTTTGTTCTCACACCAATTGCTGAAAGCACCTGTCATTTTTGTTAATAATATCTAATGTCATCTGTGGTAATGTTCAATGTTTTTATTTTCTGATGGAAAGGATTAATGACATAGTTCTGATATATGGAAGGTGGCAACTAGATGTCCCAATTACTTGGGATAAAATAAAAGCTAAGAAGAATCTGTTTATTATTCAAGCTTGTTATTTTAATAATTTAATTGTAGTGAAAAAGTGGGACACTGATACCTCTTTTGAGGAGCTTGTCTTTAAGATGAGACATTACAATTGGTCCATGAACACCCAATCTGGACAAACCTAATCACAGAATTCACGGTTCATTTCCAATCCAAGAGGCGCGAGGACCCAAATGCTACTTGGGTCCTTATAATTACTAGTGTTGACATTAGTACTTTTAGGAAACTTTTAGGTCATACATGATAATCAATTTTCAACTGAATAATGAATAATATATGGTTGAAACCCAGTCTAGTTAGGTTTATAATAGTTGAATTACAAACATGGTGTAATTCCCTGGTTTTTGTGTCATATTAAATTAGGCATTGCTTAGTCAAACTAGCTTTGCCTAATGTCGCTGATACCAGACTTCTTATTTTAGTCGCAAATGTGTACACATATTGCCCCCTTAGATGTGTGTAAACTTTATCACCTTGTATCTCACATTGTCACATTTTGATAGAAATAGAATATACACAACATAATGATCCACTATGAGTGTCATTAGAATGCACACACTTGGGACACAATTTGTTAGAGCAGCACATATTGATTGTTAAAGAAGAAACATACAAAAAAAAGAGAGAAGAATTGTAGTTGGGTATCTACCAAGTACTAAGAGTATAAAAAATTGGAGAACCAAAAATTAAGATGCATAGCTCTTTTGAAAAGTTAGAAAGGTGAAATGAATTCGAGAAAATTAGATGCTGAAAGGCTTACCGTTTTATGAAAAATGCACGATTCAGTAGGCTTTGACTTTGGTAGGATTTGGTTAGTGTAATAATCTCTCGTCTTTCCTTCTATATTTTTATTTTCTTTTCCCCTTTTCACAGTATCTCTCTTCAGCACTATTTTTGGCAGGAGAATAGTTCCCCTACACTATTAGATTATAATATATACAGTTGTGCAGATATACCGTAGTTACTAGTCTCTTTTGATCCAAATGACAATCGAAGAAAATGAAAAAGCTGCAAAGTAAGAAAAAAACCATTATGTGAATAAGGCGTAAACTTCTAGATCTATAGTTAAAGAAAGGCATTCAGGTATGTACCTGGTAATTGAACAAGAGCGATCACAGAGAGGCACACTTGTACACTTGTTGTATTACATATCATGATGCTTGACTTTGATTGGAAATTAATAACTGCAAGATCTTTCATTCGTTCCGTCCCTGTAAAGAGAGTGACACTGTATGTGCTAACAAAGGACAGATTTTCATGTGGTGAATTGGTACTTATGATATTTAAGGGTTATATTTTGTGACATGCAGTTGATATGCAAGGATGTTGCCAACATTACAACATTAATAGGCATAGTTGACCCGTGAAATCACAAGAATAACAATGCACTTGTCATTTTTTGTAATTTAGTGATATTATTCTCGAAAGCTTCGTAGAGACCTCTTTTACTGCTCATTCTGGCTTGTGATTTTCCTACTTCGTTTGGTATACATTGGTTCTGCCTAATTTAGTGATATTGTCTCTTGTTGCACCAATAGTTCTGCCTAATTTAGTGTTGTAATAACTCTCCAATGTTTCTAAGAGTCGTTGGTTCATTGTTACAGGCGCGACTTCCTGAGGCACGTGTTGTTTATTGTTCAGCAACTGGTGCTTCAGAACCTAGAAATCTGGGTTATATGGTCCGGCTTGGTCTCTGGGGAGCTGGAACTTCTTTTGAAGATTTCCGTGAATTTTTGGGTGCAAATACTTTACCTTAAACTTAGATCATGTTTTTTTGTTGGTAGTCAATGTTTGTTTTCCACTTTCTCTTCTAAAGTAAAAAAGAGTTTTGAGTTTCTACTCGTTTTTGACTTTGCCACTCTCTTATTGCTTTGTATTTTTTTCTTTTTGTGGGTTTTAATAACCATGTTTGTTTTTCTAATGCAATTCTCCGTGCAGGCGCTCTGGATAAAGGTGGAGTAGGTGCACTTGAACTTGTTGCCATGGACATGAAAGCGAGGTTAGCATTTAGCATACATTAAATAGCTTTTCTAACTGAGTACTGTACCAATTAGGTTATTTAACCTTTCAGAGGGATGTACGTATGCCGGACTCTGAGTTATAAAGGAGCAGAATTTGAAGTTCTTGAGGTTCCACTGGAGGCCAAAATGGAGGTACCAAGCAACCTTCTGCGTCTTTGCATGTAAAATATGCATGTACAAGACTTGCTAATGCTCTTGTAATATTTGATGGTTTGTAGGAGATCTACAAAAAATCAGCCGAATTTTGGGCTGAATTGAGGGTTGAATTGCTTTCTGCAAGTGCCTTCCTTGGTGATGATAAGCCTAGTTCCAGTCAGTTGTGGAGATTATACTGGGCGAGCCATCAGGTTTGCCTGTTCAAATTTGTTTTTTACTCAGATATGTACATGAATGTTTTCTGTGTGGTTATTTTAATTTGTTCATATGTTTGTTGCTTCTGTTATATTCTAGCGTTTCTTTAGGTATGTATGCATGTCAGCAAAAGTGCCTGCTGTTGTAAGCCTTGCAAAGCAGGCACTGATGGACAACAAGTGTGTGGTCGTTGGTCTTCAGAGTACTGGGGAGGCAAGAACAGAGGATGCAGTGACAAAATATGTGAGTGTTTTGTCCTTTTGCATGTTAAATGAAAGATGCACACATTTTGATCTTTCATTTTTTATCTATCTTTATATTTTGTAGGGGATTGAACTTGATGATTTTATTTCTGGACCTCGTGAGCTGTTGCTTAAATTTGTTGAAGAAAACTATCCTTTGCCTGAAAAGCCTGAATCTCTTCCAGGTATTCGTTGGCTTATATGATGCAACATATGTAATATATATTTTGCAGATTTCACTAATAGGGTTTTTATACGTTGTAGGGGAGGATAGTGTTAAGGAACTTCAGCGTAAGAGGCACTCAGCAAATCCTGACGTTTCTTTTAAAGGGAGGGTCAGAAAAGCTGCCAAATGGACCCCTGCAAGTGACGCTGAGAGTGACGAGGAATCTGAATGTAAGTTGTGCTAAAATGCCGCCTTCTCTGGTTGGCTGATGCTACATCTTAATTATTTTTCTCTGTGTAAGTTGTGTGATGATATTTTTATTCTGAATTGTGATACTGACTTAAGTGATGGTATTTCTTATTGGGATTTATTTACTGCCTTAACTAATGGTGTTTGTATTTTGTTTTCAACAAACTAGCTGATTCTGGCCATGAATCTGATGATGAATTTCAGATATGCAACATCTGCAATTCAGAATCGGTATGCTTACCTTTTATACCTTTTATTGGTTTATATCTTTATCTGTTCTTGATTCTTATCATTGGTATCCTATTTCTCTTATCTATGTAGGAAAGAAAGAAATTGCTCCAGTGTTCATGTTGTGGACAACTTCTACATCCGGCATGTGTAGTTCCACCAGAAACCGATGCAATATCTTCCAATTGGTCTTGTCATTCTTGCAAGGAAAAAACAGAGGAGTATCTTCAAGCAAGACATATCTATGTTGCAGAATTACTACGAAGGTGTGATTATTTAAGTGCACCACTTGCGCCTTTTCTCTTTTGTTGCTTCCTGTTTTCTCTATATTGCTTTCCCGGATAGTTTAGCCACATTTCTTTGTAAGATTATTTTTGCGAATAAAAGCCAGAGAAATTACTTCACCAAGCTGAATTAACCTTATATGTTGCCAATATTAAGCAATTTAGTATGGTTTGATTTGCTGTGAATAGCCACTTGAATGTTCTAACGTCTGCTATGTGGAATATGTTAGATATGAAGCAGCTATAGAGCGTAAGTCAAAGATTTTGGACATAATCCGTACATTTGACCTTCCAAACAATCCTTTGGATGACATTATCGATCAGGTATATTATGAATGTGGTTTTGCTCAATGTATAATTTTGCTAATGCTAGTATTCCTTTTTTAATTTACTTTACAATTAATTGCAGCTTGGAGGGCCTGGCAATGTTGCAGAAATAACAGGGAGACGAGGTATGCTTGTCAGGTCTTCCAATGGAAAAGGAGTCACTTATCAGGCACGAAACACGTGAGTTTATGCTGGATTAGACAACATGATATTTGATTTGCTTTTCAGTAGCTGATTTATCCTCTTGTATTGATACAGGAAGGACGTGACTATGGAAATGGTCAATATGCACGAAAAACAACTCTTTATGGAGGGTAAGAAACTAGTTGCTATCATTTCTGAAGCTGGATCAGCAGGTGTTTCTTTGCAAGCTGATAGAAGAGCCTTGAACCAGGTAAATGGATATTTATTTGATCGCCACCCGGAGATTTTGCATCTTTGAGTTGTGTAATGACATCTTTCTGATGTTTTGTACCAGAAAAGAAGGGTCCATGTAACTTTAGAACTACCTTGGAGTGCTGATCGTGCAATTCAGCAATTTGGGAGGACTCACCGTTCAAATCAAGCTTCTGCACCCGAGTACAGGTAGATATGGCCTTCAGTTTACTACAGTATCACACTATGCTTATAACAAGTTTTCATTTCTATTGTTCTAGTAACTTGTAAGATGCTAACAAGGATTTGATCTGGTGCAAAAGTCTTCTTTTGACCTTACAGTTTTGGGATAGAATAAGTGATCATGTTTTTAGCATGTGGATGTTTAGATATTTATTTACATTGGTTCATGTCAAATAAGTTCTGATGTCGGGATTTAAAGCTTTATTAATTAGAATTCATCCCGTATTGATCTCTGTATTGTAGACTGTAGACAATGGCCATTGCGATGAGGCTTTGCATTCACACAAATATTTGAAATGTAATCTTCCTTCTTCTACTTTATGACTCATGTACCTTATAGGTTACTGTTCACCAATCTTGGAGGTGAACGCCGGTTTGCTTCTATAGTTGCGAAGCGATTAGAGTCACTTGGAGCTTTAACACAGGGTGACCGGCGGTAAGTTTCTTTTTTGATGTGCAACTATAGTTTGATATTACTCTTTATGTAGTAATATAGTTCAAGATAATCATTCCCTTATTACCCTTTTTCTCTTTACGACCTTTCAGGGCTGGACCATCTCTTAGCGCGTATAATTATGACAGTTTGTATGGAAAGAAGGCCTTAGTAATGATGTACAGGGGAATTATGGAGCAGGTTCTATCCCCTTTCTCTGGTCATGCCGTGTGTCAGCTGCTGTCGATCGCTTTTAAACCAAATTCAACTTTATTTGCAGGATTCTCTTCCAGTTGTGCCGCCAAATTGTTCATCTGACAATCCTGCTACAATCAGAGATTTTATTGAAAAGGGAAAAGCTGCTCTTGTTTCTGTTGGCATAGTTAGGGACACAGTTGTTGGTATTGCTTTTTGCAACACACTTGTTGGTTAGTAGACTTATTACGTATATATGTTGTAGTCTTATCCCAATCGGTTTCTTGTTTCATTTTTGTATAGGAAATGGCAAGGATTCTGGCAAGTTTTCTGGCCGTATAGTTGATTCAGATATGCATGATGTCGGCCGCTTTCTGAACCGACTTTTAGGACTTCCACCGGACATCCAAAACAGGTTGAAAATTATAATATTTACTTTGTGGGTTTTCTATCTTTTCTTGTGGTGTTTAATAGCAGTATTTATGTTGATTGCAGACTCTTTGAGTTGTTTGTTAGCATCCTTGATCATCTCCTTCAAAATGCACGCCTTGAAGGACATTTAGATACTGGGATTGTTGATATGAAAGCTAACACCATTGAGCTCCAAGGAACTCCGAAGGTCACATATTATGTATTCTTTGTATTCATGCATAGTAACATATGCTAACTTTTAATTAATTATTAATTATTATTATTATTTTCTTTTTCGCAGACTGTTCATACCGATCATATGTCTGGGGCTTCCACTGTGCTATTTACATTTGTTATGGATCGTGGCATTACGTGGGAGGTGTGAATTTCTCTTTACTGAATTGCAGTGTTAATAATTTCTATATATTTTCTAAACTTGTGTGATCTCCTTTTAATTTCTAATAGGCCGCATCTGCATTGCTTAGTGAGAAGCAAAAAGATGCGTCTGGCTCTCCCGCTAATGGATTTTATGAATCTAAAAGAGAATGGCTTGGAAGAAGGCACTTTCTTTTGGCAATTGAAGGGTATGGAAGTTTGATTTAAACCATTTTCTAACCTGATATTTTGCATCAGTTTTGCTCGGATTTTAGTTGATAGACTTTACAAATAACCAACAAAATGGTCCAATTATACATCAACCTGTTTCTATATGGCTAGCAACAAGAAAATGGTTGCACTAACACGCAATGACTATCCTTTGTCTGATTGAGGCTTGCCTTTTCAATTCTAGCTCAGCCTTACCGATAACAGAAATATGGGATAGATAATCTGGATCCTCATCTCCCTCCCGCTTTAGACGCTAAGTTTGGATACTGTCATACTGTCACACTCATACACATACACTCTTCAGATTGATAATATATCATTCACTGCTTTTGTCATTTAGGAATTTTTATTTTCTTAAGCCCTTTCCCACAATTTATCCGATAAGTATTAGAATTTTGAATCCCATAACCTAGCAAAAGTTCATTTGGAGAGAATAATATGATACAACCATGCCTTACGAATAGTGGAATATCTAAAGTAAAGCTCTGTAGCTTAGTGTCATTTAAGAGAATTTAGGAGATCAAGCAGCTCTACTGTGTATTTGTAGCTCTTCTTAAAGATAGTCTTGCAGTATCTTAATGTTATTTGAATGACCCATTCTTATGAAATATATCATTGCTCTCCACTGAGAAGAACTACTATTTCTTTCAGCTTTTCTGGTACATTTAAGATATTCCGTCCTGCTATCGGAGAAACGCTCAGGTATAGAAAATCTAAAATCTCGGCTCATATCACATCCTTTGGTTATGTGTATGTATGTGTATTATATAATATTGCTCGTATCGTTTGGTTCTAATAGTTGGGTCACTTGGGTGCACATTTGCTGTTTCAACTTGTAGGGAGATGCCCATAGCTGAGCTGAAGGACAAATACAGAAAGACGATGTCACTAGAAAAGGCACACAGTGGATGGAAGGAGGAGTACGAAGTTTCGTCCAAGCAGGTATTATAAACTTACCATAGTCATTAATGAGACATAATCCCAAGTTATTACACTTTCGTATTTTCACTTCTCTTTGTTATAAATGGAACTTATATACTTCACTGTCAATTATGCCTTTGTGATTATCTTAATTGACAATTTGCTCTGACATGCAGTGCATGCATGGTCCAAAA
Organism: Gnaphalium uliginosum; assembly: GCA_963930675.1. Taxonomy (NCBI): domain Eukaryota; kingdom Viridiplantae; phylum Streptophyta; class Magnoliopsida; order Asterales; family Asteraceae; genus Gnaphalium; species Gnaphalium uliginosum. The sequence continues at coordinate 9,992,226 of OZ005684.1, read as the reverse complement.
TGTAAGCTTGGTAGCTTTTGTACGGTTGGCAGAAGAATACAGGAAGTAAATGTACTTGGTGGCCTTATTCTCCCAGTTTGGGGAACAATTGAGAAGGCCCTTTCCAAACAGGTATGTTAATTATGTGGATATAAAATCATATAATGTTTGCTTATTTGGTGGCAATGTAACATACATTTATAACTAGGCTATAGGATGCTCTTTATAAGAACATTCTGGAGTGAACTTTATGATTAAATGTCATGAATAAGGCATCATTTGCCTTTGTTATGAGTTATTGGCTGTATCCAGTGGTTTCGTAGGTGTCGTCAATCTTATACTTGGTGTGTATGGATGTTTACTAGTTTGTTGGCTTTATTTGTTAAACTTATAATGCTTATATCCGGTACTTATAAGTTTGAGTTGGATTGAATACAGGCGCGTCAAAGCCATAGAAGACTACGTGTTGTGCGCATAGAGACAACAGAAGATAATCAGCGAATTGTTGGACTTCTTGTTCCAAATGCAGTAGTAGGATCTGTGCTTCAAGGTCTCTGTCTCACTCTCTCTCTCTCTCTCTCTCTCTCTCTCTCACACACACACACACTCTTCTATCTGTTTAATGACTAAGAAGATGTCTTGTATTACGTATAATTAAGTAGTATTGTTTGCTTGTATATCTTAATTATAAATTTTGGTCTATGAACCCTGCCATAGCAATTATTTCTATTCAATGGATACTCAAGACTCTCTGACCTTTATAACAGATCTAGCATGGGTTCAAGACATTGATGACTAAAGTAGAATTTCGTAGGCCATTTTTTGGTATCAATGCTGGACAATAGCTATTATATGTTTTTGTTATCCTCCACTAAAGATAGCAAACAGAAGTATATTTCCAAGGAGTACAGCAGCCAACCGAGTCCCTTGCAGTTGATAAATTGACGTTGATCTATTCTTTATACTCGGTCTCAGTTTTTTGTAATTATTTTGAACCGAGTAGGATCACTATTAATAGTGGTGAATGTATAAAAAAATTTGTATGAATTATATTTCTACATCTTTTGATTTATGATATTTGATGGTCTTCAACGTTTTACCTTTTTCTTAAGCTGCTAAATTCTGCCCCGTTAAATAGAAATGGTTCAAAGTTTTTATGCTTTGTAAGAGCTACCATATGAGTAATATGTATATTTGTATTTGTTATGTTAGTGGGACATTAGAAAAACTACTACTAATGAACCGTTGAATCTGTCTAAACAGAGTAATTAGGAAACAGTGAATATAATTAGAACTAACATGGTCGAAGCTTTGAAGTAATGTGAAAAGGGATGTTACAGTTTCAATAAACTTGTTGGGAGTACATAAAAAAAACCCAGTGGGTAGACATTGATGCATTATCACCCATCTCAATAACTACCAAATAAAAGGGAGTGTTGCCACAGAAAAGGCAATAGGTAACATTGAAAGGGGGGGAAGGGGGGGGGGGGGGGGATACACAGTGAAACACGGAAACCATCAATTCATTGTTTCAGATACAAAGCATCATTTTTGTTCTTTTTGCAATTCATCCCCATCAGTATGCATTTAGTTGCAGAATTACAGCATATTGTGATAAAGTGAACTCATCTTCAACAGGCAGATCTTGTCTAGTTCTTTCCGTTGCCAGCTCGAGTGGTGGTCGGACTTGTGATAGGTTGATAATTTACATATGGATTTCTGGTTAAAGTCTCCCCCTTCAAAGCAGCAACGTATCTATCGTTCGTATCTTCCTTCCTCTGAAGTTCCCCAAGGAACTCTCCCAGTCTCTCTTTATTCACTTTTCCCATCAACTGATTTGCATATGTAGACAAACAAGTTTTAGACCTTTTTAGTAAAGATAGATAATACAACTGAAGTGCATGTAATAAGATAATAAGCAACTTGCACTCATCTTTCCCTTTAAATCTCTTTTCCATGGACTGTTTATCAATATTATGATCAGAGTAGGATTCTAAGGAATATCAGAACAAAAATTGCAGGTTCTTGAGAAACAAAAATAAGACTTCCTGCAATGTAGGAACATACATGACAATTACTAAGGGATAAACTATTTGAGTAACAGATCCTTGTGGTTCAAGTACCACCAAAAAGGCATACAGATGCATAGGCTAATCTAAGAGAATGGGAAGAGGAGGTAAATAACTTTGCTTCAACAGCCCTGAACTTAAACTACCAAGAGCGAGTTTATGTATGTTTTACAATGTGAAAAATATTAACTTTTATTTAAGGAACAAAGCAAAATATAATTCACGCGACGTTATACCCATTGGTATAGATGAATTCATAAATCATATCACATTATGCAAGTTGCAAAACTGCTTTTTAGGTCCTATCAATTTAAGTTGAAATTGCATGCTTGAAAATCAGATGCATTTCGTTAAAAGGTGTCCACACTGTGGTGTAGAGTTCACATGGATATGCTCCAATCACATAATCAATAATATAAAGACAACATGTGATCACTCCTCACGTAGAAGGTGAGTTCCCTTTTGTAGTTCAAGTCATTAGCCTAAGAGGTGCTAACACTATCCCTTAAAGATTTGTTTTACTTCAGAACAAATGGTTATCTATGCACTGAAAATGAATGGATGAAAAGGATGTGCCTAAGTAAAATTTCCAAGCAACAAAACCAACAATAATTGGCTCTCTTTCAGTTCCATGTTTCTACAAAGCACAGGACTTATTGCTCATAATATGCGTTAGATGTATTACACCCTTGAACCTTTGTGTCTGAGCAAAATATAGAGCATACCAAATGTCTACTTGGTCTTATGACTCGTGCCAATACTCGCACTTGTTTTACATCACATATATATATTGTAGGGTTAAGTACTTTCGTAAATGAGCGTAACTATATCAGAAAATATATATTGTATGTATCGAACCTTCAATTTTGGATAATATATGTATCAGACTTCTTATGACTCGTAAACCGGTGACGTGGCACCGATTTTGAAGATATGAAGAATTCATGGTAACATACAGTAGCAAAATCGATAGCTCAATATATACAATTGCAAAATCGGTCTACTTAAGAGTTTGCGAATCGACCCAATCGAATTTTATAATATTACCAAAAGAAAACGGATTTTTCAAATTAAAACCGTGGGTTTTGCGAAATTTTAAAAAAACAAAAAACGGATTTCTCAAAAAGAAACCGATTTTGCAAAATGTTCTGGCTGGGCAGCCTGGGCTTATTTGTGTTGCTTATTGCTTATAATTATAAGCAATAAGTTTGTAAGTTATATTTGAGTGTTTGACATAGCTTATAGCTAATAAGCTCATTTTTGTGAAGATATGCAAATAAGCCATGAAAGTTTGAGCTTATTTATCACCCCCTAAATAAGCTAATAAGCATAAGTAAATAAGGGCATCCAAACACCCCCTAAAAACTGAAATTAACAAAAAAGGCAACAACTAGTGTTGATTGATTGAATTGAAGGAGTTTTTAATTTCATAAAGTAATCAATTTGATATGTAAATCCAAAAACCCTAAAAGTTGAAAGCAACTCTAGAGATTGGCGTCGACAAACAATAACCTAAATTAAATGCACGGATCACGATTAATCATCAATTCATCATCATATATGTAATATTAGCTAGAGAGAATAGATGTACTAACAAGGGTATCGGGTCGGGCATTGCGACGGAGTTCGGATTCGAGGTGTTGATTGCTTAAATTAGTGGCTTGCATCACATAATATCCAACGACACAAGGGACAACAACACAGACAGTTGCAAAACCGAAGAAAAATGGCTTTGAATCTCTCGTTTGTCTCACTATCCATCGCCATGTTGAGCTTTTTTCCATTAAAAATGACATTTCTCCGGTCAGGTGGTTGTTCGTGGTAGTCGGTGACGGTAGTGGTTGTAAGATGCTAGAAGACTGATATGATAATGGTTATTAGGCCGTGCTACTGGACTATTTTCTACCAGTCTATTAGGCCCAATTAGGCGTGACAAAAAAAAATCGGGTCGGAACCCGAAATCGGAAAAAACCCAAAACCCGAAACCGGTCAAAATCGGTTTTGACCAAAACCGGTCAAAATCGGTTTTGACAAAAACCGATTCGATTTTTGTAAAAATCGGCAGCTTGGTAACCGGTTTTGATATTCCCGTTAGAGATTCGGTTATACCCGAACCAGTTTGGAAAACCGGTTAGAAATACCGGTTTGAAATCGGTTTTAGGAGCTGAACGAATATAGCCATTATTTTCGAATTTTTTGACCTTTTTTTGTGTGTTTTTTTTTTTTTTTATCATTTTGCCATCCTAAAATTAGTATAAATACATACCTTGGGTTTGGTTTAGTCACAACATTCAATCTTGCTAATTCTAGTCTTTAAACACTCAAAACGTTTACGATTTACGTACGAAACTCTCAAAAAGTTCTCTAACACTCTCAAAACGCTCTCAAAATGGCAACTCAATCTTCTTCAACTTCCGCCGGTGTTGGTTCTTCAAATGCATCAACTATTGTTCAAGTTTTGGTAACCAAACGAAATCCGAAGATTTGGTGTAATTACGACAAAGTGTTGTTGTCGGATGGTTCGACTAAGGCATTTTGTAAACGTTGCGGGAAATTTTTGAAAGCCGACTCCAACTCAACGTTGAAATCACATGCTACAAAGTATTGTGATGGAGTGAAAAGTAATCCGGAGTCGGGTCAAGCAACCATGTCACGGGATGGGAGTATTTTTACATACGAAGCGGAGCGGTGCCGAGAAGCATTTGTCGGCTTTGTGATTCAAGAAGCTTTACCGTTCAACCACTTCGACAACCCTCGACTTACTAGGGTCATTCAAAATACTCTTCAACCGCGATATAATCATGTAAGTCGTCTTACTCTTAGACGTGATGGACTTAAATTGTGGAAAAATGCTAAAAGTCGACTAATAATCGGTTTTAAAAACTTAAATACAAATGTATCTTTAACAACCGATCTTTGGTCGGCTTCTCATGGTTTGTCCGGTTCGTACCTTTGTGTTACCGCGCATTGGGTTGATCCTGCAACTTGGCAAATGATGAAACGTACCATTGCCTTTGAAAACTTTGACTATCCTCACACGGGTAAAAACTTATTTTACATGTTACAAGATGTAATGAAAATGTTTAAAATTGAACAAAAGATTTTTTCAATCTCGTTTGATAACGCGAGTAATAATACAAACGCCGTTCAAAGATTAATACTAAAATACGAACCACCTTTGAAAGACATTTTCTACCATAGTAGATGTGTTGCACACATCATTAACTTGGTTGTGCAAGACGGACTAGCGATTGAAGAAATAAGCGTAGTAAAAAACACGTATAAAACTATGTTACAAGATATATTTTGTTCAGGTAAGGCTAGATACAAACATTATATGAGATTGTGTAAGGAAACGGATTCCATTTTTTTAACCCCTAATTGGGACATGCCCGTAAGATGGAATTCGACTTACAACATGTTCATACGTGGTTTACGCCAACGCGACACTTTATACGTTTTTCATGATCAACTTGTTCAAAAAGTTCTTGCAACACCATTTTCTTCCGAATATTGGGAGGTTATTCAAAAGTTAACCGAATTGCTCAAAGTTTTTAAAACCGCAATTACTTTATTATCGGGTGTTTATTATCTCACGAGTCATTTGCTACTTAATCAAATATTTTTAATGAGTTCAAAACTAAGCGAATACGAATTTTGTGGTAATGTATATGCAATAATGGTGGCTCCCATGAAAACAAAACTACGAAAATATTATAAAGAAATGCCACCGATAATTAGTTGTGCCGCCGCATTAAACCCATGTTTGAACATTTCCGGGGTGGAATTGCTTATCGATAACATTTGTAACGATATGGATTTGAATGATGAGGACCCATTTTTTGTACAAAATACAAAAGACTATTTTAATAAATCTTTTAAAAATTTATTTGGTCATTATTTTCAAAAATATAGTTCAACAACAATGGTTTCTTCTAGTTCGGCTTCCACAATGTTTGGTTCATCATCTTCTTCCCGAGATCCAATGATTAATTTATTTAATAGTTTAAGACAAGAAAACCATAAACGGGCAAGGGGTGATGGTGACTAAAGGGCCACTAGCGAATATGGGAGATATACTGGAACGGATTTTTTAGCCTCAATGGAACCCGAAGAATTCGCACATTTTGATATTTTGTCTTGATGGAAAGGGAGGGAATCTCAATTTCCCATTCTAGCCATCATGGCCCGAGATTTACTAACCGTCCAAGCTTCTACGGTAGCTTCGGAATCTGCTTTTTCTCTTAGTGTGTGACAACCGAAAAATTAGGCCGTCATTAGTACCTAAGATAGGTCATGATTACTTGTATTTAGTGTGAAATAGGACTAAGTACAGTAACATTGTTTTGTATATTTTGTATACACACGTACGTAATTAATTTTAATTACGCGAATTCGATCGGATGGAATCCGACACAAATAATATGGACGTTGGTGAAAAATATTTTATTAAATAACGCGACTATATTAAATAATCGTTATTTAACATATAATATTATGATACTATATTAAACGTTTTTCGTTTTGTATAAAACGTACCGTACGCGATGAAAACGCGCGAATCGCGCCCGACGACCGAACGAAACCCGACAAATATTTCGGTAAAGGTTCAATAACGTATTTATAAATATTTAATCAATTTAAAATTGCAACTTCGTACCAAAAACAAAATGCAAAAAAAATTAAACGTTAACAATTAAATTCTAAAACGCGCGATTAACATTTAACCGATCGGGTAACGTAACCCGAAACCGAGGAACGGGTCACGAGCCCAAGACCACGATGGGGCAGGCACAGCTCGGCCCAGGAAGGCCCAAGAACCGGCCCAACCCCCTTTGGTCCATCCCTCTCCTTAAAACATTTATACACTACTCCAACTTTCATTTTACACACACACATTAACCTTTCTTTTGCTCTCATCCCTTACACTCTCTTTTAAAATCTCAGCCATAACCCCCACCACAACCACCATCCTCAGCCTCTTCCAAGGACTCTAGCCACCATCTCCATCATTTGCAACACCACGAAGAAGAAGAACGAGCGAAGAAACCATAAACGATTCACGGCAGCCCTCCTTCCTCATTTCGGCTTTAGATCGAGTTCTCGTTGTAAGAATCTCTTCTAATCTCGTTTATTTTACTTGGATAATGTTCATATACATGTTAGATGTTCATTTTCACTAATTATCTTCAAGATCTAAACCGAAAACCAAAAGATAATACGAAAAGCCATCGAATAAAACCATTAACTGTTGGACAAAAACTTAACCCGACTTTGATCCATGTTATCTAACTCATTTCTCAACCAAATCGAGTGATTCTTGAGCCTAAAATCAAGTTTAGGATGTTAGCTTTCGAACACATGTGGTTTGGTATTTTTCTGAGATCGTTTGGTATGGGAAAACGAATTTACAAAAGTAAGTGTCCGGACTATCCTTTTGAGCAGAAAATTTGACCAACTTTGAAAAGGCATATCTTGAGATCTACAAACCCAAATCGACTGAAACCACTTGCAAAAGTTCACATTTTCTGTTACATTTAAAATTAGTACTATTTCGCTTTCTGAAGTTTTGTAATTCGTGAGATATGGACTAAACACTGAGCAAAGGTCAGGAAATCGACCCACTGGACACATGTTTGGTTTTTGGACAATTTCATGACTTAGACTTGACCAAAAATTATGAAAAAATTACTGTAAGTAGTTAAGACATAGGAGAATCACTGTGATTTTTTTTGGATTTTATTTCGAAGCTTTGACTAGTCAAAATGAGCCACGAAAACCACTTAAAAACTGAAAGAATAACCGTAGGGACTGTTTTTGTCACGTGTATAAAACGACACTTACGGGTTAACCACAAAACGTAACGATAATTTTCCTAAGTTCTAAAAACATATTTAAGACCTCCCTAAAAGTTTCGGGTCAAACCGAGCACGTATGACCAAGTTCCCTATCAACGAAAACACATCAGGTCGTCTGTGTCACAGATGGCCCAAGACCATTGCGACACAAGCCCTGTGTCGCAGAATTGATTTTCCGCAACACTCTTGCGACACAAGTCCCTGTGTCACAACCTCTAAAACCCGCAGTACTAACCTGCGACACAAACCCTTGGGTCGCAACTGTTGTAACAAGCAATGTTAACCTGCGACACTAACCGCTGTGTCGCACATTTATTTAAATTCGCAACCTGCGACACCAATCCTTATGTCGCACAATTATCTGAAATTCACACTCTGCGACACTACATCTGTGTCGCAACACTTCACAGCGACACAACCCTTGTGTCGCATAACACAGTTTGATTAAATATATGTTTTCACAAGGTAATGTTTTCGCGAGACAACAACTACACTATATGCAACACTATTCGTACACGCAATGCATATACCCTTATAAGTATACAATGGAACAAAACATAATAATAATGTCTTTGGGGATTATTATTACAAAACGTCACCAACGGGCCGTACATACTTACTAAACACAAACGATAAACAAACACTTGGACATAACTAGTTGAGTGGACAACTAGAATGAATGATCTTTTGAGACATTCACTCATACATAACCTTATGCGTTTAGGGGGCTAGAAGGTTACACTTTGGATATTCGTTTATTGATTTAAACGCACGCTTTCAAGACTCAGGTGAGTCTCATAGCCCCACTTTTACTTTTACTGTTTTACTTACTTTGGGGTGAGAATACACTGCTCTATTTTTATGAACACAAGTACTATGAAAACACTTATACAGATTGTATGGGTAACTAAACCAAACACTCATAGTCCGTTAATACTAAGCGCGAACATTATGGATAGATCTATCGGGAACTGACAGTCCGTCGTCCGGGGTTAGTCCCTCTAACTACTATACGGACGCATAATAATTCGTAATCCGAGTGTACTGGTTTATACACTTAACAGGAGACACCAACTATGGTTAAGCTTCGAACTATGAGCCCATGACAATAGTATACTTTACTTTACTTTGGCATTCGTGCAACTCTAAAAACTCTGAAATCTTGTGGTTCATACTATGATTTTAACTACGTAAACCTATGAGCTCACCAACATTATTGTTGACCTTTTAACATGTATTTCTCAGGTTCACCAACGCAGTAGGATTGCTTGAGGAAGCAATAGTTCGAGTCGCATGTTTTACAACAACTTTCGATTGGGGATTTCCTTGCATTACTATATTTTGTATAAATTAGTTATGTATTAGAATCTCTCATACTAGATGCGAACTCTAAGGATATGTATTATTCTGTAAACATTTTATCAAAGCAATGTATTTTCAAAACGACTCATATAGAGGTCGTTCGTTGTAACTTTGTGTGATGATTTCTGATTAGTCGATCCCCGACCCAACTTCCGCTGTACTGTAAATTTGGGGGTGCGACATAGTGGCAGGGTAATATCTATACGAAAAACAAGTCTCACACCGGCCTCATTAGAGATGTGTATTTGCTTGAAGGATCACTTAGACGCCACGGAACGTATACAAAACGTTTCAAGTCTTGAAGGTGAAATGGAATACGAAGGAGATATACACAATCTCGAGGTGGAAGCGGGTATGGCAATATCACTTTCCGATGAAGAAATTGCTCTCGATGAAGCTTCGCGAGAGCCTACCTCCGAAGAAGATTTCGACCTTTGAAGACTACGCAAATTGAAGATGTCAAAAGAATTGAAGATTAATAAAAGTTGAAGATTTTGAAGATTATGAAGACTTATTTGTTTCAAGAATATTTTTATGAAGATTTATAAGACTTTGTTTTAAGTTATTGTTAAATTATGTTTCCATTCCTAATGTACTAGCATTCTATCGGAAAAAAAATTGAAGATTACGTTGTTTTTTCCTAAAACGCTTAACGCTCGAAGAAGATTGAATTATATAGACTTTTTATTTTCAATAATATTTTTATGAAGTTTTAGAAGACTTTGTTTTAAGATATTGTTAAGTTATGTTTCCATACCTAATGTACTAATATTCTATCAATTTTTTTTTGAAGAATACGTTGTTATTCCCTAAAACGCTCAACGCTCGAAAAAAAACATAATTATATAGACTTATTGGTTTCAATAATATTTTTATGAAGATTTAGAAGACTTTGTTTTAAGTTAATGTTAAGTCATGTTTCCATACCTAATGTACTAATATTCTATTGAAATTTTTTTGAAGAATACGTTGTTTTTTCCTAAAACGCTTAACGATTGAAAAAAAAACAATTATATAGAAAAACCGGTTTGAAACCGGTTTTTGTAACCGAACCGGTTCCAAACCGGTTACAATCGGTTAGGGTTTTTTACCCTCCAAAACCGGTTCGGTTCCAAACCGGTTTTGTCAAAAATCGATTCTTGACCGTTGACCAAAAACCGGTCCGGTTTTTCAAACCGAACCGGTTTTTCCAATGAGTCAGTTTTGCTTCATTCTTTGATTTCCCTTATACCACTTCCGGTTGTTGCTTTTTCAGGTTTGCCAGCTCAGCGCCACGTTAGCACAATCAAAACTGACTAAACACTGCCAACAATCCTTTTATCACTTCAATTTTTGGATCTCACATTTACCAATTATCTACATTTACATACACAAAACAAAAAATAACAATACATTAAATATAAGTTGGGTTCCACCTCCAATCTCTCTCTCTCTTTCGTCGCCAAATCGAAATGTTCCAACTGATGAAACAACAGAAGAATTTGTGCCAATGGTATCACTTTTGCAAGGCTTCATTGGTTTGAACCGATGAAAGCCATTGGCACTAACCTTAGTGATATTTGAGGATCTTTTTACATATTTCGCCAAGATTATTGAAGAGGATAAAGTTGTAATTCTCTATTTATTTATTTTAATACTTACAATGGCATAATTTTCTATAATTTGTCATCATTTTACCTTGCTCTGGCCTTTTTACCAATATTAACTTCTAAATTTTGTTGAAACTACAATAGGTGTACTTTTGTAGAATTAATTAAAATCGTTTCAGTTATAAAAGATGTCATTAATTTGATTCGAAAATATCAAAAGTATTAATAACTAATAATAATTTATATTTATATATATAAAAATAAATCGCCGGTAGCAATTAGTTAAAGCTGAAGAAATGTGGATACATCGTGGCATCGTGCATGAGTGTAAATGAACTCAATGAATTGAAATACATGAACTTGATCTTAACAACAAAAATGAAACTGACATCCAAGGGAAACAGTAAGATTAACGAATCTAATTACCAAAAGTACAGAATGAATTACATTCATTTTTATGGATCTCAACACGAACACCACCCAAATTACAAGTTAATTAGTAGAGATTTAATACATTGGAATGATTATTAACCACAAACTCGGAGATAGCTACAATTAACTACCTTTTATATATGTAAGTCTCTGAATTTTTCAAAAGATTATATGTTTAATCTAATACACACACGTTTATATATGTATATTTTGGTATAATCTAGCTAGCTAGCTCCCCAAATGAAGAGCTTCTTCCTTGTGGAGACATATTTGAGTTACTATTTGTAGAAAGTGTGGCCCTCATGTTATCCATAGAACTATTCGATGACAATGGTGGTCTTCTTGGAGACATTCTCTCCAACTTCTTTTGATGATCTAACGGCCCTAAACCAAGATGATGTTGATGATGATCAATATTTCCTAAAGTTAATGGCTTTGTTTCAAAAAGATGCGCTTGGACAGTTGAATCAAGATCACAACCGTCTCCTGCTCCTTCAGAACTGTTGCTAGATAGTACTCCGATATGATGTTGATGATGATGATGTTCGGATGGGCGATGATGATCATCTTGGAGATGAAGTTCATCATCTGACCACATTAAGGGGCTCTTTCGGGCTGCAGCAGTACCTGTGCTATATTCAACTCATATTAATTACAACCAGCTAATTATATGCACTTCAAAGTATATGGAAACACTAAAAGATGTGTAGAAATAAGGTATTTGTTGTAGTGCAATTAATGCAAACTTGTAAATTAGTGATGAAGAAGAGCACCACCTGGTGCTGCAACTGCGGGTGGAGATGGTGATGGTGAAGTGCCATAAAGATTAAGGTCTTGAAAAGAAGGAAAGTTGAGAGACCCAAAGTCCTTGATAGCAGATGGCACTTGATCACCAGGAAGCATCATCATGCCCCCTCTATGGCCTTGTGGTGGTTGATCAAGATGACTAGTATTACTAGTACTTGCATTGATGTTCATACTCATATTCATATTCATCCCAATTGCTGCCCCAATTACTTTATTACCATTATTATTATTGTAACCAGCAGCAGCCATGCTTTGATCTCCAGCTAGGGTTTGACAAGCTTTTTCGAGTATTGTTTGCATGTATTTTCCTTGTGCTTCTATCCTTAATTGCAGATGCCGTTGCACCTGAACAATATCATATCATAAATGATAAATACTATTAATTTTCATGTTAACTTTATACAAGAGGGAAAAATGAAGTTTAGCTCACTGCAGGTATGTACCTCTAATTGCTCATGAAGTCTTCTTTGTACCTCGATTTGCATCCTAATTACACCATAATTTCGACATTAAGTTGGCTATTGATTTCCATTTAAAAACTGTATACATATAGGATTCAAATGAATACTTACTCGTTCATACTTCGTCCCATCATTCCAGAAGAGGATGCATTACTGTTTCTTTGAAGTTCTAACGCCGAAGCTGCGATAAACATTCATTAATACAGTTTAAACATATATAATTAGCATGCATATCAACCATAGGTCCATTTGTTTCTACTATGATTATGGATTATGAACACGCACACAAACACACACACACATGAGTACATGAATTAATAACTCACCTCTTTCGCTATCTTTTATGGAATGGTCATTAAATTCCTTGTGAGGTTGTTTTCCTAGCCTGAATTTCTGTTAACAAAAAATCCAAATCAAGAATAAGAGAGTAGAAGAAACCTTTAAACTATATATGTATATGTATGCATAATAATTGTGTAAAAAGGGGAAACTTGATGCATAAGTTAAGTTGAGATACCTGAAGATGGCTCTTCAGATGGTAAAGAGTAAGACCCTTTACACCCATGACTCTCATGATTGTCTTTGGTGTTGCCTCTACAGATGTTAAGAAAAAACATAATAATCTTGGTTAGATGAGACACACACACTAAAAGTTCATGGATACTAGATCTAGGTTAGATGAGCCTTCAAAATATAAATAAATAAATAAAATAAAATTAAAATCTAGGTTAGATGACACACACATACACACGTGCATACATATATAAATACATATACACATTTACTATTATTATTATGAGTTTTTGGCTTGTTGCTATACAAATTCTAAGAAAAAGACATCCATATTCAATCGACAATCTTGAAAACTAGATAGATCTTGGTTAGATGGCAGACATAAACATGTATATTTACAACGACTAGATCTTGATTAAATGACAACATATGCATACATATTAAATCTAACAAGTGATGTAGATAAAGAATATGAAAATAAAAAGAATTCTATATATAGATTAAAAAACTTTTGATACTCTCCTAAAACTAATCTTATCTTATATATATATATAACTTCGTTTTTTCAGTTCTAGTTTCTTGCTTGCATAATGTTTTTAAAAACCTTCGTTGTTCAGAAATAAAAAAAATGAAAGTAAAGAGAACTAATTAGTTAATTGGCATACTATCAGGTCCTCCAAGTTGAGCAACAGCATCAACGAATCGCTCATGGAGCTCGACTGTCCACCTGAGGCGCGGTTTAGGGTCGGTGGTGAGCACGAGGCCTGAGTCACCTTGTATGGTTCCAGCACCAGAAGTGGTATGGTTAGTACCACCAACACCACACATATTGGACCTTTCATGATGATGGTGATGATTATGGTGAAGTGAATTCATAGCAGTTGTAGAACCAGCAGCTGCTTTCTTTGAATGGAACATTCTTTTCTTAATTAATCTCTCTTTCTGTGTGTGTGTAAGAGAAAGAGAGAGAGAGAGAGATTCAAGAAGAACAAATGCGATATGCAAATAGGGGAAGAAGAATAGGGTTCCTCTTTTAAAGATGGGAAACCCTTTTTTGTGACTATATTAATAATAATATTGATGATTTGTAGTATAAAATAGCCTCAACTAGAAGCTAACTTTAATTTGTTGGCTAAAAATAATATTTTAATTAACTAATTAATTTACTACAAGCTAGCTCCATTACTATGACATGCCAACATGGTGTTACTTGGTTTTAACCACAACCAAAAAGAGAGGGAAAAAAGAATAAAGAATAAAAAGTAAGAATCTTTATTAATTTCTGTGTATATATATTTATTTATTTGTATATATAGCACTTAATTGAAGTAATGTCTATATTTACATAGGATCCGATATATAAACTAACATCATTTCAAAATAGAATTTCGTTTTCACTTGAAGTCTTGATTTTACCTCTTTGTTTTTTATAACTTCAAAATCAAAATATATAGCTAAGAAATAATTCTTTTTTTGCTCATATACTTAGACAAATTCATAATATTTTTCTAGACTCATTTTTATCTATGAATTAATACTAAATTTTAATTTCAAAATTAGAGGCAACTTTGTACAGGTATATATTTTGGAGAAATATTAATTGTTGCTAGCTAGTAGTCGCATCTTGCATACTATTATACATTGGATCACGTGCAATACATGGATGGGAATGTATTAAACTTGACGAAATGGATCATGATCGAGCAATCCAAACATATAACACTACGAAAGGTATATATGTACTATCAATAGCACACATTTCATCAAGCATATTTTGGGAGTCAAATCATGAATCTTACCTTTAACTCAAGTACGAACTGAATGGGTAAGTAGTTATTAAAAAATAGGGACATGCATTTGGAGAATAACATGATGTACAATGATTTTTCATCCCTTTTGGATTGCTTAGTTTCTTAACTGTTTATGGGGACAGATGCATATATTGTTTATGTCATATTCACACGTCTTTCAAGACACATGAAATACGTAGGAACCCACGTGAGTTAATTAGTGTAACTTAACCAAATGTACATGAGAGTTGAGACCATTGTAGAATCAATGCATTATGTTGTTTGGTGAGGTTTTGAAGCGCCATTTTACTTGAATTTTGTAAATGAGCGCGCACTAACTCCAAGGCGATTCAACACAAAACTAAAGAGTAAAGATGAAAAGGAGATAAGGATTGAGAAGGAAGAAGAAGAAGAAGAAGGATTTGTAGATAGAAAATAGTGGAAACTAAGTTTGTTGTATATGAAAAAAGAAAGTAGTAAAGAACAAGTTATTATGGAAGTTAGTAACTTTAAGGAACTTTGAGAATGAAAACATGATGAGATAGAATGCATATTTTTAAAGTGATGACTGGGGGACCTCTTTTGGAGGGTGTAGACATCGAGGTATTCTTCATATTTCTTTCTTCCTTTTAATTTTTTCTAATTTCTAATTTATATAAACTTTTGTAGAATACAAGATTGTCCACCTGCCATGCATGCATGCATGCATGTGCTTTCCCCTATACATGTCTACTTACTTAATTTCATTACTTAATCACAAGCTACCTATAATGAATCTTGATCTAATTTCTTAAGGTTTCCATTCATAGAATAATAGTTTCCATTTCCATATATATATATATATATATATTGAAAAGGAAAAGATAAATGATACACACAAAATTTTACAAAATAGTTTTCAGTCTTCACAAAAAGACGTGGGTTGATAATAATATAAAAATATTGTAATGTACAACATAGACATTAAAACATGAATAGTAGTGAATGGATAAAAAGTAAAATGTAGTGTACAAATTGTTCAATTGGTTTCTTTGATTTTACGACTTTTTTGACTAATGATTAACATTCTTGAGATTGGATTTGGTTTTTTGAACACGTATGCATGGTCAATTAAGTTCATGCAATCTATAAAGAAAGCATGCATGGCAATGATGACATGCAACAAGAAGAAGATATAGATATAGATATATAAACTAATGTACGTATCTATTTATTATTTATACGTACTAAAATTTAGTTACCATATGTTGTATAATAGGTAGGTACCCCAACTAGCTAGCTAAGTAAGGTTAAAATATCTAAAGCATCTAAATATTAAAAGAAAGATGGGAAGGCAATGGATGCTTCAAAATGAAACCCATCGGAATAAATGCTTTCTTCTTTCACAATCAAAAGAAGATTCGCATTCTTCTATTTTCTTCCTTCTTTTTAATTAATTTTATATATGATTATTATTATTATTATTATTTCTTACCTTTTGTCTTTTGATCTTTTTCTACATTCAAACCAACATGCTATCCTATTTCGTACAATCATACTGAATCTGCCTTAATTACTGCCCACTTAGCAATTCATACTGACACACACACACACACACACACACACACACACACACACACACACACACACACACACACACACACACACACACACACACACACACACACACATATATATATATATATATATATATATAATGAAATTATAAAAGCAATCATATACATTTGGTCCAAATTCTTACAAATGTACATATAAATAAGTATACATATTTATAAAAGAATTTGCATAAAATTAATGTAAATATATTTAATTTGTTGGAAATTAAAGTAACTAATTAGGTGGAAATGTAAATATTTATAAAAAGATATGCAATGGCAAAGATGAATGCGAATTAATGATTATGAAAGTCATCTTATACACCTTGGTCTTGTCGGGTTAAAAGTATAAAACTCGAATGTAAAAGGAAAAAGATAACACTGATTTCGATAAGAAAACTTTATATACTGGGATAATTAAATTCATAACTAATATGTTATGCTGTTGATATTATATATGTGAAATAAAAATTAAAAATAAAGATATAAAATATGACATATAATAATAATAATAATATCAGTTCCTCACTCAAGAGAAATTCATTTTAATAACATTCTATAGTTTTTCTTAAAATAGTAGCAGTTAACAACAAACCGATGAATTCGTTGCTTCTTAAGTTTCTTAATCAAATTTTCTTTTATTAATTAGTCTCTTTTTCTAAATAACGCTTTTTATCATCTTCTTCCAAATTTTTTTTTATAATCTTCTTCTCAATAACTCTTCTTAATCAAAACTTCTATTATTTGTCTCTCTACTCCTACTTCTCCTTCTCGTCCTTAATCATTTATTCACAAAATTCAAAATAGCGACATCAAACGTCGATCAGTTATCGTCATACTTGAAAAATCCTGGCTAAAGAGTCGATGAAGCCAAAACAATGCCGCCAAAAGCAAACCAAAGTAAGTCAATTCCGCCGAAACAAAGAGCCGATACAACACACTTTTCTTCTACAAATTTCGTTCCAGTTTGACCGTTCGTCTTTCTCTCGCTCAAATTGCGGAGACGTATTAGAGAATATTATGTATGGATAATATTTAGATTTATTAGTAATTATAGTTAGACAATAATTATCCAGATCAGTTTGATTTGATTATAAATTAGGATTAGTTTTCTTGTTTATCAAGTTTGTCTACTTATAAATATAGAATCTTATAATCTATTTTGATCTTTCAATAATAAAACCTTTACATTATTTTACAATAATTTTACTCTAAAAGGGCATACATGTTAATTAGTAGATCTACTCGGTATTCAACAACACAAAAGCATGTGCATATAAAGCTAAGGTTTAACTTTTAGTTCATTAGTTAGCATTATTATTTAATAGTATCTTTGTGTTATAATTATGAAATTAAATTAATTAAACGAGTTGGTTCTTTAAGTTTAGATTGCTTGCTTGAGTTTGAAGCATCTTTTTATGCTTTTGGAATTTATTCTCATCTTCTCCATGAATATATTCTCATTCGATGCTCAACTAGCTTTTATTTTGGTCACGTACTTACCACTTGTTGATTATATAATTAAATATCCATGGACACTTGAGATTTGATTTGCATACCTTTTCAACTCCAAACTAATCATACTCTCACTTGTTTATTTACAAGTAGTAATCACATTTAGACATTTAGTAGCTATTTAGATTTGGATTGAATTTTATAACTTCAACGTATTTTATTACAAGCAATAAACAATAAGCAATAACCTCGTTTTAGTATTTTAATGCATTATTTATTTTGAAAACTTTATCTATGAATTGAATTCATGTTTAATTTTGACGTCTAAAAGGTCAAAACATATTACTTTTGCAATATGTGCATGAGTAAAACGAAATTGATCGACTTGTTAGTATTCCAAATTTATTTTGTTGTTTTGAATATGATCGTAGGACCGTACGTACGTGGGCCTAGCTTATCTTCTCAAATTCATTAGCAAGTCGATAGGAAACATATTAGCCCATTACTTGACCCAAAAACAAATACATTCACAGCCCACTAATATATCTGAAATAGAATAAAAATACAAATATGAAACTTGGTAGGGTTGTCGCATTTGTATTCATATTGCACGTTTACACTTTTGTTTAAATTACATGCGTATGGTTATACGATAATTGTACTCTTTACTTGTTTTATTTACAAGTATGTTGTGTTTATGGTCATTATTTATTATTTATATTTACAAGCCCCTAAATTTGGTTTATGTGCAATGTTTTTGAGATCATATTTGTTACCATTCTTCGAAAATACCAAAACAATGTTGAATTTCGAAATGAAGGATGATATGTCAATCTACGTTATAACGCGGACTAATTATTCGTTGACGGCATTGAATATAATTACACACTCAATTTTACTACTACTTTGGTTCTAAATCTAATTCTTCGATCAACTTTACGTATTATCCCAAGAAATGAACTTATATTACAGGTTCACCAAACCATCGAATGGCCACCAGAATGCATGAGGCAAAAAGGAAGAAAAAAAAAACGTTAATGGTTAGAATTATCATATATAAAATCCAACATTAATAAATTGATATATTCATTTTGAACTGAAATGTATAATTATTATTATTATAAATAAATACAATGTAATAATGTATTATATATTAAACGGAAATATTTAATGTATTTAATATTTATATTGTATTCTTTCGTTTCAAAATAACTGTTAACCTTTCCATTTTAGTTTGTTCTAAAATAAATGTCCACTTCTACAAGTAATATATTAGTTTTACTATTTTACCCTCAATATACTTTTCTCAAAACTGAAAGATGGTAGTCTTTGCAAAAAGAAAAGGTAATAGTGTAATTTTCAATACTAGACAATATAATTTCTTAAACTTTGTAAAAACTGTCTGTGAACACTTATTATGGGACGGATAAAATAGTTATGATAAATTTTTCATTATCTTTAAAACTAATCACCTACACACCACACCCCATAAAAAAAATTGAAAAGAGAGAGAAAAAAAAAGCTTCTTTCTTTTAAATTATCGATAATCAATACAATTACAATTACAAATAATATAAAAAGATGAGTGATCTCAAATGTGCCTATTAAATCAGTCTAATAAACAAGACATACCTATAGTGGTTTAATAAAATAAAACTTAACGTAAAGTAAATAAGACATTTGATGATGACACGTAACACTTTGGGTCACCATGCACCATTGTAAATAAAAAAAGTGGGATTATGATGCTCTCTTAACAAAAGTAAAAGTAAATAAATTAACTCATTATAAGTTTAAGCTTTAGGACATGTTCATTTGTGAGAGAACATAACTTCTTGTGTTGAAATAAACATGAGATAATTCTAATCCAAAGAGATGATGCAAGCTGATGCACAAAGTGTCACGTCTCGCTATTATATTTTATCTTATTTATTTTAAGTCAAAATTTATTTTACAATAACCAACTCAACTCTCATGTGGATACTCTGTGCAATATATATTCTATGCCACTTATTTTTATTTAACAATCAGTTTTATTATTTTAAAAAATCAAAATCAGAGACCTACATTTAAATTTACGTTTTTCCAAACATTTAAAAAAGAGTATCCGTTTTCTTGATTTCTTATCTATAACCCATCTAGTATCATAACGACACTGCATCATAAATATATACTGGATCATAACAATATTGTATCTTACCTTTAAAAAATTAATATTCTGTCGCTTTAAGCCGGATAATTTTTGTTGTTGTTGTTGTTAAAGAAATCATACAATCTAAAGAAAATATAGCGATGCCGGCCAGTGAAGACATCAAACACGCACATTAATAAATAAAGGTTCTTTTCTTGACACAATTGAATTGAAGGTCAAACAAGAGTAGATAACAAGTCACAGAAAATAAAAAAGAACCCTAGGTTTTCTCCGTCGTCCGTACTTCTGTCGTTTTCCACCGTCGTTCACTTTCCGATGAGTAATGCAACGGCTCCGATGAATTCCACGTCAGCTGATACCTTAGATTCATCTGTTCCTAGACGAAATTCCAAACGACCTAAATGTAGATCATTCTTTCCTTTACCTTCTTCAATTATAATATCTATATCTGTATCTATCTATAATTATAATTATAATTAAACTGAATAATCTCTGAATCTAGATTCTAGGTTTACGCAGCAGGAATTACCAGCCTGTAAACCAATTTTGACCCCAAGATGGGTAAGTATCATTAATTCAATCATAGTTACTGTTACAATTGAGTTCAATTTGATACCCTAATTATTATTAGGTTTTTTAATGCATATTGCAGGTGATATCAGCATTCATGTTTGTGACTATAGTATTCGTACCGATTGGACTTGCATCACTCTTTGCTTCCAGAGATGTATGCATCAAATAAACTTTAAATTTTTGTTATTAGTTTTAACTTTTGTAATTTTATTTATTATAATTTGTTTACTTGTATTTGAACAGGTAGTTGAAATTGTTGAACGTTATGATGATCGTTGCGCACCGTCAGGTTCGAGAAGTGATAAGGTCCGGTTTATACAGTCGGATGCGGATAAAACCTGCAATAGAACCTTAACTGTAAGATTGATCTTGATATACCTTTGTCATGGGGATGAAGTTTTAAATGTTTTGTTGTGTTGACATTGTTATTGATGATTGTAATATAGGTGCCAAAACGTATGAAGAAACCTATTTATGTGTATTATCAGCTTGATAACTTTTATCAGAATCACCGAAGGTACGTTACTATTTATAAGAGGAAGTGATTACGTGATACCGAATATTCAAAATCACATAATTAGCTATAACATAACAGCTGCATGAAATAGTGATGATTAGGGGTGGCGATTTCCAACTCGAATTGAGACCCGACACGAACCCAACTTGAATATAATCAGGTTTGGGTCGGGATTTTTGAGGCGCCAACCTGTCAACTCGAAACCCGCCAACCTGATATTTTTTGGGTCGGGTTCGGGTCGGCAAATGAATTTTCGGGTTGAACTCGACAACCCGAAATATTTTAATATTATTATCAATCTTATTTTAATGTAAATATAACACATAATTTGGACATTTTCATTTACTAATCTATGACCTTTTCTTTGATACCTTTATGTGTTGTTAGAAGTTGTGAATTAATGATGTTTTGATAATGAATCCAAGTTAATATAATATGAATCATGATTATTTTTGGAATTTTATAATGATTAGATATCATTTTTGAAAAGATTGACATGTACCCCATTTGACCAAGTGACCCAAAACCGACCTGAAAACTCGAAAATCACTCAAAAATCTCCTGACTAAATTAAAAATAGGGTTAGTCGTGTTGGGTCCGGGTTATTGGGTTGGTTGGGTTGAAATACTCAACCCGATTATAAAATCAGGTTGGGTTCGGGTTGACCATTTCTGATCCGCCAACACGAACCCATTAACTCGACCCAACCTGAATTGCCACCCCTAGTTATGATGTGAGTGTTTGGAAATTCTGATCATGTCAGGATTTTCATGTAAAATAGCCCCCTAAATAATCAGATAATTAGGATAAGTTCTATTGCCGCTACTTTTAAACTGATTGTTTGACCTTTAAATAATTAGATGAACAGAATCAGTTGAACTATGCCCAAACAGTAAAAACAGTTTTGAGTGTTTGACAACTGTACGAAGTCCTTCAGTCATCAATTTAACACGGCTGGGTCAATGATAACGTCCTAATTTACCGTAAGGCATGCCACACTTCTTTTTTCAGGTATGTTAAAAGCAGAAGTGATCAGCAATTGAGAAGTCGGAGTGGTGAGAATGACATAAGTACTTGTAAGCCTGAAGATATGTCAAATGGCACGTTGATTGTGCCTTGTGGGCTTGTAGCCTGGAGTATGTTCAATGATACTTTTGTCTTCTCCGCTAAGAACGATCAGCAATTGCCCGTAATAAAGAGAGGGATTTCATGGAAAAGTGATAGGGATCACAAGTTTGGAAAAGATGTCTTCCCTAAAAATTTTCAAAACGGACCTCTTATTGGTGGTGCACGTCTTAATGAATCCATGCCAGTAAGCCTCTTAACCCTTATGTTGATTTAGAGGGATTTTGATAAATATTAGTAGCTGACAAGAAGGTTGTTTGTGGATTGTTGTGTATATATAGCTAAGTGAGCAGGAAGATCTTATTGTGTGGATGCGGACTGCAGCTCTTCCAACGTTTAGGAAGTTGTATGGGAAGATAGAGATGGATCTGCAGGCTGGTGATACGATAGATGTGGTTCTGCATAACAATTATAATACGTACAGTTTCAATGGCAAGAAGAAACTTGTGCTCTCAACGACAAGCTGGCTTGGTGGAAAGAACAATTTCATTGGTATTGCTTATCTTGCTGTTGGTGGCTTGTGCTTCGTACTAGCTATGACCTTCACCATTATATATCTGGTTAAACCAAGGTAATTTTATGACTCCTGTTCTATTGACTGATATTGCCATCCTGGTTTTTCATAGTCTGCCAAATATCCTAACTGTTGATGATGTTGAACGTTGAGAATGATTTGGCTCATGAGTAGGCCTCAAATGGTGAATTAGATGTATACGTCGACAATGTTAATATTTTTATGGAACAAGCAGCAAACTGATTTACTCATCAACGTAGTATTGTAAATCGAAACTATGATAGGATTAGTATCAAGTATTTGATCATTATAATGTGTTGGAATGGAGGATACTAACTTGTTCTTTTTCTCTGCCGCAGGCGTCTTGGAGATCCATCATATTTGTCTTGGAATCGTAATCCTGGTGGTCATTGATTCATGCAAAAATTGGGTAGAAACTTGAAAGGATATATGTATGGTGTTGTATGTATTTAACGTCCGTTTCTTTTGAGGCTTTGCCAAGGAGATTTCAATTCCTTGAATATTGATTTGTGGGTAAGGCTTGAAACGTAAAAGTATTTCCGCTTACTATATTGTGTAGGAAGTAGTAAGCTGGCCTTATCATTGCAACTGACATATTGTAACATAAAATTCTTATATGTTTGGTTATTTTCACTTCAGTTTTCCTGTTTTGGGTGTTCGTTTGATTTGCTCAAAGCAATATGTACTAGCATAATAGAAAAGCTTTTAACTCCATAGCTGCATGGCCTTCCAATTTAGGCCGGCAATATAAGTACTTTTTTTTGTCTATTTTTTTAAAAGTATTTTCATTTTCAAACCCAAAACTGAGACAATTTCCACCAATAACCACATAAAATCGTTTAACGCCAATATATGCAGTACAATGATATACACAACTCTTTCTATTTGGGTGCTTGTCCTTTTTTTGTGGGGTGATTCAGAAAGTTACTGTCAACATTGTACGCAGACTAATGTTCAAACTACTCTTAACAAAATGTTGGAAAGGTAGGCTCCTTCTGGATAAGATGGATCAATAGGATGATCACAGGCTGCACCACCCTGACGAACCACTGTTATCTTCCTACCAGCCATTGAAGCAGCACCCTACAACAAACATAAATAAGCCATGACATCAAACACTGCATTTCGTACCAGCACCATACAGTTGCATAACTTTCAAAGTGCTTCAAAACATCTCTGTGTAGAAGACTAACCTGAAGAACAGCCAAGAACTGCCCACTTTGGGTCATAGCTCCTGAACACGAGCAAGTCATCAGAAACCCACCAGGTCTTGTTAACTGCATGGCCAGTGAGTTTAAATTCCTATACATTCCACTTGCACTTTGTAGAACCTGGACCAACGATCAAGCACTAAATTTGCAAAGAAAAAAAAATACCATGATCGTGTAGCACACTAGCACTAGAAATGTCAAAATGCTTAGAACATTACAATACCTTCCTTCGAGGTGCTAACTTAGGAGGATCCAATATGACTATGTCCCATAATTCATTTCTAGAAGCAGCATTTTTCATAAAAGCAGTTGCATCTTGTTTCAGGAATGATATCCTTTCTGTATCCAAATTGTTAAGTATCACATTTTGTTTAGCTAATTCTAAAGCAGGAGATGATGAATCAACACCTGTGAATCACAAATATAACATTTATGATTTACCAGCATCTAACTCAAAAAGAATAAAGCACACATCAACATAATAAGAAGTTATTATTACAACGATATCATCATTACAAATAAAGAAATTGTATATACCAGTGACATCCAAAGCATGACCACGAGCTGCATTTAGTGCAAAGCCACCAGTATAGCAGCACATGTCAAGTACTCTTTGACCATCCGAGATGGTAGATATAAATTGACGATTTTCACGCTGATCAGCATAAAATCCTGTCTTTTGTCCATCCAATGAGATCATATATGATATCCCATTCTCCACAACCTGACATGAACCGATAAAAGTGCTCTTGAACTACTGTAACTCTCTTTTCCTTTTGTACAGGGATAATATTTAACATATTTCTAATATTATTAAGGCAAACAGCAAATATTTAACAAAATGACCAGGAATTTTTTTGAAAGATGAAACTTTAAAGACTCGCATAGTATTTTTACCTTCACAGTTTCAGTAGATCCTGATAACTCTTCTTGAGCAAGATCAGACAAATCTAACCCTTCTTCCTTCAATATCTCAGTTGATGGCCTCCAGACTATACTCTTAATAGCATCGATTCCACTAATACAATTCTTAATATGTTCCTTGTATTTCTCAACCCAGGCAGCTGATGAGGCAATCACAGCTAAATCGCCAAAGATATCAACTATAAGTCCTGACAATCTGTGAAGTATGTGATCGTTAAAATAATTGACATGCTTGCATAAGAATTATTCACAAAAGATAAAGATACCAAATACCGCGTTTATAACAACAATCAATAATACCTATCTCCTTCACTATTTACAAGACGGTATGCATTAGTATTTGCAGATGGAAGCCCTAAGTTCTTACGTAATCTGATCGCTGCGTATATTCTTGTTTCAAGCAGTTTCTCCACATTTAATGCACAAGAAGGATCTCTGCACCATTTAATTCAAGCATCAAAATACTGTCTAGGAATGTACTTATTTGTAACAATACTACTCCCTATTGTAGAACAAATATATCTGTATATATACATACCCTGATGCTTCCTCCTCTAGCTGCATGAGCCTAACACAAAACATAGAGCAAGAATTATACAAACCCCAACCAATTGGTGTTTGTGTCCCATCAGCCACTAGCACCATATCACCTGTTTTTGGTGGTGGTCTACCAATTATTCTATCAACTGCACCACTATAAACCATTGGACTTCCATCACGAAAAAGCTGTGTTTTCCCCTTTTTTAGGATAACCTTTGCAACACCTGCAAAACCATCCATTTTTGTTCAACAAATCACACATATCTTACTATTTGTTGGTGTTATACATATCTTGTAGGGCCAGGTGTTTTCAAATGTATTTATTGAATTTTCTATTATTGATATTATATGTTACCTCTTAAGACGTAAAAACCAGTGACATAAGACCGGTTTTGATGACGTGGCATTTTAGATAGTTGTCACGTCAGCCCTCAACAAAAAAGTCACCAGATACATACACCAAAATGGCGTTGCGTACAAGGTGGATTGTATGTATGGTTCATTATATATGCCACCTCATTCTGTAAGTAACATTTGTTAAACTTTATATAAACGTCTAATTTTTCAATTTTAAAGGGGATACTTTTAAGGTACCATTTAAAATATACTCCGAATTAAAAAACGCCCGGACCCTAGATGTGTGACCGACAGGTTGGGAGTTCGAATCCGTGACTCATCATATGTGGGTCATTTGTGGACAGGAGATTTGCCCGGCGTTGATGCTCCTTGAGAGTGGGGCGGACACGTACTATTGAAATATGGTGCGGGGTCAGGGGTACCCTCCAAATTACCCTTTTTAAAAAAAATATATTAAAAAACATTCAAGTATCTAACCCTATAGACTATTTAAGAAGGGAAAATTGCATATTTTTCACCTACATTTAACGTTTTAACACTTCAAAATTTCAAATAGAAATTACACCCATATAGCACCTTCTACCACATAATTGTATGAGAATGAGGGAAATTTCGCATAGTGTAGTTAAAACCCTTAAGACTAGGTCCAATTATCAGAATTGTATGTGAATCGAGAAGATTTATCAGACAATTATGAGATATAATCAGGACTGTTCGCGTACTCTTATGCAAAATGATAATTCTAGCAAAAAAATTTAAGCTTATGTCTGTGCGAGATTTTTCAACATTGTGCGATTTTTAATTTTGTGCGACATTTATCATCCAACCCTATCATTTCTACGAGACAAGAGATAAGTTTATGTCGATTGAGATAATTTCTGAAATTCAATTTTGGCATAAGTTACTGGTGACGAAACTAGTATGCCCAAATATAAGAATAAAAATTTGAAAAGCGTATTATTATGTAGAGAAAGAGAAAAAGATAACCTTTAGCTTGGTTTGAAGCAATATCCTGAAGCACGGTAGTTGTGGTGGTTGACGGTGGAACAGCCAGACACCTGGTTAGCCGGCTCGAGAGTAACATAGCCGGAGCTGTTTGAAGGTCCGCTGGTTCATACTTCTGATGATATATTGCATCCTCAAAGAAACATTTTAAGAGTAAAGTTACAAGGATGGTACCTTGACTTTTACTTATCTTGCATTTTTAGTTTATAAATAAGTGTTTTTACAATTTTAGTCAAATCTGTAAATATTCAAGGGTAAATTGTCAATTAGGTACAAAAGAAGTAGGGTAAAAGCCAAAAAAAAAAAAGTCACTCTACTTCTAAAAATGTATGCTATGTGCTCAATATATTTTGTAAAATACTCAAATTGTTAAACATACTTAAAAATATCGTTCTAAGCGCAATATACAACTGATAAAGAATAGAGTACAAGTGTTTTAACTTTGTTACTTTATGTTTTATTGGTAGTACGTTGTGCACATTGGAACGAAATTTGAAACTACGTTGCGCATCTTGAAACGTAATTTAAAAGTTTGTTGCGCACATTGAATATTAAAGTACATTGCACACGTGTATATATTTTAAAAGTACAATGAGTTTCTTTTACTTTTACCCAAAGAAGTAATGTATTATAAGATTTATCGAGTACTATGTGTTTGAGTTTTGACCCATACAGGAGTGAAGGTTTAATCTTTGACTAATAAAAGAGTAAAACTGCAAAAGTAGAGATTTTTACCAGTTGAGAACTCAAATTAAGTTCAATTTATGAGGAAAAAAAAATACACTCTTACCCATAAAAAAGGAAAATTAGTAATCATTTGTAAAGTTATACATGTAAGCTTGCAAGAATACTATGTTGCAGAATGATATTGGAAGGAAGATGACCCAGAATGTGTGTTGTTGATCTTCTACAGTTGTTAATACATGTATTTCTATTGACTTGGCGTATTGTATGTCTAAAGTGGAATTCACTATTTTGCTTGAGTACACTATTCCATCTTCTCTAAATACAAAAGTCTTCGAAGTTTCAATGCCTATGCTTATATGTTGTTGGTATGTAACTAGCATTTGACTTGGTTTTTGTCCAATCTGTTAGTGTGTCTGTTGAATGTTATCCATCAGTTTGGCAACTTATCTATGGATTCCACCACATGTTTTGGTGGAGTATTGTAAAGCACTGAGAACGCTGAGTCTCGAGTTGAGTTCTGGTTAAAAGTAACTTAATAAACTCTAAATCGTACACACGTGATATATTGAGGTTGCTGCTTCCTAAAGAAGGCTATCGTGGATACAGAACAAAATGGGAGCAATACCGTTGAGCGGCTAGCTTGGCTTCCAAGTTTGGTACTTTTGTCAGAGTTACAAGTTGTTTATATCTTTTAATTTTAATTTGTTCTTTCTTATAAACGCAGCAATGTGTACTCAGTAGATGATATATCGGTACTCTTTTTCAAGATAGAATTGAAACAACATCAAAATATAAAACCATATATTTGAAAGCATAAATACTCCGTAATACATTTAAAATCCATGTTCAAGAAGTTTAAATGGTTTATGAAATTTGTAATTATAAAGACTGAATCTACAACCGGAACTTCTTTTAAATAATAGTTGCTTTGTATTTTGACGGGCGATTATGTTTTTTGTCAAATGTAAAACAAAAACTCTAACATTTGAGTTGAGGAAAAACATATGACACTTTAAATCTGTCTTTTAGTTTCACATAGACAATTTGTACACACTTATAAGAGTGACGATTTAGGCAATTTGTACACGTTTAGAAACATGAGAATTAGAGTCATTTGCTCATACTTAAGAATGTGGAGATGTCACCATGCAAGAATTAAGGTAAATCACTCTTGACATGGCTCAATTTGTATCTGTACTTACAAAATGACGTAAACCGAAACAAGAAAATAAGAGAAACAGATAGGTAGGGAACTAGTAAGTGAAGATTAAAGAATTACTGTAGTAAACTTGGTTGTAGTTGCCTGTTCAAAAAAAGTATTTATATCACCTTTGACTTTCTGTTTTGCTTTTAAACTTTTTTATGGGAAGACTGCGTTTGGTTTGCAGAATTCCATCGAATTCGGCGAGATTGGAATATCAATTCTATTCCATAAGGGTGTTTGGTTTGAAAATGAATTGAACTAGGAGTCACCATATATCTCTGGGAACTAAATTTCAGGATTAGCTATATGCTACAACGTATCGAGTATTGAGCATCGTTCTATTATTTGAACTGACTGATTTGTACCTCATCCTTGTATTATCTTCAATCCACCTGCTAGTAAACTAATGATCTATATGTTTCATGAGACGCATGCATTCTCGAATTTTTTCTATGTCATTTTAATGATTATCTATTTTCTAATATACCATGTTGGGTGCGTTAATTTGTTTAGTTTAATATCAAACCTGGTGGGGTTCACACAGAAGCTGAGATTATTTTTCTGCTAGTTCATAACAGCAAAGTTTCCACTTCTCAGTGATTGATTTGAACGATATTTTAAATATGACCCATTGAGAAATTGAGTAAGAAGAATAATTTTCATCAATTTCTCAAAAGAGTAAATGCCTTCTTGTTATGATTTAATAAATTGATTCCATGTTCTCGACTACAAAAGTTCAAATGTTAGATGCTACTTGAAACTACAGAGTTAGTTGACATTTCTACTTGTTGCTTTGAACAATTGCATAATAGGATTAACTGTTAAGCCCATATAGCCAGTAAGGACATACATCCTGCCCCTAGAAGAAGTGACACATTTGCACCTAACTGAAGCCTTAAATTGCTTTGCATCCTTGGGTTCATAAAATCTGCAGCCAACAGGTCAACCAGTGCCATGTAAATTAGGATCCCAGCTGAACCAGAGTTCAAGATTCCTTCCACCATCAGTGATGTAGTGCTGTCTTTTCTGTAAGTGCTTGATATTCCAATTCCTACTGAGATTCCTATTGGTGTCGTGAGCGAGAAAAAGATCGCCATGATTGCTGTTGACACAGACTTATATTTTGCCTAGATATTCCACAATTTAAATTTCAGACTTTTAAAAATTCATATCAATATTCACAAAATAATAAAAATAATAAAATAAAATAAAAGAACTCGGTACCTGAGAAATGCATCCACCAAGTCCCATGCCTTCAAAGAACTGATGAAAAGACAAGGCTGCAAGTAGAGACTTTATGGTAGAAATACTTTGAGAAGTCCCTAACGAGACACCAATTATCACTGAATGAACGATGATTCCTACCTCCAATACCTAATTAAACATATACACACTTTGGTAAATATAACAACCCGTCCTACATGGATACATACCTTAACACGTTGGCATAAGATGGAACCCGAAATATGATATACATACATATATAAGCTATAACATTCAGTTGTAATTACTTGAGATATGATACGGTGCCTGATGAGTTGTGATTCATGAGATGATACAACAGAGCCATGAGAATGTCCATCAGTGGCATGTGCATGGACATGAACATGACCATCATGATCATCAACAACTCCTGCACTACGACTCTCCACATCAACCACCTGGAATGCCTTTTGCTTGTTGAAGTGCATTTTCGTATAAAAGCTGGTCGCAAAGGTGTCCACCATAAGAGCTCCAATAGCACACATCATAGCAACAAAACCAGCAAATGGGAACTTACCCCATGGGTTATGAGGAAGGCAGGGTGAAGTTAAATGTTGAAAAGCATCAGGTAAAATATGAATGAAACCAGTGGCTAAGATCACGCCTGCTGCAAACGCTTTGATCATGAAAAATATGTCATTATCAGGATTCAAAGCTTGTACTTTTTTACCGAGCTGAGGTATGCTGACACCAAATCCTCCAGCAAAAAGGATGGTAAGAATAGCAATTATTTTGTATTTTAGCGGTTCTTGGTTTTTGTCGCCATTGCTGTCGCCGTCCACCTTGCAATATGGTGCTACCATGGTAGGCAGGACAGCAAGGAGAAGCAACACTAGGTTGATGGTGAGTTTGTTGGAATATTTTGTCATGGTGATCACTTGGGCCCAGTTTATGTACTTCAAGTCACAACTTTTGAGTGTTTGGACGCCGAAACTTGTGTTTGTTCATCATCTATATATATGTGGAAAATGTACATATGGACTAATATATACATATAGAGATAGAAAAGGAGAGAGTGGGGTGGACGGAGAATAAAAAAGGGATGGCTTGAGTGGGAAAGAATCTATGAAGAAGAAAGATGGAGGGTCAAGAATGAAAGAGACTCAAATATGGATTGAGAGGGCTCATGTTAGGACTAGTATATAGTACTTGTCACTAGGGATGTGCAACTCTACAAAATCGAACCATAACTGTATTTGAGAATATTAAACACGTATAATCCAATATTAGTTTATAATCTTTGTGATAATTGAAACCGAGGACCAAACGACTATACTGGTTTTAATTCAGTTAAACTGTAATGACTTAATTTGTCCTCAATTTGTGTAGAGAATGCGTAGTTAGGATTTATGATTTAACTAGGGTCGGGTTCAATTACACTAAACCGTAAATACATGTTCTCCTATTCTCTTTTGCATGGGCAATGAACTCCTACTTGCAAGTTGCAACTAAAAGTCTAGAAGGACCACATTTATCCCTCTATCTCATTTTACTTTTAAGCAATCTGATCCTTTTCTTAAAGGCAGAAAATGATAATAATAAGTTAATAACAATGATATTGATGATTAATAGTACATCCTCTTTAAACTATAACGATCTATTTTGAATCATATTGTTCTTTTAGAATGGTTGATGGACCGGTCCTTAATTGAGAAGGAAAAAAAAAGATGATTTCTCAAAGATTCTTGTCCAAACTTGGGATTTTTTTGTTTTTACTTTAATTTTTAGGCATTTATGTCTGACCATTTTATCAACCCCTTTCTATAAATTCAAATTTTTTGTTCTTGCACGTAAAAAGCAAGCCTTGAAATAAAAGGGTTTGCAAGTGGCAACACATAAGAGAAATAATTGGGTATGAAAACTTTTGCCGAACTTTAATAAACCCAAAAAGCATATCGAATGTTGCACGAATCACCTTTTGGCTTTCATCATAAATCATTGAAATTAAATGATTAGGATATTTAATAATATTAATAATAAAATTTTAGTTATTATGGGAGGGTTTAATAACCTTATAAAGAAGAGGCGATGATTTCGGGTTAATTAGAGTTGGATCAAGGATCTCAAAACGTACTCAAAAGTTCTCTACACTGTTGTCTTAATCAACTTTCTCGTTATGAGATTAATTAGCGGCCTCAAGCAAAGATTGGTTTTCAAGAATATTTAAGCTTCCTTTTTCGTTGTGGAATTATTTTGACACCATCAAATTATATCTACGAAAGTACGGATCACTACCTTGTGTTTTACATCACCGTAAAACATAAATTAGTGGTGCATAAATAATTCCGATATAACTATCAAATGGTTGTTTCATTGTTCAAGTTGCTTCTCAATTTGTATCTAGCTAGTTTGCTGGTTGTATGTTGCACCTCATAGTCAAGTTTATTTTGTTTTGGTAGTTATACTTGTGTTGGTAAAGTTTATACTTCTTGTTCAAGATTTAACATTCGAGTAGCGTGTTAGTTGTTTTGATAGGTTGTAAATACACATTCCGCTTTAATTTTCAATTGTAGCTCAAGATTTAGATTTTATTTCTACTATTCTTATTGGAAGGAATTGGTTCAACAAAAAGATTAGACCAAACGTTAACCAATATAAACAAAAGAGTCATACAACAAAGTTTCGGTTTTTATTGTACTTTCAACGCATGTTTTAAAGCCCATTTTTGAAAACTGAATTATAAGAACAATGGACTTGTTCCATTCATGTATCGAAAATCACCAAATAGCATTTCTTATACCAAAAATTATATGTAAAATTACATTTTACACACTTAAACATTTTTTTAGATGTGTTAAAGTACGTTTTAACAATTGATCGGTGAATTGTTTCGTCAATTCGTTTATACAAAGAAAACCCTTTATGGTTTCTAATAAACTTATTCAGGTCACGAATTTTTATAAGATTGTAGGCAAAAGTTTTCGTACCCAAATACAATTTCAATATTATAACGAATTGTAATATGAAACAATTACAACCCGTCTAATACAAAAGTAATTCTCGTGCAATTACTACAATGAAATGAAATGAAATAAGATAAACAAAATGAGTAGAAAGAAAAGGATATCAACGAATGATAAACGGGGGCCCTTGTTAAACACGGTTCTCTTAAAACAAATTCACCGTCTGTTTTCCAGGGTACAACGGCCAAAGCAATAGTATTGTCGGACTTGAACACATACCTGAAAAGGTTGTCAAAATAGTTCTTCATAAGCCAACCCAAATTGTTTCTAGCTTGACCAAAATCGTTAGGTCAGAATATGACTATAAGAAACTAAGCTTACAAAATAATGATGAGTTGTGTGGGTGTTTTTTGATGGAGCTAAAGATTTCATCTCTCTTTCTCTCATCTATTAGAGATGTAACTCTATACTATAGATAGGCAAAAGTGAAAATCAAGGGAAGAAATCAATGACTAATTAAACACTATTAGTGTTGGTAAGTTTCATAAGATGAAAAGTTGTGTAACTTGAAAGCTCACATTTAGTAATAACCTTTTCAACTTTTCCAACATCAATTTCATTCAACTATAATATTTTCCAACAACGGTTTCTTTAACTTTGTGATTATTAAAAGTACTAATTATTATAGTGATCATAATGCCCAACCCATTTAACCCGACGAAGGTTATGTATTTTTATGATCGTTTAAAAAGATGTGAATGCATACATTATACATATGTTGGCTAACTTATTGTTTACATAATTGTATGCACTAATGAATTTTCAATGTACTCAGAACCCTCATTTGGGTTGCTTTGTATGTTTTTCTTTCTAGGAATGTAAAATTCTATTTGTAATCATGATAATTTAATTTGTAATAACATTTTTAATGTAGGCTTTTACAATTGCATTGGATGGTCAATCTCATTGTGGTTATATTTGTATATGTTTAGTTTGTTTTGGTCGCGGGAACTTTCGGTGGTCAAAGTAGTATTTATGAAAGTTTGTTCAAGGCTGGAGGTAAGTTTTGTGGTCGTTATGTGAAGATCAAAAGTGTGAGAGATATTGTGTAAAATTGTAAAAGCCTAAAAATATAAAGGTATTTCTCTTTTATTTCTTTTTTATCTTTAATAATATTCTCAAAAGTTAGGGTTTGTAATACGGTCGTTCTTGTAAATCAGATTTCTGTATAATCTTGGTACAAGTTTTCTAGATTAGTTGTGTGTGAACGATTCTATACTTGTTGGATAGATTGTTGAGAGTTTTGATTGTAGTGAGGTTTTGGTTTTGTTTTTGACTTCTAAGAGGTTGAGTCGTGTTGATAAATAAAAGGTTCGTTTGGTTTTGATCTTGTTGTTGAATCAATCACCAGTTTGTTCATGGTATCAGAGCGCTAGTTAGATTGATCGGTGTTTGTGATTTGACTAAATTCTGATACGAAATTAGAGTTAGGGTTTATTCAATCGATTTGGGGGTTTTCTTCTAAATCGTTGGTGTGTTGGTTTGTTTGGGTAACGATTGGGTTCTAAGGTTAACTTTGGCCTTCGCTTGTTGTTCTGAAGGTGTTTTATACAGAAACCCTAATTACAAAAAATTAGGGTTTGGATCGATTGAGTTAGGGTTTCATCTCTTAACCCTTAATTTATTGGGTTTTTAGCTGTTCCATAATCCGTGGTATATATTTTCCGTTGCTGTTCTTCACTTTTGGATCATTTCGAGCGTGGAGTACTCTGTAACTTCGTTTCTCTCTTATGTTTGTAGCAAGTACCTGGTAGTGGGAGTTTCTGTGCTTACAGGGATCAACTGCCCTCACTACTCATACTTGGCTTATAACCACGGCTTTCTTTATTGTTCTTTATTATTATTATTTTGTTTATGTGTTACCTCCAATTTCTATTTTTCTGTAAGTTTACTCGTGTGAAGATTATCTAGGTTGTACTAACTCTGTTTGGTAGAAGAGAGTCAATCTGTGCCCAAGTCTTGATCTTGGCTTTAAGGAAGCCTGATCAAACATAGATATACTTTAGGTTATAGTAGATACATTTGTTGTGTGTTTGTGTTCTTAGTTGTTACTTGCTCTGTGTTTTTTGTATGCTTAATTGGTTAGTTGGTGATTTATTTCTAAGAGAACTATTTAAAGTGGCTCTTGAAGGGCAACATACACTGATAAGTAAACTAGACTTTGGGGATCCACTTTATCTTCATGCTAATGATATTACAAGTACACCATTAATTACAGAAAATTATAAGTCATGGGCTTCTACAATGGAGTTGGCTTTTCAAACCAAGAATAAAATTTGATTTATTGATGGATCTTTTGAAAATCTACAACTAATGATGTTTTGGATAAACAATGGGATAAATGCAATGATGTTGTTCTTTCTTGGATATTGGGGTCTTTATCTGATGAGTTATATAATGGTCAAGTCTTTTCAGAAATTGCTTATGACGTCTGGAATGAGTTGAAAGAAACTTGTTGGTGCAGATTGATGTCAGTCAGCTAGATTAAACACTTAGAGTTTTTGGTTAGAGTGTTGTCGACACTTGCTAGTGTCGCATGTATCGACATTTGTTAGTGTCGCCAGTGGCGACACTCTTTAGTGTCGCAATGTCTGTATAAAGTCGCTAAGTGTTCTATGAATGGAGAGGTCCTGTGTTCGTTTAGAAGTTCTGCGAGTGTCGTAATTGTGTGCGATTTTGAGCGAAACTTGTTCTATTGTAACTATTTATTGATATTAATATATTACAGTTGTATTAAAATCTTGTGTTCGATTTATCGTTTTGATTCAATTACAACTCACAGAAGCAATTATTGATTACGGATTCCGCACGAATTAATAATTGGATTCAAATTGAACAATCTCGTTTAGGAACCTACAAGTGATATCAGAGCTAACCATTGTTAGTCTGTCTGATCTCGTAGATGAATCGTGCAGAATCCAATTTCGTTAATTTTGTGAAATACGTGAAATTGAAAACCAAACACGAGCGACGTAAATAAGTTCCTGTTTTTATTGATATTAATCAATTACATAAACACAAATAAGCTCACAAACTCAAACTCTCTCAACCTCAGTCTCAATCGCAGTCTGCACATGCGAACAACTTGCAATCGACAACTGTTACATATATATACAGACACACGCGACACAATACAGACACATGCGACGCTAGCAAGTATTGCTATAAGCGACACTAGCAAATGTCGCTAAAACATAAAGTGTTGCTAGTATTTACACAATCAAGCTAAGTTTTCTATACAAGCTTTTGCCACACAATTATATATCAACACAATATCATCTTCCCCTTCTCAACAACTTCAGAAATCTTCACGAATCTGCCTGTTCACAATTCCGATCCAAATATTCTTCCATAATCATAATCAGAATTTTAAAGTTACTTTCCCTGAACAGCAGATTCTCTCTTTAACTTTTGAAGAATCTTCAGATTCAAGCATTTTGTTGTTGTTGAACATCAATCCTCATATCCACATAGCTTGAAATAAAGATGATACTAAGAATCGGTGCTGAATTTTCCTTTTCTTCTTTCTTCCTCCTTTTCTCTCTTTGATCTTCTTAATAAATCATCCACGGAACCGTGCTCAGCAAACAAAAAAAATTATTTTTTTTAATTTTTTTATAAATAACAAAAAAACAAAACTAAGCTACAACTTTCGGAACCCATTTGAGCATGGATCCAATTGGTCTTGAAAGCTTAGAGACCCATTCATAAGTTGTGTCGACATAATCCAATGACATTGAATTCCATCTGAAATTGAAACGTGGTGTTTCATTTCTAAAGAGTTTCCGTGGAATCAATGGTGAACGAGTTCTCTTTGGAAAGAAAGAAACAAAATCTTTCAGTCACCTTTGCACCACATGATGAGATCATGGTGGTGCAAGCGCAAACATTTGCGCGCGAGTATAAACACAAGATTTTGTTTGTCTTGATTCCGGTCGTTGTGTCGGTTTAGAAACTCTTACTGGCTTTTGAAGTCTTGAAACCGAAGTTTTAACGCGTTGAAAGTTACCAGAATCATCACAACAATCAACGTTTTGATGTTTACATTGGATGGTTGATTGTGATAGAGAATTACCAGAATCATCACAGCAATCAACATTTTGATGTTTCAATATATTGGTTGATTGTGATTTCTTAGAATACCTCTTATTCTTGTGCATAAAATAATTGGTAAAGTGTGAAATCTTTTTCACACAAACCATGTTCGAACATGGTTTGGAAGATTTATTTGAGTAAATCTTCTGCACAACCTTGACTGGTTGTTTGATCGAGTGAGAGAGTTGAATAATTTGCTCGCGAAGATCTTGAATAGTTTTTTAATGCAAGGTCATGATCTTTCTTAAAGTTTGGTTACCACAGTTTGTTGACCCTCAAGCTCTAAAATCTGTTCTTCCAATCTGACAATTTTTAATCGTTTCTCTTTGCATTCATTCTCCATGGTAAGTATCTGGGATTGAAGAACCTTGATTTCTTCTTCCTTCTTTAACTTCTCATTAAGCTCTTCATCTATACCTTTCAATCTTATATGAGCGTCTCTACCCAATCCGATTATTAATGCTTCCCATAAATCTTTAAGACGTTTCTTGATAGGTTTTGAGACAAGAAATCACATCTTGTGGTAAACACGTGGTGATTATCGCATATGCTCTTTTGTCTTTATCAAACTTTTTCCGTTCATGTGCTGTCATTTGAGTTGTTTTCTTAAATAGAGTTGTTCCTTGGAAAGTCCCTTGGAGTCTTGGTTTCTCATATCGCTTAATTAGTGAAAACAACACATGTGAATCTTTGTATGCAATGAAATCCTCAAGTTTGGTCTTCCAACTAAAGAAATCACTATAGAATAAGGATATAGAAGGAGCCATTTTCTCACTAAAATTCTTTTTCGAGTTTTCCCACCAAAATTTCGTTCAAAAACGTTCAAAAATTCTCGGGTAAAACAAAATTTTTCCCTAAGCTAAAATTAAGCAATAGTAAGCGTAAAAGCAAAAGTTGGTAATACGACAATTTTCCCTCCAAAATCCTTTTTTTTTATCTCTAGAGTGATTAGCGACACTAAGGTAGTGTCGTCTGGGGAAGTGTCACAAGAAGTGTCTTAGACAAGGTAAAGGCGACACTGAGATAAGTGTCGCTTAAAGAAAACGAGTGTCGCACACCGGTAGCAACGAACTTGCAAAAAATTTAAACCCTAAATTTCGATAACCAAAACCACCAACACTACTTTCTACGTTCGTAAACCTTTCAACACAAACAAATAACACTCCAAACTCAGATGTTAAATCGTAACAACATAAAACCCGTAAGTATCTCCGTATCGAACGAAAACCCACGAACAATTCACATTAATCGCGGATTTAAACCACATCTAATCCGAAGATAATAGCTCTGATACCACATGTAGATCCATGTGCGGATCTGATTTGAATCGATTCGTTATTCGTGCGGAATCCGAATAACAAATCAAGAACGTAAAATATATATAATCGTAAATCGATTACGAACAAACAAATATAAATAATGTTTCTGTTTATTAATCAATCACGATTACAGAAAACAAATGTTTAAGCACAAAACTCTCTCTTTCTCTCTCAAACCCTAATTCGGTTCTCAGTCTCTCATACACACTCCTATTGTCTTCCAACGAACTGTTATAATATATATATAATATATATATATATATATATATATATATATATATATATATATATATATATATATATATAGGACATGTGACACTAGCAAAGTGTCGCTTAAAACAATAGTGTCGCAAATCTAAGAACAATCTAGCCAAGTTTTCGAACAAGATGTTGTCACACCAGAATGCATCAACATAGATCAACTAAATATAATGAATATCCAATTTTCTATATGAAAACCCCAACTTAATGTTCAAATGTTTACTAACAAATTGGACAAGTTTTAGGTCTCAAAATATTTAATCAATATATATTAACTGGCTACGTACCATTAACGCAAATACAGTTAATAAAATTATAATCAAAACATTTTATTGATTAGAATCATTAACCCCGTCCCTCAAGTTCATCAAATCAAGTAATGAATATTAACTAGCATTAACGGAAATACAGTAAATAAAGGCATGATCATTACGAATAAATAACGCAGAGAAATGAAAATGATTTAAGTTGATCGATTACGTGCCTAAACCAGTGAATGAGCTCAATTATTGATTGAAAAAGAATGAAATTATGGATTAACCTATAGAGAGAAAGTGTGAGCCATTAGAGAGAGAAAGCTTACGATAGTTGCTTGCTTCTTGTGAGGGAGCAATATCTGAATCGGTTATTATCCATCGTATAATAAAACGGAATCTTGCAGTTTCACCAAACTTGACCTAGTGAAAGTTTGCATGACAAATGAGAGGGGTATTTTCGTGATTGTGTAATCATATTATATATATATATATATATATATATATAGCTAATGGACCCCGTTATCGGTTATTGTTTCCCAATATCTAAAAATATATATAGTCAGATTTTAGTCAAAGGCGAATGTAGGGCCTTGAAAGGGGTCTACTCAACTCACTTAATTTTCAATTATTTTTTTGGAAAGGCATCGAAAATATATTGAGAATCAAAATAGCAGTAACAAGATTCGACCCAAAAGTCATCCACAAGTTGTGAATTATAAGGCACTTAAACAAAAGAAACTTGGTACATGACCTTACGAACCAAAAAAAATGCAACTAAAAAATGAAGACGGGACTTCACTCTTGGAACTTTGCAATTTCCACTTTCTAACCAATCGCATTAATGGCTCCTATTTTAAAGAGAAAATGTATTAGGTGTTGGATGCAACGACCAGATTAATATACCATTCTCTCTAACAATTAATATATGTACTTTGACTGTGCGATATCAAAAAATAAGATAAAACTTGAACTTCGTCACAAACGTTCGATAATTTTGATGGCTTATCCTCGAAAATCTTCTTATTATGATATTTCCAAATTATATAAAGCATACTCCACACTACTGCTTGTCAAGTTGCCTTTTGCTTAGTTGTGAAGTTATTGGGACCTTCTTGATAAACCAAATCACTAAACGAGTATATATTGAAACTTCCCATCTTCCACCACTTAAATATCCTTTCTCACCCTTCCCACACTCTTTTACATGTAACAAAGCAATGGTCCAAAGATTCTATTGCATCTCCACAAGATGGACACAATATAGAATCAAGATCCATACCTAAATGACCGAGCATACACGAACCGAAAGTCTTTCTTATTGTAGACGCCAAATGAAGACATTCACTTTTCTAGGAAGAATTTTTGCACCATCTTTTTTCGTTAAGGTTGGCTATTGGTCCAAGATATTTTTCATCTACCATCTCTTTTAAGGCTTTAACCGTGAAAGTTTCTTGATTCTTCAAAATCCATCTCCATTTATCTATTTGAAAAACGATAAGAATAGAGTTAT
This sequence comes from Gnaphalium uliginosum, assembly GCA_963930675.1. NCBI lineage: Eukaryota > Viridiplantae > Streptophyta > Magnoliopsida > Asterales > Asteraceae > Gnaphalium > Gnaphalium uliginosum. The sequence continues at coordinate 9,951,818 of OZ005684.1, read as the reverse complement.
TAATCAAACTCAACAATTCATTAAAGTCCATTGATCCCCGACCTCTTAACTCCCTCACCCAACCCCACTCCCATGACCATCTGCCATCCCTCCAAAACCCTCTCTCGCCCACTTTGATCATCTTTTAACTCTCCAAATGAAAAGGTCTAGTAAATTTCTGACTTAGTTTAAAATCACCAACCCATTTTTCCAACCAAAAAAGAGTATTATTACCGTCCCCAATAATTTTCTCAAAAGAAGATGAAAAGGGATTACCAATATTTTCTAACTCCCAACTCACCCGAATAATGTTACCCCATTGACCACTAGTACTACTCTCCCATCCTCCTTCTTTTAAACCCCCATCTTCCCCATGAATACTTTTGATCACTCTAACCCACAACCTATCTACATCAATTCTAAAACAATTAGATGTGATTGGTTTATGAGATCTTTCACAAAGGGTGATCACGAGATAACAAAACCTTGCTGAGCAAAGCTTCACATGCTAAGTGTTCAAATGAATTGCCTCTATTCTGAAATGTATTCTTACATATCATGTAGAAGATTTATACTCAACTAAATCAAATCATAAACTAGGACATTTATGTATGTTTACGAACAATTACTATTTTGCATATCTTACTAATAGCTCCTGGAACATCGGTTTCAGATGCACCTATATTGGTGGTGGCGTTAAGAATCGCTGCCTCAAGAACACGTGCGATTCCTAACATAGTGGAACCAGCTTCCTCTCGGGCTTTATAAATCTCATTGACCAAATCGGCTGATGCGGCGAGAAGCGGTACATTAGGTCTACGAGTCTTGATTGCATCAAGAGCTGCATTGGCTGCAGCCATAATGGCTCGAGTTGGAGCTCCAGAGACAATCAAGGTGAAAGAAATAAAATCACCCCCAAATCCCCCAACATCATGAGTTAATTCACTGGTAGCTGATGTATCTCGCGTGGCAGCACGAAGACATTTATGCACATCTGTTATTGCCGAGGAAAGGGTAAGTTCAATAGAATTTGCTGCTTCATGAAGGGGTTCACACCCTGCATTAGCTGCTTCATGGAGAGCATCAATAGCTATTTGCACGGCACCGCTAAAATTTTCATCTTCATAATCAATCTTCATAGCAGCATCAATGATCTTCGCAGCATTGTGTATGGGTCCGGAAGTGGCATCCGTGACATCGTGAAGTACTTTCTTTGTCAATCACTTCGTGAAGATTTATATTTTTGTTGTCATCCTTAATTGATTTTTCAATTTTCTTCGCGTGGTTACGCAAACTTGAAATATGGAAAACTGATTTTTTTTTATATTGTTTTTTTCCATAACGACTGATACTTCATTTTAGCTGCAAGTGTTAAACTTGGTGAAATTAGTCACTACTCATGTACATTCATTCTTAGATCGTATATTCCAAAAAATGTTGCTCACTCTTTGAACTAAACCTTGAAAGTATATTCCAAAAATGTTGTTGCCGTTAAATCTTGTAATCCTCTTCCTTAGTTTGATGAGAGAGTTATCTTCCAGCACAAATTCATTTCTTTACCAATCAATTGACACGAACCTATCCTATACTAGGTCATATCAACACCCTATTCCTAAAGCTAACTATGGGTCATATAACAATATCATCTTTCCCTTATCAACAACTTCACATAAATCTTCACGTCTCTGCATGTTCACAATTCTGATCCGAATATTCTTCCATAACCATAATCAGAATTTTAAAGTTACTTCCTATGAACAACAGATTCCCTCTTTAACTCTTGAAAGATCTTCATATTCAAACATTTTGTGGTCGTTGAACATCAATCATCATATCCACATAGCTTGAAATAAAGTTGATACTAAGAAATGGTGCCGGATTTTCCTTTTCTTTTTTCTTCCTCATTTTCTCTCTTTGGTCTTCTTAATAAATCATCTCTGGAACCGTACTCAGGAAAAAAAAATTATGCTTTTTAATTTTTTTATAAATAACAAAAAAACAAACAAAACTACAACTTCCATTTGAGCACGGATCCAATTGCTCTTGAAAGCTTAGAGACCCATTTATAAGTTGTATCGATATAATTCAAGGACATTGAATTCCATCTGAAATTGAAACATGTTGTTTCATTTCTAAAGAGTTTCCGTGGAATCAATGGTGAAGAAGTTCTCCTTGAGGAGAAAGGAACAAAATCTTTCTGTCCCCTTTGCACCCTCCTTCCAAGACCCTTTCTCGGCCACTTTGATCCTCTTTTGACTCTCCAAATGAAAAACTCTAGAAAATTTCTCACTTAGTTTAAAATCACCAACCCATTTTTCCAACAATAAAAAGAGTATTATTACCGTCCCTAATAATTTTCCCAAAAGAAGATAAAAAGGGAATACCAATATTTTCTAACTCCCAACTCACCCGAATAATGTTACCCCATGTACCACTAGTACTATTTTCCCATCATTCCTCTTTTAAACCACCATCTTCTCCACGAATGCTTTTGATCACTTTAACCCACAACCTATCTCCATCAATTCTAAACCTCCCCTATCATTTTTCAAGCAAGCTTAAATTAGAAGCTTTAAGACTTCCAATGTTCACCCCAACCCCAAACATGATTTTTCAAGTCTTTTTCCCATTTAAACGAAGCCATTTTATGGTTTTACTTACAAACATATATTACAAAGACAAACTCTCCACAAACATAATGTTGTCAAACCACACTTAAAAGTGTAGATGTATAATTGCCACTAGCAAAACATTTCTACCAACTCTACCCAAACAATTGTTTAGTCGAAAGACAAAACTAATAATGTCTTCCCAAGGCTCAATCTTATGTATACACAAATTCTACACAATACTGAACGTTTAGTAACACGACTAAACCCAATTAACATTTTCTAAAAATAGTTTATTTCGCACGTTATATGTAGAAACATAGTCTACATAAATATTATAGTTTAACATAATCTTTCATCAACGAATAGTTATTATTCATCAAAACTCGTTGTGTTGTGTCTCAAATCTTTCCAAATATGTTTCAAAGTCATCCTAGTAAAATTTTACTTGTCTTCGTTTTCTTTCTTAAATTCATACTTTATACATGGTAATGTTTTTTTCGGTTAGAATTATGTTCAAACTCTATGCACCAAAGTACAACTTGTTTTAAAACGCAATAAAGTTTCTAATGTTGTTTTAGAAAACAACATTTAAAATTCCTTACTAAAATATGTCATTAAAACCATAATAGTTTGATAAACACCTTCTAGTACACCGAATTGTTTTAAAACACAATGAAATTTCTGACGTCGTTTCAAACAACCACCTTTAAAATTCCTTTTAAAATATGTCATCAAAACTACAATAGTTCGATAAACACCATCTAGTCCACCCAATCTTTCAACAAAAAGATTAGACCAAACGTTAACCAATATAAACAAAAGGAGTCAAACAACAAAGTTTCGGTTTATATTGTGCTTTCAACGCATGTTTTAAAGCCCATTTTTGAAAACTGAATTATAAGAACGATGGACTTGTTCCATTCATGTATCGAAAATTACCAAATAGCATTTCTTATACCAAAACTTATATGTAAAATTACATTTTACACACCTATACCTTTTTTCAAATGTGTTAAAGTACGTTTTAACAATTGATCAGTGAATTGTTTCGTCAATTCGTTTATACAAAGAAAACCCTTCAAGGTTTCTAATAAACTTATGGTTACGGGAGAATATCGGATCAGAATTGTGAACAGGCAGATTCGTGAAGGTTTCTGTGAAATTGCTGATAAGAGGAAGATGATATTGTTGTATGGCTATAAGTTAGCTTTGGGCATATAGTGTTGATATGACCTAATATGAGATAGATTTGTGTCAAGTGGTTGGTAAAGAAATGGATTCGTGCTGGAAAATAACTCTCTCATCAAACTAAAGATGAAGATTACAAAATTTAACGGCAACAATATTTTAGGAATATGCTTTCAAGGTTTGTTTCAAAGAGTGAGCAACAAATAAAATTATTCCGCTGTTCGTTCGTGCAAAAGAGTTGTCGTTGATGAAAAGATTTCTACAAGATGTCGTCAAGGGAAGTTTGTTGATGCATTCTGATGTGACAATATCTTGTTTAAAAATATTAGCTTGATTGTTTTTAGAATAGTGACACTATTATTTTATAGCGAGACTTAGCTAGTGTCGCAATAGCGACACTTTGCTAGTGTCGCATGCCCTACATATATATATAACACTTAGGTCGACAGAGAGAGGGGGTGTGTGTGAGAGAAAAACGAATTAGGGTTTGAGAGAGAGTTTGATTTTGTGCTTAAACGCTTGTTTTCTGTCAATAAACAGAAATATTATTTATATTTGTTTGTTCGTATTCGATTTTCAATTATATACATTTCACGTACTTAATTTGTTATTCGGATTCTGCACGAATAAAGAACCGATTCAAATCAGATCCGCGCATAGGAACCTACTAGAAGGAGTAATTATTTTTCTTTTATATATATATATATATATATATATATATATATATATTATTTTTTATTACAAATGAAAGTTATGACAACATTATGTGTACATCAATAACAGAAGAACTACTTTTTCTTTTGATATTACCACACTCTCTTGTGTTTATGTCCTCATTCACCGGAGCCCTTTTTAGTTATATACTTATATCATATTCAATATTGGCGTAGCCTCAAGAACTATTATTTATTTTTTTTGGTTTTTAATATCGAAAGTCCTTAGTGCTTTTGTTAAGGTTTTGAAACATTCACTCATGATTTGTAACTTTATTAAAATTTATGAGTCAAAATAAGGAGAGAAAAAATTTGTTATAATTTTAATACAAGATTTAATACATGTCTCAAAGTCTTAACGACTCTTTTTAACAAAACTCATTTTTTATTCACCTTTTATTACCCACAATTTAACTTAATAAACGGCATCATCAATAATGGATAGCAATCTTATTTCTTTTATGGGTTTATTACTTCGTTATGTATTAAATTTTACACCTTTTACTAATATATGAGTCGAATTTTTAAAACTTCTATTGTGTGTATGGAACTTGTAAATAGCGTCTATTGTATGTAAACTTTCCTTTTTGGATAAGGCCAAAATTGAAAAGCTTTCTTTTGTGACTTTACCTAAAAAGAAAAAATTTACATACAATAAACAATATTTACAAGTTCAATACATACAATAAAACAAATAAAAGTACATCTCATACGATAGTAAATAATATATAAAGTTTAATACATAATAAAACAATAAATCCTTCCTTAATTGTTCCAAACTTGAATGAGTTACAAAATAAAACATTATGTTAGTATGTGTTTTCTACAAATCTATTACAATAATAACCAAATAAGTATATTAATCATACAATAATACTCTCGTTAAAATGTGTTCTCATATAAACTATTATTCATGAAAATATGTATTTTGTTTCTCATTTAGCTACAAAACATTAGTTTCATTATTTCATTTTTTCAGTTAATCAAAACTCAGAAGCGAACATGCATGTGTACAATCTTGGTATAGGCTCAATAATAAGAACTAGGGGCATGTTATGTGTATTTTTATTATTATAACTAATCAAATATATTTATTTAGCTTCAACTATCATAATTAAATCAAAGTTTTTGACAACTAAAATACATTGTTATCTAATCCTCTTTGCTCAAAAGACCCACATGCAAATCTACGATATACAGAACTTACAAGTCATATATAAACTCTTCTTTTTCTATAAATTATAAAATTATAAATGACTAGTAAAATACTCGCTTTTATGCATGTTGAACTACAGCAATCACACATCAATGACGTTTGTTTGAAAATCTACATACATTCCAAATGCGATACATATATTACTAATCATCATCATATATCCAATCCAAGATACAAAAATATCATATCATTTTCTATTTTCATTATTCTTCATATATACCCATTAGGCCATCAATAATATGAACGGAACAAGTGACGATATAAATTGACATCCACAATATCCAAATGAGACTGCAAACACAGCCCAACAATCAAAATGGACCAAGTCTAGCAAGCTAGATTGTGTTTAAAAGCCCATATGGGCCTGAAATATGTTTTCTTAAAACCATGCTTCTAGACCCAAAAAAAAAAGATGGTTTGCAGTTGCAGCAAGTTTATCAAAATTCTGGAAGGGGAATGTTCAGATGTTTAATCCAATAAGAATAACGGAAGAACAATACTTGATTACTGTTTAAGCCAAATAAACGGATTTCTTAAACTTTCCAAATGTTATAATAATCACAGTTAGTTCAATTAACCAACTAAATTTTCATTTAATTTAAACGATATCTATCTGATTTCTAAACACTCAACAGCACAACACAATTTCACTAAATCACCCAGTTGAAAAGTGAACACCAAAACTTAGCATTTGAAAGGGAAAAAAAAGGAAAAAAAAAAGGTAAAAAAATAGATCAAACGTAAAACTAAAATTGTTTTGATGAAGTATCAATTGTAGGTACATCAGAATGCATTGAGAGAACAAAGGATCAAACAATACCAGAATATCAGTAGCCTTTCATATTGGCAACGTACAGCACTCTATCTACTATTGATTAAGTAAACGAGCGACTCTAAATTGTTGCCTTCTTTTTTCTCAATTGTAAAATCAAATTAATTAAATAATTTTACAATTAAATGAATGCCTCAGAAGATAATAGCTTAGTACTAATCAAATAAAGGATCTCAATGAAGAGATACCTTGTGTTCAGATGGTACGGACAATACAGCAAACATCATTGACATTCCTTGATACAAAACTATGATTTAAACGTATAAACGATAAATAAATTGAATGATTTTCAAGGTTGTGGCGTCGGCTGGCTGGATGAACGATTATGAGCTGCGGATGTTGTAAATTTTATAGTGATGAACAAACCCTAGTTTTCCTTCAAAAAGTTTAAATTACTATTATACCCTTAATAGTCTTGCTTATTACATTATTACCAACTCTTTCAAAAAATTGAAAAAGAAAATAAGTGTCCTACGCTTCCATCTTTGAGATGTTAGTGAAAGGATAATTTTATACATGACTTTTACTGTTTTGTTATTTATTAAATTTTACACCTTTTATTATTGTATTGGACGAAGTTTTATTTATTTTATTGTATGTATTGAACATGTTGATATTGTTTATTGTATATAATTTTTCTTTTTGGATAAGGCCAAAAAAGAAAACTTTGCTATTTTGGCTTTACTTCAAAAGAAAAATTTACATACAATACACGATATTTACAAGTTCAATAATACAATACAAATTTTCAAAGTTCGACTCATACAATAGTAAAAGGTGTAAAGTTTAATACATAACAAAACAAAACAATAAGCCCTTTTATACATTGCAATTTTAAAAAGGAAAAATGATATGTAAGTCTAAATTTATACGCCTAAACGTAGATTTAAAAATGTAATTGATAAATGTAAAAAATTGATTAGACATAATTAAAAGAGAAAAAATACAACCAATAAAAAATTAAATATATGTTTAAGTTTATATAAATATGTCTATATAGTACGAAGTATTACTCAAATTGAATTGTTACTTTGTATACATTTACATACTATTTCGTTACTCTTTACCTATTAAAGCAACACACTAAGCAATATTTGAAGTAGCACATCGCGCTTTAATTAAGCAACGGATTCATACACATTTGTGGACAATTTTGTGATAGTTCGTCTATTGAAATTGAAGTAGCACCTCGAGTAATAATTGAGCAATTCCAACGTAATAAAAGAGGGTAATTCTTAAAAAGATAAAAATAGATTGGGCCGGTGGGCCTATCTTTACCTTTGTAGTTCGTATACTCGATGATTGTAATTGATTTTAGAAGAATCGTCTTCAATATACCAATAAAACCGTTAGACTTTGGTAAGCGTAACAAACAAAAACGATCTTAAAATGAATCGTAGAGGTAAATCCAAATAAATAGTCTTTAATAAACAACTTGAGTATGGTTCAAGAGAACACGAAGTGTGCATCTTAAAACAATTTGAGTGTTGCGTTTCGACACAATATCATTACGGAGTATTATATTACTACGGGGAAATAAGATTTCTTTCTAATTGCCGTGAATTTAACCAATCAAGTTGATTGGACATAACCGCATATAATAGTTAATTATACGTGTTCGTTTACTTTTCTCGTATTCTATTCTTGCGTATTGCTTGTGCTTGATCCGTTTATCGTCGTGCGGTATAATTAGGTTTGTACGGTTATCGTTTTGGGTCCTTAATTCCTAACGCAACTTAAGGTTGAATACACATACCATATTTCTGTCAACGATGATATGACCAAGAAAAAAGTAAACTTAGTCCATATCATCACAATGATGTCAATCAAATACAAATAAAATCAAACCTAAACCAAAATATGCAACCACGATACTAACTAAATAAACAGATGTGATCAAGAAGTTTGCTGGCTTGTTTACTTGGAAACAAAAAATAGTGTTACAAGATACAGTAAAAAGGTAGCTAGACTTTAGCTTTGTGTTCAGGTCTGTGAGTGAACTCAAAGTCAATATGAACGAAAGCTCGTTCAACTTCAGGCAGATGTTCAAGTTTTTCTTGCAGCATTTCCCCAATATTATGAGCTTTGTTGAGCAACATATCTTCTGGCAACACAATGTCTACCTCCACAAAGTAATGAGAACCAAATGTATACGCTCTCACTGTATCAATATGTTTAATTTCCTCATGGTGGTTCCATACCAAATAAGTCAATTTTGCTAAAAATTCAGGTGGAGCCGTTCTCCCTATTAATGATCGTACGTTCTCCATAACTGTCCTCGCCCATGTGCTGATTGTATAAAGTGCTATCTGCAACCAATTAATATGTGTTTGTTCAAAAGATGATAACCAAAAAGGGTTATAAACAAAAACAAGTACTTGTGTTTGTTCATGTACTTACGATTATAGCCCCCACAGGATCAATCCACCACTCATAGCGAACAGCTAAAACAGTTGAAGCCAATCCAACAGAATTGGTGACAACATCAAAGAAATGGTCTTGGGCGTAGGCCCTCACTATTTCATTTTTAAATCTCCGGCAATAGACCATGAGTAAAAACTTCACTATTGTGACACTCACCATGATTCCAATCACCCATTTTTCATTATCACGATTCATGTCAGGGCGAGTCTGAAACCAAATTCCATATGCATATTTTGGAAAAATCAAGATTGTTATAAGAAGAAAAATATATGATATGCACGATGTAATTGAGGACATACCTTAGCAATAAGTTGTCTAGCAGACTCGAGTAATATCTGGAATCCAAGAGTTCCCATTACTGATGCAAAAACAATGATCCCCTGCAGTCCAACATAATTAGTCTAAAGATAAAATGGTTGCATTTATTTATAATATAAGATAAACAGTGGTTTATAAGATTGAAGAGCTTACAACAGGCTGCATTCTTGTCTTCCCGATTGGATAGTGAAACTGATTAGGATTTCTCATGGCATGTGAAGTAAACCATAAAATAAATCCAGATAACAAGTCCAATAGTGAATCTAATGTAGATGCAATGACAGCGAGTGATCTGCTCTCAATTGAAGCATAGACTTTTGCTATGAAAAGGACCAAGTTAGCCGCGTTTGACACAGTGATTGCCAGTCTCTCACTCTTAGCAAGATTCTTCATTTCATCCTGCAACAAAAAGGCCATTTTAACATTTTTAACATAATATATTTGAGATCCAAATCTATAAATACTACAACCAAAGGGTGAATCACCAATGATAAAAAAGTAGCAAACCAACCTCAGTTAAGCCTTCTGGTACACATCCTGATTCATTTATTGTTTCCATTTCATTGAACCCTTCAAGAAGTCGTTCCTGTTTCTTGTAGTACTCTTGAACTTTTCCGCGTTTCCCTGAAGGGAAAATTAATTGTGTAAAGCAATAACAATTCCAATTTTGCAAGTCAATATATACATGTACATACAAAAAGCAATATGTGCCTACCAAAACAAATTTAGTATAGAACTTTGTATAGTTGATTGATACATTTCCAAACAATTGAATATATTCCTCTGTTTATGATAGCAATATGTGTCTAATTTTCACCAATTTTATTTCCCTATTAGTGACATACGTTATCGGACGGTCGCAGCCTTAAGATATAGTTACAAGTCATGTGAGTTGTAAAAATCAAAACTTTGGCTTTTTTCATCTTTCTGTTGGCATGCAGTACAACTGTTTTCTTTATCCTATCGAAGCAGTAAGAACAACTAATTCACTAATAAGAAATGATCATCCGTTCATAATTTCAAATTCAGTTAGAAAATTCATTTTCATTCCAACTTCCATAATCACTTTTTTTAAAAAAATGCTATTTTAGGATTGCATATTATTATGGAACAAATTCTTGTTGAAATAAAAAACAACAGTAGTAAAAATGAATAAACTTTAAATGCAAGGAGGATGCTGGTGCAACTTTGAAGTGGTTATATATATTGTCTAATGTGGCATATATATTTGAATTTAATCAATAGTAATAGTAATTATATATATAACACATGTTGAGAAAAGAGAGATGAAATAATAATGATTACGTGGAGTACGGGGAAAGAGGTGGCGGAAAGCGGATAATCGACCGGTAGAATTAGAATTAGATGACGTCTGCGGCAGTCGGAAATGATCGATGTTAAGTCTCCATGAAGAAGGTTGATGTTGTTGTTCCGACGGTGGCGATAGGAGGAGATTCGTCGGAGCAGCGGCGGAGATGTCATCAGTATTACTATTACTAGTATCACGTTCCATTTTCATAGAATCAACAACCACCACCACCAACTATTTTCTTATCTCTATTTTTGTTTGTTGTTGTTATCAGATTCGTTGAGGATTTGGAGGGAGAGAATACAAATGCGAAATACACGGAGTATATATATGCGAATAACGGTTAAGTAAAGAAATAAAATTCATGAAACATATTCTATTTTTAATTTAATTTTTTGGCTATGGATGTCAATGTCATCATCAGATTAGATTACAACTGGAACTTTTTTTTTTTTTTTTTTTTTGGTTTTACAAATATATACAAGCCAACTGCTCCACCGCCGTTGGATGTCATCACCTTGCTTTTTCATCCACTAACTTGTGCTATCGTCTTCAATTATAACTCGTTCTTATAATCTATCTAATTTAATTTAATATTTAATATAAATATATATAGAAAAATATTCATACTCATGTGAACATTATACACAGGTGAACATTTATATTTGTTCGAATAAAAAATAAAAAAATATCAAAAATTGCAAAATTACGTATAAAAATACATATGTTCATAATCGAACAGTTCACATGTGAACAAATCGGTTAAAGTTGGTTAAAATAAATTCTAACACATAATTTTTCAGTTTTCAAGATTTCATCGATTCTTATTAACATTTTTATACATATTTTGACATTATACACATATGAACAATCATGTATTTTAGTGGTTCTTATAAACTCTCAAATTTTCAAATTTTAAGTGGTTCTCATTTAAACTTTCCAATATGTATATGAATAAATAAATATATAATGTTTATCAAGTAACTAGTAACTTGTAACTAGTAATTTAATTTTGTGTTACACGTTTGTTTTTAGAAAACGATATGACAGCCCTATAGTGTCGTTAAACATTTACCGAATAATCTATATACGGATATCAAAATTTATTAATAAAAACGTTGTCATTGATAAATCCCTATTTTTATATTAAGACGCGTACTATAATTAACAAGACATTTTAATTCAAAAGGTGCAAACATTCAGTATTTGTGTATATGTATTTTTAAAGGAATGGAATAATGCATTTTTAAAGGAACAATAAGTACTTAATATGATGTTTAGAGCGAAAAGGAGGATTAATTAGTAGAAGCATGCAATGTATGTGTCTAATTTGAGAATTAGTTACAAATTTGATGCGTATAATATAAGTAAAGGAGGATTAATCCTCGCAGCCTCCCACATTAGTAAAAAAATAATAATTCACGGTGAGTTGTGACGTACGTCAATTTATTCTTTTTTATTTAACTATGGATTAATATGGGTGCGGTTAAGAGGGAAAGTGATTTATGATCCAGTCAAATTTGCAAGGTGAAATGTAGTGTAGAAAGTGAGTTATGAGTTTTTATCTATATTTAGGTATACAAATTATGTTTCTTATTTGAATGTTTGAGTTATCTTTTATGTCCATTTATATCATTTTACATTATTAAATTTAAACTCCAGCTTCAGCTAGTTTGTCAAACACTTATAAAAAAGTATTGAATCTTTTATTTCTAACACATAAGCTGCAGATACTAGTTTCAGTTACATGTTTTTAGCTACAACTAATTTTGTCAAACACACCTGATAGTAAAATGATAAGTACAAAGAATTTAACGATGCGTACCAAATAAATTAAGAAAAATGCTATTTGTAGCACTAAGGGCTATGAATAACAACTACTTACAATTAAAATAACTGTCAACTATTTTCATCCGTCATAAAACCTTCAATCACATGTAATTAAATAGCATTCATTAACAATATTAGTTAATTTTTTAAACATAATTTATCAACCACCCATAAAAAATTGGGTGTTATTATAGCCCGAAAGACTATGTTTAGTAAAATCCATGGGACACAAATCGAGTAATGGGTAGGATTGAAGAAACCCATCATAGTCGCATATTTTTGGATGTGAATGTAACATGTTCATTTTATATATAATTTTGAATTAATTGTCATCCAAAATGAAAAGATATCTAATTCATATAATGTTTCTCACACGTTTTATGCATTTTCTTACTTTAATCTTCATCTTAAAATTGATACTAAAGTACGTGGTTAGGGTTCATGAATTATTATATTTCTTTTTATTCTTAGTTATGGTTGGTGCAATGCTTTTAGCATTCTTTTTTGTTTTTGTTTTTTTTTTTACGAAAAATGAAAATTAAATTAACTAGATCAAAAGATCTATCTGAGTTACATGGTTGCAAGATGACAACCAAAATACAGCATTGTGAATTGAGACTATAACCACATTGAACTACAACTAAACTACACAATAAGCTCTAATCTTCAATCAAATCAAACTAGGAACTTCATCAAAAAAAAGTTATTTGATGACTTGTGAATAAACATATAATCAACTAATGAAACCGGTAAAACAACTTGCCCAAACAATTGTGAACCAACAAACTCCAAACATCTAACCAACCAAACATCTACATCACAAATATAGGCGAATACCCAACACGAAAACATTGAAACAACCTATGAAACCAAACCTGCAGTCCGACAAGTTTGACCTACTACGATGAAACCAAATTCGCCGAAAACATCGACAAGCCAGAACCTCAAGGACAAAACAAGTTTCCGGCCGGGGCTTAAGGAATCAATGTAGAAGATAACAAACCAACCGAGCAAGAGGACACTTACTAGAATGAACACGGGAGTCGAGATCGACGTGTCAATGTAACTGAGACCAGTGAATATGACGCAATCTGGGTTGGGTGGTGGTTCGATGAGATATAAGACCGATTTACAATGATCTTACCTTTAGGATGTTAACGTTGAGTAGTTCGAAAAGACGGAAAATAAGGGTTGAGTTTGAAAGAAAAAAACTACCACATGTGGATTGCGACTTGCGAGTGAGAGGTTAGGGCCATTGGAGAGCCCTCATAATCTCCAACATGGGTCAGCGGCCGGAGGCGGCAGTTGCAATTAAGTTCCATGATTTTTTTAAAATAAAGTGGTGAGCGTATATGCTTTTAGCATTCTTAAGAGCATCCACAATGCACTAGACTCTACATAGTCCAATACACAACCATATCAGCATTTCACTTTTTCATACAAAACATTCACGGTCCATTAAATCTTACACATTTCATTAGACTGTCACGTCATTATTACTTTTTATTTTTAAATCTTTTATCTCATTGTATTTAAACACTTAAATGTTAGAATTTTATATACTAGGGTTAATATCAACAAAGCATAAAACATAAAAATAAAAGTACGATAACTTTCGAAGTAAACAAACATATAACATATAATTACGTTCTCAGATATTAATTTTCTTTATAATGTGATTTTAATAAAGGTTTCAAATAACTAAATACTCCAAGTATTCTGTTGTTATATAATTTAATATTAATATTAAAAATTAGAACATACGTTATTAAAACTAGCTGGTACATATATTTATTTATTAAGTAAAATGTATTTGGAAAATCATGGCCCACCATATGCGGCTATTGAGAGTTCATACCTGCACACACCCTCATCGAGTGTTTATTGACGTGTCACTTTTACAATGCATTCCACCCATGATAAACTTGCCAACTCATTTCTATTACACGCTCCACGTAGACCGACTAAGGTCCTAGTACATGGTGAATATTTATTATTCCGTATTTAATTAGAAAAAAGCCGATCACCTTATCTGTATATACTTCACTTCTTTGTAAACAACTAAATAAATTTTTACAAAATAAAGAATTGTCATCATCATGCAAACAAAATCTTCACGACACTCGTGTTTTTGTGGGTGATTCACTTCTTCTTTCATTCTCTGGTTTTCACCATTACTAAACTACTCATATTAACGTTAATCGTATTTTTCTAAATTATTTCGCATGTAATTATTAAATAGGTTGATTTATTAGTTTATTGTTCATCAAACTCATAAACTCAAATCACTAGGCTTAAAATCATTTAAAATTAGTTTAGAGATTGTTTTTAATTTTCATGTTTCTAATAAATTTATGGTGAAGTATCGGAGGGGAAGACTTCAAATTAGTGAAAGGAGAGGCATGTCAACTTTGCTGCATTTTTTAACAAATATGTTTTGTGATTTACGTCCAGATTCACTACATTTTATCAACGACAGCACGATACCTATCAAATTTTACCCTTATAAATTTTTCATAAAATAGAGCATTTCTCTTAAAACCTTAAACTAAATTTTTATATAAATTAATAAAAGGTTAATCCCAGGTTATTTTTAAAATTAAAAAGCACAATGGAAATGTTTTAGTGCGCCAGACTCTGGTCCTCTTCTAGGGGTGTACATATATGGTTCGGAATCGTCAGAACCAGTAAACCGAATCAGAACTGGATCAGAACCGTACCATACCATGCACAATGGTCCGGTTCTCGGTTCTAATTTTTAGCCTTAATGGTTCGTGGTACGGTTCGGTACTAAAACCGTTAAAACCGCTTGGACCATTAGAACCGCAACATTTTTTGTCTCACCCGTCGTGGCGAAATCACAGCGGAGCGCGACTTTCACGGAAATCACAACAAAGATTACATCGAACGACCTCTATATGAGTCGTTTTAAGTGAATACATTCGTAAAGATACGTGGTTTAAACATAACTTTTACAAACAAATATTTCATCCTAGAGTTCACGTCTAGATCGAGAGATTCTTATACATAACCAATATGCAAAATAGTAATGTAGTGAAATCTCCAGTAAAATGTTGCAAAACATGTGACTCTAGTATGATGTTTCTAAAAGCTTTCCATGAAATATGCAGCTTAAGGACCTGAGAGATACATGCTAAATCGGTCAACATAAAGTTGGTGAGCTCATAAGTTTAAACAGTTGAAAACGTTAACATGAACCACAAGATTTATATAGTTGTTTGCACAAATGCAAAATAAAGTATACTATTGCCATGAGCTCATTTATTCGAAACCTTAACAGATAATCTTGGTGCCTCTTGTAAGTGTCTAATCCAGTACACTTAGTGGGTCAATTGATTATGCGTCCGTTTGACCAGTTAGCGCGACTAACCCGGACAGGGGTGTCAGTCCCAAATAGATCTATTCACAATATTCGCGTTTAAGTAACGATAATTAATCGAACCATGATCTGAGGTCTTAGTGGATTAGCTATGTTACTCATGCAATACGTATATGTTTTTCCTGTACTCGTGTTCATAAAAATATGAGCATGTATTCTCACCCAATAATACAAGTAAAAAAGGGGCTATGAGACTCACCTGAGTCTTGTAAGCTAGCGGTTTCTAAAAGCAAGTGTGTTTTCCAATATCTGTAACCTTCTGGCACCCTAAACGCGTAAAGTTATATGTAAGTGGAGGGCTAACAGTCCACTTATGCTAGTTGTTCACTCAACTAGTATGTTCAAATGTTTAATGTTTTCGAAAACGTGTACGACCCGTTGGTGAAGTTTTTGTAATAATAATTCTCAACAATATTATTATTATGTTCGTTACACTGTATACTTTGTAAAAGTATATGTTAACTGTTTTCGAGTTGTCTCATATGTAGTTTATTCGTTGTACACACACACACACACACACACATATATATAGTTTGTTTGTCGTATATATATATATGTATATGTATAATATTTATTCGTTGTATATATATAGTTGGTTCGTTATATATATATATATATATATATATATATATATATATATATATATATATATATATATATATATGAGTATCGCTTTCGTTTTCATTTAAATGTAAATGTAAAAGTGTCATTTTTCGTTTGTGTTATATTTATATATTTTCGTTTGAGTTTTATAATAAAATGCTAAAAACTCTTTTCCGGCTAGAAAATTAGTATTTAAATAATTCGGTCAAGTTTATCGTATTCGGGCTTCGTTTGTTGACTTGGCCAAACCTACTTGTTTTGACCCGAAACTTTTACACAACACTTATACATGTTTTAGTACTCGTACGAAGTAAGTTTTATGATTTTTGGCAAACTCAAAAGTGTTCGTAATTAAACGTGTGGACTAAAATAGTCCCTTATCAGTTTTTGGTTCCAAAATACCCTCTCTTGTGAGGTCGTTTTGACTAGTCAAATATCTGAGATAAATTACGAAATTTTTATCAAATGACCCCACATGTGTTAGCTTTCCAAAAAGGTAAATTACATGATTTTTGGTTAAGTTTAAGGGGTTCAAAAATATTAATATGTCCCCTGGTGTCCAGCAGCAACATTTTCTGATATGGGTCCAAAGATCTAATTACTTTTCAAGTTATACACAACTTCACAAAGTGAGATCATACAAGTTTTAAAGCTAACAAAATTTGTGACTTTTATGAAAAAGTCTCACGTCATTTGAATCTGTGTAAAAGAAATTGTGGCCTTCAAAAGTTGGACAAAAAATCTATCTTCAGAGACAGATTTGCTATCTCGTCTTTAAAAATAGTTTTGAGGTACTAATTCTTGTCCAAAATTTACGAAACTACTTGGGTTTGACAGTTAACATCTTGAAATTCATTTTAGACTCAAGAAACGTCCATTTTGGTTCTGTTTTGGTCGAGTTAACAGGTGTTAAAATCGGACCATAATATGTTCCAAAAAGTATTTTCCAAGTAAAGTTTGTTTGGTTGGTTTTAAATGTTTTAAAACATGTTTTTAACACACTTTTAGCCAAGATCTCACATGAGTGAACTACTAACATATATGTACATAAAATACTTGAAAGAAAGTTCAAGAATAGGTTCTTACAATGGTGTTTCGATGATCACGAGAAAAAGAAGATGATGGTGCTTGTTTCTTGCTCGTTTTCCTTGAGATTTCTTGAAGATGGAAGTGGTGGTTGTAAGTGGTTTATGGTGGTTGATTGGTGGTGTTGTGGCTGTTGTTGAAAAGGGGTGAGGGAGAGAAAAGAGAGAGTGAGGTAGAGTGTTGAAGTGAGGTAGAGTGTGTGTGTGTTGGCGTGTATAAAAGAAAAGGGTATGGGAGGGGTTGCTTGGCTGATTTTGGGGATCAAGGGGCATGGCCTCACTAAAGTTTTGTCCCCCTTGATTAGTTGGTTAATTACAAGATATTTGGACCGTTAATTGCTAATTGCGTTTAATGTTTAGATATTTAGGTGTTAGTTTGTTCAAATGAAATTTAAACATTAACTTTTTGTGAAGTATTCCAAATACTTAGTTTTGTGTTTTCATAATATTCGTTGCGTTTCGTTTAGTTGTTAAATTTGATTCGCGAATTCTCGTTGCGTTTGTTACGTTTAATTCAAAACGTATAAATGTTTACGTTATACTTTGAAGTTTATAACATAATTAAATAATCGTAAATAACTACTATTTAATTATTAAATAGTTTTACGTTATTTATAAAATTTCGTATCACCATCGTTCGTGTTTTTGTCGGAATAGTCCGATTGTTCTGCGTAATTCAAATTAATTACGTATGCATATATAAACCGTGACAAGTATTTAGCCTAAGTACGCATTAAATACACGTAATGACATTTTAGTTAAAGGTAAAAGTTAGTCCTAAATTGTCGGCTGTCACATTTTTTATTACAAATTTCATTATAAATGAAGTTAGATAGTGAGAGGGGTAATGTGTTACTATATTGCTAGTTGTTCTAGCAATCCTATTTATACTGTTGCTTCGGAGTCTTCCTTTAGTACAGGAGGTCGAGTTTTAGATGATATAGGAGTTCTTTGTTAGCTACTTCGGTTGAAGCTTTGATATGCACTCAAGATTGGATCAGTAAGCGAAAACGCGACTACACATATGATGAAGATTTGGATGAACTTGAATAAATTTCTAGAGGTGATTATATTTAATATAAGTTAAAAGTAACTTTATGTATCGTTATTTAATAATTCATTTTTTTGTAGATTAATCGCTACAATCCAAGCAAGAGAATGCGTGGCGAATTATATTATGATGTTGAACATCTGCAATTTTCACTTTTGATTTTGCTTAAAAAAACTTAAACAAGTGGTTTATTTGACGTTTTACTTTGAGTTGTCACAACGTTTTATTTTTAATTATTCGACGAATGTACTTATTTTTCTAATTTTCTTGTAATTATTTTGATAATTACCTACTTTCAAATATCTTCTTCTTTATGACCTATATGTGCTAATGTGCGTGGTTCGTGGTTTTGAATCAGAACCGCAAGAACTGAACCAGTATCGTATCGGACCAGAACTGAATTACATGGTACTGTTCATGGTTCGGTTCGGGCGGGTCCGATAAGTTACGGTTCTTGGACCCAAGTACACCCGTATCTTCCGTTCGGAGGCTATACCCACACGCATTCATCTTTCTCAATTGAATTAGGGCTTCTGAAACAATCTCAAAATGGTTAGTTTGCAGTTATATAATCACTCATACTTTTATATTTCACAATTTACATTTTTAATTTTCATCCATTATTTTACAGAACAAGTTGGGCAAAATACATCGAGACAAACTTCAACAGTTCGCCGCCATTACCGACGCAAAGTAACTCATTCTGCTTGCTTCTTTTTTTCACATTTGAAACTATATGTATTTCGTGTTAATTTATAGTATATGTAGGAATATGTGTATGCAGTAGGGTTTAGTTTACATGATTTTGATATATAATTGCTGTATATATATATTTTGGAGTGTAGGGAGAGAGTTGCACTGCAAGTTTTGAAAGCATGTGATTGGCATCTTGAAGCTGCATTTGATGTTTTCTATAGCCAACCACAACCTCCAGTCAAGTCATCTATAGATATAAGACGTATCGAGGAACTATACGATAGATATAAAGGCACGTGTATCTATCGATTCATTGTTGATTCTGTTTCATGACTATTTCGGTTAAAAAAACTGTTATATGTTGTGTTTCAGATGCTTATGCTGATATGATCATGGCTGATGGTATTAGCACCCTTTGTAATGATCTAATGGTAAATTTAAAGCATGCGTTATTAGCTTATACGTCATTAGAAATGTGTGACTGTATTGCAATATGCTGTTTATTTGATACCACTTGTTTGTCATTTGGCAGGTGGACCCTCAGGACATTGTTATGGTTTGTCCAAACGAATGCTAGAACTTTTTTGTATGCCTATTTGATGGTGAGATGTATATTTGACTTTATTGACGTATTAATGCGTTGGTGTATCAGTTGGTTGTTTCTTGGCATATGAAGGCTGCTACAATGTGTGAATTCTCTAAGCAGGAATTTGTTGGTGGCTTGCAAACTCTTGGGTATTTATTCATTTGACAACACCTTTTGTTGTTGGACATGGAAATGATGTGTCATTAAGCTTACACGTTTTGTTTTTGTAATTTGTGTGACAGGATAGATTCGTTGGAGAGGTTTCGTGACCGAGTGCCCTTTATACGTTCTGAGATAAATGATAACCGTAACTACTGTACCATAACTCTTTCATCAGTAAAAAACAAGTCTGACTATTTGTTGTTTCCTGCAAAAAAAGTTTCTGTGTTTAAGTGTTTGAATTATGACAACTTTTAAAACAGCAAGACATTATGTTATGCTCTCGTGCTAATTTGTGATTACTTTACTGTCCAGATAAATTTAAGGAGATATATATCTTTGCATTTGGCTGGGCAAAAGAGAAGGTACGATTGTAGCACGTTCATTTACAATATAGTGGAGTTTTAGGTGTTTTGATCTGCAGGGACTCATTTAACTGTATGATTTCAGGGTCAGAAGTGTCTGGCATTGGATACGGCTATAGGAATGTGGCAATTGTTATTTGCAGAAAAGCAGTGGCCATTAGTTGATCACTGGTGCCAATTTTTACAGGTAGCTTTATGGAAAATTTACAATGTGAAGGGTAGTAAATAGTAATCTTATCATGCTATGCGGATTTAGACATTTTGTTTGTTTGTTTCAGGCTAAGCATAATAAAGCTATTTCTCGGGATACTTGGTCTCAACTATTGGAGTTTGCAACTGTAAGATACACAATCTCAAATAGTATACCGATATTAACCTTAGTTTATCACATGCCAATGAAAATTTGATTCACAATTTGGCCTGCGCATCTGTAAGCCAATTCTTATAGAAATATTTCAAGGGGTGTTTGGGTTATCTTATTTAAAATAGTTTATAATATTTCTCTTCCAAAATGCTTATTAGCGTAATAAGCTCTTTATAAATATCCACACTACTAAAGCTTCTAAAAAGTAGCAGATAAGCTGTAAAGCTGTTTGGGTAGTCACTAATCTGAAGTGTTTATTGCATTTTGATAACACAATAAGCTGATAGGCTGCCTTAATAACTTAACCCAACACCCCCGAATACTATAACTACTTGTACTTATAAAGTACATAGAAGGATCTTAATGACATTTGAGGCCTAGTACAATTTTGCCCATGAAAAAGTTTGAGGTATAGTGTGGAATGGGTCCATGTTACTTTATTGTTAGTAAAAATGTCCACTCCTTTTCCTGTGTCTGTCTGCTAACTGTGTTTTGAGATCATATGTTACTTAAGTTGTGTATATGATCCTTGTAGGGTGTGGATCCTGGACTTTCAAATTATGATGCTGAAGGTGCGTGGCCGTATTTAATTGATGAGTTTGTGGAGTACTTAACTGAGAACGCCATAATTTAAAAGGGCAGGGGGGAAGAAGCTGTAATTATCGAAAGACCATGAGCTTGCAGTGTGTTTGGTAAGAATAAAAGAAGGGAAGACTAGATCTTGCTGACGTGCTAATTTATTAGGAGAGTTTTGTTTACGAATGCTAAAAAGTAGGTTGGCCAGGATTAATCTTACTATGATTCGTATATGTAATGGTGCCTACTTTGTAGGGTAAACTTTTAATTAAATTCGGCTAGCCGTAACACACGAGGAAGATGCATCAATTAATATGTTCATATGAAATAAGAAAGGAAAAAGGGAGATGATTAATGAGTCTACAAGACTACAACAAAGGAAATATGTATATATGTTGTATTTAATCAAAATAGTATTGGCTAGAGCTAGTATGCCAATTCTGTGTTGTGGATCTGTTTGAGAATGTTTTCCTCCTCAATCTGCAATTGTTTCATGCATTCATCAAAAACAACCACCAATTCAATTATGGTTTCATCTTCTTGTTGCTTGCTAGTCTCAACCAAAACCAAATTCTCTCCAGTTGCTTGTGCAGTATCATTACCATTTTCATAGAAACCAAAAGCAGATTTCGAAGTTGGATACTCATTTACGGCAACCACACCTCCACCGCCACCACGAGGTGAGTCGAGCCATTGCCTGAGACTAGCCACCGTCTTAAACTCTATATTCTCCAACTCTCCTGTAGTATTCCCTTCTATGCCTTTCTCATCGTGGCCATCTTTCTCACGAACTGAATCTATATGCAACTCACCATCATCGTCTGTGTTGTTGATCTTTTGATGCAACTCATCACATTCCTCGACAGTATGGAAGCTTGCACACCGTTCCAGGGTTACCTTGCTCTCTTCGGGTGACCATCTGCAGCTACCATGTTCCTTACTGTCGACATCAACATCCGCCGCTGTGGTCAACATATCATCATGTTTTGGTGCCATCAATTCCATGGGCTCATCATATGCAAGGTTGGCATCCGTAATCTTGTTTGTGTGATTAGTTGGCTGGTCATCACTTGATGACTTGGAGGATATGCAACCCATTTTAGCAGTTTTAGTTTAACATAAGAAAACACAGACTGGAAATAGTATTTGATCACCAATCAGAAATAGAATATGGACAAAAGGGCCGCCCGGAGTTTGTGACTTTTATAACCGGCCCACTTACCAACACCAACCCCCTTTCTCTTGTTCAATTAATCATATCTTTAATTAATCCTTATAATTATCTTAATGGTTTAATAATAATTAATTTATAACCATAATATGTTTTGCTTAGATTATTGTCTCTATTCTATTCGTTCAAAGGAGTCGCATTATCTTATAAGACATTAATAATTAATTATGATATTTAATGTACGTCACAAATCCGGTATATGCTGGTTTAGCTTACATCTTATCAATATATCTTCCAGAAATCCAAAGAATCAACGATTATTGTAAACCATGAGCTGATAATGTGATGTATAGTTTAATGTTAAATAATTATATAAAATAGCCGCCAAGCTTAATGATTCAGTTCAATCCAAATTTAGTTTTATAATCTATATTTTATATTTTATAACTAACTTTATAAAAAGTTAGGCTCTAATTTGAGGCGGCATTGCTTTCGATAGCTGCTCGCATACAAGTTGTCGCCTCAAACGAACAAACAATCAAAATTACATTCAATTAATGCAAATGTATATTCTCCAAAGGGTGGTGTTAGAATTAGGGTGGGAGTTGATTAATGTTTAATTTTCTTTTTAATAGTTATTAATGAAATAATTTACATTCAAAGGCTGGGTTGTTCAAATTCATTTCTTTGTAATAAGATATGGAATGTAGTTTTCATCAAAGTTTGTAAGTAAAAATGACATATTAGCAACCCGGTTTGGTTATTTAAAAAGAATTGTTCAAGATGATACTTGTTCAATGACTTTATCCGGTACAAGTGTCCAACAACAATGCATTAAATATATTCAAGCTTCTTATTCACATCTTTTAATCTCTCACGAATGCGAAAATCATCAGTGAAACCAATTGTACAGATTATTATGTGAATCAAAGACAAAAACTAACGACTTATAATTGTCGCAATTAGTAACTATATCAAGAAAATAGTAACATATAGCTATAATAATACGTGAATGTAAGTGTACGATCTACACTTACAAGAAAAGATGACACATGAATCCAAAAAAAAGCCACTGAATTTTGAATCAGAAAACGAGACATATGCTTAATGCTTCTCACTAGTCATAAGAGAATCATATTCGAATACAAAGTTAAGGGACTGTAAATGTACAATCTCCATTCTTTAGGGGGTGTTGTTTCATTTGCGGTTTTTGGGAAAAATTGTATGGAGTATTGGTTGCACTGTTGCAGGGGCATTGTAGACTTTATGAGGAAAACCTCATCGTTTAACTTTGACTTGATAATCAACACATTTCACTAACATTGCAATAGAACAACAGTCAATATTACAAAACAAGAAAACACTAAAAAAAAATAACCTTAAACTTCCCAACTCTTACAAATTTGTACAGACAACAACAAGATTCTCAATAAAAATAGCGCAGATTTAGGATTTAATCAAGAAATTGAAAGCAAAAATTCATATGTTTTAAAAGGTATGTCATTTAACTTTGATTTATTACTGCTGTTTTGATATTAAAATTTTAGAATAAGGGTTTTTTGATGCGATATAGCTAAACCCACTTGCATATCTATATCTATCTATCTATATATATATATATATATATATATATATATATATATATATATATATATATTCTCTATAAAGCTGTAACCTTTCTAAAACTTATGTTATTGGGTGCTTGCTTCTTATGTTATTTTGTTTATGGGAATTTGACTGTAATCAAGTTACTTATGGGGTTTGGATATGTTTCATGCTCATGTTAATCATATAGCTTCCTTAGATTTTGTGCATATGAGTTGGGTATAAAATGGAAGGGAAAAAAAAGGTTAATGAAGAAATTTAAAAGAGAAAGAGAGCAAAATTAGTAACTTTAGTTTTGTTAAAGCTACTATTTTGATTGGATTTTTGGTTTGTTTACTTCATCATTGGTTTAAGCAGTATTTTGGCGTGGATTGGAATAGAAATTGTGGAATTTGGTTGTCGTATATAATATTTGATCTTTTAGGTATTTACTGATTCTGTATCTTAATTTGGTTTTGATTTTCATTTGCATACATTAAACAATAGATATACTTGGAACAATGAATGGTTATCAGAAGGGAAATTAGTAACCTCAGTTATACTTCCAATAGACTTGAGATTAATCACGTCGATATTAAAATGAGAACCCGATTAGTTCATTTCTGCAGCATTTGTTAGTAAACAGATATTAGCATATACTAATGCATCCTTATTCCTCAAAATGAAAAAGTGAGAACAGAACTCCAGATTGAGAAATTCCAAACTTAGTCATTAACTGTTACCATATATATATATATATATATATATATATATATATATATATATATACATACATACATACATACATGCACATATAAATATATATGCGTCTAGCGGAGCTTTTTCTTTGCTACTTTGTAGGTTTGAGAATGATATGTGCCCATACGGATTTCATACAGCTTTCATGGTATAATGAGGTGTTTCGCAATTGATGCTAAGTTTTGAGAGAAGTTTAAATAAGCATTTTTGATCATGGAACCTTCGAAAGGCTACAACTATGTTCAATATCACCATGCTATTCCATATGCGAACAGTGAATCAGCATCATCTTCATCTCAGGGCTTCTTAAATCCTAATATTCGACCTACAGAGATGAGACCCGTACTAAACTATTCCATTCAGACAGGTGAAGAATTTGCTTTTGAATTTATGCGGGATCGTGTGAACCCTAGAATGCCCTTCGTTCCATACCCTGCAGGTGATCCTAGCCATACAGCTGGCTACATGCTCAATATTGTACAAAGAGGTTCAGATAATTCTTTGTCTATGTCATCAACAATACCGCGAAGTGACAGTAACCGTTCGGATAATTCATCATTAAAGATTAAGATCCTATGCAGTTTTGGAGGCAAAATTCTACCGCGTCCGAGTGATGGGAAACTTAGATACGTTGGAGGTGACACACGGATTATCCGTATAAGAAAGGAAATTTCTTGGCAAGAGTTATGGCAGAAAATGATGGATATTTATAATGAAACGAGTTCGATAAAGTATCAGCTTCCTGGTGAGGATCTTGATGCTTTGGTTTCGGTTTCTTCCGATGAAGATTTACAGAATATGATGGAGGAATGTAATGTTGTTGGTGACACAGAAGCCGCTAATAAGCTTAGAATGTTCTTATTCTCCTTGAGTGACTTGGACGATACTCATTTCAGTTTGGCTAATTCTGGTGCTGATTCAGAGGTTCAGTATGTGGTTGCTGTCAACGGTTTCGACATGGGTTCAAGAAGGGGGTCGAGTTTGCATGGTCAACGGACCTCTTCAGCAAATAATCTGAATGAGCTCGATCGGCAGATTGCTGAAATGAATATAAGTAACAATGTGCCACCTCTGGCCAACATATCGTCATCATCAATCCCACCATCTACGCTGCTGAATTCATCTAGTGCTTACGAGAACCATGCTCAGATGCACCATGGACCCATCTCTAGGTCTTCATCTGACCAACCTCCTGCTGTTCAACCAAACTCTGATGCATCTGTGAGTCAGCAAGGAGGTCTTAGTGACATACAAAATCAGCAGAAACCGGTAAAAAAGCCAGTGCAAAATGAGCAGTCACCTGTAAAAAAGCCAACGCAAAATGAGCAGTCACCAGTAAAAAAGCCAACGCAAAATCAAGAGGTTGAAGATAGTAATGTTAGATCTTCAAGAAATGATCCTGTAATGAAAGAGAATCACCAAGAGCGAGAACAGGTTGATGCTGCTAGCATGGAAAAGTCTTGTAAAAGTAATGACAATGATTCGTATGGGGGGTCAGAGTCCGATCTTATTGATTTGAGTTATCTTGAGGCTCCTGTACCTCCATCACGGGTTTATCACTCTGAGAGAATCCCCCGTGGGCAAGCGGAGTTGAACAGGCTAACAAAGTCTGATGATTCACTCGGTTCACAGTTCATTTTAACTCATTCACGTTCTGATGTTGGCCCACAAGAATTCACTTCAGAATCTGTTGAAAAGTTTCATGCTGAAGCTAAGCCTTCTCAAAATGAGCTTCCTCCTATTTCAACAAGAAAATTATCGCGCAAGGGTGTCCATGACAAGCAAATTCTCGAGTCTGAGCATGAAACAAACATTGAGGTGGTCAGCGATAAGAATGTCCAGGTTTCAAAACCAGCAGATACTAGTGATTCTGCTGCTAATGATGCTCGATCTTCTGCTGCCAATGAATCTCGGGTAGAGCAAGGAGACATAATTATTGACGTGAACGATCGATTTCCGCGAGATTTTCTCTCTGATATATTCACAAGAGCAATGATGTCTGAAGACTCACCGGATACAGGTGTCCTACCACAAGATCCAGCAGGATTGAGCATGAACATACAAAACCATGAACCTCAACACTGGTCATTTTTCCAGAAGTTGGCTAACGAGTTCCCACAGAAGGGCGTGTCTCTTATTGATCAGGGTCAACTTGCATTTGCATCTAGACTTCCAAAAGTTGTAGAAGCTTCTGGAAGCCAGTTAGATTCGGAGGACGCTTTCCTTAAGGATGAACAAAAAGATGCACCTCGTGTTATGGAGTCCAGTCAATCACAAAATTACGATCCACCGCAGGTCAAAGTTAGTGAAAGCATGCAGTTTGTTGAGATGGTTGAAAACATGAGGATGCCAGGCTCGGAGTACGAGGTAAGTTTAGGGAATGTCGGGCTGCCTTCTCTAGACGAGATTGATATTAATTCATTGCAGGTATGACATGTGTCAAATATTTGATGATTCAAATTTAGTATTATAGTAATAAATATTTCAGTGTTAACACGGACTTTTTTTGGCAGATCATAAGGAATGAACATCTTGAAGAATTAAGGGAGCTTGGTTCTGGCACATTTGGGACAGTTTACCATGGAAAATGGAGGGGTACAGATGTGGCCATTAAGCGAATAAAGAAGAGTTGCTTTGCAGGCCGATCATCTGAGCAGGAGAGATTGGTTAGTCAATTCACCATATTTAGTAAACTGACTAGTTATTTTTTTTCTTCAATTTATGTCAATATCTGGATTTTTTTTTCCATCCATGGCAAGAGATGTAATTGTATTTTGAGTTGTGGTGGTTTACGCGCCAGCAAGATAGGGCTCAGCCAAAGCAATACTAAAGCAAGAAAAGCCCTTTCTATCTTCTTAGTCATAGTCAAGCCCTATCTTGCTATCATATTAACTTTAGGTTAGACCACAAAGAACTCTAGATGTGGCAAAGTGGTTGGGTTTGTTCGGGTCAAAACGGGTCATGGGGTCAGTTTTAACAAACACGTCAGGCGGGTCACGTGTCAAATGGTTGGTCCTAATCGAGTTGAACCACCAATTTTCATCCTTTTGAATTGTTTGCTGCAAACTTAAAAGAATTGCACTATACTGTAGTATATTTACTATTTTATATATTACGGAACTTAAAAAATGATATATTTTATTTATAGTATTTTTGTTTGATTCCAGACAGTGGAGTTCTGGAGAGAAGCTGGCATTTTATCGAAACTTCACCATCCAAATGTTGTTGCGTTTTATGGTGTAGTGCAAGATGGACCTGGTGGGACATTAGCTACGGTCACAGAGTTTATGGTTGATGGTTCCCTAAGGCATGTCTTACTTCGCAAAGATAGGTAACACATTTTTGTTTCTTTTGTTTAGTAAATTGCTAAACTTCAATGCAAAATCGTCACCTTTTAAATATTATCTGCTTTCCAGGCATCTGGATCATCGCAAAAAGCTTATAATTGCGATGGATGCTGCCTTCGGGATGGAATATTTACATTCCAAGAACATCGTGCATTTTGATCTCAAATGTGACAATTTACTGGTGAATATGAAGGATCCTTCGCGCCCTATATGCAAGGTTATCTGATCACGTAGATTGTGCTTTTACATCATCAACACATCATTAGTAAAATATATACTTATAATCTATTTTGTTTCTTAATACGGTTGAGCATCATTGCAAGTGTATCTTTATGCAGGTAGGTGATTTTGGACTATCAAAGATCAAGCGGAACACTTTGGTTTCGGGTGGAGTTAGGGGAACCCTACCCTGGATGGCTCCAGAGCTACTCAACGGTAGCAGCAGTAAAGTTTCTGAAAAGGTATATATATTCATATTTATGTTGACTAAATTACATATATCGTCCCCGTACTCTGGTCAAAATCATGGAAACCACCCATTGACTTATAGTTTTCCCAAACAAGTCCCTTAAAAGTTTCAATTGCAATCTTTTGGTCTAAAATCAATCTCGTCTGTGACTGACAAATGACCAAAATACCCCCATCATCTTCAAACTTTATTTTTTCATCTTTTTATATAATTTCATATATTGTTGGTAATTGTTACAGGTTGATGTGTTCTCTTTTGGAATTGTGTTATGGGAGATCTTGACTGGTGAGGAGCCTTATGCAAATATGCACTATGGTGCAATCATAGGTGGGCCTCTTTTCTGTACTAAAATATATTGTGCTATTTACTTTCGAAACCTGAGGGTGAGTTCATTTGAGATCATTAAAAAACTGAGAACCAATCTCGACCTTCAGATTTAAAAAAATGGAGGGTGCAGCTTGACTGTAGTCACACGTGATTCTGTGAATGAGTTTCACATATAAATAGTCACATGTGATTAGAATCAATCTGGACTGTCCACCTTTTTTTCTAACGGTCCAAATTGGTTATCTGTTTCTCAATAAAAATCTGACCGATCTCAAAATGAACTTCCCTTTTCTGTACATTGTTGTATTAATTCTTGCATATTGACGTAATGTGTTTGCAGGAGGCATTGTTAGCAACACATTGAGACCCCCAATTCCAAAGGATTGTGATGGTGAATGGAGAAAGCTAATGGAGCAATGTTGGGCACCAAATCCTATGATTAGGCCTTCCTTCACAGAAATAACCAACAAGTTACGCGTTATGTCGCACACCAAAGGCCATGGCCACAAGGGATCTTAGTTCAACTGATATAAAAAAGGGTACATAACTAAATACTAACTTTTGGCACAAGGGAGAAATCATATATGTGTGATGAATTGGTATAGATTTTGTTATATGCATTATTTGAATGCATACTAAACTATGATTGTGTATGGGAGAAAAAAAGTTGTTTGTGTTTTGGTCATGTGTAATCATTTACCTCTTTTTCTCTGTACTTTTGCTGTTGAGTTGAGAATGATGAATAAAAAAAATTCAAATTCTTTTTACTTTCCATATAAGAAGAAAACATTTTATGGTATGAATTTAATCTTGTTAAAATCGGTTGGAAATTAGGTTAAAATGAAATAAATCGATAATTAGTTTATAAAACAATCAAACTACCTCTAAAAGCTACTATAACCAAATTACAGTTTAGTTAGATCGTTTTACAATTCGGTTTAGTTAGTTAATTCATCAACCATCTCTTGACAATACATACATAAAATATATATATATATAAGCAGTTTATGTAATTCTTCATCATATTTTTAACTTCACTAAAAGCTCAAAATGTACGCGTTTAACGACATTTATAAAAGAAACAAAAGTTGGCATATAGAATTAAAAATTTCCTTAGGTTGTTATTTTTTGCCTTTTATTGTAGCTACAAAACCACGCCTATCTTAGCATTCACCATTATTATTACATAAATATAGTTTTAGTTTGAGCAAAAAGTTGTTACTATTTCTTAATTTTGGGTGGAAAATAAAAATTAAAATCACATTATTACTCTTTTTTCATTTTATTTTTATAAATACATACAAATATTCGTTGTTAGAAAAATTTTCTATTGCATTTGATGTCACTTTTTGTGCCAATTGTACTATCTTAGAACTTTTTTTTAGTAAAGACAAATAAATAGTTAAATAGGTGTTTTATTTATTGAATTTATAATTTTATTTTTAACAATTTATTTATAATTTTATAATCTAATCTAATCTAAATCTATCTAAATATTAATAAAAGAAAACCTCTCCTAAAAAATTTCTATACAAAATTGAATCTTATTAACCAATCAAATTCCTTAATTTCATCAAACATCCAATTGACCAATCAAATTATTTAATTTTCCTAAAAAATCTAATTTTAAAAAAAATCATATCAAAAATAAATCCCCGTAATATCTTTATAATTTATTATATATATTAACAATAACAAGCTTATATCTTATCAAACAGTTTTCGTGTACATACACGAGTTTAAAACTCTATATTAATAATAATTAAAAAAACTATGCTTAAGTTTCATTTTACATTAAATGTGTTATGTGTAAATACGAGTTTAAATTAAAAATTTATATATTAAATACAATGAACGGATGAAGTATTCATTTAACAGTTTCTGTGTGCATAAACGGGTTTAAAATTTAAACACTATATTAATAAAAGAAAAATTATACTTAGTTTCATTTTACGTTAACTGTGTGTATACACGAGTTTAAAACTCTATACTGATCAAAGAAAAACTATGCAAAAAAAAAAAACTATGCTCAGTACAATCAAAAATTAAAATATATATTATTTTTATATTAATCCGTATTTACACGAGGCGTTAAAACTAAGTAAAATAATAAAATAAAATGGTAGCTGAACAGTGACAGATACAAAGGGATTGTATATATATACGTTGTTGATTTGTTTTTTGTTGACGGACAAGATAGAATCTTCGAAATGGAATCGCCGTTCAAGCCGGAGATTCTAAAAGGCAAAGTCGCACTTTTGACCGGGGGTGCATCCGGCATCGGATTCGAGATATCCACACAGTTCGGTAAACATGGTGCTTCAATCGCTATCATGGGCCGCCGTAAGAACGTCGTTGACTCTGCCGTCTCTTCCCTACAATCTCTCGGTATTCCTGTATGTATCTATTACTCTCCATTTATTATCATTGCCCAATTATTGTTACTTCTACCCTAGGGTTTCATAATAGTCAACTTAGCATAATTCATTTATTTAATGATCAAATTACTAAATCACCTTTAATTCACAATGATTTGACCATATGTGAAGTTAAAGGCCATGTTTTTAACTTTTTTTTCTTTACTTTTTATTTGAAGCTTTATAATTTTCAGTTTGTTGCATGTAAATGTAATTAATCAAATGTGAAATAAGACGTCTGAGCCTTTGACTTTATATGTATGTGTATACATGTATGTATAAGTGTGCTGATTTGATTGTTGTACAGGCTGTTGGTTTTTCGGGAGATGTTCGAAACCAGGAAGATGCAAAGAGGATAGTTGAATCAACGATTGAACACTACGGAAAGCTCGATATCCTTGTGAATGCTGCAGCTGGAAATTTTCTGGTTTCACCAGAAGATTTATCCCCAAATGGATTCCGAACAGGTTTTTCATTATACTGATTTAAAAAGATTGATGATTTACATGGTAAAGAAGGTTTATAAAATTGAAGGATACTGATTCATGTTTAAATGCGTTTGCTCGTTGGGCAGTGATGGATATTGATTCTGTTGGTACGTTTACTATGTGCCGTGAAGCACTGAATTATCTTAAGAAAGGAGGACCTGGAAGAAGCTCGGATGATAGCGGTGGACTTATCTTGAATATTAGTGCGACACTGCATTATACAGCTGCTTGGTATCAAATTCATGTAGCTGCTGCTAAGGTAATTGAGGGATATTTATAATCTTGTTAGTATAGGTTTTGAAGGGTGTTTGGATATAGTGAAATTTAAGGGTCAAAAGATCACTTTTGATATATAATTGGTTTAGCTGTAGTCGCAACAAAGTTAGTTATGATTATATATATACATGTATATGTATGTATAGTATACATACATACATATATATATATACATACATATATATACATATATATATATATGTACATACATATATATATATATATATGTATATATATATATATATATGTACATATATATATATATATGTATATATATAGTGGGATGATCCAGGGGAAGTGCTTTTTTTTGGGAAGGGGAAAGCAGTTATTATTCATCAAGAAGCATAGTACCTTCGTCCATACAAATCTCACAAAAAACGAAGTGAAATTTAGAAAATGAATCACATAAGAAGTCTAATTTTCGTGAGAACGTAGGAACGTAGGAATGACTTCAAAATATATAGTCAAATATATATAGTCGTGAGTTCAAATAAGAAGTCTAATTTTCGTGAGAACGTAGGAATGACTTCAAAATCACTTTTTAAATACCCAAAATACGATATTTTATAAAAAAAAAAATCGTAGCTCCTTACTGAAATAACTTTTAGAAGGTATTTTTTCAATAAAAAAAAATCGACTTTTTTATTTTTTAATTATTTTTTTATTCAAAATAATCACATTTATATTCATGTGATTATCAAATCATATTTTGTGATTATGTCGAACATATGATAATCACATTATATTAGAAAATAGTCACATATGATTATCATGGTATATTTTGTGATTATCTTAAATAATCACAACAGTAACGACCGTAAAAAAAGTTCGAAAAAAAAAGTTAATATTTTTTTATTTATTATTATATCATAGCTTCAAAAAGTGATTTTAATAATAATTACTAAAAAGGTTTTGAAGAAAAATGTGTTTCGGATAGTTAAAAAGTGATTTTAAAGTGTTTTCTACGTTCTCGCGAAAATTAGCCTTCTTATATGAACCCACATCTCTCTCTCTCTCTCTCTCTATATATATATATATATATATATATATATATATATATATACTAAAGGAATACAAACGAAGGCTACAGATTTTGCCACATAAGCAATGCCACGTGTCAATCCCTCGTAATTCTACTTAATAAAATACTTAATTTTAATATAGTTTAGATGACCATACTAACTAAATAAAAGATAATTAACATTAACATATAAATATTTGAGTCGCATATATATCAGATGATTAATGGGGTAATTTTAGTCTTCAAATTAAATT
The DNA here is from genome assembly GCA_963930675.1 of Gnaphalium uliginosum. NCBI lineage: Eukaryota > Viridiplantae > Streptophyta > Magnoliopsida > Asterales > Asteraceae > Gnaphalium > Gnaphalium uliginosum. The sequence continues at coordinate 9,918,399 of OZ005684.1, read as the reverse complement.
TGGATTATGTATATTATTATTATTATTATTATTATTACTATTCTTATTAAGTTTAACTATGTTATTATTATTTTATATTACATACGTTTCTGTTTCTAATTAGAAGACTTGATGTATTACAAGTGTCCATGACTAATATTATTAAATTAAATAAAATACTATCTTCATATGTTCATAAATCTCCATTTTAGCCTCCTATGAAAATATAAACAATGTCCATAAATATGAACAAATGATTCAATATAATATTAGTTTAAGTTTGCCAATCACTTTAAATTTGTTATTTGATTCAATAAATTAATGAATATCGATAGCAATAATATTTGTTGGTTATAAGTAGGACGTTTATAAATTCTATCATGGATGTGTTTTTTTGTTACTATAATTTTTTTGTTACTTTAACTATTTACATTATTTTTATTAATATATTTTATTAACCCTATAAGATTACCGTGCAATGCACAGGTTCACATCTAGTATATATATATATATATATAGGAGTCGGTTTTAGGGAGAAGAAAATTTAGAGAGAGAAGAGGGAGAAACAATCTGATTCAGTATTTTAGTACTATGATTCAAATTTTTATTACCTATAACTTTTGAATTATAGATTCAAAGGACTAAATCTTATTAATAAAATATTAAATCAAAGCAATAAAATGTAAAATTATAGTAATAAGATTTGAATAATAGTAATAAAATACTGAATCATATTGTTGTTCCCTCTTCTCTCCCTAAATTTCCTTCTTTTTTGATCCTCCTACTATATATATATATGTATATATATATATATATATATATATATATATATATCTGATTATCACAACTTCAAACGGTAGAAAGACATCTAAACACTATCTCCTGTAATCTGTTTTATAACATGCAAAATGTGTGATTCTTATTATTTTGTAATGTGTTACAGAGTATATTTACTTCCAAAACACTATGTTTCTTTCTGATAGGCTGCAGTGGATGCCATTACAAGAAATTTGGCACTGGAATGGGGTACTGACTATGATATACGAGTCAATGGGATTGCACCTGGACCAATAGGTGACACTGCGGGCATGAGAAAACTTGGGCCTGATGAGATAAAAAACAAGACTAGAGAGTATATGCCTCTTTTCAAACTTGGGGAAAAATGGGATATTGCAGTCGCAGCCCTCTATCTTGCATCAGATGCTGGTTCGTTACCTGTACTTACTTTTAAATTGTGTATTTGGTTGATTATTTGAATGCTACATATATATTTTTTGGGTGTGAAGTTTTTAAATAATATCCATGGTTGATATAAAATGAAGGTAAATATGTTAATGGGATGACCCTTATCGTTGATGGAGGACTGTGGTTAAGCCGCCCTCGTCATATGGCAAAGGAGGAAGTGAAGATGATCTCTCGGGTAGTAGAAAAGAAGGCTAGAGCTGCACCTACTGGCGTACCGTCTAGCAAACTGTAGCCTAATGGAATCACCCTTTTCTTAATAAGAAATTTATTTTTACCAATGTCACGTTAATCATTTGTCAACTTCACTGTCACATTTGAGCCAATGAGATCTTGGTGACAACTGGGACAGATTGTAATCACTATAGCTATTTAAACTTTATATAAATATGTGAGCAGTGTGCAGAGTTTGCCAACGATGTTTTACTTGTAAAACAATAAGACTTCAAATATAACATCTTTTAGTTAAGACAACCTATTTTCTTTAAATGTGACTTGTTTACAACAACAATACTCAATTCCGTCATTGATGGGGTATGAGGAGGTAATCTGTCCGAGAGTAGAGTTAAATGTGACTTGTTTACTGATATAAAATTCTGTGAACTTTTTTTTTTATTATTATTTTTTATTATCCTATCTGTTTATCTGTTGCACAAATTATAGTATATCTAAACAGTCAAAGCTACACTGGTAGTGAACAGAAGCCTACTCTATTTGTTGATGCCTCCCCTGCTTTGATATGATATAATGCAATCTAATGTACAATTGAGACATCAAAAAACAAAATTTATGGTTTGTGGGGATTACATGAAAAAAAAGCCCTGTTGCTTTAATGTTTCTCTAACTTCAACATCTATGAAGAGGTGCTGGGTAAACGTCGAGTGCTTGGTATCTCAAACGGTCATTGCGAGGTAGCGGTCCTTCCTGGAAATATAAACCCAATAATATCACTGAATAATGAATTTTAGCAAGTTAACTGTGATCAATAAAACATGTATCATACCTCGTCCGCATTTATTTGGTAAGGCTTCACAAAATCTTCAAACATCTGTGGAGACAACTTTCCTACTTTCTCTTTAACTTCCTGAAATCATTCAAGAACATCCAATCACTCATTTTTAAATGTAACCTCGCCTAATTTCAACTTATGGTAAAAACGAATCTGTTACAATATGTAAAACTTACCACTCCGGTGATCCTTGAGTTCTTAAGTAATTCTTCTGTGATCAAATCCAGAATGTGCCGATTGGCAATCAATCCATTCATTGCAAGTTCTTCTGTCTCTTGAATATACTAGCACCGATAGACAGTACATAACTTTATCAGATAAAAAATGGTAGTTACTTATTGCATTACATAAATGAGAGGGAGGAAGTGATAGTTACTCTTGTTAATTCTCGAGTGAAAAGCTCTGAAATTTCCACCGTCATATCGGCAGGGACAACATGAGGGTCATCCCACTGCATTGGATGAATGGATGAAATCAGACACATAATAACAGTCCAACCATAATCATAATTTATAACACGAAGCTGAGAATGTTGAGCATACCCTGTATTTTATGAGTTCTCCATCAGTACTATCAGCTCTATTAGCCAATCCCACTCTATTAGTCAAATTAGCGAACCCTAATCTTGCATTTCTAGGGCTTATCACCATTTCTCGAGCAATCTATAGATACAAAACCATCCAAGGTATGTAACTTAAGTGAGTTGAATGATTATTAATTAGGTGATTAGAAAAATGAAGTGAACAGAATATATGCCACCTTTGTGATCTTTTCAAGATCATCGATTCCACCATCAGTTACATCATCACCAAATACGACACGTTCAGCGCAACGCCCCCCATGAGCCACTACCATTTGCATCATCATGTAGCCAAATGTTGTGTAACCTTGATCCACCATATCTTCTCTAGGGTAAAAAACAGATATTGCAGTTTCCTGCTTAAACATGTTAGTTACCGGAACAGGTAAATTATAAGTAGACAAAATACCCCTAAGAATCAATTATGATATCATACCTTACCACCGGGTAACAACTGAGAAAATGCATGCCAATCAAATCGAGGAAATAAATGTGCCAATAAAATATGACCTGCTTCATGTACTGCCAACAACCTCTTTTTCTCAATAGATACCTATCACAATTTAAAACATGATTAATGAATACATTACCCTTAAAAAAACGAAAATTTTCAGGAAATGAAAAAAAAAAAAAAACATACCCGTTCTTCACATTTTTGTTGCTCTTCCTCTGTGAGGAGCACACCCATTCCCTCAAGCAGCTGCTTATCTAATACATCAACGATATCTTTTTGGTAGATTTTTGTATGTCCTTTTCTCACCTGCATGTATAATTCGTTAAGTACCCTTAGTATTCTTCCACTTCACATACCCATAAGCTTTCGGAAATAATACTTACAGCCATTATTCCAGCTTCATTGACAAGATTTCTTATATCTGCCCCAGAATACCCAACAGTGCGGAAGACTAGCTGTAAACAAAGAAGAACAAATCATTAACTATCAGGACCAAGTAAAATAGGTTTTAAAATATTTAGAAAAGTAGAAAATATGAATTTCCAAATATTGCCTTTTCAAACTCGACATCTTCAGCAAGTTTCTTCCCGGTACTGTGCACACCAAAAATTTGCACCCGTTGCTTTGCATCAGGTAAACCAATGTACAATCGGCGATCGATACGTCCGGCACGAACAAATTCTAGATCCAATTCATCTGGCCTATTTGTAGCACAGATGAATATAACAGCTTGTCGTAATGAAAATCGATCAACACCCGTTTTCTCTTTGCTGCAATTCATAAAAGTTATATATCAAAAACTCATCCAAAACAAAAGTGGTTAAGAGATTTTAGATACTAACTCTCCGTCAAGCTGGGCCATGAGCGCCTCAAATGTTGATCTTCTTCTTGGATCCTTTCTTGCATGTCTTCCAGCAATAGCATCAATCTCATCTACAAATATAAAAGCAGGAGCCTGCACAACAAAAACCTATGTTACTACTCTAATTCATCATTTGCCAATCATTACAATTATGATTCTATAACATCTTACATTCCGCCTTGCAATTGAGAACATCTGATTTATTCGTGCAGCACCACTTTTTTCACTATCTGTGAACTCTGCACCAGACGCAAACACAAATGGCATCCCACTCTCCTTTGCTAGCGTCCTTGCGAATAGCGTTTTACCCGTCCCTGGAGGTCCTGATAGAAGTACTCCCTGTAACACATTGTAACCAAAAATAAAATAAACTATAATGTAGGTGTACATTTTGACTCTAGATTTTAAAATGTTTCCACAAATTAAATCAATAAAATTACCCGGACAAACTTCACTTCTTTTTCATAATATTGCATAGGATTGCGCATGTAAATCATTAGTTCATCCAAAAGATCCCATACGTCTCCTCCTAGAACTACATCCTTATACATTGATTTTGTTTCATCAACTTCTCTAACTGGCTGGGGGTGTAGATCAGATTATTAAGATATAAGGATTAGTCATGAGGAATTCAGATAATAAAAGTAGCGTAATATAAAGATCAAAATTTACCAGTATAAAATTTTCAGCATAAGCCATATCAAAAAGCTGATTATACTTCTTATAGAGGAATCGTTTTGAAGTAATGTGCAAAAGCAATAGTGATTCCCGTAAAAACCATAAAACCAAGATTCCAGGCAGTAATGCAATTATAAGTTTTAACAAGTAATGGCTTTGTTTCTTCTGAAGTAGATCGACTTCCGCTCCAGAATTTGTGATCATTTCGAACAGGAATGGATCAAGTGGCATATCGACCTACCCAAAAAAAAAACAATAAAGTCATTCAAAATTTCAGATACATATTTAATTTATATTTTTACAGCTGAGACATTATTGGACAGAAAATATAAAACTCACAACATATTCTAGAGGGAATCCTTCATTCATTGTTACATACAGTGTTTTTAAATCTTCGGTAAACACCACTGCTGCAACCTGCCCAGACCTCCATAGCATCAAACAAAGAAGTACTCATAAGAAAAAAAAAAAGAAAAAGAAAGAAATAAACTATATGAAAATCAGATGGTTGACCTCAGAGGATTCAAGCTTTTCAAGAAAATAGGTGTAAGGAAGTTTAGGTCGGTAACGCCACCATCTTTTTGATATCCAAAGTGCTCTAACCCCTGCGGTGCTTTCGGTTTTCACTTTTGCATCTTCAAGGAAACTTTTCTCAACCTCTTTCATGTCAAATTCGATTGCATACTTAGCACGTGATGAATCTAATTGTTCAGCTAATTGTTCATTCCTAAGAATCTCTTTCCATGTTTGCAGCCTTTCTTGCCATGTTCCTCTACTTTGTTGATAATCTGCCACATAAAACTGTCAATCGGGCATTTTAGCTGCTCATGAAAAGATAGTTACAAAAAGCTAAGTACAAACTAACCTGAAAGTCCTAGCTCTTTTTGAAGCTCTTTTTTGGCTTCATTGTTCAATCTTACATCACGGTTGATAATTTCCCTAACTTTATCCGTAGAATCTGTGGCACTATCATTATCATCATCATCCCAAGCATCTTCTCCAACATAAGAAGTGTCATGGATTAGTGTCCCTTCGGGTCCTTCAATATATTTCTTCATTTTAAGGCCTTTGGGCATTGACTTTCTCCACAAACCTTTTTTATACCTTATCAACCAGCACAACCGAAGTTAGACACATATGTTTACGTGGGAAAACTAGCCAAAACGAGACAAAAAATTCACACTACAATATACAAATAATGTTTGTGGGTTCCCATAGTGTAATACTTGATCTTCTTACTTCCCTTATTTATGTTATAATATAATGTTAGAAACGTCTTACAATTTGTAGTTCAGAACAAAGGCTACTACATTTGTTATCAAACCTATTTGGACACAGATTGCAAGTCAAGCAGACAAGTCTATGATCAACTACTAACTACTAAAGCACGAGCATTATAGCCACTAAACTATCATAATAGTAACTAAGAAATTTCACTTGCAAGAATGTGACTTATACTTAAATATATATCTCATTCAACTCCCCACATCAATATATATACTACTTGTTTTTTTAAAAAAAATTGAATATATATACTACTTCCTCCTCAGTAATAATTATAAGATCATTCTGGCTCTTTCTTGAGTTCAAGGTTTACTTGCATATTGAGGCATCAATGTTAAGTATGTTGTCTTCGGATTCATTTGCTTTACCACTTGCTGACTTGTTGGTTTTATACTCCGTTGCTGGACCCGTGTTCTTAAAGTACAGCATATCTTTTGGTTTAATACTCCTCAATCTATTTTTTCCAATATAATCACCAAGGATGGTGTCAAGCGATATAAAAGTAAGTGATTGCTCTTCAAGGAAATCACATATAAGATTTGGTTGAAGTTCCCTTAGGAAAAACCTTCATCAGTCAACATCATCGAGTTGAATAGTTGACCTTCTTATCATCTCCAAACATGCCTTAGGGCGTGGTTTTCTCATTTCTCCCGCGGATTTGGAAAAATTGGCACGGTTGGTAGTGGAGAAATGCTCGTTTTTTATCATACAAAGATGGTATGTTAAACTTTCTCTTAGTTTAGAGCATCCACGGTCATGGACCTGTGAACACGCCCATGACTTTGCCACATTAGCGTTTCGGTGACTTCACTACGTCGGTGACAGATACGTGTTTGCTATCATGAATGTTCTGCGTATTACATAGCACAGCAGCATGATATAGTTGAATCAGAGAGCACACTCCTTTTTGTGGTGCCTTTAACTCAGTTCTAGTAGTCTGGCAACAATTTCATAAACGTAACTTATTCATTTGATAATTGACTAATAGATAGCATTTCTAACTAAGGCCTTGATGCTATTGAGTTATATCATGAAATAACGGAAAACGAAGAACAGGTGGAAATTCACATACTTTCTAACGTTAGCTGGAGTTGGTTCTGGAATCAAAGCTTCCATATAAGCTTCGGATACTTCTTTCACTTGCCGATCAAGAAATGGAGCTCGAACAGCCTTAAATATCCGTTGGCATGAAACAACAGTTACCAACACATAGATTGCCAACACACCAACTCTTGCAGGATCCCAATTATTAACATCCTACAATCAGAAACCAAAAAAGTTAGCACCTTTACCAATTAACTCAACTTAAAACAATACAATAATGAATTACCTTCCATTGCTGCCACTGATTCCAATTCAAGAATTCAATTCTTGATTTTGTAAAAGAATCTTGAAACCCACCCACAAACCCAGAAATCTTGACATTGGCTTCTTGTACATCAATCCCAGTTTCTTTCTTCAGTGAATCCCCAAAATTTTGTAATAAAGCTTCCGAATTTCGGCGAATTGACTGTGAAAACCGGGTCCAACCCGACTCGTCTTCTGACCCATTTGGGTCAACAGAAGCTTTAACATGAAAATTGGGTTTTCTTCTTTTGATTCGAATATAACGAGAAAGTGGTAGGAAAGCAAGATTTGGGTGGGTTTGATTTGATAAAATTACTTGTTTTGTTGTAGCAGAAGATGAAGAAGATAAGTTGAATTTGTTGGGTCTGAAATGTATTTTGAGATCCATTTCCGTGTAGGTATAGGTCTACGCAAAATGCATAAGAACCCTAATGTAAATTGATAGCCATCAATGGAGTTTAGTAGCTGCCTGTTGAGAGTGAGGGTAAAAGGGGTTTTAGAGGTTTATCTTTGTTGTTTCAGTAGCGCCAAAAGGATTAAGTCTGAAGAACAAAAATTACTTCAATTACCAAAAGCAGCTGCTGTTTACTTCTTTTTTAGTGTAAAATTCCTTCTTTTATTTCCTTCAAAAGACTACAACACCTCCTCCTTTTGTTTCGAGATATGCAAGTACTCAACTTATCTTTTCTTTCTATTATTAACATAGTTAATACACAAATATGTTACTGTATTATACTAAAATGTTCATGTAAGTTACTGGACTATTAATTTGTTCAATTTGATTACTAAACTATTTTCATATCTAAATTAGACTTTTTTGTATTGTAATACTTATAAGTTAAGTAACTTACTTGAATTCAAAAGTTAAATAAAATGATCTTAGTGTTAATATTTATAAGTTAAGTAACCTACATATCATGTTTTATCAAGTTTAGTAATTCAATCGAACAAATTAATACTCCAGTAACTTAGTTGAACATTTTCACAAAGTAAAGTAACTTATTTGTCTATTAACCCTTAACAGTAAGTCAAGAACTTTCATCTTTTTGTCGATGTATACAACTTGTAAAGCATACTGTACAGACAAGGTAAATAGTGCTCCATCGTAAAAAGTATAAAATATATGTACTCTGTACGAAAGTTGTAAGTTGTACACTTTGATACAAAAATAAAAGTTCATTGTTGATAAATAAGTAAATTGTATATCTCTAGAGAAAACGAAGAGTAAGTTGATGATCTAGAACATTTACCCTAGCAAATACTCGTGTAGTGCAATGAAAAATAAATTTTATCAAAATGATGAATCGTAACAGTGTTATGTTGTTTTTCTTTCTTTTTTTATGTATTAGTCATGATGATGAATCAATTATTATAATATGTTCATTTGACCGTCTAAAGCTAAGATAATGAATTTTAGTAACAATGAAAATGAAGTAACTGATCAATGTAATAGTTAGAATTATATAATTCATAAAAATATAATTTTTGAGTCATACAATATAACTATACTTTATGGATATATTGCCTCTTCTCACATCTTTGAGTACTTTTTTTTCAAGTTTGTGAGTGTACATTTTAAGAACAAAACACTTCTCAAAATTCTTTTATTATTGGAGTACAACCGAGTTTTTTTGTAAATAAAACTTTCATGAAATATAATGTATCAAAAGAAGCTTCAAGTTTTTATACAATTTAAAAATGAATATAATACCATATATTAATTTTTTCAGAAATAAGAAAATGAAGCTAGAGAAGCATAACATGTGAGCTTGAATAGCATCCAACACCAACCTCTCCTCAACGATAAGAAATATCCACTTCATCATATTCATCTCCTCATATTAAACCACTCCTAATCTCCTTTTCATTCTTCATTCACTTTCATTTTTTCAGCACCAAAATGGCTTCAGCTGCATCACCAGCCACCTTCTCACTCCTTCACAAAGCTTCCTCTACAACCATCACCACCCGTAACACCCCTACCGTTCATCTCACCTCTCGTTTTCTACGTTCTCCAGTTCATGGCCTTGGTTTTGCAGCATCAACTGATCCAATTCTGTCCACACATGTAGCTTCTAAACTACGATCACTCAAAACGGCTGCAAAACCAATCAGGGACGTTGTTCGTATGGCCAAAAAGAGCGTTGGGGACCTTACTCCAGCTGAACTTAAAGGCAAGAAGGTGTTTGTTAGAGCTGATTTGAATGTACCTTTGGATGACAATAATAACATTACTGATGATACTAGAATTAGAGCTGCTATTCCTACCATTAAGCACTTGATCAGTAATGGTGCTAAAGTCATCCTCTCCAGTCACTTGGTAAATATCGATCATATCCTATCCTATCACTATTTATAGATTTATAGCATATTAATTATTATTATTATATATATGAGTAAGCTTAAAAGAAGCTTGCTTTCTTACTACAGGGGAGGTGAGCAGAGTGAGAGTCTATTTAGATTTAGATTAGTTCATTTTTTATGATATTTAACATCTGTTGAAACTCACAGGGCAGACCAAAAGGTGTCACTCCTAAATACAGCTTGGCTCCTCTTGTTCCCAGACTATCCGAACTTATTGGCATTGAGGTACTTAACTTTTTTCATGACAGTAGAAACTTTGAGATCCAACAAATCTCTCCATACTTTAAAGGTATAGGTCAATTGAATTTTAGTTCTGTTTTAAGGTGTGAAGATTTAACAGTAATTTGTCACAACACATTTCTCTGACACATGTTCATGATAGTTGGTACCTCAATTTTTATGTTTTTTGGTATATAATTAGTACACAACAAAGATCTATAATAATTTCTGATAGATATTGAGCTGTAATGTATATAACTTGATGAAACATCCATTTGGTTTGCAATTGTTTATGTAACCAGGAAGAAATTCATTAAGAGAAAGTTGAGTTTAGTTCTTGTTGATATTAGATTAAATTTGATGAAGAGCAACAAAAAAGAATCCAAATATTAATTGAAAGTGAAATGGAAACAAAAGGGCTATTTCACATTTAACATGGTGGATAATCAGATAAATTCAAGCCTCTATTAAAGTGTGATTAGTGAACAGGTTGTGAAGGCTGATGACTGTGTTGGCCCAGAGGTTGAGAAGTTAGTGGCTGCACTTCCTGATGGCGGTGTTCTTCTTCTTGAGAATGTCAGGTTTTATAAGGAAGAAGAAAAGAACGATCCTGCTTTTGCAGAGAAGCTAGCATCACTTGCAGATCTTTACGTTAATGATGCTTTTGGAACCGCACATAGAGCCCATGCCTCAACTGAGGGAGTCACAAAATTCTTGAAGCCATCTGTTGCTGGTTTCCTTTTGCAGAAGGTTCAATACCTCATCTTTATTCAAGACCAATAAATATTTTGACAATTTATCTTAATTATTTTGTATATGATGTAGGAATTGGATTATCTTGATGGGGCAGTTTCAAACCCAAAAAGGCCATTTGCTGCCATTGTTGGTGGTTCAAAGGTGTCATCCAAGATTGGAGTTATCGAATCTCTTTTGGAAAAATGTGATATATTGCTTTTAGGTGGCGGAATGATCTTCACATTTTACAAAGCACAAGGCCTATCAGTAGGATCTTCTTTGGTTGAAGAAGACAAACTTGAGCTTGCAACCACACTCCTTGCAAAGGCCAAGGCCAAAGGAGTATCCCTCTTGTTACCAACCGATGTGGTCGTTGCTGATAAGTTTGCACCTGATGCCAACAGCAAGGTTACATATTTCTTTTTAGTTATGCTAACATGAATGCATATTTTTCAGTTATTAACTAAACCAAGATGGAAAAAAAGTAATCTTTGTTTTGACAATGCAGATTGTGCCATCATCAGCTATCCCAGATGGTTGGATGGGATTAGATATTGGACCAGATTCTGTTAAGACGTTTAACGATGCATTGGAGACCACCAAAACTGTCATTTGGAATGGACCTATGGGAGTGTTTGAGTTTGACAAATTTGCAGTTGGAACTGAGGTAAGTTTAAAATTTGTAGTAAGTCAAACTGTTTGATTTTAACCATTTAAAGTTACAGATAATGATACCAAACAGTCTTTGGCCTAGTGGTATCTAAGCAACTAATCGACTAAGAGGTTGTGGGTTCAAGTCTCACTTGAGACCATGTGTATATAATATGTTTGACTGTACATACTAGGTGGGGTATGGTGTTTGTTTGCCTTTCAAAAAATAAATTACAGATGATGTGATCGTCTGCTTGATTGTGATTGCAGGCAGTTGCAAAGAAGTTAGCTGAACTTAGTGGAAAGGGGGTGACTACAATCATCGGTGGTGGAGATTCTGTGGCGGCAGTAGAGAAAGTAGGAGTGGCGGAAGTGATGAGTCACATTTCAACGGGTGGTGGTGCAAGTTTGGAGTTATTGGAAGGCAAAATACTCCCTGGTGTTGATGCTCTTGATGAAGCATCTCCAACCATTGCAACGTTTTCTGTTTCCGTGTAAGTCTAAATGAAGCAGTTGACATCGCTGTGCAAGACATCGTTCTAAATTTTGATTTGATTTTTTTTTTAATCAAAAGTCAACCACCTCATCTCCAAACTTCCAAAGGCATGTAACATGATATGCAGGTACATTATCACAATTCACAAGCTAATTAATATTTGTTTCTATTTGTATACGTGTTATGTAATAAAAGAGTGTGATGCGTTGACATAAACAACATGTTTTTGATATTTTCAAAACCAAGAAAGTTGAAGAAAAAAACAAAAAGGAAAACAATTTGATTAGTACGGAGTATTAGATTAGATTTCATGAATAACGAGGTGACAAATCCAATGAAAACATCTTCGGCCTCTCCTCAACGATAAGGAGTATCTCCCCACCTCCACATAATACATGCAATATTCTTATGGTAGCATAATTTATAATATAAATCATTTATAAGTCAACCAATTCATACACCTAGTTAACCAATTAGTAGATTGACAATATGCATTAACCATGAACCTCCTAAATTTATAGAGTGGGTGTGTCGAACATGTGAATTAGAGCACACGTCCCAATATATTATTTCGTTTTGGAAAAAAAAATCAATAATATGTATGATTAAATTGAATGAAATACACAATTGTCAAGTTTGTTAATTTGTTAATTTACATTGATCATATTATGAATTTTGAGTCTTTCTTACACGTATTACCAATATTATGGTTGTTATTATTACTATCGATGTATGTATGCATATGTATAAGATAACTGATAAAATAATTTTTTAAGTAAATGATCAACCTTTTTCTAATTTGAATCCTATAATAAGTGAAATCAATCGTATTCGTGAACTATTAATATCCATATTAAAGTGTTTATTAACATTTTGAAACGTGAAATTTAATAAAATTGTAACTTTTAAATTGTGTATCCACCCTATTTATATGAAAACCTCTATCCATGCACCTATACATATTTGAGATTTTTAAATGTGACTTTATACGGTAATAATTTGTAGGGTAAAACGTACGTGACGTATTGACCAATCAATATCAATCTAAACTTTTAAATTTTATAAGTTTTATCCTCAACTTTCTTATAAATACACATTTAGTAAGCCTAATAACATCCAAACTAGGTAATGTTACTTTCACCAATCATTTTTGTTAATTTGTAAGTTTGATTTACAAGTCTTTGAATAAAAGTTGCAATTTCTCATTTTAATTCAAATTGAAGTAATTTTTTTTAATATATAAAACTAAAAATTAATTAAATCAATTTTAAATCTAAAAAGAAAAAAAAAAAAATCGCTATTACAATTTACAAGCGAGTTACGCTTACAATAGGTCCCATCTTCAATCTCTGATTCACTCTCCTCATTGACTGCAATTCAATATCAATGGCATTTGCAGCATCACACGCATCACTCACACTTCTACCAATCACCTCATCCTACTCCACCACCACTTCCCGGACCACCGCCGTCCTCCGCCTGCCAGCTCGTTTTCTCCGTTCTTCGCTTCAGGGCCTCGGTTTTGCCGCAGCCGATCCCCTCCTCTCCGCTCACGTTGCCGCCAAGCTCCGATCGTTCAAAACCTCCGCCAAACCGATCACCAGCGTTGTCTCCATGGCTAAAAAAAGCGTCGGAGATCTCTCTCCGGCGGAATTAAAAGGCAAGAAGGTGTTCGTTAGGGCTGATTTGAATGTACCTTTGGATGATAGTCAGAATATTACTGATGATACTAGAATTAGGGCTGCTGTTCCTACTATTAAGCATTTGATTAGCAATGGTGCTAAAGTTATTCTTTCTAGTCATTTGGTATGTGAATGTGTGTATATACATGTATATCAAGTTGTGTAGTGGTTGACTGTAATTAGGTATAATTACTAAAGTTGACTTTATTGACATATTTGCAGGGTAGACCAAAAGGAGTTACTCCTAAGTATAGTTTGGCTCCGCTTGTTCCTAGACTATCCGAACTTATTGGCGTTGAGGTAGTTTTAGTTTATTTTCATGAAAATGCACATCCAAAGATAATGATTGGATAGCTAAAGCTGATAAGTATGTGAAACAATTTAAATAAAAGACATGTCAGTCTGATATAGTTAACTACGGGGGCGTTTGGATAAGCTTGTCTGAGGAGCTTAATGTCTTAGTTCTTTATAATTATCAAATGCACGATAGAAGGTTTAGTTCTTTGTAAATGATTCTTGATCAACTAAAAAGGTCTGCAATTTAGCATACATATGTTATGTATAAATGTATTGAAAGATATCAGAGGAATCATCGAGTTAGGAGAAAGTAAAAATAAAAAGTGTAGAAAGGTTTATTGAGCAAGGAATAGAGGGAGTATATGTATTAATGATGTCAACAGGAGATTTTTTGCATTTACTTATGTATTATTGCTAAATAGGTTGTGAAGGCCGATGACTGTATTGGCCCAGATGTTGAAAAGTTGGTGGCTTCACTTCCAGATGGTGGTGTCCTTCTTCTTGAGAATGTAAGATTTTACAAGGAGGAAGAAAAGAACGATCCTGGATTTGCAGAAAAGCTTGCAGCTTTGGCAGATCTTTATGTAAACGATGCTTTTGGAACCGCACATAGAGCCCATGCTTCCACCGAGGGAGTCACAAAGTTCTTGAAGCCATCTGTTGCTGGTTTCCTTTTGCAAAAGGTCTGATAGTTAATACCTCATCCCAGTAACATTTATAAGTATCTTGATTAGTGATTACGACAGTACTGATAGTGATTTGTTTGTATATGATGTAGGAATTGGATTATCTTGATGGGGCAGTTTCAAACCCCAAAAGGCCATTTGCTGCCATTGTAGGTGGTTCAAAGGTGTCCTCCAAAATTGGAGTTATCGAATCCCTTTTGGAAAAATGTGATATATTGCTTTTAGGTGGTGGAATGATCTTCACATTTTACAAAGCACAGGGCCTATCAGTAGGATCTTCATTGGTGGAAGAAGACAAGCTTGAGCTCGCAACCACACTCCTTGCAAAAGCTAAGGCCAAAGGAGTATCTCTCTTGTTACCAACAGATGTGGTGGTTGCTGATAAGTTTGCACCTGATGCAAACAGCAAGGTAGCTCATCTCTTTTCAGTTTTGCTAGCTTTCTGACTTGCGAAGCATGATTTTTTTAATTTATTTATTATTATTATTATTATTTATTATTATTATACTTTACATTGGAGGAGGAAATTTTTATGCATTTAATCATAAATGAGTTGATTTGGGTAATGTTTATCTCTACCATATCTAATGGCTAAAATCTAAAACTAAATCTTTAAGGAAACAGGTCGAATGTTACCCGGTGCGCGTTAATTGTACGTAAAACCTTCTAAATGCGCTATTCTATAAGTTAGATTATCATTGTAATCATTTAGTATTGTAGTTTTGCGATCATGGTTGACGGCTTGACCCGTTAATCATTGAAAAACATGTATTTTGGGACAACCCAACCCTACCCATACTAAAAGTTACCCTTTTTTACCCGAATCCTTTTTCCTTGTTGCTAAACCTGCTCTCATCTGATATGTCTACCTTACATGAAGTCATGAACCCATTTTTCAGGCATATTACAACTGCATTTTGGTTAGAACTTAAATGAAAGACTTGTGTGTTATCTTGACTATGCAGATTGTGCCAGCATCAGCTATTCCTGATGGGTGGATGGGATTAGATATTGGACCAGATTCTGTCAAGACATTCAATGATGCTTTGGAGACCACTAAAACCGTCATATGGAACGGACCTATGGGAGTGTTTGAGTTTGACAAGTTTGCAGTTGGAACTGAGGTACGTTGAGCTCCAGTCTTCTCTTAACTGCATTGTTGTTTACCAGCTTTGATCGCTAACAGTGATAGTGAGTTTTAATCTGTATTTAACAAGCATGTTGTGATCATTTGTGTGTATTTGAATTGCAGGCAGTTGCAAAGAAGTTAGCTGAACTTAGTGGAAAGGGGGTGACTACAATCATCGGTGGTGGAGATTCTGTGGCGGCAGTAGAGAAAGTAGGAGTGGCGGAAGTGATGAGTCACATTTCAACGGGTGGTGGTGCAAGTTTGGAGTTATTGGAAGGCAAAATACTCCCTGGTGTCGATGCTCTTGATGAAGCATCTCCAACCATTGCAACGTTTTCTGTTTCCGTGTAAGTCTAAATGAAGCAGTTGCCATCGCTGTGCAAGACATCGTTCTAAATTTTGATTTGATTTTTTTTATCTAGTGTCAGCTCCCCATGCTTATGGCTCATTGAGTCTGTAAACATGAGCATGAGTTTGTTGTAGATGTTTCTTCATAAATTTAAGATCATATTGCTGTATTCCTAAAAACAGAGGCAGGCCTTCAAGATCTTAATATATTGGTTTTTCCTGTCCGTGCCTTGTATAAATTTTAAAGATATTGTGATGGTGTGGTGTTTGGATTCAAGGATGATTATAATTGTGGGCATATTTGATCATAATTAGGTTCAGCCAGGCATGGGCTGTTTAGAAATTGAAACTCGTGAACCACTGACATGATGGTTGTTCTGGTTTATTGCAGAACAAGAAGCCGTATGTAGTTTGAGCCTTGACGTTAGAACTGCTAAAATTAGGAATTGGAAGACTAGTTTGCCAAATGAGTTGCTAGCTAGTGCACTGTGTTGTGGTACATTTGGGAGCTTTTTTGTGGAAATTAGGTGGATGATGTATATTTGAATATAATCTCTTCAACATGCCAGTTAAAATCTGTAACTTTTGCGTACATTATTTGAATGTATTTCTTCTACTCTGCGCATATATAATAACCATTCAAACTATCACAGTAAAACAAGTCCTTTATGCATTGTTCTCATTTTTTTAAATACCATATGAAATTTACATAGCTCTAATGGTATATTTATCCCATATGAGTTCTATTGTTCATGGACATTTTTGTGTGTGGAGGTGGACATGTTGAAGCCAGAATAAATTGTTCAACTTTAACAGTGTACTATTTGTAACTGGTATCAAACATGTGTGAAGAATAATTAGAGATGAGACTAATTTCAAACATCAGATTCAAAGGAGACGTGTAATCAGAATGGTATTTCAGTGGACAGGGTGAAGTGTTGGTGGTTATTTATACCCGAACAAAACTAGCATTGCGGTATGATTGAAGTCATCAACATGGTTGCATCAAAAAACTAATCTTGATGGTAATGATGTAGTGTAGTTCTGTAGGCACCAATCGGCGTGTTATTTCGTGAGCTTGAAATGCATGCCAAGGGTGATAAGGTTCATGCTTTGGCACTTGTTTAATCAAAAGTCAACCACCTCATCTCCAAACTTCCAAAGGCATGTAACATGACAATTTATTTTTAGTTTGATCTATAATAATGCAACCAGAGTATTATATTAATTCACTATTAAGATGTAACAAATGTTAGTAGTAATTAAGTTTACAACACTTGTCATTCATTATTAATGTAGCCGCTCGCCCGCTAGCATTCTTTTTCTATTATTCTCACTTGATAGATAATCAAGTAGTGATTAAACATCAAATTCAATAAGTTTTTTCTTCTTCTTTTAATCAAATACTTGTCTCTGAACATTCATCATTTCATGTGCATATAATCCTACTCATATGACAGAAAAGAAAGAATCTCTAAACAGTTTTACTAAAAAGTGAATACTTAACAGAGTTTTCATATATCTGTTATAAAAACATGGTGTGAATTGTGTTTTGGCAAAGGGGCAGTGATAAATTAAGTCAACATTAAAGTCATGCAAGTCATCCATGGTTAGTAAGTGGGGGCTGAAATAAAATAAACAAGTTTAAGGAAAATGTCAAAAGGTAGGTGCCAAAATGGGTAAAAGGGTTTCAATGTGTTGGTTCCCCTAACCCAGACTTTGGATGACCAATGTGCTAATATCTTTACTATTTTTGTAAATTTACAACAGAATTGTTATACAGGTTAATAAATATTTTATATATTTTAATTTTTTGTTAAAAAGGTAAAAATAGAGGTTTATTTTGTATATATATAAAAATAAAACCTAAGGGTTAAAAAATGTCAACAATACTGATTGTATTCCCTAAAATTTGTATGGTATTTGATTTTTAGTTTTTATAACATCTAAAACTATCTTTATCATGGTGGAATAAAAAAATAGTTTTTCAATATGAAAAATCAACATGACACATAATAATAACTAAAGTAATAATACTAATATTCTTAAATTCATAATTACCATTTAATTAAATAATGATAAGAATTTTTTAGTTTATTATTATCTACTTAATTAGAAAATACATAGGACATTTTCAGTTTAATTGGGCCACCTTTCCAAGACCATTAGTGCATGACGAGTACCAATTCCTTTCGTTTGTCAACTGATTCTGACATGATATTGAACTAATCTCTAGTAATTATATTCTTAATTAGTTTTTCTGTACATTACTTCATCTAATAAACATGCTAATTCCAAGCTATTATTTAGATAACGCTAGCGTGTTAATGGTGTAGATTCAATTCAGTTTTAATTTAGTTTCATTTTCTACTCTCTATAACATTGGCTTGTCAAAAAGCCGTTATTTGCATTGTTGATTGCAGTAAGAACTAAAGTTTAATTGACAACAAATTTTAATAATGCAAGATGAATTGTATTACAAAATTAACAACGATCATGATCGGATCGATGATTGTAACACTATTGATTAAAAAGAATAGCTAGAGTCAAGATTAAAGGCTAATCGACTCTCTGGCGGCCGGTCGACATGTCCCATGATCAACATGACAGAGGAAAATCGTGTAACTCACGATTAAATGAATATCGGGCTATGTTGCGTGCATGTCACCCCTGTTAGACTAGCTACCATCGCAGGATTGAATAAATTTACAAATTTTGAGTTTCATATTACGTACTCTTTGCTGGTATTGCCTATGAAAGGGTGAATAAAAGTTATGTCTGGACAAATCAGTACCAATTCTGAAGTTATATCACCTTTTTTTTAAAAAAAAAAAAAAAACATTTTTATTTTGTTTAATATCAGGAAATTTAATGGATATAAAAAAACTAAAAGGGGTTAAAATGGGCGGGTAACCTAACTCACTTGAAGATCGAGTTGGTCCATTTTCCTGACTTCATCATGATATATTTTGAACTAATAAGGCTTTATTTCTTAATTATATATATTGTCACTTTATAAGTGATCTATTTAAAAACTAAGACGAATAATTAATACTTGTTCATTCTTGGTTTATGATTTTATTTATATTTATGTTTTTAAAATTAATAATCTAGGTTGTTTTATTGGTCACACTATGTTTGGACTTAAACAATCATGTTCAAAATCTAGACTATAAAATGTTATGAATTTCAAAGTAGGTAGAACTTTTCTCAAGTTATAATACCATTTCCATTGAATTCGTCCAACTAAAAGTAAGTACTTGGTGTTATATATAGGTATGATTTAAAGATATTAACTTAATTAAACCATAATTAATACCAAGATACAATTTACTATCAAAGAAAAGAAAAACACAGGTGGGGCCACCAAGTTGGCCATAATCCAATCTAAGAAATTAAATTCTTTCGTAAGCATACATGCTTACATGTATGTGTTTATATATATTGAGATTGAGATGAGATATAGGAGAAGAAAGTGAGCATGCATACTTTTATCTAAACTTGAAACCATACATCATATCATATCATTTGCATAATATAAAATTCATTAGATACGTAATTAGTAATTAAGATGGCAGGAGGAACAGGAGGTCGTTCGCCATGTTGTGACAAATCTAAGGTGAAGAGAGGGCCGTGGAGTCCTGCAGAGGATGTTAGGCTCGTTTCCTTCATTCAGAAACACGGACACCCCAATTGGCGTTCTCTCCCCAAACAAGCAGGTATACATGTACATTCATTAATTATTATATCATGAATCCATCTATCAGTTTTAGATTTTTAATATAACAATTAAACTAACTAATTAATGCTGTGTTAATTTTGATATCAAGGTTTGTTAAGATGTGGCAAAAGCTGCCGTCTGAGATGGATAAATTACCTAAGGCCGGACGTCAAAAGAGGAAATTTTACCCCACAAGAAGAGAATGCTATTATTCACCTGCACGCCACCTTTGGGAACAAGTAATATATATCATGCATTTAATATGAATACCTATGCATTTTAAATTCTGCGCGACTGCACCTAATTTAGATGTTGCTCGCATCATACACGTTATACCATAATTAATAGTACCAGAGAAGATTTATGTATCTAATAATGAATAGGTTGATGGTACTGCAGGTGGTCAAAAATTGCAGCTCAATTGCCGGGACGAACAGATAACGAGATCAAGAATGTATGGAACACACATTTGAAGAAAAAACTCAAAAATAATAATATTGATGGTAACAAAAATCAAGGCATTATTTGCTCTCATCAGCCACAATCAAAAGTGATTGAGGCTACTACAAGTGCAATATCTGTTGTTGAAGATGTAACAGATCATGATCCATCAACCCCGTCTTCAACAATATCTTGTAATTCAACTCAAGATAAGGCTTGTTGTTCTGATACTCCTTCATGTCATGATGAAGCAAACAACAACAATCTCGAAATTCCTTCCGAATTCGAGGTTGATTTTTGGAACATGCTTGATGACATACAATTACAACCACAGCCAAAAAGTAGTGATGTTGATGATGGATCACTAAAAGGCCAAGAAATGGATATTGAATATTGGATGAGATTGTTAGAGGAGGAACTTGGATTAGTGGGTCCAACTGATTCTAGTCAACAAGTTGACCAAACCAAAATGATCAAAGATGTTCCTGAAATGTGGTGCAAATTAAGTGATCAATTATCTCCAATGTGGCCTACTTCACCACAGAATATTGGGTTTTATTAATTATTAGTCATGGATGAAAAATGTTCATGTTAGACTTGGTAACCTTGATATGATATAATATAGTAAAACATGATGCATCTAGCCATATGTAACTAGCTAGCTAGGTCTTATATATTGTTGTATTAGTCAAGGGAGCTACATACTAGTAGGACTCGATCAATTTGTAGTGGGTTAGGTGATTTAATGTTCTACTATTGGCTAATTGACCTACAAAAATATTTACTTTAAATCATATCCAAAGTTGTAAACTTTGCTTTGACAACTCAAACTTTTTGTAATCAGAGCCAATTGGAATGATTAATGGAATTTTTAACCTACTGATAAACAATTACTCGTAATAAAATAAAAATAATAAAAACAATAACAAGCTCACTTTAGTTGACTTTTACCAAATATCATGGCATATAATATTTCTGAAGAAGTGGACATTCATATTGAGGAATCATAAAATGTATAACGTACGTGCGTTGTAATTGTTTCATTTCGTGTAACTTGCTTTTCTAGACGAAGTCTTGCTGAATTTTCACAGGTGTTACAGTATGTTACATACTAAGTAGATGTTAATTGGAAAAATGGGTTAAAAGTGAACTTCTACCAATATTTGGACCAAAATATGTACATGTAATATATAATATTTCGAGTTATATTTCATATGCTTACGTACCTTTTTACAAGAGCTTCGTAACGGTATAAGATGTGTTCAAAGTTGCGTTGAGCGAAATGAAATATCGACCTTCAAATTAAGTTGGTTGATGTTGAAATAAATGAACAAAATGAGTCTAATCTAACCCACAATCCATTGGGTCTAATACAAACCCTCTTTGTTTCAACTTCTTTCAGTTATCAAGAATCTTTAACTGATATATTATCGTGACTATTCACTTGGTTTTAATTGAACTAATCGCTCTTGATTACTGTTTCAGTTACATTATGTAGTAGTGGTGATACATAATAGAAATACAAAAGGCGATGCACACTTTTGTTCACACTTTTGTTTACTACATTTTCAGGCAAGTCTCAACTCTGACTGTATGCAGCTTTAATTTAGACCATCGTACCTTAATAAAAAGAGTCGTAATTTATTTAAGAGAATCTGTGTTCAACACAAGTTTCGACCCAATTAACTTTTTACTTATCTTTTGTTGATTTACTATTATTATTCAACAAAATCGTTATTCATTATTATTCGTTAAATCTCTCTGTCAATCATCATAATTCGTTATTGTTATTTACAAGAATTATGTTATTCATTATTATTCATTTTACTCATTTTTATATTCTAAAATATATACCTACAATTGGATTATCTAATATTTGTGAAATACATTATTATTACATATCATAATTCATTCATAGACAAGTAACTTAAAAAATCACTCCAAATTATTTTTGTATTTAAATTCGATTTTTTTTTTTGTATGATTATTAGGTTAAAACACATGTTAAAATGAATTGTCAAGATTGGATGGTGTTATAAATACGTTAAGAATTTTGTAGTCGTAATGTGTACATCAAATAATTGAAATTCTGTAGCTGTAATTTGTTGAAATATGTTGTAGTTACAATGTGCATATCAAATATCAAATAATTGAAAATTTGTGGATGTAATTTGTTGAAATATTATATTGATTTGATATAAACTTTATATCATATTAACTAAATTAATTGAAATCGGTGCAATTTTATACAAGTCGAATTTGACAGAGTAAAATACAAATACGAACTTCAGTTGTTTTTTGAATTAACTGAAATCTATAAAATAACTTTAAGAAAATGGCTAAGTAAGGCAAAATACAATTTACTAAGATATGACATTTGTAGTGTAAACTCAACTATTCAAACGTACATTATGTATAAGAAACTTATTACTTGATACTATTATATATAATTTATAATATTTTTACCACGTGTCACTTAGATTAGGCGTCATGTGAAGTTTTTACAAGTTTTTTACAAACAAATGTATTCATATAGTTAAATACACATGGGACATTAATTAATTCAATTTCCATGCGGTTAACCAAAAACACTAAACTGATTTCCTAATCTGTAAACCCATACCAACCAAGCATCTGGTATCATTCCTATTCTCATTCCGTCGCTCATAAACCCTCGATCCAAACACTCCGTAATTCGTTTCTCAGGTTTCGCGTAGTTTTTCGAGAAGAAAGTTTCAGAATCGAAATATGGATGGTTGTAGGACTCATGTTTACCAGCATCACAAAACTAAACGCAGTGAATACACAACTTAATTCAAAAATATATCAACGATGATGCTGATGAAATCAGAAGAACTTAGAAGCAGCGAGTTTTCGGAATTAAAGGTTTACTGCTTACAACTACTGGAACTCACCAGGAACCCTAGCAGCAGCAACAACAACACCGCAATCTCTCATCTTCTGCGATTTATTCGCCGATCACCTCCTCATATACTTCAACCTTTCTTCGAGTATGTTCCTTGTCAGTTTTCGAATTCAATTCCTTATTTATTCATGTTTACATTGTTATAGTATATATAGTATATATGTATAGCACTGTTATACTGTGATTAGAATTATAGATAGGATGTGATAGAAACAGGTACAATAGTTTAACCTAAGTTTGAGTTGTTTACTGTGATTGAAGCTTTGAGATGATGATAATTGTGTTGCATAGTGATAGAATTAGCCACCTCAGTTTGATGTTAGGCTATTAAGCATCTATAATTGCTTGGTTTGGCTCTTCTATTGTTCTATCTAATTTAATTTAATTTAATGATGAAACAATATATAAACATCAAGTGGACGCAGTTATCAGTTTAAGCATATTTTCTTTTCGCTGCTGGTTTCTACATTGAGGTGAATTAGCCTATTAAGGGTTTACATCGCTGATTGTAATTGGTTTAGGAATTTGACATGTGGTTTTTGTTACCTTTTTCAGATATACTTTGTTTCCTCTGCTGCTTCTGTTGGAAGCTGCAGTGGAGTGCAGATCGACACCAAAGGATGAGTTCAAAGAGAAGCCTCATAAAATAAGTGATGCTGTGGCAGAAGGTGTTATTCAATGTTTGGAGGAGCTACTAATGAAGTGCTATATAGGATCCGTGGATCAGGTATATGAGTTAAGCTATTTTGCTTGTTTCCTTTATGTTAAATTGATAGGTTAAGATCTAGTTAATGGTTTGGAAATGTGTATTCGTTTGCAGCTGGTTGTACTACTGAAAAAGTTGACTAATGCAGCATTGCTATCTCCATCTGAAGCATCAGAGGAGTTTCGTGAAGGAGTTATTAGGTGTTTCAAGGCACTACTTAACGGTTTATGTTCATGTTCCAACACATCTTGCACATGCACCCAAATAAGCTGTGTGCCTATGCTTCTAGAAAAAACATATTCACAAACACTTCTAGAAAGTGAATCAAACCTTGAGGAATGTTTACTTTCTTTCCTTCGATCTCAATCTGCAACGGTTACAGTTGGTCATTGGCTATCACTTCTGCTAAAAGTATTTATTCTTTAAAGTTAATGTTTTTTTTTTTTTTCCATTTTCTGGGTGGTAATATAAAGATAAAACCTTTTATAAGAAGTTAATTTTGGATATCTTTACCATAGGCTGCAGATGTTGAGGCAGCACGGGGACATGTAGGCAGTTCTAAGCTTCGTGTAGAAGCTTTCATGACTCTTCGTGTGCTTGTAGCTAAGGTAAGCTACAAGAATTATAGATATTCAAAATAATTAACTGCTCACGGTATAATTTATATCTTATATCGTATATATGATATATGAAGGTTGGTACAGCAGATCAACTAGCTTTCTTTTTACCTGGTGTTGTAAGTCAAATTGGAAAAGTTTTGCTCGTTTCAAAAACTATGATTAGTGGGGCTGCTGGAAGTATGGAGGCCATGGACCAGGCACTTAGATGTTTGACTGAGTTTCTCATGATAGTTCTTCAGGATGAGGCTAATATATCTGTTCTCGATGACTGTGACTTGGATTTGATTTTGGATAAATCTCCATTATCATTTCTCGAGGATCTACGCCGCTTACCTGGCAAAAAGCAAGATCAGGTTGAAATTTTAGCAACAACATCAGCCCAAAAGTCTTTACAATCAGATGTTAAAAAAACTTTGCATGTAGACCGTACAAGAGATTGGATTGCGACCGCTTCTTCTCATGTGAATAAGATATTGTCAGGAATTTTTCCACATGTAAGTTTAACAACTATTTCATTATATAATATGCTTACTTTTTGAATGTGTATAAATTCATAAGTTATTTTTAGCTTTGTGTTCATCCAGCTAAGAGGGTGAGGCAGGGAACCATGGCTGCTCTACAGGGACTCTTGTCAACGTGCAGTCGCACACTGAAGGGAAGCCGACTAATACTTCTGGTAAGCTTAAATTGTCCTTATTTCCTGTAATTTGGTATCGTCATTTCTCTGATGTAATTGTAGTTGATATGTCACTTTAGGAATGCGTATCTGTCTTAGTTTGTGATGATGATGAAGAGGTGTCGGCATCCGCTCAGATGTTTCTTGAAAGTTTATTATCAAATGCGAAGCATCACATAGAAAGTGATTTTTCTGATATATTTAGCAGGTATTTGTCTATCTGTTCAATATATTGTTCTCAAGAAATGTCTATTATTTAAAAAAAAAAAAAATTATATCTTATGGGATTTCAATGAAATAACAGGCTCTTTGAAAAGCTCCCAGAAGTGGTAGCTGGAGGAGAGCAGTCACTTGCTCATTCTCAAAAGTTACTCGTATTAATTTACTATTCTGGCCCCCAACTTGTTAAAGATCGTCTTCTCCATTCTCCTGTATGTCGCCTCCAGTTCTTGTTGTTTGACCCTTACCTTTGGCTTACTAATGAGTTAATAACTGAAACAGGTGACAGCTGCTCGATTCTTTGATACTCTTACTCTTTGTTTGAGTCAGAATTCAGTATATTCTGGCTCATTGGACAAACTTCTTTTGGAGAGACAGTCTTCAGTTGGGTACCTGCGTTCTATAACTGAGATGAAAGCTAATGTTTTTTTTGCAAATGAGAAGAAGCTTGATGTTGAGTCTAATGCTTATGAAGATCCAAATTCTTACAAAATTCAGAATGAATATGATCTTCCACGTATGCCACCTTGGTTTGCTACTTCTAGCAATCAGAAACTGTACCAGTCACTTGCAGGGATTCTTAGACTTGTTAGCTTGTCTCTTGTTGCAGGTTGTTACATACCCTTTATTTAGCTCGTTGATATCAATTATTTGCTTATATGTGCTAAAATCTTAAATTTGATTTTAGATGGGTCTGAAAGTGAGGGGAATTTATCGATCATCAAAGATATTCCACTGAGTTACTTGCGTAAATTGATTGGTGATGTAAGAAACAAGGATTACACAAATGAGAGCTGGCAATCATGGTATCACCGAACGAATTCAGGAAAGCTCGTAAGACAAGCTAGTACTGCTGCATGCATCTTGAACGAGATGATATTTGGTTTATCAGATCAGGGTATGACTGATTTACAAACAAGGTTTCATAGTACCATATCTGGCTGGAATGTTTCTGTAAAAAAAGATCTACGAAGTCAATTAATTGATTGCATCGGCAGTATATTGCATGAGTATTTATCTCCTGAAATCTGGAATCTTCCACTAGAGCTATCCAATGTTGGAACTGGAGATAATACCATGCACCTTTTTCGTGATAACGCAATGCTTCAACAGGTAATTACATAGGAGTATATTTCGTCTTCATATGATCCATTTCCATGATGTCTGTTGGACTTACGTATTAATTTTATGATTTCGAACAGATTATGATTGATGGAATAGGCATCTTTAATCTATGTCTTAAGAGTGATTTTGTGTCAAGTGGGTTTCTCCATTCATCTCTTTACGTGTTACTGGAAAATCTTATTTGTTCAAACTTCCAAGTCAGACGTGCATCGGATGCCGTCTTACATGTCATTGCTTCTACATCTGGCTACCCAACGGTAAATTAGCAGCCTCAGTTTGACTAATCTAGTGTGTGCAACTATACTATGCTCACAAAATCTAATTCACTTTACAGGTTGGCCACTTAGTTTTGGCAAATTCAGACTATGTAATCGATTCAATATGTCGGCAGCTGCGTCATCTGGATCTTAATCCTCATGTTCCAAGTGTTCTTGCAGCCATTCTGTCCTACATAGGTGTGGCCCACAAGATATTACCATCTATGGAGGAGCCAGTATGTATTACCACTCTCTGTGTGTGTGTTTAAAACCGTATGTATCCATTGATACGTATCTAACATGATAAAAATTTGCACAGATGCGGTCAATTTCGCAGGAGCTTGAGATTCTTGGCAGGCATCAGCACCCTGAGCTGACCATTTCCTTCTTGAGAGTTAGTGTTTAATCTATCTCATGTGCAAGTTATCAATAAGTTTCGTTCAAATTAAAATTCTCAAATGGAAATACAATGAAAAGAAGACTTTTAATGATATCTTGTCTATGGTTTGTGAATGACTTCTGTTACTCAGGCAGTTGCAGAAATTGCTAAGGCGTCAAAGCTTGAGGCTTGTTCACTTCCCCCTCAAGCAGAGTTGTACCATAAGCAGGTGAAGTCTGAAATATCTGATGATGGTGTTCTCTTGAATTGTAAAGAAGTTGAGCATGGTGAGAAATTGGAGGCTATATTTTTTAAACTTAAGGAATCCAAGAGCTACAGACGAACCGTTGGATCTATATCCAGTTCGTGTATTACGGCTGCCACTCCACTACTCAGTTCATTGAAGCAAACAGCATGCTTGGTAGCCTTGGAAATAGTCGAGGTAAGTACTTACTGTTTCTCATGCATATCTTTATGTATATAAATTAGATTTATCTTTTTAGTATATCTGTTTTTAGGATGGAATCATAGCACTTGCTCGTGTGGAAGAATCATACAGGCACGAGACGAAAACCAGGGAGGTCCTTATACAAGCTTTGCAATCGTATTCACTTCACGATATTGCAGATACTCTCGAATCAGAAAATGATGGAACTGATGAAAACAGATTACTTCCAGCAATGAATAAAATTTGGCCCTTCTTCATTGCCTGTATCCGAAATGGGAATCCACTCGTAAGTGTGCATTCTAATTATACTTTGTCAATCATAATCGAATTTTTTGAATAAAATGATATAGAAGGTTTTATGATTGAAGGTACACTTTAGGCAACTTTTGACCCATTTACCCGTTTCAGTTTAAGCTTATTTTTTTATCTTAACTTTTAAGAGATAACAGGTAGCCTGAATCAACCCAGTTGTATGTAATTAGGTCGGTGCCACCTCTACTTAAATTAGACTTGCATACTGATAAATATGTATATATAATACAGACAACTAGGCGTTGTGCTGGTGTGATGAGTAGAGCAGTGCAAATTTGTGGAGGTGATTTCTTTTCTCGTCGCTTCCACACGGATGGACCCCATCTGTGGAAAGTGTTGAGCGCGTCCCCGTTTCATAAACCACCAATTAATTTTAAAGAAAGAAGAGTCTTACAGCTTCCATACAGAAGCAGTCCAACGTCTTCAGAGGATCAAAGGGCTGAGACTTCGGACTTGAAGGTACAGGTGGCAGTGCTGGAGATGATAGGTGAGATATCAGGAAACAAAAAGAGTGCTTCGGCTCTTGAAAGCGTTCTTAAAAAGGTGAGTGGGATGGTTGTAGGGATAGCATGTAGTGGTGTTACTGGACTTAGAGATGCATCTGTGAATGCACTTAAAGGACTTGCATCCATTGATTCTGATCTTATCTGGCTGCTACTTGCTGATGTCTTTTACTCTAAAAAGACGGAAACAGTTTCACCACCACCTAATGCAGATTTACCACAAGTTTCCCAACTTGTGCCACCACCTTTATCACCCAAGTCGTACCTTTACGTCGAGTATGGTGGCCAGAGCTATGGTTTTGATATTGATTTTTCGTCAGTAGAATATGTTTTTAAGAAATTGTATAGTGATTGACCTGTGTTTTTGTTCAGTTGTAGAAGTAGTTTTTTGTTTATTGCGTAACAAGATAGTGTTAATTAATTAATTTATGACTTAAATGACACCTCATCAAATCCGCATTTTCTAACAGTTCTGAAATAAATAAAATTTATTAATTAATTTATGACGATTAATAATTAGACATTTGGGTGTACGAATTAGACGAGGATGCGGTAGTTCATTTATGATATGGAGTGCGAAATGAATGACTTATGCGTTGGTTGTTGAATAAACATAGCATTAACTTTTCTAAGGCATTAAAGCCTTCTAGGTAGCACAAACTTATTTGAATTTAATTTTATGTTCGTACCTACAATTTTCAAAAGGGTAATGAATTATTTTCGATGAATTCACTATAAGTGTGCATTAACAAGTTGTACAATACAAGCTGTTATTGCACATTTTTTCTTGGCTTTCCAACATTATATATTTGGCAACCATGAAACCTATTGCTTTCCTAACTTTACATATACATTCCTTCTATCAATCACTTCACTTCACTACGACCATTCAACACAAACCTAGAAAGATGACATATACACTACACAACAAATGAAGAAATTTGGTAACCTCTTAACCCCATCTAGCTTCCTTCCTAAATTTATATACTTTAATGCACACTTCACCTACCATCCATGCATCCTCTTCATACATTTATTATTCCTCATTCATAAATTCTCATTAAATTACGATTCAAACTCTTTATAAACTTTAACCAACACCATTTTCTTTACGAGTACGTATCAACCATGATCACCCATCCCAAATCAAGATCCCTTGTCACTCGTGACTTGCTCGGCGATCATCGTTCCTCCAAACAACAACTTCCCGACTTAAAGGTATATTATTTTCCACAATTCTCACTGTTCTTTAAAGATCAGGATCCTCTCAAATTATAGTTTTTCCAAATTCTTCGAATTACGAGTTGAAAAACAAAACATTAGGCCCTTTACTCTAATTAGTAGTGGGCCCTTGTTCTTTTTAATGTGTGTTTGAACTGATTATTACGACCAACTTAATCATATTTGTTACACATGATTTTAATTGCAGGATGCAAGTGATCATCAAACTATATCAAGGCTTCAAGACCCCAACCAACCACCACTAAACCTGTTTGATGACATCAACTTAGACCTTAAACTTGTTTCTTTGTCATCATCGTCATCATCATCAACATCACCACCTTACACTCTTGGCAAAGTAAAATTTGCACTCGAAAGAGCACAGAAAGAATACACCAAGAAACGTTGTATTTCAACGCCAAAATCATATTCGTCTTCGTTTCAAGAAACAACAAACGTTGATGATGAAACTTATGCTGCTGGATGCCCAAGTTGTTTGCTTTATGTTCTTATATCGAAAACCAACCCCAAATGTCCTCGTTGCAACATGATTGTACCTTCTCCTTCAACTATGAAGAAACCTCGTATCGGTCTAAACTTCACAATTTGATCAGCTACCTAGCTATAGCTATATAGTACTAACAGTTGGTGCAGATCATAGTCATCAAGATGGTATAACTAATTTAGTGTGTTGAATATTTGTAAATGACATAAAGTGTTTTTAAAGTTACGAGGAAAGAAATTAAGATTCAACATGTGTGCACCTTTTTAGTAAGTTTTGGAGATTTAATTCATCCCAGTTAACCGGCATATATGTGGCTTTGCAAACTTTTATTTCATATTGTCATATTACTATTTACTATATTAATATTAACTAGCTTATAACCCGTGATTACATGGACTTTTTAAGAGACTTTTGTACTTTAAATATAAGTAATCTAATATGTAGCCATTAGTTACTTAAGCATTAATAATGTTAAGTATTAAACTGTGTAATTCTATAGTTCTTGGGATAGATTTATAAACATACGGTTATAATAATTAAATTAAAATGTGCATTTCGTATAGTTATCTTTCGTTTATTTGAATTTTAAACCCGTGAATACATACGGATATCGAATAAAAGTTTTTTCATAAACCCCCGTGAATACACATACATTTCGCATAAAACTATCTTTCGTTTATTTGAATGTTAAACATGTGTATACATACGAATATCGAATAAAAGTATTTTGCATTAAAACCCGTGTATACACACAGATTGTTAAATGTGACTTTGTCGTTAAATGTAACTTTTAGCTGTATTAGTGTGAATAAATCATTTACACATTAAATTATTCTATCTAACGAGGGATTATTATTATTATGATATTATGTTAATTGATTAATTAATTTAATAAATTAAAAGTTAAAGTATATAGAAATCTTCGAAACTACGCCGTTATTAAGGGCCCTTTCCCATTTGTTTATTTGTTTTTTCAAATAGATTTTTTAGTTTTTAGGTGATAATATTAAATTAATTTTGACCGTAGGAGTTTTTATTTTTAAATGTGTTAATTTTTAAAAGAGATATTTTAGATAAGTGAGTACATTTAACTGGTTAATTGAAAAAGGATTGAAATCTAACTATTTGATTGGTTAATAGGTGTTGATTTTAAGCAAAATTGAGTGTAGGGAAGTTTTATTTTATTAATATTTAGATATTAATTTGTAGTTAAGGAAAAAAACACAATTTATCAAGTAAATTTCATGAATCAGCCGGTTGTTTTTATATTCGAGTGCAAGTCTTATTAAGGTGTTTAATAAAGTGAATAATCTCAACTATATAATAAAAGATTTTGGTCAAACCATATAGTTGTCCTTGGTTTAATGTTAAAATTACTTATTTTTCATTTTACCAAGTTAAGATGTCGACATGAAAACATATTAGATCCTCAATTTTACTCTATATTTAAAATCAATTGTACAAAGTGTCAACATATGTTATTATACTCTATATATTTTTAAACTTTAAATTCTTATATTAAAAATTGATAAGTTTAAAGAATTTTATTTTAAAAATTAGGTGAAATTGAGGGACTCAATTGAATAATTGAAAACTTATAAATTGATTACATCACAAAGGTGTTACTATATTATATTTAATAGTCCTAAAACCCATAATCCTTGTATTTTTTTTCATAAAAATTGGCATAATCCTTGTATGAATGTGATAAATTAGAACATTTTTAGTTATATAAGTTTTCATAAATTAAATTTTGTAGTTGTAGTTTAATTTATTTAATGTTATTTTCTTTCGTTTAAATCTTATTGTGATTGTGATTGTATACGAATTGTAAGTAGCAAATGACGTTTTTACAATTATGTGGGAAAGTTATATTTAAATATTATTATTTAGTAACTAAAAGAAAAAATAAAATAATTCAAAACGTTAATTTAATATGATTGTTAATTTCTATCAACCATTTTTTGTTTTTATGTTTACTTTTTGTTCGTTTTAATTTATTTAATATAATAGAGTGAGGTTGAAATGAGAATAGAAATTTTTTGTGAGATATTTAATTTTTAAAAACGTGGGAGAAAGTGAGTTTTGTAACACGTGACGCGTTCTTATTGGTTCATACATTCTCACAGAAAGTTGGTGTACTCGTTTGAACGTCACTCTAATATAATAATAACAATTATTGTTATTTAAATTAAAATTGAAAATTTAAGGGGTTTTAGTTATAAAATTTTATAAAATTTAAGGGGTTTTAGTTATAAAATTTTATAAAATTTAAGGACCTAATTGACTAATTAAAATTTTTTAATTGATGACATCATTAATAGGTTTCTTATATGTAACTTAAGATTTTTATAACTTATATTTATGTTGTAAAAATAATGAAATTGGGATATTTTTGGGGGTGGTCCAACATCATATCAATCATTAATTGTTACACTTTGGTGATTGATTCACACTTCCTCTTCAGATGTCATCGAGTAAATTGGATTTAATAACATCAAGTGGTTGAGACGTTGAGTTCAAGTGTTTTCAGTTTTGTGTATCACATTAATACTTGTTTTATATAAATTATTATATATATATATATATATAGGGACCGGATCCAGAAAAAAATATTATTTTCTGTTGAAGAGGGAAACTACAAATTCATCAACGATATGTTATAAAAAATAGTTTATTGATAAATATTAGTAGTTATAACACGGTTTTGATTTACATTTATTGGTAAAAATATAGTTTTATACGTTTTGATTATCATTCATCGTTGATGAATGTTAACGAATAATTTTTCAAAGAAAATGATAATATCCACTTCCGTTAACATTCATTAATGATGAATATTAGAAAATTCTCTTTATATTCATCATATGATATTATAAGTTATAAAAAGTAGTTTATATATGAATATTAGATAAGTACTTCTTGGTAAAAATATATTTTTTTACGTTTAATTATCATTTATTGCGAATGAATGGTTAGATTGCCTCATTCCATTAAAAAATTACTTTTTCTTTGATCCCTACCATATATATATATATATATATATATATATATATATATATATATATATATATATATAAAAGGAAAAATAATTCGTGTTGCTAAACTGCTAAAAAAAATAAATAATAATTGCTCAAGACTTATTTCATTAATATTTCATTTCATTAACTCTTTAATGCAATTTTTCTGTCAAATGATTCACCCAATCCTTTTATAGATATTGAATTTGTTGCCCTTGATTATAAATAATTACTATTATTGATATATCTGTCTTCAATTTAATGTTTTTACAGAGTTTATTTAAACGTAACTATTTTTAGGTGTGAGGTGGGACGTGTAAAATGGATTTTAATGCTATTAAAAGCAACATCAAATTTATTTTTATTTATTATATATGCCTATATTTATATATTTATATTTATTGAGACATTAAGTATACATACCTAACTCACACACCCGGTCCTTTTTTCATTCATTAAATTCATATCCCTTCACTAACACTTTCGCTTCCTTCCGTACAATAATAAATAAAACGTTTTTATCTTAAAGATTAACTTTTAATCAGAGTTACACAAATTTTACCAAAAAAAAAAAAAAAATCATTGCAAATATATGTATCATATATGTAATAACGAATAAAGAAAAGAAGGGGAGAGAAAAAAATGTTACGGGGTACAACATAAAATTTCTTTTCTGACTTAACATTCATATAACTTAATCAATTAAAAAAATTAAAATATATATCTTCTTAAGTATAATATACTCCATATGATACATTTTTATTATGTCATCATTCAAAATTGATATTCAATTAAGCAATTAAGTCCTTTTATTTACTTATTTTTTTCGTTATTTGAAGGTTTATGAAAAGTGTGTTGTATTTGTAACTAATACAAAAATATATAAAAAATACAATAAAAAAATATTTCGGACGTTCTATAACTTCTATGTATCTTATCTTAAATATAATATAAGAAACACATTTATGATGTCATCATTCAAAATTGAGATTCAATTAAGCAATTAGGTCTCTCTATTTACTTATCTTTTTCGTTATTTGAAAGTTTATAAAAACTATGTTGTACTTGTAACTAATACAAAAATATATAAAGAATACAACAATAAAATATTTTCGACGTTCTATAACTTCTATGTATTTGTAAGATAATATGTATTATTACGTTTTTTTATTTAGAATACATGGATAGTTATTATTAATTAATTAGAAACCGTATCAACATGCTAATTGTTTGTAACACCCAAAAATTGTAAGTTTTATATTTATACAAAAGTATGTTGTTAAATTATTATATTTGTATTTGGTGTTAAATACAAATATAGTTTATGGGTAAGAAGTATAAATGAGATAAGAGTTGAGGGGCTAAAGTGTTAAGTATGAAAGTGAAGGGTAGAAAATGAATATATGCAAATATATCCTCATGCTTCTTCTAAAAATCTGGAAGTTTTCTTGTGTGTGTGTGTTGTACGCTAAAGAGAAGGAAGAAGAGAGCAAGAGAAAAACCAAAAATTGAAGCTAAGTTCTTAAAATATAAGGTTTTAACATCTTGATTCTACATCCCTAAGGTAAGAACACCATTTCTAAACCCCTAATTTGATTGTTAGATGATTGGGTGAAGAACCCTAAATTTGTGAAGTTGGGAAATTATGGGTTATGGGTGTATAATGATTATTGTAAAGTTATTATGGGTTTAAAATGGTGATTTTCATTGTTAAAAGTGAGCAAATAAGTTAAGTGTGATCATTGGAATTTCACCAAATATGTATGTAGATGAATTAGTTGATGATGGTGATTATAGGTTGTTATTGTTGTTAAATAACAACTTAATCATCTATAAGTAAGGTGTTTGAGTAATTAGTTAGTGATTTGGGTGTGTGGTGTAGCATACTTAAATCCTAACTAATTAGATGTTAGTGAGTTAAGTCTAGCTTAAATGAGTTGTAAGTAACTCATGTAAATTAAATTGCAATGAATTCTATTCTAAGGTAAGTAATGGATGAGTATGTAATTAAATTGCAATGGTTGAATTACATTGAGTAATCAAGTATTTGCTCTTTGGTATGTTGTGTATGAAGTGTGATTATTGATATACAAGAGTATTCAATGATCACACTAAATGGTGGAATTTAAGGGTGACTTTGAGACTTGAGAAACCTCAAATGTTATGCCTTGACACTATAAGGTGGGACTCTTCGAGTCAAATTGATAAGAGGTTAAGGATCCTTAATTCGTGTCATGTTGTTATGTTAATGTTAATATTGATGTATATTTTCCTTTACTTACTAAGCATGTTGCTTATAGTTATGTTGTTTATGTATGTAGGTGAGCAAAGTGGGGCAAGGGGCGATTTGGGTAAAAAACCCAAGCGGGAATAAAGGTGGACTTGCTACAAACTAGTAGTAAGTAATCCCTTATGATCATGCGCTCGATATGTAGAAACGCCCACATTGTGTAGTTGTTGCTTTTGTACATGGTTAACTTTTGTAACGAAATCTATTATATAAGATGTTTTGTAAAGAATGATGTTGGAAGCTATGTTTGGGTTGAATAACCCCTTTCTAAATGTTGATTATGTTAAGCGGTTGAAAATGTCAAGAAGGGTCAAAATGGGTCTCCCAATGGGTCACTTAGTGAATATTAGTCGAAATAATGGTTTGGACGTTTTGGTGTGCATTGTTGTGTTAAATTTCTGCAAGTAAAGTTGTTGATAAGTGGTAGGAGAAATTGAATCAAATTGATGCCAAAATTCGGTTCTAAAAGAGTCAAGATAGTTACTTTTCGGATTTAAGTCCAAAATCGTCGTTAGTGTGAATTATTGAAAAGTGTCAATCGGGAAACCTTTATTATGTCATATGAAACATGTCTGCAAAATTTTGTGTTTTGAAAGTAAACGAGTCAAAAGTTATGCGCGTGCGAAGTTGGGTCAAAAATTTGAGTTTTTGCTAAGTTCTAGCTTTGTGCATAGTTACGCAATCCCAGAAAGTCACTAGGATCGCGTAACATTGAAGAAAAACCTTCTGGAACGATTTTGTACATAGTTACGCGATCCCAGAAGCTTGCTAGGATCGCGTAACCATGAAAGAAACTTTCTGTCACGAGTTTGTGCATGCATACGCGATCCTAGCACGTTGCTAGGATCCCGTCACCAAAAAAAAAAAAAAAATCTAGGGGAGTTTCATTGTTATAATTAAATACATTATGACAAAAAACAATTATCTAAAATAAAAATATGATGATAAAAGAATAATACTTATCTAGGAAGTTCTCAAAAATATCAAATATTTATTACAAAACTATTAATCTAACAATTATTCTAAAATCAACCTCATTAATACTTCTAAATAAAATTTTAAGGTAATAAGTTTATTAACAATTATTAATCTACAAAATATATATATATATATATATATATATATATATATATATATATATAAGGTATGAAAAAGAACTTAAGACGGTACATTAATTCTTATAAATAAGCAGGTAAATTTGAAGTACTGTTAATTTATTAATGTATATATATAAATATCAATAATAATAATAATAATAATAATAATACATGGGTTTATTGTTCTAAATGTATTAAATTATACACCTATATTATTGCATGAGACGAGTTTTGAAAATGTCTATTGTATGTATTTAAATTTTAAAAAGATCTATTTGTATATATACTTAACTTCCTATTGTATGTATAAAACTTACTAAAAATATGTCTATTTATGTAGCAAAATATGTCCAAAATGCATTCAATTTACATTTTTTAGAACTTAAATAAACACAATATAAGAATTTAAAGTTCGCCACAGTTAACTGTAAAAGGTGTAACACTTAATACATTTTGAAACCATAAACGTTTTTAAATTTGGTGAAAGTAATGAACCGATATTCAAGTTTTTAATATTTCATAATATAATAGCTTTAATATTTTTCATAATCAAAATGATAATTACTAATTAAATTTTTTATTTTTTATTTTATATAGTGAATTTATCCATCAAAAGTAGGCATATAGATATACCAACGACTAGGGATGTTTAATCGGTAGTGTTTCGGGTTAATAGAGTTATCTAATTTGGTTTATTCGTCTTGTGGTAACTTCTTAATTCACTTGAGACCCAATTTAAATTATATGTCACCCAATCCAAACCAACCAAATAAGATTTTGGGTTATTCGGCTGAGTTTCGATTTAGCCAGATAAAAGTTTTAAATAATAATTAAGATTACTAAGATAATTGAATTGCCCAAATACTAAGTAAAAGCATTTTAAGTGTTCGTATTGGGTCATTTGGATAAATGGATTTGTATTTGAGGTAATTGAGTTATATGAGTAATTAGAGTTGTATGTCGGCTATCGGAATTGAATTATCAAAAATAAGTATTAACAACTGATGGTTATTCGGTTTTTCGAGTGGTCCATAATTTAAAATATTCAAATCAAAACTGAACCATTAAACTGATTCCTTATCTGGTATCACCCAAAAATCAACTAAACCCAAATAACCTAATCCAAAATATTCAAACAATATATGGATTGGTTGAGTTGTTCAATTAAACCAAATAATAAACACGCATACCAACGATAATCAATGGCATAAAAAATCACATTAAATATTATTCGTAAATCATGATAACAAAAAAAAACTTTTTACGAAACACTTTAAAACTCGTCTACAAACATGCTACTAATAAAGTTATGCTTGCTAAGGTAATATAAAAGTTACATTATGAATAAGATATTACGTGTGATAAAAGATTCACCGAGAATTGTTTTATATTCAAATTACAAATCAATGGTACATGCGTTCTAATATATTTATAAGTTAGTAATTAGTACTGTTACAAATCACGAATAAATATTTAACCACTAAAAAGATATTAAAAATAAAAGATCGGGCCCACATTATCTTCATCCACTATTGTTTCATCAACACTGATCGTTTCTCTTTGTCAACTATGTCAACGGCATAAACGTCTGCCATCTATTTTAGTTTTGAATATTTTTAAAAAATAAATACAAATTCAATGGTCTGTGTGTATACATAAATTTGAAGTCTAGTATAAATATAGACAAACTACAACATGAGTCTTATACAATTCCATATGAACCAAAAAATAAAAATTACAAAGTTACTATACGATCAATAATTTTTCTTTATGTTTTAGAGTGCATGTAAATAGGAGCAGATATTGAAGGTATGGGTAACAGTAACTATGGGTTTATTTACTATATAAAGTGTAAATTTCTTATACTCCATTCGTCTTAATTTATTTGTTCACCTTTCAATTTTGGTATGTCCTAAAATAATTGTCCTTCTTCAAAATCAACCAATCAAAATGCTTGAAAATGACAAAGATGAAATTCTATTGGTGGTCAACGGTAACAAATAAACTTTTCTTAAACTGTGTACTTTTTGTCTGGTGACAATAATTTTGAAACTGATGGAGTAAAAAATTGCATTCTTTGTTTGTTATACGGGTTCACGGTGTTTGAAATAACAGTATTACGGGTCATTTCAAATTTTGAATCCTCCACTCCATGTCGACATGGTTTTTCTAAACTCCATGTGTTTGTTTACTTGGCTGTAACAATTAATTAATTGATTAATGTATCTAATAAATTAAAAGAACTAATATAATCCATCACATACGGATATATTATCCATCAAATGTTAAGTAAACATAACTTGTTTGTTTACTCATAAACCATTAATTATTAATTAATGAGAAATAAAAGAACTGTATATAAGACTTGGTTCCCGATATAGTAATAGTAGTATGCCTAATGGTTACTCTTAAAAGTTGAGACATTTCTGTTGGTTTTTTTAATATTGTTTGACCAAATAGATATATCCCTAATGATATGATATTAATTAATAGAATAAGGTATATATGTTAGAATGTTTATGTTATACTCTAATAACTTCCAATAATAATACATTTGTGTTACTTTTTAAAACGAACAATTGCTTCACAAGCAATTCGAAGTTATCAAACATTGAAGCTCCTTTTCTAGCTAATTGTTGTTAACCTAAACTCGAGATTAACCTACCTCAATCAATTATGTCTTTGTTGTTCGTTTTTGGGTTCTAAACTAACGGAAGTATACAAAGCAACGTGTGCTAGTGATCAAGCCATTATGAAACGGTTGAGTGCAAAGTGAGGGGATGACAACTCGTTACACTCTGATTGACTTGAATAACCCTTTAAATGAAAGAAGGATTTAAATAAAGGATGGTAAGAGTTTTCGGACGTTAATTGGTCATGATGATTGTGACGGTGATGATGAGTGTGTTGTATGTCTTTTTTCTACCCTCCCTTTCATGTGAAGGTAGTAGGGTTTATATCTTTGGTGTGGTTTTACACATTCCTATAAATGTACGGACATGTTTACATGCATAGTAACTGCCGTGGAAAGAGTCAAACAGTTTGGACCTAGAATGAGTCAATCTGATGGTTACGCCAATGCTTGTGGGCTGATGCATTGATCTGGTCAGTGTGATGTTAGTCTGGGGCGATGTCTTGGCTTGATTAGAACGAAACATAATTATTGTTTTTGTGCCAGAGGAAGAGAAGGATGTAATTAGATAAGTGTACATATGCATTTTACGTAATAGTCTAGATGTGGTATCGGTGCAGAGATATATGAATAGCTAGCTTTGAGACGAGTTAATTATGGTTTTGTTGGTTTGTTGCTATACTTGTTTCTAGTTACAATAACACTTGCGTTTTTTTATTATATAAAATTGTGAAAATTTTAATAACATCTCATCCTCAATTTTGTAAATCTAGTTTTTCTTTTATGTTTGAGGTGCTAAAATATTTGCGTATGTTAATGTTTTGGGTTGCTTGCTACTGCAATATTTCCTAGAAACCTGCGAACCACCCATTTACCGAATCTTTTTGACTCAAAGGCTCAAAGCATAATGTTTTCTGATGGAATTTTTGGGAGAACTTGCAAACAAACATTTAAACTAACCCTTTGAGCTTAATCCAACAAGGCCCATTAGAGTAGGTACTTGAGCCCTATTTGTATGATACGGGAATTTCTATTGGGCTTTTCTGTACAGCATAATAACTTTCTATTAGGTTTTTTTGTGCATGGAGACATGGAGTATGAGAGAAGGTGTTGGAGTGAAAAATACAATATTGTCTTTGTGTGCAAGGTACGTGATATGACTTAACAGGTAGACCTAACGGGAAGTTAAAAATTAAACTAATTGTACATCAAGTTTGAAAAACTGGACTATTAAAATAGCTTTTAGAACTCAGAAACGAGCGATGGACAAAACGTGAAACCATCATAGACGATTTAAATAATTAATGATATAACGAAATTTAGTGCTATTTTGTTATGCAAAAAACAGTCTGGTTATTAATTATTTTAATCAATAAGTTTCTGAAAAATGTACTTTTGCCCATTCAATGTTACACACAAATAAAACCCTTTTTTATGTTGTAGACTTATAACCTTGTCTTTGTATTGAATAATACTTGTAGCATGATTACATCCTGGGTTGTTACATAATTATTTTGTTGTTAAGGTATCTGACATCAATTATTTTGATCTATCTTAATTGTCATTTAATGCTTTTTTATTTTTATTTTGTGAAGTTAATATACATGTTAATGTATTTATGCTTTGCTACAAGCAATGCAACTAAAAACTTTAGCTAACAATTTATTAAGAAAAGTTTATAGCCTAAATCTGTCGTTAGATATAAAGAATAAAGTATTTTAATGATAAACAACTTTAAAAAAACAAAAAACAAAATTCAATTGGCAAATAAGTATAATACACATAAGCAATCACATAATCTTATTTATTATATTGTTAATTATTTTATTTATGATTTATGAAGATTGAATAAAACAAGAAATCGCAATATAATACACATAAGCAATCACCTCACTAGCTGGATAATATAATAATATTTGACATAATTTAGACCTATTTTATAACTTGTGACATCATCATGAGATATAAATATAAATGTGTAAACATATAACCATATATATATTGCATTCTTTTAGCTCGCATGAAGAATAAAATTCAACCGCAAGTTTAGGTAAAACCATTAAACCAAGCACATGGTTCAACTATACCAATTATTATGAATAATTATACAAATTTTTCCATTTTTTTGGACCAAAAAACCGTACAAATATTTTCATGGTTATATTGATAAAAGGTTACAATAAAATCATAACCTGTTGCCATCAACCAATCTTAGAATTTCTCAACCGATTTAGACCTCTCAAAAAATCTCAACAAAAATTCCCAATATCATCGTATATATTTATATATATAAAAACATAGTGAAATAAGAGCAGTAAAAACACTTCATATGTATACACTCACCACTCACGTAAAATCTACAAACTTAAATTTAATTATATTTATCAAATTTGAGTTGAAAAAGTGGCTGCAATTCGACAAAAAACTTGCATATGTCGATGACGATAATTCGCTAAATGTAGGATTTCACACAATACATTAATTTAGAATTACGCGAAAAAGCTATAAAAATGTTCATTTTCTAGATATAAAAATGTAAATTTACTGAATTTGTAACGTATATCTTTTTATATGGATGTTTTTACGGTTGTTATCTTGTATATATATACGTATACGTATATGTATAGTTAATAATTAATAATTTCACAACTACCATCACTGGAATTATCAAAAATAAATAAATAAAATTAAACGACATACTACTAGTATAGCATAAAACCATCTCCATCTCCATTAATTATATGTACTAATTACAGACCAAATAAAAAACCGATCTGTCATCGTATATGTAAATCTCATAATTAAGATTAACATCTCACTAATCCTAATTAATTAAAGAAAAAAGAAATTACTCTTAACAAACAAATTCATCGGCTAAAAGAAGCTGAAGCTGGTCATAAGCGGCTTCTTCACCAAGCCGTAAAGCTTCAAGTACTCTTTCAAAAAGGATGACGTGGCATGGAATCCTAAGAACACCTTGTTGTTCATACCCGTATTCTTGGGCCGACTTATTTAAAAGATTAATAAAAATAGGATGATTAAGTAGTTCGGCGCTTACGATGAACCGTTCCATTTCATCTCCGACATAAACGGGAATATGTCCCTCAGGTACTCCTCCGCCGGAGCGGCGTGATTTCGGCGTCCGTGAACGGCGTGAGTGACGAGAGTCTTGTCGTAAAAGAGAGTAGTGAGATGAGTCGGCGACCCGAGAAAGGCGGCGGATGAGTTTCTTCATGGTTAAGGTTTTTTTTTTTGTTTAAGGTTTTTGTCAGTCTGAGTTTGTGTTTGGATGAAATGTTTTTTGAGAAATGAGAGTGTGGAGATTGGAGTATAAAAAGGGGATTTTGAGGGTACAGGGAGGCGTACTTGGAAGGTACAATTACACGGTTTTTATTATTTAAATATAAAAAAATATTTAAAGGTTATGTATCCAAGTAAATACAATATGGGTCTTGTGACTCATTACCTACTACTCTTTTTCTATTGTGTAATTGTTTTTAATTTTTGGATTTAATATTTATTACTCGCCTTTGACAGTTGCCCACATTAATTCATGCTATTTCAACTTATATTCCGTTTAAATTTGTCTCTACTCATGTTTTGATACTTCACACTTACATTATTATTACGATATGCACATGACCATATGCATAAACACAAATTATAGTAATAATCACGGATTATTTAATTTAATAATGAGTATATATTGGTACGCTTTTTCTAAAAAACAATTAGTAAGACAAGTCATGTGAGTTCTGGTTTATTATTGGCTAAGCTTTCGTGTTTACTAAAGATAATCAAACGAGACAGGTCGTGCAAGAGCAGGTTGAATGACTATATGTGGGATCGGGATCGAAGTGTTTGTTAAGCTTTTGAGATGAGTGTGTCCCTTACACATATAAAAAGATAAAATAACGAATCATGAGACAAAATAACCTAACACATGTTTAGTGAGGCCATGGTACACAAAAGTGTCAACAAGCTAATCTTTCGTATTAATTGTCCCTTGAGTAGATTAACATATTGTGTGTTTCTCAAGCGATCAGATTTGTTAGCGTAGTTAGTTGGTTTCTGATTTGCTTATTATGATAGCAAATAAAGACATTCAAACACTCATATAAAAACTTCTTATATGTTTATAGAA
This sequence comes from Gnaphalium uliginosum, assembly GCA_963930675.1. Taxonomy (NCBI): domain Eukaryota; kingdom Viridiplantae; phylum Streptophyta; class Magnoliopsida; order Asterales; family Asteraceae; genus Gnaphalium; species Gnaphalium uliginosum. The sequence continues at coordinate 9,875,115 of OZ005684.1, read as the reverse complement.
GCTTATTAGTTACAGACTTTTTTTTCAATCGGATAATTACTTATAAATAAATCATCCAAATACACCCTATCATTCCGCACCTTAAAATGTTGTATCAATTAATTATGTTTTTTTTTTTGTCCATTTTACTATATAATTATTCTTTCATTTGAACTTATGTTAAAAACAAAAGGGGAGGTGGTTATTAGCGAAAATGGGTTGTCTTGAGAATCTTATCCTACATGGCTATGGCAAATGGCAATTGGCATGGCAGGGCGTGGAAAAAAGGCAAAGGCAAAGGGATATTGTTGTCGTCGGTTTTGCGTCTTTTTATCACCTCCGTTTTTTAGTTTATTATTATATTTATATTTATAATTAATAATTAATTAATTGCTAAAGTTGAATTGTAAGCGTCATCATCTTAATTAGTACCACTAATGTATCAGCCATTCTCCACTCTTATAATTATTTATTTTGGACAGTTATGTAACAGCTATTGTCAAGGGTAATCATTAATAGAATTCTATTTAACTTAATTTAATCAAGAGAGAATGAAAATAATGCAAATGATTGATATTTATATTGAAAAATGAGACGAGGAATGATATGAATCCATGTCATAATTATTATTAATTAAGATTATAATTATATTATTATATTATTATATATATTTATAATTATAATATTATAATAAATATTAAAATAAAATAATAGTGAATCATGGGTGGGTATGACGAAGAATGGCACACTCCCTACGAAAAAGCAACATATGATGATCGAAAGTTAACTCAACTTAGCTTTGCAGTTGGCATCTACGTGTAGATGATGGTGGAATATTTATACAATCCCACTCAAATTTATTATAAATATATACTAATAATTATATTAAATTTAAATTCATCCGTATAAGATGTATAATTCCTTCTAGATCATTAAGAAAATAAAATGAACACAACTTATGCATTAGATTAAATAGTTATATATAAAAGGGAAACATGGATTTTCATTTTACTATAAAACTTTTCTGTAAACGTGTACTTGAATGTAGTTTTTCACTTTTTAATTAATTCTTTTAGAAAAGGTTCTCGAGGAAACAACAAAGATAATTTTGCATAACTAAACGTGCCATAAACTTTAATTTTTATGATTTTTAAGAAATCAATAAATAAGATAAATACGAAGGTTATTAAAACACTAAGACTAAAAGTAGAAGAGAAGCTCGCCTATATCAAGTTATCAAACAATGCATGCAATTAGGGGGAGAGGATAATTCTCCTCATAATTAAATTAACTTAGATGACAATATAAGTGGGTCAATTAGTAAAGTCATTAAATAAAATATACACCTAGTATTACACTAGAATTACAAAAAGAAGTGTAGTGGACAATGTTTAATCGTGGTACATAGCTCAAGTTGACTCATCAAGGTCGGATGTGGCTTTATACTTGTTGATGGGTCAATTATTAAATTGCATTACTTTCTTTTTTGGGTACGATTGATATCGTGATACCATTGTTATAGGGCTTAACATCCGTGCTATTAGCTACACGAAAGTAACGTGTTATAAGAACAAATAAATTTGAAAAAATTACAACTTTGGTCCCTAAGTATATTACGTTTACATGATCAGTCCTTCATTAGCTGTTAGCTGCACTTAATAATTTCCTATTATTATAATACGTAGTTTTTTTTCTTCAAAAAACAACAGTATATATTATAATAAAAACTAATAATTAAATTGCTAGGAATTACAACAATAATAACTTAATGCTCCAAGAAAACAACACTAAATGATATTTTAAAACGGCAACGATTATAGAACCTACACAAAGGCTCCATATACAACCAGTTTCTTCGACTTGTACTACGAGTTCATCAAATATTTTTGAATACATTCTGAGTTTCACATATATGTTACTCGTAAATCGTAATTGTTTAGGCGCTAATTTCAATTATGTATAATTATTACACGTATTAAATAAACTACTTTACCTAATGTTTAAGCATGGTTACTTTTGAAACAGGTGTAATTAATTAAACACTCTTTCCTTGCTTATATACTGCCGTACGTATCATCACTCTCAACACAAAAATATTTAATTCCGTCATAAAATTTCGTAATTTTTACAGGCCGCGCGCAGAGCTAATTCGGTGCATGCATGTGGCACACGGTTTATGCCGAATCTGCGTACAATGAGTTAACCCTTTTATTGTTTTATCCCCTGTACAGATATTTTACAATTTTACACACACATATTTTATAGTATATGGGAATAAAATATTAAATATATAAAAAATACATAGTTTAATAAAAACATAATCATTAATGTTTTCCCTTTTCTACTTTGTACAGAACGATAGTTTTACTCGTAACTGATTAATTGTAGTTTTTTTTTAATTTATAATAATAATAATAATTTAAAGGGTAATATGGTCATCTCTATTAAACTTTCCTATTTATTTTTAGTAGTGGACAATTAATTTGGGACAACTTAAAAAGAAAACATGAACAATTATATTGGAACGGAGAGAGTGGTACGTATATATGAACAATTATATTTAAAGTGCGGTGGAATACATTCAACTTAACCTGAATGTCTATTGTGTGTATCGTACTTAGGTTTCATCTTTTTGACCTGCCGAGCCCTTGACTGATTACTTGTTGATTTTTTTTTAAAAAAATGTAAATATGGCTTGACATGTCATACATTATCTGCCACGTCACCAACATCTTCGCTTAATAAGCATCAAACTCACCATGCCACAACCGAGATCATCAACCACCATGGGAACTACTAGTCACCTCCGGCCACCCACCACCATTGACCACCAGTTGCTTCCGTTTATCCCTTCCAATTCAAACACAAAAACCTTTCAAATCTACACCACTTCAGGCTACAATTTTTGAAACGATATTAAACTCCAATCGACACCAAACAAGAAAATCGGGAACCCAGATCCATACAAATACCATCGATTGGAACTCAAATCCAGAAAATAAGACCAAAATCATCGATTAAAACATCACGATATTAAACTCCAATTGACACCAAACAAAAAAATCAGGAACCGAGTTCCATACAAATACCATCGATTGGAACTCAAATCCGGAAAGTAAGACCAAAATCATCGATTAAAACATACGCGATCTTGTTTCTTATTCAAAGATACGGAATCAGACACCACCATCCCCTGATCTCGAACTAAGGCTTCTCAACGCCGTTGAAAAGACGGAAACAACAACTGATACGGAATCGGACACCACCGTCCCCTGATTTCGAGCCTTTTAACAACTGTCATATACTTATATCAGAGAAGAAGATGGCCGGAAAAGTTTGATTGTGTATTTGTGTGTGTAGTTTAGTGATAAACGTTGAAAGCGAACAAGCAAAACAAATCCATGATCAATCTTTTCACTAAATGACATTTACGGGAAAAGAAAGAGAGGAAGCCGAAAGAAGCAAGTTATGTGCAAAGTGACAGTGAAAGAAATAGAGGAAGCAGGTGGATTTTTTTTTTTAATTTTTTTTATGACTTGGTAGTGTTCATGGCATCCAACATGGTGCTTAGTAAGTTATCTTTAATGTAACCAGCGCCACATAAGCTTGTTGCAGGTAAAGTGCATCGATACCTTTAGATTAACAAGTTAGATGTATTAAAAATCAAACATGTAAGTACAATACACACAATAAACATTCAGGTCAAATAAAATGCATTTCTGCATTTCACCGCACTTTTCCCTTGAAATATTAGATAATAGTAAAGAATTGAATATACTAAAAAGACCACATGCTTTATCTTTTTTCATATAGCATAGTTTAGGTATTCTCTTATAGTTAATACTAATTACTAACTAAAAATGTTATTATCATTTTTGAGAAAAGTTAAAATCAAGAGAGGTGGGTTAAACGTACATGTAAATGGGTTAAACGTACATGTAAATGTGTACGTTAATTAAAGCAGGAAATTAAAGCAAAATATTGATTCAAGCTGTTCAAACAATCATATGTACTTAACGACTATGTGTTAGATATAAACGTTTATATCTAGCTTATTGTACGTTACATTAACAACTTCATTTTCAAAATATAATGATTTAAAAGGTTTGAGCAATTGCAACCCGTCATTCTAATTAACTAGCACATTTGTTTCGTTTTATTGCAATTTATCGATTTCATTGTTTATTAGTAAAAACAAGAGCATTAGTAAAAAGAGAATATACAATGATATAATTGTTCAAAAAACAATTTATGTTGCTTTAGTTTCTTGCTAATTGGTCGTTTGAACGAAAGAAGAAGAAGAAGAAGAAGAAGAAGAAGAAGAAGAAGAAGAAGAAGAAGAAGAAGAAGAAGAAGAAGAAGAAGAAGAAGAAGAAGAAGAAGATATCAAACGTAGACAACTCGTTAACAATTAAATTGGTCGAAATTAATCAAATTATCAATTTTCTACAAATAAACATACCGTATATGATTTGAACTCGATCATATCAGTACCAACCAAAGCACCACTTTACCTCATGATCTTGGATTAATGGTATCAATTAAGCATAAACCATTCAATCAGGTAGGTTTAGAATTGTTAGATATCAAAAACTAAAATTTATATTACATCAAATCAAAACCTCATGTTTTAATTTTTCTATAAGTGTGCATGCACTGTTTTAGTTTTAATTAAGCGATATTTGGTCAGTTTCTACTTTCTAGAAGAAAACCAAAAATAATGATGATTTTTATTACACAAAAACACGAAAATTATATTAAATCTGTCATAATCATATTACCCTATATGGTATGTTCTGTCTTGGATTATTTGGTATAAACTTTTGAGACACCGTCGCAGAGAGATTAGGAAGATCACCGTGTATACGTGTTGTCCCTACAAGAAACTAAACCACCACTTTAATTATCGACCACCGGTTGTTGACCATTCAATGATTCAAGTTAATGCAACAATTGCAAGAAAAGAAATTGTTAGAATCAGTGATTTAGTCTCTTCGCTAAGGGCAATTTTGTAATTTGATGAATTGGATAAACAATAGAATTATATTTTGTATTTGAGTTGGATTATCATATCGGATTAGTATCAGTATTTTGAGTTTGTTTAATATTAGGAAATAAATAGTTTGTTATATATATACATATATACATATATATATATATATATATATATATATATATATAATAGAATTAGGACTTTTTTAATTTTAATATTTGTTTTGCAATTAGAATAAAAGCTCGCTAAAAATATAATATAAAAAAAAGGGCAACCGACCATCTGCAGTCCTCATCGACTAGTCTCACGATCAACATTAAGGAAGTAAATCACGTAACTCAGGGTTAAAAAAACACAGATACAAAGACTGAACTCATGACATCTACATTTATGTTGCATGTCTTCCATCACTACATTATCGTCGTGGAACAAGTAATCACTATAATTTTATATGCTAAAATGTACTGGAACAAGTAATCACTATAATTTTATATGCTAATAGAATTCAAAAATTTCTTCTGTGTTGACACAAAGTACAAGTAAATATCACTAGTTCACTTCTTATTTCATTCTTAACCCTACACTTGAACTCACAATCTCGTAAATTTAAGATTATCTTGTTAAGCTAATGATCCTTTGTTGATCATATTTAAACTTACTAATATCGATATTAAGTAAATAAATAAAATAATATGCAAGACCATTTATTTAATACAATCAAAGTTAAAACAAGTGATTTTGAAGTAGCGATATAAAGATCATCAATCATTAGTAAGTTGTGAATTTAAATTTTCTTTGAGTTTATTTGTATAAAATTTATGTTATGCGCGTCTAGATGATACTGAAATTTTTTTAATTAAATTATAGCGTACAAAACGTATTAGATTTTGTAAATATTAATTAGTGAAAGAAGATTAGGTTGATGGAAAAACGGAATTAGTGTGTGGATTAAGAAAGGCAATAGTGAATAGTGGGTGGGGCCAGCTGGTAGTTATGAAGATAGGTACGTACGTACGTAGTGTTTCCGTAGATTGCCGTACGGTCGATGCCGTACACCACCCATGACCTGTCCACGTCTATTCCTTTAAATGTTGCTTTTTTTCCGTCTTCCAACACCCACTTGTATCTATAATAATTGGTTATTGAGCCCCCACCACCACTCACTAGTCACCAACACATCATCCTCACCCAACTTTGTGTTTGTTTTCTGGTCTCGTTTGGCTACATCTTTCAAACCAACCTCACATTTTTAAGAACCAAAAGGTTAATCAAACCGGACTTCATATTATTGTCATTTTTTGTATTGTATATAAGTTAAACTTTCAAAACTTTCTATTTTAGGTATATGATAACGTGAAATCGTATATTTCTGTCACGTTGTCTGTAAACAGGTCATACTTGAACATTTAATCGTCCGTTCAATTAATAAGTAAGGTAATCGAATACATACAATAACAAGTTTCTGTAGTTTAATACGTGTTACAATATAAAACTTGTTTATTCAATAAATAAGTTAGGATATAATTCTCCCTAACCAAAGTGCCTTGATCATTTTGATTATGCTTTTAAAGCTTATGTTAACTTTTCCAATAACATTACAAATAAGGAAAAGCAATCAGTTATGTGTCTATTTCTTTTTTTCTTTTAAAAGACGATGGAGTTACGTAGTTGTATCCAAAATGTTGCAAGAAAGAATAATGACAAATGACTACGGAGAAAGTAAGGAAGACATGGCCAAGGACAAGGGTTTGTACCATATATATGATATATCTGGTAACATTCGATTCTTCATGTGTTTTGTTACCTTGTTATTCCGTTCTTGATTAATTCGTGAAATAAAACAAACTAATGTCTGTCTGTTTCCCTAATACAATATGTAAGCTTATACCATATCCAAAAGGATATGTAATCTATGTGTACGAATTATATGCTACGGAATGAACCTCCCCTTTGAAAAACAGACCGCAACATCAACATCGCGTTTTATGTGGCGAAATAGTGTGAAGTAATGATAAGTGTGGGGGAAGCATGTGTATGGCAGTAGTGACGATGGGTTAAATGCGATAGAAGTTAAGTGGACATAAGAGTAGTTGTACTCAACCGTACACATTATATGCTAGGGAATGAACACTTTTGTCTTCAAAATTCAATTTATGTTTCCTTTTTCCACAATATTTTCCTGTTTATCGAAATCTATTATAAGAAATTTCTTGGAAAATATAATTAATTTGGAATATCGACTTGTCTATTCAAACGATAATCACATCACATATATGACAGAACGATACGTGTTGAAATTATGAGGCACTTGTTGAATCATTGAATTGATCCGTGAACTACATATTTACAACAAAGACACTCATAAAATACTCACAAACCTCCAAAAAAAACTTCTAAGAGATTGAAGAAATTTCTAAACAACAGTTATATATGCATAAAATGTTTTCTTTGTAAGAATGGTTTTTCAATCTTTCAAGTTAAAATCTTTTCTTATAAATAATAATTTGGTTTGTCAAAAAGGTGTAAAAACCTTTTCTCGTCGTGAATGCTTTTTTTACACCAGAATTCTATAAAATTTTGGTGTCAAGTCGAAATCTTTGAAGTGGTGAACTGAAGAACCCAATGAATACGTTAGTTTGAACGATGACAATTAGTGAAACAACATGCGTTTAAGAAATGATAAGGGATTGTTTTATGTATATAGTTGATGTTTTAGTGTAGGCGTAAAAAGTAAGCCGAAGAAGACGCATATGGTCAAATATGTTGAAATATTTGTAACGTAGTGGGGTCGTATGTGTCGACTTGGACTAGCTTGTGTCTAAAATATGTAGTCAACTATGCTTATTTAATTAAACTAACGCTTGCCTCAATAACATACACATACATTTCATTATTATTATTTATTTTTTTATGTTTGTTTGTCAAATTATAACACCCAAATAATTATCGACATTAATAAATTGGTCTTCTAGATCTAAGGAACTCTCGTAGTACAATTCTTTGAGCGAGTTCACATTTAGTCAAAATTTTGAATTCAATGCTACATAATGTCACACAAATATAGTCAGAGTATTCCGAAACGAGTTAGATATTCAAAAATGGTTCGTCGAGGAGCTAAAAAAAGGATGAGAAAAAATATATAATCGAAGATTAGTTATATTTACAATACATTTGTATAGATGGTCTTATGGCAAAAAAGAGACATGTCTTTTTGTGATACAAACACATGCATTTATAAATCTACACATAATCCCTAAACGTCACACCACAAATGCATTTATACAAACACAAATGTCTTTTTGTTATATTTCCAACTTAAAAGAAATCGAACATTACTTTTTCATTAATTGGGGTTTTATATTATGGGCCGATAATTAAACCAAAATACAGAGCACACGCCCATGTTTCGGCCCAAATATTCAATGGCCAAAGTTTGCTGCATAATGTTGATGCTGATTTATATAGAATTAATTATAATCCAACAGCCCGAGCTTGTACAAAGACACGTCTAGCTAATTAATTGATCGAATTTTTCATACGTATTAAATTTTACAAAAGAATAATTCAACTTATAAATTCTTCGCATTTCAACTCAGAAAAAGAACTTTATTCTTCAAGGGAATTTACTACAACTTTTTAACGATTAAATATGGGTGATGATATTCCTATAATTAGTGCACACATGGCTTTGGTGGATTTATCAAAAAGATGGATGAAAATATCACTCCTCAATAAATATATATGTTCGATAAAATTAAGAAAGTTTAATGCATTTTGGGCTTTTGTAATACTTAAAACTAAAAGATTAATGTATTATTATGTGCTTTAGTGATTAGTGACTAAAATTTAAATAATAAATTGTGTCAGAAACAATTTATCCATCTAACACGGGTCCACACCATTTATTTTATTTAACATTGGTCCGTCATCAAATTAGTAGTTGAGAATTTTGAGATACAAAATGGGTCCTCGAACCCACGTTAGTGAAGAGTAAATACGCCCCTGTCACTTGGTGAAGGCGTGAAACATAACAACTTAAATCCCAAATGGTCGCAGTTGATGAAACTATATTAGATTATTAGATGATGATGGTAACTGTAAAAATATTAAATAGCGTGTTCAATCATTTGAATTTGATTATAATAAGCCCATAAAAAAGAACGTGGGTCTTCAAAACCCGATGTCGTGAGTTCAAATCCTAGAGATTGTTCTTTACATGTTTTTGTGTAAACAATTTCACCTTTTTATAGCAAAAATGTACCGAAGCTATTGAGAACAGTCTACACAGCTCAAAGATTAACCATAGTCATTAACTCATTATGTCATTTCTAAATGGATCTAATTGCAGTATGTCACCATTAACTTCACCATTAATTCGTATTATCTTTAATTACAATTCAACAATAAGTTCATAAATTTAAGTATCCGTAATATTTCTCATGGTATGGGTATATCAACTCAATCTCATGAGGAAATATTCAACATAAAATTATTCATCAAAACTTACACACTGACCTAATGATCATATAATTTACCAAAATAACCTTGGTAAATAAGTATATATAGTCTTCAAAACAATAACTTAACCTTGGTTGTTGATGTTGATAGGGTAGAGCCTTACCTTCAACCCATATTTCATTTGGAGCATGATAGAGTCACTTGGACAAATCTTTTGACCCTTAACCAATTCTACATGGTAATGATAAATGATTGCAGATGCCACCATTTTCATCTGAACAAAACTCATTTCTTTGCCCAAACATGTCCTTGGCCCTGCATTAAATGCGGTGAACTTATAAGACGGTTCGTGTTTTATCCCTCCACCTGGCGCAAACCATCTCTCAGGCTTAAACTCCATGCAGTCCTCCCCCCATATTCTTTCCATTCTTCCCATCGAATAAAAGGATAACACGATTCTAGCATGCTTATTAGCAACGTGACCACTTGGAAGGATGTCATCCTCTACCGGTGATTTGTGCTCAATACCAAGAGGAGGATACAATCTTAACGTTTCACATATACTTCCATGTAGATAAACTAGTCCCCCCAAATCTTTTACACCCAAAGTGTTCCATTTTCGACCTCCAAGTTGCTTTTCAATCTCCGCTCGAATATTCTTTTCTACACTCGGATTTTGGGCGATGAGATAGAAAAACCAAGAAAGAGTTGCACTTGTGGTGTCTCTCCCCGCAAGCATCAAATTCAAAACGGTTTCTTTTGCAAAATTTATTGAGTCTCCTGAAGTACCAATTTTTTCTTCATAACATCTAATCAAGGAATTTAACAACACACTACCCTCTTCACCATAAACCTCTTTAAGAGACAAGCAGTTATATATAAATTCATCAAAATTCTTTAAAGCTTTCTTCAAGATCTTCTCCTTTCCTAATCCAAATCTCTTTTGGAACTTCCAAAGTGTTTCTGGCACCACATGTCTCCACATTACAGCTTCTTCAATCTCCGTGAACGCCTTTTCACATGGGATGTGGGGTAGATTAAGGGACAAGCTTTTAGGATCATAATTTAAAAGTAGTACACATGTAGCATCAAAGGTGAACCTTTGAAGCACTTCTTGCAAATCAATTTCTTGATGACGAGAAGAGGATAAATCAAAAATGGGAAAAAGTGCTTTCTCAATTTTGTTCCTTGTGTTCGTTTCGAGTAGAGTTAGGAAGTCATGGTGTTTAAATAGAGATACTAATAGTGTTTTCCTATGAAATTCCCATAACTCGTGGTCCGAGTTAAAGACGCCATCTCCTAGGAAATCAAAGATTTCATGATACTCGGAACCTTTTGGATAGTTATGAAAGTTTTTGCTTAATACGTGGTTTATGTTGGCAGGATCAGAGGTGACTAGCATGTTCATATTGGTAAACCAAGGACCTTTGACTAAAAGAGTACCGCCACGAAGCTTGAGATTATGAGCCACGAAATCATGGATATGATGGCTATTCATGATGAGATCAGGTGCCATGCCGAAAATAGGCCAATTAGTAAGACTAAAAGGCTTTCTTCTATGAAGAAACATGGCAAGTGAGATCAACATGGCAACAGAAATGAGAAACATATTACAGTATTGGAGGGATATCATGGGAGGCTATGGAACATTATTTTGATGAACAAAATACATGCATGTACTCGATGGGTATCACTTTTTTACGTTTGATAGCTTGACAACAAATAGAGATAGGTGAATGCTACGATTAACTCATTAGATGGATGATAAGATTGTATGTTTAAACCAGACACTTGTGGTTACTAGAAGTCTTTAATTAAAACTCCTACTCTTACTCTTATGATGTAGTAATTCTCGCCTAAATGGCGTTTGAAGCACATGGTGATGGATGGATGTTTGATTTTCCGTTTCAAAGTAGATATATTTGTTGAATCTAACTTGTAACTGATCAAAAGCAATAAGCTACATTACTCACCATACTTACCTAATTAACTTCATACATTTTTTTTTTAATAATTTAAGGATTTCTTACATCACATCATATCATTTTTGTTAAACCTGATGAATGAGTTTGGCTTGATCATGTAAACATTTTTCGTCGAAAGGAGATCGATAGTTATGAGATATTGTGAAAAGAGTATTGAACAAAAATTTGAATAGATGTTTGATTATGATCAAGCAAGATATTATAATATTATACTAACATTTACTGATGAAAAACGGATGCCCCGGTCCTGATACAGAGTTTGGCGAGAGTGTTTTTAAACTGTTGTGCAAACATGGTTAGCCAAAACTATTGCTTATTTAATTTAGTAGTATAACCGAAGATTCACAAAAGGGAAACCATTTTTAATCAAATGATCGAGCTACTATATATATTTGGTTCGTTTGCTCACTTTTTGTCATTAGTATTCTAAACTATTCATGTGGGAGCAGTCTATTAGCACTTTAGCATAACATTCTATTCCATGTTAATCAAACTGAGCTCAATATGTTTCTTGTACAGACCAAATTAGCTTAGAGGTCTAGAAATTGCATGTCCGACTTGGTCTTTATTGTCAGCTGATAGGTGGACTAAATCTTTAATCAAGTTTCCGTCATTGGATCGGAGGAACTCAGTCTTTAGCATACATACATCTCAAAAGAAGCCATTGAAACTGCTGCTCAATACTGCCCCTTGCTAAAAACATTATCTGATGTTTGTCTAGGTGAAGAGTTTTTTGAAGATGAAATACCCATAGCAATTGGGAAAAACTTTCATGGTCTAAGACATCTTGAACTGATTGGACACGGCATGTCGAATATTGGTTTCCAGGTCATTCTGGATGGTTTCCCTCACCTTCAATCACTTGATTTGCGCAAGAGCTTCAGCATTAAATCTTAAGGGAGACATACGAAGGAAAAAGATCTACTGATTCATTAACACGACACATTTTCTTGTGATTTTTTTTTGACGATCCATCGAGTTTACTCTTTAATTAAGCCATAATAGGTGAGAGGTTTGAGTATCAATAAATTTCGAAAGTAGCTGTTGGGTCTAAAGATGGCTAGAGAACTTGATCGAAGATTAATACTGGTGGTTAGACTACAACTGCTAGTTACTACTGGTGAAAAGGAGTTTCTACTGTTAGAACAAAAGTTACTACTGCTACCGGGTTTTACACTACCAGTAGAAACAATTACTACTGGTAGAAAAGATTGAGTTAGTACTGGTAGAACAAAGTTAGTACTGCCGGGTAAAGTTTCTACTGTCAGTACAAAGTTTTTACGGTTGGGTAAGTTAATACTGTTTATAACTTACTACTGCTTGAGTTAGTGCTGTTACTTGGAGTTACTACTGTTCTTCAGAAATTAGTACTGCCCGTGTATTTTCAAGAAGTTTCTACTGTTTATGATTAGAGCATCTTTCTAACCATGTGGGCTAATCAAATATCTTCTCTGCAAAAGCAAAAAGCGCTCAGTAAAGCAGAGCATAGCTTAAGATGATAGGAGGATTAGATAGAAAGATTCTTTTCATTAATTACTGTAGCGTGTAATTGGAGCTTTATAATTCTATAAATAGAGCTCCTTACCTTCAATAGAAAATAGAGCTCAGAAGAGTAGAAGTGCAAAGATCATAAGTGTATTCAATAGATTGATAAGCTTGTATAATTGTCATTTGTAAGCTTCAAAGTTAATCATAACCCTGATACTTAAGTGTATTCGTATTATTCAAAGAAATAATATTGAAGCTTTTTGATAATTACTTTGCTGTTACTTGTTATTAATTTATGCCTTAAAACAGATTTAATTTTACTTCTAAATTTATAGATTACTATTCTGCGGTATTTCTATAAAATATTCAATTGCTATAATTATTGACCCTAAAGGTTCAATTCGATCCTGTCAATTGGTATCAGAGCTTTGTTAATTGATATCAACTTATAAATTGATATCAGAACGCTGTCTCAAAAGCATTGAATTTTAAAGAAGTTGAAAAATCACCGTTCCATTAATTTTTGATTAATCTCTGTTTTTCTTTAAATTTATTTTAAAGATTCACTGTTCCATTGAAATCTTTTAAATTCTGAAATATTCTTTATAAAAATGACTTCTGAAACTAGTGATGGAGTCCAGGCCATAAGAATTACCATGCTTAAACCAAATGAGTATGAAAAATGAAAAACCATGATTAAGCAATACATGCTTCTTACTGATTACTCTTTATGGGAAGTCATAGAATGTAGACCTAAATATTCATTAAATACAGATGGTTCTAGAATTTCTAGATCACCACCAACAAATGATGCAGAAAGAAAAATAAGATCCACAGAATTAAAATCTCTAAGTACTCTGTTGATGTCCATACCTTATGAGTACCAAAGACGTTTTGAAAAGTGTGATGATGCCCAAGACCTTTGGAAAGCAATTGCAAAACGTTTTGGTGGCAATGAAAGTACAAAGAAAACTCAAAGATCGATTTTGAAACAGGAATTTGAAAACTTTATGGGTATAAAAACTGAAACTCTAACTCAAACTTTTGACAGATTTTCAAAACTAGTTGGAGACTTAGAAAATCATAATGTCAATATTGACAAAGATGATTTAAACAGAAAGTTTTTAAGGTCCTTAGGAGAAGAATGGACCATGTACACTGTATCTTTGAGACAAGGGAAAAACATTGATGAGAAGGATTTAGATGACTTATATAATGATTTAAGATCATTTGAATCAGAGGTTGAAGGCAAGAAACAAACCTCTACTTTCTCAAATAATGCTGCTTTTTTGTCCATAAATAAACAAATAACTGAAAATCTAAATCAATATGGAACTACTTCTATAAGTTATGGAACATCTTCCAATGAAAAACCAAATGACTCAGTTCTAGAAGAGTTTTATGCTAGTCATATAAATTCCTCAATAAATAATGGGGAACTAGAACAGTAAATCCTGATGATTTAGAAGAAATTGACTTAAAATGGCAAATGGCCATGTTAACCTTAAGAGCAAAAAGATTCATGCAAAGAACTGGTAGAAACAACTTTGCATACAAAAGAGATGATGGTGCAGGTTTTGATAAAAGCAAAGTTGAATGCTTTAACTGTCATAAACTAGGTCACTTTGCTAGAGAATGCAGAAGCACAGAAGGAAACAATCAAAGAACTGAAAATGGAACTCAAAGCAGGAGTATCCAAATTCAAAACTCCACTGCACTTATATCACAAGATGGACTAGGGTTTGATTGGAGTGACTATGCAGAACAAGAATTGCATAATAAAGCTCTTATGGCAATCACTGAATCAGAACCTTCTTCTGAAATTCTTTATGAGGTACAAAGCAAATTATGTTCTTCTATTTGTAAGAGAACTGTTACACATTATAGAGATCATAATGCTAAAATACTTAAGAAATTTGACAAAAGTGAAATCATGAACAAAGCATACATCAACACCATTGAAAAATTTGAAAAAGAGATCAAATCATATCAAGAAAATGAAACACAGTATGATTATGATCTTAAATATTCTAGATGGGAAAGGGATTGCTTACAAGATAAGATAGATGAGCTCAATAAAAAGCTGATAGAAGTTAAAGTTGAAAAGGATAGCATTAAGCTAAAAGCAAGTGATTTAGATAATGCTTCCTCTAAACTTCAAAATCTTCTAAATGTTCAAATTCATGATAAGCTTAAAATAGGATTAGGTTACTCTAGTGTTCCACCACCTTATAACAATAATTATTTTCAAAAGACTAAAATAGATACAAGTGACTTAACACAAGAAATCCAAACTGAAGTTGTTGAGGCAAAAACAGTTAAAAGTCTAGAAAAACATGATAAGTTTGGAGAAAAGAAAGAAGTGGCTGAGAAAACTGAAAATAATGAGAATACTGAACTTACTAAGCTAGCATCTAAAATTGGTAAAACTAAACTAGCAGAGGGTAAGAAAATGTTTGAAGAAAAGGCAAAAATGAATCAAAAATCTAGAAATAGATTAGGATATGAGAAAAAGGAAACAAAAGCAGTGAATAAAAGGCAAACTGTTAATAATAACTGTGTTCATTGCAAATGTAATTAAGCTTCTCTTTACAAAACTTTTTGAGCCCACGAGGAAATCAAAGAAACTGGAACCAAATAGTTTCACAAAAATTGGGACAAAACTTTTCAATTATAAAAAGGAAGAACTGCTTTATATGTTGAAGATCTAATCATCTTCAACATGACTGTTTTTATAATCCTAAGAATACTCAAAGGATTGTACATTCAGCATGGAAATCAACTAACAGAGTCAAGGATACAAGTTTTAAAAGAAACTCTGTTAGTACTGGTAAAGAAATGAAAGCAAAGAAAGCAAACAGTAGTAAAACAAAGAAGACAGTACTAAAAATAAATATGCATATTAATACTGCTAAACCAGTTAATACTGTAAGAACAGTTAATACTGCTAGGCATATTAATACTGCTAAACTTTTTAATACTGTAAATCAGTCTACTACTGCTTTAAAGAAAATAGTGTCAAAAACCAGTTGGTGTTGGAAACCAATGGCAACAGAAATTTCAAACACCAAAAGTGCATCAAAATCAATGACCTTCAACAGAGTTGATTTCATTGATGCACTTGGGAAGCCCAGAACCTCTCTGGTTTGGGTTCCAAAAGAAATTAATTTTTCTTTCTTTTAATGTGCAGAGCAAAAGAAACTTATGGCATATTGACAGTGGATGCTCTA
Source organism: Gnaphalium uliginosum (assembly GCA_963930675.1). NCBI lineage: Eukaryota > Viridiplantae > Streptophyta > Magnoliopsida > Asterales > Asteraceae > Gnaphalium > Gnaphalium uliginosum. Next base: position 9,858,982 of record OZ005684.1, on the reverse strand, counting down.
GACACATAATAGGAGACAGGTCCAAGCTACAGAATTTCAAATCAATCAATGGTGGACATGTAGCATTTGGAGGTAATTCAAAAGGAGGAAAAATTACAGGAAAAGGTATGGTAAAAGGTGAAAGATTGAACTTTAATAATGTTTACTTTGTTGAGGAACTCAAATACAATTTTTTAAGTGTCAGCTAAATCACAGATTAAAGGAACCCAGTTCTTTTTACAAACACATAATGCTTTGATCTTTCTGAAGATTTTAAACTTGATGAAAGTAAAATTTTACTCTGAACTCCCAAAAAAGATAATGTCTATTGCTGTGATCTGGCAAAATTGAATCCTCAACAAAATATACACTGTCTTTTATCAAAGGCATCAGTTGATGAATCTGATCTTTGGCATAGAAGGATGTGTCACATGAATTACAAAACAATCAATAAACTTGTTAAAGGAAAACTTGTCAGGGGATTACCTAAGAAGACATATTCATGTGAAAATCATTGTATTGCATGTCAAAAGGGCAAGCAACACAAAACTTCTTTTAAGACCAAAATTTTGAATTCTTATTGTTCTTCCTTAAATCTACTTCATATGGATTTATTTGGACCAACAAATGTAAGGAGCATAGGACATAAAGTATATTGTTTAGTAATCATTGATGACTTTAGCAGATTTTGTTGGGTCTTCTTTCTTAGAACGAAAGATGAGACAAGTGAAATACTTAGATCATTTATTACTAAAATATAAAATCAAACCAATAAAAAGGTTAAAATCATTAGAAGTGATAATAGTACAGAGTTTAAAAATCTTGAGATGGATAAATTCTGTAAATTCAAGGGAATAGAAAGACAATTTAGTGCTCCTAGAACTCCACAACAAAATGGAGTTGCAGAAAGAAGAAATAGGACACTAATTGAGGCTGCTAGAACTATGTTAGCAGATGCTAAGCTTCCCATGACCTTCTGGGCAGAAGCAGTTAGTACTGCTTGCTATGTTCACAACAGAGTGTTAGTTGTCAAGCCTCACAATAGGACACCATATGAGTTATTCTTTGATACAATACCATTGGTCAGCTTTCTTAAACCATTTGGATGTCCTGTCACTATTTTGAATACCAAAAATTACTTAGGCAAGTTTGAGAGAAAAGTAGATGAAGGAGTCTTTGTTGGATATTCCACTCAAAGTAAAGCTTACAGAATATTCAATCATAAGACCAGAATTGTTGAAGAGACCTTAAATGTGACCTTTAATGAACAGACTGTTAATACTGCAGGAAAAGGTCCAGAATGGTTGTTTGATATTAATGCACTAACAGAATCTTTTAGATACATGCGTGGATCATCAAATGCAGGAATAACTGAACCAGAAGTTGCAGAGAAGAAAGAGAATAAATCAGAATATATTATCTTTCCTATTTGGTCTGTTGATCCACCAGAAATATCTCAACCATCCCAACAGGATGATGAATAAACAGAAGAAGTATCTAAAACATCTGATACTACAGAAGATCAGGGAAGCAATACCAAAACCTCAGAAGATAATGCAGGTGAAGAAATGATTTCTGAACCTATCTTTTCTTCTAACGAAGCAGACGATGAAGAAACAGGAAGTCCAGACATGAATCTCACAAATTTGGAAGTTGAAATTCCTGTAACTTTTCAACCATCTGCAAGGGTTCAACTCAATCATCCTCTAGAGAATGTTATTGGGGATATAGGGTCTGCAATACAAACAAGAGGGAAAGCTGTTGTTTACCAAGATTCAGAAAGTGAAAGTTTTATAAGTGAATGTTTATTTGCAGCTTTTCTTTCACAAACAGAGCCTAAGAAAGTGGTAGAGGCTCTAAAAGATCCAAGCTGGGTTGAAGCTATACAGGAGGAGTTGCTTCAATTCAAAATACAGAAAGTCTGGTCATTAATAGATCTTCCCACATGAAAAAGACCTATTGGCACTAAATGGGTCTTTAGAAACAAAAAGGATGAGAGAGGCATAGTGATCAAAAATAAAGCCAGATTGGTGGCTCAGGGGTACACTCAAGAAGAAGGAATTGATTATGATGAAGTTTTTGCTCCTGTTGCCAGAATTGAAGCTATAAGATTATTTTTAGCTTATGCTTCTTTCAAAGATTTCAAAGTTTATCAGATGGATGTTAAAAGTGCATTTTTATATGGCACAATTGAAGAAGAAGTGTATGTTTGTCAACCTCCAGGGTTTGAAGATCCAAAACATCCGGACAAAGTTTATAAGCTTGACAAAGTTTATAAGTTTGACAAAGCTTTATATGGTCTACATCAAGCTCCTAGAGCTTGGTATGACACTTTGTCAATTTACCTGCTGCAGAATGAGTTCAATAGGAGAGCTATTGACAAAACCTTGTTTACAAAGAAAATCAATAATGATATCCTTCTTGTTCAAATCTATGTGGATGATATCATTTTTGGATCCACAAGGGATTTTCTTTGTAAAGATTTTGAAAAACTCATGCATCAAAAGTCCAAGATGAGTTCCATGGGAGAATTAACATTCTTTCTTGGACTACAAGTTAAACAGGATCAGGATGGTATCTTTATAAGTCAAGGAAAGTATGTAAATGATATTCTGGAAAAGTTTGGGCTCAAAGACGCAAAGATTGCAACCACTCCAATGGAAAAACAGAAGCACTTACATGCAGATCTTAAGGGGGAGGATGTGGATATTCATCTGTACAGATCTATGATAGGATCTTTATTATATCTAACATCTTCAAGACCAGATATTATGTTTGCTGTATGTGTTTGTGTCAGGTTTCAAGAAAATCCTAAATTATCTCATCTATATGCAGTCAAAAGAATCTTCAGATATTTAAAGGGTCAACCAAAATTGGGCATTTGGTATCCAAAGATGTCATCTTTTGATCTTATTGTATATACAGATAGTGACTATGTAGGATCAAATATGTACAGAAAACCAACATCTGGTGGTTGTCAATTTCTAGGGAGTAGATTGGTTTCATGGCAATGTAAAAAGCAAACCACTGTCTCAACATCAACAGCAGAAGCAGAGTATGTAGCAGCATCAAGTTGCTGTGCACAGGTACTTTGGAATCAAAATCAATTGATGGATTATGGTTTGATTCTTTTAAATACTCCTATTTTTATTGACAATAACAGTGCAATCAGTATTATTAACAATCCTGTTAAACATTCAAAAACCAAGCACATTGAAATCAGATATTATTTTATTAGAGATTGTAATGAGAAAAAGTTAATTCAAATTTTTAAAGTTCATACTGATAATCAATTTGCAGATCTATTCACTAAAGCATTTGATGTTGGTAGATTTACATTTTTGGTTACAAGTATTGGAATGATTAATCTTTCGTAAATGATTTTTCTCATTGTTGATACATGTTTTGTATGTCTGTCAGTTGGTCTAGGTCCAAGTCGTTTGTAATATTTTGATTATGATATAAATGTTATTTGGTTTAGAAATCAAAATAAATGTCACTGTTTAGGCGACACAGAGCTTGTGTCGCAATAGCGACACAAGGCTTGTGTCGCATAGGTCGGTTTGGCGACACAGAGCTTGTGTCGCAGGTAGTTTAGGGTTTGGCTATAAATAGAGTATTACGGGTTCAGTTCTAAGGTCGACGAACCTAGAGAGTTTTCAAGCTATCTGTGAGGCATTGATTGTATTTGGTTGATTCGTTATTCTTGATATATATAAAAGCTAATCGACTAGTTTCGCGTGATTGTTAACGTGCTTTGTTCAATTGATTGTATTCCGCGCTTTCAATTGTTGAATTGATTCGATTTAGATCCAGTACAAAGGGTCCAACAAGTGGTATCAGAGCCAAAATCGTTTGATTTTGTGGTATTGAATCGATTTTGTGCGTTTTTCGGGTTAAATCACATACTTTTTAGCAATTACTCATGATTAGAAGTGGTAAAAGCTTGAAATCTGGTTTTTCTGAAATATCATTGAAGGTTCGTTCGATTGCAGGTCGTTAATCTTCGTGAGGTTTATGAAAATTTTCGAATTTTGGGGTTTAAGTGCGGCTGAGTTCGCAGCATAGCGACACAACCTTTGTGTCGCCACTAGGATTTTAGCGACATAAGCTTTTTCTGCGACACAAACACTCTGTGTCGCGTTAGGGTTATCTGCGACATTACCATTGCGACATTGGGTGCGACATAAACCTGAGACATTGGACATCGACATTGGATTGCGACATAACCTTTGTGTCGCATTTGGACTCATTTATTCACTGTTAGCGACACAACATTTGTGTCGCCTGTTGCTTTCATCGCGACACAACCCCTTGTGTCGCCATTTGCCTCTGCTTGCGACATTACCTTTGTGTCGCATTTGTTCTAACTTGTTTTTTGCAGGTTAGCGACACTAAACTTAGTGTCGCCAATAGTCTGCGACACAACCTTAGTGTCGTTGTTTAAATTTTTGAAAAACAAATTTCTGATTTACAAGTGTGCAGGAAATATAATGTCTCTTCAAAGCTTTACCCAGCTATTAAAACACAGTAATGAAGTTGGAAGCACAAACAAACCTCCTCTATTTACTGCAAACACTGATTATGTGGAATGGAGGCAATGTTTTGAAGCCTTCATTTCATACAATGATCCAGACATGTTGATTCCTTTACTTGAACGTTATGAACATCCACCATCTGATGGCCAATTCAATTCTATCAACCCTCCACCAAAACCTATTAGATCCCTGACTCCGGATGAGAAAAAGGCTTGGGATTTGGAAAGAAAGGTACATTCAACAATCACAATGAGCATGTCTGCCGATGTTCTAAAAATGTTTAAACATTACACCATTGCTTATGATTTATGGAAGGCTATTGAACAACGGTGTGGGGGTTATGAGAGATACAAAAAGAGTAAACTTGCACTCATTAAGAAGCAATATGAATTGTTTGACATCTTACCAAATGAGTCTATTAATGCACTGTTTATTCGCTACTCGCATCTGGTTAGTGAGCTGAATGAAGGAGGGGTGACTTTAACTACTGAAGATGTGAACAAGAAACTCTTAGGCGCTTTGCCTAAGAAATGGAATCATCGTGTCATGATGATGGAGGAAGATGAACGAGTGATGAATCTCTCGTTAGATGATCTTGTGGGAAGACTACAAGCTTATGCACTAGATATGCAGAGAAAAGAAACGAAGTCTAGTGCACAAGTTCAAGATCCCAGCTTGTATGGTAGTTCGTCTCCTACTACTGGTGTGGCATTATTATCTGGCAGCTCGAGTGGATCTTCTGCATCCTCTACTAAACCAGCTATTCCTTCAGTTGGAAGAGTACCTTATTCTTCAAATACTCCAGTCTCACCTGATACTGAAGAGAATGCTGCTGTGTTTCAAGCCTTTCTCAGTGCTTATGATAGTTTTCTTTCAAAGAAAACTAGCACAATCGATCTTACTGAGAGAGATTTTGAACAAATAGATCCTGATGATCTTGAAAGAATGGATCTGCGTTGGAACTTTGCTATGCTAACCAGGAGAGCAAATAAATATTTAAAGAAAACTGGGAGAAAGAATCTGGATGATGATAGTGATTCCGGTCTGGGTTTTGATAAAAGTAAAGTGAAGTGCTATAACTGCCAAAATCTTGGACACTTCGCAAGGGAATGTGAGAAGGCAAAACATCCTGCTTCTGGTTTCTCAAAACCATCTGCCTACACAAGACCATCTCCGAGGACTCCAGAGAAAACGCCTGTTTCAAATGCTCTTCTTATTCAAAATGAAGAAGCGTATGATTGGAGTGAAGACCAAGCAAATGATGATCAAAACAGCGCTCTTATGGCTGAAATCTCAAGTGTGCATGAGGTACCCATTGAAGAACCATTCTCTTGTATATCATGCATTAAATTAACTGGTAAAATTAACAGATACTCTGAGGATAATCAACGCCTGAATAATGACTTAGAAAAACTTGCTAAGGCTAATAAAATTCTAAAAGATAATGAGAAAGCTTTTGATAAGAAACTAGATGCTGCATTTTCTGACCGAAAGGAACTAAAAGCTAAAAATTTTAGTCAACAAGATGCAATTGATAGTTATCTTAAATTACTTGCTGATCTTAGAAAGGAACTTGCTGACTCACAGTCAGAAATAATTAACCTTAAAAGAAAGCTTTCTAATTTTTCAACATCCTCACTTGTCTTTGATGAAATTCTTCAAGGGCAAAGGTATGATACCAAAAGCAAAGCTGGTCTTGGTTATCACCAAGTACCACCTCCTATAAATTATCTACCTATGCCTTCAAAGGACGAAGCCAAAGACTTTGTGCCTTTCTTTTTAACGGAAGTCATGAAATCTGTTAATGAGCCATTTAAAGATTCTAAGCAAAATATTGAATCTGAGTCTCAACAATCTCCTGCTAATGAATCTAAAACCGATGAAACTAAGCCTGTACCTGTTATGAAACCTGAATTTGTTGAAATTAAGATTTCAACCCCTGTTAGTGAACAGGAAGTAGTTGAAGTTGAGGATTTGACTGAGGAAGTTAATATGAAGATTAAGAAAGAAAATGTTAAGCCTGAAAATCATATAATAACTACTGAATTAAGTGACATGGCTTTTCAGAGAAACGGCAAAGCTACAGCTGAGCCTCAAAAGAAGATTTTAAAAAATGAGAAAAACAAATCATCTGAAAAATCTTCTAAAACTGTTGGTGTCTCTGATAAACCATCAACATCTTCACCAGCATCTAATTCATCATGTACACACAAATGTGCATGTTCTGTTAATGCTTTATTTAATCAACCTTCAGTGCCTCATCCTCAACCTCAACCATTCGTTGAAAGACGATATTGTTTCTATTGTAAGAAACAAGGTCATCTCATTAGTGTTTGTCCGTTGCTTTCTAAACAACAATTTGAGAGATTCACGCCATGAAATTCTTTATATAGAAATTCATTTAATAAATCTCAATCGAGGCGTCGCTCATCATCTCTCTTAACTGTCAAGAAAGTCAATGAGATTGTGCCCAGTAAACCTAGTGTCAAAAAGCACAATCCTATAGATAAGCAACCACCCAAACCTAAACAGGTTTGGCAGATTAAAAGGTCAACCAATGACATGTCATCCTACAATAACACATCAGGAAACACCACTGATTTGTTAAAAGATAAAATTTTAACTGATGTTGTTATTGTAGATGACCTTGGAAGACCCAAGTCTGTGAAGGCTTGGGTCTCCACTACTAACTAATCCATTCTTGCATTTTGTGTCTGCAGCAGTCCGAGGAAGTGAAAAATAGTAAATGATATATCGATAGCGGCTGCTCACGACACATGACAGGCAACTTAGCCCTACTTTCTGATTTGAAGCCATATAATGGGGGTTATGTTGCATTTGCGGGTGATAAGGGTGGAGAGATTACTGGACAAGGAACACTCACAAATGGGCAAGTGAGCTTTGAAAAAGTGAACTTTGTTGAACAATTGAATCACAACTTGCTCAGTGTTTCTCAAATGTGTGACAAGAAGTACATTACAGCATTTACTGATGTAGAATGCTTGATTCTGAAGCCGGGATTTGTAATTCCCGAGGAATGGGTGCTAATGAGAGCACCAGGGACAAAGGACACGTATGTACTTTATATGTGTACCGTTACATCCACAGAGCATACCTGTCTATTGTCTAAAGCTGATGAAAAGGATTCACTAATGTGGCACAGACGAATGGGACATCTTCATTTCCGCAAGATGAACTATCTTGTAAAACATGATCTTGTGTTAGGTGTGCCTAAACAATCTTTTGGATTAAACGATACCTGTGTTTCATGTCTCAAAGGAAAACAACAAAAAAAATTCCATAAGTCTAAGTTAGTGAATTCCAATGAAACACCACTTGAGTTATTGCATATGGATCTTTTCGGGCCAGTGAGCAAACGGAGTATAGGAGGAAGTTATTACTGCTTGGTCGTAACTGACGACTATTCGCGATTTTCTTGGGTGTACTTCATTTCTTCTAAAGATGAGGTGCCTGATATTCTGATTTATCTGTTTGACAAACTGGAGAACTTATGCAATTTGAAGATAAAGAAACTGCGGAGTGACAACGGAACTGAATTCAAGAACAAAACATTAGAGATGTACTGTTTGAAGAAAGGAATAAATCATCAATTCAGTGCCGCAAGAACTCCACAACAAAATGGAGTCGCTGAAAGAAAGAATAGGACTCTCATAGAGGCTGCACGCACCATGCTCTCAGACTCAAAATTGCCTATCACCTTTTGGGCAGAGGCAGTTAATACAGCCTGTTATGTTCTCAACAAGGTTTTGACGGTGAAGAAACGAAATAAGACATGTTATGAGCTATTTAATAACCGTAAACCCAACTTGCAGTTTCTTGAACCTTTTGGGTGTCCCTGCATCATCATGAACACACGCGAACGACTTTCCAAGTTTAGTGAAAAGTCAAGTGAGGAATTCTTCTTGGGATATTCTGTTAACTCTCCAAATAAGAGAGTTTATAATAAATCAACAAAGAGGATTGAGGAGCACTATGAAGTTAAATGTTTACGATATACTTAATCTCCTCAAAGCACGGGACCCGACTCATTGTTTAAATATGATGAATTGTTTGACTCATTTCATCTACCTATGGATGATAATGTTGATCAGGTGGTGACCCTACTGCATGGAATTGATATGTTACAAGATATATCTACTCCTCCTAAATCCACACCACCCTCAAACAATGATATCCTGTAACACCCCGAAATTCGTTAAATTAGAAATTGTTTACTGTTATGTGACACAAGCGTTAGTGTCACAGGTAGCGACACAGAGCTTAGTGCGACACAAGGCTTGTGTCGCAGTATCGGCAGAAAGTCGGTTTTGAGGGGTTAAAAGTGTAAAACAGAGGGGTTAAACCCCATTTTTCATTCTAAACTTCTCCAGAAACAAATATACACTTCCAGAACCATTGTGTATGTGTGATTTTCGGAATTCTAAAGAGAGAAAGTAAGAAAAGTTGAGGTTATTAAAGATTTGATTCTTGAAAGTGTTCTTGTGAAGTTTTGAAACCAATTTCAGGTAAGAGTTTGTGTTTATTACGTGCTTTATCATCTTCAGTAAAATTATTGGATTAAAGTTTGGGTTTTACCCAGAAATTTGTTAAGAAATCGAAGCTGCTGCTGTTCTGTTCGTCATTGCGACACAAGGGTTGTGTCGCAGCTTGTGTCGCAATGATGGTGTCGCGAGTTAATACTGTTGCTTTAGCGACACAAGAGTTTATGTCGCTAGTTCCCACTGCTACTTAGTACTGTCGTTTTAGCGACACAAAGAGCTTGTGTCGCAGCTTGTGTCGCTAGTTTCTACTGTTAATTGAATTGTTGTTTTAGCGACACTATGAGCTAGTGTCGCAGGTTGTGTCGCAATAATGTGATATGCGACACTAAGTTAGTGTCGCTGGGAAGTGTAGCGACACAAGGGGGTAGTGTCGCAGAGGTTAATAAAAGTTGATTAATATGAACGCCTTGACAGGTATTTCGGATAACAAGTCGTGAATATTTGAACATCACCTTCGAGGTAAGTAGTAGGAATGTAAAGTATATAATTGGTTGAATTTGTTAATACTGATTGTGTTACAATTGTGCCTAGCTGTATGAGTTAAACGGCCAATTGCTGAGTGATCAATTGTGCCTAGCTGTATGAGTTAAACGGCCAATTGCTGAGTGTTACAATTGTGCCTAGCTGTATGAGTTAAACGGCCAATTGCTGAGTGATCAATTGTGCCTAGCTGTATGAGTTAAACGGCCAATTGCTGAGTGATCAATTGTGCCTAGATGTATGAGTTAAACGGCCAATTGCTGAGTGATCAATTGTGCCTAGCTGTATGAGTTAAACGGCCAATTGCTGAGTGATCAATTGTGCCTAGCTGTATGAGTTAAACGGCCAATTGCTGAGTGATCAATTGTGCCCAGCTGTATGAGTTGAACGGCCAATTGCTGAGTGATCAATTGTGCCCAGCTGTATGAGTTGAACGGCCAATTGTTGAGTGATCAATTGTGCCTAGCTGATCAATTGTACCCGTAAGAGCCAATTGCTGAGTGATCAATTGTGCTAAATTGTTCGTATGTGATTGTACCCTTCCTATGCTTACTAAGCAAAATGCTTACGTGTTGATTGTTGTGTGTGATAGGTACATCAAGAGGTATGCAGGGTGGGGATCCGGGAAAGCGACCCGAGGGCTACTAGTGATGGACTTACTATGGCAAGATAGTAAGAGGAAGGACTCGTAAATCATGCTCTATATTAACATGTAATACTGTGTAATGATGAAAAGCATGTTTTGTAATAAACTATGCTGTTGTCACTTTATATTAATATATAAAGTGTTTTGAGAAAATTAATTTAAAAAAAAAAAATGGGACGTTTCATATCCCTTCCACTTCTGGAACAGCTCCTAGTGCATCTAATCCACACCCTAATTTTGAGATGCCTGGTTTATCCGGTGATGAAACTGAGGATAAATCTGATGAAGCTGTCCAATCGCCTGAAATTCATGAAGTTGAGGGAGATTTAAACAACTTGGATTCTGAGATTGTGCCACCACAAATTCCACAGCAACGCGTACACACATCTCACCCGACTGATAATATTATTGGTGAGTTGTCTAAAGGTATACAAACAAGACATCAAGTTAAGGCCACTACATCCGACTCCTCTTCTTGCCTTGTAGCTGAGATGGAATCGTGTTTTCTATCTCAGATTGAACCGAAAAATGTGAAGGAAGCATTAATCGACTCTCATTGGGTCGAGGCTATGCAGGATGAACTTCATCAATTTCAAAAGCTACAAGTCTGGAATTTGGTTCCGCTTCCGAAGGGACAACATCCTATTGGGACGCGTTGGGTGTTTCGTGTAAAGAAAGATGATCGTGGTATTGTGACACGGAACAAGGCTAGACTAGTGGTACAAGGCTTTTCTCAAATAGAAGGTCTCGATTATGATGAGGTGTTTGCTCCAGTTGCGAGATTAGAATCGATCAGAATATTTCTTGCCTACGCCTCATATAAGAAATTTAGAGTGTACCAGCTAGACGTAAAAAGCGCGTTTCTTTATGGAAAGGTCAGTGAAGAAGTGTATGTCAAGCAACCTCCTGGATTTGAAGACTCAGTGCATCCGGATTATGTTTACAAATTAGACAAAGCACTGTATGGACTTCATCAAGCTCCAAGGGCGTGGTACGAGACGTTGTCAAAACATCTGCTGACTAATGGATTCACACGAGGGTAGATTGACAACACACTTTTTATTAAAAAAGTTGGAAACGATTTGTTACTTGTGCAGGTTTACGTGGACGACATTATCTTTGGATCTACCAATGAGAAGCTGTGTAAGGACTTTGAGAAAATCATGAAGGACAAGTTTGAGTTGAGTGCCATGGGAGAACTTACATTCTTCTTAGGTGTACAGGTTGAGCAATCTGATAAAGGTATTTACATTCATCAATCTAAGTATGTCAATGACATCTTAACAAAATATCAATTGCTCGACTGTAAGACCTTTGGGACTCCTATTGACATAAATCACAAACTTGGTTTGGCTGAAGACGAAGAAGACGTAAATCAGCGAGACTATCGGTCAATGATAGGATCACTGATGTATCTCACAACATCAATACCCGACATAATGTTTGCTGTGGCTATTTGCTCAAAATTTTAAGCAAATCCAAAGGTGTCTCATATGAAGGCGGTTAAGCGAATCTTTAGTTACCTCAAATTTAGACCATTTCTGGGTCTCTGGTATTCTAATGAGAATAATTTCTCTTTAACTGCCTACTCCGATTTAGACTTCGGTGGTTGCAATGTGGACAAAAAGTCTACGACTGGAGGATGTCAGTTCTTTGGTAGTCGTTTAGTCTCGTGGCAGTGTAAAAAGCAAACCACAGTCTCTACATCATCTGCTGAGGCTGAATACATTGCTGCTGCAAGTTGTTGTTCTCAAGTTCTCTGGATTCAGCATCAAATGCGCGATTACGGGTTACTCTTAACTTTAACTCCTCTCCATATTGATAATACTGCTGCTATCTCTATCATACGCAATCCTGTACAACACTCAAAAACTAAACATATTGAACTTCGTTTTCATTTCATACGGGATTGCTATGAGAAACACCTGATAGACCTTGTCCAAATCGACACATCTAAACAAAACGCTGATCTTTTTACAAAGGCTTTTTCACGATCTCGATTTGATGAACTTGTCTCTATGATAGGGATGAGGTTCTTTGTTAAAAATTAATTTATGACTTGGAGTGTGTTAAAAAAAAAAAAGCAACTGTCACTCTTTATACTTGTTAGTATTAAAGAAATGCAATAGTAGCAAAATTGTTAAAAATAGACGTTGAATTGTGTCTGTAAACAATTAGGGAAATGATAGTACATCAGGAGACATACATAAAATGGAATTTTAAGGTTTATGTTTGATATGTCAGTAGATTTACCTAGCATACTTGAAATATCTTTTATAAATATTTGATTCATCAATTGATGTACTGATAGACATTTGTTCTAAAGTTACTAAGAAGCTAAACTTTCAAATATGCATATTATTTTATATAAAGACATATTAATATGTATGACACTAAGTTAAAATAAGGGCCGAATTGTCCGAAATATTTTGACGCTTCTTCTTAATATTTGGATGATGAACATGTTATGATCTAAAAATATAGGGTCTTTGTATGGTGTTATCTGGGGGAGTATATTAGGTGTCTCCTCTGTTGTATGAAAATACAGACCTGGTTTCATCTAATATATTCTTCAAAAGAACTTAGGTGCGTAGTCTATGTTAACCTATAGACAACTATTACGTACCCGTGGCATTCCTCAAATTCTCAAAATAAAATGTACAAAAGTACAGAAAAGTTATAAAAAGTTTGCCTCGTATTAGTTTGTGTTAAACTATGGTACTCTGTTGTACGAAATTACAGACCTGTACCCTCTAGTTTAATTGTTCAGACTGGTGTTTGTTCAACCCGAACTATTGCTTATGTGACTCTGTTGTACGAAAGTACAGACCTGTCACCGCTATCTTAGTTCTAAAGATACGTTCATACCCTCACCTTCTATAAAGAAAGTACTAACATGTTTTGATTTCAAGAAAGTACTAACATGTTCTAAAGATACGTTCATACCCTCTGATCAGTACCGCATGGGGCACCTCACTCGGGTTTGGAGATTTTTGATGCACGTGCTGATCGTGTGCCTGTCTGCCCGGAAGGCGGGATTTGACGGGGCTAGCCACCGCACTGTCTCTGCTATGTTGGCCCTGGTCTATAATAAGCCGTACAACTTCTCTGGCTATCTGTTTCGCGAGATGGTAGATAACGCCAAAGCCGAGAAAGATAAATGGGTTATGTACCCAAGGTTTATTCAGATGCTGCTGAATCATTTATTACCGGATCTTTCGGTTAATCCTGATGCAACCTTCCGCCAAACGTCAATGAACTTGCGGATTTTTGCCATCTGCAACTCCTACGGCAAAGGAGTTGCCACTCCGCCAGATGTGCCGCTCTTCGGCCATATTATAAATGAGGGGTATGTCCCTCCAGCTAATGATGACTTTGAGGATCCAGTTGCTCCTCCACCGTCAACTGCCGATGCTGAGGCTTTTATAAATATTCCCATTTTTGAGGAAGGAGCGACCGAGTCACTGCACAATGTGTTAGTGGACATCGAAAATTTTGGAACAGTTGACGAGACTGCTGCTGATGCGGCCTCGGATGATACTGTCTCCGTGGATCCCAATGACACCCCAACGGATTCGGATGGTGATGTCCCCTCACCGAAAACCATTGAACGCCTCCGAATCCACAATACTCTTCGCTTCGAGCGTGTTTGTCGCCGAATTAGGGCAGGACGGGTGCATGTGCCGACTAACCGGTGGAAACGGCCTCGGGACGTACAGGACTCCGATGATGATATTTACGCACCCCGTCCTCGTCCTCGAACTCAACCTCATCCGGTCTCTACTTCTGCTGATCCATCACTACCACCAGCGATTCTCCAAAAGATCTTGGATGATCTAGCAAAGATGCAAGCGCTGATTGCTGATCAAGCGGCTGTCATTCAAGTTCAAGCTTCGAGGATTGCGGATTTAGAAGCAACAGCGGCTCGGGTTCCTCAGCTGGAGAGTCGATTGTTAGAACTAGAGGCAATAGTTGTTGTTCCGGGGGAGGTAGGCTTAGATGAAACAACATCAATGGCCCCTGGTTCAACTGAAATTGTAAATACTGATGATGTAACCGAAGAAGCTATGAATGAAAATAATAATTTGGATTATTTTGCGTACTCTGCACCGATCCCAGGACAACCAATTCCCTTAAATGTAGATTACTTTGAAGCAAACCTAGAGTATCTACAGAGTCTGATAAATGAGGAAGGGCAAAGTACAGAAAATGATAATGAGGAGTTTGTGTTTGATAATGAAGAAGTGGAGGTTGAAGAAGAAAATGTTCAAGAAGATTTTGTGAATGTTGATGAGATGAATTTCGGAGAGGAGATGGAGGTCTCTGATACTGAGGAGATTATTGAGGAAGAACAACCTGCAAATTCCACTCCTGCTTCGGCTAAAACTGAACCATCTACTTCCACTGCTGCCAAGCCTAATCTGTCAAAAACTTGCAAGTTCTATAAAATCAGCAGCAAGCGCTACAAAGGTCAAATCACTTCCTGGAAGTATGATGAGGTGAATAAAGTGATTGTTATTAAAAGAAAGGATGGGATGCAGTATTTCACCGTGAACTTCAAGGTGTTAAGTACCTTACCATATTGTGAGATACTGCACTTAGCACAATTGAATATCATAAATCCCACCAACAACGAATTAGCCAACCAATTTCAGAGAATTTTGAGGAAAGAGGTCAACACGAAAATGTTTTATCTGTTGAGACCAAATCTGGGGACGAGGTACATTTACCGCAACAAGATGCATCCTGTTACCAACAAGCCCTGGGTTAAGATTGTATACAAATCTCCAAAGACCTTAAAGTTTATTCCTCTGGAGAAGCTCCCAGTTGATTTTTTGAGCAGACTACAACTGTGGACATATGACGGGTATACAGGCGAAGTAGAGATTCTTTATTTTTCCGATACAGAGCCTGAAGACCTATGGAAAGCCAAACTATCAAGGATTAGAGTGTACGATCCGTTGAGCTTGATTAACCTTTCCAAGAAAGATCTTGAAGCTCTTCATGCCAAGAAGATTGATTATTTTCAAGAGTTCAAGACTGAGGCGATGCGTTTTCAAAAGGTTGTCAATGTTTGTATAGCTCAAGGAGTACACGCTGGAGGAAACTTTCCTGCCAGTTGGAAGTGTTGGAAGACCAAAGCTGAACGAAGAAATTTCGAAGACCAAGCTGAAGACACGGGGGAGTTTGTTGATACATGTTTTGTATGTCTGTCAGTTGGTCTAGGTCCAAGTCGTTTGTAATATTTTGATTATGATATAAATGTTATTTGGTTTAGAAATCAAAATAACTGTCACTGTTTAGGCGACACAGAGCTTGTATCGCAATAGCGACACAAGGCTTGTGTCGCATAGGTCGGTTTGGCGACACAGAGCTTGTGTCGCAGGTAGTTTAGGGTTTGGCTATAAATAGAGTATTACGGGTTCAGTTCTAAGGTCGACGAACCTAGAGAGTTTTCAAGCTATCTGTGAGGCATTGATTGTATTTGGTTGATTCGTTATTCTTGATATATATAAAAGCTAATTGACTAGTTTCGCGTGATTGTTAACGTGCTTTGTTCAATTGATTGTATTACGCACTTTCAATTGTTGAATTGATTCGATTTAGATCCAGTACAAAGGGTCCAACACTCATAAAGCTCTATGGTGCTTGTACAAGGATTAATATTCATACACTAGTAAGGTCACTGCATTATTTTCCACAATGCTTAGTGTACCTGCTACTAGGGATGAGGGAACAGAAAACCCATATGTATCCCTACTCACATCCACTAGTAAGGCTCCCAAAAGAAAACAAGGGACCTCCAAACCTACCAAAGCTAAGAAACAAAAACAGGCTCAACCTGAGGATCCTCCCCTCAATGAGTCTCAGCCAAATGTAGCAGAGGAGGTGGTCCATGAGGAGTGGAGTGACCATTCTGGAAGTGCTGACCCTACTGCTTCTAGCCCTCTGGCAGAGCAGGACAGGGTCAACATCAATAAGACCCAACCAGAGGCAACTGCAAATGATGAATCTCCTTTAGGAGATGATTCTGTTGCAGGTCCCAGTACCAAGACCCAAGGGGCCTCTGCTGATCAGGCTAGGCCTGAGACAGCAGGTAACACTTCCAATGACTTACCAAGGGATTCACATCCTGAAGGTAATGAGGATAGATCTTACCAAGAATTGACGGGTATGTTAGAGTACATGTGGAAAGAGGTGAAGAGTCACATGCAAGTAATCAAGAAGCAAAACAGGGATATCTTGAAGCTTTCTGAGTTTGTTGAGCAACAGCAGCAACAAATAGAAGATTTAAAGATGTTGTTGATCAAGTGCCTAGATGAGAAGAAGAAGTACATCTGGGTACAAGATGAAGATATCCCTGAGCCTGTGACTCAGGAAGAAGTTGAAAAGGAAGCAGAGGCTGAGCCTGCATAGGCTATGGGTGAAGAGGCAGAGCCCAGGGGTGAAGAGGCGGAGCCCAAGGGTGCAGAGGAAGAGCCCAGAGTATATAAAAGGAAGGAGAAAGGGGTCTCATTCTTTGAACCTACAAAAACATTTTCTGGAGGTGAGATGCCCAAAATAGACCCTAAGGATAAGGGAAAGGGTCTATTAGTTAAAGAAGAGCCTGCTAAGAAATCTAAGGGAAAGTTTGGGGGATTCACTACCAGGGAGGAGCAGGAGGCTCATGATCATGAGGTAGCCCTCAGACTACAAGCAGAAGAGCAGGCTCAATACAATGAGGAAGAGAGGGAGCAGGCCCTGAGAGATCTGCTGGAGAAGAAGAAGAGGGCAGAGGCAGAGAAGAGGGCAGCTGCCAAGAGAAGCAGAAAACCAACCAAAGCCCAGTTGAGAAAGACATATATTGGGAGATTGGGGGTTTTGATTCCAGATGGAGAGCTTAAAAGTATGAATTTTGACAGGTTGGAATTTTTATACAAAAAGGAGGTTGAAAGGGAAAAGTTGGAAAGGAGTAATAAGGAAGGTCAGGATGAGAAGAAAGGAGAAGAAGAAAAAAAAGAAGAGGAGTTAGAAAGAGATGAAGCACAGCTGCTTAGTCTACTGATCTTGAGGGATGATGGGGTGAAGGTAGATCCATTAGCTACCAAGCCTCTAAAGATAGTAGATTGGGATCATGTACAGCTGGTGCATAAAGGACCTGAAGTGACCAAGATTACATGGGAAGATGGAACTACAGAGTTCTACAAGTCATTTCAGGAAATTTTGAAGAAATTAGATAGAGATGATATTGAGAAGATGTATGAAGTCGGAAAGATGAAGTATGAGGGAAAACAGGTTGGGAAGGTGTTGAATAGATTATTCTGGGAATACTTCCTCATGATGTTTGAACCTGAAAGAGTACCTCATATCTTTGGTAGATTCTCAGTAGTTAAGTTTTGGATGTACTTTTCAAGATCTGGTGTCCATCAAGTTGCCTTAGAGAATGGAGATCTTCTATTCATGCTTACTGAAAGACAGTACAACTTCAATCTGGGGTTGATGAGATGCAAGATTCAAGTCAAACTGATTACCCCAGAGGACTCAGAGACTGCAAGAGTTCTTCTTCATATGATCCTAAATCAGATACATCAGAAGTCTGAAGCTTCAAAAGGAAGAAGGTAGTGTATTAGCATCCCTGGATTTATTTGAAGATTTTTGTAGAAACTTGAATATGTAGGAGACAGATTAAGTTTAGGAGGAGATTGTTGGATCTAAAGATGGCTAGAGAACTTGATCGAATATTAATACTGCTGGTTAGACTACAACTGCTAGTTACTACTGGTGAAGAGGAGTTTCTACTGTTAGAACAAAAGTTACTACTGCTACCGAGTTTTACACTACCAGTAGAAACAGTTACTACTGGTAGAAAAGATTGAGTTAGTACTGGTAGAACAAAGTTAGTGCTGCCGGGTAAAGTTTCTACTGTCAGTACAAAGTTTTTACGGTTGGGTAAGTTAATACTGTTTATAACTTACTACTGCTTGAGTTAGTACTGTTACTTGGAGTTACTACTGTTCTTCAGAAATTAGTACTGCCCGTGTATTTTCAAGAAGTTTTTACTGTTTATGATTAGAGTATCTTTCTAACCATGTGGGCTAATCAAATATCTTCTCTGCAAAAGCAAAAAGCGCTCAGTAAAGCAGAGCATGGCTCAAGATGATAGGAGGATTAGATAGAAAGATTCTTTTCATTAATTACTGTAGCGTTTAATTGGAGCTCTATAATTCTATAAATAGAGCTCCTTACCTTCAATAGAAAATAGATCTCAGAAGAGTAGAAGTGCAAAGATCATAAGTGTATTCAATAGATTGATAAGCTTGTATAATTGTCATTTGTAAGCTTCAAGGTTAATCATAACCCTGATACTTAAGTGTATTCGTATTATTCAAAGAAATAATATTGAAGCTTTTTAATAATTACTTTGCTGTTACTTATTATTAATTTATGCCTTAAAACAGATTTAATTTTACTTCTAAATTTATAGATTACTATTCTGCGGTATTTCTATAAAATATTCAATTGCTATAATTATTGACCCTAAAGGTTCAATTCGATCCTGTCAGTAGCATCTGAGACAATTAATTATGTGGTTTGGATTTTAGTAGTCGATTAAACAGAAAAAAGTAGGTACCAAACCAATACCACATGGTTATGGTTGGGTTGTAGTATGCCTAAATTTGGTATATGTATGGGACGGTATCAATCAAATGAGTCATAATTATTATTATTATAAATATATAATTGATAATTGATGCAACTTGAGATTTATATATCCAAATTTGTCACGTGGTCCCACTGTCAACATATTATTATTCTCTAGCTAGCCTCACCAATTATACTAAAGATTAAAGATTTGGTAAATTAGTTTAACTTTTTTAAAGGTGTATATAAATTTGAAGGCCTTTTTCCATGTATGTGGGTGGTGTGTAATTGTGTAAAGTGTTAGTCGTGCCACCACAGGAAATTAAGAAAAGTCCCCTGTCTTGTGGGTCACAAACATAATTATAGATTTGTTTGTTGTCTTTATTCTAAACAAAAGAAACTTGTATCTTTTTTTATTTCAGGTTTATCAAGTTTAAAATATGTACAAATTTCCCTCTATTTTACCTAACAGTTGAAAGCACATTAAAATTAAAAAAAAAAAAAACAAAGAAAAGATGGGGTGACAATTATGTGTCATTGGGTCACACTACTAGTTTTCTTGGATGTGCATTTAATAAATTCACACATCACACAAAACAAAACAAAAAAAAAGTAGCGACCACTTTATAATTTCAATAATCACTTCATTAATGTTTTGTCCTATGTCGACATCCTTCCTTCTTTTCTTTTTTACCCTCTTTCACATTTATATAAGATTATATATGTCATTTATACTATTAAATAAAGGAAAATATTATATTATATGCATCAAACTGTAAATTATTGGATGGAAAAGGTCGCCCCACCCCATAAATTCGTACATATATATTTACATAGCCCAATATCTTACGACGGATACCTAACATACATGATGCATTCATCAACTTTTATTATTTTCAAAATATAAATTTCATTTGATAGTTCTTGTTGATTTTAGGGTTGTTTTATTTCGATTATTAATAGCAAAACATGTTTTTTGAAGGAAATTAAAAGCACTAGATTAAAACAAAACAGGGCTTAGTTGTCACTTCAACTTCATATCATAAATGTTTTGTCATTATCGTATGATGATGGTATTTAATTAAGATATATACATGGTGGCCAATTAATTATTTCTCATCGTATCTTTTGTATGAATGAAGGATTATATAACAATATCTTAGCTTAATTAATTAATGTTTGTAATTAAGTGGATTATTTAGACTAATTAGAATAGTCACATCACGAAAGGGATTAAGTTCAACTAATCCCTTGGTGGTAATACGTGTGGCTTAACTTTATATGCGTCCCAATATTTATTAATTTAAAATAATATAATCAAAATTAGTGTGCAAAAAACCAATTTGTTTTAGGAAACGTAACCTACTAATAAATCCAAGCTCCACGAATACAAAATTCTTTGGTCCAATAAAAATCAAAAATGTATTTTAATCAGCCGCATGCCCGCGTGTGTTGCTGAGTAGCAAACGAAACTCTTGAAAGACATTATTCTTACATATATTATTATTATTAGTATAAATAAGATAAGATTAACGATATATCTACCGTTATTCTAAGTAAATAAGTAATATAGATTATATAAAAGTGACATATATCAACATATATATATAGATATATATATATATATATATATATATATATATATATATATATATATATATATAGATATATAGATATCAATATACTATCAAAATGAAGAAATTAAATTTATTTTTAATTCAAAATTTTAATTTAGTAAACTAACCTAATAGACATGGGAGCCTTTGAAGGGGGTACTACACGGTATCTAATAAATAGGTGTGGGGGCAGACGGGCAGTGGATCACATTTCTGACGTGTAAGACAGATTTATAAAACGACAGATGGTCCTCTTCATATATGGGCCACTTCAAGACAAGCCCACTTCTATATTACCTTTTAAAAACATTTAACGTTTGCTTCATCATATTGTTTATTAATTAATTATTGTCAAAATTTTGATTTCTCTACTTTTTCTTATCTTTTACTAAAAACTAGCCCTAAAACCCGTGTATATACAGCCTGATAAATTTGTAATTATTTTTCAAAAATATTAAAAAAAATCCTTATATGCTATGTGATATATTAGAACTTTTTTTTTGAAGTTAAGAGATATTCAATATTGTTTGAAATTAAAATATTTTATGTAGTCTATATTGAATTGAGGTGTAGATCGTAAATTTTCAACGGCGGTAAACATTTTATACAATTCAAAATACATTTAATTATAAAGGTATCTAATTATACATAAGCAAATGAATAGTTTGAAGTAATAATGGTAGGTTGTAATTATAATTAAAATGTGTCATTGGTTTAATGTTAAAATTACTTATTTTTTATTTTACCAAATTAAGATTTCGACAGGAAAACATATTAGATCATCAGTTTTACTTTTATATTTAAAGTTAAATGTATAAATTATCGACATATGTTTACTCTATATATTTTTAAACTTTAAATTCTTATATTAAAAATTAATAATTTTATAGGGTTTTATTTTTATAATTAGATGAAATTGAAGATTGAATAATTAATATTTATAAATTGATTACATCACAAATGTGTTTACTATATTATATTTATTTAAGATTATAGCACATTAACCATTCATTTTGTTAATCATTACAAATGTGGTTTAGTGGTTCACATCATTATTTCCTGACAAAAACTCTCAAATTTCAAACATCATTAGTTACATAGCAAAAGAAAACGGTCAGAAAAATACCACGGTTACAACGAGTAAGCTGAGTAAAAAGTTAACCCTTTCCGCATAACTCGATCACATAAAACCGAATCTTTTTACCCGTCTAATTATCCATATTTGTTAGGCATGAATCCTTTTTCTAATCTATACCGCTTCTTAGATTTGTGTCACAGTCATATAAAACATTAAATGATAAGTACTGCTACTACCCTCACAAGAAATACTATTTTTTTCCCATCTACTATTTTTATTTTTAGATAAAATGCACTTATTGCCCTACTAATATAGGTTGTATAGGTCGAGCAACCATAATTATTCATATAAATAGAGATAAACGGATGTTGCATGTACTTTTTGGCATACTTTATGCGACCATAATTTAAAGTTTTAAACAACGGAAAAGCAACACATCAACAATAATTTCATTTTACATTTTAATAATACAAGGGGCATGAATCTATTTAGTTATCTCGATAAATGTTGCGATAGTTTGACGTGATTTAATTAAAAGTTACTTTAAAAACACTAATTATGCGTTTTGATGAAAATAATCCGTTACGTATGAATGGATGTGTGATTAATATTCAATGAACTGACTTGTAAGTTG